>JADMNL010000024.1:247190000-248390000 GCA_016271365.2 Neoceratodus forsteri | reverse complement strand
ACAGGAGAGGGATCTGAATCTTTCTCCAAGACTCCATCCACTCATCCTCCTCAAAAAGGATGTGTGTGTCAGGATTTTCCTCAGAGTCCCTTGACTTATCTTGACCCTCTCCCCAGTCAAAGTCGGGATCTGCCTGCATGTCTTGGTTAGCAGTCGTGTCCTGCACTGGCTCACCTGGACGTGCCTGTATGGGACCCACATGAGGTTCGGGTGTGTTGGTGGGGATGTCCTGTAGAATATCAGGAGACAACAGCTCACAGCTCATTTAGAGCAAACAAAACTGCACAACCCAGCCTTGCCACTACCTGTCGGTTACCCAGGTGCACCCCCAAATCAGAGTCTGGACGGGGAGACGGATATATCAGATTGCATTCCATAATTACAACAATAAAAAGCCTAAAGGGAGAGTCAACCTCTTGCAGGTCTTGCATCATCTGAATACCATAGGTCTCAATAAGCCATGTCACCAATGGTGGTGGTGGTGGTGGTGGGGGGACTTTTAACTACCCACTAAATGGTAGATAGAGTTCTTAATGCTGCTGCTACTAGAATCATAGCGTCCTTATTCCCCCGATCAACTATAGATAGACAACTCCTAGAACTTCCTAACAACCTTAAAAAACACCACACAATTCCTGTGTATAGGACCTGCCAAAGAACCCTATGCGGCTGCCTGGTGGGGCTCCCAAATCACATATACACTGCACCTCTTTCAATTTATATAACTTTGTCCTGCTTGTTGACAGCAGAAAGCGTAGGAAGCACATTAAGAAGCGCACGGGAGCTCCAGTGACATCCCGCCAATGTATGCGACGTTACCATGCCCTCAGGTGTGCACCCAGCCAAGGACACGAAATCAATGGGAGAGAGAAGCACAAAAAGTGCTTAGTAAGCTACTGCCTGGAGGTGCAAGTCCCTGCTGGCTGACTGCCAGCAAATGCCGACTAGTCACATGGCTGCAAAGAGGAACAAAAATGTGTTTTGAAGCACAAATTGGAAAAATAGAAATTTAAATACCTGTAAATTTTATTTCTCGGACTGCTGGCCTCTGGGCTGATGACTTCTGGGAGGTCCTTCCAGGAACCACGTGACAGGAAGGAGGTATACAGACTTCTGCAGGACGGTGGTACCTTTCCACTCATTTCCTCCAGACGTCAGTACTTCTATAGCCTTTGTCTTCTGAGGAAACACATAACTTGGAACAAAACAAAAGAAAGGTTAGTGTAACTTGCGGCTGGAGGCAGACTTTCAGCATTCTGGGAGGGACGACGGAGCCCGGAGACCAGCAGTTGGAGAAAGAAAATTTACAGGAATTTAAATTTCTATTTTTCTCTCCTGAAGCTGGTCTCCGGGCTCATGACTTCTGGGATATACTAAAGCAGTACATCCCTTCACTTCCTGGGTGAGAAGAAAGTTCATAGTTTTTTTTATGGGCCCACCACTGCCTGGAGGACCCTGTGGCCAAAGGACACCTCTGCCCAGGCAGCGACATCCAACCTGCAGAATTGTGCGAAAGTATGGATGGATGGATGGCTGACTATGTGGTCACTCTACATAAGTCTGCCGGGGAAGCCTCTCTGAAGTCTGCCCAGGACATAGCCATCGCTCGGGTTGTGTGCGCTCGCACTGGTCCCAGCAGGTCGATCCTGACCTTCTGGTAGGCCATGGTGATGGTGGAACGAATCCACCTAGCAAGAGTCCTTTGATGCCTTCTTACCCCACGTTTGGGCCTGAGGCAAGGATGAACAGACGAAGTCTTATGGACAGAGTCAGATCTCTTGGTGTAAATTTTGAGTGTTCTCCATGGATCAAGCGTGTGAAATTCTTTCTCCTTCTCATTCTCATTCTTGGGGTGAGGACAGAATGAGGGAATGTTCAAGACTTGGTTGCAGTGAAAATGAGACATTACCTTAGGTAAGAAGGCCGGATCTGTCCGCATTACTACAGTCTTGATGAAATATGATGTAAGGTTCTTTGGATGACAGGGCTCCTATCTCACTGATGCGTCGGGCTGAGGTGATTGCAATGAGAAAAATGGCCTTCATAATGAGATGAAGTAAGGATGCCTCTTTTAAGGGCTCGATAGGTGGTTTGGCGAGTGCTTTGAGTACTAGGTTGAGCCTCCAGGGAGGTACTACAGGTTTTATTGGAGGACACTTCAAGGTTGCTGTTCTCAGAAATTGAACATGAGGAAGAGCTTCTAAAAATTCGCCTGAGTCCGCTAACAGGAGCGCCCCTAAAGCAGACACCTGGACTCTTAAGGTAGCCGGTTGGAGGCACTTGTCGAAACCCTCCTGAAGGAACTGAAGGATGGTAGGTAGAGACAGAGTCATCTGGTAAAGAGGTGTCTCGCAACCAGAACAGGAATTTTCTCCAGATCCTATAATAAACCCTGGAGGAGGAGGCACGCCTGGATTGAATCATCATTTCTATGACAGGTGCACAGAAACCCAATTCCCTGAGAGTTTCCCGCTCAATCTCCACGCCAAGAGGGACAGATTGTGAGGACTTGGGTGCAGCACCGGTTCCTGATGTAGTAAGTCTGGGCTTACTTGGAAAGCTAGGGGAGACTGAAGAGACATTTGGACTAAAAATCAGGGAAGCCACGGTCTGCGGGGCCAGCGTGGGCAAAGCAGAATCACCTCTGCTTGATCTTGGGCAATCTTGTGCAGCACCCTTGATAAGGTCGGAATTGGATGAAAAGCATACAGGAGAGCAAACTAACCCCAGTTGATGGAGAAGGCCTTCTCGTCCTTGCTGAGAGAGCAGAACCTTGAAACTTTGCAATTTCTTCGGCAGGCGAAAAGATTTACCTGCGGGTGGTCCCACCGCGATGTGCTGGAAGGCGCTGTTCTTGAGCTCCCACTCCCCTGGTAGGATGTCCTTTCGACTTAGCCAATCTGCTGTGACATTTTCCTGGCCTGGGATGTATGCCACCCTTAGACTTCCCAGGTTGTCTTTCGCCCACTGGAAGAGAAGAGCCTCTTGCAGCATCAGAGAGCTCTTTGTGCCTCCTTGGCGGTTGATGTATGCCACTGTCGTCCGATTGTCCGCGAGTATGAGGACATCCCGGTGGAAAAGCTGCGTCTTGAACTGCTGCAGTGCCAGGCGGACCGCCCGCATCTCCAGTACATTGATGCTGTAGAGGGACTCCACCAGAGACCACTTGCCCTATGTCAAGAGCGGTTCCGAATCCTCCCCCCAGTCCCGGAGACTGGCATCGGTGGTGACTAATCTGGTGAGGGTGTCCCAGACAGAAACTCCTCATGATGATGATCTGCTGAGTCCACCATATCAGGGAGTCCTTCACCTGGCGAGATATCCGAATCCTCTGGTCCATTGTGTCCCTCTACTGGAACCACTGCTGGAGGAGGAGGAGACCTGACTGGAGAGGTCATATGTGGACTAGTGCCCAGGGGACTGAGTCTGCCAGAGAGACCATCGTCCCTATGAGTTGCATGAAGGAGCGGGCCAGCAGAGATTGGGTTGCATGGAATTTGTAGATGAGAACCTTTAGTTCTTTGAATTTCGACTCTGTGGGGAAAACTTTGTTTTGGATCGTGTTGATATTCACCCCCAGATGGCTCAGAGACTGTGACGGTGGCAGAGAGCTCTTCTTCAGGTTGATTACGAACCCCAGAGAGGAAAGGCACTGGGCGACCTCAGTCACTGCCTGAACTGCTTGATCGTACCCTGGGGCTTTGATGAGAATATCTTCCAGGTATGGAAAGAGCTGGATCCCTTGCATTCAGAGGCGAATGACCACTGTCACCAGGACTTTGGAGAAGACTCTGGGGGCTGTGGACAGGCCGAAGGGCAGTGTCTTAAATTGAAAATGGTGACCTTCCACTTTGAATCTTAGAAATTGATGGTGTGCTTTCCGGATGGGAATGTGCAGAGAAGAATCTTGTAAATCTACAGAGGCCAAAAAGTACCCCTGATGGATTTCTCGGATGACAGAGGACAGGGTCTCCATCTTGAATGTTCTGTGACGAACAAAGCCATTTAGAAACTTGAGATCTAACACTGGCCGGAAACCCCCTGAGCGTTTTGGCACCAAGAATAGGGAGTACACCCCTCTGTTCCTTTCTGGAGCGGGGACTTGTTCAATCGCTGCTGTCTATACGAGATCTATAATCGCTTGCAGGGTGGCTACTTGCTTTACTGGGTTGCTAGAGGCTGGCAAGGGTACTATGGGGCGGGGGCAGGAGTCTAACTCTATGAAGTAACCCTCGCGGATTATGTCTAACACCCACTTGTCCGTGGTGAGGTGCTGGACCCATTCCTCGAAAAAGCTGGAAAGCATGCCCCCGACGCGAGGAAAGGTCCGCGAGTCCTCATTGTGATTTTCTGGAGTCTCCTTCGGTATCTCTGGCGCCTCCCCTGCCACCTCGGAAACTGCATTGGTTGCGCAAGTTGAACCAGGATAGTCTGCCTGGAGCAGACTTGTTCTGAGCCCTGGAATAATTCTGGGCACGAAAATTCTGTCTGGATCCTGAGGCCCAGGGCTTGTTCCTTCCCCGGGCTTGCGGCATTCGCACTTTCGCCGTTTCGCCAGATTCCTTGACCGCCTCCTTTAGAGCTGAGCCAAAGAGAAGGCTATCTGCATAAGGGACATTTACCAAGTGAGTCTTCGAAACAGCCATAAGTTGCGTCGAGCTGAGGTCTGGTAAAACATAGCCCTTGCTGCACACCTGACTGCCTCCTCCTATAAGTCAGCCGAATAGTCCGAAGCTAGTCCCATGCACTGTAAATGCTGTAAAATGAGTTGGTTCTTCTCTGGCTCATCAGCGAGCTGGAATGCCAGATCAGTGACCCAGGAGAGCGCAGCAATACCCGAGTAGAGGTTAGCCGTAGCTGCCTTGAGGGAGGTTGCGGTGGACTGAAAAGCTTTCTTTAGAAAAGCATCCACTTTCCTATCCACCGGGTCCCACAGGGAGGCTCCGCCTTCTGCTGGGATAACAGTCTTTTTCATGAGGTTTGAGATAAGAGGGTCTATCCTAGGACAGTCTAGCAATTTCTCCCAAGGCTTCTTGTCAAATTTCAGAAGTTTGGTTAGGCGACGAGGGACGGGAAAAGAACGCTCGGGTCCCTGCCATTCCTCCTTTAAGAGGTCCTCTATGGCCGGAGGGAGGGGAAAAGCCGTCACTGGCTTCGAAGCCGACAGTAGCCGGAATGCTGGCTTCGCTCACTTGGCTCTGGAGAAGGTGAGCTCAAGTGGATCTCCTCAGACATCTTTTTAATCAAAAAAAAAAAAATCTAGATCTTCCAAATCGAAGTGTCTGGCTGGTGAGGAGCCTGAATCAGAGTTTGGGAGTTCCCCCTCTAAGGATGTATAGCTGGACCCTGTGGGTGACCCATCTCGCCTGCGCTTCCCATGGGCTGCGTCCCCAGAGTCTGAAAGTACTCCTGGATCCGAGCCTCTTCCTCCTCCTGTCATCCCGTGAGGTGCGTTGGGGGAGGTCCTCGTCCGAGGATGGGGAGGGAGTGCGCGTGCGTGTAGCTTTCCTATGGGTC
The DNA here is from genome assembly GCA_016271365.2 of Neoceratodus forsteri. NCBI lineage: Eukaryota > Metazoa > Chordata > Ceratodontiformes > Ceratodontidae > Neoceratodus > Neoceratodus forsteri. Next base: position 248,384,483 of record JADMNL010000024.1, on the reverse strand, counting down.
CTGTGCTCGAGACTGCTGAAGGATGTTGAAACATGTGGGGTTGAGGGCAAAGGCTCTATTCAGTTTTTCTATGAGCTCTGGGGCTAGAGCCCTAGCTGAGTGGTGTCGCCCCTCTAGGGTGGGGGACAGCCCTTGACCTGGTCCCATGGATCCTGAGATTCTGAGGCGGATGCCTCATCCGCCTGTCCCAGGCTGGAGAGGTTGCACTGTCACACTTGACACACAGAGACCTCATGAATGTGGCCAGCATGGGTGTTCTGCATTTGTGGCACTTCCTGCCGGGGGGGTGGTGTTCTGTCCTTAGTTGAGGCCATGATATTGTTATTTAAAAGTATTTTGGAAAATGTCTTTATTGCCTTGAAAATGGAGCTTGGAGCTTCAGTCCTTGAAGGCTTTGACTTTATTGCCTTGAACTCTGGGCTTGTGTATTTCAGGTCCCTTTAAGGCTCTGCGCCCCCAGATCTGTCGACCAGCTGAGCAGATAATGTTTATGGACGAGTAGAGGAATGGCCTGCCCCCTTCCACCCCCCTAGCTGCCTGCCTCTCCACCTGCCTGAATAGCGCTAATGTTCCCATGCTAGTTGTGCAGCGTCAGAGAGCCTAATGTGATCCTGCAGCTCTCCGACAGGGAGGCGTGTCAATGGCCTAAGCTTCCCACGCCATCGACAGGAGAGAAGCTCAGAGCGCCTCTGGACGAGCTGAATCCTTGTGCTCGTCAACGAGGAGACTGCTGGGGGGGGAGGGGAGATGAGAGAAATTTAAATATCTGTAAATTCTCTTTCTCAGACAGCTGGTCTCCGGGCTTCCTACTCCTGGGCTGTACCTCCTGATACCGATAGGTAGGCAGGAATCAGACCTCTGCAGCAGGGGACATCCAGCCCTCCACTTCCAGTCTCCCTTAGTTCTTCCTAAAGTCGTCCAATGTGGCAATACTACAAGAACTTGGAAACAGAAAACAAGAATTTTAAGGCATATATGGCCGTGAGGCCAGCCAACTATACACATTCGGGAAGGGAATCCAAAGCCCAGACACCAGCAGTCAGAGAAAGAAAATTTACAGGTATTTAAATTTCGATTTCTCTCCCCAAGCTGGTCTCTGGGCTTGCTTACTCCTGGGATATACAAAAGCAGTACGTCCTGGGTGGGAAGAGCCCTTAAGGATCCACCTCCACTTGAAGCACTCCACGGCCAAACGATGCCTCCTTCGAGGGCATCACTTCCAGTGAATAAAAATGTTGAAAATGTGTGAATGGAACAAGTGCCCGCTCTGCATAAGTGTGCTGATGATGCTTCTCTGAATTACGCCCACAAAGGGGCCATTGCTCTGGTGGAATGGGCTCTCCCTGGGCCAGGCAAGTTACTCTGGCCTGATCACAAGCCATGGAAGTGACGGATAGAATCCATCTGGCTATAGAGCCTTTTGAATCCATGTTACCCATAATTTTGGCCCGTAGCTGACATGAACAAACTTGAAGTTTTGCGAATTGCTTCCTCTCTCTTAATATACATTTTCATCATGGGCAGACTGGATGGGCCTTGCGGTCCTTATCTGCCGTCAACCTCCATGTTTCTATATTTCTATCACACCTCCCAGGTCTAGTGGATGAAATTCCCCTTCCTTATTGCTTTCAGAGAGTGGGCAGAAGGAAGGAAAGCATAACTTTGGCAAAAAACCTGGAACTGTTAGAGCCTGATGAAAAACAGTGTACGGCTCTTGGGTAAGCAATGCTTTTAGTTTGCCAATTCTCCTGGCTGAAGCAATAGCTATAAGGAAAAAGGTGACCTTTATTTTGAGATGCATGATGGATATCTCTGTTGCTATGCTGTTATCTGTAGTATTTAGGCTTTTGTAACCTAGTTTTACTCCGAGAACTAGATCAGAGGGAGAGAAAATTAGATCTTGGAAAACCCGAGATCCTACAATCCTGGAGATTATGTACATTCTTCAGGAGAGTTGTGAGAAATCCATCTCCCTTACGATTTTCTTTATCACATGCTTGGCGTAAGTAGTCTAATAAACATTCATTAGTACTCTTGCTGGTTTACGAATGTTTCTTGGCAGACTCAGAGACACAAGAATCTGTATTATTATTATTATTATTATTATTATTATTATTATTATTAATTTACCCTACACATCAAGACTGTTTAGACAACACTAGGACTGGCCTGAATCCCCCTGTGGGTTTTTGTAGCATTGCCAGTCTTTCAGATGGGTTGCCAGTGATGGGGGAGGGCACCACACGAGGTAGTGGGGGCTTGTATTAGGTGCTGGTAATGTCAATGACTCCTCTGTCCGACTTAGTCTGGACCCATTCCTTGAGAATTAAAATCTGCCCCCTACTGGGGGGGGGGGGAAGAGAAGATGTGCATGGATGGCATGTTCTTTTTCCTGAAGAAATTAGTGTTTTGACCCTTACTGTAATCTAGGTAATGAAAAATGTGTCTCTGGCCTGAGAATGAAGACTGGCTCCTGCCTCTTGATGTGGCATGTGCACCTTGGCATCTCCCGGGAATCCCTCACTGCCTCCTTCAGGGCTGAGCCAAACAGGAGATTACCTACATTGGGTGCGTTAACTGACTGGCTCTTGTAGGAGGAGATTGCTTGCCAGACCCAAAGTCAGAGGCTGCAGCAAGCAGAGGTTTGCTACAACATGGTCCAAGCAACGCACCTGACCGCCTCCCCAAGAACAGCAGCTGATGAAGAATAGGTCTGTTCCTCTCTGGATCACTTACAGGAAAATAAAAGGCTAAAATTGGGGCCCCAGACAGAGCATCTTAGGCTGACAAAGGATTGGTGGTGGTAGTAGCCTTGAGACGTTGTTGATGCTTGGAGGACCCAGCTGAGTGAGGCATCCACATTCTTATGCACTGGGTCTCTGAGAGAAGCCCCCTCCTTTGGCTGGGATGACAGACTTCTTGGTCAGGTTTGAAATCGGAAGGTCGATGCTGCGGCAGTCTAACCACTTTTTAGATAGCTACTTGTCAGACTGGAGAAGCTTCGAGCACCAGATAGGAGCATTCTGGACTTTGCCATTCCTACACAGCAGGTCCCCAATGGTTGGGGGAACATGGAAGGCCGAGGCTGGTTTGATGGCAGCTGTAAGGCGAAAGCCTGTTTCAGCTAGGTGGAAGCCTCCGGAGAAGGTCCGTGGTGAATCCTGGCTATAACTTTTTTTTTTTGGGTTACGAAAAGGACTGAGGCCCTCCAGGTCAAAGATTCTGGGCAATGAGAATTAGGGAACTCTTTCTCCTCGATAGAGTCTGATAAGCCCCTTAGCTCCCCCTCTCCAGGGGGAAGATGAACTGAAGACTGAAGAGTCCGGGGACGTTCCCTGCGACACTAATGTGAGGACTACTGCCCCTCTATGAATGAGGACGGGGGGATTTCTTTTGCCTTCTTGTGCGGTCTCCCATCTGGTGATCCCAGAGGTTGCCCTTGAGGCATGCTGGGTCCAGGGTAAAGGCCCCGATTTACCGGTCAAAGAGGCCTGGTGCCAGAGAGGGGGCTGTGAACTGCTGGGTCTTCTGGTGGCCGCGGCTCGTTCAGACCTGTCCATCTGTTGCCTATCAGTCTGAGTCGAGGAAGGGGCCACCTCCTTCGAGACCAATATTCGCAGACTCTGCCTTCTCACATATTAGGCAAAGTGACCCAGCGAAAAGATTAGAAGCGGGGGGACGAATCTGTGCTGGCATGTTGGAAGGTTTGATGGTCCTGTTCCCCTTTTAAAACAGTATACCCTTCCCCCCCCCCAGAAGTGTCGTAGTTATGCTGTTGAAGTGGCATGAATTGCTGCTGGCCCTTTAAGGGCAAAGCCCTGAGCTGCATGGATTGTTGCTGGCCCTTTAAGGGCAATTTACTGAATAAGATACATCCTGTTCCTTGATGTTGTTTCTTGGGTTGGGGGGGGCCCAGAGTTCCACTGGTCCCTTTAAGAGAGGGGGGGGAATCCCCAAGTGCTGTGCCCTTCATTCAGTAGGGATGCCTGCTCATTCTGTATCCCTAAGCGCCGTGCTCCGCGTTCTGCAGGGATGCCCCTTCAGTGCTACTGGCTATCCTCAGCGCTCCTCGAGGAGGGAATCCTTCCAGCACTACAACCAGTCGACGACTGGGACCACTGCTGAACGTCGACGAGTGGTCTTGCACTCTCCTCAGAGCTTGTCAACAAGAGACCTGACAGTCAACGAGAGACAACGCACTGCCTGAATCCGTGTCGACGAGCTGCACATCGACAAGCCGCTAATATTTTCTCTGAGTCGCTCGTCGCTAAACAGGCACTGGTCCCCAGAAAGCACTCCAGTGCTTAAATTAGGAGTCCCCCTAGCCCTGAGGGCTTATAGACATCCGTTGTGGGGAGCTCAAAATCGCGGAAAATCTAATGAGCCGCTGATAGGTGGGGCCACTCTGTGCAGCTTACAAGGCTGAGACAGAGTCCCACCATGGAGCATTTCAAAATCGCTCCTAGTAATCCAAGAATACACTTGCTGCACATGTAGAATAAAACCACGTGCGACAGGGCTCTGCTGCAGGGTACCTGCTTCACTGAAGGCAGGAAGTAAACTGAGGGAGACAGGAAGTGGAGGGCTGGATGTCCCCTGCTGCAGAGGTCGGATTCCTGCCTACCTATCAGTATCAGGAGCTACAGCCCAGGAGTAAAGAAGCCTAGAGACCAGCTTAGGAGAGAGAATGCCTGTGCGCTGATCCTGTCATGGAATTGTTGGCCCCAGCCACATTGTGACCGCCTCCTCGGGAAAGAAGCTCAGTGCGCCCGACTAGCTGAATCCTAGTTATGTTAGTCGACGAGGTGGCTGCTGGGGAAAATGCCTGTGCGCTGATCCTGCGTGGCGCTGTCGGACCCAGCCACGTGTGACTGCCTACTCGATGCTTGGGGAGGGGGGGTGCTCTGAGCATGGGAAGAAGCTGAAGGGCAAGCAGGGAGCCCATCTGTACAGCTTGCACAGCTCAGACTGGGATCCCAGCACTAGCGCTCCGGGGCGCAATAAATTGTGTCCAAAAATAGAAAAAGTTGACTCACTGAAGCCTTCTTCGGTTCGGTCACTCCTGTGGCAGAGGTCCTGCAGAGCTCCTACGACTAGACTAGACAGGCAGGAAGTGAACTGACATCTGGAGGAAATGAGTGGGAGTGTACCACCGTCCTGCAGAAGTCTGTGTACCTCCTGCCAGTCACGTGGTTCCAGGAAGGACCTCCCAGAAGTCATGAACCCGGAGACCAACTTTAAGAAAGAGAACTGAGCGGCTGCAAGGTGAAAGCTCGGAACACCTACCAAATCTTAAAACAAAACACTGCCCAAAACTTTACTTCACACAACGCCCTCAAGGAAGAAGACAAAAAGCACAATTCACCCAGGCAGTCTAGACTAAGTCCCCAACGCAACCCAGGGGAAAATCTCCTTTAGAGGTTTCTTCCGAATCGAAATTCGGAGCCATCTCTGACCCACACTTAGTTGTACTGCTAGAGGATAGGAAAGGGAGGCCATCATGCAAACGTCGCTATAAGGGAGAAAGGAAAGAGATTAAGAACTGACTGCCTAACTAAATACCCATAACAATAAAAAGTTAATTTACCTGGTCACCAGAATTGAAAGAAAAATGAAAGGAGACCTGGACAACACCCTAGTTAGGCAGTGGCAGAGGTCCCTAGTTCAAGCTGGAAAATGGGGAAATATTCGCAGATTAGTCAATTTGAAAGCAGCAGCTTAACAGGCATGATTTCTAAATTTGAAGGTGCTCCCTGAATCCAGTGGGCCCCAGTCTGCTCAAGGTTGCTGCAATCCTATTACTAAAATAAGAAATTTTACAACATCTTCAGACAGGCTCTTCTATGCTGCTGACCCCCTTTGTGGTGCAGCCAAGACTGGAGAACGATTGCTATCTGGAGTCTTCCATGTGCCCAGGGTTCTAATACTGTTATTACAGCTTTGGGATGTACCATTACTTCTAGTAGGGGTGCACATTACCCAGATGTACCAAATACACATAGACAATGTGGAGCACTACGGAAACATTGTTTGAATGTTTTTCAACCCCCCCAGTTATGTCAGCTTCTCTTTAAAGGGGGGGACTGTCAGCATAAAGATACATGAGGCTGGTCCCATTTGTACTTTGTGTGCAATTTATTTTTTTTTGTTAAACTTACCATTTACTGCTGTACGATATGTTAGTTTTCTGCCTACTTCCAAACAGATATTTTCTGTAACTACAAATCCCAGAACCCCCTGCAGCAGACCGAGCAGGGCTGCAGCACTAGGGGATTCAATAACCTGCATTGCAGGTTAAAGTTTTTATAAGCTCCGATCAGATGTCTCAGTCCTGCTGTTCTCCCGGGGCCAAGTACAGTCCTGTGACTACTTAGGCCTGGGAGGACAGTGGAACCAGTAAACAAAGGATCAGTCTTTATGAAAAAGTGCAACATGCACTGCAGGCTACTGAATCTCCCACTGCAGCAACACTGCTCAGAATGCTGCAGGGGATTCTGGGATTTCTGATTACAGAAAATGTCAGCCTGGAAGTCTGCTTAGTCTGATACAATCTACTATACTGCAGTAAACAGCAAGTAAATTAAAAAAAAATATTTTGCACACAAAGTACAAATTAGGACCAGCCCCACACTTGGGTGTGGGGCTCTTTGTGCTGACAGTTTCCCCATTGACGGTTTAACCCTTGGGCTGCCGACTGGACAGATATATCAGTCCGTGGCACAGCAAGGGTTAATACACTGAAAGTTAGAAACACACACACACCCACCCACCAACCTAGTCAAAGCTATTGCCCAGGCTAGAACAAAAGACCTAAATGTTCTTACAGTAATAGAACCCGAATTCCTGCAGTAGAGATATAGTACGAATACTCACAAAGGGTCATCTTCAGGTTCCCAATTCTCCAACTCTTTAAAGCAGAAGAAACACTGAGCTACATCCGGACCATTCTCACTTGGACAATGAAGAAATCCAGCTGCAGCCATCTAGGGGTGGAAAGGTCAGACTCAGCAGATGTGCAAGGCATAAAAACACAGTTACGAGGGAAAAATTGTGACTGGCTTCTCCAGCAGAAAGAAGCCAATAGATCTTTGTGGCTGTAAGTCTATAAAACAAACTAAGCACTCTAAATTCTGTGACTTCACTTTAATTCAAAGCAACTAACTAAAAAAAGGGATAAGTGATGTTTGAAACACTTCTCAGCCTCCCACCTCCATTTTCTTTCTTGAAACATACCCCTCCCATAAATAGGGACCCTTCTTGGTAATATTTACTGTGTACACACACCAACACTCTCCCTAAAACATCAAGATTATGGTGTTGACACCTTGATTACAGAACCAGAGGCCTCATTTGCAGTCACCCAAGGACAGCAGCACTGATCACTCTGTTGCAGGTCATCTGCTAGCAATGTACACAAGTGTAAGTGGTTTTGCAGCGACAGAGGTCTGTTACGACAAACGGTCATTTTAGGGAAACAATGGAAAAGACAGCTTTCCTCAGACACTACAGAAACTCTCAATTAGTGCTTTCAGACAGTAACAACTTTATTTACTGATTTAGAACAGTTAACCACAACTCCCACTTCCTGTTGCTGGCAGCAGCCATTTCATGAGCAGCAGTGAGCTTCCTGAGCTCACTGTATGCTAATATGCCCATTTGACCTCAGCTATTGGTTGGCAAGACATATTAGCATACAGTGAGCTCAGGAAGCTCTCTGCTACTCATGAAATGGTGGCTTCCAGCAATAGAAAGTGAAAGTTGAAGGCCACTGTTTAAATCACTAAAAAATCAATTAGAGTAATTAAAAAAAAAAAATGCTACTGTCTGAAAACACTAATCAGGAATTGTTGTAGTGCCTGGGTAAAGCTGCCTTTCCAGTGTTTCCCTTAGATAGGATTTACCCTTGTGGGGGGCGGGGCTCCTTTACTAGGGTTCCAAGTCAAAACACAGGACAATACATATATTACAAGCAAGTTCACATGGACAACAACCCTCACACTTGCTGTGACCAGGTCAGTTACGTCAGTTATCGACTATGGTCTCGTAGTATATGGTGCTACAACTGACACAGACCTACAGAGCATTAAGCTGGCCCATCCCCATTCTTGCCCTCTTTGCATCCTACCTCATCCCCCCTTCCTTTACCCCTCCACTCCCACTTCCCCCTCCCTCTGTTTTCTCACCTTGTTCTCTTCCTCAACCCTCCACCCCTGTGGGTCTTTCTTGCATAAGCTTCATTATGGCATCTCCCTCCTTGCTCTTATTTTGCTCCTTCCATCCCCCAATTCACCCCCTGTACTTCATCTACTTGTAAGCCCTTTCACCCCTCTTCAGACAAGGCCACTGGCTGCACTTGACAATATTTATCTTGCCATATTGTTCTTTTGTTGATGTAATTACTTTCCTCATGTCGTACTACTTACTGAAACCATTGTAATTTGTTATTCTTGTGAGTGATGTGGAACCTCTGTAAAAGAGCCCCTGGCTCAAAGGTCTTTCCGATTTAATAAATAAAAACAAACAAACAAAGCCTGTAAACTTCTCCTAGGGGCCCACCGGTTAACACATACCTGTGAGCTATATTCACGTACCGGGCTGCTCAACCTAGATGGTAGAATCAAATACTTAACCTGTCTAATTGCCAAAAAGTTTCATTATGGGTCTCACCACTCCTGGGCTGCAAAACCTCCTGCGTTCCAACAGTGTAAGGGCTACCAGAAACAAGGGAAATCTGGTGCTGAATGTCCCTTTCTGCCGGACCTCCCAAGGTCAGCGATCCTTTGGGTATAGAGCTCCTATTTGGATAAACTCATTCTGCCCTGACCTACTGGCTTGCTCCCAGCTTGACAATTTAAGACCAACCTGAAGGCCCTCCTGGTGAGCAACAATGCCAAGTGTGACTGTGGCCACAAATCTATCCACCTTAGTCCTAGACAAGGTGTACCTCTAGCTGCTCCTCCTCCCCAACCCGCACATGCTGACAAGGACCTAACTCAGCTACTGAGTCTTACTTGTCTGTCTCCCCCTTGACCTTACCACTACTACCCCTGCTTCTACCTCCAAACTATAATGATTCCTGGCGGGCCTGTGCTGTTGATAACCTTAGCTCACTGTTGCTAACAGTGTATGTTCTGTAACCAAGAGCAACTACCTTGTATGTAATGTAATGCTCTCTGTCCAACTGTTTAGTATCTTTCTGCAATTTTATGTAATTATTGTAATTGTGTATTTGTTTACCCTGTTTGTAACCAGACACCGAACCTTCGTAAATGAGCTTTTAGCTCAAAGGTTGTATAATGCTAGAATCAATAAATAAAATAAAAACACAAGACATTATAAAATGGGTTGCATAAACATGCAACCCCATTGGTTCCCTGGGTTTACGTGGCCATTGATTAATCCCCTAGATACCCACAGTAGACATGCCGTTCCTCTTTGGGCACTGCACCAAAAATCAATGCGAGCGACGCTTTTTTACGCTAGCATTCATGAGGCAAATAAAAAGATTAGGCGCCATATTTTAAATGAGCTTAGCGACTATTGAGTACAAAAAATAAATCCCAAAATATCGTCCCTTTCTCCCAGGCCTCCCTAATAAGGCCCCTCCACACCACCCCCATTAGCAGGATGGAGGGACAACAAAGAGAAAAACAGGGGAAGAAAAAAAAATATATCTATCTCAGCGAGCCACGGTCCCAGCACAGCATGTACTGCATGCTATCCTGGATTGCCTGGCTCACTGGCTGTGATGCGCTCCACTTACCTGATCAGATATGGTAGTCACTCCGGAAACACTGCAAGGTAAAATAAGATTAAATATGTGGTGTTCGAATTTACTGCCCTGTGCTATCCCAGATTGCTATTTACCACAACCCTAAAAAGGTCACTTGCTGTTTCTCCAAATTGCTGACTGCAGTCTAGTCTTCATGCTTCCAGTAGTTTACTGTATGCCAGATCCCCACCAGTGTCCAGTATTCTGTGTAAACAGTCCCTGGCTGGCACCCCAGAACTCTGTACACATTAGGCTTCTTAATGTTTTACCAGGGTTAACACACAGAAACATGCTGCCTCCCGCCCAGCGGAACTGTGCCTTCCCGTGTGTTCCCAGTCTCTCCACGGCAGCAGGTCTCTCTGTGTCAGTGTCGTGACAGTGCTGCCATCCCCACCCCAACTTGCCATAAATGTTGCCAAGATGGGCTGTTCCATAGCTGTGTCGAGATCTCCTGCATTGCAGCACGGCGTGTGTGTGTGTGTGTGTGTGTGTGTGTGTGTGTGCGATGTCGGTTTGTCTGCTGCACAGCGATCGGTGTAGCGGATTCATTAACAAACTTTAAATAACCAAATCAATGGATAGTTCCTGGTGCCAACTAATGAAGAAATTAACCGTCATCCACTTTAGCAAGTATAGCAAAAACAGGTTAACTGGCCCTTTAACTCATTCATGCTATACTCCCTAAAGTGGTTGTCAATTGATTTCTTCATTAGTCAGTTGGCACCGGAGCAAACCACTGATTGGTTTATTGCAAGTAAAATTAAAATTGTATATTTTTTACCTTGTGAGGAACGACATTCTGACAAAGACAGGACACAAAATGTTATGGGGGGGGGGAGGGGATGCCACTGAAGCAAAACGTGCAATGCGTTTACTTTGTAAGGGAGGAATATGAGCCAATTAGCCTGCTAACTTTAAGGTAGTTTTACGACCCCTGGGGAATCGCCATCTGAGACAGCTTAATTGTATTCCTTGTTCCCACAATGCATCATGTTTCATGTGACAGTGATGTAGCAGAGACCCAACATTCAGCACACACGTGCCAAACTAAATATCTTGGAAACTTTACAAGTTGCACAAAAATTACAAGCAGCAAAGTTCTTCAGGACAGTAAGACCTTTACGATGAGAGTAATCACTAAGCTGAACTCTACAGATGTTAAAATATAGCCATCTCTACTGCTGGGAATGGATTGTAAAGCAGTGCTTTCTGCTGGATTTATGGTCTCTGCTATATCACTGTCACATGAGACACAGGGGTCGAAAAGAAAAAATTACTCACCACAGTAATCTTCTTTCTTCCAAGGGGTCCTTTAGCATCAGTAACTTTTTTGTATTTAGCGGGCTAGGTGCAACTGCCCTGAAGGTGTGCCTTTAAGAGATATTTAAATGAGCATAGGGCCAAGCCAATCAAAAGACAGGAGGGGGTATGAACCAAGAGCTGTTGAATGCTTCAGAATTTTTTCAAGGAAAAACAAGGGCAAATGCCCCAAAAAAGAAACAGGATTCAAAAAACATGCAAATGTCCTCAAAAATGGATAAAGAAACAGCAGCAACATGAACTAAAAACTCATCAATAAGAAATTCCAAGTTTGGTAAAAGGTGACATAAAGAGCCCTTTCAACAGGTGAACCAGGGAGGAAGGGTGGGAGCTTACTGATGCCAAAGGACCCCTTGGAAGAAAGAAGATTACTGCAGCAAGTAATTTTTTCTTCTTACCGCAGGAGTCCTTAGCATCAGTAACTTTTTTGCAGACTACACAGCAGTACCAAGTGAGAGGCGGGCAGAGAACCTATTTAGGAAAGAGGCTCTGCAGAATCGCCCTGCCAAATTTGGCATCAGATCTGGTCTGTAAATCCAAACTGTAGTGTTTCACAAAGGTGTGCACAGATTTCCAGGTAGCTGATTTGTAGACATCCAGTAGGGGAATGTCCCTTGCTGATGCAAGCGAGGTTGCAGTGCCCCTGGTGGAATAGGCCATGAGCCCCACTGGAGGTTGTTGACCAGCTTTCTCATAGCTGAATCTAATACAAGAGACCAACCAACGAGAAATAGTTCTCTTGGTAGCTGGTTTTCCTCTGCCTACATCCCCGTAGGTGAGGAACAACTGTGTGGAAGAGCCTCTGGATTGTCTAGTATGCTCTAGGTAGTGAAAGATGGCTCTTTTGACATCCAAGCTGTGGAACTTTTCTTTACTGAGCCATCCACTTCTGGCAAGCAAAATAGGCAGAGTAATGGACTGGTTCAAGTGAAACTCTGAAACCACCTTTGGCAGAAATTTCCTATTTGTCCTGAGCTCAACTTTATCATTGTGAGGGATGATGTAATTAGGCTCAGTGCACAGGGCCTGTAGCTCTGAAATCCTCCTGGTAGACATAATGACTACCAGGAAGATGGTCTTCCAAGTTACAAACTTGATGTGGACCATGGACATAAGCTCGAAAGGTGGATTCATTAGCCCATCTATGCAAAGGTTCAGGCTCCAAGGAGGAACAGACTCCCGGATTGGAGGTGCAAAAGGCGTTTGAAAAATGGTTTAAAAATGTTGTGGAGGAAAAACCGATTTCTTCTTTCCCACCGTAAGGTAGGCTGAAAACACCCCTAAGCGTGGCTTGAGTGAAGATGGTTTCAAGCCTGATGCCTGTAGGTGTACCAGGTAGTCTAGCAGCTGAGTCTGAAACCGATAGGGGTTCGACCTTTTCGCTCTTGCACCAGAGGGAAAACCTTTTGCATTTGGCTGCATAAGTCTTCTTAGTGTTCGTTTTTATTAGCCATCCTAAGTATCTTAAGGACCTGTTCAGAGTACTTTGAGGATGGAAACCAACTCCTCAAGAACCAAGCCCTGAGGTGAAAATAGTGTATGTCTGGGTACTGCACTCCCGTCTGAGGAAGGGTCAGCAAGGAGTGAGCCGGATGCAGGCAAATGGGCCTGTTGCAGGACATTGAGAGAAGGAGAGGGTAACAGGCTTGCCTGGGCCAGTCCGGAGCCACTAAGATCATCGATGCAGGCTGCTGTCAGAGTTTCAGCAAAACCATGAATATCAGGGGAAAGGAAGGAAATGTGTATAGGAACCTCCCTGACCAGTCAAGGATCAGGGCATCCAGAGGAAGTGTTCCCAGAACTGGGGGCCTGCAACAGTACTGAGGAAGCTGAAAATTGAGAGGAGAGGCAAACAGATCCATGTCTGGCATGCCCCACCATCTGAACACTGTGGCCAGTACTTGCTTGTTCAGTGTCCATTCGCTCCGACCTTGACTGATGCGCCTTACAGCATCCGCCAGAGTATGGAGTTTGCCTAGGAGGTGAATAGCCGAGAGGCCGACTCCAAGGGAGAATGCTAGAGACCAGAGCTTCAGAGCTTCCAAACACACTATTCCTGATCTGGTGCCACCTTGCTTGTTTATGTAGAACACTGCAGTGGTGTTGTCCGTTCAAATCTGAACTGCCTGCCCTTCTATGCTGGGAGCGAAAGCTTTGAGAGCTAGTAAGACTGCTTTGAGTTCCAAAAGATTTATGTGCAACTGTGACTCTTCGGGAGTCCAGTTGCCATTTACTGAGGTACTGTCTAAATGAGCTTCCCAGCCCAAAAGGGAGGCATCTGTGGTGATCACTTCTGTGGGAAGAGGAGCTTGAAAGGGAACCCCTGCCTTCTGACACAGGTATCAACTTTGAAAATGTGCTGCTTCTCTGAGACCAGCGAGCTCAGAGGTAGGCTTGCAGAAGTCGCATCCTGTACCTGACCCCTGGGACTACTGCAGTCATAGAGGCCATATGTCCCAGAAGTTTGAGGAAATGTCTGGCTGGTCTTGGCTGTCCCTGTGCGAAAGAATCTGCCACCGAAAGGAAACTCAAAATTCTTTCCTGCGGAAGGAAAACATATCCCTTCTGAGTGTCCAGCTGGGCCCCTATGAAGGTGAGCAGGTGGGTTCCGGGTGAGATTTCTTTACATTTACCAGGAAACCCAGAGACTCCAGAGTGCGTTCTGTAAAGGAAAGATTCCTTGACCTGGCAAGGAGACTGCTACTATGAGCCAGTCATCCAGACAGGGGTAGAGAGCAACACCCAGTCTCCTGAGAGGTGCTGCTACCACTGCAAGACACTTGGTAAAGACTCTTGGGGCCATGGAAGGACAGACCAAAAGGCATTGCAGTGAACAGATAGTGACCCGAAGGAAGTTTGAACCAGAGAAACTTCCCGTGAGATCTCCTGATGGGTATGTAGAAGTAGGCGTCCTTTAAGTTGAGGGAGGCTAGCCAGTCTCCCTGCTGTAAGGACTGTATGATGAGTGACCATTTTGAATTTTTTCCCCAGATGTTTGTTTAAATATTTAAGATACAAGATAAGTCGCCACTCCCCAGTTTTCTTTTGTGTCAGAAAAATCGAAAATTTAAATACCTGTAAATTTTCTTTCTCAGACGGCTGGGCTCCGGGCTTCCTTACTCCTGGGCTGCACCTCCTGATGCTGATCCACAGGCAGGAAACAGATCTCTGCAGCAAGGGACATCCAGCCTTCCACTTCCTGTTCTCCTCAATTCTTCCAAAAGCAGTCCACTGTGGCAATACTACAAGAACTTGGGAACAAAAAACAAGAATTTTAAGGCATATAAGGCCGTGAGGCCAGCCAAGTATATACATTCTGGGAGGGAATCTGAAGCCTGGAGACCAGCCGGAGAAAGAAAATTTACAGGTATTTAAATTTCAATTTCTCTCTCCTAAACTGGTCTCCGGGCTTCCTTATTCCTGGGATATACAAAAGCAGTAAATCCCCAGATGTCCCGGGTGGGAAGAATGTCAAGAGCCCTTAAGGGTTCATCACCGCTGAACACTCTGCAGTCAAAGGATGCCTCTGCGAGGATATCACCTCCAGTGAGAACTTTTTTTTTTTTTTTTTTTTTTTTTTTATTAAATATAAATAGAGTGCGAATGGATGATCAAAAGGCCACTCAGTGCGAGTGTACTGACGATGCTTCTCTGAATTATGCCCACGAAGGGGGCCATGGACTCTCATTGGGCCAGGCAAGTTACTCTGGCCTGAGCATATGCTGTAGAGATGAGATAGAATCCGTTTGGCTATAGAGCCTAATGAATCCTTGCTGCCCAAAATTTATTATTAAGCTGGTATGAACACAGTTGAAGTTTTGCAAATAGCTTCCTCTCTCTCTTAATGTCCATTTTTCTCCCTCTTCCCAGGTCTAGTGTATGACCTTTTTCCATCCTTGTTGCTTTTAGAGAGTGGGCAGAAGGAAGGAAGAATGAACCCTTGATTGTAATAGAGGAGAGACATAACTTTGGCAAACAAAAATTGGAACTGTTCTAGCCTGATGAAGGAGTGTACAGCTCTTGGGCCCGCCCTTCTTTTAGTTTGCTGAAACTCCTAGCGGGAGTAGGAGCTTTGCGGAAAAAGGGCAACCTTTATTTTGAGATGCATGATGGGTGGCTTGAGAGGCTCTAAAGGGGGGCCTTGGTCACGACCTTGAGAACTATATTAAGACTCCACGGTGATAGCTTTGGTGGATTGAAGATGTTTTAATGCTGCTGCCTGAAGTACCAGACATGAGCAGACATAGGGATATGAGTCCAACAATTCCCCAGGGTCCATCAAGAGTGCCGCCAGTGCAGAAACCAATTCTTAAGGTGGCTGGTTGCAGACCTTTGTCCATCTGTCTTAAAGGAATTACAGTAGTACAGGAGATTATATTGTGTTGTTCTGTATATGTCTGGAATGAAGCCAGAACCAAAATTTTCTCCGGATTCTACAATGCACTTTGGAGGAAGACATACGAGTTCCCCATCATGTCAATAACAGGAGCTGTACCGCATAGCTCCTTGAAAGTTTTTCCACTCCCTTTCAGAGTCTACAGAGAGACCAGTTGTTAAAATGGGGTGCAGAACTGGACATTGATGGAGAATTCCCATGGCTGAACCTGAATGCTCGATGCAGTCACCCCAACCAATGAATGAGAAACAACTAAGTGCAGAAAACCCATAAGGGACAGGCTAGAATCATGATTGTCCTATCCAATGCCACTTTGTGGAGGACTCTTGATAGAGGCGGTATTGGAAGAAGGCATACAGGAGACCGAGCAGATCCCAGTTTATGGGGAAAAGGTGCCCTGAGCCACCGCTGGTTCGTCCTTGGTCAGAGAACAGAATTGCTTTACCTTGGAGTTCTGCCAGGAAGGCATGCAGGAGACCTAACAGATCCCAGTTTATGGGGGCAAGTGTCCTGAGCTAACGCTGATTCATCCTAAATAGAACCAATTGGCTACCTGGAGTTCTGCCTGCTGGCTAAAAGATCTGTTCGAGTATTGCCCCCCTATTCTGTCTGAATGAGGGAGGCACTAACCTTCAACTGCAATGCCTTGGTCAACTCACTTTGCGACCGAGTCATTCTGCTGTGACATTTTCCTGTCCCAATACAAACAAACATCGCTCAGTGGTGCTCAACCCACTGAAAAAGAAGGGATTCCGTTAGCATCTTTGAGCTGCTCGTTTCGCCGATGGTCGGTGTATGTCAGCGTTGCCAGATTGTCAGTTGGAATCAGGCTAGCCGGATTGAGGAATTGCTGTTCCGCACGTCTCTGGGAATGGCCTACTGTTCCCCCCTCAGAAAATGTTTATATTGTACCTTGTGTCCAACAGTGATCCCCTGCCCGGTGCCAACAGCTGATGCAGGTGAGTCCTTCTCTGCTCCTGAGGTTTGTATTGGTCTCGATTCAGACTTAGTGCGGATGGCCTAACTTGTGGTCCTTCATGACCTCTGGGACCGTCCCTGGAGGAAGGGCTTAATCTGGCTTAATGAGCTGTGTGAAACAAGCAGGTAGCTGAGGAGCTTGCAAAACTCCTTGATAAGCACATACAGATACCAAAATCTAGATTTCGGGGGGGGGAGAGACCCTGTGTCATAAGGAGAGTTCCCCAGGAGGATCAAGGTCTGGTTTGCAATTAGGGAGCTCTTTTGTCCAGCTAATGGGAAAACCATGTGCCATAGGGGACCCAACTACCACTGCCACCGCCTGTAATACCTGGTTGAGCTGCGAGAAGACCGCCATGGTAGAGTTTGAACTGGAAGTATTGCTCTTCCACTCTGAATCTGGGATAGTACGCGCACCCTTACTGCAAGGGAATATGCAAATAGGCATCTTGCAGATTTATGGGTGCCAGAAAAAACCCTTTCCATGACTCCCTGATTACTCGTGAAAAGGTTTCCACCTTGAAGGGTCTGCTGCGAACAAAACTGCCAGTGCAGACTTAATTTGTCCTCCGACTATGCATGGGCTTGAGCACTTGCTCCTGAATAGTGGTAGTTAAGTTTTCGGTTCTTCTCTGGAATCTTTTACCACCTCCTTTAAAAACTATCCATACAGGAGCTCTCTCTTGTTGGGGGTATTCGCCAAGTGAGCTTTGGCGACCTGTCCGCCTGCCATGCCTGCCGCCTTAAGTAAGTCGAGGCAAAAGAGTTAAAGCATGGCCCCTGCTGTGCAACTGGCAGCCTCCTTTGAGATATCTGCTGAAAATGCCTAGAATAGTCCCGCTCTGAAGCTGGAATGCCAGGATAGTGGCCCAAGGTGTTGCATCTCCTGCAGAAAAACAGGTTGGCTGGGCTTGCTTATGTGTGGCTCATCATCACGCTGGAATGCCACTTAAGTGGTGTTGAGAACTGGTTGTTTGAAGCTGCTTTAAGGTAGGATGGGAGGACTAAAAGCATCTCTTTGAGGGGAGGGCCTCTCCCTTCCCTTCCAATGACCATCTCAGAGGGTAGCTTTTATGGTAGTCTAACCATTTTTCCGGTTGCTTCTGTCCAAGCCTGAAACTACTAGTATGCAGTCAGACCACTGTATAGGTGTGTTCTGGACCTTGTCATTTCTCCGTTTGAGAGTCCCCTAAGGCTGGCGAAATAGGGTAGGCTGCGGCCAAACTGGTTATAGCTGGTAGGCGGAAGCCTGTTTGACTGGCTGGAATCCTCCGGGGAAGAGCCAAGGGATTCTCGGCTATGACCCCCCCTTTTCTTTTCTTAATATTACATGAAAAAAAAAAAAACATGCCCTCCAGGCCTCGTGATGTGAGGACAACTGCTCCTCTTCAGAGAAGAACAGACAAGGGCACCTCTTTCTTTACCTTTCTTGGGAGGTCTCCCACCAGGATACCCAGAGGTTGCCCGTGGAACAGGCAGGGACCCAGGCGAAGGCCCCATTTTACCTGTTGGTGATGCCTGGGGTTCGGGAGGGGACTGCAGATTACCGGGTCCCCCGTTTTGCATCCTTCGAAATCTCGGCATTCACAGATGCTGTCTTTGATATTCAGCGTACCCCCTCCCCTTGGGGGCTTTCTGGGTCTATGCTGCTGCTGGCCCTTAAAGGACAAGATACGGAGTGCTGCCCTTTACACTTTCTGTCCCTGGGATGTTTGTTCGAGGTCCTGACATCAAAAAAGGCTTTCACTTGACTAACCTTAGTCTGCTTTGGTAAATAGAGCTGAGCCTATAAGAGCCACTTAGGAATGACTGTTCCCTTCTCAGGGACTGGGAAAATAAATCCCTGTCTTTGAAAAGGAGATTGGCTGGGGCGCGAGGTGTTGAAGCAAGCCCCCAGGGTATGAAATTCGTGAAAAAAAGTACATGCCCACTTGGGCATGTAAGAAGAAAATGTACATGCCCAACAAACTATTTACATGCCGCCCCTTAGTTTGCATAATTTTACACGCCATCTTCACTGGACCAAGCATCTGTTGGCCACCACCACTAGGGCTGGCAGAAGCAGCATGCACTGACAGTGTTCTGGAGCCATTAGCTTTGGTAGTGGGCCTTCTTTTGCCATTTTTCCACCATAGTGATATGGCACCTTCAGGGTTATAGTCACTAAGTTGGGGTCCATTCAGAGATATAGACATTAGGTCGTGTAGGGTGTCTGGGCGTAATCCAACCCTCCAGTCATTTTTTATTCTTCCCAGAGAGAAGCATCGTTCTGCAGCAGCAGTGTGAACAGGAATCAGGAGGATGATTCTGACAATGGCCAGCACATTTCGAAATTGTTGATCCAGCACATCCGCAAGAATCACTTTCTGCCACAATTTCAGAGACTTACAATTTTCAACAGACAGCAGTGGAGTACGTGCTTTTTTAAGTCTAGCCACTCCAGCAGTACCAAAGTAACAACAACTCCACGAGACTCTAGGACCACTTTATAGTGATCAACAATTGTTTGAATTGCTTGATCTCCATATGTTTGAAGTGCCTCTGTGGATGTTGGCCAGGACTGAAAATTTAAAGCTCTTGCAGCTAGTAGCACTTTATTGGTCGTGAAGGACTGAAAGTGAGATTCAATGTGCTGTGACGTTTTCCGAAGAATTTTTTGATCTCTGAAATTGTGACTTTACAATGTCTGAAGGAGAACCTGATCTGTGCCTGCTAGTTTCATTAGCTAAGTCAACAGTGTTGTACTGAGTTAGGTTCTCATTTACAGATGTAAGTGTTATGCGGTGAAGAGTTTCTTGATTCGAGAGACCATTTAGTTTTTGAATTGTGCTTTCTACTCTGCTGTGAACTTTTTCAACAGTGGCATCCTCTTGCTGAAAGCACAGACTAAGAGCAGATAAATAAGCAAAAAACACTTTCAGAAAGTTCATGTATATAACACATTTTAAAGTCTTAAGCACTTTAAGTATTCCTAGTGCTTTTTGGCCATGATCCTGCTTGTTTGTCAGTGACACATGTTCGGTGAGGCACTAATGCAGCCCAGTTCCTTTCAAGGGCAGAAATGGCCCGCTCTTTGTGCAAGCCACCTAGTGCCACCAGTGTTAACTGGTTTGACCACATTAAATTTAAAAGGGATCCCGCTTTCCTGTAGGCCTTTCCAACTTTTTGGTGACCTGTGGTAAAACGAGTAAATGTTCAGCAGAAGTTGTTCTAATGACTTGTAAAAGGGACAGTCTCTGAACGAATCCTTAACAGCAAGCTCTAAACGATGTGCACAGCAGTGTATGTCAGTGAGGTGTGGACACTGGAAATCTTGCTTTATTCGACTAAGGAGACCTGAAGTGCTCCCCAACATTACAGCAGCACCATCAGATGCCGCACTTATCAGCTTATGTTTCCAACCACCATCCTTAACCCACTTTCACCCTCTAAAGCATTAATCACAGTATTTAAAATGCTTTCGAATTAGGGACACTGACTGGTTTCAGTGCAAGAAATCTTGTTACAGGTAGGCCATTTTCAAAAACACGTACATAAATGCCCTCCTCCTCAGTCACACTTTTATCTGTGCAGGAATCAACAAGAAAAGAAAAGAAGTCATTGTCTTGTAGTAGACTAGCAGTAGTGCTTTGAATATCTTGGGCAATATAGTGAATGAAGACACGGCATTGCTTGTCACTACTGTAACTGTGACCCATAGCATCATCCCCATGATTTCTTCTTTGTAAATCTATCAACCCAGGAAAATCCCTGAAAGGCCTTTCGGTCCTAGCAACGTAATATGCAGTACAGAACAATTTACAAATTTGATCCATTTCTTTTTTGTTCCATGAATTGTATGGATTTCTCTATTGGTCTTTCTCCAACTTTTGTTTTATTTGCAATGTATGCCATCTCAGCATTTGTGTGCTACGGACACTTCATGTGCTGAGATAATGTGTACTCTAAAAGTACTGCATCCAGTTCTGAAATTATTTTTGCTTTGGCTTTTATCATAACTCTGACACCATGTACAGAACATGGCACATTTATTGGTGTCATACGTAAGCCACTTCCTGCCCTTTTTCCAGGATTCCTGAAATTTTCTAACTTTCAGGGCCTTAACTGGGTTTTCAGTACAAGCAGCAGCACTTGAGGAAACATCAGTGGTCACCACAAAAGTTTGACTGTCTGGGCAAGGAGGTGGTGGCATTACAGTAGGTGTCGGTGAAGCGCTTGTGGTGGTGGTACAACTGCTAGTACTTGCTGCTGGGGAATCCTCAGCTCCCATAGTTTCATCAATACGCTTTCTCTTAAATCCAAATTTAAAAAGACTCATGGTGTCTGTCTGCTCGTGGGTATGTCGGCAGGCAGTTGTGCAGACTGGTGGTGGACTCATGGCTTGCACTTGCACAGACTAAGACAGAGTAACAAACTGTCCAAACTAGACTGTTGTTAGGTAGGCTATGCTATCATGCTATGCACTCAGAGAATGTTTATTAATGTGTTGTAGATGATGAACTTCAACTTGTCTGAATTGATTCAGCTGTCAATATTAATAAATGCTACACAAGAAGAAAAACTGCCTGTATGTGGTGTTTGTCTCTGTACTTGAAAATAAAACAAACACAACAAGAAAAACTGTATTGTCTGATTTTTTTTGATCACAGACAGTTGCCCAGCTATTTGTGGCTTCAGGCAGCTTTAATTGTCCCTTTTGGAATGTAGGCGGTCCATTTCCAAGCAGTAGCTTTTAAAAAAGCTGTTTGGACCTTATCAAAACCTTTTTAGATTGGTTACTGAATGTGACGTCCAGAGAGTAGATTCTGAAAAAAAACTATTTAGCAACAATGTACAACAGATTACACAGACCCTGCTGTACTTACTAGATAGATTATGTAATAATGTTGTAATCCAGAGTAACTAGTTTAAAACACAGCTTTTAACTTAAATAGGCTTTACTGTAACAATAACTCAGATGAGATCCTGACCCTATATTTAGATAGGTAATAGTCTGACCACACAGTAGCTTGCTCGGAAAAAAGCTTAACTAGTCTGATGTCTAGATTTTTTAGGTAGTCCAGTCCACTGGTAACTGGTAAAAAAAAAAAAAACTTAATACTTTTTTATAACTGATCCCTGAATTTACATTTAGTTACTTGGTCCTCAGAGTAGCTTGTAAATAAAGCTTTAATAGACTTTAATTATTATAATCAACTGACTGATCTCTTTTAGATTTTAGTTAGTCCATACAGTAGTGTGTAAAAAAACTAGCTATATTAAGGATTTATTGTATATGGCCACATAGTGTACAGCTGTAGACTTCGATCCCTTCACAGACAGTACAGACTAGTACTGATTACAAATCAAGATGACAGACTGTCTTCACTTCAGTTACTTAACTCCAGCAAGTTGAAGTTGTATAGCTAGCTCCTAGCTAGAGCTGTTTTAATATTTGATGGATTAGTTAGCTAAGCTTTATAGTTAAGCTTCAGTTAGTTGAGGAGTAGGTGAAAAAAAAAAAAGAAGTAGTAACACATAGGCAGGAGGCAACTTTTTAGTAAAAATAAGACATACAAGTGTTAGCGTTTAGCTGTCCTGTGTGGTTTTAAATTCAAAGTCTGTGGCCACTACTAGCTACATAAAAACAAAAAGATTGCTTTGCTAGCAGACTTTACTGGAATTTGCTGCAGGTAGCCTGTAATCTCTGAGAATGGGCCCCCCACTGAGTCCCCTTTCTCTCTGTTTAGTGTTTATTTGCTAATAGTAGTAGTAGTAGTAGTAGTTACTCAATAATACTGTCTCTTAATTACACATCCAAAGGACAGTACAGAATTATTCCTTTTTGGAACACTTTATTTTGCTGGTTGGTAGTAGTAGTATATTTATTTAGAGAGCTAGTTTCTTCATTCAGTTTCTGCAGTGCTTCAGCACGAGTCTGCAGTTAGTGCCCCTTCCCCCTCAAGTCATATTGAGACTGACACTGTTTTTTATTAGCTAGAAAACGGACACAAAGACTAGAGCAGTTCAGCAGATTTTGATTAGCTTAGAGATCTGTGTCTGCTTTGCTAGCTGCTGCTCTCTTTTTTTTCCTAGGTTTGCCAGAATTGCTTTAAATAATTTTTCTCCTGACGATTTCCTTCCCTCCTGACTGAGTCCCTCACGGTCTCACAAACATACACTCCTCTCTGGCTTTCACCTTGTTTAGTTATATTCCCCTCCCTCCTTTCTGCATTTCCATTTTTTTCCCCCAGATGTTTGTTTTCTTTTCTCCTGCCGATTTCCTGACTGGAGAGACCCTCGCGGTTTTACATACACCTCTCCTCCCCCACTGCCCCTATGAACTCAAACCCCCTCCTTTGTACTCCCGTTTTTTTTTTTTTAAAGATCTAAATAATTCAATCAGCTCTTAAAAGAGCTTTTGGTTATTTATTTTTTTAGACTGTTGATCGAGATCGGTTTCAGGCTGGCAGACAATACTGCAGAACGACCGGTCTCCCCAAATGCAAGCCACAGAATGGCGCGCTGTGCTGGGTGCTCGCGTCACACTGTCTGGAGGGGGCGGGTCATAACAGCACCTATTGGTACGTGTGTGCCTGCTGCAGCCCGCCTCCAAGAGCAAACAAGGAATCCCTGAAGAATCGAGTGGCTGATCGCTGTGCCACTCAGTTCGGGCACATCAGCCTACTACTCCTCCATCCTTCTCTCCTTCACGGCGGGTGATGAAGCAGACAAGCAGTCAGCTGACACCAAAAGAGCACACTCGTGATCAGCTCTAGAGATGTCAACTCTGCGTCTGCGCTCCTCAAGTGGCTCCCCCACCCCAGGGAAAGTTAAACTGCAAAAAAAAAAATACACAGCAAGCGCTAGAAACGGAGGAAAAAACAGAATTGCAATGAAATACCTTAGGTGCCCAAAGGGGCAGGCACTAAAATGCTGTAGGTGTCCTGAAGCAAGAGTGCCTGCCCTGGGGCACCTAAGGTATAGGAATTTCGCACCCTGCAAGCCCCCTATGATTCTTAGGCCCCCTGTCAGGGCACTACCATGCTGTTAGGCTCCTCAGCGCTCGTCGACGAGAAGGTAATAAACGAGTTGCTTGGTGTGCTTTTTTGAATGAGCACCTACTAGTTCTACTGACTACGAATGGCTGCATCTTTCCCAAAAAGCCGTTCGTCGTCGGAAAACCTTACAGTGCCTGCTTAGCCCCTTGGAAGCACTACGGTGCTATGAAAAACGGGCTAATCTACTGAAGACCGCCTGCTTGTGCCTCCATTCGCTGAGGGGCTGCAGCGCGTTCCTCCCGAAATAAATTGCGCCTCTTCCTGGTCGGTGATACAGGGTTGTAGCGCAGCTCATGACGAGTCAAATGAAGCTTCTGCTGCTGTGGGGCACTCTGGCGGCTTCCCTCTGAAATTAAAATGAAGCTCCTGTTGCGCAGCTCATGACAAGCCGAAATGAAGCTCCTGCTGCCTCGGGTCCTTCAAGCAGCTTCCCGTTAGTCAACAAACCTGTAGACCAGGGGGCTCGTTGACAGAGTGCAGCGGGGCCGCTGATGAAAATACAGTGCCGCTCTTGAAAATCCCGCTGCCGTGGGGTGTTCCTGCAGCTTCCCCATTAGACAATGAGCCCGTAGACCAGGGGCCCGTTGTGAGCCTGTGTTTGGGGAGGGGGCGGCCTCAAATGCGGGGGGGGAGAAAAGGCAGAGAGAAGGGGTCCAGTCTGTGCAGCATGCATGGCTGAGACTGGGAACCCTAAATAATCTCATAGTCAACGCTGGAGCTCTCTGCTCCTGTGAATCCCCCCCCACCCCGAAAATCCTCTTCTAGTGAGAAAGTGGGATTCCTGCTCCTGGAGCTCCTGCGAAGCTTTCCCCTTAAAAATCCTCCTCTAATCAGAAAGGTAAACTGCACTTACAGTTTGAGGTCTTCAACTCTGCCACTATAGTGGCAGAGCCCCTGCAGAGAACCTGCCTCATGGCAGGCAGGAAGTCAACTGAGGAGAACAGGAAGTGGAGGACTAGATGTCCCCTGCTGCAGAGATCCGTTTCCTGCCTGTGGATCAGCATCAGGAGGTGCAGCCCAGCAGTAAGGAAGCCTGGAGACCAGCTTAGGAGAGAGAATACCTAGAGTAGAGGCCCTTGCCCTTCTCGTGCGTGGGGACCCTCTCCACTGCTCATAAAGCCAGAAGGTTTTGTACCTCCATTTCCAACAGCGGTATCTGTGTTGGGGACAGATCTTGACACCTGGATATGCTTGAGGTCTGGCATCTGCTTGAACTGTAATGACAGACCCTTCTCCACTATCTCCAGCACCCACTTGTCTGACGTGATGAGGGACCAGTGCTGAAGATAGTGAGAGAGTCTGCCTCTAGCCAGAAACGGGGAGGTGATCTGGACACTCACATCAGGACCTGGACTGAGAGGCAGATAGCTGGGTAGAGGTGGCTCTTTGGCCCCTTATGCCCCTGCCTCTGAAAGACCCCCTGTACTGGCTAAAGTCAGATTGGGGATAGGGATTGTAAGGCCTGGGAACAAAACGTCTGCACCTGCTGCCCCGGGGCAGGATCTCTGAGGGGTGGCGGGTTTAGGCTTGGATGAGTGGCTCTGCCAGGAGGCCTTGTACTTACACTTTTTCCATGTAGTCAGTGGTTCTGTAATCAAACAAACATCATATTTTGATCACAGGGAAAATACATGGCCTTGTTCTGAGTGTCTGTGGTCAGACTGGTTGTTCTAAGCCAGGCGAAGCGTCTCAGAGAGATGGCATGGGCCATCGCCCTAGAAGCTGCATCACTGTCGTCATCTGCCATGTGGAATTGGTATATAGTAGCTTCCAGGGCAGTTTGACGTATCCACCAGCTCCTGCACCATAGAATCTGAGCCACTGCAGACAATAGCCTGGACAGATTTCCAAAGGGCTTTCTGATATTTGGCTGTGAATGCCATATAAAAAGAAAGCCCGAGAAGCAGGGAAGCTGTGACATACATTTTCTTTGCTATAAAGTCAATTTTCTTGGAATCCTTGTCGGGGGAGAGGACTCCAGCTTTCTCACAAGCTGCCTGCTGCACTATACCCTCATGGCTAGGGTGTGCAGACAGGAACTCGGTACCATTTAGACAATTTATATTTTCTCTCAGGCTGCTTATCAACCCCTGATACTGAAGTGGGGTGTTGAAGCACCTTCATGGTATTTTTTCTAAAAGCATTATTTATTTATTTATTGAATTTTGATGACCGGGTAGGCCCACTGAGCCCCGAAGGTCCCTTTTTCAGGGGCAAACCGCCCCACATATCATATAGCCTTACATTATAGATAGAGACGACCAGGGTCTTGGAGGATGAAAGACCCTTCATCTCCCTAAAATCTTAGTCTTCATCGACATCCCGGATGAGCTCCTGTGTACGGAGGTCCAGGGTATCCAGCATATTTTGTATAAATGTAAACACAGTGGAAGGATCCTCATGGTCGCCTGGGGGATCCCCAAGGTGAGGGTCTGGGGACTCCTGGGGCTCAAGGCCCTCAAAGTCCATGTCAGGAGCATCATAACATTAATTGTCTGCGTCACCCTCACAGTCTGCAAAAGAAAGAACTGTGGAAAAGTGTTTGCCAGCCCCAGTAAAAGAAAGGACACATCTTTTGAAGGATCTGAAACAGTTGCCATGCTTTTTCCGTATCTTGCACTGATGGAAGAACCTGCCCAGTTTGTAAGTGTTTTGTTTTTTCCGTACGCTTTAAGCTGCCTGTTGTCTCATTATTGACTTTCCCAGGAGCAACAGGAGCATATCTGTCTTGACAGAGTTTCTTTTTAGCCACTTCAGAGGCTTGATCAAGCTTCCTTTTTGTCGTCATTCTTATTTTTTCAATTTGTGAGGAACTTCATCTTTCGAAGTTTTATTTTTTGGCTGGGATCGGGGGGGGGGGGGTCCTCAGCACCTATGCTTTTGGTATTAGTACTTTTGAATGGCCCCTCATCAGAAGATTTTGATTTATCCTCAGCCATAATAAAAGGTTTAACTGCTATGTTTGCCAATTTAAGCAAAGCAAACCAGTTCTGGACCTACGAACTGAGTGCAGGTTTCGTGAAAATGCCACCGGCCAGTCCTGCCCCAGTTAATAAACTCTGTCTATTACTAGTGTCTTTTTTTTTTTGGTTGTAAAACTGGGATCTACACTAGTGCCAATCTTAATAGAAACCCACTAATACTCAACTGCGCACAGGTGGCTGCTGGATCCTTACGGACAGTCCAGACGCAGATGATACCAAGGTCCAGTAATATAACAAAAGGTTTCCTCAGAATTGCCAATCTAGAGAGAAAACCCCAGGCACTGTTTAAATTGAAATCTACTGCAGGTGCCTCATGTAACCTCTCTCTGGAGAGGTCTGAGGTAAAAACAAGGCAACTGCCCCAAATGCAAAAGTACCCACAAGAATTTGCCACAAAAATGAAGGAAACCATCGAAAATAAGCACCCGTGATAAAATTAGGCTTTAAATAGTCGTAGTAAAAATAAAGTCAAAATAACACCGTTGTGCTAAAATTAAAAAATTTACGCAGCGCTAATGAAAAAGTAACACACTCACTCAGCACGCTAAACGAAATAATTTATGAGGAAAACTTTACCCAGATAAGCACTAGGAGGCTGTCAACAAGGAAAGTTGGGAGACACCTCAAAGGCAGTATTGCTTAGTCCAGCGGAGAAAAAAATTCTTAAGCATTCAACAGCTCTCGCACAGCTCACATCCCCTCCCATCTCTTGATTGGCTTAGCTCTACGCTCATTTAAATATCTCTTAAAGGCACACCTCCAGGACAGTTGCACTTAGCCAGCTAAGTGCAAAAAAGTTACTGATGCTAAAGGACTCCTGGGCTAAGAATTAAGTTTTGCAGCCCCTAGCCAGTAGGGCTAGTGACTGGCAAAATCCACTGGCCCCACAGACTTTTCAACTGGCCCAGTTGGTGTATATACACACATTGAAGTGTTTCTTTCTCCAGTACAAGCCCGCAGG
The DNA here is from genome assembly GCA_016271365.2 of Neoceratodus forsteri. NCBI lineage: Eukaryota > Metazoa > Chordata > Ceratodontiformes > Ceratodontidae > Neoceratodus > Neoceratodus forsteri. The sequence goes on along the minus strand of JADMNL010000024.1, from coordinate 248,357,032 downwards.
GCTAGTTAAAGGAAAATCTTACTAGGCCGATGCAAAATCTACCAGCATTTGGCTAGTGGGCCGGTGCCAAATTTCGACCCCTGGAGACAAAGTGCATTGTAGGACAAAGGAATTCAATTAAGCTGTCTTAAATGGAGATTTCCATGGGTCGTAAAACTACCATAAAGCTAGCAGGCTAATTTAGGAAAAACTCCTAATAGCAGACAGAGAGGACACACTAGAACTCGACCTACAAATCAAAACACTCTGCACAACATATATTTTTTGCAATTTTGGGTGGAGTACTCTTAACGCATGCCTCAGGTGGTTGGAGGTCACTCGGGTTGTGCCCTCGCGCCTCACAACGCACCCAAGGCATGCATTAATGCCTAGTATACCCACGGCCGGTCGTGGGTTATAGCTTACGTAATAAGAGATCCACATCATTGTCAGTTTCAAAGTGCAAGAGGCATACAGCAGCCAATAGGTGCGACACAGAGCTTGTTAGGTGCAGTACATAGCTTAATTAAGAACACTTGAAATACTTAAGTGCAAGGTAGATAGCAGCAAGATACTGTGGTATAGTGTGCGGTATAATTAGGCAATAAGGCACGACAGGGTGTGGTATATCATGCTATATCGTCATGCTTCGGGTGGTTGGGCACGAGGCTGCAGGCTGAGTGCATCCAACCACCAGAGAAGTGACACTATCCCATGATATACCACACCCTGGAGTGACTTATTGCTATTATGAACAGAGTTTCAAGTTTTATAAATAAAAATAAATAAAAGAAACAGATTTTAAAACGTTTTATGAATGAGTTTTTGGGTGGTGTAGGAGTACATTTTTTTTTTCCCCCTCTTTTTCTGGCCGGCCAGCGATCTTTATCTGCCCTGGTCACGGCCCGGAGACCTCCGCGCCTACTGCTGCCAGGACCCACGGTCACCCCGGCTTGCCCCCGGAGGAGTCAGGGCCCTGGCCTGCCATTGGCCGCAGACTATGACTAGTTGGGGTCCCGCAGCGACGGCGGTGAATCAAGGACCTCCGGAGAGGGCTTCATTCTCTCGCTGGCACGGCCCGCCATTCTTTTTCCTGGTTTCTTCCCCCAGAGGAGGCGGGGACATGCAATGACGCCAGCGTCTGCCCCGCCTCTCCCCCCCCTTGTTGAACGTCGACAGCGCGAGGTCTCCGGCTTCACCAGGGTCCTCCGTGCTCAAGTGTTGTCCTCACCCTCCCGGAGAAGGAGAGCTGCACATCGGACGCTCCATCCTTCTCCCCGGCCGGCCCTCCGACAACCGGGTCCGTTTCCGAACCGGTCGCTGCCGCAAGCGGAAATCCACCGCCATACCGGACGGGCCAGCCTAGGAGCACATTTTAAAAATAGTTATCAGACAGTAGCAAGGAGGCTGGTGGCAACAGAACTTTTTTGAAGCCGTGATGATGTAGCCCGATATCATCACAGCTTCAAAGAGCTCTCAGCCAATCAGATTCCTCTATTTACGATCCTCATTTCGTAATGCTTGTTAAATATCTGCTAATTAAATAAAGCACCAGCATAGTAGTAAGAGCTGTGAAACTGATAGTAGTAGGAGCAGTACATTCCATATAGATGCGGACCAGGTAGTGTACACATTCCATTACTAGGTGGGTTGACTTAGGAGTAGCAGAAGGAGAGATTTAACAGGGGCACTGGTGGCTGACTTGGTAATGGGGGTGGTGGCAGCCAGAGATGGCTTTGTCAGGAGGAAGGGTAGCAGACAGGACAGCGATGAGCCAGGTGGTAGACGGGGAGGTGGGATCTAGGTGCGAGCTTGGGAGGTGGTCATCTGTGTGGTTGAGCAGGAGCCAACCGTGGCTAGGTGGGGCAATCACAGTTATTTGCTTGGGATAGGAGATAACAGAGCTCTCTTTTAAAGGAGCCCAGCTTGCCGGTGTTGATGTGGGAGGCAGGGAGGTCATTTAGCCACTGAGGTCCTCAGTAGATAGGCATCTCTGGGCAAAAGTGGTCCGCTTAAATAGGACTTGGAGTGCACCCTTGGCTACGCTTCTCGTTTGAGAAGTGGGCATCTGCTAGCAATGTACACAACTGTAGGTAGTTTTTCAGAGGCAGGGGGTCCCTTATGACAAAGGTGTAATGGAAACTGCAGCTCAAAATATTGCCCCCACTTACATGCTACTTTGATAGCTTCAGCAACCAGTTTGCTTTGCACCTGCTGAATTCAACAAGGCATCTTGCCCAGAAGTCTCTCCATCCACCCACCCCCAGACTTACAAATCTAAACTTGCCCTGTCCGACCATAAATGTAACCAATTCTGCAGGTGCCCCATATCTTTTACAATGTTATAGCTCTTATCTGCCCTTCAGAAACGTACTTTAAAGTTAAACAGTTTTTATTGTTTTAATACACTGAAACCGTGCATTTAGAGGTAATCTGTTTGTTTACATCAGGTTAGATACATATGGGCCGGCTACATATCCTACAAGTAGATCTTGACATGGTATGGGTTTCATTTGGCAACCACTAAACAGACTGCACTCTATTTTAAGATTACTTTCATTTAGCATGCATCTTTTATCACCCCATCACTGTTATTTGACTGTATAGGTTAACTATAATAGCACTGTTAAGCAGTGAGGAGACAAATGGATTGATAGGTAGGTCTTCTAAACAGTAATCTATGATCCTTATACTGAGGTTGATACTTCTAGGATAACCAACTAGAATAAGTAAGGCTAACCGTTACAATACATGCCTTTCATGGTAAGTATTCATATGTCGCCGTTTTCACATAAAACAGAAAAAAACTCTAAACTACGTACAAAGAGTGCAGTCAGAATTAAACACCTATGAACTGAACATTTGATTTCAAAGTGCAATAAAGAAACCTACACTTGTCATGTCATACAAGCTTGCGTTCGACTCTGTACTGAACTGCCTTGCCCAGCTGCCCACTTCCTGTGAAATCACTGCCTTGGGCGACTTATATCAATTGGGTCCCAGTCTCCTCCGCCCCAAAGGATTCCACTGCTGCCCTTGACCTCACACAAGTTGTCTAGTCCCCCACAAGACTCAGTCATAAAACAGGCACCTCCACTCTCATTGACCTCATCCTCACAAACAGGCTCACTCGCCTTTCTGAGGTTTCAGTACTCCCAGATGCTTTGAACGACCACTCACCAGTTCTCTGCAAATGGACCTCAAAAACATCTCCAAAACGGCCACCAAAATTTAACTCTCACCGTCGCTTAAAAAAGGGCTCCCTCCCCCAGCTTAAGTAGTACCTGCTGCGTTGTGACTAGTCCCCCATCATCTCTGCACCCACCACAGACCTCGCCCTTGACCACTATCTCTATGTTTAACTCGAACTGCGATCGCTATGCTCCCAGTCTCCAAGCGACTGATTAAAAATTATGATAACCCCCTGGCTCTCCCACACCTTACTTGACCTCATGAAGCAGCAGGACAACCAGTGGCACTTGGCTAATGAATTGGGCAAACCATACGACCAGCAATTATACAGGGAACCTAGGAACAAATGCACCTGGGAAATTGGAAAGCCAAAGCCAGCCACTCACTACCAGGAGTCCTCTCCTCCACCTGTGGCTCAGGGCACAAGTTCTGGAATAATATTAAAGAACTTAGTGGAACCCCCGCCCAACTGCTGGTAAATGACTCCCTATCCCAAGATCCCTTTAATTGCGGATACCCTTAACTCTGCCTTTTCTGACCTCAGCAGTGTTCCCCCTTCCAATTTTTTGACACGGCCCCGAGCTGCCTAATCCTACAACCTACAACCACCCCCACCTTCAGGCTCCATACACTCTCCTCACATGAGGTAAGACCGTACCTTACCAAAGCCCTGAGAAAATCGTGCTTCAGTAGTGACTCACTGGACTTCAAACTTGTCCTGCTCACCCTAGTCGCTATAAGCACCCTCTCACAGACATCCTCAACCGATCTCTCTGCCTTGGACAATTCCCAACAAGCTGGAAATCAGAAGTCATCACCCCAATCCTTAAAGGTGGGGACCATACCTACCCTGGCAATTACTGCCCCATCCCCCCTATCTCCAAGGCTTTAGAAAAAAAAAAAAAAAATAGTGTCAGAACGACTATCTCACCACATATGACCTGCTCTGTCCTGAACAACATGGCTTCAGGAAGGGACACAGTACTACTACTGCCCTTCTTGAATACACCACCTTCATCAACAAAGCCCTTGACCAAGGACACTTGGTTGGCTCTACCTATATCGATTTAACAAGGCTTTTGACTCTGTCAGCCACACGCTTCTTTTACAGTCCCTGCCCCTCTTATATGAACATATGAAATTTCACTTAATTAATAGGCCTAGAGGTCTATCAAGCCTCCGCCTGGTTTAAAAGCTATCGGAGCGATAGAACCCAGCGGATCAAGTTAAACACCACACACTCACACAGTAAACCGGATCGCTCTGGGGTCCCCCAAGGCTCTATATTGGGCCCCCTCCTGTTTAGCATGTTCTTGAACACCCTCCACAAAGCCTGCTCGGGTCGACTGCTACTCTACACCAATGATGCGGTTATATTAGACAGTCACCCTGACCCCCTTTCTCTTCAAGCCTCCCTGCAGTGCTCTTTCACAAACACTGAAGTTTGGTTTTCGGATCACCGCCTTGTCATGAACTACAAAAAGACCAAGGCCATGCTCTTCACCCACAGACAAAAAACAAACAAAAACCTTCCCCTCACCATCCTCAACTCCAAGGGCTCCCAACTTGACATGGTACCCACCTTTAAATACCTAAGCATCACCCTTGACTCCTCCATCACTTTCCAAGAACACAATCTTCTCTGTCAATGCTTGAATAGGGCTCTTGTATAGGCATAGGGGTTGCCTGCCTCCAAACACCCCAAACCTTGCTGTGACATCTTTGGTGCTCTCACTCATCAACTATGGGATTGTCGTCTACGGCTCCGCTGACCCCAACACCCTACACCGTATTATAGTCTCCCTAAATAAAGCCTGCAGACTTGTCATAGGATGTGACTAGTGGACCCATACCTATGAGCTCCATCATCGCACCAACTGGCTTAACTTAGACAGCTCAGATACCAGACCGGCCTCCTTGCCAGAAAGTTCTCATTCTGCTCCTCCCCCCAGGACTTCGCCATCTTGTGCAGCACTCCACCCAACTCCGGATAACTCGAAGCTTTCTGTCTGCCCCTCTTAGTACCCAGTTGCAGGACTTCCCTGGGTCAACACTCATTTTTCCACAGGGTCCCCCTCTGGTTTAATGAACTACCTCCTGCTGTCTGTCTGGAGCAGCGTCTAGGCCCATTTAAATCCCGAGTCCGCTCAGAAATTCTCTCCCACTCCAGCTGCGACTGCACCTAGTCCCTATCTGAAATGCAGATGTAAGTCACCCACCACACTCCCCCACTGTCCCTTTGACCTGGGGTCTGCCCCTACCGCTTGACCCTGCAGAAAGTGTAACCTGTAGTTTATTGATCACCGTTTTTTGATACTGTAACTATCGTTTACTGCGACTCAGGCTGAATCTCTCCGCCCTTGAATTTTGTTTCTTGTCCTCTTTTCAACATGGTAATATTGTGCTGGTCTTGTCTTTCTTGTAGTTATTTCACTTCTGACATGGAAACTTTGCAAAAGAGTCCTTGACTCAAATGTTGTAATTCCGATTTTTTCAATAAATAAAATAGGTGACGTCACACATTCCTGAGGTTCCCCCTCCCCCACACAACTTGCAAGGACATTCCAATCATCTTAGGCGAGCAAAACCGGGGGGGGGGGCGTCTCCAGAACTGACAAATTTAATTCACAGAACAGACAATACAGGCAGGGGTAGACTGGGTGGGTCAAGCAGTCCTTATCTGCCTACAAATCCTCTGTTTGTATGCACCCTCCATTACTGTTGACCTCCCCTTCCCCAGATTACTACTCACGTTGGTCGGGGTGCAGTTGCATTCGTCCGTGAACGGCCAGTTCACGTACGTCCGCAGTCGGTTCTCTAGTAAGTACGGTCTCCATTGCTCGGGCAAGTCATCCAATGGACTCCCCGTCTGACCGTTGTGTTCTTTCAGTGCCATTCTGCCACGCTCAATCTACAGCGAACCTCCTTTCTTCTTTTTTTTCTCATTCAAACAGCTGGCGGTTACCGCCGTTTGATGACGTCACGCGCACCGCTGGGCAGGAAGGGGTTTGTAGTCCTTCAACTGTGGTGGGACCCGTTGGAAAGGCAGTGATAGAAAGAAAAGGAACTACAACTCCCAACAGCCTCTGGGGTTCATTTTACCTGCTCGCAGGCGCGTAAGCAGTGTGGTGAAGGTACATGCTTTCCCCCCCCCCCATTCTTTGGTAACTTCCGCTGAATAAGGCCTACTAGGGATACGTCGACGTTTTAACTAGCGCCCATGTTTTCAGGGGCGACTGGGGGTATTGCTCAGAGTCAAACAGTACGCAAGTGGAGAATGTTGGAATCAAACCCAGGTTTGTTGATGTACCAGGCTCATTCACAGCTCGTTACACTAACAGCGAGGCTATAGTGTCAGCCTTTTGTGCTCATAATCCTCGCTGTTCAGTCACAAAAGCAATATTTATTTATTTATTTATAATGTAATCAGTTTACAACCTTTGAGCCAGAGTCTCATTTCCAAAGGTACCTCGTCAACAATGGTAGGAAATACAGAATAATACAGATAAGACAGAAAAATACAGGTAATACAGAAAGAGGGTACATACAGAGCAGCGCATGATTAATAAAAACGCACGCATTAATGGCACAAGGTAACAGCAACATTGGTAGTGTGGTACAGAGCAAAATATGGTATAATTGACAATTGAAGAATAAAAGGTGTTTAGCAGCATAACGGTATGTCATGTGGGTGTGAATACAGCCAAACAGGTCTACTGTGCCAGATTACAGGGAACGTACTGCATGAGACAGTCGCAGTACAGGTAACTCGATAGAACAGTCACACAGGTGACTTGATATCTGATTACACAAAGTGTAGTGCCTGGAACAGAAGTAGTACAAAAGGCGGAGCGAACCGAAAAGGGCTGGGTAGAACTAAGATAAACATGAGGGCATAGGGTGCAACGTGGTTTGTTCCAGGTCAGTTATGGTACAGTCGGTAGATGGAATCATGGGAATAGAGAAGTTGAATAGGAAATAAGGAAGTTAGGGATTGAGGCCCAGAGGGCATTGTCAGAGAAGAGTGGGGTTAGAGCATCCGTTAGGCACAGGAGAGCAGCAGCGCCTGCTGAATAGCTGCTGCTTGAGGGCATTTTGAAGGTGGAGATGGTGGTGGTATCAGTGATGGCCCGAGGAAGAGAGTTGTACCAAGCGGAGCTCTATGGCAGAAAGATCTCTGTCCAAGTGAAGTCCTGGCACGAGGGACCAGGAAGATGACTTTGCTGGAGGTCCGGGTGTTGACAAGGGGCTGTGCTGGGAGGAGGGCGGAAGTCAGCCCGGGGGGAGAAAGTCCTAGTAAGGTTTTTTTTGAAATGAGGCACGTTTGGTATAACAGGCGTTCGTCGAGTCAAGCATTGCCGCTAAGATCATAGAGTTGGCAGGTAAGTGAGCTTAGGGGCCCCAGTGATTAGCCTGCAAGCCTTATTTGAGGAGGCGGATTTTGTTGAGGAGCTGTCATGTTGGCAGTCCCATAGATAGGTAGCCCATAGTCCACCAGGGAGAGTATGGAGGAAGTAACCGCCAGCGGTGTGTCGGGGAGACAGTTTTGTGGCGGTACAGGATACCAAGTCGGATATTGGTAGCAGAAGCAAGTGCATCGATGTGGGTATGGTAGGAAGGCTGAGTCAAATTGGATCCTAAGTACTTATAGGTTGGACTTGTTCCAGTTGTAGTTTAGAGCCGGAAAGGATATAGAGAGGGGTGTTCGATGATTTATTTTGAGGATGGGCGAAGAGCATGGTTTTAGATTTTTTAAGATTTATGACCAATCTATGCTCTTTAAGCCAAGCTTCAGCGCTGTCATAGGCCCTTTGTAGGGAAACCTGGAAGGAGGTGGGGTTACAGTCAGTGGCAAAGAGGATGGTATCGTCTGCGTACAGCAGAATATTCCCAGGGCAAGCACTGGGCAGGGTGTTAAGGTAAAGCGAGAAGAGAAGGGGCCCCAGGATGGAGCCCTGTGGAACCCCAGAGTGGATCGGGCGAGGGTCAGAAAGAGTCCCACCAATTTTGACTCATTGGGAGTGGGCGGAAAGGTAGCTGGAGCACCAAGCCAGTGGTCCAGAGGCAAACCCAGCGTGACAGAGGGCTCCCAGAAGTAGGGGGTGGGAGACAGTGTCAAAGGCCTTTGATAGGTCAAGGAACACAGCCCCTGCAGGCCAGTATCAATAAAGTGAGGAAGGAGGCGAAGTATCAATAAGGGCAGTGCTAGTACTGTGTCCTGCTCGGAAGCCGTGCTGTTCCAGGCAGAGGATGTTGTATTTGGTCAGGTATTCAGATATTTGTGCGGCAACTATGTTTTCCAGCGCCTTGGAAAGGGGAGGGAGAATGGAGATTGGTCAATAGTTCCCAGCTAAGGACCTGTCACCCCCTTTATGGATTGGAGTGACCGTTGCAGTTTTCCATGAGGAGGGGAATTGTCCCAGGCAGAGTGATTTGTTAAGAAGGCAGGTGAGTGGGGTGAGGACTTGATCCAGGACTAACCGGAGAATTTTGTGATCCAGGGAGATGTCACTGGTACTGTTGCCTTTTAGTGCAAGGGTCAGGTGCAGTCTGGCTTCCTGGGTAGTAACCCTACGAAGGTGGAAGCAGAGGCGATGGGGGCTGGGGTAGGATGGGGTGGCTGATCAAGAAGTACTGGGAGGATGGGGCTAAGGTCTGTAGGCGGTGTTGAGGAGGTTTGCAGTGTCGCGGGGTCTGTGATGGTGGTGTTGTTGGTGGTAATCTGGGATGGGGAGGGAGCGGTGTTCCCATTCAGTTGTTGACCTTATCCCAGAAGTGCAGGCCCCCAGGAGGAAGTGAGGGTGGCCTGATAGTGGTCGGCTTTGGCTTTCCTGATGGCCCACGACACTTATTCCACGCAGCATTGTGAAGTCCGTCTGTCAGCCGGGCGCCTAGTTTCGCTGGCATGATACAAAGGTTGTCCCTGTGCCTGAGCAACATAGAGAGTGCAGGGGTAATCCAGGGCAGGTTAGGTCCTTTGGAGCGACGGAGCAGAGAGGGAGCAAAGAGATCACAGGCTTTATTAAGGTGGAGTAAAGAAGACAAGAGCGGTATCTATATCTGGGGCATGGAGAATCGGGGACCAGTCTTGCAGTTCGAGATATTGTTTTAGGTTTTAGTCCATAAGGTCTGAAGCCGGCAGGGAATGCGCTGAGCAGTAGGTCGGGGTGGGGTGGCCAACACCAGCGGAAGAGCACAGGGGAGTGGTCACTGAGTGTCCGGGAGGACTTGGATGTCAGGACTTTATGGAGGCGGTTTGTGATGATGACATCAAGGAGGGTGCCAGTACCTCTCTGGGGTTCCACAGTGTGGGTTGGGAGACTAGTTGGGTTAGATCCAGAGCTGTGAAGGAGTCCAGTGGGGAGGATGAGGGACAAAAGCCAGTTCATTGAGGGTCCCCAACTATGATTTTGTCAGCATTGTGGGGAAGGGTGGCAAGGTAGTCAGTGAGGGATAATAGCGCCGGGTTTTGAGCTTAGGCGGAATGTAGGCAGTGGTGAGGTAGAAGGGGATCTGTGGGGTCGGGGTAAGCTTAATGGTGAGAGGCTTGGGCCCGTTTACAGGACTGGTGCAGGGAGGCGATACCAGTGAGGGAGCTCCTGGTGTAAATAGCGCCAGCCTCCCCACGTTTGGTTACCGATCCTGCGATATAGGGTGTAGCCAGGAGGGGTAACAAGGGAGTCAGGGGAGGAATTAGATAGCCATGTTTCCACCAGTGCAATGATGTCAGGTTTGTGCTGTGCGACCCAAACTTTGAGGGAGCCGAATTTCGGCGACGCTGCATATATTATGGAGGCAATCAGCAGCCCGGGACGCCTCCTGCTGAGGTGGGCCTGGAGGGTCCGGGGTTAGGGGTGGATATTGCCAGATAGGAGTAGTAGGAGAATAATAGTTCTGGCCAGGCACGCGCGGTAGAGATTAAGTCTACGGTTCGGGGAGTTGGGGGTGGGATCATAGAGGAGCAGGGATAGGTAGGGAATTGACAGGAGAGAGCAAGGATAGTGACTGTCCAGTGGGGGGAGGAGGGGGAAGAGGCAGGGAGATGGGAGTTGTTGGTCCGTGAGCATGGGCATCGTAGAGTGAGTAGGAACTAAGTTGGTGGGAATTAAGGATGAGATAGCCTGTGGCCTAGGGGAGATAAACGGCTGGAAGGAGTGGGGAACCAGAAGGAGGATGATGGGGAGGGAGTTTAATAGGTGGGCTAGCATGGTAGACAGGTGGTAGAGGAGTAGGGAGTTAAGAAAGCTGTACTGCCTCCTAGGGAGTGTGGCTGCCACTTTAGATTAGTGGCAGTGACACGGACTCGGGTGGTAAGGGTACAGGGTTCAAGTCCCAACTAGGGCAGCACCGAATTTGCCAGGGAGAGGGTGGTGAGCCGTAGTCTAGGGGACAACGTGGGCTGGGAAATGGGCCTCCACAGGGGTGGAATGTAGTGACTCCTAGTGGTCACTGGGTGTAGGTACAGGGGAGGAGGGGTGGGTCTAAGGTGGGTGGTATTTGGAAGACACGGGGGGAGAGTGATGATGGGGATTAGGGCAGAGGAGGGAGTATTGGCAGGGTGGTGCAGGAGAGGAGAAGGAGGAGTCCTGGGTAGGCAAGCCTACAGGAAGAAGTGCATAAGCAGTGGTGTCCCTCTAGTGGTGAGCCAATATAATCTGCCAATGAGAAAGTGGGGAGATAGAAATATAGACAGGAAGTGATGTCAGGGACAAGTGCCTATAAAGGAAATGCTGACCCAGGGTGGGTGGGTGGAGGCGGGCGGGGCAGTCGACTACAGGCTAACCCCTCACATAACGCTGCTGCTGGTGAGGTAATTTCACTCACCCTGCAGCCGCTGTAGTCTAGAGCCCTGGGGGAGCGACGTATCCTGGGACCTGTTGCTTCTGCTATTATGAGGGGCAAGACTTGTTCAAAAGTATAACAGATGATGACAGGTGTAACGAGATGTGCATACCTTCCAAGGGAGCTCTGAAGTTTTGCTGGATTATTTTAGTAATTTTCCTGGAGATTTGCTGATTTTGCTGGAGCAAATAGTTTATATGAAAGCTGGGGGCCGCCAGGCCCCCTGAAGCTCTGGGGTGTTAGGTGCTCTGTGGTGCATTTTAGAGCTTGTTGTGAACATGTTGAACATACTATTTGGAGGCAGTATAGCACAGTGGTTTAAGGCTCTGAGCTGGAGACTTGGGTTTGAATCCCATAGCCCCCGCAGATACTGTGTGACTGAGCAAGTCACTTAATTTCCTTGTGCTCCCCAGATTGCACCTGTAAACAAGCTTTCAGCTTAGTATGTCTCACCTGGTAAAGCAAAAGGTAAAAAAAAAAGAAAAGGCACTACACATTTCTGCTAAGAACCACATCACACCTGGCTCCATGGAAATAATCTGTTCTTTATGTAATATTTTTTGGGATCTATGAAGACCCATTTTATTACCCAGTTCACATACATTACTGTTTATTTTTTTATAACAAATCCTATGTTGTGAGGTATTCTATCGTACGCTGGTTTCCCTGAGCACAGCCAATCATTCCGTCTTCTACACACACACACACACACACACACACACACACTCCATAACAGCTCTTAAACTAGCAAACCATCCCCCCATTCTCTTTGTTGACAAAATGAATAGAAAGTATATATGTTTTTCCTGCCCTGCACTACTACCTTGCCAAGGGAAAGTGTGTGTGGGCACCTAGAGGATGCCACTGGCTCTGCCACTCTATATCCTGGAACCCCTTTTATCATCACACATCCATGATTGCCAAGGGAGAGGGCAATCTTTTTGTGGCACCACTTTAGGGCACTACACTATGTAACAACTCAGCTGCTCTTGAGTCCTCCAAGACACTCTTGAATGGAGATGCACCAAAAAGAAGCAAGCATGGTGAGCAAAAACCTCAAAGGAAATGTGACATACCTTGTTGGACTTCAGAGCACATTTTCCTTTGGGGGTGATGGTCAATCTGTGCCAGAATTACAAAAGTTAATAATAGTTACTACAGCCACACCCAAGAGCAGGGTCATTCTCGGTGCCCTGCATGGGGCATTCCTCAGACAGCCAGTGTTAGAACCCACTCAGGAGGGAGCAATCTTAGACCTGGTACTCTCAAATGGGGATGGAGAGCGGATCTCAGATTTAGAAGTGGGTAGCCATCTGGGAACAAACGACCACCAAACAGTGTGGTTCACAATAAGCACAACTGTGTAGTCAAGCCTTACAAAAGCAAGAGTGTTAGACTTTAGTAGGGCTGACTATGGCAAAATGGGAGAGTGCCTCAGAAAAGTACTAGCAAACTGGCAAGAAGGAGCAGTGGAGAAACAATAGGGAAAAATCAAAACTGCCATCAGAGGCAACAAACCTTTGTGTAGAGCAAATCAACAAAACAAAATGGAAGAAAAAGCCAGTATGTTTCTCAAAAGAGGTGGAAGGGAAGGTTAATGAGAAAAGGATAGCATTCAGGAAATATAAGTGTAACCCCCACCCATTGACTAGGTTTGGCTGCTCTGCAACAGGGGCACCCAAGTAACTCCGGACAAAGGAAGCAATAACTGTAATGTCCAATACCAGAAGTGGGATTCTAAAGTGTGGCTTTTATTCACATCCAACAGAATAAACAAAGCATAGATGGACCCCCAAGGGGCTACACTCCTGGTATTGCAGATTTATGGAGATCAGAACACATCCTATTTCACTTTAGCCCTCAGGCTCTGAAACACACTGGGCACACAGCCCGAACTTGCATGCTGCTCTGGGTTTTCCCTGGCTCGGCTCCCTTGCCAGCCACTTGGACACTTTCCATATAGCATGGAAACATTTACTGGTGGCTCCCTAAACCACCTATGAGCACTTCTGCTCCATAAAGGAATCTTCCTCGTCAGTCCCATCGCTCAGGTACTTTCCTCAGGCACTGGCCAAGTACCTGAGAGAAAGTAACAGGTGTCCCAGAGCAAATCTGTAGAGGTGAATTTGGTTACTACTGATGGGGGGGTCTCCCACCTCTCGCTCCCATAATTCATACCCGTCCATTTCTCTGGACTGTAACACCTCATCCTTTAACACACTTTGCTGTGTAGATTCTTTTTAAATGTATATCACATTCAATCTACTGTCTTTACATCCCATTTGTGCTGGACTTGAACATACTTAAAAAGTGACTTTGTCCATTACTCTAGACCCCCCACAGAGTTAAGCAGTCCACTACCCACATTTTCCAATCTGTACTTGGCTGTCTTTTCCTGACCCCACAGTAACAGTCCCTTTAGTTTCATCTTGATGCAGGTGAAAACACATGGCCCTTTAGCAGAGCGAACTCACCCTTCGGTTGCAGGTGCCCCACAGGCATTTTCTCCTCAAGGAACTCTCTTCCAGAGTTTCTGGTGCCTCAGCACGAACTTAAACAAGGCAGCTTCTTTTCCCTAGCTGGACCAAGGGGGTTGCCCCTGGAAACAGGCTGATTTCTTCCCCCCATCCTTGCAGGGATGGGGCCCTGAACCATTGAAAGCAGTCTTCCACCACTTCAATATGCTCTTCTTGTGTTCCTCTTCAGGTGAGAACACACACCTATAAAACAAAAGTAGTTCTTTGTCAGAGCTTAAAGCGCTGAGGGCGTGCTTTCAGCAGAGCACCTCTTTGAGACTGCACACACTCTACTGAACTCTACAGACTCTCTTCAGATTCCCCAACGTTCTGCTCTAACCTCCAACTGCAACATTCCAGTGTGGCTTATACGGCTGCGACAGTTCTAAATGATGTCAACCCTCAGTCTTAGCTGAGACTGAGAACAGAGTGAGAGAGTGTGAAATCCATTTAACTGGAGTTTCGCAAGCTGCCTTCCCTGCCTACCACTAGGTCTTACTGGGATTCTAGTAACCTCGAGTAACAGGGGGTTACACTCACCCTGGGCCAGGAAAATGACTGTCCGCAGTCATTATTTACCCGACCTAGGCCATCCTACCCTATGTGTTACCTACGGAGAGGGGTGATCAGGCCCCCTCCTACCATGTGCTAGGCACAGGCAGACAACACTAAGGGCCTAGAGGCTTTCGGCTGACGTATCAGCCTCTACTCTACCCGCTGACTATGGGTACCCAGTGACTCTGGTAGAATTGTCCAGAGCATAGCCCTAATAGATCAGTACTGCAACCCCTACTGCAGGTCAGGGCCACAGCTTGTCTATCCCCCCCAGCCCTCTAGGAAAAATATGTCTGCCTCTAACTTAGAATTCCCAAAACAAAACAAGCAGGGGACCTCCCCGACCCCGGACACCATGCAACCACACACTAGGAGCTAATACCATACACTATCCATTACTCCCACACTCCCCCACAACCGTACCTGTGGAAGAAAAAGTTACACGCAGTAACAACAACAGTACTTTAAACACTACACTCTAAAGTACTACTGAGGAACTCTGCTGAGTCCCTCCTCCTCTTCTTGTCTTCTCTTCTATCTTCTTCAGGAACACCTGCAAGAAAAAGAAAGACAACACACACTCCTAATCTGCATACACAGTCTATCTAAACCCCTACCATCAAAACACTGGAGAATCCCAAAAAGATTTTTTTTAGAAAAGTAGAAAAAACAGTATACACATTAGAAAACAGTACAAAACAATGACATTTACAATACACAATATTTGGGGGAAGGAGTGCCCTAAAAGTCCCATCTAGTGACCACAGTGCCCGAAGGCAAGTCCATTAAAGAGTCTCTCCTGGGCCGGAGCCCAGTGAAGCACAGTTCTAGCAGGCCAAAGTCCCGAAGGGGAGGGTCTTTGAGGACAGTTCAAACATCTGGAGTCTGCTAGTGTAGGGTGTGTACTGCAGTGTCATAAGAATAGAAAAGTCTGGACTTACCAGTCCCTTGTAGAACAACACGATACCACACCTGGTCCTCAGCCGAAGACTCTCCCTGGCAGCATTCTTCCGATACTGCTGGGAGGACATCTTCCGGGAAATGACAGGAGGGCACATCTGGAAACTGCTGGGCTGATGTCATCTCTGGAGATGGAACCTTGGAACAGGAACAAAAAGGAAGACAGCTGGTCTGAAGTCATTTGATACCCAGGCGATGAATCAGGATACAGCTGTGCTGGTGTCCTCTCTGGATCTGAAGTCATCTGGTGGGCCAGTCGATGGATTCTGGAAAGTCAGTACACTGTAGAACTGATGAATGTGGGGCACCTGAGTCCTGGACGTCCAGACTGGTGGAACAACATAGGTACGGCAACGGCTGGAGTGGCAGCACTGGCTACCACTGCTCTGCTTTCCATTTGGTAGGCATGGGCACATTCGGAGGAAGGTCTTTGCATTGTAGCCAATAGCACAACGGGCCAGGCGCTTGAATTATTGCCCTGTCTGGGTGCTCATAATTCACACTGTGAAAGTTTTCGTGTTCCTCTCCATCCACTATTCGAACAGTGTCCATAAACAGTGTCCTGCCTCTTTTCCACTGGCTGTATTTTTCGTGAAACATTCTGTTCTTGACATGCTTGTTTGCACCAGGATGCATACATTTCATTGCTTCTTCCCAAATCCAAGATTTTCTGCTTTTTTCAATCTCCTCCCAGACTATCCGAGGAAAGGTAGGAAAGGACATCTCATAGATTTCATTCGCTTTCCTACGAACCAGTCTTTCCTCTTTACTAGCTTTGGTCAACCTGAGACCTCTGGCTTGGCTTGGGGGTGGCCAGTCCTGGTTCTGCCAGCTACACATTCTTAATGACACAAAAAATGGATCCCTGGCTTCTTGCACAGCCAGGGCAGTGGAATCACCACTCTCTTCCATGCGTTCCTCTGAGGCAAGAGCTTGAGGCTGTGTACCAGTTCCTTTTTCACAAGGCCACATAAGTTCCCCGTCTTCTTCTTCCTCACTGAGAATCTGTGTGCAGGAGTGAGCAGTCGTCCTCACTCCTGAGACTGTCCACTCTTCGCTGGGCGCAGAGGTCGAAACCTCCCATTCAAAGGCCTCCCTCATCTCGTCTTCACCTATGAGACTTAGGCTAGGCCCCTCTCTCCAAGGGTCTAATGATGCTCTTCCTGAAATGTCTCTCTGCGACTCAGACTCTGAAACATCAGTACATTGTTCTGTCTGTAAATCTGCACCCTCTAGCTTTGTGCCACACTCTGAGGGGCCTTCTCCAACAGGCTCCGCCTGGTGCTGTGTGCTGCCAGCTGCAGATTCTTGAACTTCTGTCCATGTGGGAGCCAAACGAATCTTGGGTGCTTTAAACAAACCATATTTCTCTAAGCACCCAGAACAGTGAGGTACCATGAAGACGTCCCTTCCAGCATTTAAGCACATCGCACATACTCGCACTGGATATCCAGGAATTGCCACATGAGGAGGCAGTCGTCCTCCATAGTAACATCTCTCACTGTCCCTTAACTTGTTAACTTCTACTGCTATCACAGCCCGGGCATGATCCGAGCAGCAGGCTGGTCCTGAAACCATGACTGCAGAGAAAAACAAACACCGCTTACTGTTATTTCAAGTCCCACATCACTGAAAACTTTCTTTCTCTTTCAAAATGGCTCCTCTGCTGCTGTGTTTACATTACTACCCCACCTGTAATGGCGGCGGCAGCACTCCTATGCATCAACATTCTGTAATTGGGTCAAGCCACTGCGCATCCGATTTACACACTCTACTGATAACTTTGCTCAAACTGCACAAACTTGCACTGTTCTTTATCCTAGCACATTTATATGATTTACCACGGACTTTTTATTCGCTGAAGACATTGTTCTAGCTTACAGTCCCTTAAAGCCTCAGTATTTCATAGCACAGGATTGCCTATAATTCTTGCTGCATATCTGATACAACTCACAGTCTCTCTCATGGCTTTGAAAATTATACTGACGTTGAACCTATAATTATGCTCACAGTCGATTGCTTAGAATTCTTGCTTTTGCTCGTAAAACTTAACACAGTCCTTCTTTGCAAAGTGATTACACTGCTACACACAGATTCAGCTGGCTTTTGGTGAAATCACACAGTTTGAGCAGTTATTTCTGTTGGTACTCACTGTTATCAGTAGCTGTTTGCTGCGATGGAAAAACGGCATACAGCCAGTCTTAGAGGCCTCTGGAAAGAAGCGGGTTGGCAGTCCTGCCGATTGTCCCTCTGAACACCACACTCACAGTCCAGTCGATCGAGATGCGGGTTGAGCCCGAATTTAAGCAGAAAAGTCAGTTTTTTAAACTTTTACAGCGCTTTCAGTCACCGCAACGCTCCTCCTGGTAAGCCAGTTCGCACACTCCATTCTCTCTCCCTCTCGAATGCTGTGCAGTCGCTCTAGAGCTGGCTTGGGGGCGGGACTGATTGCAGTCTCACCAATCACTCGACGCCATGCAAATGAGCCTCTTTTCCTCTCGTGCTCTTCTCCTCACGGCGATCATCGAGCAGGCAAATTTAAACTACAGAGCCACACTTTTTTTTTTTTTTCAACTGACTCCACGGTGGGAGCCCATTTCAACCATTTTTTATGGCCGTTAAGCACAACAGGTCTCTCAGTTCACAAGAAAGCGTTTCCAACGTCTAGGGCACAATTTTCCTTTTGCTGCCCACAGTTTTCCACACTTTTCTTTGTCACAAACAGTTTTAAAAGCTGGTAAACGCTGCAATTTTGATGCAGGACAAGGGCATACACTCTCAGGCTTTACTACTCCTTGGTAAACAGTTGGCATTTTAATAGCAGCACATGGATAACAGCACACAGCGGCATATTAGTTAACATTGTTTCAGCTTTTTGGGCTACCCACTGCCAGATAATCAAAATGCTAGCCTTTGTCCGAGCGACCTTTCTTACATTCCTCCCTAAATTCCAAACCCAAATCCTCAGCGGTGCCTCCATTTTTGTAACCCCCACACAGGTATGCCATTTCTATCCTGATAGCTCTACCTGGCGGGCTGGGTTCGGGGAGAAATATGTCACTCAGCACATTGGCTAGGTTTGACTACTCTGCAACAGGGACACCCAAGTAACTCCGGACAAAGGAAGCAATAACTGTAATGTCCAATACCAGAAGTGGGATTCTAAAGTGTGGCTTTTATTCACATCCAACAGAATAAACAAAGCATATATGGACCTCCACGGGGCTACACTCCTGGTAATGCAGATTTATGGAGATCAGAACACATCCCATTTCACTTTAGCCCTCAGGCTCTGAAACACACTGGGCATACAGCCCGAACTTGTACGCTGCTCTGGGTTTTCCCTGGCTCGGCTCCCTTGCCAGCCACTTGGACACTTTCCATATAGCATGGAAACATTTACTGGTGGCTCCCTAAACCACTTATGAGCACTTCTGCTCCATAAAGGAATCTTCCTCATCAATCCCATGTCTGGGTACTTTCCTCAGGCACTGGCCAAGTACCTGAGAGAAAGCAACAGGTGTCCCAGAGCAAATCTGTAGAGGTGAATTTGGTTACTACTGATGGGGGGGGGGGTCTCCCACCTCTCGCTCCCATAATTCATACCCGGCCATTTCTCTAGACTATAACACCTCATCCTGTAACACACTTTGCTGTGTAGATTCTTTTTAAATGTATATCACATTCAGTCTACTGTCTTTACATCCCATTTGTGCTGGACTTGAACATACTTAAAAAGTGGCTTTGTCCATTACTCTAGACCCCCCACAGAGTTAAGCAGTCCACTCCCCACATCTTCCAATCTGTACTTGGCTGTCTTTTCCTGACCCCACAGTAACAGTCCCTTTAGTTTCATCTTGATGCCAGTGAAAACACATGGCCCTTTAGCAGAGCGAACTCACCCTTTGGTTGCAGGTGCCCCACAGGCGTTTCCTCCTCAAGGAACTCTCTTCCAGAGTTTCTGGTGCCTCAGCACGAACTTAAACAAAACAGCTTCTTTTCCCTAGCCGGACCAAGGGGGTTGCCCCTGGAAACAGTCTGATTCCTTCCCCCCACCCCCGAAGGGGTGGGTCCCTGAACCATTGAAAGCGGTCTCCACCACTTCAATATCCTCTTCTTGTGTTCCTCTTCAGGTGAGAACACACACCTATAAAATAAAAGTAGCTCTTTATCAGAGCTAAAAGCTCTGAGGGCCTGCTTTCAGCAGAGCACTTCTTTCAGACTGCACACACTCTACTGAACTCTACAGACTCTCTTCAAATTCCCCAACGTTCTACTCTAACCTTCAACTGCAACATTCCAGTGTGGCTTATGCAGCTGCGACAGTTCTAAATGATGTCATCACTCAGTCTCAGCTGAGACTCAGAACAGAGTGAGACAGTCTGAAATTCATTTAACTGGAGTTTCACAAGCTGTCTTCCCTGCCTACCACTAGGTCTTACTGGGATTCTAGTAACCCCAGGTAACAGGGGGTTACATAAGGAAACTCAGGAGAAGCAGGACAGAGAACTTGGGGAAAAGATAGCCAACTCTGTTAAGAAGGGGGATAAAACCATTTTTAGGTACAGTAGGGAGCGAAGAAAGACCAAGAGAGGGATATGAGGCTTATTAAAGGGGAGGGAATGCGGGCAGAGGGTGACAGTGGGGAAAAAAGCAGGGATACCGAACGAATATTTCTGCTCAGTATTCACAAAAGAAGAGGGGAAGGTACCTAAACCAAACAAGAGAAACACTCTAGATGGGGGGATACCAGTCCATTCACAGAAGAAAGGGTTCTGAAAGAACTTTTCAAACTGAAGGTGGACAAAGCAATGGGGCCGGACGGATTCACCCCAGAATTCTGAAAGAACTAAGGGTAGACTCAGTGACACCACTGACTACTCTCTTTAACAAATCATGGGAGGATGGGGTGGTACCTGAGGACTGGAGGAGGGCAGATGTGATTCCACTTCACAAAAGTGGGAGCAGGACAGAGGCAGGAAACTACAGACCAGTTAGTTTGACCTCAGTGGTAGTGAAAATGATGGAATCACTTCTGAAGGAAAGCATATAAACATAGAAACATAGAATTTGACGGCAGATAAGGACCGCTTGGCCCACCCAGTCTGCCCATTTCCCTGCCTACTGGATAAGCTGCAGATCCTAGTTAACCAGCAGCCTACTTCTTCCTACCCCAACCCCCTAGAATTGCCTTATGACTGTTGCATGCATGCTTGAATTCTACCACTGTTTTTGACTCCACAACCTCCTCCGGAAGGCTGTTCCATGCATCCACAACCCTCTCTGTGAAAAAATACTTCCTTAAATTACCTCTGAGCCACTCCCCCATCTTCAAATTGTGCCCCCTTGTTCTTGCACACCTCTTTTTTTGAAAGATGCTACCCTCTTGGACTTTGTTGATTCCCTTGAGGTACTTGAAAGTTTCTATCATGTCCCCCTCTCCCTCCTTTCCTCGAGGCTATACATATTAAGCTCCTTAAGTCTCTCTTCATATGTCTTCCAGTGCAGACCCTGCACTATTTTAGTTGCCCTCCTCTGGACAGCTTCCATCCTGTCTATGTCTTTGCGGAGATTGGGTCTCCAGAACTGCACGCAGTACTCCAGATGGGGTCTCACCAGCTGTCTGTACAGAGGATAATAACTTCCTGTTTTCTACTGGTGATGCCTCTCCTATGCATCCCAGTATCCCCAACCCTCCTTGCTGCCCTCACATTGCTTGCCCACCTTTAGGTCATCTGATATGACTACCCCCAGGTCCCTTTCCATTTTTGTTGTTGTTAGTATCTCACCCCCCATTGTGTACTCTTCCCCTGGGTTTTTGTTTCCCAGGTGCATTACCTTGCACTTCTTAGCATTGCATCTAAGCTGCCATACATTTGACCATTCCTCTAACCTTGCCAAGTCCCTTCTCATCCTTTCCACCCCACCTTGTGCATCAACTCTGTTGCAGATCTTTGTGTCATCTGCAAAGAGACATACTTTTCCTCCCAGTCCCTCTGCAATGTCACTTATAAAGACATTGAAGAGGACCGGTCCTAATACTGAACCCTGCGGTACCCCACTAGTAACCCACCTTTCTTCAGAGTGGACTCCATTTACTATTACCCTCTGTGTCCTATTCTCCAGCAGTGGGACACAGGACCCAAAGCAGCATGTATTCACAACGGGAAGGTCATGTCAGTCGGATCTAATAGATTTCTTTGACTGGATGACCAGGGATGGGCTGTGGACACGGTCTACCTAGATTTTAGCAAGGCATTTAACACAGTCCCACACACAAGATTAATATACACGTTAGCCAGCCTGGGAGTGGGTCCCAAGGTGGTTGCCTGGATAAACAATTGGCTAGAAAACAGGACACAGAGGGTAATAGTAAACAGAGTCTACAGTGAAGTTACTAACGGGGTACAGCAGGGTGTAGTACTGGGACTGGTCTTCTTTAATGTATTTATAAGTGACATTGCAGAGGATCTGGATGGAAAAGTATGTCACTTTGCAGACGATACAAAGGTCTGCAACAGGGTTGATGCACAAGGTGGGGTGGAAAGGATGAGAAGGAACTTGGCATGGTTGGAGGAATGGTCAAAAGTATGGCAGCTTAGATTCAATGCAAAGAAATGCAAAATAATGCACCTGGAAAACAAAAACCCAGGGGAAGAGTACACAATGGGGGTGAGATACTAACAACAACAAAAATGGAAAGGGACCTGTGGTAGTTATAACAGATGACCTAAAGGTGGGCAAGCAATGTGAGAAGGCAGTAAGGAGGGCTGGGGGATACTGGGATGCATAGGGAGAGGCAGCATCAGTAGAAAACAGAAAGTTGTCATCCCTCTGTACAGACAGTTCATGAGACCCCATCTGGAGTACTGCATGCAGTTCTGGAGATACCATCTCCACAAAGATATAGACAGAGTGGAGGCTGTCCACAGGAGGGCAACCAAAATGGTGCAGGGTCTGCACCAGAAGACATACAAAGAGAGACTAAAGGAGCTTAATATGTACACCCTCGAAGAAAGGAGGGAGAGGGGAGTATGATAGAAACTTTCAAGTACCTCTAGGGAATCAACAAAATCTAAGAGGATAACATCTTTCAGAAAAAGAGACGTGCAAGAACAAGGGGGCACAATTTGAAGATAGAGGGGGGACGGCTCAAAGGTAATGTGAGGAAGTATTTTTTCACGGAGAGGGTTATGGATGCATGGAACAGCCTTTCTGAGGAGGTCATGGAGTCAGAAACAGTGGGGGAATTCAAGAATGCATGGGACAGATATAGGGCAATTCTAGTGGGGGTAGGAGGAAGTATGCTGTTGGTTAACTAGGATCTGCAGCTTATCAGTTAGGTAGGGATTTGGGCAGACTAGGTGGTCCAAGTGGTCCTTATCTGCTGTCAAATTCTATGTTTCTATGTAGTGTCCAGTAAGGGAGGGAAGGGATTGTAACTGTGGCTGAGCCACTGGCCAGCCGATCTCTTTCCACTTCCCTGTCTGCCTGCTCTGCCCCTGCGCTCTCACATTTTGACATTTATCCAGGGAGACCTCGAGGGTGTACCCCATACAAGTCTATGGGGATCATTTTCAAAATGTTTTTACAACACATTAAGCAACCTTTGATAAAAAATGAAAGCCAATGCAGAACAGGCAGACAGGAACGTGAAAACAGATCAGCTGGTCAGTAGTTCAGCCACAGTTATGATCCCTTCCCTCCCTTACTGCACACTAGTAACATTTGTAATTCTGGTACAGATTGACTATGCCTCCACAGGGAAATGGGCATTAAAGTACAAAACTGGAAAAATTTGAATCGTACTCTTACTTTAAATGCATAATAAAGATTATATCGCAGTAAATAAGAAAATAAATCGGTTGAACTTCAAAACTGGTAATGTTCTGTAGTCCTTTAAATGAAAAGGAGGCATACATCATTTGTCAAACTCTGGAGATGGTACAGTAAGTACTGTATTCTCAAATGCGTAATGAGAGAAGTTTTAATGACAAGACTGACTTATAGTCCTTAATGTTGCCATCTATGGAACTGGGTAAACTTGTGGGAAATCCCTTGAAAATGTAATAACACACAAGTGTCAGAATTATTTTTTATTTATTTTATTGTACTGAGATTAGTACATGACTGCCTGAGAAACAAAGCTGGAAGGGAAAGATTTCTTCAGGTCAAAACCAACATGATCTAGCACGAGTTGTTATCAGACTCACAAGTAACCGACTGCTAATGTAATCTTCAGTTATTTCTTTGAATAAGAAATAGTGAATTTCATGACGATGATCTTGTAGTAGATGTGCAAATACCCTGAAAACAAATTTAATATAACATTGTGGTAGTCTTATTTCAGGAATTCAAAAGTAAACAGCAGGATTGTCAAGTGCCTGAATGCTGCATCACTGAAAGTTGCACCGAGGCACTTGACTAGGGAATAATATGCCAACGATCTTGTTCTTTACTCATCCTCCTCAAACCTCTCGCATATCAACCTGAATCTCAATAGTAACTTCAGTACCTTTCAGAGCTGGCTATTGCAAAACAAGCTTGTCTTAAAAATAAAATGACCATGCTCTTCAGTTCAGGTTCAAAAATTCGGTCCTGCACCCAGCCATGAAGTATCAGAGTGCTTGATGGCGCTCCCCTTCACACAGTTACCTCTTTTAAATACCTAGGAGTAACCCTTGATCCCGCCTTGGATTTTGACCTGCACCTAGACTCAGTCATTAAACCCGCCAATATTCAACTTGGGCTGGCATATAAGTTGAGACATAGCCTAACATCCCCGTGAGGATGGCCATTGCACAGGGGACCCTGAGACCTAAATTGGCATTTTTTTTTTTTTTACTTTCTATTCTTCTGCGCCTCTACTGTCTCCTAACCTCCACTCCTTCAGGCCTCCGAGGTGCTCTGCTCCCCAACCTTACCAACTGTCCCAGGGTCTTCTCCTAGAGTGCCACACTCACTAATCCCCTGGGGCCTTTTGATGGCCCAGATTACCCCCGGCCGGGGCGAGGAGGGAACTCCCTTACCCTCCTCTATCCCCAGGAGAGCGAGCTGCACAGCAGAGTCTGCCCTTTCAAGTTGGCGGGTGACAAAGCAGGCATCAGCAGTCGTCATCTAGGAGGATTGGAGATGTTTTTCCTCCAAGTTAAACCCCCCCCAACGCTGGTGTGCAATGAGGCACAAGGAGTCGAGCGCACGCCGAGACGTGCATCCGCTCCAGTCCTCTGCCAGTGTCGACCCAATGCTGTAGCATCTCCCCTGCTGCACCATCATCCCCCAAGTTCCCCAGTGGGTGGTGGTATTGCAGCGGGGAAAGCTCCAACCCACCCCAGAAGGAGAGCAAGCCGTTGAGCACTCAATCCTTCTCTCTCCCGGCCGACTCTCAATGGCCCGAGTCCGCTCCCGAACCCGGGTCGTCGGTGTGGTGCGAGGTGTGGCATCCAGCACCTCAACCCTCAGCACCACCGGGCCGGCGTGTATTTTTTTTTTTTGACCAGTTAAGTGCACTAGACAAATTCTGCCTATTTTCAGGCACGCCACGGGAGAGGGGGATACAGATGAATATCAACCAACCTTGAACCAGATTAAGCTGTTGGTGGTATTTTTAGTGAATGGGGGGAAATTTGGCCAGGGCACTGGGGAAATTCCCCTATTCTTTTCGATAAGTGCCATGGGATCTTTAACATCCACCTGAACAGGCAGATGGGACCTTGGTTTAATGTCTCATCCGAAAGATGGTTCCTCAGGAGTGCAGCACCCCCCCCCCCATGCTGCACTACAGTGTCAATATTGGGATATTAACCCAAGTGCCTGGTGTGGGGATAGAACCCACAGCCTTCTGATCTCCCGGCCTCAGAGGCAAGTGTGCTACCTGCTGAGCCACTGACATGGATTAATAGCCTTACCGGCAACTACTGGAGGGCTCCTCTGAAAGTGGGATGTCTGTTACAACAGCATTTGCCATTTTGCTCTGTCTTTACCCAAAATTACTCACCGATGCACACTATATTCCATTCTGGGATGGTTTACCCCCTCAGCCTTCCGTCAGTTTACTTCCTACTGTTTTATAAACAATATAATCTCCTCCCAGATACCTGACAGATTGGCTCTACTGCTCAAACCTGTGACCTCTTCCTACCCACTGGGATCAGCTGACAAATCCCCTTCTTGTCTAACCGAGATGTAAAACCAAAATGGGGGAGAATGCTTTCTCTAGCTGGACCCCTAAACTATGGAACTCCTTTCCACTGAGTCTAAGAATATCTCCTTCTCCATGTAGCTTCAAACAGGAGCTTCATGGCTCTTCTAAGCTCTGAATCTTGCTCCTATTCTCTATCCACCCACTCCTGTACTGGTTCCTCCTAGCAGCCTACCAGCTCCAACCTCTACTACTCTCAAACCTGCCTGGAAATCTTGCTGTTTCCTCTCTTCTAACACTTACTAGTTAAATGACTTATGACTGTTAGTTATTTGCACTTATATTCCTGTTTTGTTACTACATATAGATTCCTGCAAATGTACTGTCATTGCTGGAAAATTTTGTATAAGTGTACTATGTCTGACTTCAACTTGTTCCCATGATGTTTTCTTGTATCTACTATTGTCTACATACCCCTTTTTGTAATCTCCCAGGTCGTACCTGAAAATAGGCAGCTATGCTGTCTAGTGTACCTACCCGGTTAACAAAAACTAAATAAATAAATAAATATTATTTGGAATAGGGCACTAAAAAGCCGCATGCTTTCATTTACTAGATGGGGCCCTGTTTTGGAACATCAAGTGCGATTCCACCATCGAACACCAAAAATAAAACATTCAGTGGCCACTGTTACATATCAACAAAGCCGACACTTCCAGCATGAACAAACACATAACACACATCACAGTGCACAACTGGCATGAACAAACACATAACACACATCACAGTGCATAACCGGCATTGTCCAGATACAAGTTATCAACCACCGCCCATGTGTAGTAGTGATCATACCGTATCAGCTTCCTTTCCAGTCAATACCTAGCATTTGCACAAAAAATTCATCTTCCCCATACGGGAGGACACTATTGATAGCTACTGCAGCCCTTAAAACATAATTTCTATCAGTGAGAACTCTGTATCTCTCAACATCAGACTGCAGCTGTAAAGGCATCAATAAGACATTCGATTGATTCTATACAAGGTGTCAGTTTTACCTCTGCTGGCTAATTCCTCCTCAGTAGCACTGACAGTAAAAATGTTTAGATAAGTGGAAACTCTGTTGCAGTCAGTGAATGACTCTGTTGTGGACAAACTGCCACCATGACACCACACATGCAGTCTAAAACTGCCACTACTGTAAATGAGTGGATCCTGGCAGCTATAACCTTAAATTACCGAATTAACACTCAGCTCCGTTAACGCTGCATGAGCTACTCTACCAGGGATTTTTGGCAGAAGTGGAGAACACCAGACCACCGGCATTTTTGTAAGGAAATTAGCGTAGGTCACATCTGACTGATTGCACCAGTGTACAGTACATGATTGCATGACAGCGTCAGTGATAGTATCAGTATTTTTAAATGTCCACTCTCCCCCACATCCCCTATGTTAAAAAAGACACAGAGGGTGTGGGGGCACAGCTGTCCACTCAGACAGAGTGACAAACTTGATGCCACGATGTGTACTCTGCCAAAGTAAAGCTCAGTCAGTTACTTTTTTAGTTTGTTCAATTGGGGGTTTTGCCTCTGCACCAACTGTTGAAACATACATGGGCGGGGGGTGGCAACCCCCAACTCTAACAAACTAAAAAATAACTGACAGAGCACGCATCACATAACTACCGTAGGGTACCCTATTTGCATACTGGTGTCTGATTTTGAAACACAGTTGCACAAGTTTTTGTTTTTTTTTACCAGGAAAGACACACTTAGCTGGAAACTTGTTTACAGTGCGACCTGGGAGCACAAAGAAGTTAAGTTATTTGCTCAGGGTCACACAGTATGCAAGTGGGGGCTGTAGGATTCAGACCCAGGTCTCCAGCTCAGAGCCTTAAACCACTGTGCTATACTGCCTCCTCCGGTGTTCTCTACTATCGCCGGGTTTCTTTTTAATCAATAATCAGCGATAATGTAGAATATCGGGTACACATAGGAAGCTTGCAGTAAAAGTTTTCTGAATACAGCGCTGCTTTGGCGATCTTCCTTACTTGGTTGTCAGTTTAACCTGGGGGGGGGGCTTTGCCCCCCACCAGACCTTTTTTTTTTTTCTTTACAGGTTAGTGTGGGGATGAACCTCAACCCAAATAAACTAATATAAAGGCAACTGTACCAAATAGTGTAACTTGAGCACTACGCTAATAGCGTAGGTCCTAAGCAAGGGGGCCAATAAAAATTCCTGGACCCAGGACACACCTTTAGGACTGGCCCACCCCTTAGCCTCACATCTCTTGTTACAGGTCCCCCTATGGACCCCTCCCCCCCGAGCCACTGGGCCCGGGACAGTTGTCCCCCGTGTGCTCCCCTGGTCCTAGGCATACCCAATATTCAACACTATCACCCAATAATCTTTATTTAGAAGCTATCAGCTATCACCAATGACATGAGCATTTCACAAGTGCCTTAGCTTGCCAAATTTGACTTCCTGACTAGAAAATAGTAAAAGCTGGCAGAAGGTAGTTGACCTCCAGCTCAGTATGCTGAGGTTATTATTGCTTGCTGGAGGTCTGAATGATGCAGTAAATTGCTGTAGACTCCAGCAGAATGCTGGAGATTTGGAGGCCATGGATGTAGTGCTACCAATGTGTATACTGCCCAGACCAGATCTCTTGATTTTCTTATGTGACATACCAAAAATGTCAGGCAGGATTCACAAAAGGGATACGCCAGCACGTCCCCGACTTGCGCACGAACGAGATTCTGGAAGGGCACTGATGTGCCGCATACCACCCATAATGTTATGTGGCACATCTGGAGGGGTTGTGCAGAGGGCGTGCCCATGCATATGGTGCGCAGCCCTATTCACAACCCATCTTGGAGGTGCATCTCTGGACTTCCCAAAGATAAGTCTACAAGTAGAAGTAAGTGGGTGTCCACCCACAGGCAGGCAGCTGTACTGCAGACAGCAGCACGGCTTCCTGCCTATCCTGGCAGTCCAGCCGTAGCCCCCCGCCTGTATACCCGTAAAGAAAAGAGTGTGTGCCATAACTCCCTGGTAGACTAGTGGCACCGCCCACCCTGCCCATAGTCCCGTACTGTCACTGAAAGCACCAGGCATCCCTGGTACTAGACTGTGTCCCCCACCCTGGCCGTAGTCCTATAACACAGTAACCTGTCCGCTATCCACGGTATTCTAGTGGTACCCCCACCCTTCCCCAACCCGATCGCATAGTTCCATCGCCGGTCCGAATCATCTTTGGTGGACCCCCCACCCACTCAGGCACCCCCTCCCCACCCCACTCCCCCTGTCCCAGAAAGTGCTGAATGTCAGCGGGCAGCACAGCCCACCCGCATACCACCACGGCTGCCCACCAACAGAGCCATCCATGCCCAGACAGCTAATACCATTGTAAGCCCATTGGAGACCCTGTCGACCAATGGGCTTGCAGTGTGTACTGTAAGCTGTCATTTACAACCACAAAGTTGTGAATGACAGCATACATAAAAACACGGGCCCCCGAAGATTTTAAAGAAACCCTCGGAATCTCTAGCAACCCCTCATCCACCGAGCGGAGCGATCGCCTAGGGCAGTAAGCTACCAGGAACTCTTTCAAGTAGTCCGGACCCAGTCCATGTAGGGCTTTATAAGTCAGAAGACCGACTTTAAAGGTGATCTGCCACTGTATTGGCAGCCAGTACATTTCGTGCAGCACCGGAGAAATATGACAGGTACAAGGAGTACCCGTCAATAACCGGGCCGCAGCGTTCTGCACAAGCTGCAAGCAGTGGATATCAACCCTGGGTAGCCCTAGATACAGGGAGTTGCAATAGTCCAGGTGCGAGGTCACAAAGGCGTGGACCAATGTAGGCAAATCACCGGACGGAACTAGATGCTTAATCCTGGAGATGATCCTCAAATGGTAAAAGGATGATTTGACGACTGCCGACACCTGTGATCGCAGCATTAGCCTGTTGTCAAAAATCACCCCCAGGTTCCACTCCAGTTCAGAGGTAGGGAGTTGGAAGCCACCCAGAAATAGTCCTGAAGGCAAACCAGCTCCCATCCCCTCTATCCGGTGGCTTGGATCCACAACCATCACCTCCATCTTCTCCTAGTTCAACCTCAGCCAGCTCAAATTCATCCAGTTCTGGATTTCAGTGAGGCAGTTGTTAAATACCGAGAGAGTTCTATCCTGGTTGGGTGCAAAAGATAGGTAGAGCTGGGTATCATCAGCATAGCAGTGAAACCTCAGCCCATACCTTCTTACAGTGTCTCCGAGGGGCAGCATGTACACTGTGAACAACATGGGGGACGACACCAAACCCTGAGGAACCTCGCATGACAGAGGGACTGGGTCAGAGGAATTTATCCCTGACACCACCCTCTGAGTTCTGCCAGTGAGGAAAGATCTAAACCACCTGAGGACTGTACTAGACAGGCTGCAGCCTGCAGATAAACCTAAGGCATTCGAGAAGTACCCCATGGTCCACAGTGTCAAACGCTGAAGAAAGATTGAAAAGAACCAAGATAGAGCGGCTCTTTCGATCTCTTGCCTTCAAGAGATCATTGAGAACCCGAATCAGCGCAGTCTCAGTACTATGCCGCTTTCGAAAACCAGACTGGAGTGGTTCATAAATGTCATGGATGGTCAAATGGTTCTCCAGTTGTATGGCCACTACTTTCTCAATCACCTTCCCCACAAAGGGAAGGTTAGAGATTGGTTTGTAGTTAGCATGGCAGTCTGGGTCCAAAGAAGCTTTCTTCAGGAGGGGCGTTACCACCGCCTCCTTCAGGGAGCTAGGAAACTCACCCATCTCCTAGGAGCACCAGACTATCCATGCTAGGACTGGGCCGATAGCATCACAACAACCCTTTAGTTGGGCCCAGATCCAAACTACAGCATGTAGGGTGCATACCCTGGGCAATCCGCATGGCATCAATGAACTCCGGCCGGTCAAAGGAACTCCAGGAGAGTCTAGGGACAGTGACCGGGCACCAATCCACCGCTTCTCCCATAGAGGATGCAGGTTGGAGTGCCACCTTGATGTCAGCCACCTTAGCCACAAAGAAGCGAGCAAGCTTTTCACATTCTACCTGCAGGCTGGGTTGCACAGTCTGTCTACAGTTCGAAAGAGCTGAGCTGGTCGGTTCTGAGCAGCCACAATCTCCCTGGACCGTAACTCTGCCTTCTCACGGGAGACTGCAGAATGATAGGCTTGATAATGTTCCATCAATCTAAGTTGGTCGGCATCAAGGGTGGATCTCCGCCAGCAACACTGTAATCTTCGTCCTTGTCGCGGCATCTCCCTCAAGGTCCCATCAAACCATGGGGACCGAGGGCGAAGGGGGAGAGGATGAACACAGACTGGAGCAATGATATCCAGAGCCAAGGAGATGGCTTTATTGTAGGCCAAGACCAAGGCATGCCCTCGTTTTTTCTCAAAAAAAGTCTAAAGCCTTCAACAGCTCTCACTCAGCTCATCCCCCCTCCTGTCTTTTGATTGACTTGGCCCTAAGCTCATTTAAATATCTCTTAAAGGCACACCTCTGGGGCAGTTGCACCTAGCCAGCCAAGTGCAAAAAAGTTGCTGATGCTAAAGGACCCCTTGGGAGAAAGAAGAGTACTGCGGTGAGTAATTTTTTTCTGTTGTCTACAACCTGATGTTCCTGCTTGCTAGGGTAACTCCCACTCTCCCCTAGCTAACCCTCTGCCCCGGTGACTTTTATTTTTGACTTTTATTCCTCTGTGGGGACTCTACCTACTACTTGCACTTAGCCCTTGCACTTTTGTCCGCTCTATGTACCATTTTTATCGTGCTGCATTGTTCTCACCTATCTATCTTCTGGTATACTGCAATCTCTGTATTTTGTGCTGAAGCATTTTTGGCTGTTGTTAATGCATGCATCCAGGTTATAGCTTGTATGCTTCACTTCGACTGTAATGAACCTGTATCCTGTACTTGATGGTATCTGTTGCCACTTCTGTGGCCCAGGTCGTGCCTGTAAACGGTCCTTCAGATCAGTCCACTTACCCAGTTACCAAAGACTTAAATAAATAAATATATAAACAAACTTAACTGAGCATGCATCCTGGATTGGTTCTAGCTCCAATTGCATCTACATGAAATTTGAAAATTGAAGTTCCTGGAATCGGTGCACTTATTCTGTGCACTTCGATCAGTTCCAGGATCGATCCTTTTATCTCTGATGCTGTCATTTACATGCAGGCTCGCAATCAGTTACACAGCAATCGAATATTGTATAATCGATTCCAAGCTTACATGTAAATAGAGTAATAGAAACAGATAGTGTCAGCACAAAAAGAATCATAGGCCCACCCAGTCTGCCCATTCCTCTGCCTAGCTCCGTGTTCGGCCCTTGTGGGCTAGGTTTAGAGATCCAGTAGCCCTAGTGGATGATCAGCATCCCTTCCCCAACTATGGACCAGTTATAGCCACCCAAGGATGTCACACACACTGTTGGGCAAGCTAATACTTGTAGTCTGTCATTCTAAGCGGGTCAGCGGGGGCACATCAAAAACTAAAGTTGGCCCCAGCGGACTCCTTCAGCCACCATCACATGGTTAGTGTCTGAAAAATCTACCCACCCCCAGTATCCCCTAAATACATCTGAGTCAGCTCACTCGAATCCCTGGCATCCTACCTTGATGCTCTCCAGGCTTCTGATTGGGTCTCTCTTGTTATATTTTATTTAAAATTGGTGACTGGTAAAGGCTCACTGAGCTGAGGCTGGTTTCCAGGTGCCTCCCAGGGGAGAGGAAGACGGCAGAGGATACATGAGCAAAACAAAATAGTGCAAGCTACATAAAAAGTAAAGGCTCTTCCTTCTTCCTCCTCCGCAGTACAGACCAGTCTAAGGAGCAGGGGCCACATTCCTCACACCCACATCCAGGCTTCAGAACCCTAGTGTGGAGCATTGCCTAGTACCTGGCAGTAGCACTAACCAGCCTTTTCCCAGACTGTCTGCAGGCGTGATGCAGACTTTCTCTCATAGCTGTATTCAAGCAATGTCACTCTGGTGCCCATAGGCTGGCAGATGTGGCACGTGGTTACCTCATTTTCTCTCAAGGCAGGTGACAGTCGCTCAGGAAAATGTCATCCCAGCACTTTCAGTAGACACACAGTTCAGTCTGTGTAAACACAGGTTGTGGAAACCTTTGAAGTCACTCCCTGATAGTTGCCTGTGGAAGCCCAGGCAGGCTTCCCTGGATGTCTCTAGCTAGCAGCACACTAGCCCTCCTCTCTCTCTGAGAGCTTACTGCTGACTTACCTCTTCTGGAACTATCCTCAACCTTTTCTTGAGGAAAGGCAACTTACGATTGGCACAGCAGGCTGTCAGTCAACAGAATTAGTATGCAGAATGTTCACTCGATGCCCTGTTCAGTGGCAGAAAAGGTGCCAAGCATACCGCACAGTCATTCTCCCTGCAGGCTCCGGGAACCCTATGCCAAGATTCTTGACCTCTGATTGGCTCATGCATGGTCAGGGATTAGCAAGATGATTGCTGTTCGTAGAGGAAAACGGTTGCTTTACTTTGAAGTTCTTTTGTTGAGGCTCCTGTCCTGATTTTACTTTCTCTGCCTCCTGATTTAGTAGCACACTCTTGGCTTTTTAAAATGGTTGCCAGTTTGTGTCTTTTGGGGCTTTCTGCTCCCCATTTGGAGCTCTGTGATAAGCCCCCCCTCCCAAATGCTGAGTAATGCTGCTTTTTCCTGTGTGGCTGGCAGCCACTCTGCTCTTAAAGATGCAGTGGAGCCAAACTTGTAAAGGTCCCTCTTTTCTGCCCCAATGCCTCCATGCCCCCTGATGGCACTGGTGTTCCTGGGACTGGAGCACACTAAGGGGAAGCAGTGTTGGCTGCATTGCTGTGGTGGGTCTGGCCAGGCACGTTCAGCACCAAGAAACATAGCTCAGGTAATCCACTTGCACATTCGAGCAGGCAGTTGCTCAAATGTATGCACATTGATTTGTGGTTGTGCAGTGATCACTGTGAAGGAACAGCTTGGTGATTAGGAAGCGCTCTTCCAGTCCCCCACCAGGCTGCAGTCTTGGGGGCTGGAGAGAGCACTGACGATGATGGCAAGCAGTGTTCTGGGGCAGAGGAGCGCAGCTAAGACCTCACCATTTGGGGGGCGGGGTTACACTGTCCACTGCCTAAACACTTGACATCCATGTCAAGTCCATCAGCAGGATCCATGTGAACAGTAAACAGTGTACAACACAACAGATAGGTAGCATTCACAATCTATCTGGACAATTGTTTGTATCACCGAGACTTGGCTGGGTGATGACTCTAACCCAGTGCTTGAGGCTTCAATTCCAGCTGGCCGCACTTCAGAGATAGAAGCAGGACTGTGAGGGTCTCCTGAGTGAAGGTAGAGGAGTCATCCCCTGCAATATTCATGAAAGAGCTGCTTTTGGGAGCATTTTGAGAGCGGAGCTAGGATGGCTGTTGCAAGCTACAGGTGGGAGCCAATCACAGACAAAGCCATGCCCACTGCTTTCTTTTGCACCAATCCAGGGCAGGTGCCCTTAGGAGAAAAAAGGCAACAGGGGATTTAAAAAACCCTCAGTGATCTACGACCTCACCACACTTCAGAGACAGAACCAGGGCTGTGAGGGTCTTCTGAGTGAAGGGAAAGGAATCCTCCCCTGCAATATTCGCGGAAGAGCTGCTTTTGGGAGCAGTTTGAGGGCAGAGCTAGGGTGGCTGTTGCAGACTTCAGGCAGGGCAAAGCAGCACCCCCTGCTCTCTTTTGAGCCAATCCAGGGTGAATGCCCTTATGAAACAACGTCAGCGGGGTTTAAAAAACCCTCAGCACTCTGCGACCTCGCCACATTTCAGAGATAGAAGCAGGATTGTGAGGGTCTCCTGAGTGAAGGGAAAGGAGTACTCTCTTGTAATATTCTCAAAAGAGCTGCTTTTGGGACCAGTCTTATAGCGGAGCTAGGATGGCTGTTGCAGGCTCCAGGCAGGAGCCAATCATGGGCAAAGCCATGCCCCATGCTCTCCTTTGAGCTAATCCAGGGTGAGTGCCCTCTGGCCATATGGAAGGATCAGTCAGGAGATGGCATTGATAGCTCTCTTGCTGTTGTTGTCCTATTTAGCTGCACAACTACCAAGCGCCCCCACACTGTAGCCCCATGCGAAGGACCAGTGCACTAAGGACGTTGGAGTCTGCCCACTGGAGTCAGCCCAATGAGGCAGCCAACGCTCTGTTCCTTGGCAGGTAGGCAGGGAGCAGTAAAAGTGTAAGTTAGGTGACAAGACCCAGTAGGGAAAGTGCAGCTGAGGTATAAGTTCTAATCGTAGCTCACACCGCAAGGAAGAAATAAAATAGATGTAGCACTCTATCTAGGAAAATGGTAAAGTAAGGGTTTACAGTAATAAAAAAGGTGGTAATAGGTGTAACACCCTATCTAGGGTAAGGGTAAGAAAAGGTTATGGTACTCAAAAAAGGTGGGAATAGATGAAACACAAATTCTAGGGTAAGGTTAAAAAAAGGTTAAAGTAACCAAAAAGGTGGGAGTAGGTGAAACACCTCAACTAGGGTAGGTTAAAAAAAGAGACTAGGGTAAGCAAAACAAAAACAGGCAAGGAAAACAATAGCTTTATTGGGAGTAGTGCAGTGAAGGGGCTTTGGGGCCGCAGTCTTCAGAGAGACTTTCTGGAGACTGCGATGCTGCCCCATCTGCATTCACCTCTGGGCTGAGAGAGAGAAATTGCTCATCTCCAGGTCGAGTTGACTAGGGTTCAGGAGGCATCCTCCCCCACCCAGGGACCACCAGGTCTGCCACCACTGCCTCAGAGGTTGCCAAAGGAGAGAGGCGGCTGGGCTACAGTGGGCTCGGAAAGGGTGAGGGTGGTGGATCAGAGACACATTTCCCAGATGGTACCACTACGCAACTTATACACCACTCTGGCAGGGCAGAACTTCCCCATGGAGGCACTCGCAGTAGTGACCATGGAGGATGTGGGGGTCCTCTGTACAGAAGGCCCCAAGGTGGTGGCAGAGGACCCCAGAGGAGGAGGAGTCCACTCTTGTGGGGACTTGTTAGGGGGGTAGATTTGGGGACGGGAGAGGGAGGTTAGGTGCCTACCTGGCACCATGGCTCGGAGGGATGGGAAGCAGATCCTGGAGATTGCTAGGGAAATCAGTTCCAGAACAAAAGTGAGTGCGCACAGGACCTCAGGTGGTGCTGAGAAAAGCTGCCAGCATATGGTACAAAACAAAAGATCCACCCCCTGAGGAAGGCCATGTGTAGGGTTGAAGCACTGGGCCTGTAAGGTTTTGTCCGAGCATCTTGCCACAATAAATTTGCACTAAGCTACCTGAGCTTTGTTCCACAAGCGCTGAGTGTTCTTTTGTTTTGTACCATAATATTGCCAGGGCAGCCGGATGGGAGGGAGAGCTGGATGTCATTGTCCACCTAAGGACCAATGACCTGGTTAGGGATGAGGGTTAGGAGAGTGCAGGAGCAGTTCAGGGAATTGGGGAGGGGTTCTAGGCAGGTAGCACGCTCAGTGGCATTTTCTGAGGTGTTGCCTGTCTCTGACAGAGGGGAGGATATGGTACTCCATACCAAGAGCTTCAACCAGTGGTTGAAGGATTGGTGCAGAGAGGAGGGTTTAAGCTACATTGGGGACTGGGATCTCACCTGGAGGGATGAAGGCCTCTACAGGGTAGATGGCCTGTATCCATCCGGGAGGGGAACCACAGTCCTCACTGGAAGGTTTAAATGCTACATTGGCAAGCATTTGAACTAGCCGAGGGGGGACGGCAGAAGGAAGAAGGGAGATATGAACTGTCCACCCTCGCACAACAATCCAACACACTGCACACCAAGAGAGATGAGGTCAAATAACAAATGTGCTAAAGGTAAATGTTCGAAAGCTTTATTAGCTAGTGTATCTGGCACCACGTCAGCCTCAGCGCCTCAGGTTCCTCAACCCTTCCTCAGGAGGCATGGCAAATGAATAGAGGGAGTACATGCTTTTTATACAATTTGCATGTCATGACATTATCAGATCATTTAAAGACACAATTACAGATTCTTGTAGCTCTCAATGAGTATACATTTTTTGTTTGTTGTATCATAAGCACTCAGAGAGTAACTTTCTATTTTACATGTGTACTTAACCTTGGTTACCTTCTTTTCATAAATAACTGTTCAGACTTTTTTAGAAAAAATAATAAACAAAGAATTTTTATATTGTGTACAAAACAACAAGCAACTGGACCAAAGGTTAAATTAGTCTTTAAAAAAAGAACAATTTTCATAATACATTCAGTATTGTTGTGAGAGAGACATGTGTTTCACTGTAAATCCATTACATTTTATATATTCATATCCTTGTATAATGTCTTTTTACTTTTTCAAACTTTGAAAAGAATTTCATTTAAATGTTGGATTATTTACAAAGGAACATCTACTTAATGGAATTTATTTAAATGCAGAAATCCCAAATTAGAAACAGAGAAATATTCATAACATACCTCAGACACAAAGTCTTTACAGCTACATGCACAGTAAAAGAGAACACATGTGAAGACTGTGAGATTAATTTAAGAGGAAATTCTTATAATAAATCTTCAAGTGTTTGAAGGAGGAGGTTTGTGATCTGCCAACAGATTGCAGTCAGCATGACACACTCACTTCGCTAGGGTGAAGGTAAGAATTGTCCTGAAAAATGCAAAAAAAATGAAATTCTTGATTTTCATAAATACAGTTGATTGTAACTAGGACCATAAAACTTATCTTAAATAGCCAATTCATATACAGCATAGAAACATAGAAGTTGACGGCAGATGAGGACCACAAGGCCCATCCAGTTTGCCCATTTCTTTTTCTACCTTATGAATGCGCCATTGGCCTTTGCTCTGTCAATGGCCTATCTATTCATACTCATCTGTATTGCTCCCTTGTGCCTATCCCATGCCTGTTTGAAGCCCTGCACTGTATTCATATCCACCACTTCCTGAGGTAGGCCGTTCTATGCATCCACCACCCTTTCTGTGAAAAAGAACTTCCTCACATTACTCCTTAATTGGCCTTCCTCTAATCTCATGCTGTGTCCTCTTGTCCTGCTATTTTTCTTATATTGAAACATGTTAGACTCTTTCACCTTGTTAATGCCCTTAAGGTGTTTGAATGTTTCAATCATATCACCTCTCTCCCTCCTTTGCTCTAGGGTATACATATTGAGTTCAGTTAATCTGTCCTCATATGTTTTCTGATGCAGTCCCTGCACCATTTTGGTTGCCCTTCTCTGGACTGCCTCAATTTGGTTAATGTCCTTGTGAAGGTGTGGCCTCAGTACTGCCGCAGTACTCCAGATGGAGCCTAACCAGTGTCTTGTAAAGAGGAATTATTACCTCCTCTTCTGACTTGTGATACCCTACTAATACACCCCAACATCCCTCTAGCCTTACCTACTGCTTTAGTGGTCTGCCGGGATCATTTCAGGTCATCGGTGATGATGACGCCCAAGTCTCTTTCTTCCCTTGTGACTGCCAGCAACTCCCCTCCCAGCTTATAGGTGGCTTCAGGGTTTCTCTTCCCTATGTGCATGATCTTGCACTTCTTTGCGTTAAACCCTAGTTGCCACTCTTTCAACCATTTTGCCAGTTTATCCAGATCTCTTCTCATTCTGCCCACCCCATCTGGATCATCTACTCTGTTCCACATCTTGGTGTCATCTGCAAACAGACAAACCTTACCCTCCAGTCCATCTGCAATATCACTGATGAAGATATTGAAGAGGATTGGCCCCAGGACTGATCCCTGAGGTACCCCACTTGTGACTTGCATCTCTTCTGACTGTATACCATTTACCACCACTCTCTGTTTTCTGCCCGTCAACCAGTTTGTAACCCAATTGACCAACGTCTGACCCACCCAGAGCCTACACAGCTTATTAATAATCTTCTATGTGGAACAGTATCGAAAGCTTTGCTGAAGTCAAGGTAGGCAACATCAACTGCTCCCCTTGGTCCACCACTCTGGTTACCCAGTCAAATAAATCTGTGAGATTAGTTTGACAGGACCTTCCTTTTGTAAACCCATGCTGTCTTGGATCCTGTGCTCCTATGGATTCCAGGTGTTGCACTATCCTTTCCTTAAGGAGTGTCTCCATAATCTTGCCCACTACTGAGGTAAGACTGAGTGGTCTGTAGTTCCCTGCCTCCTCCCTGTTACCACTCTTATGGAGCGGGATCACATGAGCCCTTCTCCAGTCTTCTGGAACCTCTCCTGTGCTCAGAGACTCACTAAACAGTTCTGATAATGGCTCTGCTAGTTCCACCCTTAGCTCCTTTAGTACCCTGGGATGTATTTCATCAGGTCCCATTGCCTTGTCCACCCTGAGCTTATCAAGCTCTTGTAGGACCCTTTCTTCTGTGAAGGGACTAGTGCATACCTCCCTCCCCCCTGTGTCCATGGTGCTGAGCTGTGAGCCCTGCCCTACCTTCTCTTCAGTAAATACTGAGCAGAAGTATCTATTTAGGATATATGCTTTTACATGGTCCTCCTCCTCACACCCCTTATCCCCTTTGATCTTAGCAATACCCTCTCTGGACTTTCTCCTTTCACTAATATATCTATAGAAAGTCTTGTCACCTTCTTTTACTGTTCGTGCTAGTGTTTCTTCGGTTTGGGCCTTCACCTGCCTAACTGCTTTCCCTGCTTCCCTTAGGGAAGTTTGGTATGCCTCCCTATCTTCATCCTGCTGCGTTCCCTTATATTTCCTGAAGGCCAGCCTTTTGGCTCTGACCTTTTCTGCTACTGTGTTTGAGAACCAAAGTGGTTTCCTTCTTCTTTTTGCACTTCCTTTTCTCACTAACACAGTGGGATGTTGTTTCTAGTATTGCATCTTTAATGCTTGTCCACTTTGCCTGTACCCCCTCACCTGTATTTCTTTTTGCCAGGGCTAGCTTAACTCTGTTGGCCATCTTATCAAAGTTAGCTCCTCTGAAGTCCCATATTTTTGCCTTGGAATGGGATGATTTTGTTCTAGTGGCCAAATTGAACCATACCATGTGATATTTTCATTGACATGCAGGGACACTCCAACCCCCCTTTTTGCACCTCGGTCTCTTCTGAACAGTACATAGCCAGGTACTGAAGTCTCCCAAGTGTGGTTACTGGTAAACCATGTCTCGCTAATGGCTACTATGTCCAGTTTAGCCTCTATCATGATTGCCTGCAGGTCTGGGATCTTGTTTCCCAGACTGCAAGCATTTGTGTAAGTGATTTTCCATTGGCCAGATTTCGGTGTGTTGGTTGTTGGGCGAGGTCCGGCATTTCCCTTGTGCATCGTATGGGGAGCCGGACCTTTTTCTTTACCTGGTGATGCAAATGAACTACAACCATGCTGAACTCCTGTTTGACCACTAGCATCGAAACATAGTTTTATCATTTTGATGTAAAATAACACAAAATAAGAACCTATTCCATGAAACAGGTCTAATTCCTTAAGTAAACCAGAGTGACAACAAGCAAGCTGAAGTAGTTAGTAGGGAAAATCCTAAGAGAGGGAAATCCCCAATGGTTTCCAATAGCAGAAAAAATAGAACAGTAGAAATGAGGAGGGGTGGGAATGAAGGCAGAAGGGATAAGGAGAGTAGGCAAAAGGGAGACTAACAAAAAGATTGATAGAAGAATTTTGAAGGCCATGTGCACAGATGCTTGAAGTCTGTGAAATAAAATCCCAGACCTTGTGGCAATTATGGCGGAGGCTGACCAGGACATTGTCGCCATCACCGAGTCAGGGTGCAGTGAGAACCATGACAGAGATATAAACATACTAGGCTATACTCTATTCAGGAAGGACAAGGAAGGTAAGAAAGGGGAGGAGTGGCTCTTTATGTAAGGAATAGTATAAAAGCTGCAGAGACAAAGGGAATACAGGAAGGGGCTCAGGCACTGTGGGTTACCCTAGAGACAGGGAATGGAACCACTATTCACACTGGAGTAATCTACAGACCTCCAGCACAGGGGAAGGAGACAGATATGGTACTGGTTGAAGCCATCCAAAAGATGGCGACCAGGGCGAGGTGCTGCTGGTGGGGGACTTCAGTCTGCCAGATGTGGATTGGAGCATCCCAGCTGCAGCTTTGGCGAGGAGCAGGGACATCCTGGACTCCCTCCAGGGGGCGTTACTCAGGCAACTAGTAAGGGAGCCCACTTGTGACGGAGCAGTGTTGGATCTGGTACTTGCCAACGGGGACAGCATTACAGACATCGCAGTGGCTGACAGCTGGGCACCAATGATCACTGTACAGTGTGAATCGATATAACTACTGAGCCAGAATCAAACCACACTAAGGCAAGGGTCTTGGACTTCAGGAGGGCCGACCTTACAAAGTAGGAGGAATGCCTTAGCGATGCCCGGGGGGGGAGATGGGTGGAGTGGAGGAACAATGGGCAAAACTGAAAGGGGCCAGAGGAAAGGCAACAGACCTCTGCATCAGGCAAGTAAACAAAAGCAAGAGGAAAAAGAGACTGCTATTGTTCTCAAAAGAGGTGACTGAGAAGGTAAGGGCAAAAAGTTAGCATTTAGAAGGTATAGGGAGACATAGATGGAGTAGGGTTACCACCTGTCCTGATTTTCACAGGACAGTCCTAATTTGGGCAGCTGTGTCCTGCAAAAAAACATGAAAAATACTAAATGCCCTGATTTTATAGTAGAAAAAATATTTTATAAATTTCCACTAAATGTTGCAGAAAACTATAATACCTTAACTAAAACACCTTAAAATGATAAGAAACAATGGAAGCAATTGGGAAACTACTGCACTTAGCCTTAATTCTGATTATATAGAGAAAACAAGTCTGTTGCATCGGTCGAGGTTACGTACTGTCCTGTGAAAAATCATGTTTCAGTAAGAAATGTCCCACTTTGGGCTTCTTAAACGGTGGTAACCTTAAGATGGAGGATAATAGGGTGGTGTATCAGATGCAGAGGGAGGAAGGGAAAGCAGTCAGGAGCGCAAAGGTGCATACAGAGGAGAAAATAGCACAGGCAGTAAAGAAGGAGGATAAGACATTTCTCAGATATGTAAGTGAAAGGAGAAAAACCAAGGGAGTGATTGTAAGGCTAAGGAGGTAAGGGGAGGTGTGTGTGTGTGTGTGTGTGTGTGTGTGTGTGTGTGTGTGTGTTGGGGGGTGATCAGGAAAAAGCAGGCATCCTGAACAAATATTTTTGTTCAGTGTTCACGGAGGAAGGAGGAGGTGAAGGATCACAGTTAAGTGATAGGAGTGTCAAAGTAAGGGAGGTGGACACTAGTCCATTTACAGAGGAGAGAGAGGCATGAAGGAACTCACAAATCTGAAAGTGGGCAAGGCAATGGAGCCAGACAGAATACATCCAAGGATATTAAAGGAGCTTAGAGAGGTGCTGGCTGCACCTCTGTTAGTCCTGTTCAACCACTCACTGGAGATGGGAGTGGTCCCGGAGGACTGGAGGAGAGCAGATGTAGTCCCTCTTCACAAAAGTGGTAGCAGGGAGGAAGCTGGAAGTTTTAGGGATGTGGATATGTTGTTCAGTCTACACATTTTGGCAGGAACCTTGCCGCTTTAAGATGGTCTGGAAGGTCTTCAAGCTGGCTCCTCCCACCCACCCAGGTGGTAAAACCTTCGGCTCCGCCCTATAACGCCAGATCTTCCTTACCTCTTGGAAGCTCAGGTTCCCTCCTTAACGCTCATGCGTTTTGTAGGCCTGGATTCTGTTTCTTTGGATTTTTGTCCTAAGATTATTTTAAAACTCACTCGAGTTTGGTCTTCGTATATCGCAGCTGCGATGGAAGACAAGTCCGTCCATGGGTTCCGTCGGTGCCCTTGCGGGCAGAAGATGTCCCGAACCAACTCCCGCGCCACGTGCGTTTACTGCCTAGGGCACAATCACGATCCACAGGCTTGCGACATGTGTCTTTCCTTTTCTCAGTCGGTGCTTGAGGACCGCGCTGCCCGACTTCAGCTAGGGCGACCGGAGAAGAGTTTCCCGCCGGTTAAATCCAAGGAGGCTCATTGGGTGGTGTCTGCGTTGGTGGGCTCCACAGAACAACTGGAACAGCTTACGGCCTTTGAGGAGAAGGTGGCCCAGGCCGCAGAAAGCTCCTCCTCAGCCTCGGCTTTCATTCCGTTTTCCCTGGGTTCCTCCTATACGGCTTCCTTTTGGGAGCTTTGTCAGACCCTCTCGACTAAGGGAGAGGGTCCTTCTGGGACTTTTCCCGCTCGATCCAAAAAATGGGATCACAGAGGTAAGTCCCAGCATCGATGTTCTTGGGAGCAGGAGAGGTCTCGCTCCCCAGATCATCTTCTCTCGACTTTGTTCGAGGTGGTGGCCTGGGCCGCTGGTTTCATGGAGTCCTCATCAGACCAGCCGGCTGAGACTTCTGTCGTCGAGGCCGAGATCTTTCTCGAGCCCACCGAAAGGTTGTCGACTGAAGAGGCCGACATTTCTCTCCCTGTGACACCGGTACCCCTGGTGCCATTTGGGGACTTAACTCTTGAGCCAAAGTCTCCGGCCAAGGACCTTGAAGCGGAGGATCAGCAGGTTTCCCCTACTTCTTCTTCGACCCACCGCCGATGTCATCAATGGTCGAGGTTTCAGTCCTCTTACGCTTCGGGTCGGTCCTGGTCCTGACATCGCAGAAAGCGGTGTCACCACTCGTCCTCTTCTTCCTCCTCGGCCGAGGAGAGGCTTCGACGCAAGTTGCGCTGATGTTATGAGGACCTTAAGTGGCAGCAACTTATTTTAGTCGGTGGTCAACTGGTGCCGGCTCCCAGAACAGCGATTAAGTGGCTGTCTCCTAATCATCCGAAGCTGTCACCCGCCCTGGTTCTTCAGTCGAGGAGCTGGCCTCAGCGCCGATTGCTCGGCCTAAACCAGCTGCTCCACCCATAGTGGTGGAACCCCCGCCTCCTCAACAGAAGACTGGGATGCCGACCGAGGATTCTCGGTCGAGCCAAGGCTTGCCCCACAGGTTGTCGGTCACTCTCACCCCCGACCATCCTCGGTGAATGGAGAGTGGCTCAGGTGGTTGGCAGCTGTTCGCGGACTCTTTGGAATCTGACAATTCCTCACTGTATTCCCGGCCATTCAACCTAGAATCTTCAGGGGGTCTATCGGCGGATGAGAGCCCATCCTCATTCCTGGGTATCCTTCGACTCATCTCAGAGTCCACTGGGATGAAGCTCAAACCCGTGCAGAAATGGGCCAAATACCCTCTCACGGAAATCCTGGACAAGGGGGATTACCTCTCAGAGGCCTTCCCCATGGCCGAGGCCATAGTGGGCCCAGCTCTGGAGCTCTGGCAGCAGCCGGCCTCTAGTCCTGCGCGTTCGGCCAGGATGGCCCGCAAGTATGCGGTCCCTACCGGCTCCCTCTCCGGTTTCTCGTAGCACCCCTCGGCTGAGAGGTTGGTGACCAATAGCGTATTCCGGCACTCCGGAAAGGCTAGGGACATGGACAAGCCCCCAGACAAGGAGTCCAAAAAGCTGGACTACTCCAGGAGGAAAGTCTATGCTGCCAACTCCTTAGGCCTTCGTTAGGCTAGCTCGGCTGTTCTGATGGCACACTTCTCCCACGCCCTTTTGGGCTCCCTGGATGAGGTGCTTTCTCATCTCCCGGTCAACCTCCAGACCATGGTCAAGCAGGTTCGGGATCTGGGAAGGGTGGTGGCTAAACAACAGCTCCAGACTGTTCTGGACATCGGAGATTCTTGTGCCCGGTCAGTAGCAGCTGCAGTAGCCATGCGCTGCAGGGCTTGGTTGCGGATCTTGACCTTCACGGCAGATACCCAACGCAAGCTGGCAGATGTCCCCTTTTTTGGGGACTGACTTGTTCGGGCCTGGGGTGGAGGGCCACCTCCAGCAGATCGAGAAGTCCAACACCACTTTGGACTCGGTCGCATCTGCCCAGAAGGACAAAGGCCGCCATCAGCAGCGTAAGCCCTTTCGTCCTTCCGCTCCTGCGGCACGTCCGGCCCAGCAACATCAGCAACAGGGCCAGCAGGCTCATTCTTGGCACCTCAAGGCCAAGTCTATCGCTTCCTCGGTTTGGAAGCCCAGAGGTAAAGGTCCAGGTGGCCCCTCCGCTGGTTCTTACTCCAAGCCTGCACAGTGATGGGTTGT
Organism: Neoceratodus forsteri; assembly: GCA_016271365.2. Taxonomy (NCBI): domain Eukaryota; kingdom Metazoa; phylum Chordata; order Ceratodontiformes; family Ceratodontidae; genus Neoceratodus; species Neoceratodus forsteri. The sequence continues at coordinate 248,312,693 of JADMNL010000024.1, read as the reverse complement.
GGGTGCCGCCCCAACCCCGTCACACCTCCCCTGGGTCCCCCCCCCCCGTGGGGGGCCGGCTCAGCCACTTCCTTTCCACCTGGTCCGCTATCACCATGGGCCGCTTGGTGCTGGAGGTGGTCAGCAGGGGTCTGTCTCTGGAATTCGAGCAGACCCCTCCTTTTCGAGCCCGCGGGGGGCCACCGGATCCACAGCCTCTCTGTCGGCTCGCTGAGATGACATAGCCCTGCTCCTCCAGAAGGGGGTAGTCAGCAAGGTGGCGGATCCTCCTCCTTGCCCAGGGTTTGTGTCCAGGTACTTCCTGGTCCCAAAACGGATGGGGGGCTGGCACCCCATTCTCGATCTGCACAACCTGAACAAGTTCCTAAGGCCGCGCACCTTTCGGATGGTCACTCTGGCCCAGATCATACCATCCCTGGAACTAGGCATGTGGTTCTGCTCCCTGGATCTTCAGGATGTGTTCTTTCATGTCCCAATCCATCCGTCCCATCAGCGGTTCCTCCACTTTTGAGCAGAGGGAACCCTTTATGAGTTCCAGGCCATGCACTTTGGCCTTTCTTCAGCTCCCAGGATCTTCACTAAATGTATGGCAGCGGTGGCAGCATTCCTGTGGTGCCGAGGGGTCCGGGTCTACCCTTACCTGGATGATTGGCTGATAGCAGCCCTCTCCAGGTTGGTGGCAGAGCGGTCCAGGGATCTTGCCCTCCGGGCTTGCTCTCAACTAGGCCTCCTTATCAATGAGGCCAAGTCGGAACTTGTGCCTTCGCAGGTGATCCATTTCATCGGGGCAGAGCTCGACTCTCTCCAAGTCAGAGCCCGGCTCCCGTCGGACATGTCCAAGGTCCTTTCCTTCTTTGCCCAATCATTTCTGGTTGGGCAATTGCACCCTGCCCGGGACTTCCTGTGCCTTCTGGGTCTCATGGCAGCCTGCACCAGCATGGTCCGTTGTGCCCACTGGCATATGCGCCCCTGCAGTGGGGGCTGGCCCGTCATTGGTCTCAGCGCTCTGGTCTCCTAGACCAGACAGTGTCCGTGACCCAGAAGATGTGGGACGGCCTGCAATGGTGGCTCGTCCCAGCTCATCTGCGGGAGGGGATCCCGTTTGTCTGCCCGGAGCTGACGGTCATTTTGATGACCAATGCCTCTCTGATGGGTTGAGGTGCCCATCTGGGGGAGCACAGGGCCCACAGCCTTTGGTCCCCTCAGGAGTCCCAATGCCACATCAACCTGCTGGAGCTCTGAGCGGTTCGGTTAGCCCTGACCGCCTTCATTCCTTTTGTCCGGGGTCAAGTGGTTCAGATCCAGACAGACAACACCACGGCCATCTCAACCGACAGGGCGGGACGCACTCCTTGCCTTTGTGCAAGGAAGCGCTCTGCATATGGTCTCTCATGCCCAGCCTGGAGGCAGATCTCCTAGCCATCCATGTGGCAGGAGCCTCGAACACTCTGGCCAATGCCCTAAGCTGGATAGGTGATGCATCTCATGAGTGGTCTCTCCTGCCAGAGGTAGTGCAGGATCTGTTCTCCCGCTGGGGTAGTCCTCAGGTAGACCTGTTTGCCTCCAGGGAAAATGCAAAGCTGAGGCTGTTCCATGTCTGCCCCCCTTAGCGGGGCTCGCTGCAGGGGGTGCCTTCTCGAGGCCGTGGATCCCAGGCCTCTTTTACGCCTTCCCTCCATTTCCCTTGATCGACAGGGTGCTTCTCAAGGCAAGGAGGGACAAGGCACAGGTGATTCTGGTAGTCCCAGACTGGCCCCGCCAGTTTTGGTATCCAGATCTCAGCCTCAGCTGCAGGCTTCCGAGGAGGCTTCCAGTCCACCCAGACCTGCTGTCTGTCAACAAGGGGAAGATATTTCACCCAAACTTTCAATCCCTGCACCTGACGGCCTGGTTCCTGAGCGGCTAGAGTTCCAGGCCTTGGGTCTTTCCGACGAGGTCCTCAACATCATTGAGGTGTCCTGTAAGGAGTCGACCAGAAAATGTTATGCCTTTAAATGGAAGAGATTTTCCATTTGGTGTCAGGGCAAGGGGCTGGACCCCTTGTCGTGCCCGTTGGCTAACATTTTGGACTACCTGTGATCCCTTTCTCAGCAAGGGCTTTGGTCAACGACCATTAAGGTGCACCTGACAGCCATCTCTGCTTACTGGGCATAGGCCGGCAGGCAGTCAGTGGTGCAGGAGAAGGTGGTCTGGCGTTTCTTCAAAGGCCTAGATCCCATATCCCTTCCGGTGCGTGAACCTCCACCTCCATGGGATTTACTGCTGGTATTGGCTAAGCTCATGTGCAAGCCATTCGAATCAGTGCACAAGTGTGATATCTCCCACCTGTCGTGGAAGACTGCCTTCTTGGTGGCTATCACGTCAGCCAGAAGGATTGGGGTGCTCCAGTCACTTTCCATAGAATCTCCTTACCTGGTCTTCCACAGGGACAAGGTTGTCCTGCGCCCCAACCCAAAATTCCTTCCGAGGGTGGTGTTGGGGTTTTTACCTAAATCAGGTATTGACTCTGCCAGTATTCTACCCCAATCACAACTTGGAGGCCGAATACAGGCTCCATACTTTGGACCTGAGGAGAGCACTCACCTACTATAAGGAGCATATGGCTGAAGTTTGGGGAGAGGTTCGCCAGCTGTTTGTCACCTACACTGAAGCCGCATCTGGCAGACCTGCAGCCAAGCGGACGATAGGAGGTGGATCACCTCCTGCATAAATCTGTGCTATAGGTTGGCGGGCAAGGAGCCTCCCAGAGGGATAAGAGCTTATTCTACCCACCATACCGCTGCCTCAGTGGCTGCTTCTAGAGATGCCCCTGTCCAGGAAATCTGCAGGGCTGCTACCTGGAAGTCAGCACACACCTTCATTTCCCATTACCACATCGACCTTGAGTCACACCGGGATGCTGGTTTTGGGGTCTCAGTTCTCCAGTCCTTGTTTCCTAAATAGGGGGTGCGCACCTTGCCTCCCTCCTCCCGGAGAACTTCTAGGAGTCTGCCAAGAAGTGTGGATTGAACAACATATCCATGTCCCTAGAAATGCAGGTTACTCACCTGTAACAGGAGTTCTAGGAGTGGTATATGTTGTTCATCCACACGACCCTCCCAACCTCCCCGGCTTCAGCGCACAACCTGGCTTCCAGCGAGCCAGATCTGGCGTCATGGGGCAAAGCCGAGGGTTTTACCACCGGGGTGGGTGGAGGAGCCAGCTTGAAGACCTTCTGGTCCATCTAAAAGCAGCAAGGTACCTGCCAAGAGGTGTGGATGAACAACATATACCACTGCTAGAACTCCTGTTACAGGTGAGTAACCTGTATTTACAGGCCAGTCAGCTTGACCTCAGTGGTGGGGAATTTAATGGAATCACTGCTGAAGAAAAGGATTGTGGAATATCTTGATACCAGCAGCTTACAGCATCTGACTTGAGACAGCATGGATTCACAAGGGGGAGGTCACATCAAACAATCTGATAGATTTCTTTGACTGGGTGACCAGAGAAGTAGATCAGGGTGGAGCAGTGGATGTGGCCTACCTAGATTTCAGTAAGGCCTTTGACACTGTTCCACATAGGAGACTAGTAAACAAGCTGGGCAGCCTGGGAATGGGGCCAAAAGTGGTAAGCTGGGTAAGGAATTGGCTGGGGGATAGGCATCAGAGGGCAGTGGTAAACAGAGTTCACTTTGAGGAAGGGACGGCATCCAGCAGGTTGCCGCAAGGATCAATACTGGGACCAGTCCTGTTTAATGTATTTATTAGTGACACTGCAGAGGGACTAAAAGGGAAGGGTGTGCCTTTTTGCAGATGACACTAAAATCTGCAATAGGTAGACACTCGGTGGGGGGGGGGGGATTGTATAGAGATCTAGAAAAGCCTGAAGAGCGGTCAAGACTGCGGCAACTAAGTTTCAATGCGAAGAAGTGCAAAATCATGTAGTTGGGGCATAGAAACCCAGGGGCAGAGTACAAGATGGGGGGAGTGGTACTGACAACCATCAAACAGGAAAGAGACCTGAGGGTAATCGTATCTGATCACCTAAAGATGGCCAGACAGTGTGACAACGCTGTGGGGAGAGCCAGTGGAATGCTAGGTTGCATAGGGAAGGGTATCACCAGCAGAAGGAGGGAGGTGGAGATACCACTGTATAAATCATTGGTGAGACTTCACCTGGAGGACTGTGTTTAGTTCTGGAGACCACATTTCCGGAAGGACATAGGGTAGAGGTGGTCCAGAGGAGGGCAACAAAAATTGTGCAGGGTCTGCACCAGAGACCATATGAGGAGAGGCTAAAGGACCTCAATATGTACACCCTGGGGAATAGAAGGGAAGGGGGGGGATATGATAGAGACTTTTAAATACCTCACAGGTATAAATAAGATACAAGAGGGAAGAATTTTTCAGAAAAAAAAGATGCTCAAGAACAAGGGAGCATCCTATGAAGCTGGAGGGGGGTAGACTCAGGAGAAGTGTAAGGAAGTACTTCTTCACAGAGAGAGAGAGAGTGGTGGATGCCTGGAAAGCCTTCCAGCATAGGTCGTGGGGACGAAAGCTGTGGTGGGATTCAGGAACGCTTGGGATAGGCATTAGGGAATCTTAGTTGTTAGGGAAGGGAGGGCTAAGCTGGAGATCACGTAGGGTCTAACAGTAGGTAGGGAAAATGGATAGACTAGGTGGGCCAAGTGGTCCTTATCTGCCGTCAAATTCTGTTTTCTGTTTATTGGTATCCAGTGAATAGGGCAAATGAGATTGAGTGACTGCAGTAATGTCGACTCAGTTTCAGCGCTTGTGTTGTGGACTATCCTGAAGTGGTAGAGACGGGCAAGAAGGAAGGAAGGCGACCAGAACCGCAGGGCACAGAAGGGGAGGGAAGGTATGTGGGAGGCAGTGCAGTAGAAAGCTGCCAAGCTGGCCATGTGGCGTGGTGGTGAGGGTGGCCGTATGTGATGGGGAGGGTGCAGGGTTTGGGTCTGGGGAGCACGATCGTGTTTTGCGTCGTGACAGTTTTATTTTTTTTACAAGGACCCCCGACATGCAGCCCCCTGGAGTTGAGAATCTTTAGTTTGGGGGTGAAGATCCGTGTAGCACCTTTGTTTTTGTCGTGAGTGTACATCGCCGTTTTTTCTATTTTTGGCGATGTACACTCGCCCTAACAGCGGTTGCCATTCGGCAATCGCCGTTATCTCATAGAGCTATGTTTATTCAGTGGTGCATTGCCCATGGTGGGACTGCATGGGGGGCTGGGTGACTATCTGTTTTAGATCTGCATTGCGATTCATGGCGTACCCCACAGGAACTTCCAGGTAATTTGGGTGAGTGTCTGTTAGTGGTGGGGCAGGTGTGGGCTATAAGGTCATCCTCATATTCTGGCCTCCGAGGTGTGAGGTTGATTTTCTACAGGAGGTGGCAGATTTCATGGCTGTCCTGGTGTTGGAGGCTCCCATGTTGTTAGTGTTTGGGGACTTCAGTGCCTGGGTGGATGATGAAGCCTCGCGTTTTGGTCAGCAGCTCCTCGAGTTGATGCCATTGCTGGGCCTTACACAAATGGTTGCCTCTGTGACCCACCTGCAGTCATACTCCTCCCCCCCCCCACTTCAGTCCCTTTGCCTACCATCCCACCGGCTCCTCCAGTCCCGTCACCCCACATCTTGTGGGCTTGCCTTCAGACTCCAGCCTCCACATGTCTTCTTCCTACCCGCGGCTACAGGCTTGGGGGTGGCGGAGCCTCACACTGCACCTGCCAGACCAGGTCCCAGCTGGAGGAGTGCCATGTCATTGGTGCGGGGCCTGCGGGGGGCCGGTGATCATCTCTGCCAGGGCTCTGTCTCTTTTTCTGGGTTTTCTCAGTCTCTCCCACATAAGCACTGGCCGTGAGGGGTGCGCATGCACAAATCGCACAAGGTGCATGGCACCTGCGAGCTTCCTTCCCTCCCGCTAGTTGCACCATCATCTGTGGGCTCCCAGGTGGCAGTGGAACAGCAGAGCTTTCATCCCTCCATCCCTGGAGGAGGAGAGCGTCCTCCTGGACGCTCGATCCTCCTCCCCCAGGCCGGACCCTGGCATCTCGCACTCGTTCCCAAACGTGGGTCACCGGCATCATGAACAGTAACCCTACCACTGCGCCAATGCCCTGGCTCTGCAGTCAAGGCTGATCCAGGTGTTTGGTCAGATTATCACCCCATATCCTTCCTTTGTGGGGTCCCCTGTGTAAATACCCTTCCTGTGGAGATGGTCTGGTAACACCTAACATTTCATTTGGAGCCTCGCAAATTCCAGGTGGTGGTGGCCATCTCGGGTATGATAATGGCATGTGCTCAGGGAGCTGAGAATGCCATGGACCACTATAATACAGTTCTCACAGCCACCTTGGACTCCCTAAAACTCTTCCATGTCCATCCTATGACCTCTGCCTCTGCACACCATGGTATTGTGAGTAACTGAGGTGGTTGAAGACTAAAGGATAGAAGCTGGAGCATTCTTGGCGGAGATCCCACTCAAAGGAGGACAGATTGGCTCTGAGAACTCACTGTGGTGAATATCAGAGGGCAGTTTCTGTGAAAAAGGCAGACTTCCTGTCAAGGACTATTACTGCAAGCAAGAACTGGCCAGCTTAGTTTTTTTGGACCGTAGACAGATTGATAAATCCTCCCTGTCTGCGGACTGAACAAGCCTGTTCTGCAGATAAGTGCGAAGAGTTTAGCTGGTTCTTCCCTGATGAGGTGTCCTCCATGCAGACTGGGATAGCCTTAAGCAGCCTGTCATGGGCCGGGGATTTTCAGGTTCAGAGGGGCACTCACGCTCTGCCATCCTGGGCTGAGTTAGAGCCAGTTGTAGAAGAGAAGGTGGTCCAGGTGATCCTGAGTCTGTGCCCTACTTACTCTTTGCTGAACCGTAGACCTACTTAATTGCTTGTAGCCTTGAATCCCTAGGGCCAATATATACTGAGACCATCAGGTGCTCCCTGAGAAAGGGTGTTTTTCCATCTGTTCTGAAAAGGGCAGTGGTGAAGCCCCTACTTAAAAAGTTGCCTTTGGGCCCCAGTAGTCTGGTCAACTACAGGCCTGTCTTGAACCTTCCCTTGCTAGGGAAGGTAATCGAGGAGATTGTGGCAGCACAGCTTGAGATTCACCTGAAACAGTATAACATCTAAATCCCTCTCCAGCTGGGGTTTAGACCTTGTCACAGTACTGCGACTGCCCTCGTCAGGGTAATGCATGGTCTTCTCATGGCCAGAGAGCAGGGACTTTGTTCTATCTCGGTCCTGTTGGATCTCTCATAGGCATTTGACAAGGTGGCCCATGGTATGTTTATTGATCACCTGAGGAACTATGTGGTACTCACTGGCACTGTTTTGTGCTGGTTTGAGTCTTATATCACCAGAATATCACAGCAGGTGGCCCTAGGAAATTATTTCTTCAGGGTGGTTGTGGTGCACTGGTGGCCTGTGGGGTTCCACAAGGCTTGATCTTGGCGGCTGTGTTGTTCGCTGTGTACATGTTGCCATTGGGTGAGACGATTTGATAGTATGGGGTAGAGTTTCACCACTAATCAGATGATACTCAGCTCTATGTGTCTTGCACCGTTGATGGGTTGAATGCTGTAAATTCAGTGCTTGGGCGGTGCCTACAAGAAATCAATTGGATGGCCTCCAACTGGCTGTGTCTCAACCCAGGCAAGACAGAGAATTATGATTGTCGCTCTAAGTTGGCATGGGTCGGCTGTGATGAGTGGAAGCCTACCGTTGCCATGTGTGAATGGTCAGCCACTCTGGATGTGGTGAAGAATCTGGATGTCATTCTGGACTGGAAGCTGACATTAGAACAACAAGTGTCAGCAGTAGTCAGGAATGGTTTTTGCCATCTTTGTAATATCACCTGCATCAAACTACATCTTGCACCATCTGATCTTGAGATGATAGTCCACACCTTTGTCACGTCCAGACTTGATTATTGCAACTCTCTTTACTTTGGGTTCTCTGGAGGTTTGATGCGACACCTGCAGTCGGTCCAGAACACTATGGCCCGACTGGTGATAGGAACTTCTCGAAGAGAGCACATCATACCAGTGCTGTGCTGGCTGCTTGTGAGGTGGCGCATCACTTTCAAGAAAGACTTTATGATGCCCTACACACCCTTCCGCTCCCTCCAGTCCACTGATGTGGGGGTGTGCTGTGCCCCTCGTTCTTGCTTGAAGTAATCGGGGGACAGGCCCTTTGCAGAGGTCAAAATTAAGTTTTGCAGCCACTAGCCAGCAGGACTAGTGACTGGGAAAATCCACTAGCCCCACATTCATTTCCACTGGCCCAGCTCGAGTGCATACTTAAGTGTAGCCTTCTCCAGTACAAGCCCAAAGGGTTAGTTAAATGAAAATCTTACTAGCCCGATACAAAATCTACTAGCATTTGGCAAGCAGGCCGGTACCAGTTTTGACCCCTGCTTTGGGGTTGCTGCCCATCTGGTGTGGAACAGCTTGCTAGATGCAATTTGATCTGCCCATACAGTGGGGACCTTCAAGCACAAACTGAAGACTTGTTTATTTGCACAGGCTTCCCCTGAACAATTTAATAAGATTGCTATTGCATATTTATGTTTCTATATTGTTTATTGAAACAGTTTTTTGTTATTTTACTGTTGTGAGGCGCTCTGAGCCATTGGAAAGGGCGCCACATAAAATTGCCGTGTCCTGCCTAGCCTTAAACGTTGGCCGGGAAATTGGCTTCACGATAGGACACAGAGGGTAATCATTACCATTGCCAAAGCAGAGGTAAAGAGGGTAACAAATGGCATGCCTCAAGGGTCAGTACTGAAGCAGTCTTTTCAACACGTATGTTTGTGACACTGGTGAAGGAATAAAAGTCAGGATGTCCCTGTCTGTGGATGATACAACAATGTCCTGCAGAGTGGACAATGACAGAAGGGTAAAGGAACTAGAGGAGAATGTGAGGAAATTGGAGAAATGATCCAGTGTTTGGCAGTTAAAATTCAATTCCAAAAGGTGTAAAGCTATGCACTGGGGAAATAAAAATCCAAAATCTGAATATTGTATGGTGGGGTTCACGCGACACAAACTTCAGGAGAAAGGAACTTGTGAGTCATTATCAGAGATAGTCTTAAAATGTCTATGCACTGTGACAAGGCTTATGGTAAAGTTAGTAGGATGTTGGAATGCATGGGGGCCTTCTCGAGGTGGAGAAAGGAAGTGATCCTTCCACTGTATAGATCATTGGTCAAGCTACACCTGGAGTACTGTGTCCAGTTCTGGAATCCACACCTAAAAATGACAGGGGCCATCTAGAACCGGTTCGGAGAAGAGTGATCCATGGTGAACAGGGGAGATCTGATGAGGATTGCAGGACATAGGAATCTACTCAGTGGAGGCCAGAAGAGAGAGCGGTGATATGACTGAAACGTTTGAGCACCTAAAGGGCATAAACAAAGGAGAATGCCATGGGCTATTTACCCTCCAAGAAGATAACATCACTAGGGGGCACAGCATGAAGCTGACAGAGAAGAGGTTCAAAAGGGATATTATAAAGTTCTTCTTTACGAAAGAGTGGTGGATAAGTAGAGTCAACTACCACAGGACCTTGTTAATGTTCAGACAGTTAATGCATTTAAATATGTGTGGGGCAGGTTTAGGGGACTCTGTGGAGAGACTCAGAATGGGGAGAATAGGAGGAGTAACATGGTATGTATGTAAGCAAAGTATGGGCTCACCAGTACTAGACTGGTATCAGGACCAGACATACTGGATGGGCTGCAGGTCTCGTTCTGCCCGTAAAATTCTATGTTTCTGTGGCCAAAGGATAGCTACATAAGGGATAAGACTTTCTTTTTTGGTTTTTTTGTTTAAGTGTTTATCCTCCGATTCTCGCCCCCCTCCCCCAGCCCATCACCCGGCTTGTCTGGGGCTTCCCTTCCCTTGGCATCCTCTGCCACAGGACCTGTGAAGGGTGCCCAGCCGCTGGTGTGGAGCCACAGGACCTGTAAGGGGTGCCCAGTCGCTGGAGCGGAGCCTGCAAGGGATCAGTTGTCACCCTACTATTGGGGGTGGCTTCCTGCCAATTTTTGCTCCTGGGCCCCGTGGACATGCTGTGCGAGCTCTGCCTCTGCAGAGACTTCCCCCGGTGCCCTGAACATGGTCCCTTCCCTGTATGTGTGAGTCGCATGGGCTGCCACCTGCATTAAACAGCGAGCCACAGCAATCCCCTTCTCCGAGGGAGGAGAGCAGTCCTATGGACGCTCAGTCCTCCCTCCCCTGACCAGCACTCCAGCGACCACTGTCCATTTCTCAACCCAGGTTGCCAGCATGGTAGGAGCTGAGGCACTGAGCACCTCCGCCCTCCATGCCATTGGGCAGTAGGGATAAGACTTGCTTCAGGTACATAAGTGTGAAGAGGAAAGCAAGGGGAGGAAAATAGTGAGGATAAGGAGGGCAGTAGGGGGTGACTGCACAGAAAAGGACCATGAAAAAGCAGACATCCTGAACAGGTACTTCTGCTCGGTCTTCACAGTGGAGGGAGGGGGGGATGGACCACCAGGGAGCAGCAGGAACGGGGGAACACAAGTCCCTTTTCAGAGGAAAGAGTTCTGAAAGGACTTTTATTTATTTATTTTATATTGCAATCAGTTTACAACCTTTGAGCCAGAGGCTCGTTTCCAAAGGTACCTCGTCAAGAGAAGAGAAGATAATACAAGTACAAAATACATACTATAAGAGAACATATGCATAAAGATGCAGGCATACATGGATCCTGGGTACAGGTTACATTGGTTGCATTATAAGGTGCAGATTCAGGTATTATAGACAAAAGGGTTGGTTACAGGGTTTAGCAGCATAAATGTATGACATTTGCAAAACAAAACAGTCAAATAGGTTCCATGGTATTAGTTACAGAGATAGTAAAACATGTGACAAGGACAGCACAGCAGGTAGTTTAATTCGGTAACAGTAGTGCATACTAGTAGGACAAATTTAGCAAGCAGTATAATAAGATTTTATCATACATGGTACGTTCTTGACAGTAGAGAGAAGGTAGGCAGTTGGATATGGCAGTAATGTAGGCGGTAGGAATAAGGCGGTACGGAGAGGGTGCAGCCCAGTGGGCATTGTCTGGACAAAGGGTGCTTGAACACCCATTATGCACAGGTGCAGCAGCGCTTGTTGAACAGCTCGCTTTTGAGCGCAGTTTTGAATTTGGAGATAGTGGGGATTTCAGAGATGGAGAGAGGGAGCATGTTGTACCAAGAAGGGGCTCTGTGGCGGAGAGACCTCTGTCCATGTGAGGTCCTAGATCGAGGAACCAGGAAGGTGGCCTTGCAGGAGGTCCGAGTACTGACTAGGGTTGGGCTAGGAGGAGGAGGATGTCAGCCGGGAGGAGAAAGTCCTAGCAGGGTTTTTAGCTATAAGGCAAGTTTGGTATTGCAGCCGTTAAGTCAAGGTTTAGCACTGTTGCCATGTCATAAAGTTGACGTATGTGAGCCTAAGGGCCCCTGTGATTAGTCTGCATGCCTTATTTAGGACGAGGTGGATTTTGTTTAGGGCAGTCGTGTTGGCAGTACCGTAGACAGGTAGCCCATAGTCAACTAGGGATAATATGGAAGATGTAACTGCAAGCCGGAGGGCATCGGAGGGGGAGACAGTTTTTGTAGCGGTACAAGATACCAAGCCGTATATTGGTAGCAGAGGCAAGTGCTTCGATGTGGGTGTGGTAGGTGAGGGCTGAGTCAAAGTAGACCCCTAGGTACTTATAGGAGTGGACTTGCTCCAGTTGCTGTTTGGAGTTGGAGAGGATACGGGAGAGGGAGTTGTAAGCTTTGTTTTGAGGGTGGGCAAAGAGCATGGTTTTAGATTTTTAAGATTTAGGACCAATCTATGCTCTTTAAACCAGGTTTCAGTGTCATTATAGGAACATTGCAGGAAACCTGGAGGAGGTGGGGTTACGATCGGTGGCAAGATGACGGCGTCATCTGCATACAGCAGAATTTTCCCAGTGCATGCACTGGGCAGGGTGTTAAGGTATAGCGAGAAGAGTAGGGGTCCCAGGATGGAGCCCTGTGGAACCCCAGAGAGGATAGGACGTGGATTGGAAAGTGTCCCACCAATATTGACACGTTGGGAGCGTGCGGATACTTAGCTGGAGCACCAGGCAAGTGGTCCAGTGGCAAAGCCAGAGTGACAGAGGGCTTCCAGCAGTAGGGGGTGTGAGACCATGTCGAAGGCCTTAGATAGGTCGAGGAACACGGCCACCGCTAGGGAGCCAGCATCCATGGAGGAGTGTAGGAAGGATGCGAATTCAACAGGAGCTGTGCTAGTACTGTGTCCTGCATGGAATCCGTGTTGTTCAGGGCAGAGGATGTTGTATTTGGTCAGGTATTCAGTTATTTGCGTGGCAACTATTTTTTCCAGTGCCTTGGAAAGGGTGGGAGTATGGAGATAGGTCGGTAGTTCCCAGCTAAGGACCTGTCACCCCCTTTATGGATAGGAGTAACAGTAGCAGTTTTCCATGTAGTGGGGAATTGTCCCAGGCAGAGGGATTTGTTGAGAAGGCTGGTGAGTGGGGTGAGGACCTGATCCAGTACCAGCCGGAGAATTCTGTGGTCCAGGGAGTTGTCACCGGGACTGTTGCCTTTTAGTGCACGGGTCAGGTGCAGTCTGGCTTCCTGGGCAGTTACCCTACGTGGTAGAAGCTAGGCGATGGAGGGCAGGGGCAAGTTGGGAGGTGGTTGGTCAAAGAAGTTACTGGGAGGATAGGGCTAAGGTCAGTAAAGGAGGTGTTGAGGAGGTTTGCAATGTCAGCAGGGTCTGTGACGGTGGTGTTGTCAGTAGTAATCTGGGAAGGGGGAGGGGAGCGAGTGTTCCCATTCAGTTGTTTGATGTTGTCCCAGAAGGTACGGGAGCACCCCCTGGAGGCGGTGAGGGTGGCCTGATAGTGGTCGGCCTTGGCTTTCCTGATTGCCCATGTGCACTTATTCCTGCAGCGTTGTAGGCCTGTCTGTCTGCTGGTCACCGGTTTCTATGTGCAGGTGCCAAAGATTATCCCTGTGCCTGAGCAGCTGCAAAGGGCAGGGGTAATCCAGGGCAGGTTATGTTTTTTGGATCGGACGGCTGAGAGAGGAGCAAAGAGGTCACAGGCTGTACTAAAGGTTAGGGTAAAGAAGGCAAGAGCAGTGTCAATATCAGGAGCGTGGTGAATGGGGGACCAGTCTTGCTGGTCAAGGTATTGTTTAAGGTTTTTCAGACCACACGGTCTGAAACGCCGGCGGGGTGCGCAATGGGCAGTGGGTCGAGGTGAGGTGGCCATCCAGCGGAACAGCACAGGAGAATGGTCACTGAGTGAATCAGGGAGGACTTGGATGTCCAGGATTTTTGGGGGGCGGTTTGTGATGATGACATCTAGGAGGGTGTTGGTACCTCTCTTAGGGTTCACTCGTGTGGGTTGGGAGACTAGTTGTGTTAGATCCAGGGCTGTGAAGGAGTCCCGGGTGGGGGAGGAGGGGCTCAGCCAGTTCACATTAAGGTCCCCCACAATGACTTGATCAGTGCTGTGAGGGAGGGTGGCAAGATAGTCAGTTAATGATAATAGTGCTGGGTTTTGGTTCCTGGGTGGTATATAGGCAGCGGTGAGATAAAGGGGTGCCCTGGCGGGGTCCGGGGTAAGCTTAATGGTGAGGGCCTGAGCCCCACTAACAAGGTCCGGAGCAGGGAGGGCGAGACCAGTGAGAGAGTTCCTGGTGTAGATAGCACAGCCACCCCCACGTTTGCTTACTCGATCCTCACGGTATAGGGTGTAGCCGGGGAGGGTGACAAAGGTGTCAGGGGTGGATTTAGATAGCCACGTTTCCACCAGAGCAATGACATCGGGTTTGTGCAGTGTGACCCAGCATTGGAGGGAGTCAAATTTTTTCAAGACGCTGCATATATTCATGGAGGCAATCAACAGACTGGGGCGCCCACCTGCTATGGGGGTCAGGGTGGGGCCAGGGTTAGGGTGGATATTGCCTGTTAAGAGTAGTAGGAGGACAACAGCTCTTGCCAGGGCGCGGTGATATGAATTTTGCCTGCGGTTAGGAGGAGATGGGGTGGGACCAGTGGGGAGCAGGGGATGGGTAGGGATTGCAAGGTGGGGAGGGCTATGGAACCGGATGGGACACACCCAAGGATACTAAAGGAAATCAGGGAGATGATGGTTGTACAGCTAGTGGCTTTATTCAACAGCTCACTGGAAAGAGGCGTGGTTCCAGAGGACTGGAGGAGAGCAGAGATGGTCCCTGTACATAAGAGTGGCAGCAGCAGGGAGGAGATCAGCAACTATAGACCGGTCAGTCTCAACTCAGAGGTGGGGAAACTAATGGAAACCCTGTTAGAGGAAAGGGTGGTAGAGTATCTTTAATCGAATGGGTTGCAAGACCAAAGACAGCATGGATTCATGAATCTGATTGATTTTTTTGAATGACCGCTGAAATAAATCAGGGGAGGGCAGTGGATGTAGCCTATCTGGACTTTAGTGACCTCCAAGTAAGACTCGCACTCAGCAGATATGAAAAAATACAATATTTCACACACATAATGCAATATTTTATAGCAAGCCCAGCAAACACATAAAAAATATTAAAATAAATCTTATTAATGCTAAGTCACACAGTCCTCCAGCTTGAAGGTAGCTTTGGGTGTTTGGTAGATTCTACATTTATAAAATATAGTTACAAATTTAATATAAATGAAAATAAATTGAAAGCCACCTGCTGGGTATTAATCCACCATGATGGTCACCCCAGCGTTAGCATAACACCATAGATGTTTGGTCTCTTGAAGCATTGTCAGTCTGAGCAATCAGTACCATCAAAAAAGAATGGTGATCAAGTTTGCTGGGCTTACTATAAAAGAATGCATCATGTGTGTGAAATATTTTATTTTTAATTTTTCAAAAATCAAATACAGTAACAATTAGTATTAAGTAAACCTTGTTTCCATTCTGTTTCTCTTTGTGACAGGAACTTGTGACTTCACACCCAGTCTCTATAAAAGAGGGCAAAGATGCAGCTTCGATGCCATGAGAAACTGCAACCCCTTCCTTCTCACTCGAGCTTTTTCACATCTGGTAGTTTAAATATTAAAAAATACTTGAAAGTTTAAATTCAGTATTTTGCATGAAAGTTGAAAATGCCAGTATATAGTTTGACTATAAAATTTAACTCCAGAACCTAAGTTTTGTTTTCTTTTTTACGATCAAGTCTGTTTGCTATATGTTAAGTAAGTAACCATGGCAATGTGAGTGTTAATTCATTTCTGACAGGTATAAAAGGGAGACATGCCTCTTGTGAGCCACGCCCCCTTATGAAGGATTTCATTACCCAAAGTGCAGGAGCAAGTAGTGGGCATCCACATGTCTGTCTGCACAGTACTTTAAAAGATTTTGCAATAAAGCACAAATTTATTATTTATGTCTGTGCCACCTATTAGCTTTTTGGTTTGACTAACTTTTCATTTGTTTATTGTAACAATACTAATATTATGTTTTCATTATCCTTGCTCCATTGCTATTTGCTGTTTTAATTATTTATTTTATTAAGCACTCTGAGCCTCCGGAGAAGAGCGCTATATAAATAAAGTTTCCTTCCTTTCTTTCTTATTTGAAAAGTTTCACCAGGAAAGGCATACTGAGCTACAATAACTCGTTTCTAGATGCGTCCTGGGAGAGAAGGGAAAGGGGATACATTTGAAAAAGAGATCAAAATAAAATATACATAGATTTAAGCCAGTACATACAAACTAGTATATTTACAACTATGCCAGACCTATTTGAGGTATAGGTAGGCAGCACAGTTTTATATAAATAGTGTGTGTGTGTGTGTGTGTGTGTGTGTGTGTATAAATATATATATATATATATATATATATATATATATATGTATATGCATACACATATACTTACATGCTCGATAGACATAAATCATATATACACAAACATATTAATGCAGATAACATTCTGGGTTAGCGCTTGAGTAGTGAGTGAGAACTTTGCCAACATAGGGAGATGGTGGAGTAAGGCGAAAATTCACCCCTCCGGGATGCACACACCGCAAGGGGATTTGACATGGAACAGGTGAGAACCATTGGGGGGGGTAGTTGGGGGACAGAATAACTGGTGCCAGCGCATAAAAGGGAGGTGGAACATAACACACTGGAGCGGATTCACGCATGGTGACAGAAGTACCTGTGTAACGTGTATCTGCTGAGTGCAAGCCTTACTTGGAAGTTGTTGGAGTTATTTTTGGGCTAGCCAGTCCCAGTCTTGCACCACACCATGCCAGGTGTTTGCAGTTGTTCTGTTTGGACTTTGTCTATCTGGACTTTAGCAAGACCTTTGACACTGTGCCACACAGGAGACTGATAAAGAAATTGAGGAGCCTAGGGGTGGGTTCCAAAGTGCTGACTTGGGTTACAAACTGCCTAATGGATAGGGGACAGAGGGTGGTGGTTAACAACACTCACTCTAATGATGGGAGTGACCAGTGGGGTGCCATAGAGCTCAGTACTGGGACCGGTCCTCTTCAGTATCTTCATAAGTGGCATTACAGAAAAACTGGAAGGGAATGTATACCTTTTTGCAGATGACACCAAAATCTGTAATAGGGTGGACACTCAGGAGGGGGTGGGGAGAATGCATAGGAATCTTGGGAAAGTCGAGGAGTAGTTAAGAGCATGGCAGTTGGGGTTCAGTACCAAAAAAATGCAAAATCCTGCACCTAGGGCATAGGAACCCAGGAGCTGACTGTAAGATAGGGGGAGGTGCTGACAGTCACTAAGCAGAAAATGGACCTTGGAGTTATATCTCCAAAAAAATATTTCAATTTACTTGTGTGCCTAAAGCTCAGGAAGGAGAAGGCAAACAACAGACATGATGGGAGTGGTGCAGTGCAGTGGCTATGGGGCAGCAGTCTTCCGGGAGACATTCTGCAGGCTGCGGTGCTGCCCTATCTGCATGCATCTCTCTGGGTTGAGGGTGGATGTTGCTCATCTCCAGGCAGAGTTGGCTAGGATTCGGATAACCTCCTCCCCACCCAGGGACCACCGGAGCCACTTCCACTGCCTCAAAGGATGCCAGTAAGGAGGGGCAGTTGGACAATGGTGGGCTCAGGGAGGGTGAGGGAGGTTGGGCAGAAGTGCATACTACCTATGGTTCCACTCCACAACTCCTACACTATTCTGACAGAGCGAGGCTATCTCATGGAGGAACCCACAGTGGCGGACAAGGTGGATTCGGGGAACCTCTGTAGTGGAGACCCCAAAGGGAGAGGCAAGGGGCCCCAGAGGAGAAGGAAGCAACTCCTAGTTGGGGACTCTATTATTAGGGGGGTAGAATTGGGGGTGGGAAAGGGAGGAGGGAGAGAGGTGAGGTGCCTACCCAGCACCTCAGCTTGGAGGGATAGGAGGTGAATCCTAAGGATCACAGGGGCAACAGCATGGGAAGGGGAGCTAGACATCATTGTCTATCTGGGAACAAACAACCTGGCTGACAGTAAGGTTGGGGCAGGGCAGAGGGAGTTCACAGAGTTGGCAAAGTGTCTTAGGCAGGTGGCACGCTTGGTAACCTTCTCAAAAGTGCTACCTGTCTACGGCATGGGAGAGGCCAGAATGCCCCACACCATGGGATTCAATGAATAGCTGAAGAACTGGTACAGAGTTGAGGGTTTTGGCTTCACTGGGGACTGGGGGCCCACCTGGAGAGATACAGGCTTGTACACAAGGGATGATCTGCATCTTTCCGAGGGGGGACCTGGATCCTGAGTGAAAGGTTTGAATGTTTCATTAGCAAACATTTAAACTAGCCAAGGGTGAAGGTGGAAATATGGAGAAAGAACTCAACTGTCCCCCCCAACAGGTTGAGCTAGTCAGACAAGAGGATACTAAGGATGGGAAAACACAATGGACTGAAACAGGAGGTAATCTCAGGGGAGGCATGGGGGAAGGGATAGGAGAGAACAAATAGGGGTGAAGCCATCAAAACATGGAGGATCATGTGTACAAATGCCCGCAGCCTGGGTAACAAGATCCCTGACCTGGTAGCTTTGAAGGCAGAGGGAGACCTGGATATTGTGGCAGTCACTGATACATGGTATACAGAAAGTCATGACTGGGATGTTAACATACCTGGGTACACAGTATAGAGGAAAGACAGGGAGGGCACAAAGGGAGGAGGGGTAGCAATCTACATCAAAGAGGGGATCAAAGCAACTGAAATAAAGGGAAAGCAGGGAGGAGAGAAGGCACTGTGGGTCACCCTGGAGTCAGGAAATGGCAATACTATCTGCACGGGGGTTATCTACAGACCCCCAACGCAAGGGGAGGAAACAGGCAAATTGTAGATAACATCCGTAAAATGGCAGAAAAGGGGGAAGTGTTGTTGGTAGGGGACCTAAATATGCCTGATGTTAACTGGAACACCTATGCTGCGACCACATCCAGGAGCAAGGTCATCCTGGATGCCTTGCAGGGGGCACGCCTAATGCAGCTAGTAGTGGAACCCACCCGGGAGGGGATAAAATTGGACCTGGTGCTCACAGATGGAGACAGAATAATGAGTGTATCAGTGGGCAGCCATATGGGGTCCAGTGACCACCATACAGTATGGTTCAACGTAAAGACAGTAGAAGAGTCAAGCCGCACAAAAGCAAGAGTCCTAGACTTCAAAAGGGCCGACTTTGCTAAAATGGGAGAATGCCTTAAGAAAACACTGGCAAAGGATGAGGGAGGGGGGGAGTAGAGGTACAGTGGGAGAACCTCAAGAGAGCCAGAGGCACCAAGCCTTTGTCTGAAGCAAGTTAAAGCAAGAAGACAAAGACAACCATTATGGTTTCCAAAAGAAGTGGCAGAAACAGAGAGGAAAAACTGGCATTCGGAGAATACAAGGAATGCAGAAGGAGAAAGACAGGGAACTGTATCAGACTAAGCAGAGGGAGGTGGGAAAAGCAGTCAGACATGCAAAGGCACAAACTGAGGAAAGGATAGCCCAGACAGTGAAGGAGGGGGACAAAACCTTCAGGTACATAAGAGAAAGAAGAAAGGCCAAGGGAAGGATAGTGAGGATAAGTAAAGGAGAGGGGAGTGAGCAGAGGGGGACGTGGAAAAAACTGAGATACTGAACAAATACTTTTTGCTCAGTATTCACGAAAGATGCAGAGGGAGAGGAACTGGAATTATCCAGCAGACATACACAGGGTAGAGGGGTAGACACCAGACCATTCACAGAAGAGAGAGTCCTAAAGGAACTGTTGAAACTGAACGTGGACAAGATGACGTGGCCAGATGGGATATATACCAGAATACTAAAAGAACTCATAGAGGTGCTACTGACACCACTGACAGCCCTATTCAACAAATTGTTGGTGGAGGGAGTAGTACCAGAGGACTGGAGGAGGGCAAATATGATACTGCTTCACAAAAGTGGAAGCAAGGTAGAAGCGGGGAACTATAGACTGGTCAGTTTAACCTCAGTGGTGGGAAAGATGATGGAATCACTGTTAAAGGAAAGGATTGTGGAATATCTAGAAGTCAGTGGGACACTGGACCCAAGGCAACAAGGATTCATAACAGGAAGGGCTTGTCAAACTAATCTGATAGATTTTTTTGACTGGTTGACAAGGGTAGTAGATCAGGAAGGGGCGGTAGACATGGCCTGCCTAGACTTTAGCAAGGCATTTGACACAGTTCCACACAAGAGGTTAGTAAACAAGTTGGGCAGTCTGGGAGTGGGTCATAAGGTGGTAAACTGGGTCAGAAATTGGCTTAGCAACAGGACACAGAGGGTGGTGGTAAATAGAGTTCAATCTGAAGAAAGGGGAGTAACCAGTGAGGTGCCACAGGGTTCAGTACTGAGGCCAGTCCTCTTTAATGTCTTTATTAGCAACGTTGCAGAGGGACTCGTAGGAAAGGTATGCCTCTTTGCAGATGACACCAAGATTTGCAATAAGGTTGACACTGCAGGGGGTGGAGAAGATGAGGAAGAGACTTAGCCAAGTTGGAGGAGTGGTCAAGAGTGTGGCAGCTCAGATTCAATGCCAAGAAGTGCAAAACCATGCACTTAGGGAACAGAAACCCAGGGGAGGAATACACGATGGTTGGGGGGGGGGTACTAACAGCACCAAACTGGAACGGGACCCGGGGGTAGTCATAACAGATAATCTGAAAGTAGCCAAACAATGTGAGAAAGCAGTGAGGAAAGCTGGGTGGGGATGCTGGGATGAATAGGGAGAGGTATCAACAATAGAAAACGAGGTGGTGATGCCGCTGTACAGGCGGTTGGTGAGGCCTCATCTGGAGTACTGCGTGCAGTTCTGGAGACCTCATCTCCAAAAGGACATTAACAGGGTGGAGGCAGTCCAGAGAAGGTCAACAAGAATGGTGCTGGGGCTACCCTAGAAACCATATGAGGAGAGATTGAGGGAACTCAATATGTACACACTGGAGGAAAAGGAGGTGGGGGGATTGATTGGTAATATCAGAATGGTGAGATAAAAGGTAAAGCTGTTGGAGTACTTAGAGGGGAGGGAGCAGAGGGGGGCAGCATCAGTGTCCAACACTGAGAGCTGCACATTCGAGCAGACTCGATAGACTGTTGGGTCTTTATCTGCTGGCTTCATCGTATGTTTGCATATGATAGAGACATTCAAATACCTCAAGGGGATCAATAGAGTTCAAAAGGACAGCATCTTTCAGAAAAGAAGATATGCAAGAACAAGGGATCACAAAATGAGGCTGGGGGGACTCGGGTGAGGTGAGGAAGTATTTTTTCACAGAAAGGGTGATAGATGCATGGCACAGCCTCCCTGAGGAGGTTGTGGGGCAACAACGGTAGGCGAATTCAAGAATGCATGAGACAGAAGGCAACACTAGGGGCGGGAAGGAGGAGGTAGGCTGCAGATCGAGTAGGATCTGGGGTTTATACAGTAGGTAGGGAAATGGGCAGACTAGGTGGGCCAGGCGGTCCTTATCTGCTGTCAAATTCTATGTTTCCGTGTGACCTCAAAGTGGTAGGGCAGTGTGAGGAAGCAGTGAGCAGGGTCAGTGAGATGCTGGAATACATATAGAGAGAGGTCTGCAGCAGGAGGGAGGAGGTGGTGTTGCCACTGTATGGCTCGCTGGTGATACCGCTCCTGGAGTATTGTGCCAGTTCTGGAAGCCGTACCTCAGAAAGGACATAGGCAGGGTGGAGGCAGTCCAGATGGGGGCAGCTGAAATTGCAGGGGTTGCACCAAAAGCCCTATGGAGAGAGAATGAGGGATCTCAACATTACACCCTGGAAGAGAGGAGAGCAAGAGGGGACATGATAGAGACCTACAGGTACCTCACAGGGCTGAACAGGATGCAGGAGAGGAGTCTCAAATGAGAAAGAACACCAGGATCAGAGGGCATGAGATGAAGCTGGGAGGGTGGCTTTACGAGGGATGTGAAGAAGCACTACTTTATTGCAAGAGTTATAGATGCCTGGAAGAGTCTTCCAGCAGAAGTGGTAGAGGCAAAAATAGTGGGGGACTTTAAGCATGCATGAGATATGCGGGGAAGAGTCACAAGAGACTAGAGGTGGGCAAACCAGAAATGTTTCACCTAGAACTAAGCCAGAGCTGAGTCGGGTCCGGCTTGATTCTGTGAGCCAAAACTCGAGCTGAGCCATGGCTGCTGCAGGCTGCCCTCTACACAGGAATTTATCATTTCAAACACTACATGAACTACTGAGGCTGACAGAACTGCTTCCTTTGACCATAACTGGCTTGGCTTGCTCTTGGCTGTCAGTTACGTATAGGCTCGATCCTGCTCTGGCTTGTCCACCTCTACCAGAGACCAGTTAGAGTCTGTGGAGGCAGACTAGGCAGGAACCATCTGGGCGGACTGGGTGGGCCAAGTGGTCCTTTTTTGCTGACAAATTCTATGTTTCCATGTTTCTGGTCAAGAACTTGGCAATTGAGATTCAGTGCAAAGAAGTGTAGAATCATGCACTTAGGGAATAAAAACCCTCGGGCGAACTGGGAGGGGGGGTGCAGTCACAGTAACAGAGCAGGAGAGGGACCTGGGGATTATCCTATTGGATAATCTAAAGGTGACAAAACAATGCGATAAGGCAGTGGGAAAGGAAGATCGTATGTTGGGTTGTATAGGGAGGGGTATAACCAGTAGGCAGAGGGAGGTGATACTGCCCCTATATAAATTACTGGTGAGACTCCACCTAGAGTACGGTATGCAGTTCTGGAGGCCTCATCTATGAAAGGATATAGACAGGATGAAGAGGCTGCAAAGGAGGGTGACCAAAATGGTGCAGGACCTGCATCAGGAGCCCTACGAGGAAAGGCAAAGGGATCTAGATCTGTACTCTCTGGAGATCAGGAGAGAGAGGGGGGTGACATAATCAAGACATTCAAATACTTGATGGGAATAAATAAGGTACAGGAAGGGAGCATCTTCCAGAGAAAGAGATGTTCCGAAACTAGAGGTCACAAAGCCAGCCTAGTGGCACTGAGGGTTGAAGCGCTGGACGCCACACCTCATGCTACGCCAGTGACCCGATTTCGGAAACAGCCTCGGTCATAGGGGTGCCGGCATGGGGGGGGTGGGAGGAGTGTGATTGAGCGTCCCGTCAGGCTGCTTTCCTCTCCCGGTGGTAGTGGGGGTGGGTTGTCAACCCTCCCATAGTTCCGTTCCCACCGGGTGGAGGCCCGGTGGGGTAACATAGGTGGGCAGAGTGGCAGTATGCATGGGTGGAAGGAGCTGAACTGGCTTCCGGTGTGCGTGTGTGCCTCCACGCACATGTACAACCATGTGCCAGAGCTCCAGAACGGGAATGGGAGAAAACCCAAGAAAACACCCAAAAATCTAAATCTAAGACTAGAGGTCACAACATGAAGTTGGGGGTGGGAATCAGAGGAACAGGAGAAAGTATTTTTCACAGAAAGGGTAGTAGACCCTGGAACAGCCTCCCAGTAGAAGTGGTAGGGCTAAAATGGTAACAGGATTTAAGAAAGCTTGGGATAGACACAGGGGTATCATAAAAACTGGTAGGGAAGGAAACCTGGAGTCAGAATGGGGACTAGAGGCACAGTTGGTAGGGGAAGGAGGTAGGAGGGTAGAGTCTGGAGACCATGTAGGGTCTGCAGCTTTATATTAGGCAGGGAAAAAATTGAGCAGACTGGATGTGCAGGAGGTCCATTTCTGCCGTCAAACTCTATGTTCCCATGCATGTTCCTATCAAGGCAATTTTCCTGTTCATTACTTTATTTTTTCTGGAAATGGAGTTGCTGTGTTTTCCTGTACAGTATAACCAATGCAAGTCTGTGGGACTGATTTCCGTGTAGATGGCTCCATTTCCCTGTATAATACAGGAATCTCTGTAGGTCTGGGAGCCTGCTGTATCTGTTATTGTATTCTCCTAATGTTTCCGTTACGCAGTGTTTCCCTGCAGCTGTATGATAACATCACGACTGTATCTGTTTTGCATGTCCAGGCCATGCCTGAAAATAAACTGTGTCAGTGTAGTGCACTTATCTGCTTGATGTGTAGGGAAGGCGGGGGAAAGCATTGCACAGCCACTTGGGAGACTGGGATTCGCGGTTGAGTTTGATCATCCCACACTGATGCGAACTGGGGACCGAGGGTCTTTGGATGGACAAAGTACATAGAACATGAAAATGTCAGACATATAAATAGTTTAAAATTACCCATGAAGAGAGGTGGTTGGCTCCTGGAGAGAGAGCGAGGGAGGGAGGGCACTTGCGCAGTGTTTACACACACCCTGCCGAAGGGTCAGAAGGCAGCACTGGAATTGGCTGTGAAAGCAGCCACTTGTCTTCCCTCCTGGCTGAAGGAGTGGGGCAGTTGAGCAAACTGATCATTGAGGAGGTTGGGGACGTGGGCAGCAAAGGGTCAAAAAATGAAAGGGGGGGAACCATTACAAAATACTACAGGGCTGCTTTTTTTTGGCAATTCTGTTTTAGCACCTTGACTTGGCATGGAGCATGTACCCCTTCTTCAGTGCCCAGACCTCGCACCTGGCACCCCCCACCCCGGTCACCCAGACTAGGAGTCCCACAACTTACCCCTGCGGCAGGGCTCCCTGAGGGGAGGGACCCAGATCTACCTGTGGCCCCAGCTGAGGCTTACGCTTGGGATGTTATTTGGGTGGAGATCCGGGGGCCTCATGGTGCAGCTGGCCCAGGGAATTTTTTCCTTGTAAGTTTCCCCAGAGATGCAGACATGCAGTGACATCAGCACAGGTCGGGCGTGCTCCCGCACCCAACCTACAGACGTCCACCATCACCTCCCCCTGAACAGTGGCCCTGGCTGTTGCACACCCAGCCTCCACTGGGTGTCACTGAACTCCAGCAGGCCACAACCCTCCCCCTGGAGGAGAGCTGTTCATGGGACGCTTATCCTACGTCCCCCCCAGCCAACTTCTGATGCACATCGTGCTGGTTCCTGAACTTGGGTCGTCAGCGCCATGGACAGTAGTGATACCACTGCACGGGCAGGCCAACTGACACTACAGGGCTGCTTGGTAGCCCAAAGAGAGCACACCATGCTTTCATGCTAATGACCCGGGTTCTGGAGCAAACTCGTGTTATGGTGATTGGGGCTGGGCTGGGAAGCAACATGTCTCCAGTTGGGGGAGGTGGT
This sequence comes from Neoceratodus forsteri, assembly GCA_016271365.2. NCBI lineage: Eukaryota > Metazoa > Chordata > Ceratodontiformes > Ceratodontidae > Neoceratodus > Neoceratodus forsteri. Next base: position 248,288,043 of record JADMNL010000024.1, on the reverse strand, counting down.
ATGCTCCAGTGCTGCAGCAACTCCTGCTGGTGGGCTGGGGAGCTTGCTGTCCTGGCAGGGCTCCCCTGTCACACACACGCGTGTCTTGCTTTACCACCTGTTATTGTGGGGAAGTAAATCTGGAGGAAATAACACTGGCTGTGTGGGGTGATGGCTAGCCCCTCCCAGGCCCTGCACCTCACAAGAGCCCCTCCCCAGATCTGAACATTTGGAGGGGTAAAAGCAAAAAAAGGCCCCATCACTGGGGCCAGCCATGAGGGACAGCAGGCTGGGGTAATTCTTGGGGAAGGTGGGTGGTGGGGCAGGGGGCTGACCAGATAGGGGAGCATAACAAATAATAAATAATAAAAAAAATACTGCAGATGTGCCTTAATTTTGCACTGTACTGTCTCAGACAGTTTTAGCTGAGTTCTGTATAAATATTTTGAAACTGATTATGTATAATCAGATTAAAGAGGTAGACGGGTTTAAATATCTTGGATTCCTTTTTTGATGACATTCATAACAGTTCACTAGACAATTGATAAAGGTTTGCTCCTGTTTAGCTACTCTTTAGGGAACCAATAATTGTAATGTTTTTTAAACCATTTACATGTTACACAGCAATTGTTGCTGTCTTAGATTGGGGTGACTTTATTTATAGCCTCGCTGGGGCAGCTTTATTATACAAGCCTGAGGTTTAAAATGTGAAATCGGTCTTGTCATTGTACCAGACTGTCAGAACAAGATTCTGGCTCAAAGGAGAGAATTAAATTGGCTACAAATTGCCTGTTAACAGGAGGAGATATATCATATGAATTAAATTATGAGTCCCACTCAGCCATGACTTCAGAGTGGCATTTAAGGGGCTGACTCTGTGATGCTGAGCTGTGGGGGACTATGTTGGCACACTAGCGACCCAGGTTTGAGCACTAAGCCAGGGATAGCAAGAGCAGAGGTTGGCAGGGAGGGTGCAAACTCTCTGTCAGAGCAGATTTTTCCAAGGCTTGGGAGGGCTCTGAGTGTCACTGTCTCAGCGGCATGTACTTCTTTGAATACCATTTTGCTGTTTTTTCATGTTTTATTATGGTTTGGAGAACCTGGGCCCCATATTCAAAAGTGGCTGGCAGCATCGCACAAGTCCATGTGCCACGCATCTCTGTTGTGCCTGTGCAAAACATTGGTATATGCAGACGATGCACTGTAGGATGCAATTGCACAAGTCCAGACGTATATCCTGAACATGCGCAATCGCACTGTGGGAGATGCGCTGTGCGGCAGATGTCCTGAGACCATTGTGGGGCATATGGAAATGCGCGATGGGTGGCCACATGCACAGTGCGAAGAATTACAGTATTCAGCATAGCCTCATTGCACAGTCCAAGCTCAATCCCCACATTTGCATCTCATTACTGGAATGTATTCAGTCCATTTGCATATCTGTAGCATGTGCAGATCCAGCTTTGGCAGGGCAGCCCCACCACTCCACAAAGGTGAACAGGAGGTACTGCAGCTCAGCAGGCTGATTTGAAGGTATATGTGTGTGGGTGGACTGCAGTAGCCTGCATACGGTGCTATTACTCATGGCCATGTACATGGTCCAGCGGGGGTACAGGGGGCTAACCAGGACAGTTACCACGGGAGCCGACCTGGATGAGCAGTAGAGTGGGCCCAGGGTGACACACTCTGACCAGTATGTCACATGACTGTGATACACTAGCCCTGTATGCATTGTACATTCACCTACAGTGCCCCACATACCCAGTATAATGGATAACGGATGAGAAAGGCAAGGGATATCAGGGTGTAGACAGTGACTGGGTACCCGAGTGAGCGGGATCCACCTGGAACAGTCTTGGCAACCTGGGTGGCCACCCCGGTACTGGCCAAGTACTTGCCCATGGTGGCCATATGCCCAACACTGGAAGGGTCCGGTGCCCATAAGACATGCCCATGCTGCCTCCAGTCCACAGGTGATGCCACTCCTGTCCCACGCTGCCCACAGTTGTGCAAAGTCCACACTGTAACACCCACACCAACCCACCCACAGTGCCCCTGTGGCAATGTCACACAGTATGGGTGGCATCAGTGTCATGTGTGTGGCTCCAGGTGGTGTGGGCCTGGCACGGGTGCACGGTGTGCACCTATGGTGTACCCCATGGGTGTGTGCCACTGGTTGGACCCTGGACCATGCCATGCTGCCACCAGTACCGACAGGCCAGCTGAGCATCATTGTCCAGATGTCACCATGGGTACATGCCATCGCCGGGTGGTGCCTTGTGGGCCAAATGGGTGCAGGCTATGGCTCCTGGTACATGTGCTGCATTGTGGCTGTCAGCACCGCCGGTGTGCCAAGGGTGCACCTGACGGCACCTGCATGTGGCAGGTGGGTGACTATGTCCCTGGCGCAGTGAGGAGGGAGTGGCCGTCTGGGTGGTGCCAGGGGTGTCACAGCACCTGTGGCTTTGGGTACTGTGGTCTGGGTATGCTTGCTGTGTGTGGGTGTCTGGAGCACATCCTGATGTGCCTCCAAGGGCTATCTCGGGGCACCTGTCTGCAGTTCTGCATCCTGCCTGTGGGTGGCTGGTCGATTTAAGCCATCCTTTTGTCGGCCTGTCTTTGCGCAGCAGATCTCTGAGACGCACGGCAGATGCGCCGCACATTTTGGCTGAATATTCCCATGCGTGGCTCATTCATGTGCCCGCCCCTCGTTTTTCAAGGGTGACACATTATGAATGCTAATCACGCATTCTGGCATGCATGAAACATCTCTGCCATTTGAATATCGTGCCTTTCCAGATGCTCGGTGCATCTCCATTTTGTGCAGCGAATCTCTTTTGAATATGTGGGCCCTTGTATCTGTTCTAGCTATCAAGTGAATTGCAAAACTGTGAAAAATTACAAAAGGTAATGAGCATCTTTTTACGTTACTGATTATGGTCTGTAGGTCTGTTCTAGATACTGTAGCAATGAACTGTAACATTGTATACACTGTGAAAATAATGAAAGTTATACTTTCTGGACATCTACTTTACAGCTTTTTTTTTCCACTTTTTTCCACCTGTTACATAGATACACAGCAACAGCGGCAGAAAAAGTCATTCAACTCATCCAGTCTGCCAACCCTACCTAACTATTCCGCACTGTTCTAGTGACCATCCCTTCCCTTTGTTTCTGCTCCCCCTCTTCTAACTGAGCCCATAGGCCTGTCCCATCCGTGCTTGTAGCTATTCATTGATTTGGCTTGTACCACTTCCTCCAGCAGCTTGTTCCAGTTGTCTGCCACTCTTTTTGTGAAAAAGTGCTTACGGATGTCCCTTTCAACTCTACCCCTACAACTAGTTTAAGTAAGTTCCCTGTCATTCCTGTAGCTGAACTCAAGGAGGAAACTCCCTTGGCATCCACCCTATTTATACCGTGCAGGTACTTGCATGCCTCAATTATGTCATCTGTTTTCCTTCTTTTCTCAAGGGTGTACATGTTCAAGTCCTGCAGCCTTTCCTTGTATGTCTTGCCCCCCAGTCCATGGACCATCGTGGTTGGTCTGCGCCAGGGCTAGAAAGAATTTTCTGTGGATGGCTGTCCAAGGGAGAGGTGCAATATTCATTTTGATTGTCTCACAGAATTTGTCCCTGTCCTGTTAATTTTTGTTTACTAAGTTTACATTTCTGTTTCCAAATACAAGCTAATGGTAACTGGTGTGCCCCCTGGCTGGTACAGTGCCCTGAAAAGGGCATAATTACTAATGGTGCCCATTGTAAGGTGCCATAAAAAGGGCTACTAAATTTTACCCACCGGCTGCTACTTGGCTCTGAAAATGACTTAAGTGTGCCCCCAGTTCATGGTCCTGATAGGGGGCCAAGGAGCCTTAATTAACTCCCTTCTGTTCTGCCCTGACAAATGGATCAGCTTCATCTGCTCCTGTATATAACACCGACACTAAATATCTCTTCCTAGTTAGTAACCCGCCCCAGACATGGGCCTTTAACCAGTCTCCTCATCTCCTGTCTGTGAAGCCCTTCCTGCCCTGACATGGTATTTTAAGGGGTTGTCTCAGCCCTTTATGTTTTTCCTCCTAATCTGTAAATAATGAGTCTTCCCCCTTTCTGCTGTGATGGTCTGCCCTGAAAAGGGTTTTTCAAATACGGTTTTCTAGCCCTTACAAAGGCTTTTGATTACTCTGACACAGGCTCTCCTTAGTTAGTAGGCAGCCCTGAAAAAGGGTTTTTAATTTGCTTCCCCAAAACTCTGCTACTTGTGAAAAAAAAACTAGTTCTGGGCTGGTACTGCAGGTGCAGCACACAGAGAAATTAGGTATACTGTGCAGAAAGCAAAAGGACTGCATGATGACATGGAACACGTGCATAGTCTAGTCCTACTGTGGCACTGTTTTCATTTCTGCTTGTTGACGAAACTGCCAACCACACAGTAGAGTTTTATCACTGGCTATTGAGTTGAATGGACATCTGTCAACATGTGGCAACAGGATATCGGGACGTCCATGGCCCAGCCTTACAGGTGGCAACATCTCCTGGGTCCTAGCACCAGCTAACATAGAAACATAGAAGTTGACGGCAGATAAGGACCACAAGGCCCATCCAAGTCTGTCCATTTTTTCTGCCTTATGAATGTGCCATAGGCCTTTACTCTGTCAATGGCCTATCTATTCATACTCATCTGTATTGCTCCCTTATGCCTATCCCATGCCTGTTTGACGCCCTGCACTGTATTCATATCCACCACTTCCTGAGGTAGGCAGTTGCATGCATCCTCCACCCTTTCTGTGAAAAAGAACTTCCTCACATTACCCCTTAATCAGACTCCTAATCTCATGCTGTGTCCTCTTGTCCTGCTATTTTTCTTGTATTGAAACATGTTAGACTCTTTCACCTTGTTAATGCCCTTAAGATGTTTGAATGTTTCGATCATATCACCTCTCTCCCTCCTTTGCTCTAAGGTATACATAATGAGCTCCGTTAATCTGTCCTCATATGTTTTCTGATGCAGACCCTGCACCATTTTGGTTGCCCTTCTCTGGACTGCCTCCATTTTGTTAATGTCCTTGTGAAGGTGCGGCCTCCAGTACTGCACACAGTACTTCAGATGGGGCTTAACCAGTGTCTTGTAAAGAGGGATTTATTACCTCCCTGTTACGACTTGTGATACCCCTACTAATACACCACAACATCCCCCAATCTTACCTACTGCTTTAGTGGTCTGCTTGGATGATTTCAGGTAATCTGAGATGACGATGCCCAAGTCTCTTCCCTTGTGATTGCCAGCAACTACCCTCCCAACATGTCAGAGACATCCCATCAAGCACACTGTGCTCTGGCTTTTACTCTGTTGGATTGCCCACTGTGACTCCCGTATGTGGGTGTACCCGATCATGCTCCTTAGGGTACCACAGTCTCCTACTTTTCCTATCCCCTGTCAGCAACGGACCTCCTGATAAAACTGCCAAACGGCAGCGACTGAAACAAAACAAACTCCTTGCTCGCTACCTACTTAAGATTGTTCTGCTTTTACTACTTCTCTCAGGAAATATCCACCCCAACCCAGGTCCCCAAGCAAGATCCTCTCACTCACGTAGCTCCCTGAACTCGCTTACATTAGCATCAATCAATATCAGGAGCCTCCTGCCCAAACTTGACCAGCTCCAAGTCTGGGTTTCCATATATAAACAGGATATCTTGGCACTCAGTGAAACCTGGCTTTCACCCAAGGTGCCAGACAACTCTGTTGCTATCCCTGGCTACACCATCTTCAGACTTAACTGTATAGGGAAGCGAGGAGGTGGCTGTGCCATTTATGTGTCAGAATCCCTCACGAGTCACGTCCTTCCAATAGCACCTCTAACCTGCTTGTCCCAAATGCTTGCAGTGAAAATCATCCTTGGTCATCAAAGAAAATCTCTTACAATCATATCCATCTATATTCCACCATGGGATTAGGCCTATGGTGTTAGAATTATTACTGACTACTTCAAAAAACTCTCGCATCGCACTGAAACAATAATGATGGGGGATTTCAACATTAACTGGATTACTCCAGAAGCTGACCCACTTAAAGATGCTCTGACATCGATTGACATCTCCCAGATGGTTACCTGTCCTACATGAATTAACTACAGAACTGGCTTCAGCTCCTTACTTGACTGGCTTCTCACCACTCACCCCAGTAGAATTTTTAACGTGCGTGTCCTGTCTGACGCATTAAGTGATCACTCCTAAGTACTCTGTCAGTGGTCCAATAAAGTGCTCAAACCTAAAACCAAGTTTACCTACCACCGTATACTAAAAAAAGGGAAACTCACAGAATTTTTAAGTGCCCTCTCAAGCGATTGATTGGTACCCCCTTAACTATATGACCTGTATTGATACTCCACTAAACTTCTTTACCATCCATTTCAACTCAGTTTGCGACCAGTTTGCCCCCTTAGGAAAATAAAGTCCAAGGGCATAACTAATGCTTGGATCACCCCAGCGCTATTAATTATGATGAAAAATAGGGACAATCTGTGGCACGTAGCAATGGGATCCGGATGCCACACCGATATGCAGAAATACAAAGCTGCGAGAAACCAGTGCACCCAAGCAGTGCAGAGAGCTAAGCAGGTGTACTATAAAGGCACACTAACAGACAGCTGGGGTAATAGCAAACAATTTTGGGAAAACATAAAAAACCTTATGGAAAAACCAAACAAATCCCCTCCCACAATGATAGAGGTCAGTGGCTCACTCACCCAAGATCGTAAGTTAATCGCTGACTCCTTTAATACTGCATTTACTGATCTCAGTGGAATACTCCCTCCCGATTTTCTAGATAGCTCCCCCTGACCACTAGCGACATTAATACTACCACTCCCCCCCCCATTCTACTTCAGAAGGATACTTCTGCATGAAGCTCGCAGATACCTAGGGAAGGCGTTTGGTAAAGCCAGAACAAGTAGTGATACCCTCGACTTAAAACTCCTCCGATTTGCACTGGAAACTGTCCTACACCCCCTCACCAATCTCATAAACCTCTCACTCACCTTCAAGCAGTTTCCCCGGGCTTGGAAATCTGCCACTGTTACACCTGTGCATAAAAGCGGAGACTGTACACAGCTTTCCAATTTCCGACCCATATCAATTGTCCCCCCCACTGTCCAAAGCTTTGGAGCGTATAGTAGCTGACCAATTGACTGAGCACCTAGATAAATACAACATCCAGTGTAAACAACAGCATGGTTTCAGCAAGGAACATAGTACATCCACTGCCCTGCTTGACTTTACAACTCATATTCATAAGGCCCTCGATGCCAGCCAACTACTTGGTGCAGTGTTTGTGGATTTAACTAAGGCATTTGACACTGTTAATCATCAGCTACTCCTACATTCACTGTCTGCCCTAGGGCTATCCGTTGATGTCACCAGCTGGTTTGAAAGTTACCTGATGGGTAGGGTCCGAGGGGTCAAAATTGGAGATACTCTCTCTCTGACTGCCTTCCAGTTCACTCAGGTGTCCCACAAGGATTCATCCCTGGCCTGTTGCTTTTTGGCCTCTTTTTAAATGATCTCCCTGCAGCTTGTGATGCCAGTTTGATCCTCTGTGCAGATGATGCCATTCTTTTCTCCAATCATCATAGTCCTACCCAACTATCCTCCGACCTACAGTCCAGCTTTGATGCAGTTGAAAGGTGGTTCAATCAACACAAACTGTTGATGAACTATAAAAAGACAAAGGCCATGCTGTTTGCCAGCACCCACAGCAAACACAAAATGGCTGACCTACACATCCTAAACAACCAACGCCTCCAACTTGATCAAGTCCAAGAGTTTAAATACCTTGGTATTACTCTGGATAGCCCGCTCTCCTACACCACCCATGTAAAGGCAATCTCTGGAGCTATTAACTCCAGAATAGGCACCCTCTGTCACCACTGAAATTGTCTTACTCAAGAGGCAATGCATGTTGCGGTAAACAGCTCAGTTATATCGTTAATCGACTACGGTCTAATCCTCTATGGCGCGGCCACGGACACCACATTGAGTAGGGTCAGGACAGCCCTGAATAAGTGGCTGTCACCTTGTGACTGGTGCTGGTAAAAGAACCCACACCTGTGAGCTGTACAAGCAGTCAAGCTGGCTGAACCTTCAAGGCAGGATAGCATACCAAACATGCCTCCTGGCGAAGAAAATCACTCTCGGCCTAACTCCTCCTTGCACGCGTGGCCTTCTATCACCAACAACAGCCACACGTTCCACCTACAATTCTGACAAATTCACCTTTAAGATCCCTTTCTGTCGCACAACCCAAGCCCAGCGTGCCTTTTTCACTAGGGTACCCACCCTAATGAACCGACTACCTCCTGAGATCCTGTCCGAGTCTAGGCTTGGCCCTTACAAACGCAATCTTCAATACCACCTTAGGAGTCTCAGTTACTGTGACTGCACTGACTAGCCACCCTCTGAGTGCCCTTACACCCTGTCCTCCAGTCACATCCTGGCTACCCTCTCCACCTCAATCTCGCCCCACCCTTTCTCATCCTTCTCCCCTCACCTACCACCCTCTAACTATTCCACATACCTTTACTTTGTCCACCCACTCTACCTCCCCCCAAACCTCTCTCATCCTTTTCCCCCACCACTCCTCTACTACCACCTACCCCCCTCTGTTTAGACCACATACTATTACTTCTTTGCCATACCCCACTGCCCTACTGCTGCTATACCTCCACCATGTCCCAGTCACATACCTTTGCTTTGTCTACCCACTCTACCTCCCCCCAACCTCTCTCATCCTTTTTCCCTCGCCGCTCCTCTACTACCTCCAACCCCCCTATGTTTAGACCACATAGTATTATCTCTTGTCCCCATCACCTCCCACCTCTGCTCCCATGGTGCTCAACCCGCCTAAACAACTCTCCATTGCCACCATCAATCCATTCCAGGATGCCTCACTTCATAACTGCACTTACTCTCGATACTCGCACTCTATGACAAGGTCTACCCCTTGGACCACTTCCCTGTCTTCTATCCATTTAACTCTATACCCTCTTTATTTCACCCTATATCAACGCTACATCCTATACCCTCTTTACTTCCCCTATATCGACACTACATCCTTTATCAGCTAAAACAACTCTCAAGTCTGGTAACTAACTTAACCAACCAACCTTGCTCTCCATATCTTGTAATTCAGTGTACCTTGTATTAACTGTCATTTGTCTCTGTATTGTACTACTGACGTGGAACCGCTGGTTCAAAAGTATTTTGTAATCCGAGATCTCAATAAATAAAATTAAAAAATAAAACCTATAGGTGGCTTCAGGGTTTCTCTTCCCTGTGTGCATGATTTTGCACTTCTTTGCATTAAACCCCAGTTGCCACTCTTCTGACCATTTGCCAGTTTATCCAGATCTCTTCTCATTCTGCCCACCACATCTGGATCATCTACTCTGTTGCAGATCTTGGTGTCATCTGCAAATAGACAAACCTTACCCTCCAGTCCATCTGCAATGTCACTGATGAAGACGTTGAAGAGGACTGGCCCCAGAACTGATCCCTGAGGTACACCACTTGTGACTTGCAGCTGTTCTGCCTGTATACCATTTACCACCACTCTCTGTGTTCTGCCCACCAACCAGTTTGCCACCTAGTTGACCAACTTCTGACCCTCCTAAAGCCTACCCAGCTTATTAATCAATCTTCTATGTGGAACAGTATCGAAAGCTTTGCTGAAGTCAAGTTAGGCAACATCAACTGCACCCCCTTGGTCCACCACTCTCAACATGCTAATGCTTTTTCACTTGATGCCTGTCCCAGGGACAGCAGACAAATGGAACCAGCTGTCCCTGGAGAAAACTGGGTGTCTGGGACAGGCAGACAGGTGGTTATTTCGACCCCTGGTCTATGCTGTACTGCTTCTGCCTCGTCGCAGTTTCTCCTCAGCTCTCCAGTACCTTATGAATTATTCCAGGTGTAGTCTTACCAGTGACCTATACGATGGGAGACTCATCTGTTATTATGGTTTGAAAAAGCTGTAGATCTGTTATAGATATAAATGAATTGTAAAACTGTGAAAAAAGTTGATGTAACTGGGTCATGTGGATGTTACGACTACTATCCTTGCCATGTGGGCTTAAACAAGGTTGAGGGGCCTGGGTTCTGATTTTCCTGATTGGGGGGTTCACATCCAGATCTTTTAAGTTTACTGCAGTGCCTAAAATTTAAGTGGTCTGGTGTCAGAGCGGTACAACCCCCTTGGATGCAGTACCTCCCCACAGTGTCCCCCCCACACATGTAAAATCACAGTGCATCCTTAAATTCAACAACACTGTAATTAGTGACTTACACTAATAATATGCTCACAAGGCAAAATGTAAAATATCAAGAAAATATTTATTGGGGAATATTCAAATGGATGTGGGGATACAATGCAAAACGGGTTTTAAACGAGTCTCATGAACTCTTGTGGCAGGGCCAAAATGTCTGACTAGGTTTGGCCAGTAATACACTTTAAAACAGTAGCAGTGCTCACCCCCAGCCAGCGAAGACAAAGCAGTAGCAGATAAGACTGTAACCCTATTGAATTAGCAGCCCATCTGTACTGGGGGCACTACCCACTGGTACCAGTTAGACCTAAAAGGGAGCTCCCAGCACTTCACTGGGTACTCAGCTGTAGGAATGGTGCACACCCATTGATGTTGCAGCTGGTTGACCAGCGGTGGTGCACTTTAGAACAAGCAGAACAGTTTAACCCCACAGGCCATGCATTTGCTTAAATGGCAGATTCTCCAAATGAGGTATTTTTTTAACTCCTGGTTCGTCGGCCAAATCTTTAGATTTGGTGGCAACTTTCTACAAACCTCCCCAGTTGCAGGGTAAGCCCTCAGAGTATTCATAGTTCGGTTGTCCCATTTCTCTGTCAACTGGGATCCTTCTTCTCTGCAGGTGCAGTTCCTCTCAGGTTGATGGTTCAGTTGTTGCAGTTGGGGAAGGCAGCTCGAAGATGCTTCGGGTCTCAGGTGCCTCTGGATATAGCTCATGCTGTCTGTGTTTTCAGTCTTCTGGACCTCTCAGACTCTTCCCTCTTCCTCCTCCGCAGCATGGACCGGTCTATGGAGCAGGGGCCACATTTCTCACACCTATCTCCAGGCTTTGGAACCCTTGTGTGGAGTGTTAGATAGTACCTGGCATGAGCACTAACCTGCCATCTCCAAGACTATATGCTGGATCGATGCAGGTAGTTCTCTCACTGCAGACTTTCTCACACGGTCTCTGGTGCCCACAGGCTAGCTACTGTAGCATGCGTTTACCTCCTTGGTCTCTCAAGGCATGTCACAGTCTCTCAGGAAAATGTCATCCTGACACTTTCAGTAGGCGCATAGTTCAGACTCTGTATACACAGGTTGTAGAAACCTCTGGAATCGCTTCCTGATGTTTGGCTGTGGAAGCCCGGCCAGGCTACCCTGGATGGCTCTGGCTAGCTGTACTCTAGTCCTCCCCACTGTCCTCGGGGTTACTGCTGACTCCCCTCTTCTGTAATGGCCTTAACATTTTCTGGGGTAAAGGCAATTTTGGATAGGTGTAGGGGGCTGCCAATCAACTTAATTAGTATTCGGAACATTCGTTCAATGCTCTGGTAGAAAGGGTGCCAAGCATACATCACAGTCACTCTCCGATCATATTGTTGGTACTGTATTAGGAGCCAAGATCTCTGACCTCTGATTGGTTGGCAGTGAGGTCACGGGTTGGCAAGATGGTGGCTTCTTAAACAATGAAACAGCATTGCTTTAAACAAAGTCCTTGTTATAGGGTTCCTGCCAAGCTTATATTCTGGCTGCCCCCATTTAGGCATACCTGTGCTTAATTTTCCGGTCAGACTTGTGTGGCAACTGTGGCTTTTCTCATTCCATCAGGAGCTCTGTTATTCACTCCCCCCATGCAGAGCAGTGTCTGTGTGCTGAATACAGCTGTAGCTTAAAGGTGAAGGGGTACAAAACACATGCAGTCCTCTTTCCTCCCCATCTTAGTGCCTCCATGCCCCCGATGGCTGCTGGTGCCCCTGGGGATGGAGCACACTAGAGGGACTGGCAGTGTGCTGGCCACGGGTTGCAGTGGTGAAAGTCAAGCAGCAGGTGGATTGGGTGCACACAGCAGTGTGCGAGCAGTCAGCATTTACATGTTCAAGCAGGTGACTGCTCAAATATGCACAAGGAGCCATGTGACGATCATTGTGAGGGAAGCAGCTCAGCAGTTCCAGCAGCACTCCTCTAGTCCCCCACCATGCTGCAGTCCTGGGAGCAGCAAGGAGTCCAGGTAAGCCCCCACCATTTGAAGGGTTACACTCCACCCCACTTAAACTCTTGACATCCACGTCAAGTACATCAACAGAGTCCATATGTAACAATAAGCAATGTACCACATAATAGACAGGTAGAATGCATAGTCTATCTAGACAGTTGTTTCTTGACTGGAGTAGGCATACCGCACATCTTAATCTAAACAAATACAACTAGTCTGACAATAAAAATGAAAGGCCTTTCATATTTAAAAAACAGCTGTCATGACAGTAACCATTATCACACCATAGGAATGGGTAATTCCATAACTTTTAGTAATACTGTAGCATTGAACAATGCAACATCAACGTTATTTAACCACCTTTTTACCCCTTACTGCACCTTCTGCTCTGAGTGATAAGGTCTGGGCTTTGCAAAAGACAATACGAGGCAGAGATCTGGGTGTGACAAAGATACCTCTGTGTACTACTTGCATTGGCAAGCTGGTTGAGGTACCTGAAGAATTGTAAGTTAAGTTGAGCAAAGGTTTGACAGCTCTTTCAGAATGACAAAGTGGAACAGTCACTTCTTCCTCAGATTCTGGGTAGATCCTTCCCATTTCATTGACCAACAACTAAGCATCCTCAGTCAAAATGGGTTCCGCAACTTCTTCTGTGATTTCTGTTGTTTCTGTACTTTCTACAGGCTCAACATGTTCTCAACTTTCTTTCTCTAGCACTTTCTCAGATACCAGCACATCATCCAAGGGTACATCTGATGTTGGTTCAGAGACCACCAGCATTGGTGTAGGCTCTGCAAGAGGCACATTTGACACATTACTTGTTCCGTTCGACCCTCAGAATGGTCAATCAAGATCCCTTGGAGGATAGTACACCCCTCCTTCTGATTCAGACTCCAGGTCACCCTGATCTATCTGAACATCAGTTGTGGGTAGAACAATTTCAGATTGCGTTGTCTTTTGCTTTGCATTTTGTCTGTGCATAGCAGATTGAGTAGTTGGGGGTTTTGGAGGTTCTGCTGGTTCTGTAACATCACTGATGACCAGTTGTCCAACAGGCAACAAATGGTCACTTTGCTGCAGCATCTGAGGCCAACTTGCAGGTGGCATTCAACTGGTCTTTCAGTCTCTGTATGTACTGCAGGTAGTTCTCTGGCCTAGCTCCATCGGCAGAGACACGAAAACATAAGTCCACAGGAAGTTGGACTTCCCTGCCAAATATCAGGCAATACAGAGATAATCTGGTGGTGGTGTTACTTTGGTGCAGTTATATGCATAGACTAGTGCACTGACTTGTTGACTATACTTGCTCTTTTACTTTATGTCCAGTGTACCTATTGTAGCATGTTCAGTAGAGTTTGATTTAACCGTTCAGGCTGAGGATCACCTTAAGGGAGATATGAGGTAGTTTGTGACTTGGTTATTCCCCAGAGGGACAGCATTTCTTTTACTAGGTGGCTCTAGAAATCTCTACCATGATCTGAATGGATCCACTGTGAGGCTCCATAGTGCACAAAGAACTTTTCAACTAGGACTTTTGCAACAGTTGTTGCCTTTTGATCCTTTCTCAGATAAACTTTGGAGTATCTTGAGAAATTATCTGTTACTACTAAGATGTTTGCAGTGTTCTCAGAGTCTAGTTCTAAGCTGATAAATTTATGCATACCAGTTCCAAGGTTGCACTTGTAACTCTGTTTACCAGAGGGGCAGCACTAGGAAGACTAGGTTTGCTAGCCAAGGCACCTAGCTTCACCTGAGCTCTTTTTCTAGGTTGCTTCAAAGGACAGAGCAAATAACCTTACCAGAGCAACAAGTAAGCATTAATCCCCTCTGAAGGTGGCATCTAATGGGAGTTAATGCATGTTGGGACCGTTGTGCCACGAGGCCGAATGCGTACAACCCGGTCCAACCATGCATTAATTCCCCATTGATACCACCTTCAGAAAGGATATCACCTATACTTGTAACATGGTTCTCTTTATAGTTGCCCGTTACAAATACAGATAATATCATGTCAAGAACTGTATGCAGACACAGTTTTGTTTGTTTTAAAATTTTCGTGTACTTTTGCAACTGAGAACAACTGTTTATTTACATGCAGATGCTGCAAAAAAAACTGCATATTGACAGACGAAGGGTTCGTTAACATTCTTTTGACTATATTTTGAAAATCTGCACGGCTATTATTGCAATCGTCTGCTTGGGAGGTCTAGCATGTGCTGGCGTGTTTCTCCTCCTCAACTTAGCTACATGACTAATTTGCATACTGTCTATGTGTTTAGGTCCTGCCCCTTTATCCGATGTCGCGCCCTTCAATGCTTCCATTCTATTGTATTATGCCTATTGCTTCTGGCCGAATATTCTGTATGCGTTTTATTCCACGGTGTGCTGAGCGCAACAGTAATTATCATTAGCGGTTCCATGCACCGTGAAAGAACCGTGAATAACTGAAAGTTGCAGGCATTGGTAATTTCCTGGTCATGTACGTCTGCATGTATTCTCTTGTCTGCAGACATTTTTATCTCGGTGATGGTTTCTCTGTTCCGGCCTTTGCCTGCCGTACCATTTGAGATGTGAGTGACTCATACTCACTGTTTCTCTACCTTAGGACTAGTGTCGCTGCTTTGTGCACTTGGCAACATCCACCACATTTGTTTCTATGTCCTCTGCGGGCACGTTTACTTGTGCTACACCAGCTTGCACAGTTATCTCGGTGTCACTGAGTGCTGTGACTGTTTCGCTCGCTGGGATACAGAACATCTACTACATCTTCTGTGTCTCTGCTTTTCGAACACTGCTCTTTTCTCCTCTGTGGCTCGTTTTAGTAATACATAAGCAACATGGCATTATCATCTCATAATGCCATGTTGCTCTTGTACCACCTGACGCCCTTAGACCAATTGTCTTTCTTGCCTGCACTAGCAGTATTTTTGCCATGTGACAATAAGGATTAAGGCTTCTTTGGCTAGGCAGGTTTACTGTGTGCTGTTATTTTTATTTTGTACTCACAGGGATTGTTACTGTTTGTTGCTAACACTTTATTGCTTTATTTTTCTCTGATTCATATTTTGTTGTTGCTGGGTATACATTCTGCTGCATTATTACAGGGTGTGCCTACAGGTGTGTGCTTACAGATTACTGCTGTAATCTTCTGATTCAAATTGTCTTTTGCATGGTATAACTTCTGTTACTGCTTTATTTTTCTCTGTAGCAAAGTGTTTCTTACAGGGTATATCTTCTGTGAAATTATTACAGGTGGTGCTTTACAGGTTTCACAGTTTTATCTGTCATTAGGATAAGCTTTGGCTACTGCATTTGTTGCTGGCTGATTGTTTCTGCCCTTACCTCCTTGTTTCTTTCATCCGTGGTTCTTCTTTTTCAGCAGGGGAAGGGCCCAGCCACACACCCCCATCCCCAACCACCCCATACTACACTCCTTTTATAGGGTAGCACAGTCGTGAGATTTCCTGTAGCAAAGCAGGAAGAGGCGGATCAGAGGGGTATCCACACAGTGACCTCATTTACAGGGGCACTAGTAATTTAACTTGTTATAACAAGTTATACAAAACAAACAAACAAAACACAAAATCAAACTTTTGCTTTCATTTTCTTCCTTCTAATTGCTCTGACCAGGTTATAAACCCAGCAACTTACCTGGAATGGATATCCTTAACTGCAGGTACTGTGGAACACTTTTCCGAAGGGCAGTTTTACAGGATTTAGGACACTGTCATACATGCTGGGTCATTGGAGATCTAAGGGCTCAGCTCGAGACAGCATGGGCAGAGATTGCGCGCCTCAAATTGCATATTCAAGAGGAAATATATTGTAAGAACCACCCGCCATTTCCCCAACATCCAACAGAAACACCTCGACCGCAGAGGGTAGTTGGTCCAGGAGGTTGGCAAGTGGTTAGGAGGGGCAAATCGGGTCCCCCATCACTCGGTGCTCTCCAACATATCACCTCCACAAACCATATGAAAAATAAAAACAGGTATCTGCCTCTATCTCTGAAATCAAACAAAGGGGCAGAGGACGCTGCAGAGCAGGACACTGCAGCACAGGAGCTAGCACAACAAAACTCGCCCAAAACAGGAACCAAAACAACAAAAGCAAAAAGGAAATTCAAAACACTTCTGATCATAGGAGACTCCATGATTCGGGGAGTTGATATGTATCTCCAGACAGGGGTAATGGTCAGATGTCTCCCAGGTACATCAGCATGGAGAGACACTGACCGCATTGCTAAAATTGTTCAGGAAGCAGGAGAAAACATTGATGTCCTGATACACATAGGGACTAACGATCTTGCCAGCTGGTCAGTTGTGGAGACCAAGGAACACCTAACCAGGCTGGGGACAAACTATCATCCATTTCATCCAGCATCTCCTTCTCTGAGATCCTGCCAGTCTGGGAGAGGGAACAGATGGACAGAAGGTCAGAGAAGGGGAGATAGGGGAGCTAAACATGTGGCTCAAGGGCTGGTGCCAGGAAAAAGGACATAAATTTGTAGGGAACTGGCAACAGTTTTGGGAGCGAAAGTTCTTTAAATTTGATGGACTGCATATGACTAAGGAGGGAGTCAGTGCATTGGGGCAGAAGTTTGATGTCTTTGCAGAATATTTAAACTAGAAAATGGGGAGAGGGTCACAACACCTGAAACGTCGAATGGGAAGAACTCCCTTCCCCCTTCAGCTAGTGGTCAAACAGGAGTTCAGCATGTTTGTAGTTCATTTGCATCACCAGGTAAGAAAAAAGGTTTGTCCCCCCATACGACGCACAGGGGTAATGCCAAACCTCACCCAACAACTAACACACCGAAATCTGGCCAATGGAAAATCATGTACACAATGCTCACAGCCTGGGAAATAAGATCCCAGACCTGCAGGCAATAATGTCAGAGCTAAACTGGACATAGTAGCAATTGGTGAGATGTGGTTTACAGTAACCACACTTGGGGAGACTTCAGTACCTGGCTATGTATTGTTCAGAAGAGACTGAGGTGCAAAAAGGGGAGAGTGGCCCTGTATGTCAATGAAAATATCTAAGCTACAGAAATTCAGAATACACATAAGAGCCAGAAGAACTGTGGGTCACCCTGGAAACAGGAAATGGGACAGCCATAAGAACTGGGGTTGTCTACAGGCCCCAGACCAGGGGAGGACATAGACACATTACTGTTAGAAGATATAAAACATGACAACTAAAGGGAGGTTCTGAGAATGGGAGACTTCAACATGCGGATACAGATTGGTCAATACCAGCAGGAACATCTGTCAGAACTAGACACATAGTGGATTCCCTGCAGGGGAGGGCCTCAAACAACTGGTACAACAACCCACAAGAGACAGGGCTATCCTAGATCTAGTACTGACTAACAGGAAGGGATCACAGATCTCCAGGTAGAAGGTCACCTGGGGCAGTGACCATCACATGGTATGGTTCAATTTGGCTACTACATCTAAATCATCCCATTCCAAGGCAAAAATATGGGACTTCAGAGGAGCTGACTTTGATAAGATGGCCAACAGAGTTAAGCTAGCCCTGGCAAATAACATACAGGTGAGGGGTATAGGCAAAGTGGGCAAGCATTAAGGATGCAATACTTGAAGCAACATCCCATTGTGTTAGACAGAAAAGGAAGTGCAAAGAAGAAGGAAACCACTTTGGTTCTCAAATACAGTAGCAGAAAAGGTCAGAGCCAAAAGGCTGGCCTTCAGGAAATATAAGGAACACAGCGGGATGAAGATAGGGAGGCATACCAAACTGCCCTAAGGGAAGCAGGGAAGGCAGTAAGGCAGGCAAAGTCCCAAACTGAGGAAACACTAGCACGAACAGTAAAAGAAGGTGACAAGACTTTCTATAGATACATTAGTGAAAGGAGAAAGTCCAGAGGGGTATTGCTAAGTTTAGTGGAGAAAAGGGAGCATGTGAGGAGGAGGACCATGTAAAGCATCTATCCTAAATAGATACTTCTGCTCAGTATTTACTGAAGAGAAGGTAGGGCAGGCCCACAGCTCAGCACCATGGACACAGGGGGAGGGAGGTGAGCACTACTCCTTCACTAAAGAAAGGGTCCTACAAGAGCTTGCTAAGCTCAGGGTGGATAAGGCAATGGGACCTGATGGCATACATCCCAGGGTACTTAAGGAGCTAAAGGTGGAACTAGCAGAGCCATTAGCAGAAC
Organism: Neoceratodus forsteri; assembly: GCA_016271365.2. Lineage (NCBI taxonomy): Eukaryota > Metazoa > Chordata > Ceratodontiformes > Ceratodontidae > Neoceratodus > Neoceratodus forsteri. The sequence goes on along the minus strand of JADMNL010000024.1, from coordinate 248,269,590 downwards.
TGTTTAGTGAGTCTCTGAGCACAGGAGAGGTCCCAGAAGACTGGAGAAGGGCTCATGTGATCCCGCTCCACAAGAGTGGTAGCAGGGAACTACAGACCAGTCAGTCTTACCTCAGTAGTAGGCAAGATTATGGAGGCACTCCTTAAGGAAAGGATAGGGCAACACCTGGAAACCATAGGGGCATAGGATCCAAGACAGCATGGGTTTACAAAAGGAAGGTCCTGTCAAACTAATCTCATAGATTTCTTTGACTGGGTAACCAGAGTGGTGGACCAAGGGGGAGCAGTTGATGTCACCTACCTTGACTTCAGCAAAGCTTTTGACACTGTTCCACATAGAAGATTGATAAATAAGCCTGGTAGGCTCAGGGTGGGTCAGAAGTTGGTCAACTGGGTGGCAAACTGGTTGACAGGCAGAAAACAGAGTGGTGGTAAACGGTATACAGTCAGAAGAGATGCAAGTCACAAGTGGGGTACCTCAGGGATCAGTCCTGGGGACAGTCCTCTTCAACATCTTCATTAGTGACCTTGCAGATGGACTAGAGGGTAAGGCTTGTCTGTTTGTAGATGACACCAAGATCTGAACAGAGTAGATGATCCAGATGGGGTGGGCAGAATGAGAAGAGATCTGGATAAACTAGCAGAATGGCTGAAGAGTGGCAACTGGGATTTAATGCAAAGAAGTGCAAGATCATGCACATAGGAAGAGAAACCCTGAAGCCACCTATAGGCTGGGAGGAGTTGCTAGCAGTCACAAAGGAAGAAAGAGACTTGGGCATCATCATCACTGATGACCTGAAATCATCCAAGCAGACCTCTAAAGCAGTAGGTAAGGCTAGGGGGTGTTAGGTGTATTGGTAGGGTATCACAAGTCGTAAGAGGAGGTAATAATCCTCTTTACAAGACACTGGTTAGGCCCCATCTGGAGTACTGCGTGCAGTATTGGAGGCCACACCTTCACAAGGACATTAACCAAATTGAGGCAGTCCAGAAAAGGGCAACAAAATGGTGCAGGGACTGCATCAGAAGACATATGAGGACAGATTAACAGAGCTCAATATGTATACCCTTGAGCAAAGGAGGAGAGAGGTGATATGATCGAGGCATTCAAACACCTTAAGGGCATTAACAAGGTGAAAGAGTCTAACATGTTTAAATATAAGAAAATAGCAGGACAAGAGGACACAGCATGAGATTAGAGGGGGACGATTAGGGGAATGTGAAATTATTTTTCACAGAAAGAGTTGGTGGATGCATGGAATGGCCTACCTCAAGAAGTGGTGGCTATGAATACAGTGCAGGGCTTCAAACAGGCATGGGATAGGCATAAGGGAGCAATACAAATGAGTATGAATAGATAGGCCACTGACAGAGCAAAGGCCGATGGCACATTTATAAGGTAGAAAAAGAAATGGGCAGACTGGATGGGCCTTGCGGTCCTTATCTGCCATCAACTTCTATGTTTCATACCAAACTTCCCTAAGGGAAGCAGGGATGGCAGTAAGTCAGGCAAGGCCCAAACTGAGGAACACTAACATGAACAGTAAAAGAGGGTGACAAGACTTTCTATAGATACATTAGTGAAAGGAGAAAGTCCAGAGGGGGTATTGCTAAGATCAAAGGGGATAAGGGGGCGTTTGAGGAGGAGGAGGACCATGTAAAAGCATCTAACTTAAATAGATACTTCTGCTCAGTATTTACTGAAGAGAATGTAGAGCAGGGCCCACAGCTCTGCACCATGGACACAGGGGGAAAGGAGGTGTGCACTAGTCCCTTCACAAAAGAAAGGGTCCTACAAGAGCTCGATAAGCTCGGGGTGGACAAGGCAATGGGACCTGATGGCATACATCCCAAGGTACTAAAGGAGCTAAGGGTGAAACTAGCAGAGCTATTATCAGAACTGTTTAATGAGTCTCTGAGCACAGCAGAGGTCCCAGAAGACTAGAGAAGGGCTCATGTAATCCCACTCCACAAGAGTGGTAGCAGGGAGGAGGCAGGGAACTACAGACCAGTCAGTCTTACCTCAGTAGTGGGCAAGATTATGGAGACACTCCTTAAGGAAAGGATAGTGCAACACCTGGAATCCATAGGACCACAGGATCCAAGACAGCATGGGTTTACAAAGGAAGGTCCTGTCAAACTAATCTCATAGATTTCTTTGACTGGGTAACCAGAGTGGTGGACCAAGGGGGAGCAGTTGATGTTGCCTACCTTGACTTCAGCAAAGCTTTCGATACTGTTCCACATAGAAGATTGATTAATAAGCTGGGTAGGCTTGGGGTGGGTCAGACATTGGTCAACTGGGTGGCAAACTGGTTGACAGGCAGAAAACAGAGAGTGGTGGTAAATGGTATACAGTCAGAAGAGATGCAAGTCACAAGTGGGGTACCTCAGGGATCAGTCCTGGGGCCAGTCCTCTTCAATATCTTCATCAGTGACATTGCAGATGGACTGGAGAGTAAGGTTTGTCTGTTTGCAGATGACACCAAGATCTGCAACAGAGTAGATGATCCAGTCGGTGTGGGCAGAATGAGAAGAGATCTGGATAGACTAGCAAAATGGTCGGAAGAGTGGCAACTGGGGTTTAATGCAAAGAAGTGCAAGATCATGCACATAGGGAAGAGAAACCCTGAAGCCACCTATAGGCTGGGAGGGGAGTTGCTGGCAGTCACAAGGGAAGAAAGAGACTTGGGTGTCATCATCACCGATGACCTGAAATCATCCAAGCAGACCTCTAAACAAGGATGCTGGAAGATAGTAAAAGCTGAGGGGGCGGAGGATCAGAAGGGCACTTATAATGGTAAAAAAGGCACTTTTTCTAAACTAGTTTTTGCCATGCCAAAAAAAAAATGAGGGGGCTGCCACCCCTTTCGTACCCCTGGTTCCTACGCCTATGCCTCTAAAGCAGTAGTTAAGGCTAGAGGGATGTTGGAGTGTATTAGTAGGGGTATCACAAGTCAGAAGAGGGAGGTAATAATCCATCTTTACAAGACACTGGTTAGGCCCCATCTGGACTACTGCGTGCAGTACTGGAGGCCACACCTTTACAAGGACATTAACCAAATTGAGGCAGTCCAGAAAAGGGCAACTAAAATGGTGCAGGGACTGCATCAGAAAACATATGAGGACAGATTAACTGAACTCAATATGTATACCCTAGAGCAAAGGAGGGAGAGAGGTGATATGATTGAAACATTCAAACACCTTAAAGCCATTAACAAGGTGAAAGAGTCTAACATGATACAATATAAGAAAAATAGCAGGACATGAGGACACAGCATGAGATTAGAGGGAGGCCAATTAAGGGGTAATGTGAGGAAGTTCTTTTTCTCAGAAAGGGTGGTGGATGCATGGAACAGCCTACCTCAGGAAGTGGTGGATATGAATACAGTGCAAGGCTTCAAACAGGCATGGGATAGGCATACAGGAGCAATACAGATGAGTATGAATAGATAGGCCATTGACAGAGCAAAGGCCTATGGCACATTCATAAGGTAGAAAAAGAAATGGGCAGACTGGATGGGCCTTGCGGTCCTTATCTGCCGTCAGCTTCTGTGTTTCTGTGTTTCACTCTGTGGCAGAGTTTTGCATCTCACGCATCTGTTGCAGTTTTTGCAGTATTGTTCCACATCACTCCCCATACATAGCCAGTAGAAGCAGGCATGAGTGAGGTCCAAAGTTCACTTACTTCCAAGGTGTCCCATGTCATCATGCAAGGCATGCTGCACAACTCTTTTGAACTTTGAAGGTAAGACTAATTGCAGTATTGAAAAACCTTGTGATCCTTGGATTTTGCTGTACAACACATTATCTTTGCTCTTTAACTTCGTCCACTCTCACAGTAGCAACTTTTTGTTGTGGTCATTTGAACAAACTTGTGTAGCACAACTCCCTTTCTTCAGGGTGAAGATAATGTCTTTCCAGCAGAGCCCATTATTTGCTCTCTTTGTAAATATTGAGGCGTTAACTGCAGGAGAGTGCTTAGATCTAGTACAGCAAGGTGACAATAGGCATTTGGAAGACAGTCGCCAGGGGCGCTAAGACTGTCTATGAGACGATGAGCATTTGCAGTAGACTGTGGTTCATCTGTGTTGAACTTTTTGCAGAGTGCTTTGACAGTGTGTTCTGGGATGCATATGCATGTCTGATTGTCTGTGGATGATGCATTTGGTCATCTTGACAGGACATCAGCATCTACATGATTCAAACCAGGTCTGTATTCTACACAGTAGTCATAGGTTGACAAGGCAGATAACCAGCTGTGTCCAGCAGCATCTAACTTTGCAGCTGTTTTTACATACATCAAGGGATTATTATCTGCTTTAACAGTGATGTGTGCCCCATACAAGTATTCATGAAACTGGTCCACAATGGCCCACTTGAGTGCAAGGAACTCCATTTTGTGAACAGAGTAGTTCCTTTCTGCTGTGTTCAAGCTCCTACTGACAAAGGCGATTGGCCTAAGTCCTTCTGGATAACTTTGATGCAGTGCAGCTCCAAGTCTGCAGAGGCTGGCATCTGTATGTAGAACATAGGGTTTTTCTGGCTCAGCGTATGCTAGTACTGGCATATTTGTCAGACAGTAGATGATTTATTTAAAAGACTTGTCATGCTGGCCATCCCATCTCTGGCTGAATGGGTCACTTGGTATGAAATACTTTTTGGTTGGGTCTGTAACTGCAGGGTACTTTTTGCCTTTATTGGCGGATAATCTTGGGTTAGATTCAGTAACAGTCCCACCACTCAGTTATAGTCTTTGATGAAGTGTCTGTAATACCCACAGAAGCCTTTGACTTCGGCCAGGTGGTCAAGGCTTCGACTTTGCTTGGATCTGTTTAAATTCCTTGAGTTGTCTTAATATTTGATGGAACTCTGGAAAAACTGGCATTTGTTGATACAGAGTTTGAGCTAAAATTCTTCTAGTTGATCTAGCACCTTTGTCAAATGAGTTTTGTGCTTCTCAAGGGTCTTCTCAAACACAGTGACATCATCAGGGTAGACCAGACTCTCTAGAAGGTTCACGTCTCTGACTGCAAGTTCCATTAGGTGCTGGAATGTTGCTGGGGCACCAGATATGCCTTGGGGCATGCAAAGGAATTTATGGAAGCCAAGTTTACATATGAAAGCAGTTTTCTGTCTATACTCGGGAGCCATTGGGATCTGGTAGTATCCATTCCTCAAATCCAGAACTGAGAACCATTTACTTCCACTGAGACAATGTAATGTGTCCTGAATCCTCAGCATCATATACTGATCTGGGGTGGTCCTCTTATTCAGAGTTCTGTTGTCAACACGCATGCAAACTGTACCATTTTTCTTGCACACAACAACGATAAGAGAGACATAGGGGCGTCTCGATTCTTGGATTATATCTGCGGCCAGCAATTCCTGAAGATGTCTTCTTTACAACATCAATGTCTGCTGGGGCCAGGCAACGGGACTGTTCTCGAAAAGGGCGATCATCACGCAGTCTGATGTGATGGTCCTCTCTGGTGATGCATCTGACATCCCATTCTTGAAGGGAAAAGACTGGTTTGTTTGACCAAGTTCTAAGTCACTCTGTTCTTCCATTTTTCAGGCTTGGGGAATTCTCTAAAATCAAAAAATTCAAGGTCAAGTCCAACATTCTCATCTTCCAGATTAGGTTAGGGCTGTACTACTATGCACAGTACACCTGGGCCAACGTTCAACCTTTTCTTACTGTAATGTCTCGATCAGTCACATTCTTCACCTGGGTGGTGATTCTTCTTGCATTGGCATGTGCTGTCACAGGCAGCACACTTGGTGTGACCAGTAGTTCTTTTGGCAATCCAACTTTGCGGCTGCTTCATTTTGGCATTTTCGTTTTTATGTACCTTTATTTTAGTACTCAGTGCAGGCAGTGCAGCCTGTTTGCCTTTTTCTTGTGGCAATCCATGCTGTTCATCGGCATATATCATTAGGATCTGGTTCTTCACATCTTGCTTCAGTCTTATCAATCTGCTAATGCTACACTCTGCATTAGGGGGTAATACAAGCTCTATGGCCTGTCAGTGCCAGAGAATGCCAACAGATCTTCTCTGTCCTCTATGCTCTTCTGCGTCTGCCTCTGGTAGGCCTTCTTCAATAGTCCGTGCACTCACAGCGCTCATCCATTCTGTCGTGCCTCTCGCTCCTGACAAAGTTGAGCTAGACATCCTATGTGTGCATTTGTTCCAATGAGGATGGGCACATTGTCAGACATTTCTGATTTTGGGTAGACCAGTGCCAACATTTCAAGTGCATCACCAGTTCTAGCTAGTGTCGACAGAAAAGCAATCCAGACTTTCAGGTAACCAGGTTAGGCTTAGAATTTGTCACTCAGCCTCTACACATTCAGACCTTCCAAAGGCTGTAGTTTATTGTTCTTTGCTACATGTTTGTCATACCAGTCCTTGAAGACAATGGAGACTTGTGAGCCACTATTGAGAACAGTTTGGGCTGACACTCCATTGATTGTAATGGTTGTCTAAGTTGAAGGGCCAACTAACTTGTCAAGGTGCTCTGGTAAAGACTCTTGTGACTTTTTGACAGTAGACTTGGCTACTGAGGCTTTCACAGAAGGTTTGGAGCATCTTGCAGATGGGACTCCAGTGCACTTCCTTACAGAGCCCAAGGGAAGTTTCCCTGCTTCTGGATTCTTTCAAGCAGTTCAGTGGTGACTGCGCAGAGCTTTCTGTGACTGACACGCTTTCTTCAGGTGTCCATCTTTTCCACAGTTGTAGCAGAACATTCCCTCTTTGTACTAACATGGTCTGGGTGGTGCATCAGGAGGTGGTATCCAGTCTCTGTTATTTTGGTGAATATGTATTTGGGTCTCTGACAGGGGCACTGACTACAGCTTGTCCTAACTCTGGGGTTCTCTTCCTCTGCCAGGTCATGGACTGCATGTTACATTTCTTTAGTTCAGTTACTAGACTGTGCAATTCGTTGATGTGGATTTGGAGGTCACAATCTATGGGTGATGTCCGTGATTGCACTCCTATGCCCATTACTGAAAGGTTCTGGCTATCTGAAGCAATTTGTTGGCTTTAGTGGTTATCTTGTCCATTATCTGGAGCTACTTTTTTTGCAATCACTTCTTGTACTCTTTCAACAGCTCTTTCAACCATTGAGTCTCTGTATGGGGTATATTGTCAGTAACTGTCATACCAGCTGCTGAGATGTGGTAGGCACCTCGTCGTTCCCCTTCTTCCTCAACTTCTCAGACTTCTCTTATTAGCAATGTGTGAGATGGAGGTTTGTGATTTCTTTCCACCAGAAGTAACTTGAGAATCAATATTGCAGAATGGCAGGCCTCCTTGAGCACATGTTCCAGTCTCATCTGGTTCAAATTGTGGGATGCCACAGACACCTTCTTTTCAAAGCACTCCTTGCAAGGCCCTTTCTAGGCAGATCAAACGGTGGACAGTGGTTCTCCTTTCCATTGTTCTGTCACCTTGAACCTCTACAAGAGAGCTTCACTGTCTTCCGTGCTTCAGAAGACATTCTCCGATGCAGTCAAATACTCTTGGGCTGGAGCTCCTGGATCTGTGGACCTCAACGAATAAATAGTCTCTAATTTAGGATCTCGGAGGCTTTCCCCAAGTTTTCTTTTTCTTTTTGGCTTCTGGGTATTACCAGTCTTGGATTAGTGAAGCAGCATAGTCCATCCAAGTTTCTAGGTCATCTTCTTCAACCAGAGTTGGTTTTGCACCTGAGGAGCTTCTAAGTCTTCTGTAAGAATTGGATCCAGGTGGCACATAGATGAGTTTTGTTCCTGCGTCTTGAGGTGTCATGTCATGTCACTTTCATCACCTAACAGCATTCAGACTTCACTGGCTGATTTTACTTCAGCTTGTAGCCCCTTGTGGAACCATTCTTCAAAACATTTATTGACAGGTTGGACTTCTAGCTGAGGGGTGGTCACACTGGCATGTGTCATTATTGTCCATTTGGCACTGTCTCCATCTGGGATCAGTCCATAGAACACTTTAGAGGAATCCACAGAATGGCAGCACTCTACCAACACCATCAGACTCTGTGTGCTGCTATCCAAGGAATATCCTTGAACAGCTATTTTGCTGAGGCACTTCATTCTGGGCAGAACTTCTTCAGTTCTACTTATATCAGTCCCCTGTGGGACTCTAAGGAGCTCCTCACCTGCACACCAACTGATCAACCTTTCACATGCCATAGCATCTGGTACTATTTTTTGGGTTGGAGGAACTAACATGTTCTCAGTTGCATTTGACTCCTTGTGGGGTCCGACTAGTAAGCAGTAAATCCCAGTGGTGCCTCCAAAGTTGTAACCTGGTCGCTGTGGATGTTGCCAGTCCTGTCTGATGTTTGTATCTATTATCTATTATTCATTTTATTTTGTCTTTTTGCTACTGTACCTATTGTTTATCCCTGTCCCCTCTCCCCTCTCCCCCAGAATGCATCTGGAAATGAATGTTCACTGCTTAGTATGCCTTTCCTGGTGAAACTTTTAAAGGGACACTGTCAGCTTTTGAGGGCATTTTCATCAACAGTCTGATGATAATGCCATTTCTACTTTTTTTATTTTATTTATTCAGGTCTCAGATTACAGACCTTTGAGCTGGGAGCTCATTTGTGAAGGTTCCACATCAAACGGTAAGCAATCAGTAGGTACATACAGGTTACATACAAGACTTACACAACAAGTTTCATAGGTGGTACAAACGTGAATATGAGATTCAGGCAAACACTAGCTACATGCATGTTACCATCAAAGTTACACAACAAGTTACGTAGTTGGTTCAAGCGTGATTATGGGATTCAGACATTGCTTTAGGTTGTAAACGGTTGTACAGAAAATCAAGGAAGATTGTTTTGATATGCAGGAAGCGAAGGGATCTCCAATTGAAGGCAGAAAGCAATGGGGTGGGGGACTGGGACCCAGGCAGGACCGAGGCCCATTGTCAAGGTGAGGTAGTTGGGGTAGCAGGGGGAGAGGAAAGTTTAGGACCAGAGTGGGGGGGGTAATGGAGCAGGTGCAACGAAGTGGAGATAGGGATAGGAGTATGGAGGAGATCAATCAATCAATATTTTATTTATAAAGCACCTTTCAAAATCAAGGCGCTGTACAACAATAAACCACAATATATAAACAACAGTATAAAATTATTTAAAATCAGTCTAGGTGAGCCTGGGAAAATAAATACATTTTTAGCATAGTTTTAAAACTACTGACGGTCAGGCATTCTCTTAACCGACGAGGCACAGAGTTCCACAGGGCTGGTGCTGCAAATGAAAATGTGCAAGCCCCAGAAGTTTTCAAATGAACCCTGGGAACCTCTAGCAATCCCTTGTCGGCGGATCGGAGAGGACGATTGGGGGAGTAGGGAGTTAAGAGATCTGTCAGGTAGTCAGGTCCCTGTTCATGCAGGGCCTTAAAGATAAGCAAGTCTACCTTATAGGTGATCCGCCACTGACCTGGCAGCCAGTGCAGCTTGCACAGCACAGACATAATATGACTAGTCCTAGAAGTGCCAGTCAGCAGCCTGGCCACAGCGTTCTGCACTAGCTGCAAGCTGCGGATATCAACCCCAGATAGCCCTAGGTAGAGGGCATTGCAGTAGTCAAAACGGGTAGTAATGAAGGCAAGGACCAATGTTGGAAGGTCACCTGGAGGAACCAGGTGTTTCACCCGGGCGATATTCCTCAGATGGTAAAATGAGGATTTAACCACAGCCGACACCTGAGATTTCAGGGTCAGACTGTCGTCAACAGTAACGCCCAGGTTACGCACCCGGTCTGAGGTAGTAAGCTGGACACCATTAAGCCATAGGCCCGACATGTGCCCAGCCCCAAAACCCACCTCCGGGCGACCCGGGTCCACAGCCAACACTTCAGTCTTATCCGGATTCAGTCTCAGCCAGCTCAGATTCATCCAGTCTTTGATCTCGGAGAGGCAGCTATTTAGCACAGAGACTGCATCAACCTGTCTGGTCACAAAAGACATATACAGCTGAGTATCATCTGCATTAGGGTTGCCACCTGTCAAGTTTTTTACCTGGTGATCAGGTTTTCAGGGTCCCTATCAGGTAATCCAGTTTTGCTCTGTGCTGGTCAGGTTTTTGAGCCATTTTGAGTGCTCACATACTTTTGAAACAAATTCTGTCATATCATTCATTCATTGTTTCAACTACATGTCCAGGTTACAAACAAGCTCTGTTGTCAATATAACCCTTTGTTTGTGAAAGCAGTCAGCCTGGGAGGTGAAAAGGATGGCCATTAACACCATTAGCACTTAGTTAACCTAATCTTTTCCACTGCATCTTAAAGTGGCATAGCAGCCCAGCTGCTCTCACCTTTTGTAACAGTAATAGAGACATTTGTCTTCCACTATCATTTGCTGGTAAACATTTTCAGGTCTAACAGAATTTAGGCATTTTTAAATGTTTTAAATTATTATTTTTTCCTCAAGAAAAAAAGTATGGTCACTTTTTTGGCTTTGAAATAGTACTGTGGACATAAACAGGGACTGGAGCCAGAAAAAATAAAAGTACACATTACAGGAAACAATGTCTTTATTATGTATCATTATATACCATGTATACTGTTGTATGCCTGCGGTTTACAGTATTTCCCTTGTCTCCCCCAGGTCATATCTGTAAATGAGATTTCTTTTATCTCTGTATGTTTATCTGGTAAATCAATGTCAATCAATCTATACATAAGTACATAAATAACTAGGAAGAATCTAGGAAAGTAACTTTAACAGGTACAGTGCAGTGCAGTATTCTAACATTTTTGTTGAACTGCTGCTTTAAGTGTTGTCTTTTCTTGATAAAACAAATGGCCTTCTAGGGGGAACAAGGCATGATGAGTCATGAAAAGGAGTGGAGCTAGGGGCGGAGCTTAGGATCTGTTTTTTGCCTCATCCAAAGGTGGCAACCCTGATCTGCATAGCAGTGAAAACTCAAGCCGTATCATCTGATGATATCTCCCAATGGCAGCATATACACTGCGAACAACATGGGCGCCAATATGGAGCCCTGCGGCACCTCACAGGATGGGGAGAGGGTGTCAGAGGAATAAATTCCAGTGACCACCCTCTGAGACCTGCCTGCGAGGAAAGATCGAAACCATTCGAGGACTGTACCCGACAGTCCACAAAGGAACCACAGGGTCTCCAAAAGCACCCCATGGTCCACAGTGTCAAAGGCTACTGGGAGATCAAGAAGGACCAAGATGGTATGAGCCTTTCGATCTCTCACCATCAGGAGGTCATTAAGTATCCGAACAAGGGCAGTCTTGGTGCTATGCCTCTTCCTAAAACCAGAGTGGAGAACTTCATAGACATTGTGAGTTACAAGATGATCATCCAGCTGCAACGCAACCACCTTCTCAATAACCTTCCCCACAAAAGGAAGGTTAGAGATAGGTCGGTAGTTAGCTGGATTGTCGGGGTCCAAGGAAGGTTTTTTAACGAGTGGTCGATTGACCGCCTCCTTTAGGGAGTCTGGGAAGACTCCCCTCTCCAAGGATCTCCATACAATTTCAGCTAGGATAGGGCAGATAGCATCTACACAACCCACTAATAGGTGAGTAGGATCCGGATCTAAACTACAACAGGTTGGGCACAAAGTTTGGACAGTCTTCACAATGTCCATGAATTCTGGTTGGCTGAAATCAGTCCAGACAGACCGAGTGCTCACTACCTCCCATCGACCTCCGCAACCCCTCATGGAGAGGGCCGGGCAGATTCCGGCTCTGATGCTGGCAACCTTATCTGCGAAGAACCGAGCTAGCTCATCACACTTATTTTGTGAAAATGCTGTTCCGAACTGAAGACAGACTGGATTGCACAATCTGTCGACAGTTCGAAAGAGCTGAGCCGGTCGATTTTTCGCAGCAGAAATCTCCCTGGACAGGAACTCTGCCTTCTTACGGGTGATTTCTGATTGAAAGCCCTCATAATGTTCCATCAATCTAAGCCTGTCAGCATCAAGGCCAGACTTCCGCCATGCTCTCTCCAGCCTTCGACCAACCCGCCTCAACTCCTCCAAGGACCCATCATACCAAGGGGACCTTGTGCGAAGAGTGAGTGGTCGAGTGTGAACAGGAGCAGTCAAGTCCAAGGTGTCTCCCGCTGCCTTATTATAGGCAAGTACTAGATCCACCGGACTTGTGCTTTCACTCAGCAATCTCGATAGGTCAAGAACCGCCGAGAGACCATCTGGGGTAACTCCCCTTAAAGGGCAATACCGGACCATCTCCGAAGGGGTAGGTCTATTTGGAGGGCCCCAAAACTGAACCCTATGGTATGATGGCCAGACCAACTGACTGGTTCCACCCCCAAGTCAGAGATCTCCATCCCCAGGAGGAACAGCAGATCCAATGAGTGACCTCCTAGAAGGGTAGAGGAGGTAAAAACCTGTGTAAGGCCCAGCATTGTAATTAGCTAGAGGAGATTTTGACCAAACTCCGAGAGTTCATCGTCGACCCAGGCATTGAAGTCCCCCAGAATAATCCATCTGGGAGACTCCAATACCATATCGACAATGAAGTCTGCAGTCTTCTGCAGGAATAAGCTTCCATCACCTGGTGGACAGTAAATGAGGAGTATCCTGCAACCTACACCCTCTCACATGATACACTCAAAGGATCTGGTGATTCCTACTGGAACCTCCACAAGGCTCAGTTGGGTCTTAAAAAAGATGGCTACACCCCCACCCCATGATCCAACCTCGGGCGGTGAATTACGGAAAACCCATCTGGAACTGCAGAAGCCAAAATTGGGCCTGTATTTTCGTCCAGCCAGGTCTCAGTGATGCAAGCCAGATCCACTGTTTCAAGAAGATCAGCTATAATAGCTGTCTTGTTTTTGATGGACCTGGCATTACATAACACCACCCGGCTTGGATGAGATTCTGAGGAAGACCTCGGCTCCTGACCAGCATTAATTGCTGTGCCCTTAGGTATGGGAACAAGACAGGGATTACCCCGTCCTGGCACCATTTCGCCCCAGGGCGTCGCCTGGTCCCCACCACCCCAATTCATCCCCCCCTTTCCATTCCCCCACCAGGCCCAGTTCCCCACCCTTTCCCATTCCTCCTAACGATCCCAATGAATTGACAATGCTTATAAACTTCCACTGGGAGATAGGGGCAATCAAAAGGGTGCAGTTCCCTGAGCCTGGTGGGGGAATACTGCCTGACCGTCATTTGGCCACTCCAGCACATTTTAAAACAATAACAATCCCACGTGGTATAATGTAATCCCTCCCAAATGAACTAATATAATTAACAAAAGGAGAGGGGGGATAAGGAGGAAAAGGGGGATAGTGGGGGAGAGAGGGGAATATGGAGGAGAGGGGGATTAAGGATGAGGGGGAGATAAAGGTAGACAAGGAGAGGGCGGGTAAGAGAGACTAGAGGGAGGATAGAGTAGTAGGTTGGCATCTGGAGTAGGTAACGGCATCTGATTGGACAGAGATAAGTGCAGGGGGCACATAGGTAGGTAAGAAGTGCAGGTTGCCAGCATTTTGTTTAATGAATCCTTACGGTGCTTTGTAATTCAAAATAAGAGGCAGTTTACTTAAAAATTGCCAAACTTACCTCTTTCGGCGTCCCAACCTTAACCCGCCCCAGCAGCTAAAATGCATTGCTGTACGCATTCTTGGCTCAACATGGTGCTTTTGCGCCTGTGAACTCGTGTATGCATGAGTATTTCAGTTTTAAGCAATACAGCATAAATGAATATATTAGCAGCAGCCGGCCTCCTGAAAATAGTAAACTCACTGAGGAGCCAGAATGAGCACGAGAAGGCAGTGAAAACAGACTTGTGCCATAGCTTCAGATTTCAAAGTTGGTTTTCACTGTCTTCTCATGCTTGTTTTGGCTCCCAGTCAGTTTATTATATTCAGGGACTGGCTGCTGCTAATATATTCTATTCATACATAAAACTGAAATACTCAGTCTCTAATACACAGGCAAAAGCACTATGCAGAACAAGAATGTGCACAGTAAGATAGTTTAGCTGCCGGGGGCAGCCTTAAGGTTGGGACACTAAAAAAAGGTAATTTTGGCAATTTTTAAGTAAACTGTCTCTTATTTTGAATTACAAGGCACAGTAATGATTCGTTAAACAAAATGCTGGCAACGTGCACCATCATCAGACTGTTGATGAAAATCTCCCCAAAAGCTGACAGTGTCCCTTTAAATAAATAAATAAAATAAATAAATAACTACCCCAAATTAAGTGTGGTGCCTCCACCCAGAGTAAAGTTTAAGTGGGCCTGGTGTCAGAGTGGTACAATCCCCTGGGTTGCAGTACCTCCCACAATGTACTGGGGCACTACCCACTGTTGCCAGTTTACCCTTTAAACCTTAAAAGGGAGCTCCGGGTGCTTCACTGGGTAGACTGTCATAGGAACAGTGCAGGTCCTGTGACATTGCAGCTGGCTGGCTGGCAGTGGTGCCTTTTAAACAGAAATGGTTAAACCCAGCAACCTCGCAGGCCATGTAATTGCTTAAATGACAAACCCTCCAAATGAGTTATTTGTTACTGCTGCTTGTTGGCTAGATCTGTAGGTTTGGTGGCAAAACTTTGTACAAACTTTCCCAGTTGCAGGGCAAGCCCTGAGAATACTAACAGTTCTGTTGTACCACTTCTCTGACAACTGGGCTCCTCCTCCTCCTCTGCAGATGCAGGTCCTCTCAGACTGATGGTTCAGTTGGTGCAGTCAGGTGGCAGCTCAAAGATACTTCAAGTCTCAAATGTCTCTGAATGGAAATCAGACTATCTGTGTCTGTAGCCATCTGGACCCCTTGGGTTCTTCCCTCTTCCTCCACCACCACAGTAAAGACCAGTTTTAAGAAGCTGGGTCCACATGCCTCATACCCATGTTCAGGCTTCCGAACCCCAGTGTGGAGCATTAGCTAGTTTCTGGCAGTAGCACCAATCAGCCTTCTCCCAGACTGTCCATAGGCTCAATGCAGGATTTCTGTCACGGTTGTAGTCAAGCCGTCTCACTCTGGTGCCCACAGGCTGGCCGGTGAGGCATGTTGTTTCCTCTTTTTCTATCAAGACAGGTCACAGTCTCTCAGGAAAATGTCATCCTGACACTTTCAGTAGACACACACAGTTCAGGCTATGTATACACAGGTTGTAGAAACCTTTGAAGTCACTCCCTGATGGTTGGCAGTGGAAGCCCAGGTAGGCTTCCCTGGATGGCTCTGGATAGCAGCACACTGGTCCTCCTCTCTCTCTGAGAGTTTTCTGCTGTCTTACCTCTTCTGGAACTGCCATCTGCCTTGTTTTGAGGAAAGACAGCTTACGACTGGCACAATAGGCTGTCAGTCAGCAGAATTAGTATGCAGAATGTTCAGTGGATGCCCTATTGGTTGGCAGAAGGGGAACCATGTATATGGCAGATTATCCCAACAGGCTCCAGGGACCCTGTGCCAAGATCTCTGACCTCAGATTGGCTGCTACGAGGTAAGGCTCAGCAAGATGGTGGTTGTTCATAGAGGAAAACAGTTGCTTTACTTTAAAGTTCTTTTATTGGGGCTCCTGCCCTGCTTTTACTTTAAATGCTCTCCTGGTTTAGTATTAAATGTATTTATTTATATATATTGTATGTTGACTGTTTCCTTCTGCTGTATTTGTATATTCCACTATTTGCTATAAGGACGCCTTGAACCTTCGGGGAAGGACGCCCGAAATAAATAAAATCTACTGCTACTATTATTATTACTTGGTAGTACAGTCTGTGCTTTGTAATCCAGTTGCCAGTTGTGTCTGTTGGGGCTCTCTGCTCCCTGTTGGGAGCTCCATGATCAGTGCCCCCTATGCTTCGCAGTGTTCTTTTCGCTACACGGTGCAGTGGTGCCAAACTCGTGAAGTCCTTCTTCCCCTCCAGTGCCTCCATGCCCACTGATGGCTGTCATTGTCCCAGGAGCTGGAGCACACTAAGGGGAAGCTGTGTTGGCTGCAAAGTTGCGGCAGTGAAAATGCTGTGGCGGTTCAGGCCAGCGCACCAAGTACCAACAAAGATAGTTTGAGTGGTTCACTTGCACATTCAAGCTGGACACTGCTCGAATGTTAACACACTGCTTTGGGGCTTTGCGGCTGTGTGGCGATTGCCATGAGGGAACAGCTTGGGGATTAGGAAGTGCTCCTTATGTCACCCACCGGGCTGCAGTCCCAGGGGCGGGTGAGAGAGAGAGAGCACTGAAGATGATAGCAGGCAGTGTTCTGGGGGCAGAGCAGTCCAGTTAAGCCCCCAGCATTTGGGAGGGGTTACATAGAGTTAGAATCCGGTTACATAGAGTTAGAATCCAAGTTCAAACTCTGCACTGTGGTCACATCCTCCTAGTCATGCTCTAATGCCAGATTTGTTTATTTGCCTGAAGAAAGCAGTTCCCCCGAAGTACAGCTCCAGCCTTCTGGTCAACAAACTATTTACAGGAAGAAAAACCTCACACTCAAAACGCCATACTTAGGATCAGATAGATGCCAGTGATGTTTATTGTGCAACACACAGTATGAAAAGACAACAGCCAGTATGACCAGGAAGCTTCAATGTTTCACGCACCTGCACTTTGTCAAGAGACTGACATTGGATCCTGTATATGGTGCAAGGTTTTTCTTCCCTTGATGATTCTCCTAACTGGCACACCTACTGGACATTAGAGTGACCTTTTCTCTCCTGCAATTTCTTTACATTACTATTTGTTATTTTCTGCCAAGAGGTTACTTTTTCAATACTCTGCATTAGTGTGTTTAATTTTTATATTTTGTTATAGTTTGTGGTTTATTAAGTTCCCTGATCAGTTCCAAGAAGCGGAGAAGGCAGCATTTATAATACATTTCCTGCCTTTAGGGAATCAATGGCTATTTGAACAAAAGCTCATTTTAAACAGCGTAGCTTTGCTATTAAGCATTTTTTAGTAGTTTTATACCCGGTTCCCTTTTTGAGGGAAACAAACTGCATTTATTGCTCAGTTACCAACCACTTTCTTTCTAGCAGTTCCTCACTACTAATTTTAAAAATAATAAAAAAAATTTCTGTAGCGCTTTAAATTGGAACCAAGTAATTGTCTCAAAATAAGGTTTTTCAGTGAGTGGCATGATTGATAGACCTAAGAGGCGAACAGGACCAACAGACTTTAAAATCTGTGTAAATTGTATTCGGCTCCTGGCAAGGGCAGACTGCCATGAGCTTTGCTTAAAGTGCCAGGGTCCAGATAATTCTACCAATCTCATGCACTCTGTAAAAAGGTTTGCCCTAAAACCCACATGAAAAGGGCTAAAATAAAAAGAGAAGTATTTATGGATTCTTAGTCTGCCTCTATGTCACCTAAGCACAATAAAGGCTCTTAGGGAGTTCCTAATGATGGTGGAAAGAACATATCTGAGGGTTTGCCTCCTCATAAGCAGCAGCAGTCCCTGTCAAAAGGGGACAGATAGAAAACATAAAGCTTCTCAGCCTTCAGACAAGCTTGCATATCGGGGTGTCTGAAAGGGGGAACACTGAATCTGGTGATGGCAAAAATACAAATAAAAGAGTCTCAGAGCAAGTACTGGGACCCAGTGCCTGCCAAGAAAAAACAAAAAGAAAAGCATGTCCGTGGCACTCCTCCTGCAAAAGAAAAGGAACAAGCAGTGGACCAAAGACAAATGCCCTCAACGGAGAGCGTGGCCAAAGCATGGCAGTTTTTACTAGCCTTTCAGGTTATGGGAAGCTTCCTCAATATGCCTGCCCCTCTTCCCTGGCTCATGCCCCAGATCATTTGCCTGTGGAGGGGGAGGATATGTATTACAAGGAAGAGGGGGAAAGGGGACTCATAGAACCTGATGTTTCACCTGAATAAGAGTTTGGTTCCCCCTCTAGGCCCACAGAGGATTATACCTCTTACTCTACATTCATCAAACAGATGGTGAATACCCTTAATGTCCCCTCTTGTGAAACAGAGGAGACTGATGAGGAAGCAGGGTTCATGGAGGTGGTGGGACAAGCCCCTACAGGAAGGCCTCTAGTCCCCATCCACAACTTACTCCACAAAGCTACTTCAAAATCATGTCAGCACCTAATTCAGCTGCTGGCATTAATAAAAAGGTTGAAAAAAAGTATCGGGTGGACAGACGGGTGGAATACCTGTATGCCCACCCTGATCATGAAGTTGTTCAAGCATATGCTTGTGAGGTCAAGGTTCCATTCTCTGCACAGCCCGCGGAGAAGGATTCCAAGAAACTGGATACTCAGGCAAAAAATGCATACAACAGCTTCCCTGCTCCTGAGACAGACATCTTATTTGGCTTTTACAGCCCAGTACTAGATGGCACTGTGGAACACAGCTCTGGCAATGACTGATAAAGTTGATGGTGAGGTGGCACAGGACCTGGCTGCCACACCAAAGTCAGCCCTGGATTCCACTAAATACCAGTTCCACATGGCTGTAGACACCAATAACTGTGCTTCAGGGGGCTAAACCAATGCTGTGGCATTAAGGAAGTTTGACAAGCTATGGGCTACCATCCTTTCCCAAGACACCCAGACTAAAGCCATGGATTTCTCCATAGAGGGAAATTCCTTATGTGGTGACAAAACAGAGGCATACATGAAAAAAGTGGATGAATACAAGACCAATTACAAAAATAACACTGAAAAGGAAAAGGCCTCAACTTCCTGCAGGCCCTGTGGAAGGGGAGGCAGGGATAGGGGCTACTGTCCAATACCATGCATTCCTATGAGTACCAACCCCAAAGAAGTGACTACAGAAGCAGAGGCAGGAGGGGCTCCAGACATGCCGCTGCAGCAGCAGCCCCCAAGCCACACCCAAAATAAAACCCCTGACAGTTCTGCCCAGATTGCACAACCTTTGTCGGGGGGGGGGGGACTGACCCACTATTGCAGTAGAAAAGATCCCTACTTCACACTAGGCAAGGGTCTGTTTTCAAGATACTTCCTGAACAACAAGAAAAATGAAGAGTGGCGACCCATTTTAGAGCTAAGACATCTAAACAAGCATATCAACAAGCATTTGTCAATGCCAAATGTTCGCCGATTGTTGTACCAGGTCTTGCTTGTGTACATTTTTACCATGTATTTACCCAGGATAGACCGGATGAGATGAAATATCTCATTTTCAGTGGTATCCTGCTTTTACACATTTTAGATTGTATTTACCAAGGATAGGCCAGCTGAGAGGCAATATCTGATTTTGAATGGGCTCCTACATTTTGACCCTAAATTTCCAACAGTCTTTTTATGACCTATTATGATCAAGACAGGTGGAATTTTTTATTCAAACAACTTGAAGTCTTGCTGTATTCTGACAAGTGCAGATAGCCCCAGCCTTTAAACTGCCCCAGAGAAAAAAGGGTTAACCTTTCTATACAGAGCATAGAATGCTGAGCTCAAGTTCGGTTGATGTCTCTGTCTGTTTCCCTTTGAAAGCTAACCGTCAGATTCTTTACTCCGCCTCACTGAACAGTTGCTTCGGAGATTTCTCCTGCAGCTTGGTTCGAAAGGCGGTTGAAGTGTCGTTTTTTCGTCAGTTTCTAACCGAAAAAGTTTTCCGCATAGTCGGTTCAGTCTCTGTCTGTGGTACCGTGAGTACTAGATAGGTTTTGTACTGTGTTTTCTGTGTGGAACTTGTAAAAAGTGTGGATCAGTTAGGCTGAACCGATCATTTGCTAAATTCTTGTGTAACTTTAGTGTGTGGTTACCGGTCCTTATCGGTTCTAAAAAAAAGTGTTTTGAAGCGTTTTTTTCCAACACCCATGACACGGTTAGGAACCGTTAAGGGAGTCTTGCCTGGTGGTTGCCAAAAAAAGGGTAAGTTTTGTTAGGTTGGCCATGTCTGAGAAACCCAAGAAAAAAAATGGGCCCACTGGGTTTCAACACTGCAGTGAGTGTGGGGAGGTCTTTGCTAAGGCCGATCCCCACACCACCTGTGTTTATTGTCTGGGGTTTGACCACCTCGATTCAGACTGCCAATTTGTAAAATTTTCCCAAATCTACCCTTGAAAGAGATTAGGTAGACTGAGGGAAAAGGAGGACGAGGTCTCATTGACCCGATGGCCAGCCTGAATTGGTTCCGACCGAACCAGAAGGAGTGCCCTCTGACCAGGGCGATACTTCTTCAGGCAAAAGGGGAGCCGATCCCAAGGGGTCGGTTCCGACTAAAAGAAAACGCAAAGAAAAATCGTCCAGTTCGGATCCAGAAGTTCATGTTCTGACCGCCGAAGAAATAGAGCGATTCGGATTGTAGAATTGCTTCACCCGGTTCTGACCGATCCAGCATCTTTTGGGAGGGGCTCGGTTTGGTCGGTTCCCCTCGTTCACGATTATACTTTGGAAGAATTTTATGAACCGGAGTTTGAGGAGGAGGGGGAGTTTGAAGATGATGATGGTGATGGTGAAAGTCTAGATGTGCCTGTGGAACCGGACATCTCCCCAGTCAGACCTTCAGGTGTATCCCCTCTTAGGCTTTCTGAGTCCCCTTCCCACTTTATGTTCTACAGAAAGGTGGCTGAGACCCTCCAGCTTCCTATGGAAGAGGCAATGGAGGATCAGGAGGAGCCTGATTTTGTAGAAATGATGGACATCCCAGAGTCCAGGAGACTGTCTATTCCCTCCACAAATCTTTTGAAACAGACACAACAAATTCTAAGTCTCCAATTCTATACCTCCTGTGGACAGAAGAATGGACAAGAGGTATACACTCTCAGGCTCAGAAACTGAGTTTTTATATCACCAATGCAGCCATGTTGGGGTTGTGCAGGCTGCTGCCTGTGATAAGGCAAGCATTCCCTTGGCTTCACACCCCCCAGACAAAGACTCTAGGAAGGTTGATGCCATGGCAAAAAAGCTGTAGATGGCATCTTCCTTGGGACTCAGACATGCAAATTATATGGTCTATACAGCTAGGTACCAGAAGTCAAGGTGGGACACTGTACTGGCACTGGCTAAACAGGCCTCCCCCAGCTAGCCAAGGAGCTGGAGGCGGTGGCTGCAGATGGGAATGAGGCATCTAAAGTTCAGTTTCATGCTGCTGTGGACTCTAATGATGTGTCATCAAGAGTCATGGCTACATCTGTGGCTCTTCAGAGAATGGCTTGGCTCAGATGTACTAGCCTCTCGCAGGATACCCAGGCTAAGGCCATGGATTTTCCTGTAGTGGGTAATTCTCTGTTTGGGGAGCAGACAGAGAATTACATGAAGAAAATGGATGAGTACAGGTCCACCTACAGGAGTGCTCAGGCCAAGGAGAGGTAGGCAACTCCTCAAAGGCAGTAGTCTAGGGACAGGGGCAGGCCTTTTCAAAGGCCTTTTTACCAAGCACAGGCCTCTTCTTCCTTTTCACAGAGGGGGTTCTTCAGAGGGAGAGGTAGAAAGGGGATGAGCAGGGCTGCATCCACTCCTCAGCCTAAGGCCCCTGCCAAGCAGACACCCTGATGGACTTGCCTGGGTCGACTCTCCTATTCCAGTAGGCAGGCTGGCTTACTTTGTCCAGGACTGGATGTCTATTACATCAGACAAGTGGGTCCTGGAAGTAGTAAGCCAGGGACTGGTTCTCAGCTTCAGAAAATTTCCAAAGATGAGAGCCAAATCTTTTCCACCTGTAAATCTCTCGGAAACCCTTGCCCTAGAGGCAGAGGTTTCATCTCTTCTGGCCTTAAGAGCCATAGAGAGAGTACCTACCCTACACTGGGGCAAAGGGCTATACTCCAGGTACTTTCTGACCCCAGAAAAGACAGGGAGTGGCGACCCATCCTAGACCTACGATACCTAAACAAACATCTTTTAAAACCAAAGTTCAAGATAGTAACTCTGGGAATAATCCTTCCCTCTCTAAGGCCAGGGGACTGGCTAGCATCCCTGGACCTCAAAGATGCCTACTTTCACATTCCCATCAGGTGCTCCCACAAAAAGTACCTCAGGTTCGAGTTGCCCTCAGGCCACTATCAGTTCAGAGCAATGCCCTATGGCGTAACCTCAGCCCCAAGGGTTTTCACAAAGTGCCTGGCAGTAGTAGTTGCCTTTCTAAGAAGGCAAAATATTTCCATTTTTCCATATCTAGACAATTGGCTAATAGTGGGCCAGTCTCCAGACCAAGTAAAGTCTCACCTGCAAGTGACCCAGCAAGTGCTCACTTCTCTAGGATTTCTTCTCAACCTTCCCAAGTCAGTTCTTGAACCAGTCCAGCTTTTTACCTTTATGGGGCAGAATTGGACACAGAGCAAGAGCCTTTCTTCCCCTGGAAAGGGCAAGGGTTCTTACAGAACTAGCCTCTTCCTTCAGCCTTTGGGTATCTCGACCAGCAAGGCATTTCCTCCAGCTCTTGGGCCACATGGCAGCTTCAACAGCAGTGGTCCAAGAGGCAAGATTCCAGATGAGGGATATTCAGTTCCATCTGAGAGCTTTTTGGTCTCAGAGGAGGGATTCCCTTACCAAACTGATCCCAGTGACCCTGACCTTGATCCAAGCCCTCCAATGGTGGCAGGATCAGGACAATTTAAGACAAGGGGTTCCTTTTGCCACTCAGCCTTGTTCAGTGGTCCTTACCACAGACGCTTCTCTTCTGGGCTGGGGAGCCCATCTGGGGGCCCTCACTGCCCAGGGACTGTGGTCCCCCCAAGAATCCCTTCTCCATATCAATCTCCTAGAACTCAGGGCAGTTTTTCTGGCCCTGAAAGCTTTCTCTCAGTCAGTGCAGCACAAGGTGGTTCAGGTCAGAACGGACAACACCACCACCATGTGGTACATCAACCAGTAGGGAGGCACTCAGTCCACGGCCTTCTGCATGGAAGCCACGAAATTGTGGTCCCTGGCTTACTCCCTGTAAACCTCTCTGGTAGCAGTCCACCTTCCAGGGAAGGACAATGTGCTAGCAGATGCACTGAGCAGGATTTCTCAGGGCTATCACGAATGGTCCCTGGACCCTCAGGTACTGAAAGTGATTTTTTCAAGGTGGGGCACTCCAGAGATAGATCTCTTTGCAGCCCCAGACAATCACCAACTTCCTCTTTTTTGTTGCAGACCCCCAGTCTTGGGCTCGTCCACCTGGATGCCCTGATTCTGAATCGGGAAGGGAAATTTCTGTATGCCTTCCTTCCCTTCCCACTCCTGTTCAAAGTTTTAGTCAAGATAAGGTCTCAACCTTGCAAAGTGATTCAGATTGCTCCAGATTGGGCCAGACAGCCCTGGTACCCCCTGTTGTTGTCCCTAGCAGTCCATCTTTCCCTGTCTCTTCCCAGGAATTACAACCTGTTAACATCCTCTCAGGGGAGGATTTGGTACCCCAGTCTTCAGTCTCTCAATCTCAAGGCATGGCTCTTGAAGAGTTAGAGTTTGCAGATCTGCGTCTTTCTCAAGAGGTTCTGGATATTCTCAAAGCTTCTCGGAAACCCTCCACCAGAAAGACTTGTAACTCCAAATGGAAGAGATTCAGCATTTGGTGTTCTAAGGAGCATATTTCCCCAGATACTGCTGATTTGCCTACAGTTCTGGATTATATGGTCCATCTTAATGGCCTAGGCCTCAGACCAGCTACTCTCAAGGTACACTTGTCAGCTGTTTCTGCGTTTCTGTCTGTGGGGAAGTCTTCCTCACTATCTTCTCATCCTGTGTTCTGTAAATTTTTTAAAGGCTTGCTTCACACCAATCCTCCTTTTAGAGACCCTGCCCATGCCTGGGATTTGAATGTTTGCATTGCTCAACTTATGCAACCTCCTTTTGAGCCTATATCCTCAGCAGAGCTTAAATACTTGACTTGGAAAACTGTGTTCTTGGTAGCCATTACCTCTGCCAGGCATATCAGTGAACTGCAAGCCCTATCAGTGGAACCTGACTTTATCTCCTTTCACATGGATAAAGTGGTCCTTAGAACCAATAGGAGGTTCTTGCCCAATGTGGTTTCAGACTTCCATTTAAATCAGTCTATGTCTCTTCCTGTTTTCTTCACTGATCATTCTTCCTCAGGAGAGAGGAGGCTGCACAGTTTAGATGTTAAAAGAGCCCTTAGCTACTACATAGAGCATACCAAGGGTCACAGGTTGGACTCCCTCCAGTTGTTCCTCACTTATGGAGAAGTGGGAAAGGGCAAACCTGCCACCAAGAGATCTATTGCCAGGTGGATTGTGTCTTGTATACAATTCTGCTATGAAAAACTGGGAAAAATTCCGCCCTCAGGCCTAAGGGCTCATTCCACAAGAGGTACAGCTGCTTCCCTGGCTGCTGCCAGGGATATCCCTCTGTTAGAAATTTGTCAAGCAGCCACCTGGAAAACAGTCCATACCTTTACCAAGCATTACTCTCTGGATATCCAGGCTAGTAATGATGCTTGGTTTGGCACATCAGTACTTCAGAGCCTATTCCCAAAGTAGGTTCTGTCCCTCCTCCATGGAGGTACTGCTTGGTAGTCTGCACTTGTCAGAATAAAGCAAGACTTCAAGTTGTTTGAAGAAAAAAATACTCACCTTAGTAATTATGTTTCTTCTATTGGAGTCTTGCTGTATTCTGACCTCCCTCCCTGCCTCCCCTCTCAGAACCTGTTTTTTGGGAAGTGGGTGGGCAAGTACAGTGTTGCACCCCAAGGGTGCTCTTTTTACACCCTCTTCTTTGTGTGGGTGTTTATTTTATTATAGTCTTCTTTGTTTGGGTTTTGAGTTTTGGGTTTTCTGACTTGAGTCTTCTTTTGGTAGTCCAAAACTTGTTGTTGCCAGTTAGCTATTAAAAATGTTTTTTACAATTTCCACATAGAATACTATTAGAGTGTTGCTCGTAAGAATCTGACGGTTAGCTTTCAAAGGGAAACAGACAGAGACATCAACTGAGCTCGAGCTCAGCATTCTATGCTGTGCATAGAAAGGTTAACTTTGTTCTCTGGGGCAGTTTAAAGGCTGGGGCTAACTGCACTTGTCAGAATACAGCAAGACTCCAATAGAAGAAACATAATTACTAAGGTGAGTAATTTTTTCATCTCATCCGAAAAATGATTTCACAATGCGACTGCGAAAACAGGTTTTATAGGGGATTTGAAAAATGACACTTGTCATGTTCAAGAGGTGGGGTAACACAAGGGATATGCTGAACATTAAGGGGCCAGAATCTGCAAAAATAAGGTTACGAATAAATATTGGAACACTTCAACATTTTTTCATAATGTAGTTGTTTTTTCACATTTTGACCCCAGATTTTCAGCGTAGTCTTTTTATGACCACTCCTTCTGAACACGACAGGTGTTACTTATAAAATAGTGGACAAAACATTATTTCGCACCTCCAATGCAAAAGCACATTTTCGGTAGAATTTGAAAAATGGCAGCTATCACATTCATGAGGGTGTGTGAGAAAATAGCTATGTTGAAAATTTGTGGTCAAAACATTGAAAATTCCCAAAGTTACGAATGTGCATTGAAAAATGTCAATGTGCACTCATAACTTTATTGCCTTTTAATATTTTTACCCCAGGTTTTTAACATAGCCTTCTTACAGTCCCACCTCAAAACACATTTTGGCCAGGATGTCAAAAAAACAGTTGTCATGTTCATCAGGCGATGTGAAAAAATGGCTGTGCTGAAAATTTGGGGTCAAAATATTGAAAATTACCAAATTTATGAGCGTGCACTGAAAAATGTAAATGTGCAGTCGCTTTTTAATATTTTTACCCCAGATTTTCAACATAGCCTTCTTATGACCCTACCTCATGAACTAGGGTAGAGAAAATGTTCAAATCCTGCCCAAAAGGAGATTTTGCGCAGTGACTGTGAAATTACCTTTCAGGATGGATTTGCATAATTTCACCACCCTTGTTCATGAGGTGGGGTCCCAAAAATGCCATGTTGAAAATTGTGGGAAAAAATATTTAAAAATCATTAAGTTATGCGGACACGTTCAAAAACCATTGAAATACATTGAACTACATACCTGATTTCCTCAGTTCCCAGTCCGGCATTGAAACATATAGAAACATAGATGATGACAGCAGATAAGGACCGCTAGGCCCATCCAGTCTGCCCATATACCCCACCTGTATCAGCGGCCACTGACCCTACCTGGTCATCGGCTTTAGCTTCTCCTTCCCACCTCTAGGATTCACTTATGCCTATTCCATGCATGTTTGAATCCCACCACAGTGCTCGCTCCTACCACCTCCTGGAGCAGGCTATTCCATGCATCCACCGCTCTTTCTGTGAAAAAGAACTTCCTCACATTACACCTTATCCTGCCCCCCTCCAATCTCATATCGTGCCCCCTTGTTCTTGTACCTCTCCTATACTGAAAGATGTCTTCCACTTGCACCTTGTTTATGCCCTTAAGATACTTGAAGGTTTCTATCATATCTCCCTGTTCTTCTTTCTTCCAGTACATACATATTGAGATCTTTTAATCTCTCCTCGTAAGTCTTCTGTTGCAAGCCCTGCACCATCTTAGTAATAGTCGCCCTTCTCTGAACTGTCTCCATCCTGTCTGTGTCCTTATGAAGATGCAGCATACAGAACTGCACATAGTACTCCAGATGAGGCCTCACCAGTGTTTTGTATTTTGGTATCACCACTTCCCTCCTTCTGCTGGTGATACCCCTTCCTATCACTTTGTGACACTTGAAAAGTGAAGACATGTCTCCAGTCCAGAGACGATTACATCACTGGATCTCTGGTAGGTAGGTAAGTAAGGGGTGGGGGGTGAGTGGTAGGGTCTGATGTGGGGAGTGTAGTATCGGTGGTGGACCAGCTGCAGCAACAGACATCAGTGGCTGGTTTTCATTTTTACAGGGTGTATAAAAATAAAAAAAAAAAGACTATGAGGGACGGTTTTCTTTATTTCAGGTACTGTTATGTTTGGTAGTACTAGGGGTGGGCTTCTCAGTGTTGCACAGTGAAAATGAGCAGGGTGTGGGGTACTAACCTGCATCAGGATTGGACACCCTGGTATTGGAAAATTAGGAAGGAAAGGATGGGAAAGACTGAGGGATGTTTTTCTTTATTTCAGGTACCAACACTTGGGGATTGGACACCCCAATGTCAGTGTTATGTTTGGCAGCATCCGGTGGTGGGCTCCCCAGTGTCTCACAGTGAAAAAGGGTGGGTTGGGGGTACCAGCCAGCACCAGGGATTGTGCACCCTGGTATCAGAAGATTAAAAAAGAAGGGGTGGGAGGGACTTAGGGATGGTTTTCTTCATTTCAGGTACTGACACTGGGGATTGGGCACCCCAGTGCCAGTGTTGTGTTAGGCAGCACCGGGGGTGGGCTCACCAGTGCTGCACAGTGAAAATGGATGGGGGGGGGCACTAGCCAGCACCCGGGATTGGGCATGCTGGTGTTGTATAATTAAGAAGGAAGTGATGGAAGGGATTGTTTTTATGTTGAGGTGGGACCGCAGCAGGCTGATCACAACACTGATCAGCTCTACTTGCTAGGTGGCATTATGCAGATCAAAGGAATTAGCCACCCAGTGATTCAGGTGGCTCTTTTGTGTGAACTACATGAAGTTTCCACCCAACAAGACCAGAAGAATGTCACGATCAGTATGGCTGATGATTGGTCTGACACTGTCGAGCCCCTTGCAGATTGCCCTGCTTTGGATCGACAGTGACACCTCTCAGAATCTCCTGTAATACCAATAAGTACACTTTGCACAAGCACAAGGACAAACATAGAAAGGAACAGTTCAAGATGATCACAGTGAGCACAGTAATACAATCCTTATGCTCAAGAGACTGGCTGGGGTCACTGGATCTGAAAGATGCCTGTTTCCACATTCCAGTCAGACTCACTCACATAGAATATTTCATGTTCAGGCTTGGAAACTGCCAGTATGAGTTTATAGCCCTCCCATCTGGCCTCACTTCAGCACCAAGGGTCTTCATGAAGTACCAAGCTGTGGTGACAGTATACCTGAGAAGGCAAGTTGTGGTGGTTTTTCCCTACTTAGATGATTGGCTATTCAAAAATGGATCAAGAGGCAAGGTGTTCTATTCAAAGGGTAAAGAGCACCCTCGAGAACCTGGTATTCCTGATAAATCTGCAGAAATCCCAAACAGCACTGGTTCAGGTGTTGGACTTCATAGGTGCAGAGCTAGATACTCTGTAAGGGAAGGCTTTCTTTCCACAAGAAAGGGTATTAAATCTGATTCGTGCTGCAGAATCTTTCGTACTGGCCCACCCAAGGCCTGCAAGGGATTTCCTGCAGTTACTGGGCCACATGGCCTCATACAGAGCAGTGGTGCCATTGGCCAGATTTCAGATGAGGGACATTCAGTATCATGTAAGGGACCACTTGTCTCAGCAGCGGGATTCAGCGTCCAAGCTGGTGCCAGTCACAGAGACCTTTGTGCGGGCACTAGAGTGGTGGACGGAGAAAAGCAGCATCAGAGAAGACATTGCCTTCCTCCATCAATTCCCAGCAAGCCTACTCACAACAGATGCCTCACTCCTAGGGTGGGGGCGCCCACCTGCAAAATCTCACAGTAAGTGGCATCTGGGGCCCACGGGAGGCTCAGGAGCATGTCAGTCTCCTAGAGCTCAGGGCAGTTTCGTTGGCAATGCAGTCCTCCTCCCAGCTGTAAGGGCAGTCTGTTCAGATTCGAACAGACAATACCACAACAATGTATTACAAAAACAAGCAGGGAGGAACAAGATCCTCGAAATTGCCTAGAAGTCATGAGGATCTGGGATCTAGCCTGCACTGTAGATGTAAAGATTTCTGCTGTACATCTGCCTGGCAAAGACAATGTCCCAGCAGACGTTCTATGCAGAATCGGTCAGGCAAACCATGAGTGGGCCCTGAACCAGCAAGTGCTAGCCACAGTCTTCAGAAGATGGGGTACTCTGGAAATAGATCTGTCTGCCTCTTGGGAGATCCATCAACTCCCATAGTTCTGTAGCAGGCCACCAGCAAGGGGCACAGCCCCAGAGGATGGTCTAGCTCTGGACAGGACACAGAAGTTCCTGTATGCCTTTCCACCATTTCCACTCAATTCAATTCAGTTTTATTTTTAACCAGGCAGTACACCATTGAGATACTTATTTGCAAGGTGGTCCTGGGGGGACACACATAGTATATACATAAAAGGAAAACACTACAGATTTATACAATAGTTCACCCAATACAGTGGGTAATACATAACAAAGTACAGTCAGATTACTCAGATTTTTACATGTCTACATAAGTACAAGCAGCTAACTGCATAATACGACTGGAATGGAAGGAGGTAAGGGGGAAGGTAGAGCATGATCCATAAGGGGAGGTAGGCATAGTTGAAGGTAAGTAGGATGGGGGGGAGGTGTAAGGGAGAGGTGCTCAGGGAGTAGCAGCGCAGAGACAGACAGGAGTGCAAAACAAAAGAAAGAAGGGGAGCAGGGAGAGCCTGGGGCAAATATAGTGGTAAGTGCCATTCCTACAGAGAGTGCTCATAAGGCTTAGCAGAGAGCCAGCAACAGTGATACTGATAGTCCCAGGCTGAACCAGACAGGCTTGGTACTCAGTGCTGCTGACCCTGTCCAGCAGGACTCCAGTCAGCCTGCCACTGAGATGCAACCTACTGACTCTCTCAGGGCAGAATAACATCTGCAGACCTCAGAACACTATGCCTGAGGGCATGGTACTTGAGGAGCTAGAATTTTCTAGTTTGAATCTGTCAGAGGAGGTGCTGAGAGTGAAGGTTTCTAGAAAACCAGCAACAAGGAAAGCATACTCCACTAAGTGGAAGAGATTCTCATACTGGTGTGCCCCCAGGAAGATAATCCCAATGCAAGCAGGGCTGCCTACAGTTCTGGACTGCCCAGTACACTTACAGTCCTTACTCTCAACACTGAAAGTACACCTGACAGTAATGCCAAAGACAACTCCTTGGCCTCACAACCTGTTTTGAAAAGGTTCTTTAAAGGCCTCAGTCACCTGTATCCCCCTGTAAGGGACCTAAATATCCATCTTGCCCAGCTGATGGAGGCACTGTTTGAGCCTATGGCTACTGCTGATTTAAAATGTCACGTGGAAAAGTTTTCCTGATTGCCGTGACATCTGCTAGGAGAATAAGCGAGCTGCAAATCCTTTGCACAGATCCAAACTACATAATCTTCCATATGGATAAGGTAATCATCAGGACCAACAGAAGTTCCTACCTAAGGTTGTGTCAGAATTTCACCTGAACCGGTCAGTTGCCCTTCCTGTGCTGTACCCTGAACACTGCAGTACAGATGAACAGAAATTGTACTGTCTGGATGTAAAAACAGCACTAGGTCACTACATGGAACGAACAAAAGATGTCATGTCCCAGAGTACACAGTTTTCTGTTACACATAGAGAGGTGGGCAAGGGTAAGCCAGCAGCGCTAGGAGGGCTGTCTCATGCTGGATAGTCACCTGAAAACAGTTCTGGTAAGAAAAAGCTGGTAAAATACCTTCTAAAGGCCTAAGGGCCCCATTCCACAAGGGGTACCTCTGCCTCTGTGGCAGCTACAAGGGCCATCCCCCTTCTACACATTTGTAAAGCAGCTACCAGGGAAAACAATAAACACCTTCACAGAGCACTACTGCCTGGACATATAGTCCAGAAGGGATGCCAGCTTTGGAACTGTTGTCTTGCAGAACCTTTTTCCTAAATAGGTTCTGGACCCAGCCTCTCAAAAGTACTGTTAGTGAGTCTGCTCACTGTAAAGCATCATTGATAGATTCCCGTTGTTTGAAGAAAAAATTACTCACCATAGTAGTTTGTTTCTTTTCAGGGATCCATCAGTGTGATTTACAATCCCTGACCCTGCCTCCGCTTTCTGAACCTGAAAATAGGTTCACAGAAGAATCAGTTCTTAAGCTTGCTTGAGCACTCCTTATTTCAGTTCCTCAGCAATTGTTAAATGTTTTCGTATTGTCTCCTTTAAATGTACTCTGTGTTTTAAACATTTTTTATAAAAACTTTTGAAAATTTTCAGTAGCCAATTAGCTAGTTATATTGGTCACAGGACCCCCAGCTACAGACATAAATTTGACGTTAGAACAACAGGGGGGTATGACCACAGTGCAGAGTCTGAACTTTGGTTCTAATTCTAAATTTAGCATGAGTTCTGTCTTCGGGGCATCACACGCTGGAAGGAAAATGATGCTTATTGTTAATCACATTGATGGATCCCTGAGAAGAAACAACATTATTACAGTGAGTAATTTTTTCTTACACGATATACATATGGTAATAAAGTAAGGTGTGGCCCTTTTTGGGGGGAAATTCCATCATACCAGCTGAGGCAGTACTGATTTCTGAGAAATAGATATGACTAGCCCTAGTAACCAGCACAGAGGAGAGGCTTTATGCAGGAGCAGGAGGGGGTAAAGAGGTGTGTTAGGAGAGACTGAGGGATTGGTAGAGGAGGAGAGGTGAATGTGAGCAGGAGCTTATATTCCAGATGGCAGGAATCTGGACATAAAAATCAGTTTGTCCAGTAGCAGTCTGGCAGGCAGGAACAGAAAAATTACTAAAACAGACCTTCCAACTCAACATCCTTAAAATGCAGATCTACAGTTTTTTTCCCGACCAACTAATATCAGGAGATTTTTGGCATGGTCATGTTATGTGCGTCACTACATCCTGCACAGACAGTCTTAATTAATCATGCTGGGGCCTTCATAAAAGCTGCTGCTTCTCTCATAGCAGGCAGGTACTGCCTACAATGCCTGTGCTTGCCCCAGAAATTGCCCTCTACGAGCTTGCTAACAACTCGGGATAATGACATGCTACTGCCCTTTCCTATACAGTGGCCTGTGTGTGGAGATTTAGTGATCTCCATATCTCCTACGCCCTGCTGTATTTTCAGAGACTAATCTAAATGCCACGTTAATGATATAATGCATAGGAGATTATTACACCTTTGTACATAAGGCACTGTATAGGAAGGGACAGTACCATGTCATTATCCAGCATTGTTAGTGCTCTTATGGAGTATGATCTTGGGGGGGCACAGGCATAGCAGACAATGTCTGCCTACTCTTTCGTCAGTCACTAGGCCAGCCCCTTTTACTGCAGTTTCTGAACTACATTGTAGATATCGGGAGATTTTAAAGAGCACTTTTCATCGCTGTGCTCACTCTTATATTTAAATAGACAGAAGGCTCCCTTACCTGAATGGGAGTTCATTCATACTGCTTTAAAATCATTATCATTTGCCCCCTAAGGAAGGGAAGGGATCGTATTTTGCCTCCGAGGGGGCTAGCCGCTCGATCCCTTCCACTTCCTGATTTGCTAGTCTGTCCCCACAGTTCCTCGTTTTGTGGTGTCACTATAGGACCAGTGCAGGGACTTGCTTCATGAAAGTCTATGGGGAGTCATTTAAAAAGCTATTTTCATGATTTTATTCTGACTTTTGGTACAAATTGAAGCCTGTAGTCAAGTTACAAGGCTCCTGTGACTTGGATACCAGCTTTGATTTGTACCAAACTTCCGAATAAAATCATGAAAACAGCTTTTTAAATGACTTCCCATGGACTTTCATGGAGCATGTCCCCACGCTGGTCCTATAATGACATCTCAAAACAAGGAAGTGCGAGGACAGATCAGCGAATCAGGAAGTGGAAGGGATCAAGCAGCTAGCCCCCTCGGGAGCAAAATACAATCCATTCCCTCCCTTAGGGGGGAAAATGATAACATTTTAAAACCAGTACGGCTGAACTCCCATTCAGGTAAGGGAGCCTCCTATCTGTCTTGTTATGCACTGAGAAAGGTGCTCTTTAAAGCAGTGGGCCACAAAGGGATAACGAAACATTTGAACAACAAAAGATTGATGGCAGTATAGGCTAGAAGTTAGAGTGACAAGCTGTGAATGAGCCTGGTACACCCAGCAGACCTGGGTTTGATTCCCATAACCTTCACTTGCATACCGTGTGATTCTGAGCAAGTCACTTAACCTCCCCGGGGCTTCTGGGTCAGCCCTGAAAACAGGCACTTGTGCCTAGCTGGCTTTATCCAGTTGCCATAGAGAAGGGAAAAAAAAGAATATAGTGAGGGGCTGCAGCATACCCTGGGGCAAAATCACTGATCACTAAAGTGTTGACACAAAGGTCCTAAAATTTAATTAGTTTTATATCTGGGGAAGTACTGTGAGCAGGGTTTACTGTTTGCTTGCAATCTTTCCTCTCATGTCCACTCCCTGGCTTGTAGAGGAAACAGGCATTCAAGGAAAGATGGCAGGCAGACGGTAGACCCTGCTCACACTAGTTGCCTAGGAAGAAGAAGAAGAATCAGCATTTATGTAGTGCTTTTCATACACATTGTATCCCAAAGCACTTTACAAGCCGTGCTAGACTGGTAGTGAAGTGGCTGAACATGTAGTGGCAGCCATATCACACATCAACACCCACACACAGCCTTGTACAGTTGCATGGAGCAGTTCTTTGGGAAGGGGAATATTGGCCAGGACACTGGGAATGTCCCCTACTCTTTGCAAAGAGTGCCCTGGGTTCTTTTATTTCCACCTGGACACCCACTAGGGCAGCATCAAGATGGGTAGAAGGGACCTCGGTTTAACATCTCATCTGAAGGACTGCACACCCCAGCAGTATAGCACCCCCTAATACTGCACTTGGGTTCCAGCATTTTAGGTATGAGCACAATCCTGGTGTGGGACTAGAACCCACAACCTTCTGACCCAGAGGAGGATGTGCTACCAACTGAGCCATGCTGACATGCAGGACTATGATGTCTCACTGCAATGGTCAGTGACTTTGCCCCCCCCCCACCCCATCAATACCTGTTCCCTTTACAAGCCAGGCAGTGGGCATAGAGGAAAAGATGGCAGGCAGACAGTAAATCCTGCTCACACTAGTTCCCTAGGACTATGGTGTATCACTGCAGTGGCCAGTGATTTTGAACCCCCCCCCATCTGCTACCCCAACAAGCTAGGGAGTGGGCATGAGAGGATGTATGGGGGTGCAGACAGTAAAACCTGCTCACACTAATTCCCTAGGACTATAGAAAGTTTCATTGCAGTGGTCAGTGACTTTGCCCCCCCCTCCCCAATACCTGTCCTAGGGAACTAGTGTGAGCACAGTGTACCATCTGCCTGCCATCATTCCACTGCAAAAGATTACTTTTTACAATGCCTGACATCCCACTGATCATGAAGAAATAGTACAAAACCAGAAGCAGACCTGTAGCATTGTTAGTGACTCACCAAGTAAGCTTGCTTGCTGCTGGAGGATGAAACAAACATTTGCTGGTGTGCTCAGTACCGGGATCTGCAAGGACTGCTGTGAAATCTGTCTCTCTTTCGATGGTGGCGTGGTTTGCCAGACCTCTGTTTGTTTATTTATTTATTGTCTTTGGTAACCAGGTGAGTAAGCTGAGCCAAAGGACCGTTTTCAGTCATGACCCGGGTCACAAAGTGGCAGTCAACATTCAACAACAGAAGTACAATACATGGGTATGGGGGGATGCACACCTCAACATGAGGTCAAAATACATTTTAAATAGTACAGTCAGTACATGTAGTAAAAACAGATGCATACAGGGATGCAGGATATGTAGTCATAAGAACATTTGAGCAGCAATTTATGTACAGAGAGGCACAAGAAATCAAACTATATTACAAAAGAAAACAATTGGTAATACTGTATCACAGAAAGGCAAATGGTACAGTTATCAGTGGCTGCATGCTATGGCATGCTGTAGCCTAAGCTAACGTAGGGTAACTAACAGAGGAGTGAAACAATCCAGTTTCTGACAGGCAAGCTTTATGGACACTAAGAGATCAGAGCAGAATAGGTGGACATATGCGTAGACGTGCTAGAGAGTAAAGGAGATGGGAAGGTCAGAGGAGATGGCAGGGTTGGGAGATAGGCAGGCAGCACACAGTACATCTTAGAGAGAGGGAAGGAGGGTAATGCTGGAGAGTAAAGGAGATGGGAAGGTCAGAGGAGATGGCAGGGTTGGGAGATAGGCAGGCAGCACACAGTACATCCTAGAGAGAGGGAAGGAGGGTAATGCTGGAGAGTAAAGGAGATGGGAAGGTCAGAGGAGATGCAGGGTTGGGAGATAGGCAGGCAGCACACAGTACATCCTAGAGAGAGTGAAGGAGGGTAATGCTGGAGAGTAAAGGAGATGGGAGGGGCTGAGGAGATGGCACAGTGGGAGATAGGCAGGCAGCACACAGTACATCCTAGGAACTAGGGCAGTTTTCGGACCCTAATGTTGTCTAGGGGACAGTTACAAGTAGACTCTGACAGGAGCCAGGCTCTCAGGTTTGTTTTGAAAGACAGGTGGGAGGGGGATAGACCTCTGTTGATAGAGGCATTGGTGTAGGTCGGTGCGAGTGAAACAGCCAGTGGCAGAGGCAGCAGCAGTGAAATTTCAGATCTTACTTCGAGTGGGAGCTCTCGCAGCAGGCTATAACCATTAGGACTAACACTGCAGGCATTAGGACCCACTGGAAAAAATTCTCAGCCAGCAGTACCCGGTAGGGACTGCCCCCGATGTCGGCTCCACCCCGACATCAGCCATGGTACGAAAGGGGGTGGACCCAGCTCCACCTCAGTTCTTTTCCCACCGCGACCCACTCACGTTGGGGAAGATCTTGGCTTACCAGTTACCAGCAAAACTTTTTTTCTATTGCTTTTTCCAAAAATACCGACAGTTATTTCTACCAACTCCAGCTGACGTATGTTGTCCCTGTCTTCGGTATCATCCTCCAGGCCTCACAGGAACAAGTGTAGCTGTGGCCGCCAGATCCTGTCGAAGGACGGCCACACCAAATGTGTGTTTTGCCTGTGCTCGAACCACGACACCGCGGCCTGTTCCACCTGCCAGGACTTCACCAGCAGGACTAGAATCCATCACTTGAAGGCTCTTAAAGCTTTCTTTTTGGAACAAAAGATGGACGTCCTGCACACCTCCGGGGAGAAAGCCAAACATAAGGACAAATCCAACAAGCGTTCCTGGGACAAGGACCGTAGTTGGTCCCGCCACCGGTCTAGGCCCCTATCACGTTCTCGGTCCTCCCCCAAGAAGCCCCACTCTTCCTCGGGCTCCGGAGATCATCATCCCTGTAAGGATTCCGCTCCAGTCAAGAAGACCCAGGCCAAAGCAGGTACATCAGGGGGGAAACCTGCTAAGCCTAAGGTGACGCCGCTTAGGGTCACCCCCAAGACCTCTGTGGCACAAGCTTTGGCCCTGCCCGCTAAGGTCCCGGCTTCACCTGGTAAGGGTAAGCCACTGGAGTTAGAAGACACTCCAGTGTCCCCCCCACGGGAAAAACTGTCATCGGTCCCGGTACTGACGCCAGCAGAAGGGGCAATGGGGACAGACGCTACAGCAGAAGGAGCAGCGTCTGCGTTTCCTAAGTCTTCCTCCTAACGGGGCTCTCCAGGAGGTGCTGCCAGATCCTTCCGGATCCCTTAGTCCCCTTTCCTGGGACAGCGGCTTTGGTATTTTCCAGGGAGGAGCTCCAGGAGCTTTTTTCATTTTGGTGGGTCAAATCCAGAAACAGATTCCCCCGAAGCCAGCCCCATCACCGGTTCCAGATCCATCAGGCAAACCACGACCGGAGGGTGTTCCCACGCCTTCACCTAAGAAGACCCCTGGGAGGCCGCTGCCTCGCTCATCCTCCAGGGTCTGTTCCCGATCACGGTCTCCAGACAGGTAGCTGGCGGTCAGGTAGCCATCGCCGGATCAGGTCACACTCCAGGAGCTGCTCCCGCTCCTGACGTCAGTCCCCGGACTGATGCCCATCATCGGTGTCATGACCGACGCCGGTCTTCTGACGACGTCAGTCCCATAGCCACCAACATTCGAGCGGGGCAAGTCCTAGGGACAGATCCAGCTACTCTACACTTAGTAGCTGGTCGTTCTCTTCCCTCTCGGGGATCGGGGGTTCCCCAGGAGAAAAGGACCAACCCTGCTCACCTCCTGATGATCCAACCTTTATGAACATCATGAGGCACATCCAGGCCTCCAATGAATGGGATATAGAGGACCTGGATCCAGAACGCCAGCAACTAGCCCGATACCTGAGGCAAAAGGAGCCCAAACCTCTGGTGGTACCTCCTTTAGTGGACACCTTCCAAGACCTTACTAGAATTACTTGGAAGCATCCAGCTTCAGTCACGGCAGTTTCTAAGAAGTCAGACAGGCTGTACAGGGCCCTGAGGGATGAATCTTTCCTGGCAGAACACCCTCAGGTGGACTCTTCTGTGATCATGGCTGCCCATGATAAGTCCAAGCAGCCAAAACACCTTACCTTCCAGCCTCCTGACCCAGAGTCTCGCTATTTGGACCAGGTGGGCAAGAAAGTTCATTCTGCCTCCACCTGCTTCATTAGGTCCCTTAATTTCCTCATGTATTAGGTTCAATACCAGAATGTGCTCTGGGAGAGGGGACAAGAGCTAGTTAATGCCTTGCCAGACTCCACACAGATGACAGAGATTCTGGATGACCTCAAGTCTGGCTCGAACGTAAGCACGCATGTTCTCCGTGCCTCATACGACACTGCAGATACGGTGTCCAGAGCGGCAGCGGCAGGTGTCTACTGCCAATGCCACGCTTGGTTGAGAGTCTCTGGCTTTCACGAAGATCTGCAGTCCGGATTACGGGACCTCCCATTCCAGGGTTCTGTCTTATTTGGGCAGGAGACAGAGTCACTTATCTCTCATCTCCAGGAGTTGGGGAAATCCATCTGGTCAATCCATCAAATGTACAGAGGGGACCAGAAGAGAGCAAAAAGGCGGCCATTTCGGAAGCCCTCGGGTACCCAAGCCCACGGCAACCAACAGGGCCAGAGGGGTGGCTTTAAAAGGAGAGCTCGCAACCAGCAACCTGGAGGGAGCTCTTCGTGGGCTCCCAAGTCCTCCCAAGCCTCTCTGCCCCTCCCAGCTCGCCTAATGACTCCTTCTGACCCTTCCTCCGGAGGAGGCACCAGGGGAGGTATATGGGTACTTCTCCCTTCATCTGAAGGGCTGGAGCTCAATAACTGCAGACCAGTGGGTCCTAGATATTATAAGGAGGAGACATACTCTGGAGTTCACCGAGATACCCCCAGATTCTCCACCAAGGTCCTCAAGATATCCTCCTTCTCACATTTCTCTCATAGAAGGAGAGATTCAGGCCCTCTTGTGGAAAAGGGCAATAGAGCCAGTCCTTCTGCAGCAGTGGGGAAAGGGAAATTACTCCCATTTCTTTCTTGTCCCAAAAAAGACACAGGATCTTTGTCCCATCCTGGACCTCAGCTCCTTAAACAACTATATTGAATACCGAAGGTTCCGGATGCTGACTCTTCCAGGGCTTATTCCTTTGCTGCATCAGGGAGACTGGCTCTGCTCCCTAGACATGCAAGATGTGTACATGCACATAGGGGTCTTTCCCCCCACAGGAAGCACCTGAGGTTCCACTTCCAGGGGCCGCATTTTCAGTTTCGGAGTCTCCCGGTGGGCCTCTCCTCTGCACCTCGAGTCTTCACCAAATGCTTGGCAGTGGTGGCTGCAGCTCTAAGGCACCAGGGACATTATGTCTTCCCTTACCTCAACGATTAGCTGCTTGCGGCCCGTCAAGAACATGCCTCCTTCAGGCTCTCGGAGACACCTATGCTCTATTCCGAGAGGTTGGGATCACCCTGAACCTTCCAAAGTCTTTCCCAGAGCCCAGTCAAAGACTCGTCTTCATAGAGGTGGTCCTGGATTCGGTCCAGGGCATGACTTTTCTACCCCCAGAGAGGGGCAATCACTTGCGGGAGATTGCCAGATCAGTCTTTGTAACCCCTCAGGTCCAGGCCAGGACCTTCCTCAGACTTCTGGGGCACATTGCGGTGGCCATTCCTGTCACCCCTCTGGCTCACCTCCACATGAGGATCCCACAATGGATGCTTAGGGTGCAGTGGGATCAATGCTCAGACGACCTAGACCACATGGTCAGGATCACAGTGCTGGTCAAGAGGACACTTCTTTGGTGGCTGGACCCTCTAAATTTAGAAAAAGGGGTCCCTTTCCATCAGGAGCCCCCAAATCAGACTCTAATGATGGATGCATCAGATTTGAGTTGGGGGGTGCACCTAGGAGCCTGCTAAACACAAGGAGTCTGTACCCCTATGGAGCGCGACCTCCACATCAATGTCTTGGACATGCGAGCGGTCCTCAATGCGCTACATGCCTTTCAAGAGGACCTTGTCCCAGGCTCTCTCCTTGTTCAGACGGACAACATGGCAGTCGTCTTCTACATCAACAAGCAAGGGGGCACCCACTCCTACCCCCTGTGCAGGGAGGCAATGAGAGTCTGGTACTGGGCACTGAAGTGGCACATCTCTCTGTCTGCAGTGCACATTCCAGGCATCCTAAATGACTTGGCAGACAGCCTAAGCAGGTCTCAGTCCATGGCGCACAAGTGGGAGCTACTGCAATCAGTAGCAGACCAGCTCTTCGACACATGGGGTCGACCAGATTTGGACCTCTTTGCGTCCCCACGCAATGCCACACTGCCAATTTTCTGCTCGCGTGAGCCCGCGCCTGGTGTTTTCTGCCTAGATTCGTTGTCCCTTTGCTGGGCAGGGAGGTTTCTTTACACCTTCCCTCTCATTCAGAGAGTTCTATTGAAGATACAGGCTGAAGGGGCTCGGATGATTCTAATCGCCCCTTTGTGGCCTCGGCAGATTTGGTTCCCACTACTTCAGCGGTTGTCCTCAGAACCTCCAATCCCGCTACCAATATGCTTGCAGTTGCTGTCCCAGGATCAGGGCTCACTGGTCCATCCCAATCTCAGGTCTTTGCACTTTCATGCTTGGCTCCTTCAGACGTAGCAAAGTCCAAGTACGGGGTCTCCCAGGAGGTGGCGGACGTCCCTGTCTCGTCGAGGAAGCCCTCTACTCTCTCCACTTAAGCTATGAAGTGGAAGCATTTCTGCTTATGGGCATCATCTCACCGTCTGAACCCCCTCACCTGTCCGGTGAACTCAGCATTGCAGTATCTCCTCTCCCTATATCAACAAAGCTTGAGCTACTCCTCCATAAAGGTGCACATGTGGGCCATTTCTGCATATCACACCCTTTTGGGGGACAAAACCTTAGCCCAACAGGATGTAGCCTGCACCTTTTTATGAGGGATTCTATACATGAGACCTCCCATTAGGGATCCTATCCCACCCTGGGACCTCCTGTTTGTGTTGGAGAAGTTCACTCTCCCCCCCCTTTGAACTAGCGGCTAACTGTGAGCTGTGTTACCTGTCCTGGAAGGTTTGCTTTTTAGTTGCTGTTACTTCAGCTCAAAGAGTTTCCGAGCTCCAGGATGTGATGTGTAAAGAACCGTATTTAATTTTTCATAGGGAAAGGGTTTCCCTCAGAACGAATCCTAAGTTCCTTCCTAAAGTGGTCTCAGAATTGACCCCCAACCAGTCGGTTGACCTTCCAGTTTACTTTTCTTCTCCCGCCAATAGGGGAGAGGCTCTTCTTCACACTCTGGACATCCACAGGTCGCTGAGGTACTACCTTAAGTGCACAGCTGCACACTGTAAATCAGAGCAATTGTTTGTGGCTTTCACGCCACAACAATCGGGCAACCCGGTGTCTAAGCGGACTATTTCCAAGTGGCTTGTCCACTGCATTGTGTTTTGCTATGAAAAGCACAATACACCCCTTCTGGGCCCAGTTAGGGGTCACTCTACCAGGGGAGTTTCGACTTCATTTGCCGCTTTGAAGAATGTCTCAATCAGAGACATATGCGCGACTGCCACCTGGAATTCTGTGCACACTTTTGTGAAGCACTAGAGCCTGGACATTGCATCCAGACACCATGCTGGCTTCAGTCTGGCAGTCCTTCAAGGGCTTCTTTCATGACTTGCTGTTTTCCAGCACCATCCCATCTTCCACCTCCCAGGATCAGGCACCTCCTTGGTGCGGGACTGTTTGGGATTCAGTCCTAATGGTTATAGTCTGCTGCAAGAGCTCCCACTCGAAGTAAGATAGTACAGTTACATAAAAACTTACCGTAACAGTAGAGCTTCAAGAGGAGCTCTTGCAGCAGGCGCTGCTTTCCCACCCTCCATCCCCCAAAAGAGGTGTACAGAACTTCATCAGCAGGCTTCGCTCCTTTCTCTCGTCAGGGCCCATTTGTGGGTTTTGGCGGGGGAACTGCAGTGGAGCTGGGTCCGCCCCCTTTTGTACCATGGCTGATGTCGGGGTGGAGCCAACATCGGGTGCGGTTCCAGCTAGGTACTGCTGGCTGAGAATTTTTTCCAGTGGGTTCTAATGCCTGTGGCATTAGTTCTAATGGTTATAGCCTGCTGCAAGAGCTCCTCTCGAAGATCTACTTTTACGGTAAGTTCTTACGTAACTGTACTTTCCTGTTCTTCAAGAGGCAGTAGCAGTCTGTAGGTGCAGCTGAAAGTTTAGTGGTATGGGCAAGACAACATCAGTCTATAGAAGTAGGTGGCTAAGACAAGTGGCTCATATAGCGCTGGACCCGAGAGGAAGCAGATCACTCAGCACAGGATTGGCTCTTGCTCAGCACGTGTGATGTCAGATGTGCTACATGCAGTACCAGGAAAAACAAGTCGCACATGCGCAGTTCATGCCATAAAATGCAGAAGTAACAGCCGATATAGTGCGGCTGTTATTCCGTAGCAGCCAATCATGGTGGAGGGTTTCAAGCTCCGTTGGGCATTCGTAAGGATACTTCCAAAGTCCAGTGGAAGGTTCCACGGTCGGCCGTTTTCAGAGCCACGATTGCAAAACGGCTGTAGGCTATGTCCACAGCCCTAAAAAAAATGTACAGCTGCATACTAAAATCTCCACCATGTGGTTTGACCATGGGGGAAATCGGAAGAAAGTCCTGGGAGAAGGGAGAATAGGGAAGCATCACAAAACGGACAAAATAGGGAGGGTCTCAGCAAAAACGGGAGACTTGGAAGCTATGCTAGAGTCAGAGGAGCTTATAGAATAAGTGGAACGAGGATGAGGGGTAGAATGGAGGTGATGTGTTTGGGGGGGGCTGAGAACTAAAATTTGGAAAGAATGGAGGCACAGTGCAATAGACACCCAGAGTCTAGAGTAGGGACAGAGAGGTATTGTTAAAGGAGACAGTGATGCCTTAATGTAGGAAAGTTTGAGGCAAGGTGGCAGAAGGAATGGAAGAGGGGATCCAGTCTGGCAAAGTTGAACTTAGGGGCAGTCCCATAGGCCACACCAGTATAGTCAAACTCCAGAAGAAGCATTTTGAGAACAATCTCTTGGCGGGCTGGGGCAGGAATGCTTGATTTGCTGTGGTAGAGGGCATCGATTTTAGGGTGGAGCACTGTGGGGGTGGGTTTGATCTGTGAAGAGAGATACAGGTTTCTTCAAGCTGCACACAGAGGTGCTTAATGGAGGTGATGTGCTCTAGAGGGGTGTCATCGAGAGTAGTGAATGTGAGCGAGGATGGAAGACTAGCTAGTTTCTCCTGGAGCCAAAGAAGATTGACAGTTTTTTTGGCTTTAAATATTAGTCACACATGTATTCAGTAGAGGAGGAGAGTGAGGGAATGGAAGTGGTGATGGAGTTGGGTTTATCCCTGATAGTCCAGACTGACTTGTACTACTGCTCGTCGCCTTTGTTACCTTACTGAGGGTGGGGTTAATAGATGAGGCTCTGTACAGTGCCTTTGTGCACATGTGCAGAGCTGGTCATAGCCCCATAATGACATGCAAATGATCCTTTAGCGCTATGCATGCTGTCTGTTGTCATTAGCATGCTGGCCGCTAAATATGGCACCCAGCAGCAGAGGCGCTATCCCGTGTGGCACGCACCATCCTCCTTTGCTTCTGAGTAGCAGTTACTATCAAAGGGCTGTGTTAGCGCCACACATGTCATTTTTGTGGTGCTAACACAGCCTGATATTCATTCAGGTAGCATGTGCTGGACTCAGCATGCTTCCTGTATGAAACACAGAAACAGAGAATTTGTCAACAGAAAAGGACCCTTTGGACCACCCATTCTGTCCAGATATTCCCTGCCTAATCTGCCTCCACGGACCCTATCTGGTCTCCAGTGACCCTCCCTCCTTTCTGCCTCTTTTCTGTTATACCCCTTTGCTTAACTCACATATGCTTAAAGCCCGCCCCCCCCCCA
Organism: Neoceratodus forsteri; assembly: GCA_016271365.2. NCBI lineage: Eukaryota > Metazoa > Chordata > Ceratodontiformes > Ceratodontidae > Neoceratodus > Neoceratodus forsteri. The sequence continues at coordinate 248,226,548 of JADMNL010000024.1, read as the reverse complement.
TTTTAGCCTCTACCACTGCCTCTGGCAGTCTGTTCCAGGCATCTGCCATACATTCAAGGAAGAATATTTCCTCACATCTCTCTTGAACACTCCCCCAGCTTCATCACATGCCCCTGGTCCTGGAGTCTTTCTCATTTAAAACAAACAGCCCCTGCACCTTGTTTGCCACTGGGAGATACTTATACATTTCTATCATATCACCTCTCTATCTCCTCTCTTTCAGGGTGTGCATGTTAAGATCCCTCAGTTTCTCCTTGTAGGGCTTCTTGTGTAAACTCTGCACTGTTTTAGTTGTCCTCCTTTGGACTGCCTCCACCCTGTCTATATGCTTTCTGAGATGCGGCCTCCAAAACTGCACACAGTACCCCAGATGGGGTCTCACAGGTGATTGATACAATGACAACACCAGCTCCCTCCTCCTGCTGAATATATCCCTTCCTATGCACAACAGTAGCCTGCTAGACCTACCCTCTGCTTTGTCACACTGTCCTACCATCTTGAGGTACTCAGATATTTCTTTATTTATTTAGGGATTCAGATCATACCTTTGAGCTCAGAGCTATTTTACAAAGGTTCCACGTCAAACAAGGACAATGACAACAATAATAAATAGTTTATATACAATAGTAGGTAGCTAGTATACAATAAGGTTAAAGTGTCATTCATAGCACCAGTGGTGATAAGACAGCATCAAGAGCATTCAACTAGGGTAAAGGACAGTGTTTATATGTAGCCAAGGAGATAAAGAGGTGTGACACCTAGTGTGAGAGTCTGAGGAGGAGGAGGAGTCAAGGTGAGGGGGAGAAGAGACTGGGGGGAGAGAGTGGGCGGCCAAAAGAAGATGCTTTGTCTAGGAGGTTGGGAGGTAGTGGTAGTAGGTTGGTTTTAAGGTTGATTCAGTGGGTGAAAGGCACGGGGGGGAGGAAGACAGAGGGTTAGGGGAAGGGGGAAGAGTGGGTAAAAGGAAAGGGAAGGAGAGTGTGGGGTGGGCATTATGGGTGTTAGAGTCCTAGTGGCAGTCACAAACTGTCCTAGTAAGAAGATGTTGCCTTAGGCCATTTTTGAATTATAGATGCACTGGGAGTTTAGAATGTACTGGAATTCTCATTGAGCTACTGGGGGGCCCTTATAGCTGAAAGCACGCTGTCTCTGCACAGTTCAATGGAAAGGTAAAGCACAAGGCCCCTCATCCTGCCTCTGTGGTATAGCTGTAGCACTTGGCAGATGCTAGAAATGCATGAGGGGTTTTACCCATTAGCGCCTTTTTTCCAAGGAGACATGTTTGGAATATAATCCTGTTCTTTAGTGGCAGCCAACTGGTCTCATATAAGGAGCAGGTGTGGGTATTTCAATCTGCAACTATTGTGAGCCTACATGCCTTGTTGAGGGCAATGTGAATCCTTTTTAGTGCAGCGTCTGTTGCTGCACCATAGACCACCAATCCATAGTCAATGGTAGAAAGGATGGAGCTGGAGACTGCGAGATGGAGGGCCTCTGGAGTGAGATACTTTTTATGCCTATAGAGTACACCCAGCTTGGTGTTCACTGCCTTTACCACTGTGTCGATGTGTTGGGTGAAGGTGAGGGAGTCATCAATGGTGACCCCCAGGAACTTGAAGGAGTGAACTTGTTCTAGCGGCTCACTGACTTTATTGGAGATGGTGAGAGGGGAAGAGCTTCTTTTTGTGCTGTGGGCTGGCTGTGAGCATCATCTTGATCTTTTTGTAGTTTAATAGAAGTTTATGACTACAGAACCAGTCTTCCAACTTGTAGAAGGATGCCTGCAGCTCGGAGTGGAGGGCAACTATTGATGAACTGTTGGTGACAAGTACAGCGTCGTCTGCGTAATGTATCAGTTTAGTATCACAGGCTTTAGGAAGATTATTTAAGAAGAGGCTGAATAGTAAGGGCCCCAGTATTGACCCCTGTGAGACCCCTAAAGATACCTAGTTGGAGCTAGATACTGTGTGCCCAATTTTTACATGTTGGCTTCTGTGTGTGTTAGGTAGTCCTTGAACCAGCAGACAGCCGTGGTTGCAACCCCCAGGTTCTGTAGTTGAGTCAGGAGGAGAGAGTGATTGACAGTGTTGAAGGCTTTGGTGAGGGCTATGAAAACTGACCCCACCAGTTTTCCTTCGTCTAGTGCCTTGTGCGACTAGTCAGTGTAGTCCAGCAAGGCAATGGAGGTACTGTGATTCTGCCTGAAGCCATGTTGGTTGGGGCATAACAGGTTGTATTTGTTGAGGTAATCTGTGAGTTGGGCGGCCACAATCTTTTCCAGGGCTTTAGATAAGGGAGAGAGGATGGATATTGGCTAATAATTGGCAGTGCATGTCATACCACTGTTCTTGTGCACCAGCGTCACGAGAGCCTGTTTCCAGATCCTGGGGAACTGTGCAAGAGCCAGCAATTTGTTAAATAGTTTTGTAACTGACACGAGGATGACATCCAGTGTTAGGGATAGGAGTTTCATATCCACTCCATCGCTCCCCATTCTGGTCTTGCCTAGTATTTTTTTTATGTGTTTGTAAGCTTCCTTCACTGACACTTTTTTGAAGTAGAAGACAGGGATTGAGCCCCCTTGAGGCGTGCAGTAGTCGGGGGTAGCACTCCAGTCAGGTCAGGTCAGTAAACGCTGTGTTGAGAGAATCCGCGATGTGACAAGGGTCAGTAATCATGGTGTTGTTGATGTTGAGCGAGTGAGGGATTTTCTTCTCATCCTTCCCAGGAAGAGATATGATAACCCAAAGATCTCTTTCCTGCTTAGTGACTGTCAATACCGCTCCTATCCTATACTCAGCTCCTGGGTTCCTATGCCCTAGGTGCGTGATTTTACACTTTTTGTCGTTGAAGTCCAGCTGCCATGATTTTGACCACTCCTATAGTTTCCCTAGATCCCTGCACATTCTCTTCACCCCCTCCTGAGTATCCACCCTATTACAGATTTTGGTAACATCTGCAAAAAGGCATTGCTTCCCTTCCTTCTTCTGCAGTGTCCCCTGTGAATATGGGCTCCCTGACAGCCAGGCACTATATTTTGTGTGGCACTAGTTTTACACCGTGCAAATGGATGCAGCGGGATATGGAGCCCTGTGACTTCAGTAAATGTCCTAGTGGTATGGCGGGTCGGGATTGAGAAAACTCTCTCATTTAAAATAATTCCAGTGTCGCTTTACCCCTCCAGTTTCCCTTGTCCTCCTCCTTGATGCTGGGGACTGTCATGGCTTGACCCTTCCTCAGGCCGGGGGGGGGAACAAGTAGCTGCTTACACAATCACTACCAGCGCCGTTTCTTGCTGCAGAGGCTGCATGGATGCCAGAAGGCCCACTCCCACCCTCCCCAGTAGCCTAGTGCTTCACCCCTGTGATTCACTTGCACCCCCCCGCTGGCTCCAGTGTGGAACTGCGGTCATCATACATGACCCTTGCTCTCCCTAGTGAGAGTGCAATACATTGCAGGTGCAGCACTGAGCCAGCACGTGGAGAAACCTCTTGTTTAAATAGAAATAAATGCTGCATTGTTAAATAGAAATAAATACAACATTATTTTTCCTAATTCACATTTTATTCCCAGAATTTCCGGCCCGACCACCCAGGACAACCCCCCCCCAGTACCTCCCCCTGTTCCTACCAACCTATCCAGTGTCAGCCCCTATGCAGCCTTGGATTGCCCCCTGGGCAGGGTATAGGGTGGTGGGATATACCCCTGATTGCACACAGTGTTGAGCGACAGAAGTAATGGTGGGGAATGTCCCAGATATATTGTAGTCCCTCAGAGGGCTGGCACTGGGGCCGAGCTTTACTCCCATTACACACCTGGGATGTCCGCATGCAAGGGGGAGGACCAGTGTGCATGCAATGCATGCATAGCGAATGTCCCGGTCAACATCTCCCCCTCCAGTGGTGCCCTGGACTGCACTCCCACCTGTGTTGCCCAGGTGGCAGTATTGTAGCCGGGACAGTGGCCATCCCTCCCTGGAGGAGGGGAGCATCCTCTGGGATGCTTGAGCCCCCCCACCCCAGCCAGCCCTGATGGCCCAGGTGTGCTCCCAAACTCAGGTTGCCAGGGTCTCGAGTGGTAACTCTACTACTGCTGCGCTGACAGGCTGGCAATGCAGCATTGTTGAATAGACATAATACAGCACTGGAAACAATGGCTGGGCCTCTCTGTGGCTAGCGGGTTATGCAAATAGACAAATAAGCAGAAACATGGAAGAACAAAAGAGCCTGAAGCACTAACCTCCAAGCTAAAAACAACTTCCAGTATCAGATGATATATGTTAAAAAAATTGTTTATTTCAACATACCATATCGAAATCCAGTACAGTGCAAACAACAGATGCTACAAGTGGCAGTGCAAACCTCAGTGTTTCATGCCTGATATGTTGAGATAAACAATTTTGTAATATATATCATCTGATATCGGAAGTTCTTTTTAGCGTGGAGGTTAGTGCTTGAAGCTCTTTTGTTCTTCCATAAATAAAGCATTATTAAATAAAAATAAATACAGCATTCTTAAATAGAAATAAATACAGCATTATTAAATAGAAATTAATACAGAATTATTAAATAGAAATTAATACAACATTAATAAATAGAAATTCATATCACATTATTAAATAAAAATAAATACAGCATTATTAGAAATAAATACAGCATTATTAAGTAGAACTGAATACAGAATTATTAAATATAAATTAATACATTAATAAATAGAAATTCATACATCATTATTAAATACAAATTAATGCATCATTAGTAAATAAAAATAAATACAGTATTATTGGGAAAGAACATAGAAAGGAACATTCTTAATGTAGCTGGATCTTTGGTTTTATTATAATGATTTTTCCAAGTGTATCCTGTTCTGAGTCATTCTTTTAAACCATAAGGGAAACCATTTAGAACAAAAAGAGAGTACTTAGTCAGCATGTAGACTGAAAACAGGACAAAGGGGTTGTCTTAAAAGCATTGAAACTAGAACACAAAGTTAGGATCAATGTTCAGACCATTAGATCTTCTTCTGGACACATCTAATAATGCCGCAGTGCATACTACAGTTCACGTGACGGCCCTATCCTTTTTATTCTGTAACAGACTGCCCGCTTTCTCCTGCATTGTACGATGCCCCTATCCCCCAGTTTCGTTCTACAGCACTTTAGCACTATATTAAAAATTGGAAATAAAGGAGCGCTCCATTTAATACAGATATCACCAAGTTTTCATTGTTATTCTCAGCTGTTTTCGAACACCTACAATGTTGTATAAATCACTACTCTTGTGACTAAGGTGAACTAGTATACAGCAGACACTGCTCCCTGACCTATGTAACAACCCCCTCCTTCCAGTAGGAGGAGGGTGGTGGGTGTCTGGCATCAGCCTGAAGGGATAGCTTGTTGGGAGGAGCTTAGAGTAGAAAATGAGGGTGCCATCATGGTACCTGAGAAGATTTGGTGCTAGGTTGGTGGTAGGAGCAGGAGTAAGAGGGAGCTGGAATGGAAATCAGCCTCATGGCACCATGGGCAGTTGGGCAGTGGTTGGCCACAGGCAGCAAGGGAGAAGGCACCAAACCATAGTAGCAGTGCCCCAAGGGGCTACAGTGCCAGTCAGGTGAGGAGGGCTTCAGATTTAGGCACAGATGAGAGCTGGCATTGCCTGACAACCGGCACATATTCCAGGGAAGGGAAATCTGGGAACATTTCATGGTAACTTACCATTAGGAAATATGTCGTGGGACAACTCTGAAAGTGTAGGAACCCCTCAAGGGAACTAACCTGATGGCTGGCTTGCCTGTGGTGGCGTCCCCAAAGCCATTAAGGGGCACTCTGATGGGGGAAGGGTGAGAACAGAGGAGGACCAGTGCAGACAAACCAGGACTTGAAAAGTCAGGTGTGGCTCCAGCAGGAAGAAACACTGCCAGACAAGGTAAGAGATCTGTCTCCAGCATGGATGAGGTGAACCGAGGCTGTGGGTATCTCAGTCCATCTGCAGCTGTCCAACTCCACAGTAACAATAGCCTGCGAGGGCACGTGAGCTGGCCGGGCCTGTGTTCACACATGTCTGTGTATGATTACTAGCTGAGCAGTGCCATGCTTGTGCTAGCCCATGGAGGAATTGTTTGCTAGCCGCATAGTCAGGCACCAGGTCACTGATTAGCAGTAAAGTGAACACCTGGGAATCCTGGTGCATGCCTTTACAGTATTTTCACCTGATGGTACATGGGGAAAAAGTCTAAAGTTAAGCATTAAAGGGGAACAGTCAGCATCAAGGGTCCCACACTGAAGTGTGGGGCTGGTCCCAATGTGCACTTTGTGTGCAAAAACATTTTGGTTTACTTACTTTTACAGTAGTATAGTAGATCATATCAGACTAACTTTGCTTAGTTCTATGCTGACATCTTTTTAATTTTTTTTTATTTAGTTATTTAACCAGGTGAGACACACTAAGCTGAAAGCTTTTTTACAGGTGCAACCTGGGAGCACAGGGAAGTTAAGTGACTTGCTCAGGGTCACACAGTATGCAAGTGGAAGCTGTGGGATTCAAACCCACGTCTGGTCTGCTGGATGTCACCAGATTTGCAGCTCAGAGCCTTAAACCACTGCGCTATTCTGCCTTCTATCTTCTGCTTCTACAAATCCCAGAATCCCCTGCAGCTGACATCAGAGCAGTAAATTCATGTTAGAGTTTATATAAGCGCTGATGTTTTGCTTGGTGGTCCCACTGTTCTCCCTGGGCCAAGTACAGTCACAGAGACTGTACTGAGCCTCTGGAGAAAACCAGACCTGGAAAACATCTGATCAGAGATCATAAAAGCTCTGACATGTACTGCAGGCTGTTGAATCTCCCACTGCTACCTACTGCTCTGATGTCAGCTGCAGGGGATTCTGGGATTTGTACTAACAGAAGATATTAGTCTGGAACTAAGAGAAATCAGTCTGATACAATATTCGATACTACAGTAAACAGTAAGTAAAGAGTTTTTTTGCACACAAAGTGCACATTGGGACCAGCCTCACACTTGAGTGTGGGGGCCGTTGGCAACTGTTCCTGTTTAAATATAAGATGACAAAGTGTAGGACCCCCCTTTAGGACAATGGGAGGTGGGAGCCAAGTAAGGTACTGATGAGAAAGTAGGAATTGGGGGTGCAGAAATCACCACACTGATTGTATTGATAACTAAGGAAAGTGCAAGAAGAGTCAAGAAGCCCTAGTACAAGGTGTACCCAAGTGCAACATAAGGAAACTGGAAATGATTGGAACAAGACAGGGTGACTGTGCATCCCAGTAAGAGGCAGCATTTGCAGATCAGCTTGGCCGAGGCCCACATGGGATTGGGGTTGGGACTTAGCCCAGGACCCCAGGAATGGAACTTTATCACTGCTCTGAGAGAGGGGTAGAACATGTACTGTAGTTCTGAAAGAGGAGTGGGAACTGAAAGACTTTGAAAGAGGAGGGATTGCCTGTAAAACGTAGCCACATGAACTGTGATCTTTGGGTGTCATGTATATGCTTGTACAACTTGTTATTCAGTAAAAGATGGATGTGCTCAGAGACATTTGGCATATGTGGACCTCTTACTGCAGAAGGTCCCGGCGTGCCACACAGAATCCAAACCCATGCAGAGCAAAGTAACAGCATTTTGAAGGGATGCAAGGGAACTCCCGGTGAGCTAGAAATACCCCTGGATGCACGGAAGGTTCCTTGGGCCATGCCTTCCCCCATTGCAGCAGCTACATTGGTGGGGGTTACACTTATGAGATAATGGGTGTTTAAACACATTTAAAAATATGGTAACACTAAGTGTCAGTTAGGTACACTGTAGTTACAGTGTAACTGCACTGTAACAGTACTGGCATTGCAATGTTGTTACATGCAACAAACATGAAACTACAGTGTTGCATGTAATTAATGATTACATACCCCACAGTTACATTGAAACTGACTTTAAATAAAGTGTGACCAAGAATGCTGATGAAAATCTGGGGATAGTGCTATTAAAAGGAGTGCCCCTTTATTTGAAATCAAAAACAAATGCCAAAGTTGACTTAAAATTGGAGAAAAGGGCATCTTATGTGACCAGAGAAAAAGGGCAGTCTAAAATAGAATGAATTGGCATAGCACAAAATCTTGACCCTGACATAAAAAAAAATGTTTTTGTTCTAGTAAATATTAAGAACCCATGAAAGGTGCCAGGTCAACAGCACTGGCAACTGAAGCCTTCAGTTTATCCATATAATAGGTACAGTGTGGGTTATCATGGTGCAAGCTTCATCACAGTGCCTCAACAGTGTGTCTCAACCAGGGTGTGAAATTCCTATACCTTAGGTGCCCAAGGGCATGTACTATTGCCTCAGGACACCTACTGTTGTGTAGTACATGCCCACTTGGGCACCTAAGGTAATTGTGTGGAGCTCCGTTTTTTTTTTTTTTCGTTTTGTTGCCTCACTTCACTTTTTTTTATTTCAGGGTTCACTGTCCGGGCGGGGGAGCCATCGGGACGGAGAAGCATCGCTGGAGAAGTGCAGGCGCAACAGCGCTAAACGCTAATGCCAAGAAGAGCCGATCACATGTGTGCTCTTCATGGCATCAGCTGACATGCTGCAAGTCTCCAAGGAAGAGGATTGCAAGCACGCCAATGCCATTCTGTCTCTTGGTAGTGTAGAGACAGGTCGACTCTCGTGGTGGTAGCGTTGTTGCTGCCTGCTAGAGTAACTATCGTTCCAGTTCCACTTCCTTGTTCAACAAAAACTAAAGAATCAAAAGCTCTTTTAAGAGCTGCCCAGCCTGCCTGTGTTATTTTTTTTTTTTTTATTGAACCTGAGAGAGCACTGTGTGGGAGACGGGAGTTGATCGGGGAAGGGGAACGAGCGAGTTTGAGACTGTTAAGGTCTCTCTCCAGAGGGGCAGAAATTTGAAACAACACGGAGAGCATTAATTTAAGTTACAAGTACTAGGCATTTGAAAGTGGGGAGAAAAAAGGCAGAAATCAGGATTTCAAAAAATCAGTGGTGACACGTGGAGAGGGGTATCAGTGAGACAGACATTACCTCTGGAAGCACTTAGTCTGCAGACAGCGACTTGTCGTATGGTAGTTGCTGCCTTCCTTCCCCATTGCAATCAGGATCGACGATCAGTCTAAATTAAACTAAAAGAACCAAAAATTCTTTTAAGAGCTGTGTTACTTTTTTTTTTTATTGAACCTGAGAGCACTGTGAGACGGAGTTAATCGGGGAGGGAGCGAGCGAGTGTGAGACTGTTAAGGTCTCTCTCCAGAGGGGCAGAAATTTGAAACAACACGGAGAGCATTAAGTTACAAGTATTAGGCATTTGAAAGTGGGGAGAAAAAAAGGCAGAAATCAGGATCTCAAAAAATCAGTGGTGACACATGGAGAGGGGTATCAGTGAGACAGACATTACCTCTGGAAGCACTTAGTTTAGACTGCAGACAGTGACTCGTCATGTGGTAGTTGCTGCCTTCCTTCCTCATTGCAATCGGGATCGATGATCAGTCTAAATTAAACTAAAAGAACCAAAAGCTCTTTTAAGAGCTGTGTTTACTTTTTTTTTATTGAACCTGAGAGCACTGTGCGGGACGTAATTGGGGGAGGGGAACGAGCGAGCAGTGTGAGACTGTTAAGGTCTCTCTCCAGAGGGGCAGTAATTTTAAAAACAGCACATTAACAACTAGGCATTTGAAAGTGGGGGGGGAAAAGGCAGAAATCAGGATCTCAAAAATCAGTGGTGACATGTGGAGAGAGGGGTATCTCAGTGAGACATATTACCTCTGGAAGCACTTAGTCTGCAGACAGTGAAGCAAGCTGAATTTACCACCAGTCTAATTGCATAAGATAGACATATTATAGCTTGCAAGTAGCTACTGCTGTCTTAGCTTGTTGTATAACATAATATTTTGCTGAAATTACAACAAGAGAGGCAGAAAGTGCTGACTACAGCATATAGAAGTCAGTCGGGGACCATTAATTACAGACTTTGCCTGCCTTCCTCAATACAGTAAAAGGTTTTGTTATTATTAGCATTACTGGTGCTTGCCCTGCCTATGCCTAACCAAACCTTACCTAACTGAAGCTATCTGGCCATCAAATCAAAAAGCTATTTATAACTTGCACTGAGGAAAGTAGCATTCTATTTTGGGAAGTTCAAGTCATTAAAAAGTTGAGAAAGGGCTACTTGTCTGTGAGGGTGCCTTTACTGCCTTTCTCTTAGTTTGAAGGCTGACCCTGAAGTAGTAAGATAAGACTAAAAAAGTTTAGTAGTCTCATCATTATATTCACAGTCTACAGACTCAGTCAAGTTACTGTCTGGGGTGGGGACTTTTGAAAAATCTATACTAAGAGGCTAGAGCTGTTCAGCTGTTTTAACTAATTCTTGCTAAGTAAGCTAAAACTATCAAGCCACAGCTCTCTCTGATCTTATAACAGTTAAACTACTTGTAGCTGAGGTGCCTGAAGTCAATTTTAAACAGGTCTTTTTTTTTTTATTCCTGTGAAGGGTGCTTGCTACAGCTTGCTATACTTTCTGTGCGAACTAAATCACAGAAAAGTAATTAAAGAGCTACTGCTAGCCCAGGTAGCTCAAAGCTAGTTAAAAAGCCAGTTCGATGACTATGAGCTACTACAACTTGTAACTTTTTGATCCACCAATCTACTCTGTGGATTGTGGAGTGTTGCTTGCTTCACTAAAATTTAAGAAGGATCTGCAAAGAAAAATCTATATTTTATTTTTTTACAAGCTACTTTAACATCGGAATACTTTATAAAAATAAATCTGACTATTAAGCTTTTTACAAGCTATGCTGTTGTTCACCATCTAAAATCTGAGTACTGTTAAAAAATAATCTTGAGTGTTGAGCTTTTTACAAGCTATGTTGTGTGGCCTTATTTAAACTCTGAATACTGTTATAAACAAATTGACAATCTTTTGTATGTGTGTGGACTATCTAAAATTGGAATACTTTTATAAAAAAATAATCTGACTATTAAGCTTTTTACAAGCTACGCTGTCTGTGGACTATCTAAAATCTTAATAAAAAATAATCAGAAGAGACAGCCAGGTTTTCTTGTTAAGTTTATTATTAAAAAAAAAAAAGACAAGACACACTTTTCCTTGTTGCATTTATTAATACTGAGTAACACAAAAATTCTCAAAGTCAGTATTCACAAGTTCAGGCAGACACCGTGAGTCTTTTTAAATTTGAATTTAAGAGAAAGCATCTTGAAGAGACTGTGGGAGCCGACTCGGATTCCCCAACACCAAACACTAGCACTACTACTTCTACTACTGCTACAGCTATAACCACACCACCTCCTTGCCCAGACAGTGAAACTGTTGTGATGACCACTGAAGATTTCTCAAGTGCTACTGCTTGCACTGAAAGCCTAGTTAAGGCCCCGAAAGTTAGAAAATTTCAGAAATCGTGGAAAAAGGGCAGGCAGTGGCTTACATATGACACAGATAAATGTGCCATGTTCTGTACATGGTGTCAGAATTATGATAAAAGCCAAAGCAAAAATAATTTCAGAATTGGATGCAGTACTTTTAGAGTACACATTATCTCAGCACATGAAGTGTCCGTAGCACACAAAAATGCTGAGAGGGCATACATTGCAAATAAAACAAAAGTTGGAGAAAGACCAATAGAGAAATCCATACAATTAATGGAACAAAAAGAAATGGATCAAATTTGTAAATTGTTCTGTACTGCATATTAAGTTGCTAGGACCGAAAGGCCTTTCAGGGATTTTCCTGGGTTGATAGATTTACAAAGAAGAAATCATGGGGATGATGCTATGGGTCACAGTTACAGTAGTGACAAGCAATGCCATGTCTTCATTCACTATATTGCCCAAGATATTCAAAGCACTACTGCTAGTCTACTACAAGACAATGATAGGCTGTTGGTTAACTAGGATCTGCGGCCTATCCTGTAGGTAGGGAAATGGGCAGACTAGATGGGCCAAGCGGTCCTTATCTGCCGTCCAAGTCTATGTTTCTATGTTTCTTTTCTTTTCTTGTTGATTCCTGCACAAATAAAAGTGTGACTGAGGGACTTCCGGTGACGTCATCGAGTGGATGAGAACCTAATTCAGCTAGCTCTCTCAACTGTCTTACTAATCTACTGAAATCCTCTCCTCTGCGTGATTCGATCCAAGCAATTTTTCAAAAGAAAGTCGGGGGATATGTCTGTTAAAAACCACAGACCAAAAAACTCGAAAAATTTGAGCTCACAAACAAAAATGAAGCAACTGACCCCGGGCGAGGAGATGGAGGCCTTCTCGACGCGCTCTCGCCAAGACCCCGCTCTTTCGGATTCCTCAATTGATATGGAGGAGGAAGACTCAGGCCTTTCAAGAAAAGCAGAACGTACTTTACAGAAAATACTGACCTCAGTGCAAAAATTCGAGTCTTCCTTAGCTGACTTACGCCAAGATGTCCGGAACATCGACTCAAAGGTGGCGGACCAGACAGACAAAATAACCGAATTGTCAGAGGCCCAACATACAGAAGACAGAATTTTGCTTTACCTGTTGCAAAGAGATAAGGACACCTTCAACAGGCTGGAGGACATTGAGAACCGCCCACTCCATAACAACTTCCGAATTCACAGTGTCCCGGAGGGATCGGAAGAAGGGTTCCCCATACCAATAGACTTTATGCAACAGCTTTTAAGATCAGTATTTTCTATCCCCCCAGATATAAATATGTCAATCGACAGAGCACATAGATCGCTGATCCCAAAACCCACTACCCCTGCGTCTAGGCCCCACTCCTGGGTGGTCAGAATGGTGCACTTTAAATCAAAGGGGTGGATCCTGAGAGAGGCTTAGCGGCTCAAAGATCTTAAATACAAAGACTCCAATATTTTCTTTGAGCAAGATTTTTCCCCTGCTTTGCAGGCAGAGAGAGTCAAAGTGAGAGCAGTTTTAAAAGAGATTAAGGAAAAAAGAAACAACATCAAGGCCCAACTGGTTTTTCCAGCCAAGTTAAGGGTGCATCTGGAAGATGGGATCAAGACATACTCTAACCTAGTCGAGGCAGCTCCGCTCTTAAAAGAATGGGGAATTGAGGTGCTGGGCATGGAGATGTTAATCCTGGAGTCTAAGCTACTTAAAAATACCTGGCAAGTGGCAGAGCAAGGAATGAAGCGGCCCCATCAAGGAGTGTTTCCATCTGCGGTGATCCAGGACCTCACAAAGATTACAAAACGTGCAGACAGCAGGAAAACTGAGGGCACCTCAGTGACGAGAACCAAACAAGGCAGCTCTTGAAGGATGATTTGCTGGGTAAAGTAAGGTCTCAACTACAGACTGGGGCACTACTACTTACTATCTCGGGTGACTTGGGTTGATCTCTTTATTTCCTTCGGATGAAGTTTTCGATTTCCTCGCCCTGCGGTTGTTCTCCATCGACAGAGCTGTAGTGACACTGCAAGTTTGAGGAATTTTTTTTTCCTTTTTTCTTTCGTTCGATCTCCTCAAAGGACACTGCCAAGGACCAATGGTTCAGTGACTTTTCTCTTATTTGGGGGAGCTCGAAGGCATTACGTCCTGATAGATCTTAATCGAGGCAGTTTGTACTCTTATGATGTGAATTGGAATGCTTACCATAATTTGCCTGGGGTTCTAGTAAGGGTGACTTATAACAAATGGGGGTCGGGGGGGCGAGGGGCAACCTCTCACAGCATTCTCTCATGATAATCTTAATTGGAAACCTATGATACACTTTAATTGTATGAGGAAGGAAGGGACATGAGTGGGTTCAAGTATGCTTTGGGTCAAATGAGTAGGGGACTGATCTCACTAAGATGAGAAGGACAAGAAAAGCATAAAGTTTTCTTTCTTTTCCAGAACTTATAGCTGGGAGTAAGGAGGGGTACATCTTGGAATCCTAAACATACAGACATAAGACGGTGAGGGAGAGAGGGTGGATCTCCAACTTCTCGGTGACGGTTTCTTCAGCTTCCCCCCCCTTTTTCATCCACTTCTTTACTAAACCTAGCCCCAATCCCGAGATCTTTTTTTTTTCCAACTCTTAGTACTCGAAGAGCTTAAAAAACACCTAAGCTCCTAGTCTCTTGAAAGAGACACATAGTGCCTTTTCAGACACTCTCCACTAATAGTGGGCCCAGGTTTTCCCTTCATAAGGGGACCTGGATTTACACCTAGGAAGCTACCTAAGTGAGATTCCCTTTAGGTCTCTCTTAAACTGAAGTTGGACACTTTCCCTTCTCCTCCCTGTTGGGTTTTTTTCTCGGGGGGTTTGGGGGGGGTGCTCGTATTGTGCTTTACAAATTTAGTTTACTGTTGTATTAACAGCATTTTACAACTGTTATTAATTATGATGTTTTCTAGTTATCAGTTCTACCCAATGTTCAGGGTACAGTGTTCATTGAGTGAGACCTTGTTGTTAGAGATGCAGAGATCAGGGCAGGTGACATGGCCAGTGGATGCGTCCCTTTTAAGACGGATAGAAGAGGTCTGGTATAGAGACACCTGCGGACGTTACTCAGAGCCCAGGTCAAACCTTAACCACACCAAATTTTTTTTTCCTTCCGGGCTTTACTCATGGCCTCCTTAAAAATATGTTCTTATAATGTGAAGGGGGTTAATTCTCCCATTAAGCATACCAGATTATTACAGGAGCTTAAAAGATTATGGAGCAATGTTATCCTATTACAGGAGATGCATCTATCTACAGTAGAGCACCTGAAGTTGAGGAGAGCCTGGGTGGAAAACGTGGTGGCAGCCTCTCACCCTCACGCTAAGAAGGCAGGGGTAGCAATTCTATGGAGAAGAGGGCTAAATCTAAAAGTTGAATCCTCAGAGGAGGGCCTGCAAGGCAGATATGTCAGACTATCAGTAACTTCATATGGTAAATTACTTCATCTGGTAATCATTTATGCCCCGAATAACAACCAGGAGGATTTTTTCAAACTAGTGTTTAAAAAAATAGCAGACCTCCCACCAGGCATGTTAATCTTGGGGGCTTTAACACAACTCCTTGTCCGCAGAGAGACAGATCTAACCTGACCCTCTCCTCTCCTCAAGTGGCCTCTAAATCCCTAAAAGCGCTAACAAAAGAATTAGGATTAGTAGATATATGGCGGGCACATCATCCCCGGGGGAGGGACTTCACTTTTTTCTCAGCGGCCCAACGATCATATTCTCGGGTAGACCTATTTTTCACTCACACCACCTCCCTGCACTTGGTGGATGAATCCGATATACATAACATAACGTTGTCGGATCACTCACCAATCTCGATCCAATTATCCCTAAGGCCAAAGGAAAAACAGACATTGTGGAGACTTAATGTCTCATTATTGAATAACAAGCCTTTTCTAAATAAATTAAAACAAACTATAGCAGACTTTACCATGGTCCATCGATCAACAGGACACTCCCCATCTCTTAGATGGGACACGCTTAAAGCGGTTCTGAGAGAAGAGGTCATTAGTTTTGCTGCTTATCAAAATAAATTAACGCAACTCACACACTCCAAACTATTGCAGCAGCTAACAGAGCTAGAAGGGTTACATAAACAGGACCCAGGCAACACAAAGACCCAGGCTGAGCTACAGAAAGCTAAAAAGGCTTTACAGGTTTTCGAAAATAAGAAGGCGGAGGGGTGTTTAAGATTTACGAATCAAAAATATCATGAGGTGGGGGGAAGGGCCTCAAGATTATTGGCCTTTAGGTTAAAAAAGGCTCAAGCTGAAAGATACATCCCTTATATCCTAGAACAAGGACCGATGGGGCATAAGCTCGTTTCCCCTACCGAAATAGCTCAACAATTCCAAAAATACTATCAAAATTTATATTTAGAAAATAAAAACCCCAGGGACACACAGGAAAATACCCAAGCCTTTCTATCCACCCTTAAATTGCCCAAGTTACCTTTGAAGGTGATGGCAGAATTGAATCTCCCCAGTACTACTGAAGAGACCCTCAAAGTTATTCGTCAGTTACCCTCCGGGAAAACCCCCGGCCCTGATGGATTCAGTGGGGAAATATATAAAGAACTGGCTGAGCAGTTGGCTCCTCTGCTGACAGAGGTGTTTAATTCCTGCCTGGAGGAGGCTAGGGGTCCGGCTAGTTGGGAGCAATCTATAATTACAGTTATACCTAAGCAGGGGAAGGGGACCACCCAATGTGAATGTTTTAGGCCCATAGCCTTACTCAATCAGGACCAAAAAATTTTCACTAAAATTTTAGCTACCCGTCTACAAAGGTACATAGAGCTGTTGGTTCATCCTGACCAAACAGGTTTTATTCCCCACCATCATATGTTTGACAATGTCAGACAACTCCTTAATATTGTGAGCTCCGAAGACAGGAAGGTCAAATCTGCCCTAGCACTTTTTATCGATGCGGAAAAAGCCTTTGATAGGCTGAATTGGGCCTATCTTTTTGAGGTCCTGAATAAATTGGGGTTCCAAGGTAACTTCCTTCAATGGATAAGAGTATGTTATCAATATCCACAGGCCAGAGTGAGGGTCAATGGAACCATCTCCCCTCCACTTAACATCACTAGGGGAACCCGGCAGGGATGTCCTCTGTCTCCTCTGCTCTTTGCGCTAAGTATGGAGCCTTTGGCTCAGGCGGTTAGACAACACACAGAGATTCAAGGCATAGATATTCAAAATACCCCCATAAGATCTCCCTATACGCGGATGACACTCTAATATTTATGGGTAACCCTCAAACGGCTATTCCACATCTTATGAAACTCCTGTCATCTTTCGGAGACATATCGGGTTTTAAGGTTAACACGCAGAAGTCTGAAGTATTACCGATAGGTCCAGCTCTGGACCCTGAAGTAAGGGTTAAATTCCCCTTCAAATGGGTCACTCACAAAATACGATATCTTGGGATTCAGATACCTATAAACCTTAATCAAATATATAAACATAATTATGAGGTCTTGGCTCAAGAGGTCTTGGCTCAGCAAGTCCGAGCAGACCTCCACAGGTGGTCCCTGCTTCCCCTAACACTCTCTAACAGATTGGAAGCAATCAAAATTAATATTTTACCCAGGTATCTTTTTTTATTTTCCAGTCTCCCCATTCAGGTCTCTAATAAGGACTGGAAGGATCTTAGGAAAAAACTATCGGATTTCATATGGTTTGGTAAAAGGCCGAGAATTAGATGGGAAATATTACTCGAGGAGAAGGGCAAGGGAGGAATGGGCCTTCCAAACTTTCCTAAATATTATCTGGCTGCTCAGGTGCTTCCAATCATTAAAATGTTGAAACCTGGTAGGCATCATGGCTGGGTGGAAATAGAGGAGAGGGAAAGCGAACCTACCCCCTTAAATATCCTTCCGTGGAGGACCCTGCCGAAAGATCTGAAAAATATTCATAATGTTTTTACCTGACATACAATGTCTCAGTGGCTGGAGGCCAGGCAGAACTGGGAAATAATTCGCCCAATTTGGGAATACTTACCACTATCATCTCTTCCAGGATTCCCGGCTCCGGCTGGAGATCCTTGTTTCTTTAGATGGGTTACTTTAGGCTTGAAATTCCCCAAACAGTTTGTAGATGGGGATCAGTTGAAAACTTTTTCACAAATGCAAGCTGAGTTCCACCTGGGTAATGCTGACCTTTTTAGATATTATCAATGCTCTCATTATATCTCCAATACAATTGGTCTTACTGAGGTATCTCAGAAACCTGCTGCCCCTAATGTACTGACCTATCAGAAAAGTATTTCAGGGGACACTAGGTCATTCATCTCACAAACTTATAGAATACTGATGGAAGATAGGGCGGTGCAGAGGTGGAGGGGAAGTAGGAATCAGAGGCAAATCTCTCTCTCTCACAGAGCAGGAGTGGAAAAACATCTGGCAAGGGGTACATAAAACCACCAACTCACCCTCATGGAGGGAATTCAGATGGAAAACTAACATCCGTTTCTTCAAAACCCCAACAATTTCCGCTCATTATAATAAGCTGTTTTCTAACAAATGTTGGAGAGGTTGTGACTCTTTAGGGTCACACTACCATATCTTTTGGGATTGCCAAAAAATTACCCTCTTTTGGAACAACATTGTTGCGGAGGTGACCTCAATCCTATCCCTCCTTACTCCACTAAAATTTGAAAACATGGTTTTGGGCCTCCCTCCAGAGGAAATCAAGAGCTCTGCAGGAAAATACCTCTGTTACATTCTGATTGGAGCAGCCCTTAAAGTTATTGCATAGAACTGGACTATGGTACCCTCCCCTTCCTTGCAAGCCTGGCTTAGAAATATAGAAACAATTTGAGGAATGGAGGCTATCACGGCCCAGTTAAGGCTATCCACTGACAAATTTAATACAAGATGGCTACCCTTTTTTGAATATAAAGAAAGAAAGGAGGGAATCCCAGTCTTGGAACAGCTCCTCCAGAGGTAACTTGATGTGGTCGGAGGTTAAAGCAGGACCAGTAATTCTGGACCTGGTGGGCGGTAGTTCTGGGCCAGGCAGATACTACTTCTTGGAGTAAAGAGAGAGGTTGTATGGGAGAGAGGAAAGGGAGGGATCCACCATGGCCTAGCTGAGGGATGCTCCTTTTAATTGGTGGGATCTAAGGAAAGGTGTTTGATATTTCTACCTTTGATTCCACCTGATATCTAGGATAAATGAAACAAGGACTCACTCACTCTATGTTTTTTTTTTTATTAATGTGTTAAGATTTATACACAGTTTTAAGATATATTAATTTTTACATATTTGATACCTCCTTGGAATGTCTCCAAGATATTAGTTTTCTTGGGCTTTAAGAGCCGATCTGGGAACTTAACTGCAAAGTATGATATGGAGAGGTGTTCATTGGTTTTCTCTACTTGTGTAGAACTCTGCATTATGGTTTGGTTAGAAGTGATGGATATGTTTAATTTCCAGATAAAAGTGTCAAAGAATGTAGGAGAAAGCTCATGATGTGTATATCCGAATGTATGATCTTGGAGACCAGTCTATTAATTCATGTAAGCAGATGATTTTTTTTGAATCTAAATAAAATAATTGAAAGTTCAAAAATAAAAAGTGTGTGACTGAGGAGGAGGGCATTTATGTATGTGTTTTGAAAATGGCCTACCTGTAACAAGATTTCTTGCACTGAAACCAGTCAGTGTCCCTAATTCAGAAAGCATTTTAAATACTGTGATTAATGCTTTAGAGGGTGAAGGTGGTTTAAAGGATGGTGGTTGGAAACATAAGCTGATAAGTGCGACATCTGATGGTGTTGTTGTAATGTTGGGGAGCACTTCAGGTGTCCTTAGTTGAATAAAGCAAGATTTTCAGTGCCCACACCTCATTGACATACACTGCTGTGCACATCATTTAGAGCTTGCTGTAAAGGATTCTTTCAGAGACTGTCCCTTTTATAAGTCATTAGAACAACTTCTGCTGAACATTTACTCATTTTGCCACAGGTCACCAAAAAGTTGGAAAGGCCTACAGGAAACGGGATCCCTTTTAAATATTAATGTGGTCAAACCAGTTAACACTGGTGGCACTAGGTGGCTTGCACACAGAGAACAGGCCATTTCTGCCCTTGAAAGGAACTGGGCTACATTAGTGCCTCACCTTGAACATGTGTCACTGACAAACAAGAAGGATCATGGCCAAAAAGCACTAGGAATACTTAAAGTGCTTAAGACTTTAAAATGTGTTATATAATATACATGAACTTTCTGAAAGTGTTTTTTGGTTATTTATCTGCTCTTAGTCTGTGCTTTCAGCAAGAGGATGCCACTGTTGAAAAAGTTCACAGCAGAGTAGAAAGCACAATTCAGAAACTAAATGGTCTCTCGAATCAAGAAACTCTTCACCGCATAACACTTACATCTGTAAATGAGAACCTAACTCAGTACAACAGTGTTGATTTAACTAATGAAACTAGCAGGCACAGATCAGGTTCTCCTTCAGACATTGTAGAAGCCACAATTTCAGAGATCAAAAAAATTCTTCAGAAAACATCACAGCACATTGAATCTCGCTTTCAGTCCTTCACGACCAATAAAGTGCTACTAGCTACAAGAGCTTTAAATTTTCAGTCCTGGCCAACATCCACAGAGGCACTTGAAACATATGGAGATCAAGCAATTCAAACAATTGTTGATCACTATAAAGTGGTTCTAGAGTCTCGTGGAGTTGATGTTACTTTGGTACTGCTGGAGTGGCTAGACTTAAAAAAGCACGTACTCCACTTGCTGTCTGTTGAAAGTTATAAGTCTCTGAAATTGTGGCAGAAAGTGATTCTTGCGGATGTGCTGGATCAACAATTTTGAAATGTGCTGGCCATTGTCAGAATCATTCTCCTGATTCCTGTTCACACTGCTGCTGCAGAACAAGGCTTCTCTCTGGGAAGAATAAAAAATGACTGGAGGGTTGGATTACGCCCAGACACCCTACATGACCTAATGTCTATATCTCTGAATGGACCCCAGCTTAATGACTATAACCCTGAAGGTGCCATATCACTATGGTGGAAAAATGGCAAAAGAAGGCCCACTACCAAAGCTAATGGCTCCAGAACACTGTCACTGCATGCTGCTTCTGCCAGCCCTAGTGGTGGTGATGAAAACGAAAGTGCTTGGTCCAGTGAAGATGACGTCTAAAATTATGTAAACTAAGGGACGGCATGTAAATAGTTTGTTGGGCATGTACATTTTCTTCTTACATGCCCAAGTGGGAGTGTACTTTTTTTCACAAATTTCATGCCCTGGTCTCAACCCAGTCACGAAGGGACCACCACCACATAGGTAAGAGGGTAGTTTAGACTCCATGCCCGTTCAGTCCTTGGCATCTTGTTTGAGATTACCAACAAGATCTCCAGAAGGCAGTGCAGTGCAGTACTGAAGGAGATCGCATTGCTTGAGGAGGTTGTGCAGAGCTGGAGGAGATGCTGCAGGACTGGGTAGGCAGTGCAAGGTTAGAGGAGACACTGCAGGGCCGGATTGAGGCAGTGAAGAGCTGGACAAGGTAGTGCAGAGCTGCAGGGTGTAGTGCTGGATGAGGTGTACAGAGCTGGAGGAGGCAGTGCAAAAAGGAGATGTTTCAGAGCTGGAGGAGGAGGACAGAGCTGGAGGGTGTAGTGCAGTGCTGGAGGAGGTAATTCAGTGTTGGAGGCAGTACAGAGCAGGAGGAGGCAGTGCAGAGCTGGAGGAGGCTATCAGAGTTGGTGGAGGAGTGCAGAGCTGGAGGAGGCAGTGCAGAGCTGGTGGAGGAGTTCAGAGCTGGAGGAGGCAGTGCAGAGCTGGAGGAGGCAGTGCAGAGCTGGTGGAGGAGTGCAGAGCTGGAGGAGGCAGTACAGAGCTAGAGGAGGCAGTGCACAGCTGGTGGAGGAGTGCAGAGCTGGAGGAGGCAAGTAAAGCTGGAGGAGACAGTGCACAGCTGAATTAGGCAGTGCAGTGCAGAAGAAAGTGGGCAGAGCTGGAGGAAGTGTTCAGAGCAGCAGGAGGCTTGCAGAGCTTGTGAAGGCAGTGCAGTCCTGGAGGAGGCAATGCAGAGCTGGTGGAGGAGTGCAGAGGTGAAGGAGGAGAAGAAGGTAGTGCAGAACTGGAAGAAGCAAGTAAAGCTGGAGGGGACAGTGCACAGCTGGATTAAGCAGTGCAGTGCAGAAGTAAGTGGGCAGAGCTTGAGGAGGCATGCAGAGCTTGTGGAGGCAGTGCAGTCCTGGAGGAGGCAGCACAGAACAGGAAGAGGCAGTGAAAAGCTGGAGGAGGCAGTGAAGAGCTGGAGGAGTCAGTACAGAACTGACGGAGGCAATGCAGTGCTGGAGAAAGCAACAGAACTAAAATCAGACCTCACGGTCCAGAGGATTTTTTTAATTCTGTGGTAGCAGTGTAAGCCCACTGAGTACAATGCCTGTTTTCAGAGGTGACCCAGGAAAGTTAAGTGATTTGCTCAGGGTCGCACAGTATACAAGTGGGGGTTGTGGGAATCAAACCCAGATCTTTTTCTTATTATTCTTCTTATTATTATTCTCAGATATTCTGGGATATGAGGAGAGGTTGAGGGCACTGAACATGTGCTCCCTGGAAGACAGGAGCGAGAGAGAGGGGACATGATTGGGACCTTCAAGTACTTGAAAGGGATAAATAAGGTTGATAAGGAGAGTCTCTTTAAATGGAGTGGCAACCATAACACGAGGGGGCACGGTCTTAAGCTGGAGGGTGGAGGTTTAGGAGGGAGGTCAGGAAGCACTTCTTCACAGAGAGGGTGGTGGACACTTGGAATGCGCTGCCAGAAGAGGTCATCTCATTGAAGACAGTGGGCAGCTTTAAGAGAAACTGGGATAGGCACAGGGGAAGGGAAGGATCATGGGTAGGGAGGAGCAGGGAGGGCAGGGACATTAGCTCAAGCTGTTGACCCTGCAATACAAGCAGACTTGATAGACCACATGTCCTTCTTCTGCTGGCTTCTTCGTATGTTCGTATGTTCTTTTGAACTGGAAATGGATTTCAAATTACTGTATTCATTTGTACAAATTGTGTCTGACAAGACATGCTAATGATGAACACTGCTGAAACAAAAATTACACAATGATAAATATATATATCATTAAAATTTACATAATTATAAATATATAATTAAAATGTACATAATTATCAATAAAAATCACATAATTATAAATATGTGCATACAATTTACATAATTAACAATTACATAATTATATAATTAAAATGTACTTAATTATAAATTATAAAAATTACATAATTATACATACGTAATTAAAAGTGTCATAATTAAAAAAATAAAAATTACATAATTATACATCTATATAATTATGAATGTTCCTTGTATTTTAAAAAGCAGAACACTAAATAAAATGGGAATAAACTGATGACAGCTTGGAATGACAAGGCAGTTACACTGTCGAGGGGTTATGGTGACACCTTACGAGTGGTTTCATAGTGTCACCATAACCCAGAGATGGAGTTATAGCCTGCATCCATATACTTATCCTAATTGTTCTTTTATTGCAGTCAATAGATTACATATTACGAAAAAGAGAAAAAACATAAACATAGAAACATAGACTTTGACGGCAGATAAGGACCGCTAGACCCATCTATTCTGCCCATTTCCCTACCTACAGGATAGGCCGCAGATCCTAGTTAACCAACAGCCTATTTCTTCCTACCCCCCACAAGAATTGCCTTATGTCTGTCCCATGCATTCTTGAAATCTCCCGCAGTTTTAGACCCCACAACCTCCTCAGGAAGGCTGTTCCATGCATCCACTACCCTCTCTGTGAAATAATACTTCCTCACATTGCCCTGAACCGCCCTCCTTCTATCCTTAAATTGTGTCCCCTTGTTCTTGTAAGTCTCTTTTTCTGAAAGATGCTACCCTCTTGGACTTTGTTGATTCCACTGAGGTACTTAAAAGTTTCTATCATGTCCTCCCTCTCCCTTCTTTCCTCAAGGGTATACATATTAAGCTCCTTTAGTCTCTCCTCATACGGCTTCTCTTGCAGACCCTGCACCATTTTAGTTGCCCTCCTCTGGACTACCTCTATCCTGTCTATGTCCTTGCGGAGATGGGGTCTCCAGAACTGGACACAGTACTCCAGATGGGGTCTCACCAGCTGTCTGTCCAGAGGGATAACAACTTCCTGTTTTCTGCTGCTGATGCCTCTCCCTATACATCCCAGTATACCCCCAGCCCTCCCTACTGCCTTCTCACATTGATTGCTAACCTTAAGGTCATCTGATATGATTACCCCCAGGTCCCTTTCCTTTGTTGTTGTTACTACCTCCCACCCATTGTGTATTCTTCCCTGGGTTCTTTTTCCCAGGTGCATTATTTGCACTTCTTTGCATTGAATCCTAGCTGCCATACATCTGACTATTCCTCCAACCTTGCCAAGTCCCTTTTCATCCTTTCCACGCCTCCTTGTGTATCAACCCTGTTGCACATCTTTGTGTCATCTGCAAAAAGGCATACTTTTCCTTCCAGTCCCTCTGCAATGTCACTGATGAAGACATTAAAAAGGACTGGACCCAATACTGAACCCTGCGGTACCCCACTAGTAACCCCTCTTTCTTCAGAGTGGACTCCATTTACAATTACCTTCTGCGTCCTCTTGTGCAGTCAATGTTTTACCTAGGCTACCACCCTGGGACCCACTCCCAGGCTGGTTAATTTGACTATTAATCTTTTGTGTGGGACTGTGTCAAATGCCTTGCTAAAGTGTAGGTAGGCCATGTTCACAGCCCCTTCCTGGTCTACTACTTTGGTCACCCAGTCAAAGAAATCTATTAGATTCGTCTGACATGACCTTCCCGCTGTGAACCCATGCTGCCTTGGGTCCTGTGCTCCACTGGCCTCTAGGTACTCAACTATTCTTTCCTTCAGAAGTGACTCCATCACTTTCCCTACCACAGAGGTCAGACTGGTCTGTAGTTTCCTGCCTCTGTCTTGGTCCCACTTTTGTGAAGGGAATCACATCCGCCTTCCTCCAGTCCTCGGTACCACACCATCCTCCCATGATTTATTAAAATAGTAGCCAGTGGTTTCACTAGTTCCTCCCTTAATTCTTTTAGAATTCTGGGTGAATTCCATCAGGACCCATTGCTTTGTCCACCTTCAGTTTTAGGAGTTCTTGCAGAACCCTTTCTTCTGTGAAAGGACTGGGATCGACCCCCTATCAAGAGTGCTTCTGTTAATTGGATTAGGCACTTCCCCCTCCTCTTTTGTGAATACTGAGCAGAAATATTCGTTCAGTATCCCTGCTTTTTCACTGTCCCCCTCTGCCCACCCACCGTTCATTCTATTCAGCCTTACTATCCCTCCCTTTGTCTTTCTACGCTCGCTGATGTACCTATTAAAGGTTTTATCCCCCTTCTTAACTGAGTTGGCTATCTTTTCCTCAGTTTGGGCCTTTGCTATTCTGACTTCCCTCCTGCTTCCTTCTGCCTTAACTGGTACAGCTCTCTGTCCTGCTCCTTCTGTGTTTCCTTATACTTCCGGAATGCTATCTTTTCTTCCTGACTTTCACAGCCACCTCTTTGAGAACCATAGTGGCTTTTCTTTCATTTGATTTGTTTATTTGCTTCACACAAAGGCTTGTTGCCTCTGTGATGGCAGTTTGATGATTCCCCATTGTTGCTCCACCTCCTTCTAGCCTGTTTGCTAGTGCTTTTCTGAGGCACTCTCCCATCTTGCCAAAGTCAGCCCCCTAAAGTCCAGTACCCTCACTTTTGTGGCTTGACTCTGTAGCTGAGTTTAATGTGAACCACACTGTTTGATGGTCGCTTGTCCCAGATGGCAACCCACTTCTAGATCTGAGATCCTCTCACTGCCCCCATTTGAGAGTACGAGGTCTAAGATTGCTCCCTCACGAGTGGGTTCTGAAACTAGCTGTCTAATGCCTGCCACCTGTAGGGCATCAAGAATGGCCCTGCTCTTGGATGTGGCTGCAGCAAATGTGCTCCAGTTAACATCTGGCATATTCAGGTCTCCCATCAACAGTATCTCCCCTTTCTCTGCCATTCTAAGAATGCCTTCAATCATATCCTTGTCCATTCCTTCCCCCTGACATGGGGGTCTGTACACAACCCCTGTGCGGATTGTGGTGCCCTTTCCAGTCTCCAAGGTGACCCACAGTGCCTCCTCTCCTCCCTGTTTACTCTTTTGTTCAGTTGCTTTTATCCCTTCCTTTACATAGAGAGCTACTCCTCCCCCTCTTCTCCCCTGCCTGTCTCTCCTGTAGGTTATGTACCCTGGTATGTTAACATCCCAGTCATGGTTCTCTGTGTACCATGTTTCTGTGACTGCTACGATATCCAGGCATAGCTCTTCCAATAAGGCCACCAGCTCAGGGAGCTTTTGCCCAGACTACGGGCATTGGTACTCATTACCCTTCATTTCCTGATGGCCTTACTCCCTTTTGCCCCATCCTTGTCCTTCTTGCCTTTGTCACTTTCTCCATTTACCCCTGCCCTTCTCCCTATCGACACCTCTATGTTGGTGTTTGCCGCACTTACTACTGTGATTATTTGAGGGGGGGCTAAAAGTTTCCCTGCTCCTTTCTAGTACCTCCCCTTGGCTAGTTTAAAAGCTTGCCAATGAAGCATTTAAACCTATCACCTAGGATCCTGGTTCCCCTCCCGGACAGATGCAGCCCATCATGCCAGTATAGGCTTGCATCACTCCAGGTGGACCCCCAGTCCCCAATGAAGCCAAATCCTGAGCTCCACACCAGTTTTCAACCACTGGTTGAATCCCATGGTGCAGAACACCCTAGCCTCTCCTATGCCATAGATGGGCAGCACCTCTGAGAAGGTTACCATGCGTGCTACTTGACTAAGGCCCCTTCCCAATTCCATAAACTCTTCCTGCACTTCTCTAATCCCTCTCTTAGCCAGGTCATTTGTCCCTAGGTAGACAATGACATCCAGCTCCCTCCCCTGTGCAGCTGCTCCGGCAATCCTGAGGATTCGCTCCCTGTCCCTCCAAGCCATGGCGCCAGGCAGGCACCTCACCTCCCTCTCCCCTTCCTCCCCCAGTTCTACCTTCCTAACAATGGAGTCCCCCACCAGGAGTTGTTTCCTTCCCTCACAAAGCTTCTACCAAGCTTTGTGATGGTAATTGTTTCCAGTTTAGCTCTTAGAGGCTGTAAAGCGAGTACACATTCATAGTGTATAGAGAAAGCTTGTTCTGCTTTGATTTTCTTCCTAAGCAGAATGCTGTTGTACCATAGTGCAAAGGTTATGGAACATGGTTATACCCTTCTGTGGCACAAGAGCATTCTACATAGGTGAAAACAATGTCCGCGCCACCATCTCTAAGGAAAGAAGCACTGAAAAAAAACGAAATCACTGTGCTCCCAACAGATACCAGCCGAACACAATAATCTGGACCTTTGCTAGTTTGCTCTGTTTTTCCTCAAACGTCTGAACAATTAAACTTTTCCGTGGACATTAATTTTTTTTAAGAAAAGAAGCAGCCGTTTCTCCATATTAACTGCCATTTATAATTCACATCGGGAAAAAGGCCAAGAACAGGACATGAACATGACAGAACAGATGAGAATGGGATACAAAAGTATAAGCAGTTTAAAAAAAAAATTATTTTTATTTCTATACACTATAAAAAATAGTGATTGGGCAAAACCATGCTCAATCAGCTTGTGCTGCCACCTCAAGGTTCAGATTACAGTGATCGTCTTGAGCTTCGCTCTCAAAGACTGCTGTAATCTGAACCTCTCTGTGGCAGCACAAGCTGGTTGCACATGGTTGCCCAACCTGTACTCTATATAGTGTATTGTGGGCCCTTGTTCAGCATGGATTTCCATCCTTGCTGAAATGTTGTTGTACCGCAGTTCAAAGGTCATGGAATGGTGCTATACCCTTCTGTGGTACAATAGCATATCAGGTTATAGGAAATCTGCGGCTATCTGCACTGAGTACCACCATGGACACTGTTTTTTGGTGTGTTTTTTTTTTTAAACAAAACTGCCGATCTGCTGGAGTTTGAGTGAGAGTGACAGTGAAAACTGAGCCATCCCGAGACTTGCACCCAGTGGTTCGGCAGGTTTGCTTTTAAAACACACACACACACACACACACAAAAACTATACACCATAACAAATACTGGTTGGGCACTGGCATGCCCAACCAGCCTGTGTTGCCACCTCGGGCTTCGCTCTTGAGGTCTAATGTAACCAGAACCCCTCTGTGGCAGCAGCAAAGGCTGGACCTAGCCAGACTGAAAAAATGGTCAGGGATTTGGCAGCTAAGGTTCAATGCTAAAAAATACAGGTTGATGCACATAGGGGCAGGGAAGCTTAGAGCAGAGTACTACATAGGAAACGTGCAGGCAGTCAAATTGGCGGAAGAAAAGATCTGGGAGTAACAATTACTAGTGATCTGAAGCAGTCCACACAATGCAAAAAGGCAGTGGCAAAGGCCAACAGGATGCTGGGTGCATCGCAAGGGGTTTCAGTAGCAGGCACAGTGGGGTTATTCTGTCGTTATATAGGTCACTGGTAAGGCCTCACTTGGAATATGGAGTGAGGTATTGGCACCCGTATCTAAAATACAGACATTAAATTGCTGGAGGGGGTGCAGAGGAGGAGGATGACTAAAATGATCAGGGGACAGCAGGACAGGTCATACGAAGAGAGGCTGGGATCCCTGAAGATGTACTCATTGGAAGAGAGGAGGCAGATGGGGGATATGACAGAGATCTTCAAGTACCTAAAAGGGAGTAAACAAAGTAGAATGTGAGGGTCTCTTCAATGTGAGAGAAAATACCACCACCAGAGCACAGCCTAAAGCTGGTAGGAGGAAGATACAGGAGGGATGTGAGGAAACACTTCTTCACAGAAAGGGTGGTGTCACCATGCGATGAGCTGCCGGAAGAGGTTGTGGCAACCAAGACAGTGGGATCATATAAAAGATATAAAAGAGCCTGGGACAAACACAGAGGGAAGACGTGGGACCAAGGAAAAGGGTGGGGAAAGGGAGGAGAGGGGGCACAGACATTGATGTAGGGGTATAATACAAAACCCCAACACAAATCGGGCAGACATGATAGACCTTGTGGTTTCCTTCTCCTGGCTATGTCTTCTGTTCTTATGCTATGCATGGTTGCCTAACCAGTATTCTCAGTATGCTTCCTTTTGGGGTTCTTTGGTCAGAAATGGCAGCCACCTTTTGCTGTTATCACCATGACTATATAGAACTTTTCAGCCACTACATAGACTGAAAGTGGGGCGGGGGAACCTTGTACAGTTCCAATTTGAGCCCAAAGTAATTCTTGTTGTGGACCTCTTTTCAGACCTAAGGACTTGCACATATTTGCATTTAATTATCTGCGGACCTCATACTGCTAACTAATTTGCATTCCCGAACCACTCAAGGTGTTTATTTAAAGAGCAGGTAAAATGAAAGGCTTCAAGCTATGGCATGTTTAGCAATGTTAATGTTTAACGTCAGTCTTTGCTTAATTCCCGCTGTTACTGGACTATTGGACATGGTGGCTGCTGCAGTATATATTTTGTTGTCTTTCATAAAGCCTTAGACTGCCCTACGTGACCTCACATTTGCCATTTTTTGTGACATCACTGTCTGTTGACATGAGAAGTAGTATGATGTCATAAACAAAGACAGTATGCACTCAGTTGAATGCCTTTTTAAATAGGCTTGCAAGATGTGTTCTAAACCATGAAAAGGAAACCTGACAATTAATCTGCATTGTTTTCCCATAAATTGTAATAGCTGAAAGATTCAGTTTGAGAAAGCAACATGTAGATACTTTTTATGGGGAGGTTTATAACCAGTCCGAGTCTGTTTGTTTCTCCTTTTACAACCGATTCCACTCCCTCCCTAATGAAAGACAGACCTGGGTTTGATTTCCACAATCTCCACTTGCATACTGTGTGACTCTAAGCAAGTCACTTAACCTTCCCAGTGCTCCCAGGTCGCCTCTGAAAACAGACACCTGTGCCTAGTAGGCCTTACCCGGTTACCAAAGACTAATAAAGTAAAATAAAAATGCACTGTGGGAAGCAACTAAATTTAGCAGTGTCACTGACTCATCAGGTTGCACGCTCATCTCTGAGGCTGGAATACCAGAAAGCTGTGGTTCTAGCCCCACAGCAGGAATGTGGGGTAAAATCATGACATTGTAGTGCAGCATGCGGGGGGGGGGGGGGCTGCACTCCTGAGGTGCCATCTTTTGAATGAGATGTTGAACCGAAGTCCTGTCTTCCTGTTCCGGTTGTTGTTCAGGTGGACAATAAAGATCCCATGCCTCCAGTTGATGTCTTCACTGAGACTTAACACAGGCAGGTACTTCTGAAATGCATCAACGTGGCCACACATTGGATCTGATTTTCTCACTGGAACTTGACATAACTGCGATCAAGGTTGATGTGGTCGCTTGGTTGGATCATCATGCGGTTCAGTTCCAGTGTGGGGTTCCCCTGTTCTATTACCCCCTCTGTGTTGCCCTAAACCTAAATTGGAGCCTTGCAAACTCCAGGAGGCACTGGATATCTCTGATATTCTGCTAGCTTGTGCACAAGGTCCAGAGGCAGCCACAGACTGCTATAATATGGTGGTCATGGTTGCCTTGGATGCTATTGCACCTTTCTGCATTTGCCCCTTGATCTCCCGTCATGGCTCACTGTGGTATTGTGCTGAACTGTGGTGGGTGAAGACTAAGGGGCATAGGTTGGTGCATTCCTGAAGAAGATGTGTATCTATGGAGGACAGACTGACATTCTTTCGTACTTTGGACAGATGGTTAAATCTTACCTGTCTACAGTCCACAGGAGCTATTTCCACAGAAAGGTGCTAGGAGTTTGGGCATTTTTTCATTGACAAGGTGTCAGCCATCAGATCGGGTGTCTGTTTTAGTGGCCTGGCTTGAATGGTGACTTAGATCTGCCAGCCTGGGATGAGTTTCAACTGATGTCTGAGGTCCTCTGTGTTGTTTTGGTTTGCATCCCACCAACTATGAATTGGACCTGGGTCCAGTGTGGTTGGTTATCGGCTGCCCTGAGTTCCTAGGCCCAGTTTTTGCAGACATCGTGAACGAGTCCTTGAGGGAGGGTGTCTCCCTCGGCCTTGTAAAAAGCTGTGGTTAGGCTAAAAAAGCTATCTCTGGACCTTAATGTTCTAGCAAACTACAGGCCTATCTCTAACCTTCCCTTTTTAGGGAAGGTTATTGAGAAGGTGGTGGTTGAGCAACTGCTAGATCGCTTAGAGTCTGTCTTTGAACCTCTCCAGTCTGGTTTTCGGCGTCAGCATAACGCTGAGATAGCTCTTGTCAGAGTGACTCACGATCTTCTTCTAATGAGAGATTGAGGGCAATGTACACTGTTGGTGCTCTTGGACCTTGTATCAGCATTTGACACAGTGGATCATGGGGTGTTGCTGGATCCTCTGAGGAATTATGTGGGCATCTCTGGTGCAGTTTTGTGCCGGTTTGGTTCCTACCTGACTGGGAGGATACAGCAGGTTGCTCTGGGGAAATTTACTTCAGAGCCAGTTGTGTTGTCCTACAGTGTTCCTCAAGGCTCGATCCTCACCTCCCATTTTATTCTCCGTGTATATGCTGCCACTAGAGGAAATCATAAGGCGGTACAACATGGGGTTTTCACTGCTGTGCAGATGATATTCTACTCGGTTGTACCTGTCTTGTGCCCCTGATGGTTCATCTGCATCTACGGTGCTGAGCCGTTGTTTGGCTGAGATTAATGACTGGATGGCTTCTAACTGGTTATGTCTCAACTCGGGCAAAACAGAGGCCATGTTTATCGAACCTGGTTGTTGGGGCTTGTCTGCTGGTGGAGATATTGCCCTCCCTGCCTTGGGTGGCCAGCCCCTCAAAGCAGTTAGTGTAGTTAGAGATCTGGGGGTCCTTTTGGATGACAGACTAACATTTGAATAGCAGATGTCTTCTATTGTCTGATCTGACTTCTTTCATTTCTGGAACATTACCAGGATCCAGCAGTACTTAGCTTAGAATGACCTAGCAATGATTATCCATGCTTTCATCCCCACCAGGTTGGATTGCTGTAATGCTCTGTACCTAGGGCTATCTGGAGGTTTGATGCATCAGCTGCGGCTAGTACAGAATGCAACAGCCTGGTTGGTTAGTTCTCCACCAAGGGACCACATTACACTGGCTCTGTGTGCCCTGCACTGGCTGCCTTTGCATTCGTGCATCACCTTTAAGATCTGCGTATTAACATACAAGGCTGTACCTGGTCTGGGACCAGACTACTTAAAAGAGCTCCTGGTTCTATACCACCCAGTCTGCCCTCTCCGCTCCACTGAAGATGTTTTGTTGGTTGTTCCAACGTCTAGGCTTAAATCATCAGCTGATAGAGCCTTTGAAGTGGCAGCCCCTATTATTTGGAATCCAATCCCTCATTATATTCATTCAGCTAGCACAGTGGAGGCCTTTAAAACCTCACTGAAAACGTTCTTATTTAACCAAGCTTTTAATTCAACATGATCTGTTTCTCAGCTATTTAATTTGTATTTCACTTTTGTTGACTGGTTTGATCTGTATAAAGCATTCAGAGCCCTTGTTGGATTCAGTGTTATATAAATAAAAGTTGCCTTACATTGCCTCTTCTCGAAAAGAGTAGAGGAGTTTGTTTATTAATGTTAAGAAACAAACAGAACCATAATGCAAACAACTACGTTCACAAAACAATCACAAAATAATACATCAGACAGAAACTATAACAAACACAAAAAAATTGAGCAATACAAGATCAAGAA
The DNA here is from genome assembly GCA_016271365.2 of Neoceratodus forsteri. NCBI lineage: Eukaryota > Metazoa > Chordata > Ceratodontiformes > Ceratodontidae > Neoceratodus > Neoceratodus forsteri. The sequence goes on along the minus strand of JADMNL010000024.1, from coordinate 248,194,296 downwards.
AGTAAATACTGATCTTGGCAATATTTGATGTTCTTTGCTATAAATAGTATGTCTTTATTCATTTTCTCAATAATAATTTGAATCAGGATTTTGTGCTGTTATTGAAATATCCACTAACACCTATTTTGTCAAATGTGCCATTTCAGAACTGTCATTATCAACTTTAAAGTCTCTGGATGAAATTTACCCATGCCTCCCCTAAAGTCTTAATAGATTAAAACAGAATAAGACATATGGCTAAAAGTGGTACACTTCCATAGAGGGGCCACCACCTTCCAGAATTGATCAATATTAGTGCATTCAAAAACCAAATGTTCCATAGTTTTTATGGTCATGTTGTACTGTACTCATGTCTCAAACAATAACACTTAGAAGCAGCTTTATGGTGATGATTGTTCCTAACATTCATTTCCTGGACAACAAATCCATAAGGTATCCCACATCTTCCGAGGGATTCTGGGGTCCACCAACAGATCAAGTAGCCATTTTTCCTGGATCCTAGGGGGCACATGAAGGTGGGAGCTTTGATGAACATGTTTTTCCAAGATCAAGGTATATAGTTGTTTTGTCGTGTGGCACCAAATAACATCCACACAAAGCTTCCAGGTTTTAATCTTTTTTTAAAAAAATCCTGCTGATATTGTGAAGTGCTTGCAGGCATGTTGTGGAAAACACCCAACAATCCTGTATGCCATTTACCTAAAAGGAAGTACACCTCACACTGAAAAATGGAATCAGTGATTTACTCTGACAGTGCAAGACTGGATTTACATTACTATAAAGAAAAACACTGAAAAGGAGTAGAACCAGAGTCAACATTGCTAAATCCCCCCCGCCTTTTTTTTTTTACTTCCATATACGTTGTATTTCGTTTCAAGGGATTAAGTCTACAGCCCCACAACAGACGAAAGAAACTGTTGCACACTTTTGCCTGCATTGCCTCCATACATTGAGGCATTGGAAAAATATAGCTAGTAAAAAGAAAAAATGGGCACAATAAAAGTTTTCAGTAAGAAAAATCCACTTTTTGCATGTCATAGGCCAAGCTCTCCATTTATCAGTCTTAAGCTCTGCAATTCGTAGTTTCTCTTGCCAAGTATGTTTTGCCAAATTCAGGACCCCAAAAGTGAACCCAAGAATTTTTACTGGGCCTTGTTGAATCTGTATTCCTTCAGCCTCTGGTTGTGAGGGAGTGTCTGTGTGCCCGACCTACATTCCCACACATTTATTAATGTTAATTCTGGAGCCGGATACCAAGGAAAATTCATGCGGTATGTCCATAGCTAGATTCCCAGATTTTGCATCCTGGACTGAAGAGTACAAGTCATCTGGGTACGCAGGAGTATGAGGGTCACCCGGAAAAAGGGACTTTTAGTCTCAGTGGGTTTACCCAGTCAAAAAAAATTCAATAAATAAATAATCCCCACCCCCTGTTAGGGCCTTCAATGCCTTTGAGCCTAGCATCATGTTCTAAATGTCGTAATACTGGGTCAAAATATAAAATATACAAGATAGGATTTACAGGGCATTCCTGCCGTACCCCTTTTCTTATTCTTACTTGAGAACCAATAGACCTATTCACAATGGTCAAAATATACACAGAAGTAGACAATAGTTTGATCCATTGTACAAAGAGTTCTGGAATACCATATGCTTTTAAAACAGGGAAAAAAACATACTGGTGTGGAACAGAATCAAAAGCTTTGTCCTGATCCAAAGAGAGGAGAAAGCCTTGTCTCATTCTATCATTTCTGCATTTGAACAAGTCCGGCAATAAAAGAAGATTACTTTGGATGGAACAACTTGGCACTGTGCAGGTTTGTGGAGGGGAGATCAAATTTTCTGCAGTAGTGCCCAATCTTTTTCCTAAGATTCTTGTCAGTATCTTCCAGTGCGTGTTGAATAGACTGATTGGTCTCTAGTTCCAGAGATCATGCTTTTTTTCACTTTCTGTTTTTGTTCCCCATTTTTGCAGCCTCCAGGACCTCCTTCCACCTTCCCAAACCCTTATACCCATTGCAGGAGTCCTTTGGTGGTCCTACCCACCATCAGCCTTTTCTCAACAACCTTGCCTGGGTATCCCAACCACAACCTGTGGCTTATCACCCACTGGCAGGACCCCCTGGTTCCCCCAAGCCAGGAGGAGATACTTCATTCGACGGTCAGGGCCCATGAGGAGGAGGTGGAAAGGTGTGAGAGGAGTCAAAGTGACCCTGCTGTGGCATGGGGGGGTGGGATGGCTTCAACTGCCCAGTGCTGCTGGGGGTATTTTATCCCCTTGTTAAGTCCACCCCTTATCCAATCCCATGGAGTGGTCCTGAGAGATGACCTGGCATTCACCTATTAGGGCCTCCGGAAGGATGAGTAAGTCCTTCCCTACCTTTAGATCTCCCCTGCCAGCCCCACTGTGGGCAGGTGACACCTCCGCGTCACTTGCCAGGCAAGTGGGTGCATACCAACATGAGGTCACCCCAGAGAGACCACTTATTCCTTCCCGCACAACACTTCCCTCACCCTGGATCACCAGGGGGTGGTCGTGCAACAGAAGGAGGTGCCATCCCTCTTTGAGGCAGGAGGCATCCAAAGGACACCCAACCCTACCTCATCGGTTGACACCAAACGTACTGGGCTTGTGGCACAAACCCAGGTCGTCTGGATGGTAAGCGGTACTCTACCGCTGTACTAGATGGCCGGCCTCACAGATCATGATTATCCCCTTTTTTATGTTTGCATGCACAGCAAACATTTTGTTACGAAGAATGGCATTTTCAGAGGTGTGTCACTGCCAAGCCCATTGCAGCTCAAGGGCTTACCAGTGACAGACCAACGACCAAGCACTCTGATCATGACACTACTCACAGCTAGATGGGCATAAACAGAGCGTTGCTCAAAGGAGCCAGCTGCCCCTATCAGACAGCGGCTGGCTCGTTTCATCTACATAACAGCATCAAGCAACCAGCTGAGCAGCTTCAATGCTGCCACTAGCTAATAAGTTAAAATACTCTGCTCTGCCACGAAGAAGATCTTTCACCCCACCCCACCCCCAGTTGCCTCCACACATGTACTCCTCACTCCCCAGGGCATATCTTCTGTTTAGAAAGAAGCTTTGTATAACATTTAAAAAGTCAAGTCATGACTCCAGGCTGATGCGCATTGCCAGTGTCACAGCTTGACTCCTCAAATAAGAATTTAGCTCTGATATAAAGCTTGTTTCTAAACAGCATTTACTTTGCTAAGTTCACCGTTTAGAGCAGTTTTAGAAAAGTGATTTCCTTCATGACACTTAACATATGGCAAACTTGAGTTCACCAGCGCTTCTGCTTCAGATTCATATGTGAATGCGTGTCAGCATCAGGTGGTTGGATTATGGGTTACATTTACAAAAATACAACACATTGTTACTACATGGTATGCATTCTCTCTATCCTCCGCACTTCAGCCAATCATTTTCCAAGAGTCAGACTGTCTCTCTTTTATTTTATCTCTGTGTTGAGGCCCTGGTTCTTTGTCTCCTGTAATATCATATAAAACAAGTATACATATATTTCACTATTGCATCGCCTACTGTTTAATGATTACACACACCTGTGGAATACTTCTTTCCCTTCAGCTGCTTTTGATTTACATCTGCCATGAGAGAGAGAGTAAAAGGAACTGAGGCCAGAATCCTCGCTGTCCTTGCTGTTTATATGTGTGCTCCAGGACATCTATCAGTTAGAAGTGTGTTTCATAGTCCTAATGCATCTTTAATTACCACAGATAAAATACGCACCACCTTCACTCTAAGCTTTACAATCACCTTGCTTATAATGTAATTATGTGAACCCCTCCGGCACGATTTGTACTGCCTTTGGTGCATAAATGTAGCTTTGAAACACCAAGCAACTTTTTACACAGCCTTTAATGTGTGAACTAACGTTTGAAATCTTGTTTCACTTAAAGGGAGTATATCTACCCATGGTGTGTGCTTTTCTAATACTGCTGGGAGAAACCATATTATTCAGAATGACATCATTAATTTCAAGCCAGCAAAAAAAAAAAAATTTAATTTCACAGTGTGCATTATACATGCTTAATAGCCTCATCTGAAAACATTTCGAACACCACATATGCATAGCAAGCTCCTATTTCAGTAACCCACTTCCTTACCTCCTATTCTACACCAGCTTCCATGGCTTAGCATTACCAAGTAGGTTTAAATGAAGATCATAAACTAATGGCAGCATCACAGATGGATCTGCAATAGCTCAGCTTGTGGAATATTTTGTAGGTTGCTGGGCATTGAAGCCTGCATGCAACCTAGAGTACTGTGAGGTAAGATTATATTAAAAATTGCTACTGTAGACCCAGTGGTGTGGAGGGCTGAGGAATTGCACCTACCTCCTGCCACACCGGTGACCTGTGTTCGGTGGTGAATGCAGGTCACGCGGTGGGCCAAGGAGGGAGAGGATTGAGCATCTGGAGGATAGCTCTCCTCTCCTGGGGAGGGTGGGTTCATGGTCCCACCAAATGACTGCCCCAGATGGAGACCTGAGGGCAGAACAGCCAGGAAGACGCCAATGATGGGAGGGTGTTGTGGGACTCCGTGGCATGCTCCCACCTCCACATGTGCATTCTGACGTGCGCGCCCCAGAAAGAGGGGGGGAGGGAAAGAAAACAGAACATGGAAATGCTGGTAGGCTACATGAAGCCCGGATCGCACTCCCAACTCTCAGCTCAACCCCCGGCAACTGGATTGTGTGCGGGGGGGATGGCCCTGCCACAGGGAGAAATTAATGGGGGACTCATTGTGGGGTGGGTCTGGACAGAGCAGCACGGTCCTGGTGTGGATGTCAGCCTTCCCGAAGGGAGAGCCAAAGCCTGCCTGCCAGCTGTCCCATGGGAGAAGAAACAGAAGGGGGAAAAAAATGTGCTGTTGTATTAAAGTCTTACTGGGTGCTTAGCCAGGCATACATGCTTAGCATTTATTTACTGCAGGGATTTTTTGGGAAGCACTTGCTGGTCATAGAAAGCATATCTCTTGAAATTTATAGTTGTGAAAGAATGTTGAATTTTTTTTTTATTCTTTTTGGTAACTGGGTAAGTCCCACTAAGCACATATGCCTGTTTTCAGGGGCAACCCAAGAGCACTGGGGTGGTTAAGTGACTTGCTCAGTCACACAGTATGCAAGTGGAAGTTGTGGGAATCAAACCCAGATCTGCTGGAGGTACCAAGCTCATTCACAGCTCATTACTCTCACCTCTAGACTACACTGCCAGCCCTGGAGGGGCTTGTATTTCCGTTAAATTAGCCACTCAGAGCAATTGTAAGCACAAGGGAAGGGGGGAGTTTAAGGTGCTTACAGCTTAAATTCCCGTATGCTTTTAAATCATACAGCACCCCTTGTTCTCCGAAGCTGAGACACATACCAAGCAGGTAATTTAAAGAGATCCAAGCCCCTTAAGGGCTACTACCTGCTGGAATGTGGACTTGGCATAACATTTTCTGTAAAGCCTCTCCTGAGCTTGAACCCACATCATAGTGGCCTTGAACACCCCCTTGTGCTTACAGCTGCTCTGAGTGGCTAATTTAATGGAAATACAAGCTCCTCCAGGGCTATTACTACTTGCTCAGACCAAGCATAACATTTTTTATTAAATTGAATATACTTTATGGAACGTTTTCAGGGTATTACAAACACAGGACACAACAATAAAGAGCAAACAGAACAGAACAAGACATTCAGACCCATCCCACTCCTCCCCTCCCCAACAACCCAAATCCAGACATCAAAAAATTATGCAGAGCCCAACCAGTTTTCCAAAGTCAGTATAGGTAAGCCCCTCATTAAATAACAGGTAGCATGAATTCACTATCAGACTTTGACATCCTGAAGACTCAATTATTTAAGTGTGCGCTCTCCTTCACCAAGGTAGACCCACAACTGTGCTCCAACATTATCAAGGTCTGCAATGTTTCCCACCTCCTGCAGTGTGACAGGGTTGTATAAGGCCCTGTCCCATTTGTTATGCATGCAGAGTTAAATGCAAGGATCTGTTCTATCCTCTCCTTTTCTGTCTCTTGTCTGTCTGGTTGCGCAACCAAATGTTCTTGTGAGACCTAGGAACTGATCACTGTGACATTCTCGCGATTCTCCGCCTCTCACTATCTCTCTACCTTCACTTGCTGTTTCTTCCCCTTGCATATCTGCGGTTATAAAAATATATGTGAATCTGTAAGTGATACTGGGATCCCTTGATGTGAAAATGTATGTAGTTATATTGTTGAAATGATTTCAAAAAGCTATTTGGAATTCAAGGGATTAAACGTGCCATGCAGCACAAACGTTTGCAGAGCTGTCAGCAGGAGGCTAGCTTGGAACATTGTTCTATTTGTTGCACCTGCCAGGACACTGACAAAAACATTTTGAAAAAACAGGATGTTTCTTAACGAGTTCCCAGGCAAAGACTTATAAAAAGATCAGCAGTGCTTTTGCTGGAGAGAGAGACAGAGAGACAGAAACTTGGAATTATAGATACTCTCAGATGAAGGACTTTGTTTTCTCTGTTTGTACTGCCTTTGTAAATAGTTACACTGAACAATTTTTATTATTTATTTTACTGTTATAAATAATAAAATGTTACTTACGAATTTCTGCAATTGCTTCTGGTCTTCCTGTGCTTTCTGACCTGTGTCTCGATGACATGCGGAAAGACTGATACCTATGATTAACACTTGTGATAGTTTGTTCTGCGTTCAGTGCGAATAGCATTTCTTTCTGCTATTCCAAATATGAGGGCATTTCCTCATCCAGTCAATGACACAGTATGACCAATTTTGCTACTGATGCTATTGGGGCAATAAGCCTTTTGTGGGGCCTAAAGACTACTCCAGCGTAGTGCCCAAAAAGGCATATCTCTGAAATAAAGACATCCTGAAGACCCAGCAGAGAATCAAGTTTGTCTTGGATCTGTAACTTGAGTGGCCTAACCTTATTAGAGTTTTACAGGGTGTAGTATAATGTTCCAACATCAGATTTACATCTTGTACAAACATCTGTTTCAAACGTGTGCATCCTATACAATTTCCTAGGAGTATAATACGTTTTATTCAAAACCTTAAATTTCTGTAGTCTGAGTCTGTCCTGAGTGGTGTAGTTAAACAGATTGGCCCAGACTTTCTGCCAGTTTTTTCATCTTGTGTTAGGTCCAACTCTCTGGCCCTGTAACTGCACACTCCATTAAATTTGTTTGGGTCCATGTCCTGTACGTAAGGTAAAGGTGAGAGATTGAGTGTGGCTGGCGAACTTCTGCTGCCAACTTATGCAAGGCCATACACCCCATTTTAGACCACAGGGGTGGGCCCAAGAAAGTGAGCACATGGTGTCTCAATTGAAAGAATTTAAAAACGAAAGTGGGTGCTACCTTGGTTTACACCCTAAACATTTGAAAGGGTATGATCAGGTTATTCAAAGTCAGATGTTCAATGGAGGGTATGTTGACATGGTGCCAGTGTCTAGGATCAAGGATATTATTCCCAATTTTTAAATTTGGATATTGAAATACTAGTTGTGAAATGACTCTCTGGAGCTGTATCCCCAGCTGTGGACACATTTGAGCATTTGACCACATTACTGGGGTAAGCTTGAGTTGTTGAGGTACCTGGGCTGGGAGAGTAAATAGCAATGCCTGGAGGTGGATCCCACATGTGTGGCCCCACTCTTCCTCAATAGATAGCCACTGTGTTTTTTTTTTGGTTTTTTAGTACTTTTTGTGTGCCCCCGAGCCGTCGTTGTCCGACCTGGTCATGGACCCCTCGCTTCCACCTCCGCCAATTGCTTGCACTCCCCAGTCACCCCAGGCTACCCCCCAGAGGGTGGGGTCTCGGTGCTGTGGGCCTTTCGGTGCCGAGACGCTAATAACTAGTCGGGGAGCCAGTGGCGGAAGCAATTCAAGGACTGGGGGCAGGTCTTCATGGAGATGGCCGGGGACATGGAACATTTTTCCCCCTGTAGGCAGGGGCGGGGATGTGCAATGACGTCAGCATCCGCCCAGCCCCTGATGGTTCTACTTGCCATCGGTGCATAGTGGAACACCTGGCCTCCGCCGGGTGTCCCCACTGCACCGAACACTCAGTCCCCCCCTCCCCCCAGAGAAGGAGAGCAACCAAGGACGCCGATCCTTCTCCCCAGCCAGCCCTCCGACAACCTGGATCTGTTCCTGAACCTGGGTCGCCCGGCATCACGAGCAGAAATCCTACCGCTGCGCCAATGGGCCGGCGCCACTGTGGTTTTTCACTAGCCCCACTCTCATGTTTCTCTGTGGGGCATCACTGGAGGTACTTACTACCATGAAGTGCAAAGTAATAGTGAAGAAAGTTAGGTAGCCTCAAATCACCAGTGTGTTATGCCCTGTAAGTTTCAAGTAGCTACACCTCGTGCACTTTCCCTGCCACAAGAACCTGGCTACCCTTGTATGCAAGATGACAAACCATTTGAGGGGTAGTATCAAATTCAACATACCCAAGGGATATAACAGCTGGGGCAACACGTTCATTTTAATAATATTAATGCGGCCCAATAACATGAGCGGTAGGGATAACCATCGGGTTAAATCCTGATCTGCAAGGCAAAGCAAGGGGTCTGAGTTTTGTTTTACCAAATCAGATCGTCTCCTATTAATTTTGATGCCCAAGTATGTCAAGCACTTAGGTTCCCATTGTAGGCCTAAGGTCCCAATGGAGTGTTTATCTACTTGGCTGTTTAAGGGAAAAACACAAGTTTTGTTCACATTTAATTTGTATGAGGCGAACATACTGAATTCCTCGATTACGGATAGAGCCCCTGGGATGGAGGTATATGAGTACGTCACATGTAGCAAAATGTTACCTGCATAGGTGGACAGTTTGAGCTCCTGTTGCCCAACAGTGATGCCTTTTATTATGTCTGTGTGTTTGAGTTTTAAGGTGAGTGGCCCTAGGTACATATTAAAAAGCATAGGGGATAGTGGGCATCCCTGTTGGGTGCCATGAGATAACTTGATGGGACCAGACAGAACCCTGTTACAAAAAAACATGCACCGTGGGGACTGGTAGAACCCTTTTACCCATTTGATAAAGGGGACTGGGATATTAAACCTACTCCACTAAAAAGAGGTACTCCCAAGCCACTTCGGTGAATGCTTTCTCTGCATCCAGAGAGACCAAGGCCACAGTGGACCCTGGCTTCCAGGACGCAGATATCAGGCGCAGCAGGTTCCAGTGGTGGTTCCTGGAAACCCTCCCTGCCATGAATCCAACCAGCTGTGGGATGATCAGGGACTACCAAGCTCCTTCCAACTGTGAAGCTAAGATCTTAGTGAGCATTTTGAGGTCTACATTGATTAGGGAGATGGGCAATAGCTCTCTGTTTGTGCCTCATCTTTCCCCAGTTTAGTGATAAAGGAGATTCTGGCCTCAGTAAAGGTACAATCTGCTATCCCTTCCTCATATCGCTTATTAAATAGCTTTGTGAAGAGTGGGGTCAGTTTACAAGAACCTTTTTTATAAAAATTTGAAGAGACACTGTCCAGTCCAGAAGCCTTATCGAGCTTCAGCCCTTTAATCGCTGTTTCAGCCTCCTCTTTCCGTATAAGTCCTTCTAGCCATGATTGCTGGTAAGAGGTAAGTTAAGGGAACTCTAGGGGCCCAGAAACTTATTAAGAGCTGCAGCAAAGTCTGTCACCCCTGGGTCTGCATGCACTATAGATGGCCTGGTAGAATTCCCTAAAGGTCTCTGCTATATCCTTGTCTTAGTCCTGAAGGTTGGGTCTCCTTCCTTCTGCAGCCCCCTGATTTTTTTTTTTTTTACTTCTTGTTTCCTCGACCTCAAAGCCATTAAACATCCAACCTTTTCCCCTAGTCTATAGAGATTACTCTGGACCTGAAAATAGCTTGTTTGGCTTTCTCATTAAGTAGTTCCACATACTGGTGCCTATTCAGTAAGGCAGGCAGTGGTAGGTGCAAAAGGAATGTAACTCCATCCCCGCGCAACTCCTCACCCTCAGGATATCCGCGCATCAGCCATATTCCAGAACACCAGCCAACACGCGGCTCCCGTCCGTGGCCCTGCCCCCCCTTGCACGCAGGTTCATGGAGGGCATGCGGCTACGGAGCTGTGGACCTGGGCAGGCAGCCAATCAGCTGCCCTACCTGGGATCCTCAGTGGATCCCTTGCACCCATGGGCAGCCGTGTTAGTGGCCGGCGCATATTGCTCCGACAGCTTGGTTAGGGGTGTCCCCCAGAGTGCTCCCATGGCTGGGGTGGCCTCAGTGGGGGGTCCGATGACCCCCGCCATCCCCACTGCAACATGCGGCAGCAACCCGGGGAGGTGCGTAACATTTATGGCTGCCTCCAGAAGGCATAGCCATCGCCCCTGTGCACCGCACCTTCATGAAAGGGACTCGGGTGCATAGGAGAGTCATATCATCATGCAAGCCATGCAGGGGGCACAGTGGGTGCAGGCAGGTGTGGGGTGGGCTATGCGCCAGGGTTACACAGTGCTCAGCCACTCCACACCTTTTGTGAACAGAGCCCATTGTGCCTGGATGTTATTTAAATGGCACCAAGTACCTCCATTTTGGATGGGATCAGGGTTCTTGCTACCAATCTAATTTCATTACGTTGAGTTTTTGCTCTGGCTTCCCTTTTTTTTTTTGTTTTTTTTTTTCCTTTTTTGTGACTAGGCGTATAATTTCACCCCACCATACACATAGCCGCCCCTATAACATATTTACCCATTGGGCTGTACGTAAATTAACTCTGAAATACCGCTGAATTTGATCCCTAATGCTGTACACTGTTTCCTTGTCATTTAACAATTGGGAATTAAATCTCCACGACTTACCAATATCTGCATCCCTGATAGTATTGATTTATAGGGTGACTGGGTGATGATCTGAGAGCACCATTGCTTCTAGCTCACACTGGTTCCCCCCAGCAGGACTTATTACTTAGTAAAAAGTAGTCAATTCTTGAAAAGGAGTTATGGGCATAAAATAAAAGGATTAGGCTCTCTCAATCAGATAAAAGATCTGCCAAAGGTCTGTTAACTCTAACGTGCCCATAAATTCCCTTAGGGTCCTCTGTCCCAGGGATAGACTCTGCCTCCTCCTGTCCAATTTATCTATATCTGGTTGATGAACTGAGTTCCAATTTCCTCCCAAAATTATGGGTATTCATTTATTTTTTTCAACCAGGAGAGACATGCTAAACTGAAGCTTGTTTACAGGTGCGACATGGGTGCACAAGGAAGTTAAGTGACTTGCTCAGGGTCACACAGTATGCAAGTGGGGACTGTGGAATTCAAATCCAGGTCTTCAGGTTTGCAGCTCAGAGCCTTAAACCACTGTGCTATACTCCCCTCAAATGGAGGCAAAGGAGCTACAATTGTAGATAAGGTGCTGAAAAAGTCAGGGGAGTTCACATTCGTGCCATGTATAGGCCTCAGCACTAACTCTGTCTGCCCCAGTCTCCCATGCAGCAAAATAAAACCCTCCTCCATGTCTCCTATTTCTTGCAACAGGGTAAAAGACATTTTCCTAGTGATTAAAATAGCCAGCCTTCTCTGCCTAGAATTGTTACCTGTCCCATAAACATGCCCCACCCACTCCCAATGAAATCTAAGAATTTGCTCCTTGGGCAGCAGATGCATCTCCTGCAAACATGCAATGGTTACCTCCAATTTTTTCAAACATTTTAAAATACAGTGTCTCTTTTGCTGGGCGTGCCCCCTTTGATATTCCACAAGGCTAGCTTGACTGCATTACACATTTACATTAGGGCCCGGATATTCAAAAGGGTTGCGCCATGCGCAAGTCCAAAAATGCGCCATTTTGCAATATTCAGAAGGAGGCAGTTGCGCCACCGAAAACATGCTGAGCAACAGCGCAATGAAAATGAAGGCATGCACAACCAAAGGGGGTGGATCCATGCATAAAGAGCTCAATACGATATTCAAAGACTTGCGCAATGCGCAATAGCGGCACAGCTGGAAATTGCGCACTAGCGGAAATGAGCCAAAATAAAAAGGCTCAAGGAAGCAGCGCAAGAACGCTACAAGGCTGCCAAGTGGGGGAGAGAGAGAGAGAGAGAGAGACACAGACAGACAGACACAGACAGGCTAGGGCAGGCAAGGCAAGCGTGGGCCATAGGCTGTAGAGGCCAGCGGGGGGAGCCCGGTGCAGTGGAAGTAGCAGTGAGGACAGCGGGGGTAACACAGCAACACCAGCCGGGGGGGTCAGAAGCCAGGGAGATGGACAGTGGCAGCTTCCACATGGAAGCTGTAATGAGGGGGGTGAGAATGCATGCTGCAGTTGGACGTGGCTGTGGAAGGGCCCATCGGCGGTATGCCCCCAACAGGCAGTACCGTGCCCGCATCAGCTTTGAGCTGTACACAGATGTAGAGATCGTGGGCCGGGTACCGCCCGAACAGGGCAATACGAGACGGCCTGTGAGCTGTGCAGTGATGTGGATGCAGGCACCCTCACGACGGAGTCACGCCTGTCGGTGGAAACCAAGGTGACAGCCTGCATGTGCCTGCTCGCCACGGGCACCTTCCAGAGGCCAACAGGGGACACCACAGGCATCACACAGTCGGCCACGTCACCCATCCTCACCCAATTCCTCAGCGCACTGCTGCCACATGCTGCGGAGTACATCCATTTCCCCAGCACCGCGGCAGAGCGTACAGCAAACATGCAGGAGTTCCACAGGGTAGCACGTATGCCAGGTGTGCTGGGGCCATAGACTGCACCCATGTGGCCATTCGCACACCACCTAGCCCCGATGGGGTCACATATAGGAACAGAAAGGGCTTCTCCAGTGTCAACTGCCAGGTGGTGTGTGATGCCACTGGGCGCATAATCAATGTCTGTGCCACACACCCTGGTGGAGCACATGATGCCTTCATATGGTATCAGTCCGCACTGTGCCATCGATTCGAGAGGGACATCCCCACAGGACATCTAGTGGGTGAGTACACATGTATGGAATGCAAACTCGGGGCAAGGGTGGGAATGCCACAGGTGCCATGGTAGTGGCACACAGGGATATGGGCAATATGGACCTGAACATGAGACTGATCTCCACTATCTCCACACAGGTGACAGTGGATACCCACTCTGTCCCTGGCTGCTCACACCGTACCGGCGCCCCATGACCCCATCGCAGCAACGCTATAATGAGGCACGTGTTTCCACATGCAACATCATAGAGCGGGTGTTTGGGATGCTCAAGGCACACTTCCGATGCCTAGACACCTCCGGCGGTGCCCTACAGTACAGCCCCCAAAAGGCCTGTGGGATATTCCTGGCCTGTTGCATCCTGCACAACATGGCCAAAAACTATGGGATAGCCGTACAGGTTGAAGAGGAGGACAGCGATGGGGACGCCAGTGGCGCCGGTGTTGATGGTGATGAGCAGCCCCCCCTAGGATGGCGGGACCCCCGACTGATCCGGCAGGCCCAGCTGCACCGGGACACCATCACAGAGGAGCACTATGCAGAACACAGGTAAGTCAAGGGGACATGTGCAACCAACACTGTCCATGTGCAAACCACAGGCACACAGGGTAACACACCAGGGGTGCATGACGGCCAGGGGAGTGGAAGGGTCCAGGCATACAAACACACCATCAGGGAGGGGTGAGCACTCATATGGACACACACACACCAGGCACAGAGCATACATGGACAGATGCACAGCACAGCAGAACCGACATTGCTAATACACAGCACCACCAATCACCCCCACCACCTGTACTGTCCAAGTACGTGTGTCAGATGATGGGCACCCTTGCATCTTGGTGTACAGTACAATGCAGGCATCATCATGCACACGCACCTGTGGACAGCAGTTGGGAGGGTGTGCAGGTGGTCCGTGTGTCGGCGTGGTGAGCAGAGCACCCAGCAGTGCACTGCCCACCATGACACACACATTGCACACAGGGCAGCACCAGACAGGGCCCGCACTGGGAGACAGGTCAGTCATGTAGCACTGTCCCACGGCCACCGCGATGCATGGGCGGCCCGCGTGACCCAACAGCACTGGCAGGCTGAGCAGGGGCCACTGGGGTGGCACTGTTGGACCACCAGGGGTCCCACTGCACAACGCCGACCTTGCCCACACAGGGATCTGCAGCATGTCGAATAAACCTGCACCAGGGGTGCTCGGATGGCTACAGCAGAACCCGCATCGACAGGCCTGGTGTCGCATCGACGCCGGGAATGGGGAGAGAGGAACTGTGTGGGTGTGCGTGTACAGGGGCACCTGACTGTGTGCCCACTGCGCCCATGACGGAGACCACTGCCTGGGTCAGCCTGTCAATGGTGGCGGTCACATCCGTCCACATACGAACCAGCTCTGCACGGTCCAGAGCACACTCCCTGCTGTGCCGCTCCACAGCCGCAGACAGTGCCTCCACGGACATTGCAACCCGCCTCTGCAGCTGTACTGATTTCTGCAGCAGGCGGGTGTGCTCATCCAATGGGTACTGTGCCCCAACGGCATCCTGTCCCCCAGGGTGTGGAAGGCCCTGATGCACAACACCCCTTGAGGGTGGGCACTGTTCGCCAGGACCAGGAATGGGCGGATCAAAGGGCGGCGGACATGTGCCACCACTTGACACTGTACCCCCAGACCTGGTGGGTGGCTGCTGCTGCTGCCCCTCCAACCGCTGTGCCCCAGGGTCCACTTGTTCCACCGCTGTGGCAGCAACAGTGCCAGACACCTGCACAGCCACCGGTGCTGCCCAACCGGTGCTGACAGGCACAGCCTGGGACTGTGCCAGCATGCTGGTACACAAGTTGGAACCAGAAAGGCCCAGGGGCACGTGCTGGCCTGCTGTGCGTCCGTCATGGGACACACACCTATCACTGCCCATTGCAGTCCTTGCATCATCAATGGTGCAGGTACATGCTACAGCCATAGTCACAGCGTGCTGGCATGCTTGCATGCCAGACTGCTGAGACACAGGCTGTGCACCCCCCGCACCCGAATCACTGACACCAGAGTTGGCGGCCCAGCGTGCATGCTGCTGCAGTGCCTGCTGGCTGGTGACAGAGGTGGATGGACCCTCCTCCATGTCCAGCAGGTCATCATCACTGCCTGGACCCACCACCACCGTCTCCTGAAGATGAACAGGATCTGTAACAGAAAGAGAGTACATGTGAGTGCATGTGAACAACCTTCCCCCCCCCAACACCACCACCACCATGTCATACCATGCAGTGATGGGCTTCCACCTGTCTGGAATCCACCTCCTGGTACGCCCTCAATAGCGCTCCACTGCATTGATGCAACCAGTGTCTCCTCAGCCGGGGTCAGCTCCAACACCACTGGCTGGCCCCCGCCAGTGCCAGCACATGCCGCCCTGAAGGCTGCCACCTTCTTCTTCAACCTCCTGCAGTCTGTCCCCATCTTCTTCTTGCATTCCTGCACGGAGCGCTGGTGGCTTCTGTGCAGGTTCACGGCCCAAGCTACCCCCTCCCATGCAGCCGCACGGGACTGAGGGGTGCCCCTCCGTCCACTCAGTACTGGCTCCTCATCCAGGTAGGCCTGGAAGAGGGCCTCTGTCTCTGCTGGGGTAAAGTTGGGCCTCCTCCTACGCCCACCATCCTCACCCTCACCTTGGCTCTGCTCGGTCATGGCGATCTGTATGGGGGGAAGTGGACACCTGTCACTGTGCAGTCTACAGCATTTTCCCATGACCATTGTCCAGAACATCACACAGCATGCAACTCACCTCTCACCTGCAGTAACCGAATCTGGCCAGTGCAGCCCAATGTCGCACATTTATAGCGCAGTGCATGCAAATTAGGAGTGGAGCAACTATAATGATATGCAAATCGCGCCACTGCGCCTTTGAATGGCTGATCAGATGATTTGCATGTGTCGGCTGAATATCGCGAATTTGCGCTTTGCGCAATACGGTAGAGTCAGCTGAGCCAATGGCGCAGATCTGTGACTGTGTGGTACACTGCATTGCACATGCCCAGATAGCTTATGCAGGTGTCTGCCGCGCTGCTGACGTGCTGTGCGCGATCGGCAATTCAGGCCCTGGCCACCATTGTGCCAGTGGCGCTACAGCACTGGGCACTATATGGCACTGTGGCACTACTGCGCAATAGTCCATTGTGGCACTGGTATGCAGCTGGTCGGTCGCGCAGGATGCGTATACGTCAGATGGCGCTGTGCGTGGTCTTGCATCATTGCCCATGACCTGGTGTCCGACCTTTGCCCCCTGGCCCTGTTCGGCTGCCATGTGTATGGCCCTATTGCGCTGTCTGGTGACAGTGCTATGTGAAGTGATGGCGCTGTTCGAACAGCGCGATTGGAACCTGTGGTGGTTTATTGCGCAACATCTCCACGTGGGGTTACGGCGCAGCGGGGCGCCATATTGCCTGCTGTAAAGTTGGTACCATGGCTCGCAGAAGAGCAGTGCAGTGGAGCCCTGTAGAAGTGGCCAACTTGGTGGCCCAAGTGGAGCCCCACTATGGGGCACTTTATGATGAGGCGACCCTCACCATTGCCAGGACGCAGGTGTGGCAGCAAGTGGCCACTGACCTGGTGGGGGTCACTGGATGGTGCCGGTCAGCTGAGCAGTGCTGGCACCGGTGCAGTGACCTCCACCGGAGGGATCCTGATCTTCTGGATCGGCTGCGATCACGTGCCAGGAGGGGCATGGTGCCTAGGCCAGGTGGGTGTACCATCTATGCACCTGTATTCTCTGTAGGGGTGTGAGTGTGTTTTGGTGGCTGTGCATAGGTGATGGCTCTGCCATGGTTGGCTGTGTCAGTGTGTGCAGGTGTGAGATGCATGGGTCTGGCTGTGTGGGCAGGCACTCTCACTGGGGCAGGGGCAGTCTGCTTTGGAGTCACACTGATGTTTGTCTCAACATATGTCTCCCACAGGCCGGATGTGAGGATGCAGGCAGGGGTGAGGAGGGCCATGCCAGGGCCCCGGTGCCGGTGGGTGTTGCGCCTCAGCAGCAGCAGCAGCGGCAGACCCAGCTGCTTGAGGAGTGTGAGTATCATTACTTCATGGATGCTATTGCATGCTGGGGGGGCAAGACCACCAGCCATGCACAACACAACCATGCAGGACAGGGGAGGTCATAATTCCACTATACAAGACACTAGTGAGGCCCCACCTGGAGTACAGTGTACAGTTCTGGAGACCATACCTACGTAAGGACATAGACTGGGTAGAAAAGGTTCAGAGGAGGGCAACAAAGATGGTGCATGGATTGCATCACAAGTCCTATGAAGACAGGTTGAAGGAACTGAACATGTACTCCCTGGAGGAGAGGAGGGAGAGAGGGGATATGATAGAGACATACAAGTATCTTACAGGGAGGAACAGGGTGCAGGAAAACACTATTTGTAAGCGAAAAAGATGTTCCAGGACTAGAGGGCATGGGATGAAGTTGGAGGGAGGACGATTCAGAGGAAACATGAGAGAGAATTTCTTCACAGAATGGGTGGTGGACAAGTGGAACACCCTGCCAGAGGAAGTGGTGGGGGCTGAAACAATCACAGGATTTAAGAATGCACGGGATAGACATAAAGGAATTCTGGAGGTCAGGGGTAAGGTGCAACAGACTTATAGGAAAACAAAGTGAACTTACAGCTCAAATGGGCAGACTGGGTGGCCATAGGCCCTTATCTGCCAACACTGTCTATGTATCTATGTATGTATGCACGACACAGGTGACATGCATCACTGTCCAGTATCACAGCACGCCTGTGTATGCGCCACTGGTGGTCCATGCATGCACTGGGCACATAGCTGTGTAACTGGCATCGCACTCACGCTGCCACGCCACTTGACAGCCTTGTTTGTGCTGTGATGGACATGGGCAGTGTGTGTGCAGTGGTGCACATAGCTGGTGCCGCCTGTTTGTGATGGCCATGTGCATGTTCACTGTGGGTGGGTGCATGCCATCACAGGTGCGGGACACTGGGCTATATGGCTTGCAGGTTGGGTGGTGTTCAGGGTTGTGGTCAGTCACAGCCATTGACTGTGTTCCCATTTTCCTAGGCCTCACAGTTCTCAGGAAGATCCATCGTGACATACGTGGCCTGACACAAGTGTCCACAGATAACCAGGCCATCCTGAATGCAATACGGAGACATGGCCTGCGGAGGAGGCATCGCAGGGAACAGCGGCACCGGGCACAGGACGACCAGCCTGCTGGGCCTTAGGCCACATTACCCTTCCCACTTCACCCATCCCTACCACCCTGCCTTCCCTCTCCAAGTTGTTCATCCCTACCCCTTGCCCACCCCTACCTTGTACCCATCCCCTTGTAAATAGTTTGTTTATTGTTTTGTACTTTACTCTTTGAGAATTTGAGAATACATTTATATTTTGATATGAATACTGTGTTGGTCTCTGATTTGCAGCTGGCTATGGTTGCTCAGTTGCAGTGGTGTACATGCCATCTGGGGTGGTATGGTCCTGGGTATATGTGTGTGTGTGTGTGTGTGTGTTTGTGTGCGCGTGTGTGTGCATGGGGAGGTATCTCCGGCATGGCAGTGACTTTCTGTTGCTCTTGTTGCCTGCTGCCACCCACTGCTGGGTGCACAGGGTGTGTCTGGCTTGTATGCTTCTCTGCTGCATGGGGTTGACGTGTGCTGGGGGATGCATGATTTCTGCAGTGCCAGTCACTGCACATGGGTGGTGTCTTGGGGTCATGGTGCAGGGTGCTAGTGATGGGGGCTGATGTGCACTGTGGTTGTCAACCCCTGTGTGTGGCACTCTCAGCCTGCCAGTGGTTGTGCTGGGGTGTCATGGCTCTGCTGTGCTTTTGTTGGCTTGTCCCCATGGGCCAGTGGATCATCCGTCCCACCCCAGTGATGCTGTGCTTGGGTGTGCAGGTGTCTTGTTGGTTCTGCAGTGTGTTCCTGTGCCCATGTGTGGCATGTGCGGTGGGCCCCAGCCTGCCTCCCTGGATGTGCAGTTCCATTGCTTCGGGGGCTCTGCTTGCGCTATGGCACCTCTGGACTGCTCAGCTGGGCTGCCCTGGTTTGCTATAGCGCAACATTTCTGCTCAGCTTCTCCTTCCTGGTTGCGCTATGGCGCAGTATGTGCAATATTCAGACGTTGGCTGCTTGCGCAATTTGTTCTGCTCCATGTTTGAATATCGCATCTGTTGCGCATATGCGCAATTGGTTTGCGCTTGCTCCTGCTGTTGCGCACATTTTGGGCGCAGTTTGAATATCCAGGCCTAGGTGTCATGCAAAAATGACTAGCCTGGGTTCCTATTTCTATATGAGGAGATATGCGATTTAGAGCACCTGTTCCCTCCCCACCCATTCTCCTTTAACAAGCATCCCACAGCAAGCAAACAATAGTTACAACAAGAAAACAAGAACAGTGTTAACACCATGAAAACCATTAACAATCTCAGCACTCCACCCCCACCCCCACCCCAGTCTGACTGATCGCCCTCTTTGTTCACTGGTCCATGATTGAACTGCAGCAGTTTTGAGGGAGCACTCTAGCCAGTCCGATTGTTAGAATAAGAGGCATTCCTTGTTCCCAAAGAGAACAGCCTCGCTGATCAGGGAGCCCAGTGGTGAGACTACACCATGTAATTAAGTCGAATTGGGGAGTAGGGATCCGGTATCCCCTCCAAAATTAGTGAGCACATGGCCATCCCTTGAGGGTGTGGTCCAATTTCCATAGGGCTCCATGAGCTATCAAAAAGTGCGAGTCAAAGTACGACGAATCCCCCCCCAAAATAGCAAGGTAGCGTAGGGCTCCCCACCAGCACGAGGTCGCATTGTAAACATGCCTTGCAATACCTGTTGAAGCATTAGATTATCAATTGAAAATACAAACAACTTTGGTGGGCTTTGTAAGTTAACATTTAAGTAGAGTCTTTAGCACCAAGCCATAACAGGTGTGGTGCATCTCACAAAAACAGCTGCATAACCAAGCTTGAAAGCAGCAGCTTCTCTACATCACAGAGTTCAACAAGGTAGTATTGGAAAAAATAATTTACAAAGGTCTGTAATCCTAACTGCCTAAGCATGTGCATTTGTCCATCAGCTGCCACTATTACACCACAAGGTCCTGCATTTTCTATTGGCGTGCCAGTGGAAGACCTGCGAGAGTTTGCTGGGAGAGCGAGCAAGGGCCAGCCTGATGAATAAACATCTCGGCCTGATAAGTTTCTTTTGGGTACTCACCATCCCAGAAAACCTAGGACAATGCAGGCTCTATTAAGAGGGCACTCAGTAGGTGTGGCCTTTACCTGCAGAGGCCCTCGTGTTATACTGTCAGCACTCTCCACTCTGTGCATAGCCCTTCCCCTCCGTGGACTCAAGCTCCAGCCCAGTGCCGTGCCTAAAGTTCTTTGTAATGCACCTAGCTAGCAGAGCACACTACCAACAGTCTAAATAAATTAAAAGTCATGGCATAGATAGCTTGTAGGACCGCCATGATTTGTAATGTTTGACCAGGAAAGGCACACTAAGCTGTGACAGCATGTTTCCAGGTGTGTCCCTGGGGCGTGGGTAACATGGGATCTGTTTTATTTATTTATTTGTAATGTTTGACTAGGGAAGGCACACTGAGCTGTGACAGCTTGTTTCCAGGTGTGTTCCTGGGGGTGGGTTACATGGGACCTGTTTTATTTATTTATTTGTAATGTTTGACTAGGGAAGGCACACTGAGCTGTGACAGCTTGTTTCCAGGTGTGTCCCTGGGGGGTGAGTTACATGGGACCTGTTTTATTTATTTGTAATGTTTGACCAGGAAAGGCACACTGAGCTGTGACAGCTTGTTTCCAGGTGTGTCCCTGGGGGTGGGTTACATGGGACTTGTTTTTTTTATTTGTAATGTGTGACCAGAAAAGGCACACTGAGCTGCAACAGCTCGTTTCCTGGTGTGTCCATGGGGATAGGTTACAATGGGAAATGTTTTATTTATTTATTTATTTGTAACGTGTGACCTGGAAAGGTACACTGAGTTGTGACAGCTTGTTTCCAGGTGTGTCCCTGGGGATGGGTTACATGGGATCTGTTTTATTTATTTATTTGTAACATTTGACAAGGAAAGGCACACCGAGCTATGACAGCTCATTTCCAGGTGTGTCCCTGGGGATGGGTTACATGGGACCAGTTTTATTTATTTATTTGTAATGTTTGACCAGGAAAGGCACACCAAGCTGTGACAGCTCATTTCCAGGTGTGTCCCTGGGGGTGCGTTACATGGGATCTGTTTTATTTATTTGTAATGTGTGACCAGGAAGGACACACTGAGCTGTGACAGCTTGTTTCCAGGTGTGTCCCTAGGGGTGGGTTACATGGGACCTGTTTTATTTATTTATTTGTAATGTGTGACCAGGAAGGACACACTGAGCTGTGACAGCTTGTTTCCAGGTGTGTCCCTGGGGGTGGGTTACATGGGACCTGTTTTATTTATTTGTAGTGTGACCGGGAAAGGCACACTGAGCTGTGAATGACAGATCATTTCCAAGTCCGGGGTGCAGTTACTGTACATGTGCTTGTTTTTTTTGACAGGAGGGATGTGGACCTGGACATTGGGTATGTCCCAAAATCTTATGAAAAGTGCCACAGATTTTTAACTTCTACCTGGACAGGCTCCAGGGATGGGAAGGAGAGATTTCAGTTTGATGCTTCATCTAAAAGATTCCTTCCTGTTGCTGTTTGTCTGTAGACATGATGTCTTGCACTAGGATGTGTGTAATATTGTGTCTCTTCAACTAAAATACCATCCTAATACTTACTTAAATCAAATGCAATTTCCTTTTTAGGCTTAGTTTTTATTAGATACATAGAATCTTCTACATTGTTACCACAACTGACCCACAACAGCAGCAGAAAACGTCTTGACCTTATGCGTAGAAAGTAAGATAAACTGGCCCATACTGCTCAGCATTAAAAATCATAGCACTGGTCATCAAAATCATAGCAAAGGGCCAGAATGTGTAGCACTTTCTTATTTTAAACAGTAACATGTCTACAGGTAGTGGGGCCCATATAGTTAGTGATAAGGAATGTTTCTATTAACTTTGTTCAATAATTTAATAGTTTGTGTGTCCAGAAATAGCTCTGACATTATGAGGAACATCAGTAAACCTGTGCAGAGCAAGTGTAAATCATAGCGCTATGCAAAATTCATAGCAGTTGAGAGGTATGAACTGGCCTATACTACATACAACCAGAATTCAGTGTACCACAAATTAGTTACAAACTAATTAAATTAGTTTATTACTAATCTTCGTAAAAATAGTGAAAATTACCTGTACAGAATAACATCAGTTCTAGGGACGTGGATATATTGTTCAATCCACACTGTCTGGCAGGTTCCTTGCCACTTTAATTCTTGCCGGAAGGTCTTCAAGCTGGCTCCTCCCACCCACCCAGGTGGTAAAACCCTCGGCTCCACCCCATGACGCCAGATCTTCCTTACTGCTTGGAAGCTCAGGTTCCCTCCTTAGCGCTCTGTGTTTTAGGCCTGGATCTAATCTCTTCGGGTTTTCCAAAAATTATTTTAAAGTTTACTAGACTACAGTCTTCATCTTCCCTCGCGACTGCGATGGACAAATCCACTCCTGGCTTCTGTAGGTGCCCTTGCAGCCAGAAGATGTCCCAGACCAATCCGCACTCCTGGGTCTTGCCCACGATCTGCAGGCCTGCGATCTGTGTAAGTCCTTCTCGGCTTCGGTTTTAGAGGACCGTGCTGCCAGACTGCAACTTGGGTGTCCTGAGAAACGGTACCTGCCAGTGAAGTCAAAGGAGGCCCATTGGGCGGTGTCCGCGGCTGCGGGCTCCACAGAGCAGCTGGAGCAGTTGATCGCCCTCGAGGAGGTGGTGGCCCAGGCCGCTTCTTCTTCCTCCTTGGCTGTGGCATTTATCCTGCTCCCCTTAGGCTCCTCCTACACTGCTTCTTTTAAGGAGCTTTGCCAGTCCCTCTCCACCAAGGGAGAAGGGCCATCAGGACATTTCAGTAGGTCCAAGAAAAAAGAACCAAAAGGTAAGTCCCACCGTCAATGTTCATGGGAGCGGAAGAGATCCCTTTCACTGGACCGTTGGCTCTCGACTTCGGTCGAGGTTGCGGCTAAGGCCGCTGGCTTCACGGTGTCCCCATCAGGTCAGCCACGCCCCCCTCAGCAGAGCTCGCTGCAGGGGGATGCTTTTTCGAGGCCGTGGACCCCGGGCCTCTTCTACACCTTCCCTCCATTTCCCTTGATCCACAAGGTGCTTCTCAAGGTGAAGAGGGACATGGTGCAGGTGATTCTGGTAGCCCCAGACTGGCCTCGCCAGTTCTGGTACCCAGAGCTTCTCAGCCTCAGCTCCAGGCTCCCGAGGTGGCTTCCAGCCCACCTGGACCTGATCTCAGTAGACAAGGGGAAGGTTCTTCATCCAGACCTTCAATCCCTGCACCTGATGGCCTGGTTCCTGAGCGGTAAGAGTTCCAGGCCTTGCGTCTTTCCGACGAGGTCCTCAACATCATTGAGGCATCCCGTAAGGAGTCGACCAGAAAATGCTATGCCTTTAAATGAAAGAGATTCTCCATTTGGTGTCAGAACAAGGGGTTGGACCCCTCTTCCTGTCCCTTGGCTAGTATTTTGGACTACCTGTGGTCCCTTTCTCAGCTAGGGCCTCAGTCGACGACCCTCAAGGTGCACATGGCAGCCATCTCTGCTTACCGGGTGTGGGCTGGCAAGCAGTCGGTGGCGCAGCAGAAGGTGGTCGGGTGCTTTTTCAAAGGCCTTGATCACATATCCCCTCCGGTGTGAGAACCTCCACCTCCATGGGATCTACTGCTGGTATTGGCTAAGCTCATGGGCAAGCCATTCGAACCGATGCACAGGTGCGATATTTCCCACCTGTTGTGGAAGACCACCTTCTTGGTGCCTATTACGTCAGCCAGAAGGATGGGAGAGCTCCTGGTGCTTTCCATCAAGTCTCCTTATCTGGTCTTCCACAGGGACATGGTTGTCCTTCATCCCCACCCGAAATTCCTTCCGAAGGTGGTGTCGGAGTTTCACCTGAATCAGGTGTTGACTCTGCCGGTGTTCTACCCCAATCACACCTCGGAGGCCGAATATAGGCTCCATACTTTGGACCCTAGAAGAGTGCTCGTTTATTATAAGGAGCAGACGGCCGAAGTTCGGGGAGAAGTTCACCAGCTGTTTGTCACCTATGCCGGGCCGCACCTGGCAGACCTGCAACCAAGCGGACGATAAGTAGGTGGGTCACCTCCTGCATAGATCTCAGCTATAGGTTGGTGGGCATGGAGCCTCCCAAAGGGATAAGAGCTCATTCTACCCGCCATACCGCTGCTTCGGTGGCTGCTTCTAGGGAAGTCCCTATCCAGGAAATCTTCAGGGCTGCTACCTGGAAGTCAGCACACACCTTTATTTCCCATTACCACGTCATCCTAGAGTCACGCTGGGATGCTGGTTTTGGGACCCTGGTTGTCCAGTCCTTATTCCCTAAGTAGGGGGGGCGTGCCTTGCCTCACTCCCTCCTTCCAGAGAACTGCTAGGAGTCTGCCAGACAGTGTGGATTGAATAACATATCCACGTCCCTAGAAATACAGGTTACTCACCTGTAACAGGAGTTCTAGGAGTGGTATATGTTGTTCATCCACACGACCCACCTGACCTCCCCGGCTTCGACACGCAGCCTGGCTTCCAGCGGGCTAGATCTGGCGTCGGGGCGGAGCCAGGGTTTATTTGATTGGTGGAGGAGCCAGTTGGAAGACTTCCAACAAGAATTTGCGCAAGGAACTCTGTTAGATAGTGTGATGAACAAATATATACCACCCTAGAACTCCTGTTACAGGTGAGTAACCTGTATTTCTAGGAGCGTGGAAATGTTGTTCATCCACACTTCTTGGCATGTCCCCTTCCACTTTAAATCTTACCGGAAGTCTTCAAGCTGGCTCCTCCCACCCACCTGGGTGGTATATACCTTGGCTCCACCCCATGATGCCAGATCTTCCTTTCCGCTGGAAGATACAGGTTCCCTCACTCTCTCAGCATTTCATAGGGCCTGGCTTTCAAATTGTCGGTTTTACCAAAAATTAAACTCATTCGAGTTAGCAATCGTGCTTTTGTTCCATCGACTATGGAGGAAAAATCTTCCCCAGGATTTCGCCGGTGCCCCTGCGGCCAGAAGATGTTGCGCACCGATCCCCACCTCACATCCGTTTACTGCCTAGGTGTCAGACATAACACCTTGTCATGCAGTTTTTGTTTGGCCTTCCATCCCAACATCCTGGATGACTGCAAGTCACACCTGAAGCTGGGAAGACCGGAAAAGAGAAACCCGCCGGTGAAGTCAAAGGAGGCTAGGTGGGTGGTTTCTTCGGCTGTGGACTCCGCCGAACAGCTGGCACAGATGAAGGCATTCAAGGAGGAAGCAGCTCGTTCTTCAGCAGATCAAAGCTTCTTCGTCCCACTGAACCTAGGCTCCACCTTTACAGGCTCCTTCAGGGAGATGTGCCAGTGTCTCCCCACTCGGGGTGAGGCACCCTCCGGCTCACACTCCTCCTGTTCTCGGAAGAGGGAGAAGGACCCGGTGTCTTTGTCCCAACGGAGACACTCTTGGGACTGGGAGAGTTCCGAGTTCCAAGAACATGTGGTCTTGACCTTGGCCGCTGGCTTTTCGGACCTTCCTTCTGGCCAAGAGAACAAGGAAGTGGCTGACGAGGTCAAAATTATCATCAACTCCTTGTCGTCAGCTGTGCCTGATGACTCATTGGAAAGGACTCCAGTCCTGGTCTTTCCGGATGAGGAGACCCAGCCAGCTGGTGTTCCCATCAAGGAACCGGTCACGGATCCCCGGGTCTCACCTATCCCGGTGTCTCCCAATCGACCGAGTTGGCCTCCCTGATCTCGGTCTCGGTCCAGGACCACCACAGACGATCGACCGAGGAAGAGCCATAAGCGCTCAAAAGAGAGGCGACATCACAGATCCTCATCCCCCTCGGACAAGGAGAAGCTCCATCGAAAACTCTGGCACTATGAAGACCTTATGTGGCAGCAGCTGATCTTGACCGGGCAGAAGCCGGCTCCTCTGCCTACCCCAGCCATCACTTGGCTCTCGCCTCCTAGGCCGAAGTCAACCCCTCCGGAACCAAAGCCTTTGGTTCCTCCTCCTCTGGGCCAGGCCATTTCCTGGTTAGGCCTACTCCGGTCTCTCCACTGATTCAGGTGGAACCACCGCCTAAACAGCCTGAGGGAGGGGCGCCCTCAAAAGAAGACCAACAGGATACCGGGCTTCCCCGACGTCTGTCGATAACAGTCACCCCGGACCGCCCTCGGCAGATCGAGGGTGACTTAGGCAGTAGACCACTGTATCATGACTCTTCGGACTCAGACGTCACCAGCTTGCACTCACATCCCGGGGATGATGCATCGTCGGTCGGCGCAGGGATGGAGGAAGGCCCTTCCTCTTCCCAGGGAATTCTCTGCCTCATCTCCGATTCCACTGGAATGCCCCTGGAGCCTATCCAGAAAAAGGCAGAATACCCTCTTTCCAACATTCTTAAGAGAGTGGATACTCCAACGGAGGCCTTTCCAGAGGCCATTTTTGGCCCTGCCCTTGAACTTTGGCAGCGTCCTGCCTCCTGCCCAGCACCATCTGCCCGCATGGCCCGGAAGTATGCAGTGCCCATGGGGTCCCTTGCAGGGTTCACAGAGCACCCTTTGGCCAAGAGCCTGGTGACCACCTCTGTTCAGGCGTACTGGTAGTTTGGATGACACTGACCAACCCCCGGACAAGGAGTCCAAGAATATGGACCACACTGCCTGTAAGGTCTATGCGGCCTCTTCCTTGGGCCTTCATCAGGCCAGCTCGGCTTTCATTATGGCACACTTCTCTTATGCCCTTCTTGGGTCATTAGACAAGGTCCTCCCTCATCTCCCACCAGACATGCAGACCACGGTCAAACAGGTCCATGACTAGGGCCATGCTGTTGCTAAACAGCAGCTCCAGACTGCCTTGGCTATCGGGGATTCTTGTGCCCGCTTGCTGACAGCCGCAGTGGCCTCTCATTGCAGGGGTTGGCTGAGGCTTTCCTCCTTCCCAGCGGATACTCAGCATAAGCTTGCTGACGTGCCCTTTCTCAGCACCGACTTATTTGGTCCAGAAGTGGCCAGTCACCTTCAGCGTATAGAGCAGTCCAATGCCACCTTGGATGCCACTTCTGCTAACGGTTCTTTGGACAAGAACCAGCAGAACAGAAAGAAGAAGCAATTTTGGCATTCTTCCCCTGCGGTCAGGCAGCCCTCCTATCAAGGAGGTCAGCAGCAACAGCAGCATCAGGCTCAAGCTTGGTTCCCGTGGCCCAAGCAGGGTCCTCAACAGCCCCGTAAAGGAGGCCGAGGCGCAGGTCCCGGAGGCTCCTCCTCCTCTAAGCCTGCTCAGTGATGGGTTGGGGGTTGCCACCCCTACACCCATCACGCCAGCTCTGGGTCCTCCCATGGGGGGTCAGCTCTGCCACTTCCTTTCTGCCTGGTCTGCTATTACTTCAGACAGGTGGGTTCTCGAGGTGGTATGTCGGGGACTGTCTCTAGAGGTCGAGCAGTACCTTCCCAGCTAAGCCTGTGCCCCTCGGGAGGAACGGATCTCCACTTGCACCCAGTCGGCTCTTTGAGATGATGTAGCTCAGCTCCTCTGCAAGGAGGCAGTAGCTCCAGTGCCAGATCCACCGACACACCCAGGCTTTGTTTCCATGTACTTGCTGGTGCCCAAGCGGACTGGGGGTTGGTGCCCCATCCTAGGTCTCCACGACCTTAATCAATATCTCAGGCCTCACACCTTCTGGATGGTCACTCTGACCCAGATCATACCATCCCTGGAGCAAAACATGGGGTTCTGTTCACTGGATCTACAGGACACATTTTTTCACATCCCAATCCATCTATCCCATCAGCGGTTCCTCCGCTTCAGGGTCGACGGGACCCTGTATGAGTTCCAAACCATGCTGTTCGGCCTGTCATCGGCCCCTTGGGTCTTCACCAAATGCATTGCAGTGGTGGCGGCCCACTTTTGGCATTGAGGAGTCAGAATCTACCCTTATCTCGATGACTGGCTCTTGGCAGGTTCCTCCCTTCAGGAGGTGGAGAGGTTCAGGGATCCAGCCCTCCAAACCTGCTCCTAACTCGGCCTCCTGATCAACAAAGCTAAGTTGGAACTCATGCCCTCTCAGGTGATGGGCTTCATCGGGCCAGAGCTTGGCTCCCGGTGGACAGGGCGGCGGTTCTCTCCTCATTTGCCCAATCATTTCTGGTTGGGCACTTGTGCTCTGCCCAGGACTTTCTGCACCTTCTGGGTTACATGGCAGCGTGCACCTCAGTGGTCCATTGGGCCCGGTGGCACATTTGCCCCCTCCAATGGGAGCTGGTCACCCAGTGGACTCAGTGATATGGTCACTTTGACCAGCTGATCACTGTGACCCAGAAGATGTGGGATGCTCTCCAATGGTGGACCACCCCAGACCGGTTGTAGGAAGGGATCCCGTTTGTCCGCCCTGAGCCGACGGTCATCCTTACAACCTATGCCTCTCTCATGGGCTGGGGAGCCCATATGGGGGACAACAGGGCCCACGGGTTCTGGACTCCCGAGGAGTCCCGATGCCACATCAACCTGTTGGAGCTCAGAGCAGTCAGACTGGCACTGTCAGCTTTCGCTCCTCAGCTCCAGGGTCAAGTGGTTCAAGTCCAAACGGACAATACCACGACCATGTACTACCTCAACAAACAGGGCGGCACGCACTCCCATCTGCTGTGCAAGGAGGCGCCCACATCTGGACTCTCGTAAGCTGGTTGGAGGTGGATCTCCTAGCCATCCATGTGGCAGGAGCCTCAAACCAGCTGGCGGATGCTCTCAACTGCATAGGCCAGACATCCCATGAGTGGTCTCTCCATCCAGAGGTAGCTTACAGCCTGTTCTCCTGTTGGGGCAAACCGATGGTGGATCTGTTTGCCTCCAGGGAGAACACCAAACTGAGGCTGTTTCATGCCCGCCCCCCTCAGCAGGGCTCGCTGCAGGGGGATGCCTTCTCAAGGCCATGGACCCCAAGCCTCCTCTATGTCTTCCCTCCATTTCCCTTGATCCACAAAGTGTTACTCAAGATGAGGAGGTACGAAGTGAAAGTGATCCTGGTAGCCCCAGATTGGCCACGCCAGTTCTGGTACCCAGATCTCCTCAGCCTCAGCTGCAGACCCCTGGAGTGGCTTTGTACATGCCTGGACCTGATATCTCTGAACTAGGGGAAGGTATTCCATCCAGACCTTCAATCCCTGCACCTCACAGCCTGGTACCTGAGCGGCTAGAGTTCCAGGCTCTGGGTCTTTCCAAAGATGTCTACACCGTGGTGGAGGCATCTAGAAAGGAATCGACCAGGAAATGTTTTGCCTTCAAATGGAAATGTTTTTCCATTAGGTGTCAGGGTAAGGGTCTGGACCCCTTATCCTGTTCTGTGGCTAACATTCTCAACTATCTTTGGTCTCTCTCTCCAAAGGGGGTCTACAGTCATCGACCCTTAGGGTGCACCTGGCAGCCATTTCTGCTTACCGGGCGTGGGCCGGTCAGCTGACATTGGCGCAGGAGACAGTGGTTGCACACTTTTTCAAAGGCCTGGATCACATATCCCCTCCAGTGCATGAACCTCCACCTCCGTGGGATCTGTTGCTGGTTTTGACAAAGCTCATGGGCAAGCCATTCGAACCCATGCAGAAATGTGAACTTTCACACTTGTCATGGAAGACAGCCTTCCTGGTGGCTATCACATCTGCCAGAAGGACAGGGGAGCTCCAGGCGCTTTTGGTGGACTCCTCTTATCTGCTTTTTCACAGGAACATAGCTGTCCTGCGCCCCCCCACCCGAAATTCCTTCTGAAGGTGGTGTCAGAGTTTCACCTTAACCAGGTGCTGACTCTTCCGGTTTACTACCCTAATTACACCTCGGACGACGAGTACAGGCTCCATACCTTGGACCTGAGACATGCTCTCTCCTACTACAAGGAGAGGATGGCAGAAATTCATGGAGAGGTTTGCCAGCTGTTTGTCACCTATGCTGAAGCTGCTTCTGGCAGACCTTCAGCCAAATGGACCATAGCAAGATGGATTACATCATGCATAGGTTTGTGCTGTGAGTTGGCGGGCAAGGAGCCTCCCAGAGGGATAAGAGCTAATTCTACCCGCCATACTGCTGCATCGATGGCTGCTTCCAGGGACATCCCTATCCAGGAGATCTGCCAGGCTGCTACCTGGAAGTCAGCAAACACCTTTATCATCCACTACCACATCGACCTTGAGTCACACCGGGATGCTGGTTTTGGGGCCTTGGTTCTCCAATCTTTATTTCCTAAGTAGGGGGTATGCACCTTGCCTCCCGGAGAACTGCTTGGGCTCTGCCAAGAAGTGTGGATAAACAACATATACATGCTCCTAGAAGAACAGGTTACTCACCTGTAACAGTAGTTCTAGGAGTGGTATACGTTGTTCATCACATACACCTACCTGACCTCCCTGGCTTCGGGTGCACAACCTTGCTTCCAGCGGGCTATGATCTGGCGTCATGGGGCGGGGCCGAGGTATATACCACCCGGCTGGGTGGGTGGGAGAAGCCAGCTTGAAGGCTTCTGGCAAGATTTAAAGTGGAAGGGGACGGGCCAAGAAGTGTGGCTGAACAACATATACCACTCCTAGAACTACTGTTACAGGTGAGTAATCTGTTCTTATGTTCCCAGGTACATACACCTAGGAATAAGACTAGACATAGCAGGGCTTTGTATAAGTCTAAAAGCAATGAGGGACAGACTGAGGCTGGCTTTCAATGCCCCATAGTATCTATGTTTGCCAGTGGTTCTGAAATCTCTCCAAACAGGTGTGAGCATCCACGCTGTCTGATGGAAAGTCTAGTGCAGGACAAGGGGGTTGCCACCCCTTGTATCAACTTGTGAGACAGACAGAAAGTCCACTGAGCAATAGTTTAAAAAAATGCACAAATTCCAGAAATTATGGTTGTCTGAAGCAATTTGTTCCAAGAGATAGGTAAAGAACTACATACAGTGCTTGTGAAATGTCTCTCTTTGTCCTGCTTTCACTTTGGGGGGGGGAGCACTAGGCGGTCAGAGGTCAAATTACTTGCTGTAGGTCACACGGTGAGAGTTGGTAGCTGTATTTTCAACCTTTGCTGATGTGTTTCTATGTACAGTTACTACACTATAATCCTTGAGGGATCCCACATGTGGCACTTCTTCCAAACGGCCTCTGTGATATGTGAGTGAAATTAATGCCTGCTTGGTGTCTCTTTTGGTATTTTATGTTTATTACATAACCTATTTTTTTTGCCGAGGATAGCCCAGGTGAGATGCTGTATCTCATTCTCATCAGGGTCCTGCTTCTGCCCATTTCTGCAGCTAGATGAGCTGGAGCAATAGAATGTTACATGACTTGCCCAAGGTCACACAGTGAGTCTGTTGGCTCTGGTGGGCTTTGAGGCTGTTATCTTCTGGTTCTGAAGCTGGCACTACAACCACTAGACCACACTGCCCTCTATAGGGGTGTCTTCTTGAGTTCATTGGGTGAGAGAAGTAGGAAGCAAAATAAAACAGTTCTGGCACACAACAGACTTGAGGATGCACTTTTAAGCATAAGAGACACAGTGACTATACATATAACTAGATTATAAAGAAAAAGGAAAAAAAGCTGAGTTCAGTTCGTAGGAGATGTTCAAGCCAGGCAAGCAATTTGTATGTAGCAACTGCTATACAAACCATATCCCAAAGCATTTTACAATCCGTAACAGGGATGGGAACGAATGCTGCTGCCTCTCTCAGCACAGGGGGATGTTCACAGAGCACATCGAAGAGATTTAGAGAGAAATTTAAGGCTAAGCACAGGAAGGTTATTCAGGGGCACACAGTTGGTAAGTGGTGTAGGTGTTAAAGACCTCTAAAAAAATAAAAGCTGAATTTCAGATCAAGCTATCATTAATTGTAGAAAATTAGAGAAACCCCTTGCTGGGAAAGGGATGATAGCAACAGAACTACAACTGTTTTTTGAAATAAATTGCCTGACTCACTCCATCAGACAAATTCTCTGATGACTTTTCAGTTACATTTTCTTAGTATTTATCTAAGTTTTATCATTGTGTTTGCAGATGACTGTATTTTATGTTAAATTATTATATATGTTTTACATTGTGGTGTTTTAAGTGCCTTCGGCCTGGGCCGAGCCTTCGAAGGGACCTTTGGTCCAGTGCTCCTACCTGGTAAGTGAATTTCAGATCAATGAAAAACCAGAATTTTAGAACTGGTAGCATGAGACACTTTTTTCCCCCCGATTAAAAAGTGTGTTAAAAAGGACAAGGCATGGGATACCCCTTTTATGGTTATAAGAGTGTCCGGAATGTTTTGAAATGAACACTCCTTTTATGCTCCGCCACCGACCAACCCCCTTTGGCCCTGCCCCTATGGTCCAGCCCCATCATCCGCCTCAGAATCTACCTGCTCCCGCAGTTCCCTGTAGATGACCACCCACGGGAAGGGAACCTAGAGGCAGACCTCCATCTCCCACCCAAGCGGAGTTAGAGTGTGGCTGGGGAGAGGCAGTACAGGCAACGGTACGGGAACTATGATGGAGTGGCATGCGGCATCCTGCATGGTTGCGGTCATTTTTCAAGTTTCTCCCCCAGAAGGCACGTGTGCAATGACATCTTGAAACAAACACTCCTGAGTTGCTAGGAATGATGTCATGATTTATAATTGAGTTTAGAAAAATGTGCACTTGGGGTCTGAATTTGGAAGCAATGACTTGGGAAATGGGTGATCTCAGGTTCAACCCCTTCCCCCCCCGAGCTTAATAGTATTCAGATGCTCACTGCATGACCTTTGGAAAGTCACACAACTACCCAATGCTCCTGTCCACCCAGCTGCTAGAGTTAGTAGGGGAAGGAAAGGCCTACCTGGAAACAAGATACCACATCTCAGATGTGCTCTCTTGGTTGAAAACAAATCTTTTGGTTCTCAGGCCTAGGGTCCAATGTTCCCTCTAATTTTTAGTCTCTGTGGGTGGGCGACTGATATGTGTGTGCGGCACTTTGTGCAAAAAAATTGATTCATGTGCCAAATTGGGTGGCCCAAACAAGTGACATATTTTATTGTCAGTAAACAGTAGAAAATATAACCAAACTCTCAAATACTCAATGCAAAGTATAAATATACATTCTGACACAGTCCAAAGCTTGGTTGTGCATTGTGAGCCATAACAGTATGAACTGGAAACATTTGTAAACTATGTACATTTTAAAAAGTCTTGCTTGCATCTAACAGGGGTGCTGCTGACGATGCATTGCTAAGAAATCAACATTTACTGTTTTTCTCTCCTGTCTTTCCCATTCTTCCAGTGGACTTATATTTTATTAAGATCCATTTTTCCACCAGTTGTTAAAAACAATTTTGTTCGCATCAGCATATCTAAGTGGCTTTTTTAAGCGGTTTCTTTGTTTGCTCTTAATGCAGTTCATGAGGCTGAAGCCTCTTTCACAGTCAGCACTAGAAGCTTGGAATGCAGTAATACAATTTATTGTTCAGCATAAAGCAGTTACAATGTACTAAAAGCAGGACAAAATACATAGTAAATATAAATAGACAATAAATAAATCATCAAGGAACTTAAATATCTTTACAGTGCAGTTCAATTTAACAGTGTCCCTTGAATACCTTTTCACATAAAAAAACCTCCACAGGACTTCAAGTCCACCTAATAAACTTTACAAATGAGTTGAGATTAAAAATCTTGCAAAGATCTTTTCCATGTTCTTCTCTTTCATAGTAAACAAATATTCCAAAAGATCCTCCAAGGGGAGGCTGAGATCCCCCCAGCAGTTTTTTTGTAGTTGATTCGTACCTAGGACAAAAGAGTACCACATGTTTGAGATCATCTATAGTCCCCACTCCACATTTACAATATGGAAAAAGTACCCTCTCTCTCTTTTGTCTGAAATGAATGCATTGAGCATTACAGTTTTCAGTTCCGAATCTTGTATAGCTTCTTCTTTGTTTAGGACAGGTTAAAAAAGATAGATATGGCTCATATCCCCATGAAATCTTTACTTTTTTATAAAATCCATATAGCTTAAGCTTGGAGAGTTGAACATAGAAAGAATTTATGTCATAAGTCAATAAGCCTCAATTTGACATCCTGCCTAATCTCCTCAAATGGTCTTGTGCATATTTTATATAGGAGGTGGCCCAATCTGGCCGGCATTATTGTTTCGTTAACAAGTTGAATAAAGGGATGTACATATCCCATGCTGGCCAATTTGATGGCTTCCACTACACACATTCTGGATATCTTTGTTGGGGCAAAAGAAAAAGTTTCAACAGAAAGAGAATCTGTCATTCACAGATGAGAGAATTCAAGGAACGTTGTCCTACCTCCAAGGCAAGAATACAGCCTGGAGTTCCATTTAAAAATATTAAGATGTATCTATAGAATTGATTCAGAATTATTTATAATTCTCTAACCTTAGTATAACCCCAGATTTCAGAGGCATATAACATGCTTGTTCTTATTTTGGCATTAACAACTCTTAATACCCCACTCACCGATGACTTATCCATCTTGCTGTTAAATATTTTAGAGCATTTGCAGAAGATCACATTTAAATTGAATAGCCTCAAATGTTTGGTCCAAGATAGGCAATAGGCAAAATGGGCACCTAAATAGCCATAACACTTAACAGTGTCTATATGGTTACCGTTTAGCCTAAAGCCTACCGTATTCTTGGTTTGAGAGCCAAAAACTACAATGTTGGTCTTGCTGAGATTAACTTTTAGTTTCCTTTGAGAACAGAGAGATTCAAAGTGAGCCAATTTTCTTTTAAGACCTAGGACTGAAGTAAAGAGCAAGACTAAATAGTCTGCATAGCCTAAACATTCAATCCTTTGATCATTAATTTTTGGAGTATGAAAATCTGGATTACCTAGCTGATCCAAGACTGTATTAATGTAGATGTTCGATAGAGTGGAGCCAAAATACACCCCTGTCTGCCCCCCACATTTGTCTCAAATCTAATAGTTAGATGACCATATTGATTATACTGGACCCTTGCCCACATATTTTCATAGAGTCTATTAATAACATCAAGAAGTGAGGCCTCCAACTTCAGATCCCTTAACGTAGCCCAAATAATTTTTATACCAATGCTGTTGAAGGCCGAGGAGAAGTCTACAAAACAGCAATATAATCTTTTTTTTCTCACTTTAGTATGCTTCCAGATCAGGTGCTGAAGCACATAATAGTGTTGTACTGTAGAACAGTCCTTCCGGAAACTGTTCGGTGCCTCATTCAATATTGAGTTCTCCTTGACCCATGACAGCAATCTGCCCAAAATTATCCTAGAGAAAATCTTCTGTGAAACATCTATCAAACTAATAGGCCTACACATCCTTGGGTCATTCAGATCCTCTTTTGTAAAAATTGGGAAGATAACACTACTTGCCCAACTGGCAGGGTAAGAGTACCCCTGAACCAGGCCATTAAACAGCAAAAGAAGAAAAGGAATCCATCGGTTGGTAAAAACCTTATAGAAATCACCTAGGACCCCATCCGGCCCTGGTGCTTTATTTGCCTTAAGGCCAATCAGTGCCATCTGGATTTTGACCTCTGTGATCAAGATAGGTCTTGGAAAAATGTCATCCTCCTGTATTTTGAAAGCATCAGGTGTTTCCTGCTCTTCATGAGAATAATAGAGCTTGGAGAAATGAGATGCCCAAACTTCAGGTGTAATATAGGCTTCAATCCTATTGGCATATCTATTATATCCCTGGGCAACAGTATTCCAAAATTGCCTTCCATCCCTATCCAAAACAGCCTGCCTCAGTTTTTCCCAAGGTCCCTGAGTATGTTTATGTCTCTCCGGTTCAAGAATTTTTCTATATTTTTCTCTTTCAGTCTTTAGCAATTTAAAATCTGCTGCAGACTTGTTTCTTTTCTTTTTATGCCATCTTAGTTGTCCTCCAAGCTCTTTCTTTGCCTGGAGACATACCGAATTAAACTAACACTTTTTATAAAGGGACTTAGGATGGTACGTTGTTTTACATCTAGGTCCAAGTAAAGAATGAATAGTTTCCCAATTCTCCAAAATATTAAAGGCCTTACTTTTGACCAGGACCAACTAGAGAATATCACCTAAGACTCCTGTACTAAGAATTTCTTTGAAACTAGCTTGATGAATCGGCTCCCATCCAATCCTTCTCTCGTTTATGACTTCCAGACTCTCTTCCTGTTGTGCCTCACTCCTTAAAGTTCCAAAGGGGCATTTGATGTTAATTACAATAGCACAGTGTGCTGATTCCAATCTATCCATGACCTCTAACTTTTGGATCAGCTTTACTGCTTCCAAATTGGTCCAAACCTGATCAGGGGTTGAAGAGCCAGTAGGTCCTCTACACTTAAGGATCCAACTAGATCGACCTAAGTTCTACCATTTAAAATACAGAAATTTCTACTGGCCAAACCCTCTAGCAATTCCCTACCTCTGAGGTAAGATTTTAGATCCTGCAGTCCTAGTATATGAGATATTTGGATTAATTATGGATATTGTATGGATCATATCTGAATATACATCCTCCAAGAAATAAGAAGGAATTCTGGCATTAAAGTCTCCCAAAATAATTATAGGACAAGGTATACTCTTATCTGACAATTAGTCAAGTGCCATTTTCAGATCCTATATGAAAAGGTCAGCGGGATCAGTAGCTCTATTGCGAGGGGGAAGTATATATTGCAGAGAATGATCTTCTCTTGTCCCTTGCTAATCATTAGAGCCAAAATACCCTCTGACTTAGCAGAAATGTTAGTGATCTGAAAATTTAGCAAAGTTTTGATAAAAAAGGAAATACCCCCTTTAAACCATCTAAACTTTTTGTCTTTACTTGCTGGCAGAGTAAAGACAGAATAACCAGCCAATTTGGGAGTTACAATTTCTATATACCATGTTTCTTGCAGTCCAATAATATCAAAATTATCCAGAAATCTCACTACTTCGTGGTCAATTATTTTAAGATGGATGCCCTCAATATTCCATGAAAGTATAGAAAGGGCATCCACATCTCGATCCCCAGCTCCCTTATCCAAATCCAGCTGGCATTCAAAGTTCATTTGTTTGATATTATCTACAGGCTGCATTTGTCAGGCTTAATCAATAACTGTCAGTGGCGAGTAGGTATTAGGGTCAATTAGGTTTCCAAAGTCAATCGGGGGTTGGCTGCCTCTAAGATTGGTTCTGGACTATCTTTAGTCTGTTTAAACCATGAAAAGACTTCACCCAAGTCTAACGTGTTAACTAAATGTATTCCCAAACAATCCAGCTTGCTGGCCAGAGAAAGCAAGCTGCTAGCTGTATGAGGATTTTTAAATGTAATATCAATCTGTGTTGTGGGCTCAGGATCTCCATATAATTTTATGGACTCCACCATGTTTCTGGAGATATAAATCCTAATGCTCTTTCCAAGAGCAGCAACAAATCTTCCTAACTTTCCTATGAGAATCCTTGAGTGAAACCTTTAACCCAAAGATAATTATGGTCCTACTCAGCCATACTTCTGCTTCCAGTACATGATCCTATCACTCCCAAGATTTTCTCTGTGCTATTGTAGCCTTCACTCTGCACCTCCCTATGGAGAATCTCCTCTTGGAAGGATAAGACTGTGTAGGAACCTTTATATATGATAGCTTCATGTTTAGCCTGGAATGTAGCACATACATCAATACGTTTAGCCACCATGCTGTATTGCACGTTAGTCAAAGCAAAGTGGATTATGTCAGTAAAGGATTTTAATAATCCTCCTTTATTTTTTCAGCTACTATAAATCTGAAGTCATTGTTCTGGCTAACAATTTCTGCCTGGTCCACTGATGAAAATAAATAGTCCTGATATTTGCTGTACAGTCTCTCAATATTTGATAAGCCAAATTCAAAGCTGCAATGTTGCACTGCTGCAAAATCAAAGGCAGATCAGTCAGAAAGTTCACCTGCAGGAAATCGGCTGTCCAGATGGTTACATAACAGGCCAATGAATTGCAAAATTGCTGTTGTGTTGTGCTTACTTCAGCTGTGCAATTAGCCAAAAGCAGTTTTACTGGTTGGCTCCAGTAGACAGTTTCACCCAGGTACTGGCTTCTGATATTTTTTTATTTTTACCCTAGCAATCTGTACAGCTTCAACTGTTGTTAGACCACTTTCTGAAACATCTTAGACAACTCTGCCAACTCCAAAAGTACATCATTTAATACTGTTACGGCAATGTGGAATTCAGGGTTCGACAGCTTCTTAAAGCAGTACTTAGCAATGGGATCTTTGATGCATGCATGCATAATTGTACATGATGTCCTTTACCCTAGGTATGGTTTACAATGACTATATTGGGTATTGTCAAGCTCAGTGGGGGTTTTAAAATGTATTATTGCAATGTAGTGAGTGGGTCAGTGTGATGTGAGAGAGGAGATGCATTTAGGAGACTGCATTTCTCTTCCATTCCCGGATCCATACTAAGCGCAGTCTGAATTTATGAAATTAAATGAAAAGGACATTTTTTGCACTGTTATTTCTTGTTGTCCATTTTAGAATTACTATCCCCATGTAGCCAACATGGGCAGCCTTTTACAATCTCTGATTCATTGAATCTCAAATGTGTATATAATATGAGACCCTGTTTTAAAGAGAACTGCAATCTCATCTCTCTAGACATATGTACAGTTAGCGTCTCAGCCTGCCAGTTGAGAAGGTTATACCCATCCGAGACCCCAACAAATACATAAAAAAATGACACAAACAGTAGGTTGCTTTGATGCTTTTATTGTAAACAAAAACTATAGTTTTCCCATTTTCTTGTACTGAAAAAAAATGAACACGCTTTAAATGGCGAGGCTTTAAATCCATTATAAACACATTTTGTATGTGAGACGCTGCTTGGGGAGGATGCAGATTACACTGAAGTTGTGCAACTTTAAAACTGAAATAATATAATATACACCCTATGTCAGAGAATCTCTCGCATTGCTTTGTTGGGGGGAATCTACCAAACAAATAAAACATGCCATTTCTGTGAACAGCAGGGGAATACTGTTCATTATCAAGTACTGTCTTACTGAAAAGAGGTGTCAAGCTGAAAACATTGCTGTAACTGCAAAGCCGATTGGTTGGAATTTTGCAGATCAGTTCCATTGTTCAACAAGTGGAACAAGAGCGAGATGTCTGTCTTGTTAAAGTTAATGGGTTGTGGCCTCAGGGGTGGGCATACAATGTTTCTTTCCCATTCACTTTCATGTCCTGCTGTCTGAGTCTAAAATCTGAGTGACTATAGTCACTACTTCATGAACATGAGGATCCCTGTCAACTGCTTTGTGCGCTACTCCTGAAGCCGTGTGCAGGTTATTTCTGACTGCTGTGCGAGTGCACGTGCGCACACCTTAGGGGGAACATAGCTAGGGTCTAACATCTGTGTCTGGTTCAGACTGAGAAAGTCATGCATGGATGGTCTGTATGTATAACTGGTCATGTCTGGTTCAGACTGGGAAAGCCACACATGGGTGGCTGTATGTATGACTGTCCTTGTCTGATTCAGAGTGAGAGAGGCATGCATGGATGGTCTGTATGTATAACTGGCCATGTCTGGTTCAGACTGGGAAAGCCACACATGGATGGCTGTATGTATGACTGTCCTTGTCTGATTCAGAGTGAGAGAGGCATGCATGGATGGCCTGTATGTATGACTGGCCATGTCTGGTTCAGACTGGGAGAGTCATGTATGTATGACTGACCATGTCTGGTTCAGACTGGGAGAGTCATGTATGTATGACTGGCCATGTCTGGTTCAGACTGTGAAAGCCACACATGGATGGCTGTATGTATGACTGTCCTTGTCTGATTCAGACGGAGAGAGGCATGCATGGATAGGCTGGATGTATGAGAAGCAATGGCTGGTTCAGACTGGGAGACACATGCATGGATGGACCGGATGTATGACAGGCCATGTCTGATTCAGAATTGGAGAGCTCATGTATAGATGGGATGTATGGATGAGGTCATGGCTGGTTCATACTGGACAGTCATATGAACATACAAACATGCCAGCAGATAAAGGCCTTACCATCTATCTGGTCATCTCAGTTCTGCAGCTCCCCTATGTATTCACAAAGGAAACTGCCCCCTCCCCATTTCCCATTTGACCTCCCTCAACTTCCCCCTCCCCCCACACTCACCCCTCTTCAGTCTGCAGCTTTTTCCCTCACCCTATCCCACCCCTTCTTGAAGCTGTCTACCATTTTTAGGGGTATCACCTCCTCTGGCAGCTCATTCTACTTGGCCACCACCCTTGTGGTGAAAAAGTGTCTCCTCATCTCCCTCCTGAACCTTCCCACACCAGCTTTAGGCTGTGCCCCATAGTGATCTTGTTGCCACTAAGGCTGAAGAGGCCCTCGGTGCTCACCCTATTAATACCCTTAAGGTACTTGAAGGTCTTAATCATGCCTCCCCCTCTTTCCTAAAGAGAGTACATGTTGAGGTCCCTGAGTCTCTCTTCATAGGTGTTACCCCAATGGCCCCAAATCATCTTGGTTGCTCTTCCGTGGACTGTCTCCAGCAAGTTAATAGCATTCTTAAGATATGGCCACCAAAACAGCACAAGGTACTACAGGTGTGGTCTTACCAGTGACCTGCATAGCGGCAGATGACATCCACCTTCCTGGTGGTAATTCCCCTGGCTATGCAGCCCAGCATCTGATTTAATTTGGCTGTTGCTCTCTTGCAATGTACAGGCGTATTTCAGGTCATTTGGGATTATTATTCCCAGGTCCTTTTCTTTTCTGACCTGGTTATGTGCATGCCATCCAACCAGTATTTGGTCCCTGGATTCTTTGCCCCCAAGTGCATAACTTTACACCTTTTAGCATTGAAACCCCAGCTGCCAAATGCCAGACCACTTTTCTAGCCTAGCCAGGTCCTCCCTGAATTCCTGTTTTCCCTTCAACACGTCCACCCTCCCACAGAGCTTGGTGTTATCCGCAAAGAGGCAGATTTTACCCTTGATCCCATCTGTGATGTCACTTATGAAGATGTTAACACCGGGCCATGCTCTGAGCGGCTTCACTGGTCACAGGCCTTGCTTCTGAGAACTCTCCCCTGACTGCCACTCTTTCAAACAACATGAAGTCTTGCTGTATTCTAACTATATGTAGTTATCCCCAGCACTTGAACTGCTCCGGAGAGTAAAGGGTTAACTGTATGCAAAAGCACAGAATGTTGAGCTCGAGCTCTGTTTACAAACCTCTGTCTGTGGTACTCTGAAGTGTAACCATCAGATTCTTTACTCCGCCTTACTCAGTGGCGGAGCTGGGGGGGCTGTCACCCTTCCTGGCTGCCTCAGTGTGAGTAGTAGTGCCCCATCACCATCTTTATTCAATGTTTAGTGCCCTTTGTGGAGCCCATGATTGACTGGATGGCCCCCCCGGCTCCCAAACCTGGCTCCGCCACTGGCCATACTGTGAAGTCGCTCCGGAGATTCCTCCTGCACTTCGATTCGGTCTAGTTCAAATCGGTCAGTTTTTTCAAACCGTGGTTTTCTGCATTCTGTATTTTTACCTCTGTCTTGGTACAGTAAGTGGTAGCTATAGGTAGTGGTTATTTTATGTGTTATTTGCTCAGAAATTGTTTTATTTCGGTTCTTTGCCGGTCAGTCCGGTTCAGAACCGAAGCTTATTCTCTGTATTGATTATTGCAATTGTGTGTGTGGTTTTTCCGGTACTCATCGGTTCCTAAAAAATTCCGATATTTTAGGATTTTTTTAACCAATCCGTGACACGGCTGGAACCATTGAGTTTGTAATCGCCTGGCTTAACCACTGTGTAAGGTGATTTCTTTTGGTTAAGGCATATCTGAGAAACCCAAGAAGAAAACCAGACCCACTGGGTTTCAGCACTGTACCGAGTGTAAGGAGGCCTTTGCCAAGGCCGACCCTCACCTCGTCTGTGTGTATTGTCTGGGGTTTGACCACCTCAAAGAAGACTGCCAAATATGGAAGAACTTTCCAAAAGCCACTCTCGATAAACGTTTGAGTAGGCTGAGGGAGGGGGAGGCCGAGAAGTCCGCTGACCCGGATGGCCAGCCCAGTTCGGTTGCGGCTGAACCTGAAGTGGTGCCCACTGACCTGGGCGATACCTCTTTGGGCAAACGGAGAACCAATTCTGCGGAATCGGTTTGAGCAAAAGAAAGAGGAAATCGGCTGGTTCGGATCCC
Source organism: Neoceratodus forsteri (assembly GCA_016271365.2). Taxonomy (NCBI): domain Eukaryota; kingdom Metazoa; phylum Chordata; order Ceratodontiformes; family Ceratodontidae; genus Neoceratodus; species Neoceratodus forsteri. Next base: position 248,151,984 of record JADMNL010000024.1, on the reverse strand, counting down.
ACTTCCCATGGTCCGACCGCTGATGAGATAGCGAAAGCGATTTCAATAGTTTAATCGCTTTGCCCGGTTCCGTCCCGATCAGTTTGGTCAGAAGTATTGGCTTCAGATATAGATCCTGAAGCATACTATGAGGGTGATTGGGAGGCGGAGGATGAAGATTATGAAGATGAGGGCCTAGATGAGCCAGTAGAGCCTGACATCTCCCCAGACAGGCCTTCTCAGGCTTCTCCTCCCAGGCTTTCTGAGCCCCCTTCCCATTTCTTGTTTTACAAGAAAGTGGCTGAGACTCTTCAGCTTCCTATGGAAGAGGCTGAACAGGATCAGGAAGAACCTGACTACCTGAAAATGATGGATGTCCCAGTGTCAAAGAGGGTGTCTATCCCCTTACACAAATCCTTGGGGAAGCAGGCACAAAAAATTTTACAGTTTCCTACATCCATTCCTCCTGTGGAAAAAAGAATAGACAGGAGGTATGCTTTGTCAGGTACAGGGACGGAATTCCTTTCAAATCATAGCAACCATGTTGGGGTAGTACAAGCTGCAGCCTGTGACAAGGCTAGTATTCCTCTGGCATCTCACCCCCCAGATAAAGATTCCAGGAAAGTGGCTGCCATGGCAAAAAAACAGTACTTGGCATCCTGTTTGAGGTTCAGACAATCTAATTACATGGCATACACAGCCAGGTACCATAGAAACATAGAACATAGAAACATAGAATTTGATGGCAGATAAGGACCGCTTGGCCCGCCCACTCTGCCCATTTCCCTACCTAATGGATAAGCTGCAGATCCTAGTTAACCAGCAGCCTACTTCTTTCTACCCCAACCCCCTAGAATTGCCTTATGATTGTCCTGTGCATGCTTGAATTCAACCACTGTTTTTGACTCCACAACCTCCTCCGGAAGGCCGTTCCATGCATCCACAACCCTCTCTGTAAAAAAATACTTCCTTACATTACCTCTGAGCCGCTCTCCCCATCTTCAAATTGTGCCCCCTTGTTCTTGCGCACCTCTTTTTTCTGAAAGATGCTATCCTCTTGGACTTTGTTGATTCCCTTGAGGTACTTGAAAGTTTCTATCATGTCCCCCCTCTCCCTCCTTTCCTCAAGGCTATACATATTAAGCTCCTTTAGTCTCTCTTCATATGTCTTCCGGTGCAGACCCTGCACCATTCTAGTTGCCCACCTCTGGACAGCTTCCATCTTGTCTGTCCTTACGGAGATTGGGTCTCCAGAACTGCACACAGTACTCCAGTTGGGGTCTCACCAGCTGTCTGTACAGAGGGATAACAACTTCCTGTTTTCTACTGGTGATGCCTCTCCCTATGCATCCCAGTATCCCCCCAGCCCTCCTTACTGCCCTCTCACATTGCTTGCCCACCTTTAAGTCTTCTGATATGACTACCCCCAGGTCCCTTTCCATTTTTGTTGTTGTTAGTATCTCACCCCCCATTCTGTACTCTTCCCCATGGTTTTTGTTTCCCAGGTGCATTATTTTGCATTTCTTTGCATTGAATCTAAGCTACCATACATTTGACCATTCCTCTAACCTTGCCAAGTCCCTTCTCATCCTTTACACCCCACCTTGTGCATCAACTCTGTTGCAGATCTTTGTGTCATCTGCAAAGAGACATATTTTCCTTCAGTCCCTCTGCAATGTAACTATAAAGACATTGAAGAGGACCGTCTAATACTGAACCCTGCGGTACCCCACTAGTAACCCACCTTTCTTCAGAGTGGACTCCATTTACTATTACCCTCTGTGTCCTATTCTCCAGCCAATTCTTTACCCAGGCTATCATCTTGCGACCCATTCCCAGGCTGGCTAACTTGTATATATTTATCTTTTGTGTGGGACTGTGTCAAATGCCTTGCTAAAGTCTAGGTAGGCCATGTCCACAGCCCCTCCCTGATCTACTACTTTGGTCACCCAGTCAAAGAAATCTATTAGATTCATCTGGCATGACCTTCCGCTGTGAATCCATGCTGCCTTGGGTCCTGTGCCCCTCTGGCCTCTAGGTACTCGACAATTCTTTCCTTCAGAAGTGATTCCATCATTTTCCCTATCACTGAGGTTAAACAGGTCTGTAGTTTCCTGCTTCTGCCCTGCTCCCACTTTTGTGAAGGGGAATCACATCTGCCCTCCTCCAATCCTCAGGTACTACCCCATCCTCCCATGATTTGTTAAAGAGGGTAGTCAGTGGTGTCACTAGTTCTACCCTTAGTTCTTTTAGAATTCTGGGATGAATCCCATCAGGCCTCATTGCTTTGTTCACCTTCAGTTTTAAGAGTTCTTTCAGAACCCTTTCTTCTGTAAATGGGCTGGTATCAACTTCTGTATCCAGAGTGTTTCTACTGTTTGTTTTAGGTACCTCCCCCTCTTCATTTGTAAATACTGAGCAAAAATATTTGTTTAGTACCTCTGCCTTTTCACCGTCACCCTCTGCCCACCCTCCCTTTTTAAGCCTCAGTATCCCTCCCTTAGTCTTTCTTCGCTCCCTGATGTACCTAAAAAGGTTTTATCCCCCATCTTAACTGAGTTGGCTATCTTTTCCTTGGTTTGGGCCTTTGCTGTTCTGACTGCCTTCCCAGCTTCCTTTTTCTTTAATTGATACAATTCTCTGTCCTGCTCCTTCTGTGATTCCTTGTACTTTCTGAATGCTTTATTTTTCTCTTGAACCTTCACTGCCACCTCCTTTGAGAACCATAGTGGTTTCTCACATTGTTTTGTTTTGTTTATCTGCTTCACACAAAGGCTTGTTACCTCTGTGATGGCAGTTTTTTATTATTCCCCATTGTTCTTCCACCCCTTTTTCCTGCCCATTTGCAAGTGCATTCCTTAGGCTCTCACCCATTTTGGCAAAGTCAGCCCTCCTGAAGTCCAGTACTTTTGTCTTCGTATGGCTTGACTCTATTGCTGTGTTTATTGTGAACCATACTGTTCGATGGTCGCTAGTTCCCAGATGGCTACCCACTTCTACATCTGTGATCCTCTCTCCATCTCCATTTGAGAGAACCAGGTCTAAGATTGCTCCCTCTCGAGTGGGTTCCAATACTAGTTGTCTAAGGCATGCCCCCTGTAGGGCATCTAGAATAACCCCCACTCTTAGAAGTGGCTGCTGCAACTGCACTCCAGTTAACATCTGGCATATTCAGATCACCCATCAGCAGTATCTCCCCATTATCTGCCATTCTAAGTATACTTTCTATCATTTCCTTGTCCATTTCCTCCCCCGGGGGTCTGTATACAACCCCTGTGCGGATTGTGGTGCCATTGCCTGCCTCCAAATTGACCCACAGTGCTTCTTCTCCTCCCTGTTTACCCTTTTGTTCTGTTGCTTTGATTCCTGCCCTTATGTAGACAGCTACTCCTCCTCCTCCTCTTTTACCCTCCCTGTCCCTCCTGTAGATAGTGTATCCTGGTATGTTTACATCCCAGTCATGGTTCTGTGTGTACTACGTTTCTGTGACTGCCACGATATCTAGATGTTCCTCCTTCATCAAGGCCACTAATTCAGGAAGCTTGTTACCCAGACTATGGGCATTGGTACTCATTGCTATCCATTTTTTGATGGCTTTACCTTCTGTAGCAGCATCCTCCACTGAGCTTTCTACCTTGGTCTTTTTTTCATTTAGTACCCTGTTTTGTAGGGAGAGGCTGGGATTTTCCTGCTGCTTATCAGTGCCTCCCCCTTGACTAGTTTAAAAGCTTGCCAATGAAGCATTTAAACCAATTGCCCAAAAGACTTGTTCCCTTCCTGGACAGATGCAGACCATCCAGCCAGTATAGGCTGGTGTCCCTCCAGGTGGAACCCCAGTCCCCAATGAAGCCAAACCCCTGTGCTCCACACTATTTTTTCAACCATTCATTAAACTGCATGGTGCAAAGTACCCTCGCCTCACCCATGCCACTAACAGGCAGCACCTCTGAGAAGGATACTGTGTGTGCTACTTGTCTTAGGCCCCTCCCCAACTCTACAAAGTCCTTCTGCACTGCTCTAGTCTCATGATGAGCCAAGTCATTTGTCCCTAGATGGACAATGATGTCTAGCTCAGACTCCCATGCAACTGTTCTCGTGATCCTAAGGATGCGCTTCCTGTCCTTCCAAGCCATGGCACCGGGCAGGCACCTTACTTCAGTTTTCCCTGCTCCCCCCAGTTCTATCCCCCAATAATTGAGTCCCCCACCAGGAGTTGCTTCCTTTCCCTGTGGTGCCCTCTGCCTCTTTCCTGAGGGCCTCCCTTGTGACAGTTGTCTGCAACCTCTTTAGTCTCCTCTCGTGGTACATCCATAGGGGAACTATGCTCCCCAGAATGGTGTATGGATTGTGGAGTGGAACAACTGACTGGGTGTGCCTCTGTTCCACCACCCTTACCTTCCCTGAGCCCACTGTGGTCCAACTGCTGTACTTTCTTCGCAACCTCTGTGGTAGTGGTGGTGGCTCTGGTGCTGCCTGGATGGGGAAGGTTCTCTTACTACTGTCCAGTGCGACCTGAAGATGGGCAACTTCCTCCCTCAGGGCAGAGAGTTGTCTGCAAACAGGGCAACATCTCAGCCTCTGGAAAGACTCCCGGAAGACTGCTGCTCCACAGCCATTACATTGCACTACTCCCCACGTCTGTCTACCTTGTTTAGTTTTTTTTGTGTGTGTGTGTGTGTGTGTGTGTGTGTGATTTGTTTGTTATATAGAAATATATATATTATATAATGTGTATGCTTATGTTGTCAGTGCAGTGTGCTAGAGAGGATATGACAGTGATATACACCTTGCCCTCTTGAGGAAATGATGTCAGAACCCCAGGTATAAAGGAACTATTTCCAGGGGTGGGTGGGGTGAGGGTGGGAAGGGTTTGGGCTAAACTGTGCCCTCACAAAACAATCAGCTAAAAGCTCTGACCTACCGCTGCAATGAGTGCCTTCCTGTCAGCAAGATGCCCTACATGACAATTTGACAGAGAAAATACCCTGCTAATCAAACAGAGAAAAATACAAACATCCAAGTCAGACACAGGTAAACTGCCCCAGCCCCAAAACAGCCTGGTGACTTGTGCTCTGAAAGCAGTCAGCCCCAAAACACATCAGCTGTGCACAAGGACAGACACAGTAAACAGTATTCAGTCCCTGTGGGTTTAAACTTTTCCTGCACTGAAAATCTTAACAATTGTAACAAAAGCAATGTCCACCTCCCTCTGTTGATTGAAAGACTGCCTTTTCTGATAATTCTAAGTTCCTTATTTTACCCTTCAGTTAGAAGTATCCTCCACCTGAAGAATATTAACTTTCCTAAGGAATCTGCTTCAAACCAAAGACAATTGTAAATTGTAAGGTTCACCTCCCTCTGTTGTGAGCACAACTCGCTTTCTTGCAAATCCTAAGTCCACTGTTGCAGCTTCCAGCCAGAGGTAGCTTCACCTGAAGAATATTAGGTTATCTGATGAGCCTGCTAAAATTAGTACTATCAGGTCTGTAAGATTCTTCCAAAGCTATTGGCTGATAAGTAGCTGTGATGTAAGCACTTCCTGACACAGTCTGGCCTGGCCTTTTAAGGCACACAGAGATAAATAAAAGAAAAAACAGTTTCAACCCCCTAGGCACTGTCTGGGTCAAATACATAGCCTGTAACCTGCTCTCAATTCAGGACTTAGGACAAATTCTTAGCCCAGTGAATAACTCACAGTATTACAAATATTGCAATGCAAACAGTCAATCACTAACTCCAATCAAGTCAGCTGTGCACCAGGACACAGTAAACAGTATTCAGTCCCTGTGGGGTTAAACTCTTCCTGCACTGAAAATCTTAACAATTGTAACAAAAGTAAAGCAAGGTCCACCTCCCTCTGTTGATTGAAATACTGCCTTTTCTGATAATTCTAAATTCCTTATTTCACCCTTCAGTTAGAAGTATCCTCCACCTGAAGAATATTAACTTTCCTAAGGAATTTGCTTCAAACCAAAGACAGCTGTAAATTGTAAGGTTCACCTCCCTCTGTTGTGAGCACAACTCGCTTTCTTGCAAATCCTAAGTCCATTGTTGCAGCTTCCAGCCAGAGGTAGCTTCACCTGAAGAATATTAGGTTATCTGATGAGCCTGCTAAAATTAGTACTATCAGGTCTGTAAGATTCTTCCAAAGCTATTGGCTGATAAGTAGCCGTGATGTAAGCACTTCCTGACACAGTCTGGCCTGGCCTTTTAAGGCACACAGAGATAAACAAAAGAAAAACCAGTTTCCACCCCCTAGGCACTGTCTGGGTTAAATACACAGCCTGTAACCTGCTCTCAATTCAGGACTTAGGACAAATTCTTAGCCCAGTGAATAACTCACAGTATTACAAATATTGCAATGCAAACAGTCAATCACTAACTCCAATCAAGTCAGCTGTGCACCAGGACACAGTAAACAGTATTCAGTCCCTGTGGGGTTAAACTCTTCCTGCACTGAAAATCTTAACAATTGTAACAAAAGTAAAGCAAGGTCCACCTCCCCCTGTTGATTGAAAGACTGCCTTTTCTGATAATTCTAAGTTCCTTATTTTACCCTTCAGTTAGAAGTATCCTCCACCTGAAGAATATTAACTTTCTTAAGGAATCTGCTTCAAACAAAAGACAATTGTAAATTGTAAGGTTCACCTCCCTCTGTTGTGAGCACAACTCACTTTCTTGCAAATCCTAAGTCCACTGTTGCAGCTTCCAGCCAGAGATAGCTTCACCTGAAGAATATGTTGGATATGGTTCTGGCACTGGCTAAGGATGCCCCTCCCCAACTAGCCAAGGAGCTGGAGCAGGTGGCTGCAAATGGTATAGAGGCATCCAAGGTGCAATTCCATGCTGCTGTTGATTCCAAAGATGTTCATTCAAGGGTCATGGCTACATCTATCTCCATGAGGAGATTTGCTTGGCTTAGGTGTACCAACCTCTCACAGGATACCCAGGCTAAGACCATGGATTTTCCTGTTACTGGTAATTTTCTCATTGGGGACCAGACAGAGAATTATATGAAAAAAATGGACGAGTATAGGACCACCTATAGGAGTGCTGCAGCAAAAGAGAAGCAGACCACTCCTCAGAGGCAGCAGTTTAGGGGCAGGGGCAGGCCTTTTTATAGGCATTTTTACCAAGCTCAGGCCTCCTCCTCTTCTTTTCAGCAGAGGGGGTTCTTTAGGGGAAGAGGTAGATGTGGGGTAACTAGGACCCCATCAGCTACTCAGTCCAAGCCCCCTGCCAAGCAGATACCCTGAGGTGTCAGTCAGGGTCGCCTCCCCAATCCCAGTAGGGGGCAGACTGGCTCACTACTCCCAGGCCTGGGAGTCTATTACTTCAGACAAATGGGTCTTGGAAGTGGTGAGCCAGGGACTTGCTTTCCATTTCAAAAGGTTCCCAAGAATGAGAGCAAAGTCTTTCAGTCCTCCCTCTCCCTTGGAGACAAAGGCCTTAGAGGCAGAAGTCTCCTCTCTTCTGCAAGCAGTAGAGAAGGTACCTCTTTGTCACAGGGGAAAAGGACTGCATTCAAGATACTTCCTTACCCCCAAAAACACAGGGGAGTGGCGACCCATGTTGGATTTAAGGTACCTGAACAAACACTTGTCAAAACCAAAGTTCAAAATGGTGACTCTGGGAGTAATTCTTCCCTCTCTGAGACCAGGGGACTGCCTAGCCTCCCTGGATCTCTAGGATGCCTACTTCCACATACCTATCAGACATTCCCACAGAAAGTACCTCAGGTTCGAGTTGCCCTCAGGCCATTACCAATTCAGGGCCATGCCCTTCGGCCTAACATCTGCCTCAAGGGTGTTCACCAAGTGTCTTGCAGTGGTGGTGGCATTCCTCAGGAGGCAGGGCATCCTTTTGTTCCCATACCTAGCGACTGGCTTCTAGTGGGCCAATCCTCAGACCAAATCAAGTCAGCTTTAGAGGTCACCCAAAGACTTCTAGAATCCTTGGGCTTCATTCTAAACATAGAGAAGTCTGTTCTAGAGCCTTCCCAGCTTCTCACTTTCATAGGGGTGGAAATAGATACAGTCCAGGCAAGAGCATTTCTTCAACTCTCAAGAGTTCAGTCACTGGTCACTTTGGCCTCCTCTTTTCTTCCTCTAGTGTCTCGGCCAGCCAGGCACTTTCTACAGTTTCTGGACCACATGGCAACTTTCACAGCAGTAGTTCAGGGAGTAAGATTTCAGATGAGAGATATTCAGTTTCATCTCAGATCTTTCTGGTCTCAGAAAAAGGACCCTCTCTACAAACTGGTTCCAGACTCCAACACCCTGGTCCAGGCCCTTCACTGGTGGTTGGAGGAAGATAATCTTTGACAAGGGGTTCCCTTCATCAGTCAGGTCCCCTCTGTGATTCTGACCACAGATGCCTCCCTGTTGGGGTGGGGGGCCCACATTGATCATCTCACAGCTCAGGGAACTTGGTCACACCAGGAGTCCCTTCTACACATAAATCTTCTCAAATTAAGAGCTGTCTTCCTGGCTCTTCAGACATTCTCATCGGCTGTCCAAGGGAAAATGGTGCAGATCAGAAAAGACAACACCACAACCATGTGGTACAGTATATCAACAAGCAGGGAGGCACTCAGGCTTCTCTGATGGCTGTGCATCTCCTAGGGAAGGACAACATTCTAGCAGATGCTCTCAGCAGGATTTCCCGGGGTCACCACAAATGGACCCTGAACCCTGTCATTCTTCAAGTCATTTTCAGAAGAGGAGGCACCCCAGAGATAGATCTCTTTGCAGCCCCGGACAATCATCAACTCCCTCTTTATTGTTGCAGACCACCCCTTCTGGGTCCTGTTCCCCAGGATGCTCTTCTACTAAATTGGACAAGCAGGTTTATGTATGCATTTCCTCCCTTTCCTCTGATATTCAGGGTCCTGATAAAAATCAGGTCTCAGCCTTGCAAGGTGATTCTGGTGGCTCCAGACTGGGCCAGACAGCCTTGGTATCCTCTACTGTTGTCACTGTCAGTAACACTGCCCTTGTGTCTTCCCAGGCAGTACAATCATCTCACCTCCTCTCAAGGGAGGATTCTGTACCCCAACCTTCAGACTCTCAGGCTCAAGGCCTGGCTCTTGAAGAGCTAGAATATGCAAGTTTGCATCTTTCCCAACCAGTTTTGGATATTTTAAAAGTTAGCAAGAAGCCTGCTACTAGGAAGACTTACAACTCCAAATGAAAAAGGTTTGGGTTTTGGTGTTCCAGTAGACATATTAAGCCAAAGCTGGCTGACATTGCCACTGTTTTGGACTATTTGGTATATCTCAACAGTTTAGGCCTCCGGCCTACTACTCTTTAAAGTGCATTTGGCAGCTGTGTCTGCTTTTCTTTTGGCTGGTAAGGGCTCTTCCATAGCTTCTCATCCAGTTTTCAAAAAATTCTTCAAAGGATTAGTTCATGTCAATCCTCCCTTTCAGGAGCCTACTCTTCCTGGGATCTGAACGCCTGTATTGCACAGCTTATGCAGCCCCCTTTCGTACCTTTATCTTTAGCTGAGCTGAAATTCTTGACTTGGAAAACTTTTTTCCTGGTGGCCATTACCTCTGCTAGGAGGATCAGTGAACTACAGGCCTTATCAGTGTAACCTGATTTCATTTCTTTTCATAGGGATAAGGTGGTCCTCCGCACCAATAGAAAGTTCCTTCCCAAGGTGGTGTCAGACTTTCACCTGAACCAGTCTCTTTGCCTGTCTTTTTCACTGACCATTCTTCCTCTGGAGAGAGGAGGTTACACAATCTGGATGTGAAAAGGGCTCTTAGTTACTATATTGAGTATACTAAGGCCCATAGGAAGGACTGTTCTCAGTAGTTTCTCACTTTTGGTGAGGTGGGAAAGGGCAAGCCTGCTACCAAGAGGTCCATTGCCAGGTGGATTGTTTCTTGTATTCAATTCTGCTACTCTAAACTTGGGAAGGAGCCTCCCTCAGGCCTGAGGGCTCATTCTACCAGAGGTACAGCTGCTTCGGTCACAGCAGCTAGAGATATACCTTTAGTGGATATATGTAAAGCAGCTACCTGGAAATCTGTTCACACCTTTACCAAGCATTATTCTTTGGACATTCAGTCACAAAGTGATGCTAGGTTTGGCACAGCTGTGCTGCAGAACCTGTTCCCAAAATAGGTTCTGTAACTCCCTCCTCTAAGGGGGTACTGCTTGGTAGTCTGCATATAGTTAGAATACAGCAAGACCTCATGTTGTTTGAAGAGAAAAATACTCACCATAGTAATGTTGTTTCTTCTAATGGAGTCTTGCTGTATTCTGACCTCCCTCTCTGCTTCCCCTCCTGGAACCTAGTAGTTTTGGGATGTGGCGGAGCAGGCACAGTGCTGCATCCCAGAGGTGCTCTGGACATGCCTCCATCTGTTGGGGGTGTTTTTCTTTTAGTTTGGTGAATCACTACCTGTTGTTTTCTTTTTGGGTTTTTTCAACTTGAGTCTTTGACCCCAAAATCCTGTTTTTGCCACTTGGCACAAAAATTGTGAAACAATTTCTTACTTGAGTTTGTTAGTTTAGGGCTCGTAAGAATCTGACGGTTACACTTCAGAATACCACAGACAGAGGTTTGAAAACTGAGCTCAAGCTCAATATTCTATGCTTTTGCATAGAGTTAACCCTTTACTCTCCGGAGCAGTTCAAGTGCTGGGGCTAACTGCATATAGTCAGAATACAGCAAGACTCCATTAGAAAAAACAATATTACTATGGTGAGTAATATTTTCTTAGCTTCCATCCTGCAAACAGCTTCTGACCCATCCTGCGAGCTTAGCCCCCACCCTCAGGTCCTCCAGTTTCCTGACCAGTCTCCTGTGAGGTACCAGGTCAAAGGCCTTGCTGAAGTCCAGATACAAAAACATAGAAATGTAGATACTGATGGTAGATAAGGACTGCTTGGCCCACCTAGTCTGCCCATTTTCCCTACCTACTATAACACCACAGACCCTACTTGATCTCTGCCCCCCCTTCCTTACTTCTAAGGTTCCCTTATGCCTATCCCATGCATTCTTACAGGTCCATTACTGTTTGTGCCCCCACCACCTCCACTGGGAGGCTGTTCCAGGCATCCACCACTCTTTTTGTGAAGAAGTACTTCCTCACTTGCCCCTGAGTCTCTCCCCCCCCAGCTTTATAGCATGTCCCCTTGATCTTGAGCATCTTTTTTTTTTTCTGAAAAATGCCTCCCTCTTGAACTTTATTTTAACCCATGAGGTTTTTTTTTGGGGGGGGTTACATTGGTTTTTATCTTGGGAGAGCCAGGGCATCTCTTGGGTGTACCCTCTCAGACTTCGCCTCTGCTCCCCGCCTGAAACCTCCCTTCCACCAGGAGTTCAAGGGCTAAGTATCCCCCTCCCAAGACTACGAACTTGGCCAGCCTCCTGGGGCGGGACCGCCACTCCTTACCTGGTGATCTTTCTGGAATTTAGACAGTCAGTCCATGGCTTGGTCGAGGGGCTCAGGAGAGCCGGTGAGAAGGTGGTCTGGTGTTGGGGATGTGGGCATCGTCCACTGGGACCACTGTCACCTTCCTGGCCCTTCCGGGGGGTTTCCGTGTTGTTTCCCCTGAGATGCGGCATGCAGGGACCCTGCGTGGCTCATCCTCTGCCACCAGCATCTTCCGTCACCTTGCCCATGTCCAGCATCCCTGCTCATGTACTGCCCCGATCTCCATCTGGAGTCGTTACAGAATGGGGAACCCCCTGTGACCCACCCCGGGATAGGAGAGCAGTCCTCCGGACGCTCAATCCTCTCCCTTCCCTGCCGACCCCCGGCATCCTGAGTTCGTTCCCAAACCCAGGTCGCTGTCATGGCGCAAGGTGTGGTGTCCAGCATCTCAACCCTCAGCGCCACCAGGCCAGCCCACCCATGAGATATTTGAATGTTTCTATCATATCACCCCTCTCTCTCCCTCCCTTCCTCCAGGGTTTACATATTGAGGTCTTTCAGTCTCTCCTCAAAGGGCTTGTGATGCAGACTCCACCATTTTGGTTGCCCTCTTCTGGACCATCTCTACCCTGTCTATGCTCTTTCAGAGATGTGGTCTCCAGAACTAGACACAGTACTCTAGGTGAGGTCTCACCACTGATTTATACAGTGGTAACACCACCTCTCTCTTTCTGCTGGTGATACCCCTCCCTATGCACCCTAGCATCCCACTAGCTTTCCCCACTGCCTTGTTATGCTGTATGGCCACCTTTAAGTCATCAGATAAGATTACTTCCAGGTCTCTTTCCCATTTGGTGGTGGTTAATTCTACCCCCCACCATTTTGTAGTCTGCCCCTGGGTTTCTGTGCCCCAAGTGCATGATTTTGTACTTCTTCACATTGAAACCTAGCTGCCACACTCTTAACCACTCCTCTAACTTTCTTAGATCACTATTCATTTTTTCCACCCCCCCCAGAGTGTCTATCTTATTACAGATTTTAGTGTCACCTGCAAAGAGGCATACCTTCCCTTCTAGCCCTTCTGCAATGTCGCTAATAAAGATATTAAAAAGGACTGGTCCCAGTACCGATCCCTGTGTTACCTCGCTTGTCACCCTGCCTTCCTCAGAGTGAACTCTGTTTACCACCACCCTCTGTCTTATATCCTACAGCCAATTTTTCACCCAGTTTACCACCTTAGGATCCATTCCTAGGCTTCCCAGCTTGTTTAAGAGTCTCCTATATGGAACAGTGTTGAATGCCTTACTGAAATCTAGGTAGGCCACATCCACCACACCACCCTGATCCCCCCCTCCTTCCCCCATGAATCCATGCTGCTTTGGATCCTGAAGGTCATAGGATTCCAGATATTCCACAATACTCTTCTTCAGTAGTGTTTACATCACTTTCCCCACCACCGAAGTCATGCTGACTGGCCTGTAGTTTCTAGCCTCCTCTTTACTTCTACTTTTGTGAAGTAGAACTACATCTGCCCTCTTCCAGTCCTCTGGAACCACTTCAGCATCCAGTGAGTGGTTGAACAGGGCTGTCAAAGGCATAGCCAGCACCTCCCTGAACTCCCTCAATATCCTAGGATGCACCCCTTCTGGCCCCATTGCCATGTCCACTTTCAGATTTGTGAGTTCCCTCAGACCCCTCTCCTCTGTAGATGGACTAGTGTTTACCTCCTTTCCTTCTATGCTCCTGGCTCTTACCTGTGGTCCCTCTCCTTCCCCCTTCCTCTGTAAACACTGAACAAAAGTAGTTATTCAAGATGTCCACTGTTTCCTGGCTCCCCTCCGCACACTCCCCTCCTTCTTAAGACTTACTATCCTTCCCCTGGTCTTTCTCTTTTTACTTACATACCTGAAAAATACCTTGTCCCCTTGCACAGGGCATCAACTCTCTGGCCCTTGTCCACTGTCCTAGTGACCCAATTGAAGAAGTCAGTTAGCCTAGTTTGGCAGGCCCTCCTGGACACAAACCCATGCTGCCTCTCATCCTGGAGCCCATTTTCCTCCAGAAAGCCAATCTCCCTTTCAGGATGATTTCCATCAGCGTACCCACTATTGAGGTCAGGCTGACTAGTCTGTAGTTCCCTGGTTGGCCCTTTGGCCCTCTTTCACGAAGAGGCACCACACGTACTGCTCTCCAGTCCTGGGGCACATTTCCAGACACCAGAGAGATGTTAAACAGGTCTGCCAGAACCTCGGCCAGTTCTCTAAGGACCCTCAGGTGCATGCCATCTCATCCTGGTGATCTATCCATCTTTAGGGCCCTTAGGCCCTTGAGTACTCTGTTGGTTTAATTTGCATTATCTGTGACTCCCCCCTTGAGTCCCCACCCTCTTCTTCCTTGTGGTACTGGTCCACCCTTCTCCTGAGTGAAGACTGAACAGAAGTACCCATTAAGCACCTCCACCTTTTTTTCACTACCATCTTCCCAAGTCCCCTCCTTTTTTAGCAGGACAGTCTCACCCTTTATGTTTCTGTACTCCCTTACATACTGGAAAAAAGGCATTCTCACCCGCTTATATCCCCTGGGCTAGCTGTACCTCTCACGTGGCCTTTGCCTCCCTTACCGCCCTGCTTGCCTCTCTTGACGTGGTGATGTAGTCCACCCCTATCCTCCTCCTTCTGAGTAGGCTTGTACTTTCTAAAGGCTACTCTCTTGTCCCACACCACTTCCACCACCTCCTTGCCAAACCAGCTGGACCAGTCATGCATGGAGGGGCTGTATAGATGGCTGTCTGATTCAAACTGGGAAAACATATACATGGTGGGCTGTATGTATAACCGGCCATGTGTAGTCCAAACTGAAATGCAAGGATGGATTGTATGTATAGCTGTCTGTGTCTGATTCAGAAGTTGAGTCATGCATGAGTGGCTGTTCATACGAGAGGCCAGATCTGGCTGAGACTGGGAGCGCCATGCATGGATAGGGTGTATGTATAACTGCCCATGTCTGGCTCAGACTGGGAGAGTCATGCATGCATGGGCTGGATGTCTGACTGCCCATGTCTGGTTCAGACTGGGGTAGCCTATGCATGAATGGGGTTGTATGTACTGTATGACAGTCTGTGTCTGGTTCAGACTAGGGGGAGCGCTGCATGAGTGTGCTGTATGTATGACTAGCATGTCTCAGTCAGACTGGGAGAGTCTTGCATGTATGTCTTGAATGTGTCTAAACTTCCCTTAATATTTGCTCACTGAGCTAATGATACAGTACAGCTGTGTTTTTCCTGATGATGGCTTGAAAGGTTCAGGTGGTGGTACAGTGACATTTGCAAGGATGGGTGCAATATGACCTCTGTGGGGCAGGCTACCTTAATGTGAAACTGAGTCTGATTTAATCTTCAACACTGCATCGAAGAACCAGACATTGAAACTGCTGATAAAAGGTATGCCCCTCCTGTCACCCATCATTGCTCTCTTTACATGGCAGTCAATTGGACATCCCTACAGCACAGAAGAAAAAGGAATGCTGCAATCTGGATCTTTAAAGCTTTATCAGGCAAACTCCCCTCCTATATCTCAGACTGTTTCACCCGAATCACATCCAGGCCATACACCTTAAGGATCAATAAGCTCATTATGCTAAAGATTCCCAATACCTGCACCGGTTTGGGAGGGCTGCTATCAGCTATTCCTAGCATTTGTCTGGAACTCACTCCAAAATCTATGAATCTGAATACCCTCTTACCCTTATCATCCTTCAAAAGATTATACACCTTATTTCCAGAGTTGTGCAACTGCTTCCATAAGGCCTAGTCTCCCATCCAACCTACACCCTCCCTTCTGTAATCCACTATGTTTAGTTTCCTTCTTCTACCCAGTCAGTTATCACATTACATATAAAGCCTACAAAGGCCCTATTATTTGATTATTATCCCTGCTATATCTATTATCCTCTTCATTTTACAGGTTAAGTTATTTTACTGTGCCTTGTATATCTGTAAATTTTGTATATATCTCTTATTTATTTTGATTGTACTAATGTTACGCTATTCTCATGTCTTTGTAAAAAAACTTGTACCCTTATTTGTATGACCACTCAGGTCCATCTTGTAAATGAGCTACGCTCAATGATGTTCGCCTGAATAAATAAAGATTTTGATTGATTGATTGATTGATTGTTGTAGTTAGAAGCTGGAGTCTCTGTGGCTGGTACTTCCTTGTGCTCTGGGTATTTTGTTTATTATGCACAGTGGCGATCTGAAGAACCCTGAGAGCCATTTGTCATAACATCCAGCCTGATCCCGCGAATGTAACCATAAAAAGGGTGATCGCAATGTTTTGTATGGGTCTTGAGCTTCAGCGGTATCCTCAGTGGAATGGTGAAAAGATTCCTTTCTTCTGTCCCTCCACGTGTTTGCCGTGGCATTATGTCCGTAAAATCATCTTCAGTATCATCTGTAAAATAAAAAAAATAAAATGTTGTCCACATTTGTAAATTTCATAGACAAAGAAACACAGAACCGTAAACTCTGACTAGAGGAAGGCCCACTGGCCCATTGTGCCATCTTTCCTATTAAGCCAGAGAACTGCCTGTCTTGAAGCAATGTCTTTTATAACAAGTTTACAGACAGATGATAACCTATCAGAATGCAGCTGCTTTAACAAATTCCAGCAGAGTCCACATGATTTTTAGATACACTGGAAGCACACATCACAGTTTGCTAGTTTGCTAAAAAGTGATAAGGTTGGTAATTTTTCAGTGCCTCTTATAAATAACTGAGTGATGGCTTCTAGAAGAGAAATCTGCCATCTCTCATTGTGTGAGCCTAGCTGTCTGACAAAGCTAGCTTGGCAGAGGAGTAGTTTCCCATTAGTAGGCACAACCAGAGCTGATCTTTCCCTATAACTATTTAACATGTTTTAAAATGAATACATCTCTGACTAGACTACATGTTTCTCTGGGGCATGATGGTGATGGCTCCGGCCACAGTTCCTGACTTTGAGCTGCTTGGATCCTCAGTTCCCTCTGTATATCATGTCCTCCTTCCACATCTTACACTGCCCACACTGGCAACGGGCTGGCATTCTGTGACCACCTACAGTGTCAAGGAGGCTCCACGTTCCTCCAACGGATGCGCTCGAGCAGTGGGGCAGGCAGCGTCCCCCCTCTGAAAGCCTGAGTCTGCTGTCTCCACTGCATTTCCTAGAGACCCCTCCAGCCTGTGGCATGGGAGCTGAGTGTAGGATGTGAACCCATATCTCTGACATTGTAACATGATGCACTACCCCCAGCACTACCAGAATAAACTGCAGGATCTGGGAGGAATATACATGAGGGACCCATGAGCCGTGTAGCTCAGGCAGGAGCTGTGGTCACAGCCAGCACCATCCTACGTCTGAGAAGCATTTAGTCTTGTCAGAGATGTATTCATTAAAAAAAGTTTAAAAGTCTTCTACAATGTCCATCATGGTTGCATCCATCTTGCCTCTTTTCTTCAAATAAGTCCCTGTCCCCTTTCCCACCCACCCCTCTGTCAGCACTGGCATTCTTTCAGTCCCTCTTCTCCACCAGCAACTGGTCTTTCTTTATTCCACTGTCATTTGAAACAGTCTCCCCTTCCACCTTCAGCTGCAGTCTGTCTCTTGTAGCCATTTCGAGCCTCTCCTCAAAAGCAAATGTTCAGAAATCAGTATTCATAATTATATTTCTAACAGAGCTTTACGCTGAATCACTTTAAGTTTACTGAAGCCTCAATTGAAGGACAAAAACATAGACCAGACAATGATGGCAGAAAATAACCAAAGGTCCATCTAGTCTGCCCGTAGTTCCCTATCTGCCCCAAGACCTATTTTCCATATGGGGTTTTATCCCTCTCAGTCCATCCCCCTGCTCCCCTCCCTACTGCTACCGACCTGAGCAACCACAAACCCTTCACTCTGTCCCAGCCATGCTTGAAATGATTTACGGTCTTGGTACCCACCACCTCCCCTGGCAGACTGTTCCATGGCTCCACCACCCTTTCCTTGAAATAGAACTTCCTCATATCCCTCTTCAACCTTCGCACTCCAGTTTCCATTCGTGATCTCAGGTTCTTGACTCTACTTCTGCTAAATAGTTCTCTGCAGTTCACCTTGTTTATTTCCTTCAGAAACATGATGGTTTCTATCATATACCCTCTTTCTCATGTGGTCTCCAGTGAATACATGTTCAGTGCCTTGAGACAAGCTTTGTATGATCTGCCCTGTAGGCCCTGAATCATCTTGGATTTATACCAGTACTGAAAACAATACATGAACAGTATTTATTCATTCATTCTTGGTGTGCCAAATAACCTTTCTCCAGATTACGCCCACCTATCCCTAATTGTGAGCTCTGTGGTTGCCACAATTTCATGTGTTCATGCAGCTGGGTGGAGCACGAGTAAGTGGCTGCATTCTTATGCCAAAGTTTCACCTTGGGTGATGAGTGAGGGGGGGAGGTTGCCAGGCCTCCCTGAGAACAGAATGCCTCATCTAGGCAACACAATCAGTTCTCTGGTGGTCTCAGTTTGGAGCACCTGAGTCAACACTACACAGTTCTGCTGAGTACTAGTGCACTAACATTCTGTTTTGTTAACTGGCTAAAAGTGAGGCAACCTACAGGTGGTACCTTGCTGTGGCTGTTCTGCTGGACTAAGCCATTAACAAAATCATTTTGTGTCCCCCTGGTGCACAGTCTCTATGCCAGGACTTGGAGAATGGCCTTCAGTGCTGCTGCACCACAGGGTGAGGCATGGCTATTTTGGCCCCTCCTAATTATGTATTAGGTGTTCATTACATAGACATCAATTTCTTAATGGGTTAGGTGAGGCTGCAGGGGGAACTGTTGTTGATAGTAGTTTTAACAAGTGAACGATAGTTACCAAAACAATATAAAAGTTGTTTAGATACCATAACATTAACAGGTACTTACAAAAGAAGACAGAAACAACCTCTTCAATAAAAAATATTTCCATTTGATTGAACTCAAAGGGCCAAATATTAAAGTTATTAAAAAATATTAATCAGTTAATGTGTACATTATCTCATATCATTATATTTTGCACCAAAGACAGAAGATACGGGATATGCCATAGTCATACTAAAACCATGCAATTTATGTTGAAGTGTAAGGGGGCAGGACCATAATTCATGAGTGGCAGAGCCACAAGAGGGTTATGAAAGTCCTGCCCACTTACATGTGATTATAGCCTGCCTATGTTGAGTCACACCACTCTACACTCAATACACATACATAACAGTAGCTTACTGGTTACAGCTTTCAAACACACTCTTTGTTTGAAAATGTATCTGTTTTTCTTCTATTTCAAGCAGTGTACTTTAGTGCTAAACTAGGCAACTGTGATGTCATCAGCATTGTGAAACCTGCTTTCTGACTGGGTCAGTATTCCACTGTGATGTCACTAAGTTTCAAAATAGCCATTGTAACAATATAGAGGATAATGTATGGTCCTCGATCAGTAACCGGTCTGTTAACCGTCGAGAAGTCACCAGGGCGACCGTGTAAACCTCGAGAGTGAAGCCTGAGTGGTTTACGTCACCATGGCAACCTCAAGACGGTTAACAGTAAAATTGCGAAGAAGGACCACATATTATTTTGTATAGTGTATGGTTCCAAGAAAATGAAACGGCCCTTACTTTGAAAATATAGTCTCCGCCGGCCGTCGCTTAGTCTTCCCTTACCGCCATGCAGCATCCGGGTCAGTTCCCAGTAAATAAAAGGTGCCATTACGAATTTATCCTCGCTGTTAACCTATTGATGACGAGCATCAATAGGTTAACAACATTTATACGTCACAACAATGGTATAACAACCTTAGGAAATGATGATTTTCTAAGGTTAACAGCGTTCTACCATACATTATAACATATTCTTGATATGATTCTGTTAACTGATGTTACTAGTAAATGATAAGACTCAATGGTACGTTGGTTGTGCTAGTTTTACCATACGCCCAGGGGTGTAGTAAGGCATAAGGCTGCATGCCGAGTGTCTTCAGCCACTAGAAGAGTGGTAAAACCAGTGCAACCAATGCCCTGAAGTGTCTTATTGTGCTAATAAAATGGGTATAGAGGTAAGTTTTAAAAAATAAGCACTGTAAAAGTTTAAAAAGCCACGAAAATATGATTACTGCTAAAAAAATGTAAAATAGTCTCTCCACAGATGGTTTTCACCTGTTAGTCATCTATAGTGTATAGGAGAGCATTATTATGCATCAAATTTGACTGAAAGATGATCTTGTTGTGCCATCGATAAGACGTCATATTGCTGTTATGCTATTGTGAGTATATCACATCGATTGTACAACATCAAGTGTCTTCATGCATGTGCGTTAATCAAAGCTCCGCTGTTCGGGAAATGGCCACGGCGGTGAGATCTGTCCCCGAAAGAGAGCAGCACCAATAAAAAATGCCAGTGTAAAGACATTTTCGCGATGTAGTATTGAAGGTGCCTGTAGCTGTATTTATGTTTAAAAAAATGAAGTCTGTTAGTTCGGGGGACCATGGATGGAGTGAGGCTTGTTCT
This sequence comes from Neoceratodus forsteri, assembly GCA_016271365.2. NCBI lineage: Eukaryota > Metazoa > Chordata > Ceratodontiformes > Ceratodontidae > Neoceratodus > Neoceratodus forsteri. The sequence goes on along the minus strand of JADMNL010000024.1, from coordinate 248,132,051 downwards.
TGAGGTTGGAGGTGGGGGGACTGGGACCTTAACAGCAGCACAGAAGGACAGCCATGCTCAAGAAATGCTCAGTGTGTGTTTAGCTGTTGCCTATACACTATAAAAGAGATTTTATTCATAGTTAGATGTGACCCCAGAGGAGGCAGGCTGAGCCAATAGTAGCTTGCCTCCAGGTAGGTAAAGAGAGGGGCACTGCAATTTTGAAACCCCAAAAAGAGGAAGAAAGAGCAGCAAGGAGTGGGCCTGAAGACCCCCTTTGTCTCCATTCTATGCTAGGGGGAGAGCTGAAAAACAAAGACCCATAGCCAGACATGAGGAAGGAGGGGCTAGAGCTGTGAGGATGCAGTCCCTCATGCATATTAATGAGAGGGCAGGGCTGAGCAAGGCCCTCCACAGGGCTGGCCCTTATTAGTATCCATGAGAAAGGCAGGACCAAGCCCAAATGTCCCATAGACCCAGGCCCCAGGAGGGTTACAATTAGATATAAATATTAATGTGGGGGATGGCTGTGCAGGGATAGCAAAGCACAAAGATGCCTTAAAGGTACAGCACACTCTGGAAAGGAAGCAGGGGTGGTCTGATAGCCCCAGGTTGCCCAAGAGGTTCTGTAAAGGTTTCCTGAGCACCACCAAAACCAAACTGTGCTGTTGCCTGCCTAACGCCCTCTAGAGACAGCACCCTTTGCAAAAACTGAACTTTCTGCTTAAAAATCTGAACTGTTTCCTTGGTTTTGAACTGAGTTATCGAATTGTGTCCTTGCCTACCTGATGCCCAGCGTTGTCTTTGTTGCCCAGACCCGTTTCTTCAGAGCCTGACGCTGACTCGTGGAGGTCCCCAGGCCATCCTCAGTCTGCAGTAGATCTGTCTCCAGTAACATCAACCCACCTCAATGTTCCACCACAGTGTTGCAGCGTCAGTCCTGCAATGGTAGTGTAGAGAGCCGCTAGTCAGGTGTCCAGTAGTGAGTCAGCTTAGGAGCCGCCCTGGCTCAAGCGTGAGGGACCACAGTTAACATCGTGCATGCCCTTTTTCTTATTTTGCTGGCCATCCATAAGTGTGCACGTACTTGTGTCACTGGGGGCCAGTGACCATCACATGGTATGGTTCAATTTGGCTACTACATCTAAATCATCCCATTCCAAGGCAAAAATATGGGACTTCAGAGGAGCTGACTTTGATAAGATGGCCAACAGAGTTAAGCTAGCCCTGGCAAAAAGAAACACAGGTGAGGGGTACAGGCAAAGTGGGCAAGCATTATGATGCAATACTTGAAGCAACATCCCATTGTGTTAGACAGAAAAGGAAGTGCAAAGAAGAAGGAAACCACTTTGGTTCTCAAATACAGTAGCAGAAAAGGTCAGAGCCAAAAGGCTGGCCTTCAGGAAATATATAAGGAACACAGCTGGATGAAGATAGGGAGGCATACCAAACTGCCCTAAGGGAAGCAGGTAAGGCAGTAAGGCAGGCAAAGTCCCAAACTGAGGAAACACTAGCACCTAACAGTAAAAGAAGGTGACAAGACTTTCTATAGATACATTAGTGAAAGGAGAAAGTCCAGAGGGGGTATTGCTAAGCTTAATGGAGAAAAGGGAGCATGTGAGGAGGAGGACCCTGTAAAGGCATCTATCCTAAATAGATACTTTTGCTCAGTATTTACTGAAGAGAAGGTAGGGCAGGGACCACAGCTCAGCATCATGGACACAGGGGGGAGGAGGTGAGCACTACTCCCTCACAAAAAGAAAGAGTCCCAAGAGCTTGCTAAGCTCAGGGTGGACAAGGCAATGGGACCTGATGGCATACATCCCTGGGTACTTAAGGAGCTAAAGGAGGAACTAGCAGAGCAATTAGCAGAATTGTTTAGTGAGTCTCTGAGCACAGGAGAGGTCCCAGAAGACTGGAGAAGGGCTCATGTGATCCCGCTCCACAAGAGTGGTAACAGGGAGGAGGCGGGGAACTACAGACCGGTCAGTCTTACCTCAGTAGTGGGCAAGATTATGGAGGCACTCCTTAAGGAAAGGATAGTGCAACACCTGGAATCCATAGGGGCACAGGATCCAAGACAGCATGGGTTTACAAAAGGAAGGTCCTGTCAAACTAACCTCATAGATTTCTTTGACTGGGTAACCAGAATGGTGGACCAAGGGGAGCAGTTGATGTCGCCTACCTTAACTTCAGCAAAGCTTTGACACTGTTCCACATAGAAGATTGATAAATAAGCTGGGTGGGTCAAGTTGTGGTCAACTGGGTGGCAAACTGGTTGGCGGGCAGAAAACAGAGAGTGGTGGTAATGGTATACAGTCAGAAGAGATGCAAGTCATAAGTGGGGTACCTCAGGGATCAGTCCTGGGGCCAGTCCTCTTCAACATCTGTTAAAGTGACCTTGCAGATGGACTAGAGGTAAAGGCTTGTCTGTTTGCAGATGACACCAAGATCTGCAACAGAGTAGATGATCCAGATGGGGTGGGCAGAATTAGAAGAGATCTGGATAAACTAGCAGAATGGTCAGAAGAGTGGCAACTGGGATTTAATGCAAGAAGTGCAAAATCATGCACATAGGGAAGAGAAACCCTGAAGCCACCTATAGGCTGGGAGGAGTTGCTAGCAGTCACAAAGGAAGAAAGAGACTTGGGCATCATCATCACTGATGACCTAAAATCATCTAAGCAGACCTCTAAAGCAGTAGGTAAGGCTAGGGGAGTGTTAGGGTGTATTAGTAGGGGTATCACAAGTCGTAAGAGGGGTAATAATCCTCTGTACAAGACACTGGTTAGGCCCCATCTGGAGTACTGCATGCAGTATTGGAGGCCACACCTTCACAAGGACATTAACCAAATTGAGGCAGTCCAGAGAAGGGCAACCAAAATGGTGCAGGGACTGCATCAGAGAATATATGAGGACAGATTAGCGGAGCTCAATATGTATACCCTTGAGCAAAGGAGGAGAGAGGTGATATGATCGAGGCATTCAAACACCTTAAGGGCATAAACAAGGTGAAAAGAGTCTAACATGTTTAAATATAAGAAAATAGCAGGACAAGAGGACACAGCATGAGATTAGAGGGAGGCCGATTAAGTGAATGTGAGGAAATTCTTTTCACAGAAAGGGTGGTGGATGCGATGGAATGGCTTACCACAAGAAGTGGTGGCTATGAATACAGTGCAGGGCTTCAAACAGGCATGGGATAGGCATAAGGGAGCAATACAAATGACTATGAATAGATAGGCCACTGACAGAGCAAAGGCCGATGGCACATTTATAAGGTAGAAAAAGAAATGGGCAGACTGGATGGGCCTTGCGGTCCTTATCTGCCGTCAACTTCTATGTTTCTATGCTTTGCAAAGGCCGCACTAGAGTCGCATCACCAACAGTCTTCTTGTTGGGAGGTGGTCTGGGTGCCGGGGACCTACCAGTAATCATTGCTGTGAATCATCCAGAAAACCATCTGCTGACCAGAAGTCTTCAGCTTCTTGCCTGGAGCTGCAGAAAATCACCAAGTTCTTCATTGACCAGCTAGCAGTGGTCCTCTTTGTGTTCTGTTCATCTGGGGGACGCCCCGTTATGGCCTGTTTATAAAAAGTGCTTTGTGGGGTCAACGCCCACCAGCTGATCAGCTGACTCATTGCAAAGTCCAAGCTTGGATCATCTGCTGTTTGTCATCTCAGTGAAGTGCATGCAGGACTTGGACTAAAAAGGGGTTAACCTCCTGTTCAGGGTTTGACCAGTTGTTGGTCCTGATCGACTTAAGACCCTGTCCACACTGCACTGAAAATCTGTAACATTTTGAAACCATTGCAGACTGAAAGGCCCTGTGTACACTACCCTTGGAACTCCCCTCTGTAACGTTACAGAGGTTCCAAACAGTTACTGTAATAGTTTGCGTTTACACTGGTAACATTACAGACAGTGTTTTTGTAACTGTTACAGAAACCTGTTGTGAGGTGGTTTTAACACCGGCTTCTGTAATGGTTTTAAAGCTCTGTTTAACCCTGTCCACACTACAGAAGTAAAATCCTGTAACATTTTCCAAACATTTTCAGCGGTAGTGTGGATGCACTGCAATGTTTTCAGTCTGTACCGGTTTCAAAACGTTACAGATTTTCAGTGCAGTGTAGACAGGGCCAAAACGTTACAATGCATCTACCCTACCACTGATAACATTACAGGATTTTACTTATGTAGTGTAGACAGGTTCAAAATATCAGTTTTCAACAACAGTTTTGAAAACGCTTTCTGTGACATTACCAGTGTAAACGCAAACCGTTATGGTAACGATTTGGACCCTCTGTAACGTTACAGAGTGATTTTTCTGGTGTAGTGTGGACAGGGCCTTAGTTTGCTGTTTATTCTATTATCCTGTAGTGTGGCAGAAAACAGTTATTTTGTTATTCGTCTTATCCCTTGTAGATAAGCTTTTGGCATCTTGGTCCCTGAGTAAGCTTCCTGTCTCTCCTTCCGGATTCGTCTGGCCTATCCTGAGATAGTTAGAGAGTCTTGAACCCCCATCCCACTGGGAATTTTTCAGCCCCCTAAATGTGAAATACATAAATTCAGTATTCTGGAGAATTCCACTGGTATACACACACACACACACACACACACACACACGGCAGGCCTCAGGTGGAGCCAGAACCTCAGTTTCATCAGGATAAGGAGTAGGGAGCTCCTTGGCAAACTGGTAAGGACAAGAGGGGGATTTTCATGATATTCGAAGAAACACCAGCAATGGAAACTCTGAACAGTACTTGATTTTTTAAATTTGTATGTGTGTGTAAGGAGGGGCTCATGAGTGTAAAGAAGATTCATTTATTTACTTACATTGTTAAATTTAATGGACTTTTATTTTTAGGGCTTGATTAAAGTTTTTTCTATATAAGTAAAGGAGACAACCATGTTTGCGATGGAAATCTGGAACGACTGAAATGGCTCATGAATTCTGTATGTGAGTTGCCCAAATTTGAAATACCACTGCCTGAACTTGTTCAAACCTGTGCAGTTGTAGAGAATTGTGATACAGAAACATAGAAAATGATGGCAGAAGGGGACCTATGGACCATTGAGTCTGCCCAAGCGAGGTATCCCAGGACCTGTTGTGTACCAGTGTTCTGTCCTCCTAGACACCCAGCCTAGCCCTTGCCAATGCCATGTTTGTTCCCAGTCCTTGTCCCACCCACACTTAAAGCTTGATACTGACTTTGCAGTCACCACCTTTGGAGGTAATCTATTCCAAGGTTCCACCACCCTCTCTGAGAAGTATTACTTTCTTATGTCTCTCTTGAACACTCCACCCTTCCATTTCCACTTGTGTCGTCTTGTAGTAGAATTGATGTTCCTGGTAAAAAGCTACGCTTCTGGCACCTTGTTGATGCCTTTAATGGACTTGGAGGTCTCAATCATATCCCCCCCCCACTTAGTCTCTAGCGAGCACAATTTCAGAGCCCCAAGCCTCTCTTCACAGGTGATTTCCTGAAGGCCATGTATCATTTCTGTTGCCATTCTCTGGACCACTTCCAATCTGTCAGTGTCCTTTCTTAGGTGAGGCCTCCGGAACTGTACACAGTACTCCAGATGAGGCCTCGCTAATGACCGGTACAGTGGCAGTATCACCTCCCTGTCCCTGCTGTCTACCCTCCTGCCAGTCCATATGATTTTCAGAACTTGTTTATCCTATCAGGAAGTAGGAAATTTGCAACCCATTTAATATGCCAAGATATCATTTTTATCTCATCATTTTAACCCCCACTCGGATTGTATATACGCCAGACAGAAAGAATGCTCTCATGCTGTCTTATTTTAGTGCTTAAAGGGCTGGTGACATGTTCAGGAGAACTTTAATAAAATATAACATTTAGACACAGTCCAACTTAGATTTTCCACTGGTTCTGTATTCAATCTCCCCATTATTTATTACTTAGGATATTTGTATGACAATAGGAACTTTGCTTCTGAAAAGTTCTATTCCTTCTGCTTTCTCCCTACCTGAAGTCGTAAAGCACTGCTTGTGACATCACAGTCACTCCCATGGCAACAGACTGTGATGTCACAAGAGAGAATTATGACTTGAAGTAGGGAGTAAGCTAAAGAGGCAGATGAACTCAAAAACTCCAAGGGACAACGATCGTCTATTCATACACATTTCCTTAACAGTAAATAATGGGGAGGAGAAGTGTACAAAATATAAATGGAATGCAAGCAGAATTGTACCTAATTATTATGTTTTTTAAAGATTTCTTTAAGGAGTCAGTAACTCTTTAAGAATGAGAATTTGAAGATAATTTTCTTTTGAGTAATCTTGTTTGTTGAGGTAATTTACTCAACTCTGTTTCTAAGCTTCCTGTAACCTTGAAATGCCACAGAATGGCTTCCTAGCATTTTCAATTAAGTGTGCTGCCAGAGCGGAACTGCCAGTGTCTGATACGTTATCTTCACAACTCCTGCAGTACACTGTTATTGGTGCTGACTGCAAATGTTGTTTTCCTGGCCAAAGGAAGGGTGCTGCAGCAGTGGCTAGGTTGTCAGGAAGGTGGGATGGTAGAAACAGTGAGGTGAGGAAATTAATTCACCCATACTGGCGGTACTAGGTGTGACGTAGACAGCCAGCTCTGAGTGCTCGAATGCTGTATTAATTTTTGTTATTACATATAAAAATGTGAAGGGAAGGTCAGTTCAAGGAAAAGACTGTCGTACTGGAACTGACACATCAAGACCCCCAAGGGATAAGTTCAAAGGACAGGAGGTATTTTAAACTACAGAGATCTGGGGTGCAATTATCTTGTCAATTTGCTTTCATCCCAGGAAATAAGATTAGCCATTCATAATGCCCTCAGGGAGATCCTTTGACTTGCATGGTTACCAGGAATGACTTGTGGGAAGGGGCGTTGGAGAGAGGCCAAAATGGACATTGAAGAGGTTTGATGTCTGAGCCAGGGAGGACCCAGATGGATTTGGAAGGTCCAAAATACATTCCCGGGGAACCCTTGAATTACATCAGAAAGACCTGAGGAGTAGATTCCAAGGTCCAGACAGGATTAAAGAGGCCAATACACTTTTGCTTTGAATACAGTGACTTAGATCAAAGAAACTTTTGAGATGTATGTGTAGCAGAACAAAAACCAGTTCTGACCAGTTAACCTGTGGAGAGGAATGTCAGTGAGGTCATCTCATATGTTTTTTTAAATATTTTATTTGGAGACCTGTATTGTAAAATATAGAGTTTGATACACCAAGGCGGAGTTAGTGACCTCATGAGAAGGCCAGCTCAGGAGTGTGTTTAATTGCTGAAGTGAACCTGGCAGAGACACAAGAAAATATTTCTGACTGACACAAGAGAACATTATCTGACTGAGGGAGAATCATCACAGCACTGAAAGAGAGTAAGATTAGACCAGTCTAAATGTATGTATTGTAGGAACTGTACCTTTTCCTGTTTGTTTTAAGGCTGTATGTGTTGGGATATATATTTTGTTCTGTAATTATTGTTCTGTTTTGATATTTTTAAAGTAAAGATATTTTTTTACAAACAAAACTGCTGGAGTGCCTTGACAATTCTTTTTATTTTAAGTGGAGCTTTTAAAGGTTATAAGTACACTGTGTATGGGCTTATTGTATACCAAACTGGGAAATGAACAGAGTTCTCTAAAAGTCTTGCATTGAGTTCTAAGGGTTCATTTGAAAGACCTGGTTGGGTGCCCATAGGCAAAGATATCTGGCCCCCAAAGACAGAATTATCTGAGCCTGATAATTGGGTATGCTAACAAGAGGTTATCAGTTTGAATCCCTTCAGAGCTTGAGACTAAGGTGACTTTAACCCACAAAACAGACAAGAGAGTTACCTTGTCTGTTCACTGTACACAAATCATACGCTCAGAGGTTGGCACTTTGGGAGTAGAGGGCTGACCAGCTGAGCGAGTTTGTAACAGACTGGTTGGCAGCGGTGGCATAAAAGTTTGGTGGTATAAGCTTCATTGTTCAGTGTGTTCGCTTGAAACCATTTAGCTCACTTGGAAAAAAAGAAAGGCAGTGTTTTATTTCAAAAGGAAACAGAACTATATCCCTTGACTTACAATTAAGTTCCCACCCATTTTATTTTTTTTTCTGAAGTGCCAGTCAGTATAGTATTAGTAGTGAGAGAAAAAGAAAATGTCTTCAGACTACAGCAAGCACACTGTAGATTTCTTAAAGCAGTTGTGCGGGGACAGGGGAGTCCCATTTGGGGTGAAAGCCAGTTAACAGAACCTCATAGAGGCCCTGATGGTAGCAGATACCCAGAGCAGCGAGTCACCAACCGTGACTGAAAGGGACCAGACCTCGAGTGTGGCAGAACTAGTGGCCAGTGAGGGGTCCCGAGCTGATGAGGTGGACAGCAGGGTCACTGTCAGTGAAGGGCCACAGCAGCAGGGGAAGGTCACCAGTATCCTAAATCCAGAGGTGCTCAAGTTGCAAATTGAGTTGCGGAGGATAGAACTGGAGGCAGAGCGACAACAGAGGGAAGCAGACCTTGAGGAACATGAGCGCCAGCAAGAGGCAGAGGAGAAGAGAGAGCGAGAACGCAGAGCTGCAGAGGAGGAGAAGAGAGAGGAGTGCCAGTGGCAACATGAACTGGAGAAGCTACCACTCCAACCAGCGGCACTGGGGCAGGTAAGTGGCTTGGGTTTAACTGGGACTGCAGGACTGGGTTACAAATTGAACTCTAAATTAATAGCTGAGTTTAAAGATGGGGAGGACATAGACACCTTTTTAAATTCTTTTGAAAAAGTTTGTATTCAGGCTAAAATTTCTAGAGAGTCCTGGAGCTTCCAGCTATCCCCGCTACTTATCGGAAAAGCTCGGGATGCATTGGGTCACATGGAAATAAAGACAGTGGCGATTACAGCAAGTTAAAAACAGCTCTACTAAAAAGTTTGAATTAACTGCTGAATCATACAGAGCTAAATTACGTAAGCTCAGGAGAAGCCCTGATATGAGCTATGAGGAGCTAGCCATGAAACAACGTCAGTTTTTAAAACGGTACGAAGGAATTGAGGCAAACACTGTTGATAAAATTGAAAATGTGATTTTATTAGAACAGTTTTATTGGGTTTGCCCAGCAGAGTTAAAAACCTGGCTAGAGGACCAAGATCCAAAAACAGTGCAAGAGGCTGCTGAACTCTTGGACCGCTATGCCAAGAGCAGACCTGCTCTGAGAGCGAATGGGCGGGCATAGCAGCGCAGAAAGGGAAAAGCGCGTCTTCAGGGCAGCTAAAACCCTCACTGCCTCCACCGAAACCAGTTAGCCCCAGGTTTCAGAGAAAAGATTTATCTGAAGTAAGAAATGCTTGTTGGTTATGTAAAGAAACTGGGCACCTTGCCAGACAGTGTCCAAGAAGGGCAGCAATAATACGCAAAGTAGTACCAGAAAGGAAGTGGGTTGTGTGTGTGTCCCTGGAAGCATGCCAGTGAACATGAAGGAACACCTGCATCCAGTCATGGTAAATGGCGTACAGATGCAGGGGTTAAGGGACACAGGGGCGTCCCTGACATTGGTAAAGAGGGATCTGGTACAGCCTGGTCGGCTTATACCCAACAAATACATAACTGTACAAGGGTTTACTGGTGAAGAGAAAACATTGCCATTGGACAGTGTTCTCCTGGACTGGGGTGAAACAGGGGGAACTGTGCAACAGGTGGTTGTAGCTAACACATTAGCAGTGGATGTGATCCTGGGTAACAATCTCCAGCAGGGGGTGGTATGTGCAGTTACCCACAGCCAAGCGGCCAGGAAAATTGGTAGAGTTCCCTGAGCCCCCCAGAAGCCATTGGGGAAGATACTGAGAGGCTGGTTCCACAGCCTATGTCTCCAGAGGGGGGAGACGGATAAAAAGAGGGTAGAAATTTCCCCAGTACCAAATAACTACATAGCTACAGAGGGTTACTCCAAAGAGGGAGGGGTGACCCCTTGTCAGAGGATTGGGATTGACAGTGATCCTGAGGGCCCTGATGCTAGTGCTAGGGACCCTAGTTTAGTGACTGAAGGGGACCTGTCCCATGCCTTGAGAAGGTGTGAGGGGTTTGCAGCTGCTCAGAGAAGTGACCTTAATTTAGAGAAGCTGAGGACTTGGGCAGACTCAGATGGTGCACAGGGAGGTGACGGAAGACATAGGGTTTATTGGGAAAATGGACTTATGTATACACAGGCAGTACAGAGAGGGAGGGATGCTAGGCAGGCAGCTTGTTGTTCCCCAGGGATATCGTGAGCAGGTCCTCAAGGTTGCCCATGATACACCCTTATCTGGTCATCTGGGAATCGCATGAACTATGCAGCGGTTGGCCCAGAATTTCTACTGGTCTAACTTCACCCAGCAGGTGAAGGAGTATTGCAGGTCTTGTCACCGGTGCCAAGAAATAGGGAAGGCGGGCCAGAAAACCCAAGCCGCCCTGATTCCATTGCCCGTAGTGGAGGAGCCATTCCAGAGGGTGGGAATGGATATTGTGGGGCCTTTAAATACCCCCATGTGGTGGATTATGCCACCCGGTACTCAGAGGCAATCACCCTTTTCTCACTGAGGACAAAGTGGCAGATGCCTTGCTTGGTATTTCCTCACGTGTTGGGTTTCCACAGGAGGTAATCACTAACTGAGGGGGTTCCTTCATGTCGGACCTAATACGAACATATGAAATTTGCCAGCAGATAAAGGCCTAGAGGTCTATCAAGTCTGCTCGAATGTGCAGCTAGCACCCCTTATTCTGCGGCTGCCCCTCCCTTCCACCCTTCCCTTTCATTGACCCTCCCCCTTGTACTGTCCCATCCCCTTTTGAAGCAGTCCACTGTTCTACTGGATACCACTTCTGCAGGTAACGATTCCACCCAGCCACCACCCTCTCTGTAAAAAGTGTCTCCTCATCTCCTCCTGAACCTTCCTCCCTCCAGTCTCATATCATGGCCCCTGGTGTCCCTCCCCTCCCTTACTCTGAACAGCCCCTCTGTATCTGTCTTGTTTATTCCTTTCATGTACTTAAAGGTTTCAATCATGTCCCCCCTGTCCCTCCTCTCCTCCAGTGAGAACATGTTCAACTCCCTCAGCCTCCTCTTGTATGATAAGTCCCCCAGACCCTTGATCATCTCTGTTGCCCTGCACTGCACCCCCTCCAGTAACTTAATGTCCCTCTTCAGATACGGGCACCAGTACTGCACGCAGTACTCCAGGTGCAGTCTAACAAATGACCTATACAGTGGCAGAATCACCTCCTCTCTCCTCAAGGATATACCCCTTGCAATACAACCCAGCATTTTATTGGTCTTTGCAGCTGTCTTCCTACATTGTGCCGAGTTGTTCATTGACCCTGTAATGAGCACCCCCAGATCCTTCTCCTCCTCTGTCTGGACTAGCTACACTCCCCCCAGATGGTAACTCCTCCTTGGGTTCTTCATCCCAAAATTAAGCACCTTGCACTTTTTGGCATTAGACCCCAGTTGCCAGGTGTCTGACCAGGTTTCAAGCTTAGCCAGATCATCCTGCAACTCCTGCCATCCCCCTAGATCATCCACCACCGCTCCTACCTTGGTATCATCAGCAAACAGACTGATCTTGCTTTTGATGTCCAATGATATGTCTGCAATGAATACCCCAAACAACACTGGTCGAACACCGAGCCCTGTGGAATCAGTCATTATTACCTCTTGGGTGTGAGAGCTCCCACCCACCACCACCCTCTGTTGCCTTCCTGAACCCAGTTCCCTACCCATCTCACCAGCTTTGCACCTGCCCTGTGCCTACTAACACTTCCCAGCCTTCCATCGGCACTGAGTTAATGCCTTACTGAAGTCCAGATACAGGACATCCACTGCATGGCCCCTGTTCAGTTGCCTAGTTACCCAGTCATAGAACTCCATCAGGTTGGTTTGGCAGGATCTGCCCCATATGAAGCCATGCTGTCTGCTGTCCTGTAGTCCTTTGGCCTCTAGGAGGGCCACCAGCCTCTCCTTCAGGATAGTCTCCATTCACTTACCCACAATGGATGTGAGGCTCACTGATCTGTAGTTTCCTGGTTCATCCTTGGGGCCACTCTTGTGGAGGGGCACCACATGAGCCATCCTCCAGTCCTAAAGTACACACCCCAAATGTAGTAATGAAATGTCCATGGAAGAAGTGTAGGGTGGTGCACAGATACACGACAATGTATCACCCACAAGCCAATGGGCTTGTGGAATGTTTCAATGGTACCCTAAAGTCAATGCTCTGGGTGTTTGCTGAACAGCATGGGAGGGACTGGGAGAAACACCTTCCCCACCTGTTGTTTGCATACAGGGAGGTGCCCCAAGAGTCGACAGGATTTTCCCCTTCAAACTTTTGTGTATGGATGCTGGGAGTGGGCCCTAGACTTGATCCAGGAGGACTGGGAAGACAAGCACGCCACCCAGGAACTCCATTGTGGATTATGTCCAAGGTTTAGGAAAGGCTGAAGGAGCTTATGGGGACAGCCCAGAGCAACCTGACAGCTGACCAACAGAAACAAAAGGTATGGTACCTACTCAGAGCATTTTGCTTTCCTCGCAACGGTGGGTCAGGAAGTCATGGTCCTTATTCCGTCCTGAAAGACAAGCTGCAAGCTGAGTGGGCAGGACCGTACAAAGTGGTTAGGAAGGTAAATGACGGAAACTACATTGTGGAGTTACCTGACCATAGACAGACAGCAAGGATGTACCATGTCAACATGATGAAGCCATATGCAAATAGGGCTGACATGGTGTTCACAGTGTGTAGTCATGAGGAGGGGAGGGGAGGGGACAGACGAAGGAGACTCCCTTCTGGACTTGCTGGAAGAGACGAAGCGGGAGTCCTCTGTAGAGGTAGTAAAATTGTCTCCCCAGCTGACCCTGGGCCAGATCCAGAAAGTGAGAGAGGTTTTAGCAGACTTTGCCCCCTTGTTTAGCACCAAGCTTGGACTAACCCCGTTAGCAACACACGATGTAGAGACAGGGACACAGACGCCCCTATGGTGGACAGCATATCGGGTGTCAGAGGCTGTCCAAAAGGACATTAGGAGGGAAGTGGAGGAGATGCTGGATTTAGGGGATCCCACAGTCCCTGGGCCTCACCCGTAGTCCTTGTACCCAAGCCAGATGGCTCAACTCATTTCTGTGTACACTGTCATGGACTGAATGCAGTCATGAAGTCAGACGCCCACCCGATGCCCCGGACGGATGAACTCCTGGACAAGTTGGGGGGCGACCTACCTTACGACCACTGATCTGACAAAGGGGTATTGGCAGGTAGAGTTGACAGACAGAGCTAGAGAGAAGTCAGCCTTCATCACTCCGATAGGCTTATTTGAGTTCAAAGTAATGCCTTTCAGAATGAAGAATGCCCCAGCCACTTTCCAAAGGTTGGTGAACCAGATGTTAAACGGTGCTGAGGAGTACGCCGTGGCATACCTGGATGACACTGCCATCTTCAGTACCAGCTGGGAGGAACACCTGTCACACCTTAGGGAAGTGCTGGGCAGAATACAGAGGGCCAGGCTCACTGTCAAAGCTGAGAAATGCCAGGTGGCCATGGGAGAAGTGGCATACCTCGAGCATGTGGTAGACCGGGGACAGCTCCGTCCTAACTAGATAAACATAGAAGTAATACAGGCATGGCCCAGACAGAAACTCAGAAGCAGGTCAGGAGTTTTCCCAGGACAGCAGGGCACTACAGAAAGTTTGTACCCAAGTACAGTGCCCTGGTTGTACCCTATCTAACCTGACAAAGAAAAAAATGCCAAGGAAAATTACCTGGGGTCCAGCCTGTGAGGAAACCTTTACCAAACTGAAGGAGGCACTGTGCAGTGCTCCTGTTTTGACAAGTCCGGACTATAGCAAAACTTTTGTAGTTTAGACAGATGTCTCAGACTGGGTATTGGGGCAGTACTAAGCCAGACATCCAGTGAAGGGAGGGACCATCCAATAGCCTACCTGAGCCAAAAGCTGCTCCCCAGGGAACAAGCATACTCCACAGTGGAAAAGGAGTGTCTTGCCCTAGTGTGGGCCCTAAAGAAATAATGGTAGACTGCTCAGATGGAGTTTTGCTTTACAAGGATATGATTTGAAAACCGTACATAGGGCTGGAGCCAAAAATAAGAACTCAGATAGACTGTCTAGGATCTATGAGGAGTGAACTGATTTGGGAAGCTCATCCCATGTAGGGGATGGATCCCCCAAATTCAGTCTAGGTGGGGAGGAGAGTGACATAGACAGCCAGCTCTGAGTGCTCAAGTGCTGTATTAATTTTTGTTATTACACATAAAAATGTGAAGGGAAGGTCAGTTCAAGGAAAAGGCTGTCTTACTGGAACTGACACATCAAGACCCCTCCAGCGATAATTTCAAAGGACAGGAGGTATTTTAAACTACAGAGATCTGGGGTGCAATTACCTTGTCAATTTGCTCTCATCCCAGGAAATAAGATTAGCCATTCATAATGCCCTCAGGGAGATCCTTTGACTTGCATGGTTACCAGGAAGGACTTGTGGGGAGGGGCGTCAGAAAGAGGCCAAAATGAACATTGTAGAGGTTTGATGTCTGAGCCAGGGAGGACCCAGATGGATTTGGAAGGTCCAAAATACATTCCTGGGGAACCCTTGATTTACATCAGAAAGACCTGAGGAGTAGATTCTAAGGTCCAGACGGGATTAAAGAGGTCAATACACTTTTGCTTTGAATACAGTGACTTAGATCAAAGAAACTTTTGAGATTTATGTGTAGCAGAACAAAAACCAGTTCTGACCAGTTAACCTGTGGAAAGGAAAGTCAGTGAGGTCATCTCATATGTTTTTTTAAATATTTTATTTGGAGATCTGTATTGTAAAATATAGAGTTTGATACACTAAGGTGGAGTTAGTGACCTCATGAGAAGGCCGGCTCAGAAGTGTGTTTAATTGCTGAAGTAAACCTGACAGAGACACAAGAAAATATTTCTGATTGACACAAGAGAATATTATCTGACTGAGGGAGAATCATCACAGCACTGAAAGAGAGTAAGATTAGACCAGTCTAAATGTATGTATTGTAGGAACTGTACTTTTTCCTGTTTATTTTAAGGCTGTATGTGTTGGGATATATAATTTGTTCTGTAATTATTGTTCTGTTTTGATATTTTTAAAGTAAAGATATATTTTTTTTACAAATGAAACTGCTGGAGTGCCTTGACAATTCTTTTTATTTTAAGTGGAGCTTTTAAAGGTTATAAGTACACTGTGTATGGGCTTATTGTATACCAAACTGGGAAATGGATGGAGTCCTCTAAAAGTCTTGCATTGAGTTCTAAGGTTTCACTTGAAAGACCTGGCTGGGTGCCTGTAGGCAAAGATATCTGGCCTCCTGAAGACAAAATTATCTGAGCCTGATAATTGGGTACACTAACAACAGGTTATCAGTTTGAATCCCTTCAGAGCTTGAGACTAAGGTGACTTGAACCCACAAAACAGACAAGAGGGTTACCTTGTCTGTTCACTGTACACAAATCATACGCTCAGAGGTTGGCACTTTGGGAGTAGAGGGCTGACCAGCTGAGCGAGTTTGTGACACTAGGCGTGGGCTCCAGCTCCTCTATTGACCACAGTGTCAGGTCTAGGCTTTCTTATATAGGGAGTTTAAACTGTGAGTCTCAACATCTCTGACACACATATCTGTTCAAGCCCCCCTGTCCCTGGAAACTTTAAAACAGGACATTTTGATTTCTGGCATGCAGGACTCTGACCTCTTTCTAAATCAAGCTATGCTGTCTAATTATTATAGTTTCCCTGTCCCCTCACGCCATCAATCAGGTTTGCCCCAGTTGCCCCTGTACTCTGACTGGGAGGGGGGAGTGATTGCCTTCTCAGCTGACACCAGTGCTGCTCCCTGATTGATTGGGAGGGGAGGAAGAGTGAGCGACTGTCTTAACAGCTGACGCCAGTGCTGCTCCTTGAGTGGCTGGGAGAGAAGGAAGGGTGAGTGGCTGCCTTCACGGCTGACACCAGTACTGTTCCTTGATTGACAGGAAGGGGAGAGAGGGTGAACGGCTGCATTCCCATTTGACACCAATGCCACTCATTGACTGGCCAGGAAAGGAAGGCAGTGAGTGATGGCCTTCACAGCTGACACCAGTGCTGCTCCTTGGTTGGGAGAAAGGGGTGCATAAACACTGGGTGGCTCATGCTGTCGCTTGACCACATGCCTTACCTCCACAATTTGATAATCTGTACTGGGGGCAGCTGGAAGCAGATCAGTCTTCATGGAGTTTCTGAAATTTATATTATGGGTTAGACATTTCCTGCTTCCTGATTGACTAAATAAGTTTCTGGACCCATATTTTAACTCCCCAGAAACACACAGGTTGGAACAATCTTAAGCAGTGGGATTTGGAATTTGGGCAACTCACATACGGAATTCATGAGCCACTTCACTCATCCCTGATCGCCATCACAAACATGGCTGCCAGCTTTACTCACTGAAAACTTTCAAAACGGCCCTATAAAGTGAAACTTCCTTAAAGTTTTAAAAATAAAGAAATATTCTTTCTTTAATAGACACATCAAAAAATACTTTCTATTCACAGTTTTAATTTCTGGTGTTTTTGGTGATCATAAAACCCCCTCCTCCTATCCTTAGCAACTTACAAAGGCAGTCTCTGCTGCTTACCCATCCACAGATAAAATTGAGACCTTGGCTCCATATAAGGCCTTCTGTTGTGTGTGAGGAAGCATTCTGCCAGAGGAGTTCCGCAGAAGTTTGAAGTCCTGTATTCCATCATAAACATTCCATCTACTGAATTTGAGGAAATGCTGAAGAGTGACCTCTAGGCAGTATAGCGTAGTGGTTAAGGGCACTGAGCTGTAAACATGGAGACCTGATTTGAATCCCATCAGCCCCTACTTGCATACTGTGTGATCCTGAGCAAGTCACTTAACTTTCTTGTGCTCCCAGGTCACACCTGGAAACAAGCTTCGACTTAGTGTGCCTTTTCTGGTTAAATAATTTCCCCTTTCCCATGTCCCCTTTCCTTGGCTGGCCAAGGTGGGGAAGCAACACTTTTTATTTGTTGCTTTTAACAAAAGAAAATGCATATTTTTAATTTTAAAAAGTTGACATATTTGTTTTTAAATTGTTTCTCAGTTTACCCATTTTATAAGCATAATAAAACACTCCAGGTAAGGGACAGAACTTCATTATAGACCTGGGGTCGAATAAACTATTAGAGAATTTATATAAAAACTTATAGGAACAAAAAAAAAAGGACCCATGGAAAAAATAAATAAAAGATTGTGTACAGAATTACAGTTGAATTATACTACACAGTGACTGAGAAACTTGAGAATTAAATCAAATAAAGATTATTTGTTTGCAAAGAATAAAGCAACACAGAAAAAAAATAATAGAGCCTACTATACACCCCAGCTATTGGGAAAATTCTTGAAGTTAGTGAGTCTGCATTGTTGGCGTTCATGTGAAGGCCTAGAGGAACCTAACACACTTCCTTTGGGAATGTCAAAATATTAAGCCATGCTGGAAACAAACAATAGACTTACTATCAAAAATTCTGGGAAAATAGATTCCCAGTGGTTTTCCCCTATTCATTTCTAATGACACAGTACAGATGGATTTAAACAAGCCACAACATAAGATTTTCTGTACAGGTACGGTGATTACCAAGAGATTGATGTTGGAACAATGGAATGCACCAATTATTGGACTTTTTCCTATTAATGGATGGTGGTATGGAGTAAGAGAGGCCATCCTATTTGAGAAATTAGCTGACAAAATAAATACAGACAATGAAATTGATATTACAGTGTGGAAAGACATTGAGGCCATGTTACCACCTTTATTGTCATGTTCGGGGCTAGAAAAATGTGTCTCCGTGGTAGGGGAAGGGGGGAATATAAGGGTCATAGTTCACTGCCATGGCAGTGAAAATGGTATAATATATGGAAGTATGGAATATTTATTTTCATATTTTAATGGATGTTCTGTTTTCTTGTTTGTAATGAAATGTTTAAATGAATAAAAATATTGTTTCAAAAAATTGTAAAAAAAAATGAAACACTCCAGGCCATTAGTTATCTGGGATTAATGCACTGTCATTGGTTATCTGGGATTAATGCACTTCCGAGTGCCAAAGGTACTCAGTGCAAATGATTCATGCCTCTCTACGCAGCTGGTGTGCTGTAACCACTGGCAACCAACACCCTGATGTGTATTATTGCTTACTTAGAAACCTGTTGCATTCCCAACAACCAGTAAAGTACCCCAGAACAGGTGTGTGCTGTATTCTTCATCCAGCCTTCTAACAACCTGATTGAGTGCTTTGGAACCCCTGAGGCAGCATCGATCTCCAGAGTAAAAAAAGTCAACTTTCATGGGGAGGGGCCTAAATAGCTGCCCTGTCCCTCTATGCCTTGTGGCATTTCAGTTCTTTCACTTTTACTGCATCTTGTAACATGCACATGAGATGCGGGTCCCATGTACCTGAGTAAGAGAATAGTCCTCTTTGGATAGTTTCTCGATGACATTGAAGTGATCTGTGTTTGGGACCTCTTCATGGTGAATGGACAGTCCTGCAGTTTTCAATGCCTGACAAATTGAAAAGAAAAAAAAACATGTAAGGTCACTGTTTATAAACATATTCATATAACCAGTTTGATCTGTACAGCCAAAGCAGCAGTCCAGTAAAGGTGCTCCAGTTTTGTTGTCCCCATGCCAACTGGGTTTGGAGCTGTTATGGATTGGGTTTTGTTGTCCCTGTGCCAGCTGGGTTTGGCGCTGTTATGGATTGGGTTTTGTTGTCCCTGTGCCAGCTGGATTTGCACTGTGATGGATCTAGTTTAGTTGTCCCTGTGCCAGCTGGGTTTGGCGCTGTTATGGATCTGGTTTTGTTGTCCCTGTGCCAATTGGGTTTTGCACTGTGATGGATCTGGTTTTGTTGTCCCTGTGCCAGCTGGGTTTGCACTGTGAGGGATCTGGTTTTGTTGTCCCTGTGCCAACTGGGTTTTGCACTGCGATGGATCTGGTTTTGTTGTCCCTGTGCCAACTGGGTTTTGCACTGCGATGGATCTGGTTTTGTTGTCCCCATGCCAACTGGGTTTTACATTGTGATGGAAGGCACTGCAGTGGCACACCCATGCCCTGTTCGCTAACCCCCAGTTCTCTTTATGTATCTTTTATTTATGTGATGATCAGCTTTGCAGTGCATGTTAGAGCTTTTATAAATTCCAGTCACATGTTTGCTGGTCCCACTGTTCTCCTGACATTTAGCTCAGGGAGGACAGCAGAACCAGTAAACAAAAGATCAGAGCTTATAAAAACTGTAACCTGAACTGCAGGTTATTGAATCTCCCACTGCTGAAGCCCTGCTATGATGCCAGCTGCAGGGGATTCTGGGATTTTTATGTTAGTTTCTTTCTCTCCACCACCAACTGACCCCCCCCAGCCCTGTCACCCCGGCGTCCACTGGAGGCTTACCTCTTGGCATTGAGGTACCAGCTGGCCAGGTGCGGCGCCTGCAGGTGGCCACCATCATCTTGCCCGTCGGTGGTATTTATGGCCTCCATTTTCTCCCATTCCTGACTGCAGAGCCACAGTGTACAAGGGCACCAATGGCTGAGCTGCGCACGCTTCCGCATGTGGCACACCAGGTGTCTGCTCTGTCTCTGCCCCCTGACTTTGGAGCTGGTGTGCCAGTCTCACGCTGCTGCTAGGGGCCAGGCATGCACCAGTCTCTGGTCCCACCCCTCCCTGGGAGAGGAAAGCTGTCCTCCAGACACTCGATCATCTCCTTCCCCGGCTGACCCCCAGTGACCCGGGTCACCGACGTGGTAGGAGGTAAAGCAGTGATACCTCAGCCCTCCACACCACTGGGCCGGCCAGATTCTGGGATTTGTTAGCTTGAAAGTTAGCAAAACTGGTCTGATGCAATCTACTATACTACAGTTAACAGTACGTAAAAATAAAATATTTTTTGCATACAAAGAGCAAATTGAGACAAGCCTTGGACTTGGGTGTGGGGCTATTAGTGCCGATTGTTCCCCTTTAAAATAATAAAGCATACTGTACATTAATCATAAATATTTTGGACGTGCAATAAAATTAAAAAATACAGCAAGATTTGTTCAAGCCGGAAGCTACCATGATATGGACTGTGTTGCAAATGAAGGGCATGGAGAGAGACTCTTTGAGAATACAAAAGAGTCCTGGTAGCATTTTGTCAAAGGAAAATACCTTCAAGTAAAAAGATCAGAGGAGAGACTGAATCCCTTAATCAAGGTGCAACACGATTTCCAGATTTTATTTAAGACTCCAAAGATTGCATTCAGAAGATCAGACAGACACTGGACAAAAGGTCCCCGACAACCCAGAATTACTGGAATTGTGTCCTTAGCAACATTGCATAATAGAGGTGAAAATCTTTGACCTGTTTATTTTTTATTCTATTTTAGATTGCCTCTCACCTCCTGTCTTGTACGATACCCTTCATTCCCCATTTTGAGTCTGCTTTAGCACTTTTTCACATTTGAAATAATAAACGGAGTGCTTCTTTTAATGTGACTCAAACTGGGTTTTATCAGTATTCTTCACTTGTTTTTTGTACACATGCTCTCCCATAAGATAAGGTCAGGGAGCGGTGTCACAAGAAAAGTGATTTTAAACTATGGGTGTTCCGAAAACAACAGAGAATACTGATGAAAACCTGAGCGAAGCCATGGCTGCCTCCACTAACACTCTTCTTTTGCCCCAAGGGCACCCTAGCACTCTTATCTCATGTCTAACCTACTCGTCTGAAGTGACCTATCCTTAGCACTTCAGGTCACCACCCTACCTCACAACTGTTGCCACCTCTACCCCACCCATTCTATATACTGCCCCCACTCTGTACCCACCCTCTGGCACCCTTACCACTATCCTCCTACTATCATCTCCTCTCATGCAACCCAGTAGGCTGCCCTAACTTTGACTCGAGAAAATTACTTGCTGCCTATGAGCCTAAATTAGGTGTGTTCATTATAGGAACTCTGCCTAAAAATGTACTACTGTATTACTGTATCTTACTGTTACCCTGTCTAAAACACGTACTAATTTTTTGATGTACCCTTGTCTTTGTAACTGACGTGGAACCCATAAATGAGCAGCCACTCGCGGGTGTAATCCGAGAACTCAATAAATAGTAAATAAACAAAATAAATGAAGTGCTCCATTTATTAGTTCAACTATAAATAAAAAAAGTAAAGTAGACTCAAAATGTAGAAAAAAGGGTATCATACAAGTTAGGAGATAGGTAGCAATATAAAATAAAGTATAGGCCACAATTTCATGACTAGCATGCACTGTTGCTTTAATTGCACATGCTTTAGACTTGCCTAAAAACTGTTAAAAGAGGCCACGAATGTAAATGTTTATAATATGCTGCTTATAATATGGAGTGTATCCAGAGTCACTTTTTTTTCATTATTTGTTTATTACCTCCTCAACAGGGGTTTATCCATTGCTCCCCCATCCAGACCATATCCAGCAGTGCTGCACTGGTCACAGCATTGTGCTTGACTCCTTCCATTCTCCAGGCCACGTCGTGATGAGTGAGCACCCCATATTGCGGAAGGCTAAGGTCGGACCAAAGGAGCAACTCAGATGCACCCGGTGGGAAGCCGACGGGACACCAGCCTTCACGAGTGCTTGAGGATTGTCTTTTGTGTCCCGTTTTGCTCCCCCCAGGCATGGGCATGCTATGCCATCAATGACGGTGCCATACACGCTTCAATGCACCACACACCAGATGGCTACCCTCGTCGTCATCACGCAGTGACAGCTAATGTGCTGAGCCCCAGCTGCCAGAGACCAGGGCAGCATCAGCCGTTGGTCCCCCTTCCTCCCTGGAGAAGGAGAGCAGTCCTTGGGATGCTCGATCCTCCTTCCACGGGTCAACCCCCCTCCTCCCGAGGTCACTCCTGACCCCAGGCCATTACCGCAGGCAGTAGTGCTAGTGTTGCGCTGGCAGGCCGGCCCACATTCACTTTTGAATTACTGATGGTATAGGGGTTAAAAGTTAGAGACAGAGGGACATGAGAAAATTGCTATTTCTAATTTGTAATACTTTACAATTAATATGATAAAAACTAGGCAATTAGTATACCACACATCATGAAAACATAATCAAAGAGCACAAGATATCCTCGGGGCCGGATATTCGGACTGCGCCAGGCAGTGGCGCAAGCCTGGACACAGCGCAACTGGGCTGCGCCAGGGCCAGGACCGGGTGATATTTAACGGTGATGTACCATGGCTCAGCACTGTTGAATATGGCAGGGAGTGCGCGCACACTGCACATGGTGCGGTGGCACTGCACCAGCACAAGAGGCAGAACGGGAGCAGGGGGATGCGCCAGCGCAAGTGCAGTTGTGCCAGGTGCATCACCCGTGATATTCAGCCTGGGGCATGCAAATGAGGCTGTAATGCATGCGAGGCGCAAATGGGGCCATTAGCATGTCATAACAGCCCCATTTGCATGTGTTGCGCAGGGCAGCCCAGCGAAATGTGCCTGGCGCCCTGCACAGACTGAAGTGAGGACTAAGGGGGTCCCGGGGCAACCCCCGCCCTGCAACCATGAGTGCGGCAAATCATATTAATCCCATGCCCTGGTAGTCTAGTGGAACCCCCCTCCCTCCCCGTTAGCCCGATGGTGGGCAAAGGTAACCGTACAAGTCCTGGTGGTCCAGTGGTGTCCCCCTCCCTGCCCGTATCCCCGATAGCCATAAGGCAGTATAGTTTGAACACCCTGGTGGTCCAGTGGTTCCCCCCTCCCCGCCTGTAACCGCTATCACCATACAATGAAATGAATCAAACCCTGGTGGTCCTGTGGCATCCCCCTCCCTCCCATTCCGCCCGATCATGGGCATCCATCTGATAACGCTATCCCCAGTGTGCCAGTGGAACCCCCTTCCCTCCACCTCTGAGGAACCCCTGCCACCAGCTCCCCGTCATCGGGGGGCGGCTGCACCCCGTCCGCATGCCGCCCGCCGAATGACAGCTTACAGTATGATCTGTAAACCCACTGAATATCCGGGCCTCAGTGTAAAGCAATGCACAATTATACAAAAGAAAGAAAAACAACATATTCTCACAACCCACTGATCCTTAAGCTGAACAGCATGGTTTGGAACTTACAAAAACTAAGAAACTGATATAGGAAATTTCAAGCATCAGACGCTGTCCTTATAGCTTGCCAGTCCTTACATTAAAGGGACACTGTCAACCTGTTCTTCATCATATTATTTCTAGTTAAAAACCTACAATTTATGATTGCTTACCTTCTCTAAAATTCATTGATGTTGCTGTTTGTTTTGTCTGTCTCCTTGTTTAGAACTGTAATGTATGCTAATGTATATTTATAAACAACCTTGTTTTGCTTACAATCCTGGATCTGTTCTTACTGCATACTTTCTGAACATTAGAAACACATCTAAATAGTGCAATCCCTCATGAGGCATAGCCTCCTAAACTCCCACTGCATCATAAGTGGCTAGACTGTGTTGTGGGTGTTCCCAAATCCAGGAATGATGCAGTTGGAGCTGATCAAGGAATGTAAACAAACATGTTTTGGTGTGGTAACACCAGCATGGTGGGCAGTCTGTTTTTTACTTTTTTAAAGAAAAAAAGAATCAAACTACCAGTTACATCAGCAATCTTTGCAAAATGTTGGCAATCATAAAATGTGTTTTTTAAATTAGGGACACTTTGAGACCCAAGGGGGTTGACAGTGTCCCTTTAAGATTTAGTAGTTCTGTCTTTGTAATAGATATCCAGTCTTGATTTAAAAGAATCCATATTAGGGCCATCCTCTATTATATCAGGAAGCTCATTCCATGATGCTATCACCCTGCTAACATAGTTTGTGGTTAAGCAGCTTCCAGCATTAAAGTCTCTGAAACAAAACCGGTGGGTTGTACAAAAAGGATTATGATCTCTTTACTAACAAATGAAGATAAGACCGAGAAGATTTTAGCAAATTGGTCATATGAAACTGGATAAGTCAAACTCCTCCTTCAGGCTCTTAGGTTTTCTAGCGTTTAACAAAGAAATCCATCAGGGTTCCCTTTCCAGTGATGTTTTAAACCTGTTCCTATCAATTTGTGCTAATTGCACTTGGTCGAATGCCATGAATCTCATTTGAAGTGGTGTCCCTTCCATGAATTGTCTTTAAATAGAAGCCCACAGCATCACATCTTCACCCCCAAATATTGAACGCAAGTGTTCCTGAATCCTGACCTCCACAGGTCTATTAATTCTCCCAATGTATTCTTTGCTGCAGCCGCACCAAACACCAAATGTTACAAATGAACGCTTGCAAGAAAGAACTTTAATTTCGGCATTTTGGCCTGTTGTGGAATGTACAATTTATTTTCCTGAAACTGCATGTAACACCCTCTTCCTCCTCCCGCTAAGTGGAGCCAGACATTACTAATCTCCTAGGGAAACATATGTAGTAAATAAAGTACAGGAAATAGCAAGGGGTTAATAGCTAGAGCAGCTTGGTAGGAGGGGCTTAAGCCACAGTATGAATAGTCAGGACCAGCCATTTTGAAGGGGAGTTGATCCTTGGGGGGGGAAGGGTTTCAGTGAGAGAGGGGTTCCCAAAGGACCCAGCAGAGGTCAGGTTAGGCCTCATCCCTTGCCTGAAGTCCTAAATGGCACAGATGGCTGGAGCAGCAGGATGCCTTAGAAAAGGCATGCACTGAATGCAGAACGAAGTAAGGCGCTACATGTAAGTAGGACAGAGTCTGCTCTGTCCATGTTCCAGCAGCAACTAGTTGGAGAGGGCTTGCCAGGCTCTGGATGGTTGCAGGGTCCTGAGTCTAAGCATGGCACTTGTCCTCACCTGGCTAAGTCTCCAGAGCACAGAATCAGAGGTTGTGAATTGAAGCGGAAAGGCATAGAGGTTGTCTCAAAGTTCCAGAACTGAGATAAGAGGTAAAATGGAAATGGAAAGGGATAAATTATTTAATGAAAAAAGGCACAGTAAGTCGGAGCTTGTTTCCAGATGTGATCTGGGAGCACAAGGAAGTTAAGTGACTTTCTCAGGGTCACACAGTATGCAAGTGGGTGCTGATGGGATTCAAACCCAGATCTCCAGATTTGCAGTTCAGTGCCTTTAACCACTACACTATACTGCCTCCTGAATGGAAATGTACAAAGGTTGCCTTAAAGCTCCTGAAGAGAAATGTTTTCACTAACTGTTAGGCCTTATTGGCCTAAGGAATCGTGTAATTTCCAGTTGGTGTCGCACACACTCCACTGTAATGAACAAAGACTCAGAGACAGTAAAGAAGCATTAATGCAAGGGCCTGCCCAGTGGTGTGATGGGCTAAGGCATTGATTGCCTTACCTCCTGCCATGCCGGTGACCCATGTTCGAGAATGAGCATGGGTTGCTGGGGGTCAGCGGTGTGGGTGAGGATCGTGCGTCTTAAGGACTAGACTCTTCTCCTGGGGAACGGCATCCAGCCATCACACCCTTGGTGGCAGTATAGGCTGGAGGGACTTGAAGGAAGGGGCTGCAGCAGAAAAGAATTCGTTTACCTCCAGTCCTGGTGCCGCAGCACAGGGGAGGGCCAGAAAAGTGAAAAAAAGGAGACGGGGGGGTTGTAGAGCCTTGCCTACAGTATATCCCTGCGACCCACCCTGCCAGCGAACTCTGGATATGTAGTTCAGGGGGAGGACGGCACTTCCCCTGGCCCCAACATGGGGGGAATCTGCGCAGGAATCAAACTCCTGACTGGAGAGAGGCATGGGACGGTTGCAGTGCATGGGGACAAGGTTGGCTAGCTGCCCAGTCTACCAATGGAGGATAAAATCTTTTCTGGGAAAAAAAAAATAGAGAAGCAGTGCACCTAGCTTAATGAGTTTGTTAACTTATTTGAGACTGCACTAATCATTGCCCCTCAATGATATCCATCCACTGCAAAGCCACAGCCTGTTCTAGGAACAGTGGAGTGCATAAAGGCCAGCAATGATAGGAGAGGGGACGGTAGAATCTTTATTTGGAGGAGAAGAACCTGGAAAGGAAGACTTGGCCCCAGTGCAGCATTTGGTGAGCCTCCACTCTTTCAGACCCACAGTGTTGAGAAAGGTACAAGTTATGAGGGTATAGCAGGACCCCCACCATGGACACATAGCCATTCAGGAATTCAGTGACCTGTTCCTGTTGGCCTGCAAGGAATCCGCTCCCTACATTAAAGTGCAGCAGAGAAAGATCCATGCCCCATGGATTCTGGAAAAGTTAAAAAAAGAAAGAAGGGTAAAGGCTAGAATTTGGAAATTAGCAAGTAAGACTTTGCTCTTGGAACATTGGAAAAAGTTCAAAAAAACTGGGAAATGAGTTAAAAATAAAAATAAAACAAGCTACGGCCCAATATTATGAAAGCAAAAGTCAGAACACTGTAGGAACAGGTAAATATTGGTCTTTGTTAAAATCCTTGGAAACCCAAGCTTGGCTTACCCATTAATCCAAATTGAAAAAAATGGGGTAATCCAGACTCGCAAAAAGTTAGTTGATATTCTAAATTAATATTTTATTAACCTTCCAGATGTTACAGGATTAAAAGAAAGTGACAAGAACAAAAAAACAGAGTACCAAGAAAATAAAATGAATAACCAGATTCCAAAATTTTAATTTAAATATGTGACATGCAAAAAGACTAAGAACATCATAAGAAATTTGAATTCAGAAAAGGCCCCTGGGAAAGACAATATAGAAATAAGATTCTTAAAAGATGGTTTAAACATAATTGCCCCGTTCAGACAAATTTGTTTAATTGGAGCCTGAAAGAGGGAATAGTCCCAACCATCTGGAAGGAGGCTAAGGTGATACTTGTCTTTAAGGGAGGAATAACCACAAATCCATCAAATTACAGGCCTATTGCTTTATTGGCAGTGGTGTCGAAGGTCTTAGAATGACTGGTGCATGGTCAGCAATACGAGCACCTAGAGGAATATGGGCTGCTGGCCATGCATCAGTCAGGATTTAGGAGGGGACATTCCAGGGGTACCGCACTCACCAACCTCATTGACCTGGGTGCTACATCATTAGACAGGGGAGAGTCGGTGGGCGCGGTGTTCGTGGGTCTATCCAAGGCCTTGGACACTGTAAATCACCTGTTCTAACCCCATGTATTCTTCTATATTCATAACTGTATGCAGTCTGCCTCATAAGAAGAACTGCCCGGAGAGAAATGGAACTATATGCAAATGATAGAACCTATCATTGCTCAAGACACATATTCAAACTGCTGCCCTCATCTACTGCAATGTTCCATCAACGTCTCAGATTTCTCACTCTGCCTGACAAGTCAGATGCCTGGAGATCTTCCTCCCGACTGTTCGCACTGATTCCAGTTGAAATAAGTATATTTCAGTATATATTTGAACTGCTGCCTTCATTTTTGTTTACTTGGTTCTAGCTATCTTTTTAGTTAGTTTTTATTTATTTTAGCGTTAAAATTGTAATTTTTCTCGGTTCCTCACGGTTCGGGATAACCAGTGAGGAACTGGGGCTTTTCTTAGTATTTTGGCATTTTACATCTTAGTTTAGCATTAGTTTATAATATATTTTATATATTTTCTGTGTTTTAAACTTATATTTTGAAACCGAGCGGTCGGTTCTTTTGAACCGAAACTCCAGTTTCGGTGAACCGTTAACCCGGTTCGAGTTCAAAAATCCTTGGTTTTTTCTCAGATCCATAACCGGTTCCTGAACCAACAAAAAAAAAAAAAACATTAGTTTGAATACTAATAAGCGGTTACTGTTTTTTCTCCTGGAAATGGAATTGCAAGAAAAACCAAAGAAAACCACTGGTCCCTCAGGTTTTAAAAACTGTACTAAGTGTGGGGAAGTGTCTGCAAAAGCTGACAAACATGATCTATGTTTAGTCTGCTGAGGATCTGACCATTTTCCAGCAGACTGTGCCATATGTAAATCCTTTCCTCAAAAAACTACTGAAAAAAGAATGGAAAGGCTGAAGAAAAAAGTGGACAGTGGTCCATCAGGCTGTAACCAGCCATCAAAAAATGCGGGTGAAACTGCTTTATCTGCTGTTACCACCCCTGATAAGGGTGTTTCTGGCACTTTGAAAAGGGGGAGTGGTCCGGCTGACTTTTCGGCCCCCTCCAAGAAATCCAAGAAAACTAAACGCTTAGAACCCCAGACGTCTTCACCTCAAGGGGGTTCTATTGTGTCTCACAGCCTGCTTTCTGCAGAGGAGATAGCTCAGGCTATGAAAGTTTTACAGGGGATCTTGCCTGTTCAACCTGCTCCTCCAAAGGCTCCTGCCCCAGCCCCAGCTCCTGTCCCTGAACCACAGGAGCCTGAGGGTGAAGATTATGGTGAGATGGATCCTGAACAGGATGAGCCCATAGAGCCTGAACTCTCACCTGAGCAGGAGTTTGGGTCTCCTCCTCAATCCGAAGACTTTTCATCTCACTTTTCTTTTGTGAGAAAAATAGTGGATGCCCTGGATTTGGCTACCACTGAAGTGGTTGATGAGGAGGAAGAGGCCGAATACTTAGAGATGATGGGTTTCACACCCACAAAAAAGGTATATCTGCCAATTAACAAGTTCTTTAAGAAAGACTCGTTAAAGATTTTATAGACTCCTAACTCTGTTTCCCCTACAGATAGGAAGTCTGATAAGAAATATCAGTTGGACAGGGAGGGAGCAGAGTTCTTATACTCCCATCCTGATCACCAGGGCATAGTCCAACAGGCAGCCTGTGAAAAGGCGAGGGTCCCACTCTCTTCCCACGCTCCTGAGAAGGATTCCAGAAAAACAGATGGTATGTCTAAGAAAGGTTATTTAGCTGCCTCCTTAGGTGTGAGGCAGGCTAACTGCCAGGCGTATGCAGCACAGTATCAGAAAATACTGTGGCAATCCGTATTGGCTATGTCAGAGAAGGCCCCCTCGCCCCTCTCCGACGACCTGGCAGAGGCAGCTAGATTTGGTCTGGAAGCAGCTAAATCTCAGTTCCAGATTGCAGTTGATGTTAATGATAATGCTGCCAGGTGGATGGCTCTGTCAGTGGCCCTACAAAGATTGGCATGGCTTAGGGCCACTAATCTCACCCAGGATACCCAGACCAAGGCCATGGATTTTCCTGTGGAGAACAACTCCCTGTTTGGTAAACACACTGAGGAGTACATGAAAAAGGTGGATGAATACAAGGCCACCTACAAGAGTAACTCCTCCAGGGACAGGCCTACCCCTTCCTAGCGGCCTTATGGAAGGGGAGGCAGGGGATGGTCCCCTTATGGG
Organism: Neoceratodus forsteri; assembly: GCA_016271365.2. Classification (NCBI taxonomy): domain Eukaryota; kingdom Metazoa; phylum Chordata; order Ceratodontiformes; family Ceratodontidae; genus Neoceratodus; species Neoceratodus forsteri. Next base: position 248,102,764 of record JADMNL010000024.1, on the reverse strand, counting down.
AGGTCTTTCTATCAGGGCCAAGCTGCTTTTCAGCAACAGTCCTACCCACAGCAGACTGGGACCTTTCCTCCTGACAAGGAGTCAAGACAGCTGGACCAATTTGGGAGGAAGTTTTATTCCTCATCTACACTGGCTATGCGTGCCTTGAATTATGTAGCCCATATGGTGGCCTACCAAAAATCCCTTTTTAACCAGCTGGAGCTGGCCATTGAGGCACTGCCAGACTCAGAGTCTAAATCAGTTTTGGCAGACTCCATTAGGTCAGCCAAAGTGGCATGTAGGCATTCTTTGGGGGGGGCCACCTATGATGTGGTGGACTCCTCGGCCAAGGATGCCGCTAGGGCAGTTAGCCTCAGGAGAGTCTCCAGGTCAAGGGTGTCTGGTTTGGTGCAGGACATTCAGGCAGCCATCCAGGACGCTCCCTTCAGGGGTTCAGTCCTGTTCGGGGGTGATGCCCAAGACATCATCACCAGCCTGCAGGATAAGGGCAAGGCCCTTAGGTAAGCCCACACTATGTACCACCGTAAGTTTTAGGCTAGGAAGCCTTTTCATTGCCAAGTGAAGTGGCAGTTGAAACAGCAGCAGACGGCCAGGCGTCAGCCTAAACGTCGGGCTCGGTCATCCACAGCCACCCCTCCTGCAAAGGCCCAGAGAGCCTCCGGCACAGCTCTCCCTAACGGTATCCAGTGAGTAGAATGACTGAATATGAGCAACCAACAAAATGGTGACTCATATTAAGCACTATCCTCATGGGCTACCCTGCAAGAGTAGCGACCCTACGCAAAGGCGAATGTAGGGAAGGGCAACTGGAAGGGGGGGGATAGCAAGGGGAAGCGGAGGGATAGAGAAGGGGTTTGTACGGGAGTGGTGTGCCTGCTGCAGCTGAGCTAGCCATGTGGTGAGGGTGGCTAGCTCTGGTGCAGCACTTTGCCGCTGCCTGTGGTTGCCTTTATTTTTTTGTGCCGCAAACTGGAGTGTCACCACTTCCCCGACATGCACCTCCTGGAGTTAGCAATCTGTAGTCAGGAGGGTGCAGGGGGCAATGCCCCCATGAAGGGATGGGGCACAGCCCCCCCAAAACAAACTCTTAGTGCTTTTGCCAGATTTTGGGTAGCGGCCATGTGTATATTGCCGATTTGCTTTTTGGCGATATATACGCACCATAATAGTAATCTCTATTTTGTGATCGCTATTATGACATGGAACCCTCCCTAACCTCCCTCCTTCACTTGACTCATGGTCCACCCTCCCTCTTCCGTGTCCCTTGGAGTAGCCAGTGGACGGAAGGTTCACCAGTTATCTGCCAGGGTGGCAGGCAGCAACCACCGACTTATGGGTCCTTCAATTGATAGGACAGGGCCACACCCTGGAGTTTCTGGAAAAACCTCCAGACAGGCCCCCAATAGTGTCCCACTATCCAAAGGCACACATTCCTCTCCTAAGAGAGGAAATCGAGGCACTGTTGTGAAAGGAAGCAGTAGAGCCCATTCCGTCCAACCAGGTAAGAAAGGGGTATTATTCCCATTTCTTCCTGGTCCCCAAAAAGCCGGGAGACCTGTTTCCCATTTTGGACCTCAGCACTCTAAACCTGTACATAGAGTACAAATGGTTTCAAATCCTGACCCTCCCAGGTCTGCTGCCCCTCTTGCATGAGGGATAGGGGCTCTGTGCTCTGGATATGCAGGATGCCTACCTGCATATTCCAATCTTTCAGGCCCATCGTTGCTACCTTCGATTCGCCTTTCAGGGGGAGCATTTCCAGTTCAAGGCCCTTCCCTTTGCTTTGTCCTCAGCACCTCAGGTTTTTACCAAGTGCTTGGTGATAGTGGCAGTGGTCCTGTGGCATCAGGGAAACTGTGTGTTCTCCTACCTCGATGACTGGCTCCTGTCAGCCCCGTTGAGAGAGCAGCTGGAACTTTCCCTCTCAGCTAACCTGGACCTCTTTATACAGGTTGGGATCACTGTGAACCTCCCAAAATCCCAACTTGCCCCTTCCCAGCATCTCCAATTTATTGGAGCTGTGATGGATACAGTACAGGGTATGGCTATCCTCCCTCTAGACAGGGTGGAAACATTGCAGAGGCAGGCTCATCTGGTAGCCTCCAGCAGGAGAGTCCCGGCCAGGTTGATTCTTCGACTTCTTGGCCTTATGCCAGCAGTCATCCCCACTGTTCCTTTAGCTAGGCTCCACATGTGAATATTGCAGTGGATGCTCAGGGCACAGTAGGATCAGAGGCTGGATGACCTGGACCACATGGTCATGGTCTCCAAATCGATGCAGCGAGATCTCTTATGATGGCAGGATCTCACCAAGCGGGTCCCCTTCCAGTTCCCTCCTCACATCCAGACTCTGACTACAGATGCATCAGGGATGGGTTGGGGTGCTCACCTGGGGAACCACAGAACTCATGGTCTATGGTCCCAGTCAGAACTCTCCCTGCACATATATGTGTTTGAGATGAGAGCGGTTCTGTATGCCTTTCAGGCTTTCCAGCACCTGTTTCACCAGGGCACACTATTAGTCCCATTGGACAATAGGTGTGTAGTCTGGTACCTCAACAAGCAAGGAGTCACTCGCTCATATCCCCTCTGCAGGTAGGCAATGCAGGTGTGGAACTGGGCAGTTCTGCATCGGATTCACCTCACAGCAGTTCACGTCCCATGCATTCAAAACATCCTAGCGGACAGTCTCAGTCACACCAGGGTAAGGGCCCATGAGTGGGAGCTCAAGCAAGAAGTGGTCAACCACATCTTCGACCTGTGGGGTCAGCCAGACCTGGATCTGTTCGCTTCCTCATCTAACACAAAACTACCCAGGTTTTCCTTGCTTGCTCCCAAGCATAGTGTTTTTTTGTCGAGAGGCTCTATCTCTTTGTTGGACAGGGAGGTTTTTGTACGCCTTCCCTCCCTTTCCGGTCCTGCAGAGGGTGCTGCTCAAGCTTCAAGTGGATGGGGCCCACATGGTTCTGATTGCCCCTTTTTGGCCACACCAAGTTTGGTTTCCACTTCTTCAGCAGCTGGCAGTGGAACCTCCAGTTCCCCTGCCCCTCTGCCACGATCTCCTGACTCAGGAGAGGGGCACGCTGGTCCATCCAGGGCTGAAATCCCTTCACCTTCATGCATGGCACCTCATGACACAGCTGCTTCATGATTCAGCGTTTCCTCCAGAGTGGCCCAGGTCCTGGTAGAGGCTAGGAAAGCCTTCTACGAGGACGACATATGCCATGAAGTGGAAGTTTTTCTCCATTTGGGCCACCTCGAAGGGTTGGGACCCCTTTTCATGTCCCGTTCTGCAAGTCATGGAGTATCTTTTGCATCTGTATGACTTAGGCCTAAGCTACCCTGAGAAAGGGAATTGTTCCACAAAACTGGAAAAGGGCAATAGTGGTTCCCATACATAAAGGAGGGAGCAGAGAGGTGGCGGGTAACTACTGCCCTGTCAATCTCACCTCAGTGGTAGGCAAGATAATGGAAACCCTGCTAAAGGAAAGAATTTTAACTTTCCTGGAAGAGACTGGATAGCAGGCAACATGGCTTCACGGTGGGAAGGTCCTGCCAGACTAATCTGATCGCGTTTTTCGACTTGGTTACTAAGATAGTGGACCGGGGGAGCCATGGATGTTACGTGCCTCGACTTTAGCAAAGCCTTCAAATTGGTCCCACACAGAAGGATGCTAAATAAGCTTGAGCATACAGGAGAGGACAGGAAGTGGTATCATGGATTAGGAGCTGGCTTAGTCAGAGGAACCAGTCGTTCTTACCCCAGGAGTCCTTTAGTATCAGTAACTATAGCAGTTAGCTGGCTAGGTGCAACTGCCCAAGAGTTTTGCCTTTCAGATAATTAGCATAATGAGCTTGGGCATCAGCCAATTAGAAAAAAAGGGGAGTGCGCTGAGAGGGAGCAGCCTGAAGGGCTTCAGAATTTTTTCTCCGCTAACTGAGCAACATTGTCCCAGAGGTGTCTCTCAACTTTCCTTGTTGACAACCTCTTTTTTGCTTATCTTGGTAAAGTTTTCCTCACAAACTTATTTTTTTAGTGTGCTAAGTGTAATTTTACTGTCTTTTAGCGTTGTTTATTTTCTGTGCACCTACTGAGTTTTTTTTACCACATGTGCGTATTTTATTAGTTATTTTAACCGCAACTGCTTAATTTATATATATTTTTTACAACAGCTGTGGATTGTCAATGGTTCCTATCAGTATTTTACAGTTTCTTTAGGGAACCGTCGAATATTTATGTTTTTTCTGTGTTTTTTACTTCAGAACTTGTGGGTCTCTACCGCAAGGTAACTGTTTGATTTTCAAACTTTGACAGTTATTGCTGGGTTCTCTGTGGATTGGCTTGTCAGAGATTCCCAGAACTAAACAGAAATCTGGACCTTCAAAAAAAAAGTGTCGGCTGTCACAGGGCTGGCTTAACAGTGTTTTCAGCAACCTGTGCCTCAGTTGTTTTTGGTCCAGATCTACTGGTTCTCTTTCCACAAATTTGGTGAAAACAGAGCAAAGAGACCTAAGAAAAGTATATATGGCTGAGGAAAAGTCAAAGGCTACCAATGAGGGGCCATCTAACTTTAATAAAAATTAAAAATGTCAAGTCCCAGCCAAATAAATAAAGCTTCCAAAGGAGCTGATGAAGTTCCTGCCAAATTTAAAAGTAATAAGGGTGCTGATGAAGTGCCCGTACAAAAAAGGAAGCATGATCCAGCTGCTGATTATGTGGCTAAAAAGATAGTCTGTAAAGACAAAACGCTCCTATTGCTCCTGGAAAACCTATTAGCAAGACAATAGGTGGCGTAAAACATAAAGAAAATAACAAAACATATAAAGTTACAGTCTGCACAGGATCTCCCATATGTGAAGGACATGGCAAAAAGCATGGCACATCCTTCAGACCTTGCAAAACATGGGGTCTATGTTTATTCAGGCTAGTATACACTCTTCATTTGCAACAAAAACAGCTCCTCCGTGAAACCAAGGTGCTCGAGTTCACACCAAACACTCTAAAGAACAAGACTCACACTCAAGAGTTGGCGTATAAAACGAGCATCATTTAATAAACAGAACGCCATTCAAAGCCAAATGGCTACAGGATGCACAGTCATTCTTTAAGTATACTCCCTATATATATGTTGTTGTTACACAAGACACCACCCCCTGATGACGTGCAGTTAGCACGAAACTGGTTGGGAGTTTGCCTTGCTGTGCGTCCTGTAGCTGTTTGGCTTTGAATGGCGTTCTGTTTATTAAATGATGCTCATAGTATACACTCTTCCACAGTTCTCTCTTCCCGAGACTGTGAGGGTGATGCAGATGATGATGAATAATTTTATGAGGCCCCTGACATGAATTTGGAGGGCCTAGAACCGTGTGTGTCCACTGACCCTGTTTTTGGAGCTTCCTCTACTAAACAGGAGGATTCCCCGCCCCCCCGTCTATGCTTACATTATCCAAAACATGCTAGACACCTGGAACTCCCTACTCAGGAGTCCATCCAGGATGAGGATAAAGATTATAGGGCGATGAAAGGTCTTCCACCTCCTAAAGACTGGTCGTGCCCATCTATAATGGAAAAACATAAATGAAAATACCATGAAACTACTTCAAACCCCCACTTCTGTGGCAGGGGTTGACAAGCGGGCTAAAAAAAAAAATGTAAATAAATAATTAAATATATCAATTGTCTAAAAACAATGCCGAGTGCTTGTCTGTACAGAGTATAGTGCATCAGGCAGCTTGTGAGAAAGCTGGGGTCTCCTTGTCCTCCTTACCCTCAGACATGGACTGCAGCAGAATAGATTTCATAGCAAACCACAGGCTGATTGTTAAACTTTCTTCCTACATGGCTTTCATGGCCAAATATCAGAAATCACTGTGGATTTCTGTCCTGGCCATTATCCACAAGGGATTGGACACAATGGTACAGGAGCTGGTGGATATGACAAAAACTTCCCTGGAAGCGAAGCAATGTAGTACCAATTCCACATGGCAGATGACAACAAAGATGCCTCCAGAGCCATGGCCCATGCCATCTCTATGAGGTGCTTTGCCTGGCTTGGAACTACCGGTCTAACCCCAGACACCCAGTCTAAGGCCATGGACTTTCCCTGTGATCAAATCATATTGTTCGATTCCAGAACATCTGACTGCAACAAGGCCTCTTGTCTAAACCAAAGCCTCTTGCCCCCTGAAAATTCCACCCGAGGGCAGATGGGGCAGAGGTTAGTTTCCCAGGCCTTACATTCCCTACTTCTGACTTCTCTCAGTACGGGGTGCTTTTAGATGGAGGGGCAGAAGGGCCACCTCTACCCAGCCAGCAGCTTCGCAATCTAAGCCCTGATGTGAGTGTATACAGACCTCAAGTGTACCCAGGTTTCAAAGCCTCTAACCCCAACACAGGTGTTACTGTTGGAGTTGGAAGTAAAAACCTTTCTAGCTCTGTGAGTGGTGGAGAGGGTCCCGCCCGGCCCACGAACAGGGGCAAGGGCCTCTACTCCAGGTACTTTCTGACACAAAAGAAAACTGGGGAATGGCGACCTACCTTGTTATTAAAACTCAAATTCAAGATGGTCACTCTGTTACTAGTAATACAGTCCTTACAGAAGAGAGAGACCGGCTAGCCTCCCTGGACCTAAAGGACTCCTTTTTTCTATATACCCATAAGGAGGTCTCACAGGAGGTTTCTCAGGTTTAAACTCCCTTTGAGCCACTATCAGTTCGCTGTGGCCTTTCGGCCTATCCTCGGCCCCAGGAGTCTTTACAAAGTGACTGGCAGTGGTAGCAGCACACCTCAGGAAGCTGGGCATCTCTACCTCTTTTTTGACAATTGGCTCATAGTGCCAAAGTCTCCTCATCAGGTTAGGGAGTCCCTTTCCCTTACAGGGCTCACTCTGGGGTCTCTGAGTTCCCTGGTAAATCTAAATAAAGTCTCACTGGAACACAGCCCCAGCTACTCACCTTTATAGGAGCTCAGCTGGACACCCAGAAAGGATATGCCTTCCTTCCACCGGTGAGAATTCAAACTTTCACCTTAGTGGCAGATTTTTTCATCCAGGGACAACCAAGACCAGTCAGACATTTCCTCCGGCTATTGGAACACATGGCTTCGATGCTTGCAGTGGTCCCAGAAGTCAGGTTCAGGATGTGAATCCTGCAAGCCTATTTTAGAGCTCGCTGGTCTCAAAGAAGCAGCAATTTTTATGTTTACTTGCACACAAGTGCAAGAAACATAGTGCCATCATCTGAGTTTTCAGGTGTGGCACCCTGTCTTCCAATTCAGTCAGTGTGCTTGCAGGCGCGGCCACAGTTTGCCAATGAATGCTGCAGCTGTCTGTGACAGCAGTTGAAAATGCAGTGCCATACAGTTGAAAGGGAGAGCTACGCTTCAGTGAGCAGCGATAAACAGGGCCCTGATTTTTCTGCGGCACATCGGAGCAAAGTTCTGCAGTAGGGTTCTCATTTGCCGCAGAACTTCTGCGTCACTCAACTCCAATTTCTGAGGCAATTCTTCGGCACATTTTTACCCTTAATTTTTTTCCTTTTTTTGTTTTTTTTTATCATATCTGACACAATGCACGCTCGTAGCACAGTCATTTCATGAGGAGGGGTCCCAAAAACCCCATGTTGAAAATTTGGTGAAAAAATTCCCAAAAATGCCTGAGATATGCATCAAAGTTGAAAAAAAACTATTTATTCCACTATAGAAACATAGAAACATAGAAGTTGACGGCAGATAAGGACCGCAAGGCCCATCCAGTCTGCCCATTTCTTTTTCTACCTTATAAATGTGCCACTATACAGCTTACCGGCATTTCCTCAGTTCACGGTCGGTTTTGAAGAGTGCAGACGTGTTCCTGGTCCACCGAAGATCATAGCGCTGGACTCTGGAGGTAAGTATGGGGTGAGGTAGTGGGGTGTGGGGAGGCTGGGTGCTAGAGGGGGGAAGGGTGGGGGATGGAGGTCAGGACAGTCAGTGAGGGAATTTTTTCTTTTCAGGTGCTTTTCTTTTAGGAGAACGACAGGGACTTGTGCCACGCTGGGTGGGCTCCCAGAGTGGCAGCTGGAAGGCTGTTTGGGGGCAGCGGCCGATGGGGACTGTGAACCCCTGTCGGCACATACGGACTATTGCCATGCTGGGGTGGGCTCCCAGCGTGGCACCCAGTAGTCTCTTGTGGGGGAAGGTAAACAGTGGAGCCGATGGGGGACTGGGCACCCCCGTCGGTCATACAGAATGTTGCCATGCTGGGGTGGGTTCCCAGCATGGCACCTGCAACTCTGTTGGGGGGGAGAGCGCAGCAGAGCCGACGTTGGAGTGGGCACCCCCGTCGGCCATACAGTGTGTGCATGAGCACGCAATATGCGTGTGTGTGTGTGTTTGGGAGGAGCGCATGAGCATGCGATATCGTATCACCAGGGTCCTGAGTTTTCCGCGATTCCGCAGGTGCTGCAAACCGTGGAAATATTCGCGGAATTTGCCATCACCTGCGGAATTCGCGGCCCTTGTGGAACAAGCGTCCTTTGCCGGCGGGGGTGCCCAATCCCCGTCGGCTTCCTGCCCTCTCTCAAATTGTGTATGCCACGCTGGAGCCCGCAGTGTGGCAAGCTCCTTTGCCGGCGAAGGTGCCAAATCCCTGTCGGCTTCACTGTCTTCCTCCCCTGTTGCCTGGTGCCACGCTGGGAGCCCACCCCAGCATGGCAAAGCTTCATTTGCCGATGGGGTGCCAATCCCCATCAGCTTCACGTCCCCTCCCAAATGTTTGTATGCCATGCTCAAGGCCCACCCCAGCGGCTTAAAAACTTCCCTTTGCCGGCCAGGGGTGCCCAATCCCCCGTCGGCTTCACTATCCCTCCAAAGCTGCCTGGTGCCACGCTGAGCCCACCCCAGCGTGGCAAAGCTCATTTGCCGACGGGGTGCCCACTCCCCGCCGGGTTTCACCGTCCCCCCAGCTGCCTGGTGCCATGCTGGGAGCCCACCCCAGCGTGGCAAAAGTGCCCTCGCGTGTGAATAATAAAAAATAAACTGAAACAAAAACCTTCCATCGTTGATTCTTTTGCCCCTCCCCAACATGCACCCACCCTCTGTGTACCCACCTCCCCACACCCCACCTCAACCCATACTTACCTCCGAGCCCAGCGAGACAATCTCGTGGACCGGAACACGTCTGCACTCTTCAAAGCCGACCGCGAACTGAAGAAATGCTGGTAAGCTGTATAATGGCATAAATGGATTTTTTTAAACTTTAGTGCATATCTCAGACATTTCTGGGAATTTTTTCATGAAATTTTCAACATGGGTTTTTTGGGGCCCCACCTCATGAACTGTGACACTGTTATTTCGTTAATCAGTCCCAAAAGGTGGTTCCACAGTCACTGCACGGAACCACCTTTCTGGAATGATTAACGAAATGACAGTGTCACAGTTCATGAGGTAGGCTCCTAAAAACCCTATGTTGAAAATTTGGTGAAAATATTCCCCAAAATGACTGTTTTACGAGTGTGCATTGCGCAGTTTCTACGCACGCTCGTAACTTTGAACATTTTTAATATTTTTACTCCAGATTTTCAGTATTGCCATTTTACCACACCTCCTTATCAACAGTACATCTGTCATTTTTCACATCTCGCCCAAAACATGTTTCCGTGCATGTAGCGCACAATGGCACAGTCGGTGCGCGAAATCAATGTTCAGGACAGACTAAGAAAATCACAGTGACACTGTTCATGAGCAGAGGTGTTAAAATGGCTATGTTAAAAATTTGATGAACGAATTCCCAAAAAAGACTGTTTTACGAGGATGCGCTGCGCTGTTCCTACACACGCGCGTAAGTACGCGAATTTTCAATATTTTCACTCCAGATCTTCAACATTGCCATTTTACTACACCTCCTTATGAGCAGTACAGCTGTCATTTTTCACATCTCGCCCAAAACATGTTTCCACGCATGTAGCGCACAATGGCGAAGTTGGTGTGCGAAATCAATGTTCTGGACAGATTAAGAACAGAACAGTGACACTGTTCATGAGCAGAAGCGTTAAAATGGCTATGTTAAAAATTTGGTGAAAAAAGTCCATAAAATGACTGTGTTACGAGTGACCATTGCGCAGTTTCCACGCACCCTTATAAGTTCATGGATTTCTAATATTTTCAGTCCAGATTTTCACCATGGCATTTTTCCACACTTCCTTATGAACAGTACAGCTGTCATTTTTCACACCATGGCCGAAATGTGTTTTCGCACTTCCAACGCAGAAATGTGTGGGCGCTGTGGGAAATCACTGTTCGGGACAGATTAAGAAAATCACAGTGACACTGTTCATGAGCGGAGGTTCCAGAATCCCTGTGTTGACAATCTGCTGTAAAAAATCCCCAAACTAATTGCATTATGGGTGTGCATTGCGCATTTTTTACACACACACTCGTGGCTTCACCAGTTTTTTAATATTTTCACTGCAAATTTTCAACATTGCCATTTTTCACCTCCCCGTGAACAGTACAGCTGTCATTTTTCACATCCTGTTCGAAATGTGTTTTCGCACCTGTAGTGCCAAATGGCATAGTCACTGTGCAAAATCAGCTTCCGGCTAACAAACTGATATTGCCACTGTTCATAAGGTAGGGGTCACAAAAAACCCATGTTGAAAATTTAGAGTGAAAATGCCAATGAACGCCTGAGGTGTTAGGGTTTCCGACCATAATGCCCCACCCTGTACAGACTGACAGGCATCAGGGGTGTGACTTGGGATTCTCACCTGTAATGCTCATACCATTCCACACCCTGCAGCCAGTGACAGGCATCGAGCTGTGCCTTGGACTCTTTGGCCCCAAAGTTCACCCCATTCTCCTATACAGCACCCATCTCACCGTATTTCCTGATGGAATGGGGTGAGCATAAGGGCTAAAGACCCCAAGGCACACCGTGACACTTGTTGGTGTCTGCATGGTAGGGTGTGGTGAAATGGCATGGCCGTTATGCCTGACGACCCAAAGGCACACCCCAATGCCTGTCAGTCTCTGCAGGGTGGTGGTGGGGTTGGATTCAGTTCAATACTTCACTGCCATTCCTATTATGCAGCTCTCTAACTCCTACACTACCAATGCCAATGCCAGCAAGCAAACATTCGGCATTGACAAATGCTTGTTCAAAGCTGATACAGGTAACAGAGCAGTCCCAGTAGGGATCCCCTTCCAAGCTCCGCTTCCCACAGAGGTGATCACCACAGACGCCTCCCTCCTGGGTGGGGGAGCTCATCTGGACAGTGCCTCAGTGAGCGGCACCTGGACTCTTCAAGAGTCACAGTTACATATGTACCTTTTGGAACTCAGAGCAATCTTGCTAGCTCTCAGAGCATCTGCTCCTGTCATATAAAGGGCAGACTGTACAAATTCAAACAGATACACCACTGCAATGTTTTGCATAACCAAGCAGGGTGGTACCATATAAGGAAATACTCTGTTCAGGGGCTCTGACAATCTGGTCTCTCACCTTCTCCCTGGGAGTCAGCCTTTCAGCTATTCACCTCCCAGGCAAGCACAATATCCTGGCAGATGCTCTAACTCGCATCAATCAAGGTCAGAGCGAATGGACTCTGAAAAAGCAAGTACTAGCCACTGTGTTCAGGCAGTGGGGCATTCCAGAAGTGGATCTGTTCACCTCTCCCCTCAATTTCCAGCTTCATCAATACTGTTATAGGGCCCCAGTCCCGCGAACACTTCCCCAGGATGCCCTGATCCTGGACTGGTCAAGGAAGTACCTATATGCAATCCCTCCCTTCCCCCTGATACTCGGAGTATTGCTGAAGCTCAGACTACAGCCTGCATCAAGGATTCTGTTGGCTCCGGATTGGCCCAAGCAAGCCTGGTACCCTCTCCTTCTCTCACTATCCTGCAGCAGGTCCATTTGCTTGCCACCTACTCACTCTCTGCTGACCCTTCCTCAGACAGGAGTGCATTATCCAGACATATACTCTCTTCACCTCAAGGCCTCGTTCTTGAGGAGTTAGTTTCCATCCTCCCAGTACTCTGAGTAAGTCCTTATGACCTGGAGAACAACTGAAAAAAAAATAACCTAACACAAAGAAAGACTATGCAGCCAAATGGGAAGGGTTCTCCCTTTGGTGCAAGAACAAAAAGGTCAATCCTCTTACAGCTTCAAACTCCAGGTTGTTGGATTGCCTGGTAAATCTGCAGGCGTCAGACTTGAAACCCTCCTCTCTCAAGCTACACCTGGCTGCAATTTTGGCCCATCTTCCGGTGGGCAACAGAAAGTCAGTTTTTTCCCCACACCATGTTCAAACAGTTTTTCAAAGGCCTCTTACACCTCCAGCCTCCAGTCAGGGAGCCAGTCCTCCTTGGAGCCTGAATCTTCACATTACCAGGCTCATGGAACCACCCTTTGAGCCTGTGGCCACTGCCCATCTCGAGTTCGTAACCAGGAAATCTGTCATCCTGGTGGCCATTATCTCCGCCAGGAGGACTTTAGAGCTACAGGCCCTGTGCACTGAGCCTAATTACATAATTCCTCACAGAGACAAAATTGAGTTCAGGACAAATAGAAAGTTCCTGCCTAAGGTGGTCCCTGAATTTCACCTTAACCAGTCTATTACTCTGCCTGTCTTCTTTACCGAGAAATCCACTCCAGGTGAGCAGAAGCTCCTCAGTCTGGATGTCAAAAGAGCTCTCTTTTACTACAGAGCATACTAGACAGATCAGCGGCTCTTCCACTCAGTTGTTCCTCACCTATGGGGATGCAGGCAGAGGAAGACCAGCAACCAAGAGAACTATTTCCCGTTGGTTAGTCTCTTGTATTAGAGTCTGCTATGAAAACACTGGTCATCAACCTCCCATGGGGCTCAGGGCCCACTCCAGCAGGGGCACTGCAGCCTCTGTGGCAACAGCAAGGGACATACCCCTTCGGGATGTCTGCAAAGCAGCTGCCTAAAAATCTGCGCAAAAGTTCATTAAGTACCATAGCCTACACGTGCAATCCAGATCTGGTGCCAAAATTTGGCAAGGCGGGTCTGCAGAGCCTCTTTCCTAAGTAGGGTCTTTGCTCACCTCCCCTTGGTACTGCTCAGTAGTCTGCTATAGTTACTGATACTAAAGGACTCCTCGGGTAAGAAGAAAAAATTACTCACCATAGTAATCTTTCTTCCAAGAGGCCCTTTAGCATCAGTAAGCTCCCACCCTTCCTCCCCGGTTCACCTTTCAGGAGAAGGGCTCTGTTCTCAGTTTGTATCACCAAAATTGGTCTTTTATTAAAGAGTTTGACCTCAAGTTGTTGATATCTGTTCTGTCTTTGGACATTTGCATGTCTTTTGAATCCCGTTGGTTCACTTTTAGGGCCATGTACCCATTGTCTTCTAAAACATTCTGAAGCCCTTCAGGCTGCTCCCTCTCAGCACACTCTCCTCCTTTTTTCTGATTGGCTGATGTCCAAGCTCATTATGCTAATTATCTTAAAGGCATACCTCAGAGCAGTTGCACCTAGCAAACTAACTGCTATAGTTACTGATGCTAAAGGACCCCTTGGAAGAAAGAAGATTACTATGGTGAGTAATTTTTATGGTGAGTAATTTTTTCGTGATGGTCAATGGGGCAGCATCAGGGGATGGGGGGGTGACCAGCGGGGTGCCACAGGGGTTCACACTGGGTCCTTTGCTCTTCAATATTTTCATAAGTGACATCACTGAATGGTTGGGTGGGAAGGTGAGTCTGTTTGCAGATGACACAAAAATCTGCAACAGAGTGGACACTGCTCAGAGAGTGGAACAAATGAAAAGTGACCTGCTCAAGCTAGAAAAATGGTCCAACATGTGGCAGTTAAAATTTAATGCAAAAAAATGCAAAGTGATGCATCTGGGCAGGAGCAACCCAGGGACGGTCTACTATCTGGGAGGGGAGCAGCTAACAGCCACCAAACAGGAGCGAGATCTTGGAGTCATCATCTCTGATGACTTAAAAGTGGGCAGACAATGTAAAAAGTAAAAAAAAGTAACAAACTTTATTTTTATACAGGAAAAATACATGTCATTTGGATAATACTATCCAGTTTTCAAGACAGTCCTGTGCAAAAAAAAATGTGAAAATGCAGCACAAAAAGCCAGCAAAATGCTGGGATGCATAGGAAGGGCATCACAAGTAGAAAGAGGGAAGTGATTATGCCACTATACAAGTACCTAGTAAGGCCCCACCTTGAGTACTGCATACAGTTCTGGAGCCCTTATCTCAGGAAGAACTTGGATAGACTAGAGACGGTACAGAGGAAGGCAACAAAAATGGTACAAGGGCTCCATGAATTGCCATACAAAAGCAGATTATGGCAACTCAGTATGTACTTACTGGAGCAGCGCAGAGATAGGAGTGACATGATAGAGATAGTCACATTCCTGAAGGGCATAAACAGAGTCCCTACCCAGGAACTCTCTCTCTGATCAATAGCTCCACAAGGACAAGGGGTCATGAAATGAAACTAAGGGGAGGGAGGTTCTGGGGTAACATGCATAAATTCTTCTTTATGGAAAGGGTGGCTGCTCCATGGAATAGCCTACCTGCAGAAGCCATTGACTCCAAAACAGTAGGGCAATTCAAATCTGCTTGGCAGAGGCATAAGGGGATTGTCTCTAAGAATTCTATGTGGGGGGTGGGTTAGCACTCAGGACAGACTAGATGGATCTTTGGTCCCCACCTGCCATCACTTTATATGTTTCTATGTAGTCGTCACTGAAGGTCCACCTGCCGGCTTGTTCTGCCTACCACACTTTGGTGGAGGGTAAGCCTGTGGCTCAGCTGGAGGTTTCTAAAACCTTTCTGAAAGGAATCCTCCACCTAAAACCCCCCGGCAGCCCCGTGCCACCTTGGGACCTTAATTTTATTTTGGAAAAATTGGCTCTGCCTCCATTCGAACCAGCTAGTTCTAATGATGTGTTATTTGTCCTGGAAAGCGCTCTTTTTAGTGGCAGTAACTTCTGCTCGGAGGATTTCCAAGCTTCAGGCCCTGATGTGTAAGGAGCCTTATTTAATTTTTTATAGAGACCGGGTGGCTCCTCGTACCAACCCTCAGTTCTTACCAAAGGTGGTTTTTGAATTTACGTTGAACCAGTCAATTCAACTGCCAGTGTACTACCCTGAACATTCCAATCAGGGGCAGGCAATTCTGCATACACTGGATGTTCATAGAATCTTGTGTCGTTATACTAACGGGACCAAGTCTGTCCAGAAATTGTACCAACTTTTCTTTTTTTTTTTTTTTGCACCAAAGGGAGAAGCTGCCACAGTTTCCAAACAGTGTTTATCCAAATGGTGGGCAAACTACATTGTTTTCTGTTACCAGAAGCATGGTAAAGCACTCCCAGGGGAGGTTAAGGGGCACTCCACCAGAAACATAACTGCCTCTACTGCTTGTTTCAGGAATGTATCAGCCGCTGACATCTGTGCCACGGCTACTTGGAGTTAAATCCACACTTTCACAAAACATTGCAGTCTGGACATTGCCTCTAGGCGCAGGGCAGGCTTTGGCCTAGCGTTACTCCAGGGTCTTCTGTCCTGATTTTTCTGCCTTCTGCAGATTCATTCCTGCCTCCCATGTTTCATTTTTTTCCTCTAATTCACACTGCTTGGGACTCAGTCCTCAAGGTTATTACCTACTGCAAGAGCCTTCTTGAAGTAAGATAGTATAGTTACGTAAGAACTTACCATAACAGTTGATCTGAGAGAGAGAGAGAGAGAGAGAAAGAGACAGAGACTCTTGCCGTAGGTAATCTTTTTCCCTCCCTCCATCCCCCTATTTTTTTCTTTGATGTTCTTTTCCCATTCTTTTGTTGCTCCTCCTTGGAGGTCTCCGCCGGGAGAACTGGAAGGTGGGCGTGGGGACCACCCACTATATGGTGTCATGCTGACGTCCGTTACATGATGTTGGGTGGGTGGTCCCCCATCAGACATTGCTAGCTAAAGTTTCTGTGTGGTCTGATGCCAGGGGGTGCAGTCCTCAAGGTTATTACCTACTGCAAGAACCTCTCTCGAAGATTTACTGCTACAGTACGTTCTTATGCAATTGTTCAGTTCCATGTCAATACACAGCGCTTTTCCTGTCGCTGTTAGGAATATACATGTTTGCTTTATTTTGTTTTCACTGTTCATGCTAGACCCCTGTAACTATCCTGGGGGGAGGGGGTTCTCCATTTTATGGTTGTTGAAATCACATTGTCCCTGAGAGCTGCAGTAGCACATGAAAACATGAAGTCACAGCACCCATTAATACCATGTATCTCAATGCTGAAAGTATAAATATCCTGAAAAAAAATCTCTGGAAACACACAAACTGAATGTAATTTAAAAGGAAAACCCCTGTGTTACAACTCAGACAATTTGCAAAATTAACTGAAGGTAAATGTAGTAGTTCACACCTGGCTGCAGCTTGTTTTGTTGAACTTGAATTAAGCAGACAGGCATACGGTGGAGTCTAAAGGGTGCTGACACATCATGTTCTCATATGATAACTTGGCTCTTGGGGGCAATGAGATTTCAACAACCAGACAATGGAGCTTCTGCTCCCTCTCCCTCAGCAGCCGAGCACCTCTCACCACCACGATGGCAGCAGCACAATGTATATGTAGATAGGAATGAGCTGCTCCATGTGCCACTATTCATAATAATTCATAAAGTTTTGCTTTCAAAATCCGTTGCCATCACGAAAGCGAACGTTTCACTCACAAAAGTGATGTCATGGTGGGTGTGCCTTGTTTAAGCATTCTGAATAGGAGTTTTGGTTGCTGTCATGGTGTCTGCTCTCTTCAGCTCTATCAGAAGATAGCAGATGCTAGGACAGTGACCAAAAATTCTTATTCAAGGCCCCTCACCCATGGCAGCTTCGGCAGCAACAGAAAGTGCTGTCACAAACAGAATAGTATCATGCTAGGTGTAGAAAAGCAGCTAGAGCAGATGGATACTAACGGAGTTGGATCCTTCTTTATTGGTCTTTTTTCCCATCATCTCCTTATCCTTCTGTGCCGGCCATCCCCACCACCCTTGATTCCTTCACCCCATCACCCAACTTTCCAGGGACTTACCCGTCTCTGGGTTTGTCCCCCATGGATTTCCCTCTGTGGAGGGCCAGAAAAGGTATGGTTGTCCTTCCCCACCCCACCCCTGGAAAACAATCCTGATTCCCAAAGCTCTGCCCAGGTGGTGGCGTGGGGCCTGCAGAGGAACGGAGTCATCTAGCCAGTCAGGGTTTTTCCTCCAGCATTTCCTCTCCGTGATCACCCATGATGCAACGACATATCGCATGTGCATGCCTCTGCATGTACATGCGAATTAGCATCCAAGGTTAGCCTCCTCACATACACCCATATCAGCATCCAAGGCTGGCATCTGCATGTATATGCGTATCAGCATCCAAGGCTTGCGTCCTCATTTAATAGACCGGGGGGAGCAATAGACCTAGTATAGCTGGATTTCAGCAAAGCCTTCGACTCGGTCCCACACAGAAAGCTACTCAACAAACTGGACAGAATGGGAGTAGGACAGCAAGTATGAAATGGGTAAGGAACTGGCTCACTGGAAGGACACAGAGGGTACTTGTAAATGGCTCACTTTCAGAAGAAAGAGGAGTAGATAGTGAAGTGCCACAAGGATCAGTACTCAGTCCGATCCTATTCAATATTTTTATTAGTGACATAACTGAGGGACTAGAGGGGAAGGTGAGCTTATTCACAGACAACACAAAAATAAGCAATAGTGTAGACACTCCAGGTGGGGTAGAAAAGATGAAGGCCGACCTTAAGGTTCTGGAAAAATGGTCAGAAACATGGCAAATTAAGTTTAACGCAAAAAAATGTAAGGTCGTGCACCTAGGAAGGGCTAACCCAGGAGAGGACTACTACCTGGGAGGAGTATAACTGGAATCTTCCAAACAGGAAAGGGATCTGGGAATAATTATAACAGATGACCTAAAGATGTCCAAACAGTGCAAGAAAGTGGCACTATGGGCAAATGGCATATTGGGCTGCATAGGCAGGGGATCACCAGCAGAAAAAAGGAGGTCATTCAGCCACTCTATAGATCTCTGGTGAGGCCACACCTGGAGTACAGTTCTGGAGACCACACCTAAAAAAGGATATCAATGGACTGGAGACAGTGCAAAGGAGAGCTACAAAAATGATACGTGGCCTACAGAACAAAAACTATGAAGAGTGTCTGCAAAACCTGAACATGTACTCCTTTGAGCAGCAGAGGGAGAGGGGAGACATGATTGAGACCTACAAGTTCCTAAATGTAACAAACAAGGTGCAGGTTCAGAAACTGTTCCAAGTCAGCACACAAGAACTAGGGGGCACAACATGAAGCTGAAGGGGGGAAAATTCAGAGGTAAGACACGCAAGCTTTTCTTTACCAAGAGGGTGGTGGATGCATGGAACAGCCTTCCTCAGGTAGTGGTGGGGAAAAAAACTGGTAGGTTTCAAGAACGCTTGGGACAGGTACAAAGGCATCACCACACTGACTAGCAAATAAGGGACGGGGTAGGCCTATGGGCAGACTAGATGGACTGCATGGTCTCCTTCTGCCGTCACTTTCTATGTAGACATATATCAGCATCCAAGGTTAGTCTCCGCATGTTCACGCATATTAGCATCCAAGGTTGGCCCTCTGCATGTACTCACGTGTCATAATCCAAGGTTGACCGCCACATGTACATGCATATCAGCATCCAAGGTTGTCCTCTGCACATGCACGGGTATCAGCACCCAAGGTTGTACTCTGCTCCAAGGTTGGCCTCCGCATATGCACCGGTATCAGCATCCAAGGTTGGTCTCCGCATGTACACATGTATCAGCATCCAAGGTTGGTCTCATCATGTACACATGTATCAGCATCCAAGGTTGGCCTCTGCAAGTAGACGCATATCAACATCCAAGGTTGGCCTCTGCACGTACATGCATATCAGTATCCAACGTTGGCTCCACATGTATACACATATCACTACCTCTTGTTGAACCTATTGCTATGTTCTGGTGGAAGTATCTTGTTACATGTGATGGTTATATGTTATGTTGTTAATTTTACTACTATGTAATTGTTATGTATGTTCACGCAACCTGTTATGTCTTAACCCTGTTGGCAATTGTTTTGCCCCAGGTCTATCTTGTAAATGAGCTTGTCTCAATGATGTTCCGCCTGGCAAAATAAAGATTTTGATTGATTGATTGATATCAGCATCCAAGGTTGGCCTCCGCATGTACGCACATATCAACATCCAAGGTTAGTCCTCCACACGTACACGCATATCAGCATGAAAGGTTGCCCGCTGCATGTACATGCATATCAGCATCTAAGGTTAGCTAGCCTCCACATGTACACACATATCGGCATCCAAGGTTACCCGCAGCATGTACACGCATATCAGCATCTAAGGTTGGCTAGCCTCCACATATACATGCTTACGAGCATCCAATTTTGGCCAGTGCATGTACACACATAGCATCCGAGGTTGGCCACCAAATGCATGCGTGTGTATCAGAATCCAGAGTGCATGTTTCAGCATCCAAGGTTGGCCTCTGCATGTACATGTGTATCAGCATCCAAGGTTGGCCTCCACATAAACGGTCATATTAGCATCCAAGGTACGCATATCAGCATGCAGGTTGGCTCCTACGTACATGCGTATCATATCCAAGGTTATCTCCGCGAGATACATCGATCAGTATCCAAGGTTACCTCGCGAGGGCCATCGTATCAGCATCCAAGGTTGGCTTCACATGTACATGCTTATCAAGATCCAAAGTTGGCCTCCACATGTACGTGCGTATCAGCATCCAAGGTATGCATATCAGCATCCAAGGTCGGCCTCCACATGTACATGCGTATCAGCATCCAAGGTTGGCCTCTGTATGTACATGTGTATCAAGGAGAAATGAAAGTAGAACACGTAAATGCCAGCACTTTCCCACATTATTTACTACACCCATCGGTGTATTTATACCACAACAAAACATTTTTAGAGTATTTTAAAATATAGATTTTTTTTATCTTTTAAATATCGTGCCATAACTACAGAGTCAAGGGCTGGTCGCCAGCATCTCAAGGCCAGCCACACCACTCCCTCCTTCAGTCTGTGCTAATTAGCCCTGCCAACCAGTGGCAGAGTCTGCAGGGCGTATTAGCACGTAGTGAGTCATGGAAACATATACATGGCTGGCCTAGAGATTTTTTCATCCAACCTTTACGTTGGAAGTTTCTGAGAAATCTTTAAAAGATAAAATAAATATAAATATATAACATGGGTTACCTTCAGGTGCTTATTTGATTGGAAGATGGCTGTCAGGTGTCCATTGATTAAATTCCCTACTTAATCCATGGTTTTTGTGCCTGATCTTCTTGCTGAGAGAGGATTGGGTTTATCACACCGTGGAGGGATATGGAGAATCTGCTCAGCTCAAATTTGTGCAACAGCCATTTTTGTTTTGATATATGCGAGCAGAGCAACCTGTAATCTCTGTAATGTAATAAAGCTAATCTTGTGTGTTGTGTGATTAATACAGCAACATCAATAAGTGGGTTATCACTGTGGCACAATAAAACCTGTGTTAGTAGGTAGGGGAAATCAAAATCCTGTCATATGGCTTGCATCAGAGAGCTGTCAGTTGGCAGTGATGGTCTTGTAGAGAATGCCTTCGGTGCACATATTTCAGAGTGCCAAAGTGGCTGTTTCACAGTACGGAGCATCTATGATAAATGTGTGTTGAGTACTGACTGCAGCAATCACATGGCAAGCAAGACAGCATAATGATCATAAGAAATAGGTCACTGTTGCCACTGACTCGCATCGTGATACTGTCAGTATGGTAAGTGTACTCACTTATCAAGTTTCACACAGAGAAGTTCAGGGTTTAGAGATAGATGGAGATAACCAGATGATGTAGCTGTTGGTCAGAAAGCAGCTGTACTGTGACAAGCTAGGAGATTGCCGCCCCCCACAAACAGTGCCTTCACAAAGCATGGAGAAGTATCAAATTGCGCTCTCCAGTACCATAGATTTGTAACTTACAATTTATATATCGCGCAGTTAATATAAACATTTTCATAGCTGGGGTCTATATTTGGAACCATCTATTAAAACACAGGAGTGGTTTCCAAACGGTGAAGTCATTCTCCAAGATGTTAAAAAACTTAAAATCTTGGAGCCGACTCCCAAGACAGGTCCTGCTGCAAACAGTGATTCCCCACTGCGTAGAAAACCATCCACAGTCAGCGAACTCACAGCAGATGCCATATCATCTGTCGCCTGTTACTTTTCTGTCCTGGTGGTTGAAAGTGGAACACAGACTGCCAGAAATGGGATAATTCATTTCCATTGTCCCACAGTCTGAAATACACAGATGGACTCTGAGGCAGTTAGCAGTCAGTGGCACCTGATCTGCACAGTTACAGAGTGTGTGTAGATCTGCCTTCGCCTCACCCCTCCTGCTACACATGCCTTCATGCACTCTACCCATAACACACGCCTTACGTGCAGCACACTCAAATCCAAGTATCTTGTCCCTTTCTGTAGTACCTCTCAGGCTCAACGTGCCTTCTACATCAGGGCACCATCCCTAATGAATGTTCTCCCACCTGAAGTCATCGATGAGAACAAGCTTGGCCCATACAAGTACAAACTGCGCCGTCACCTAACTAACCATACCAAGTGCAACTGTACCCACTATGTCTGCGGGTCGCCCCTTCCATCATCAGACCCCTGCTACCCCTTATTCCCATCCACTCCCCTTGCTCACCTCTCTTTCCACTTCCTCCATCAACCTTGGCCCCTAATACCCTGTACCTCCCTCTCCCCACCTTTTCCCCCATCACCCTCCTCCTTTTGCCACCCACACTGTTCTTCTTGTCCCTCCCCCTTTCCCCCCCTTCCTCCTCCCCCTGGCCACATATCACCTGCTTCTCTTCTCCTCCTTTGGCCCATGTCCTCTCATGCCTCACCTCCTCCCCGCTACATAACACCTGCTTCCCTCCCTCCTTGTCCCATGTCCCTCCCTACTCCTCCCTTTCCCTCTCTCACCCTCCCCCCCTTGTGCCCCACTGCACTTCTGCTGACTGTACTTTATGACAATGTCTTAGTTGTGACAGCTTTTCTCCATCCTGTCTCCTTCTACACTGAATACCACCTATGATGCACATGGCGTTCACCTAAACCCCATGCAATTTTGCTCCTCAGACTCCCACCTTGCTATGCATCTCTTAGGATATGATTCCCTGTAATCTGGTATTATTGCCTCCTGAACCAAGGGTACCTACTGTTAATGCCTCGTGATGTTAACTTTTGTCTATGTATTACTGCATCTCTGTATTCTGGAACCTGAATCAACTTGTATTCTATCTACTATTTTTACAGTATGATTTTATGATGTTTAGTTTTTCTCTGTTTGTTTGTTTTAATTCATGCTGATGCAGAACCTTTGTAAAACAACCTATAGTTCAAAGGTATTTGTAATCCTAGTATTCAATAAAAAAATAAAAGAAGATGTAGCAGCGGGGATAGTATTCAGCTCACAGTGCCAGCAGCTGCAGCACTCTGGAGTGATAGTGGCAAGTGGATCCCCTTACATATGAAGTAACCTCCCAAGCTGCTGACTGCACGCACTGTGAAATGCACACATCAGAGAAACAGATTCTGCGGAATATTAAACAGCACGTGCATGCCCTGTGCAATCAATCACTGCAGCACTATAATTTCATCTGGCAGGAATCCTACATATCCTGTATTCACAGCTTCGAGGAACTATGCACACTGCAGCAACATTTTATTAAACCATCAGTTAAATTCACAGTTAGCAGCTGTCCCACGGACAGTGACTATCTGTGTTGCAGAGCTTCATACAATTGCAGTCCAGTGCTGTGGCTTCCCTACACAACGTGGTACCTTGTAATGAATAAGAAATACCACAGAAATGTGTGAGCTAAGATTGTGACAGTTGCACATGCATAAAAATGAACAGAATGCATGTTTTCCAAGGGACTACTTTCCAAGGTGGAAGGATAACATACAACTTTTGCCATTAAAACAGGGGAGCAGCTGGTTTTCAGGGGTTCTACCACACGGCTAATGTAGCCCATGTTATAAGAGCAATAAACCACTCCAGGGCATGGGGTCATAGGCATTTAATCCATGTCTGGGGCACTGTGAGGATACTCGGCCTGCGGCCTCATGCCTCACAACGCACCCCAGGCATGGATTAAATGCATATAACCCCCACACCCTGTCGTGGGTTATTGCTTACATATAAAACCTGCTTAAATGCATAGCCCTGGGATTGGTAAAATTATGCGTTTAAAGAGCTAGTGTACTGCCTGGAATTAATATTAATTTTCAGATGCAGTCAGGTATCACTTCCTATATCTGAAGTATTTTTTTTATTTTCTATTTGCTAATTAGAAGATTTTCCACTGGACAGCACTGGACTGATGTGTGGAGCAGCACTCTGTTTGGAGGCTAAAAAGTAGTCAGTTCTGATCCTCCGACATCGTCAGAAATGTGACCAAACACACTGGGGCACCACAATCCTTGCAGTCTGACAGTGACTTTCACAAGTTACCAATCAAAATGCAGGAAATTGTGACATCACTAGTAACCAAGAAGAGCCAGTCCCTGCTGCTTTATGTGAAAGAGAATAATCTGGCAGTGAGAAATGGTTCTCCCTCGTTACTAGTGACGTCACAGTCAGTGTGGCCTCAATGGTGGTAATGATGTAGTGGGAGGAACAGAACTGACGTTTTTTATCCTCCAGACAGAGTGCTGCTCCACACATCACCCCAGTACTGCCAGGTGGAAAATCTTCTATTTAGCAAACAGAATAGAAAAAATACTTGAGATATAGGAAGTGATAGCTGGGGGGTGTGGCTAGCAGCCGAGCTGTGAGCAGTTTCCCAACACAGCTCCATGCCTAGGAGTCTATGTTAGTGTTAAATTTAAATTTAAAAGCTTAAAAATCTAAGTTGTCAGATACTGGATGAGGCATCTCCCTTTGAGCTACCTAGTGAACTAAAAAGTTCGGCTGTGCGACCTTCAGCGCAACAATCATGGGTGGAACAAATAAAGTGGGGGCTGCTGTGGAAGGAACCCACCAGAAGGACACTAGAGCAGGTGGGGGTAAAGACTCGCATCTCAAGGTATCCAATCAGGAGGGGCCCCAGCCTTCAAATGCAGCACTTTTGTGAGCGATCCAAGGGCTGGATCGCAAAATAGAAGAATTTGGAACCGAACTCGAGCAACTCCACTCTAAGGTGGGCATAGTCGCTGAGGACACTAAACGTGCAACCCAGAAAGTTGACAAAGCCCTCATGGTAGCGACAGGGCTCACCAAGGAAAATGGGCTTCTCCGTAAATCTGGCGAATGTGGTCCGCTCCACTCATATTCGTCTTCTGGGATTACTAGTAGAATCGGAGGGGAACATTCTTTACCTTTTTTACAAACTTGGCTGCAGGAACTTTTAAATGTGGACTTCCCATTCGAAGTGACCAAGGCCTATCGGGTCAATCCACATGGCGGCAGACGCAAGGTTGCAACAGAAACAACGTTGCCAAGAACTCTCATACTGGAGTTTCATACTGCTGTGGAGAGGGATAGGCTTTTACAACAAGCCAAAATGCTAAGCCCTCTATCCTGGAATGATTGCAGAGTTCACCTATTCCCTGATTTGAGTTACGCGATGAGGATGCGCAGGAAAAGTTTCGATGGCATTCAGGAGCGGTCGCGAGCTCTGGGGGTTCTCCATGGGCTCCTGATGCCAGCTAGTATACGAATTGTGTATGGAGGTAAAACATCAATTTTCTGAGCCTGTGGAAGCCACTAAACTGATGGACAAAATAGAAAAAACAGTTTATTGTTCAAGAAGAAGCATCTGATTCTGAGGAAGAACAGGCAACATGAACTCTGTGATGGTTATATGTTTAATAAGGTGGGGGGGAGAGAAGGTTGCTATTTGAAGATTTAAATATACAGTAAATAGAATTTGGGCTTCCTTACTAAGATGTCCTCTGTTTACAGAATAATATGCAGTTACACTGTGTTTCGGGATTTATTATAAGGAGACGGATTGAAGTGGGAAAGTTACAACATAAATGTTGGTTTGGTATGCTGTCTTCTCCCTTATTGCCACCTATGGGGAATGGGGAGAGATTCGCGTTCAATTATTCTAATAGCTGTACTAGGTGTACATGTTTAAAAAATTATAATGTTTTGTATTCTACCTATCCAAGGCATGAATATGTGGTAATAATGCATTATTGATTATAGAAGGGGATGTTTAACCCTTTGATAAGGTGTGTGATGTGGTTGTATTTTCTTTTTTATCATCCCTGCTCATGGCTGCATATGCCTTTTTGGATATTTGTAATTATAGAATCTGGACATTATTAAGTGGAGCAGGTATTAATCCACGATAGATGCCGTGCCCGATAAGGTAGTACCGAAACGGAGTCAGACCCCCAGCTTAGCAGCACTGGGCGCAGGTGGGGAGCAAGTGTGGCAGAGGGAGAGGGAGACGAGCAACACGCAGAGCGCAACACAGCGGAAGGCAGCACACCGGAGAGGCACTAGCAGCACAAGATGCAGTGGCCAACATCGGACGAGTGTGCGAGAGGGAAGGGGAAGTGACCTGGCTGGCATGTAAATTTGGGACCGATCGCACACCGCAGCGAGTGAGCAGTGCACCGGAGACCTCCAACGCCTGGCATGAAAGAAATAGCTGTGCAGATCAGCACATTTCCCGGACTGGCATGTGAGGTGCACTTTTTGCTGTAATTAGACGTTGTGAATATTTTGACCGCATCAGCATGTTAATGCTGTTTTGTCCCAACATTTGAAAGTGCAGAAAAAAATGTATCCTCAGAACTCCAACTCCCTGTGTGATGCTGTTCAACACACACGAAATAGGCTCCTGGTGACTCTGTCCTCCTGCGGCCCATGTTACAAGTGCATTAAGCCACTTCGGCGGTGGCATCTAATGCAATTGATGCATGGTTGGGTGGTGTTCACCCTTAGCCTCCAGCCTCGGGCCACAACCCTCCCAACCATGTATTAGATGCCACCTTCGTCGTGGCTTAATGCTTACGTGATAGCTACTACATCTGAAAATCAGGCAGTTTCCAGGCAGTACACTAGCTCTTTAAGTGGGCTATGTGGTTATGCAATCTTGGTGTCCAGATTGATCTGGTAATGCTCCTTTTACCTGATACTGCAGTTTGCGCATCCTGAACCAACCCTGCCATGCTCCATTTACCTGCTTCTGGTTTTTTGCACATCCTGACCGACCCACCAATTGGTTCCCTTCATTACCTAGTACAGTACTTCCTTACATCAGTTTATTTCTCCGTTTGCGCTTCCGATAGTTTTTTTTAGCTGCCAAAATCTGCATAATTCCCCCTGCTGCATTGCCACTCTAGCAGCCATAGTAACTGTGCTCACATAGAAACATAGACTTTGATGGCAGATAAGGACCGCTTGGCCCATCTAGTCTGCCCATTTCCCTACCTACAGGATAGGCCGCAGATCCTAGTTAACCAACAGCCTATTTCATCCTACCCCCCACAAGAATTGCCTTATGTCTGTCCCATGCATTCTTGAATTCTCCCACAGTTTTAGACCCCACAACCTCCTCAGGAAGGCTGTTCCATGCATCCACTACCCTCTGTGAAATAATACTTCCTCACATTGCCCCTGAACCGCCCCATCTTTAAACTGTGCCCCTTGTTCTTGCACGTCTTTTTTCTGAAAGACGCTACCCTCTTGGACTTTGTTGATTCCACTGAGGTACTTAAAAGTTTCTATCATGTCCCCTCTCTCCCTTCTTTCCTCAAGGGTATACATATTAAGCTCCTTTAGTCTCTCCTCATACGACATGACTACATGGAATCCTAGCAGCTGTCATAGCAACTTTCGCAACCTTGCAGTATTGCTCACATGACCCCACGGACCCCTAGCAACCATTCGAGTGGATGAGTGTGAACTTGGATTTCAATTTTTTATTCTTTGTGATGTGACTTGATTCGGGGTTGAGTATCAATTTGGATTTTGGATTAGCAAACTTGATTTTCTGAATTTCGCATTTGGCTTCGGAGTGATGTGACATGATGTAGAAACATAGAATTTGATGGCAGATAAGGACTGCTTGGCCCATCCAGTTTGCCCATTTCCCTACCTGATGGATAAGCTGTAGATTCTAGTTAATCAACAACTTACTTCCTCCTGCCCCCCACTAGAATTGCCTTATGCCTGTCCCATGCATTCTTGAATTCTCCCACTGTTCCTGACTCCACAACCTCCTCAGGAAGGCTATTCCATGCATCCACAACTCTCTCTGTGAAAAAATACTTTCTAACATTACCTCTGAGCCGTCCCCCCTCTATCTTCAAATTGTGCCCCCTTGTTCTTGCACATCTCTTCTTCTGAAAGATACTACCCTCTTATACCTTGTTAATTCCCTTAAGATACTTGAAAGTTTCTATCATGTCCCCCCTCTCCCTCCTTTCCTCTAGGGTATACATATTAAGCTGCTTTAGTCTCTCCTCGTATGTCTTCTGGTGCAGACCTTGCACCATTTTGGTTGCCCTCCTCTGAACAGCCTCCACTCTGTCTATGTCTTTGCGGAGATGGGGTCTCCAGAATTGCACGCAGTACTCCAGATGGGGTCTCACTAACTGTCTGGAGAGGGGGATAACAACTTCCTGTTTTCTACTGCTGATGCCTCTCCGTATGCATCCCAGTATCCCCCCAGCCCTCCTTACTGCCTTCTCACATTGCTTGCCCATCTTTAGGTCATCTGATATAAGTAAGCATTAAGCCACGACGAAGGTGGCATCTAATGCTGGATTGATGCATGGTTAGTGGGTTGTAGCCTGGGGCGAGGCCGGAGGCGTCAACTCGCCCACCATCATCAATCGCGATAGATGCCACCGCCGAGTAACAACTTGTAACATGGGCTGCGGACAGTGGCGGTGCCAGGAGCGTGCCCAGTGTGCGTATCGGAACATAACACTCGGAGTCGCTACTATAGTAAACCAGTTTTACTGCACTTTGAAATCACGGTACAGAACAATATTAACATACTGATGCGGTCAACTTTAGCACTACCTCTAAGTACAGAACTGAGTGCAGCCGAGATAACTGTCCCAAAAATTTGCACTTCTCTGCGGGTATTACCCTCATACCCACCACTGGAGGCCTCCAGTGCACTATTCAGTCGCTGCGATCAGGGCTCGGGTCGGGATTTGCATAAAGCAGCTGCTCACTTCCTCCTGCATCCTGCTGACTGGTCCGACGCGAGAACCAGACACCGGTGCCCTGCATCCTATGTCTGTCTTGCGCTCTCCTACCTCTCAGTTCTGTCCGCCGCTGGTTCTTGTCCCCACTCCACGTTTCCGTCCTCGAGTGCCTAGTCTGCCTCTCATTCTGCCTGTCTTACCTCTCTTACACTCGCTCCCCACCTGTGCCCAGTGCTGCTAAGCTGGGGGTCTGACTCGTTTCGGTACTACCTTATTGGGCATGGCATCTATCATGGATTAATACCCACTCCACTTTTGATCCCGTGATGTCGTTTCGCCAATCGGTGCTGCCCATTCTACCTCTCTCATTAATGTGACTTGATTTGGGGGATCAGTGTGAAGCAGTCACATTTGTGTTCAGGGTGATGTGACTTAATGTGACTTGATTTTGGGGGCCAGTGTGTGAACTTTGTTTATCAACTTCACTTAACACTCCACGCTCAATTGTACCTGCAGCTAAGGTCAGTGACAGGAGCTCAGTAATTAGGTGTTGGGAGCACTTAAAAATTATGTGTTTATACAGGTGACTTGACTTGCATTCCATTTAACGATCGGTTTATAATGGAATAGATGGGAAAAGAATTAGGGAATTGAAAATGTATTTGATTAAGTGGGATTTGCGAATAAGCGGTATGCGATTACGTGGACTCCAGTGTGTGTGTGTATATATATATATATATATATATATATCACACACAGTATATATATATATATATATATATTATATATATATATATTCTTTGCAAAAAACTTCATAGTGCATCAGTTAGAGTTGATGTCACAGCAACAAAAGTTTGGAAATTCGATGTTAGGGTTACCACCCACCACCACCCCATCCTCCACACACCAACAGACGTCTGGGTGTGCCATGGGGTTGTCGGCCCAACTCTCACCCCATTCCATGTGTAAGCAAGCTGACATGCTACAGTAAAGGAGAACGGGGTGAGAGTTAGGACTATGACTCCTATGGCACACCGCGACATCTGTTGGTGTGTGGAGGGTGGTGGTGGGGTAACCCTAACACTGAATTTCAAAACTTTTGTCACTGTGACATCAACCCTAACTGATGCATTAACAAAAGTTTTTTGCAAAGAATTTCCTTCCCTCTTTTTTGAAAAAGTGTAATGTAACCTGTAAATGGTATGTGTTGGTGGGAGCGTGGGGCCCTCCCACCAAACTGCCCATTTATGCATAATGATATTTGTCTGCGGGAGCATAGGCCCTCCAGCCCCTGTGCTCCCACTTACACATAACTACGGAGCCATACAACTGCCCTGTAGGGCAAGGAACAGTTGTAACACTAATTGGCCAGTATCTCAGCAACCATAACAGCTACGAAAAAAATTCCATTGCCATAGTAATCGTGACAGTGAGACCTCCACGCGAGATACGGTCGACAAAAATCCGTATCTCGCATCGTTTCTGAGATACAGACACTGAAAAGCACTGCGGGTGCTAACTTTGAGGGTGTAATACTGGCCTACAGAAATGAAAATGAGCCATTGGAATACTAATTTCCAAATATCTCAGTAACCATACAAGGTATAAAAGAAAATTAAAAATTCATGGTATTCGTGACTTTCAAATCTACATGTGTACTTAGTCCCCGTATGGGGTGACTAAGAATTTTTGCAATGAAAAATCCGTATCTCGAACCGTTTTCGAGATATGGGCACCACAGTGTTATCCTATGGGAAATTTCTCAACTTCGGAACGCTATAACTATGAACCCGTTGAATGTTTTGGTACCAAACCACCAAAAGGCACATCTGTGGGACTAGGGCTTGCCACCCTGCAAATTATTTCAGCCCAAAAGCTCCAACCATTTTGTTGCAGGGGGATGGCAAAGATTTGCAGTTTTTGGACAAATTACTTTCGCAAACTGCAACAGTTTCGCAAAAAACAGCACAAAACTTTCATGTTTGTGAGTGTCACTGCAGTTTCTGCCACAATTTGTGAAAGTACTGGGGCTCCAAGTTTTAAAACAGCATTTCTGGGGGGGTTTACCCCAAAATAAAGATAGGGCTGGTATCCTCTGGACCCAACTAGGAAAACACAACAGTCGGTGTTTACCTAGGGGGTCCCAAATTTAAACGGCAGGCATTTTTCTCTCCCACTAACTGAAAACAAGATGGCTGCAGCACGAAAGTAAAAGGGCCATTTGTGAAAGTAAAACGTACTGGCGTCAGTTTTCGTGAGACATATACTTTTTTTCTCATTGAATATAATGGGAAACTTGTTTTTTTTAATAACTTTTGAACGGTTTAATATTTTTTCACCAAATCTTCAAAAGACACAACAGTGACCCAGATTGCATGTTCCCTGAAGATTTCAGACCAAACAGACAAGTCGTCCAGGCTGTAGGCGCGAGCAATAAAATTCACAAAAAGTGATTTCATGGCATTCTGCAGCTCCACAGTTGCTCATTCGACCATAATGCAACTTGCCAGATCCAGAAATATATGGTACCAGACCACGCCTGCAAAATTTCAGGCAAATCCGTTGTACGGTGGCAAAGTTATTAACGTGCAAAGTTTTGGGATTAACATTAAAGTGCTTACTCAACCCTAACTATACTGGCCCAGTATTATTATATATATATATATATATATATATATATATATATATATATATATATATATATCGTGCACAGTAGTGCCACTATAGTTAGGGTTGAGTACCCCATTTAAGGTTAAATCTGAAATTTGGCAGCTTAATAACTTTGCCACTGTATGACTGATTTGCCTGAAATTTGGCATGCATTGTCTGGTAACATAGGTCTGTGGACCTGCCAAGTTTCATTACGGTCGGATGTACAATTGTGGAGCTACGGAGCGCCGAAAAATGCACAAATTACGCATTTTTGCGTATTCTTTGCTCATGCCTACAGGTTGCATGGTTTGCGTGGCTGGTCTGAAACCTTCAGGGAACATGCAGCCAGGGTCCCCGATGTGCCTTTTGAAGATTTCATGAAAAAATATTAAACAGTTCAAAAGTTATTCAAAAAACAAGTTTCCCATTATAGTCCATGGGAAAAGTTAACAAAATATGCAAAAGTGTTGCAAATGCACTTTTTACTTTTGCAAATGATCCTTGTAGTGTCGCAAATTGGCCATCTTGTTTTCAGCTGGTGATCACATAAATGATCGGCATTTAAATTTGGGACCCTCTGGGGACACAATTCTTCTTGTGTTCACCTAGTCGAGCCATGAGGATGCTAGCCATATCTTTTTTTGGGGGGTAAAACACCCCAGAAATATGCTTTTAATTTTGTAAAAAGTAGTGTCAGTAAAGTGCTTTCGATATGCCATTTCATTTGGCGAAAGTGTCGTGATTTGCGAAAGTACTTTGCGACACCATGGCCAAAACAATAGGGAATCTTTGCCATCCTGCTGCAAAAGAATGGTTTGGTCTTTTGGGCTGAAATTTGGAGGGAAGAAAGCCACAATCCCACAGATGTGCCTTAGGGTGGTTTGGTAACAAAATATTAGAGGGCTGCAAAGTTACGGCACTCCGAAGTTGACAATTTTTCCCATATGCTAATATTACGACATTCACCGCGCCTTTCGGGGCCCATATCTCGAAAACGCTTCGAGATACGGACTTTGTTGGAAGAATGCTTAGTCCTCTGCTAGGGGGCTAAGTACAAAACTAGCCTAGAAAGTCATAATTAATATGAGATTTTAAACTTTTTTCTACATCATACGGTTATTGAGATATAAGTAATTTAGTATTCCAAGTGCTCATTTTCTGCTCTGAGGGTCATTATTATGTATACATTCTTTGTATTCACTGCATTTCTGAATGCACCTTTTTGGGAAACAAAAAGGTCTGCGTTTACGTTACTGTTAGCGTTTCCGTTCACGCCAGCATGTGCATTACCCTTTGTGTTTGCGTTACTGTTACTCTTTGCGTTTCCGTTACAGTTTTTGTTTGCATTTACTTTTGCGTCTGTGTGTGCCTTACCATTTCCATTTGCGTATGTGTTTTCTTTGGCATCATTGCTGGTGTTATCGTAAGTGTTTGTGTTTCCAATTGTGTTAACGTGATCGTGTGCGTTACTATTTGCGTTTGAGCACATGCTTGCGTTTCCACATGCGTTACTGTTTCCTTTGGTGTCATAGTTGGTGTTACCATAACTGTTTGTGTGTTTGTTACCATTTGCATTTCCTTTGGCCTTAGCATTTGTGTTTTCAGTAGTGCATCCGTTGTCGAGTGCGTTACTGTTTCCTTCTGTGTTGCCATTTCGTTTGTTTGCATTTGTGTTAGCGTTTGCATTTTCATTACTGTTATCATTGCCATTTGCATTTCCGTTGCCATTAGCATTTGCTTTACCATTTTCGTTAGCGTTTCTGTTGCCGTTAGTGTTTGCATTACCATTTCTGTTTTCATTTAAGTTTGCGCTTGCATTTCTCTTACCTTTTGCGTTATGGCTTCCGTTTGCGTCACCGTTAGCGTTATTATTTTATTTTACGTCACTGTTTCCATCACCATTTGGGTTAACGTTAACATTTCTACGTTTGTGTTTGTGTAGTGCAGTGCAAAATATTATGTTTTTGCTATTTTTCTGCACTGTCTTCCACGACGCATAGTGCAGCCAGTGTGTGGTTGATTGGTCTGAAACTTGGCACGTAGAAAGACCTTTGTTCAAGAAACATGCCAGTTTTTGTTTGGTGAAAAAAATGTTGTTTCGTTCCGGAGTTATTGCCATTTGAAGTTGCCCCGCTTTGCAGGTACTGATTTTTTGGCCACCAGGTCCACCATTTAAGTGCATTTTCGGTCACGATTTCCACCATTTTGTGGTGGAAGACTTCTTAAAGGTGCAGAAACATAAAAATTGAATATCTCTGGAATGGTTTGGTCTTTTCACATGAAATTTGGAGGGTATTGGGTGGATATCTTGGGGATGTGAATGATGCTGTTTACATGTTGGAGAAATAAATTTGCTATGGAGATACTGCGTAATGCAGTTAACATTTTGTTCATAGCATTCTGCATGGTGCTACTGGCTTGAGATTTATAGCATAGGTAGCCCTAGTGGTACCGAGGTGCCTTGCAGTGGTTTGCTGTGTAAAACATTAACAGGTGCAGAATTATGCCACTCCAACGAATGAAAATGTGGTTCATTACGCTTCAATAACTTCTGAACCATGTGTCCGATTTGGCTGGCACTTACGGTTGCTGAATTGTGCATGTTACATGTCTTCTTTTAACAATTTTTGGTTCCGTCAGATATATGGTTCTCATGTATATAAGCGGCAAAATATTATTTTCGGCACTCCTTCGCAGTTTTTCCCGGCATGACACTGCGCAGCTTTTGAACAGATTCAGATAACATTTATTATGCTGTGATATGGTACATGTCTTCATTTACCAGTTTTCATTTCAGTCAGTCATACAGTTTTTACGTAGCAAAGAGACAAAAAATCACATGGTGGGAGGGTCCCCGCATCTCCACCACCACATTCCATTCACTAATTATAGTGCACATTCTCAAAAGGAAGGGAAATTCATGGCAAAAAACTCAGTTTAATGCATCAGTTAGGGTTGATCCACCGTGACAAAAGCGAGGAAATTCGGTGTTAGGGTTGCCATCCCTTGCACCCCATGCCCACCCCGCCCCCACCAACAGGCATTGGGGTGTGCATTGGGGTCGTCGGTCCTAACTCTCACCTCATTCTCCTATACTGCACCACCTCAACTTATTTACACATGGAATGGGGTAAGAGTTAGGGTCAACCGCGAACTGAAGAAATGCCGGTAAGCTGTATAATGGCATAAATAGGTTTTTTTCAACTTTGGTGCGTATCTCAGGCATTTTTGGGAATTTTGGCACCAGATTTTCAACATGGGGTTATTGGGACCTCTCCTCATGAATTCAGTCACTGTCATGGTGTTATTCTGTCCAGAAAAGTGATTCTGTGGTCACTGCGCGGAATCATCTTTTGGGACCGATTAACGAAATGACAGTGCCACTGTTCATGATGTGGGATCTCAGAAAGCCTGTGTTGTAAATTTGGTGAAAAAAATCCAAAAAATGACTGTTTTACAAGTGTGTGTTGCACAGTTTCCATGCAGACTCGTAACTTCACGAATTTGTAATATTTTCACTCCAGATTTTCAACATTGGCATTTTTTCACACCTCCTTATGACAATACAGCTGTCATTTTACATATCCTGGCCAAAATGGGTTTTCACACTTCTGGTGCAGAATAGCATGGTCACTGTGGGAAATCAGTTTTTGGGACAGATTAAGAAAATGACAGTGACACTGTTCATGAGCAAAGTTCCTAAAATGCCTATGTTGAAAATTTGATGATGAAAGTCCATAAAATGACTGTGTTACAAACATGCACTGCGCAGTTCCCATACACCCTTGTAACTTTGCAAATTTGTAATATTTTCATACCAGATGTTCAACACTGACATTTTTTCACACCACCTTATGAACAGTACAGCTGTCATTTTTCACATCCTGGCCAAAATGTGTTTTCGCACTTTCGGCGTAAATAGCGTGGTCGCTGTGGGAAATCAGTGTTTGGGACAGATTAAGAATGACTGAATGAGAGAAGGGGAGTGAGCAAGCTCAACAGAGCTCTGTCGGGAGTGCTGTGGATTTCTTAATGGGCAGAAAAAGGCAGGAGCACAGTACAAAAGGGCAGCCTGCAGCGTCGGGAGAAACAGAATGAGCAAGTGAGAGAGGGGGAGTGAGTGAACTCAACGGAGCTCTGTTAGAACTGCTGCAGATTTCTTTGTGGGCAGAAAAAGGCACCAATGTAGGCAGGAGCCCAGAACAAAAAGGCAGCCTGCAGCGCCAGGAGAAACATAACAAGCGAGCTCAACGGCGCTCTGTCAGGACTGCTGCAGATTTCTTTTTTGGCACAAAAAGGCACCAAAGCAGGCAGGAGCCCAGTACAAAAGGGCAGCCTGCAGCGCTGGGAGAAACAGAACAAGTGAGTGAGAGAGAGGGGGAGTGAGCAAGCTCAGCGGAGCTCTGACAGGACTGCTGTGGATTTCTTTGACTGCAGAAAAAGGTGCCAATGCAGGCAGGAGCCCAGTACAAAAAGCGGTCTGCTGCATCGGAAGAAACAGAATAAGCGAGTGAGAGTGGGGGGAGTGAGCAAGCTCAAAAGAACAAGGGGGCACAATTTGAAGATAGAGGTGGGGCAGCTCAGAGGTAATTTAAGGAAGTATTTATTCACAGAGAGGGTTGTGGATGCACGGAACGGCCTTCCGGAGGAGGTTGTGGAGTCAAAAACAGTGGTGGAATTCAAGCATGCATGGGACAGTCATAAGGCAATTCTAGAGGGTGGGGGTAGGAAGAAGTAGGCTGCTGGTTAACTAGAATCTGCAGCTTATCCATTAGGTAGGGAAATGGGCAGACTGGGTGGGCCAAGCGGTCCTTATCTGCCATCAAATTTTATGTTTCAAATTCTATGAGCTCTGTCAGGATGGCTGCAGATTTCTTTGTGGGCAGAAAAAGGCACCAATGCAGGTAGGAGCCCAGTATAAAAGGGCAGCCTGCAGCACCGGGAGAAATAGAACGAGTGAGTGAGAGAGGGGGAGTGAGCGAGCTCAACAGAGCTCTGTCGGGACTTTAGAGTTGTCCACCCTATCGCCCAGTGTCCTGTGTGGTCCTGTATTACAGCAGGGTCTCTGGGGTGGAGACAAAGCAATGACTGGATACTTTTAGGATTGCTGTAATAATACAGATTTAGTTGTTGTGTTTATTTCTCTAACTGAGCTGGGTGATACTTGGAGTGCAATAGGATTTCTAACTGGGTTAAGTGAAACTATATGAGGGCTGAGAACAAAAAGTATGGTAGCTGAGGGGTGAAAAATGGACAAGGAGGCTTTAGGATTGCTACAGTAATACAGTTTCTAATAGATGAGATTTGAGACTGAATTAACCCCGTCGTATGGGGGTAGTAGGGGGACTAGTGTGGGGGAACAGGAATTTGAGTAAATAGGGGCCTAACAGTTGTAGTAGGGCACAGATACCGGGAGTAAGAACCCGTAACATAAGATGGGGCCAAAATGGGGCAGGTGCTGCATGTCAATAGGATGGGCATCTTTGGAAGGGTGGTGGGGTGTACAAGGTGTGGGTCCGCCATGATTCTGGACTTGCCTTGGAGGATGGGGGGTTGTGTGTGGTCTGTAGACAGCTGGCTAGTTTGAGGGAGGAACTGTGGAGGTTAGGGAGGAGTCTAAGTGGCAGGGCAAATGAGTATGGTAGGCATCCTGGCTGGGGGGGAAGGGGAAGAAAAACTAGGTACTGAATCCGACCCCAGTATCAGAGGCACTAGCAGAAAAGAGAGAAAAAAGGAAGGGGTGCCCGAGGCAAGGGGAGCCTCCTGATGGGGGAGGAAGAGATCACAAGGAGTACCAGGAGAGAGAGAGCAGATGGCTGTAGGTAGGGAGGGACCGAGGGGGGGCATGGAGGGGAACCAGTAGGGGGAAGAGATGTAGGAGGGGTCTCGATTAGGAATAGATTCAAGCCTCTGCTATGGGAGAGAGAGGGGGAGCAGAAACATATTGAAAGGGGAGAGGACATGTGGGGCATAACAGGGATGGCAACAGGTAGGGAAAGAGATAGCGATGACGAAAGGGTACAAGGGGGGCTAGTAAGGAAGGAGGGGGTGACTGGAGGAGAGAAGGCTACGGGAAGGGGGAAGGATGGGGGGAGGGGAATCACTATTGAGGTCGAAGGGAATGGGGGCTCTAAATTGACAACAATGGGGATAGGAGAGGGGTTGGAAATCAGCAGGGGAGGTCAACATGGGAAGCCCAGTAGGAAGTAGGAAGTAGTCAGGCTGGGAAGGGGTTCATGGGGGATGGGATGAATAAGACAGAGAAAAGGAGTGAGGCCGAAGTAGGGGGTGCAGATACAGAAGTCACAGATGGTGCAGCTGGCGGGGGTGAGGGGCAGGGAAGAACGAATACTGGGGTGATGGAAGGGGCATTAGAAGAGAAAGGGGGTAAGGGATGGGGGTACTTTTCCTGGGGATTTTATACTGAAAGGGGTGAGATAGGGTGGAAGGGGGAAAGGCTCAGCCATGTTTGGGTTGAAGCTATCCCTGGGTTGACTGCAGGAGGGGCAGGGCAGGCACTGCTCAAGTGTGCAGCGAGGGGGAGGAAGAAACCTCATTTACTGTTGCATGTGGGTACAAATGACTTGGCGGGGGAGACTGTGGAAGTAGTGAAGGGGAAGTTCAAGGAGTTGGGCAGGCAGTTTGAGGGGTTGGGGGAGTCAGTGGCATTCCTGGAGGTACTCCCAGTACCATGTGCAAGCATGGGGAGGAAAGGTTAGGATCGAGGAGTGGCTGAGGGAGTGGTGCCACACCAAAAATTTTGGGTTAGTGACTAACTGGGGTAGGGTCTGGGCCCAATTGACTGGCTTATAATAAAGTTGCCCTAACATTCCTTGCTCTTATCTCCCCAGGCTCGTGCTCCCAGTTCGCACTGCCAGCCTGATGCATTTTCTTCTCTTTCTCTTATTCTCTAGATTTCGGCACTTATGTAATCCATGGGTAGTTCTGTGTTAATCAAACATGTATGCCACCACCCACGTGTAGTACTTCCACTTGCTTAAGCCTGCCTAGCTACACTCATCCATGTAACCACCATTTTGATTTGGTTGACTCTAAATTTCAACCTATTGTCTGTTTTATGTATACTCCTCCTATGTAACCCATGTAACCACTGTGTTGAACTTGCTTGACTCTAACTGCATCACATTGTTTGTATTATGTATACTCCTCCCATGCCCCCAGGTCGCACCGTGAGACGAGCATTGTTTTGCTCAGTGTGCCTCTCCTGGTGAAACATTTTCAATAAATAAAAATAGTGACTTGTGCGCAGAGGACAGGCTACACTTGAGCAGGGAGGGGAAGTATTAAAGGTGGGATCAGAGGGGTATATCTCTACTAAGGTGTATTTAGGCCCAGTGGCACTGAGGTTTGAGGTGCTAGACACCACACCTCGCGCATGCCGGTGACCTGGGTTTGGGAACGACTCGGGCTGCCAGGGGCTGGCTGGGGAGAGGAAGAATTGAGCATCCCATAACTGCTCTCCTTCCTCTGGGGTGGGTGGGTTTATGGCATCGCGCTGCAGCGGCAGTTGGCGGAGGCGGCTGCACTACAGTTACATGCTTGAGGAGGGGAGTGCTTTGGGCGCATTCGTGCCTGACACTGTGCATCCGGCTCCCAGGGAAAGTGGGCGCGAAAACAGTGGGGCAATCTTGCCAGCTGATGGCCGTGCCCTGCACCTCCGGGACATGAGGTGGCATACCCCAGGAGTACAGCTGACCATGGGTGAAGGCGTTTCTCCGCATGCACGACCTGGTCCGGGGTACAGGAGCCAGCAGCGGAGGTCGCTAGAGGAGAAATAGTGACATGATAAAACTAAGGTGGATTTAAACTAGTGGTGAAGTGGCCAAAAGACTGAGGTTGATAGAAAGGTCCGGACAGGGGAGCCTAATGGGCTCACCCCGGAGATATGGGTAAAGGCGGGAGGCACAGTAACCGGGGGGTGAGCAGAGTGGTCTGAGTGTAATACAGAAGGGACCACCACCCAGTAAGAATAAGGAGGAGAAAGAGTGCAGACTACTGGGAGGAGGGCCACAGGCCAAGGAGAAGAGTGAGGAGAAGGAGGGGTACAGGTGGAAGGTGGTCTCTCTCAATGCAAGAAGCCTGGGGAACAAAATTGCAGAGCTTCAGGTGCTCTTTTCTGAGGGGAAGGTGGACATTGCTGCAGTGACAGAGACTTGGACCACGGAGTCCCATGATTGGGACTTGGCAATCCCAAGATACAGGATATACAAGAGGGATTGGAGGGTAGGAAGGGAGGGTGCACTGTATGTGAGGGAAGGGATCAAATGCATAAGGGACGAGGGAGAATAGGAGAGGACAGAGGCACTTTGGGTACAGCTCCTGGACTCCAAGGGCAGAAAGCTGAGGCTGGGAGTGGTGTACAGACCACCAGCCCAATCCGGGGAACTGGATGGGGAGTTGGCAGAGCAGATAAGGAGGGTGTGTAGAAGGGGGAGTGTGGTGATAGTGGGGTATTTTAACCTACCAGGGGTTGACTGGAGTACCCCGGCCACTAGCAGTACCAGGGAGCAGGTGCTCCTTGATGCAGTCCAGGACAGCCTTCTGACGTAATTGGTAAGTGGGCCTAGAAGGCTCTGGACCTAGTACTGGCAAATGGGAAGGTGGTGAGGGAGGTAAGGGTGAACGACCCACTAGCGAGTAGTGACCATCAAACAGTGTGGCTCGTTCTCGTACTGGGCAGGGAGACAGGAGGCACAGGCACTAAGGTGGACTTTAGTAGGGTGGACTTTGGGAGGATGTGAGCAGTACTGCGAGGGAGACTCCAGGATATAAGACCGTGGATGGATGCAGAACAAAAGTGGGGAGTCAAAGACTGGTCTAACAGAGGCCACAGTAGCCTGCAACAGGGCCAGGAGTAAGAAGAGCAGAGCCAAGAAACCATTCTGGCTGAACAAGGAATTGCTGCGAGGGGTGAGGGCAAAGAGGGCTGTATACCAGAAGTACAGGAGAACAGGGAAGGGAGAGGATAAGGAGGCTTACGGGAGTTGGTCAAGGGAGGTGACCAGAAGGGTGAAAAAAGCTAAGACCTCCAGGGAATTAAGGTTAGCAGAGGGCATAAAGGGAGGGGAAAAGGACTTTTTTGGTACAGTATGTCAGGGAAAGAGGAAGTGCAAGGAACATATTGTGAGGCTAAAGCGGGAGGGATTTGGTGGAAAGGGGAGGAGCAAGCGGAAATTCTAAATGAGTACTTCTGCTCCGTTTTCACTAAGGAGAGGGATGGTCCACTACCAGCATGGGTTGGGGGGTGGGAAAAGGGGGGAAGGAGGTGACGGACAAAGTAATCGCAGGGAGTAGGGTGCTAGAGGGGCTGAGGGCACTAAGGGTGGACAAGGCACCAGGTCCCAATGGCATCTACCCCAGGGTGCTGAGGAAGGTGGTGGAGCTGTTGGCTGAGCCACTGGTAGATCTGGTCAACACCTCCCTGGAAATGGGGTGTGTGCCCCAGGACTGGGGGTTGGCCCATGTGGTGCCCATACACAAGAGTGGGCCTAGGGAGGAGCCATAAAATTATCAGCCAGTCAGTCTCACGTCCATAGTGGGTAAGCTTATAGAAGCGATACTGAAGGAGAGGCTGGTGGCATTCCTAGAGAGTAATGGCCTCCAAGGTGGGCGGCAACATGGGTTCGTCTCAGGGAGGTCTTGTCAAACCAACGGGAGTTGGACAGGGCCATAAGTGCACATGTCCTGTACTTGGACTTAAGTAAGGCCTTTGATACAGTACCTCATGGGAGACTGGGGGGGGGAAGCTGATGGCAGTGGGGGTGGGAAAAAAACTGACTAAATAGATGGACAACTAGTTACAGGGGAGGGTGCAGAGGGTGGTGTTGGGGAGCTCTCGGCACCCAGAGCAGTGACAAATGGGGTCCCGCAGGGGTCACTACTGGGCACAGTGCTATTTGGGCTCTTTGTCTCCGATATAGCACACGGACTGGGGAACAGGGTTAGTCTGTTCGCAGATGATACCAAATTGGAGGTGGTGGTGGGCAAAGAGGACGGATGGGAAAAACTGCAGGGGGACCTAACCAAACTAGAGACATGGTCATTGGAGTGGCAGCTAGGATTCAATGCAAAGAAGTGTAAGGTGATGCACTTTGGGGCTAAGAACCATAAGAGGGACTATTGTTTGGGGGGGGGGTGAGGTTGGGGATCACAGAGGAGGAGGAGAAGAACCTAAGGGTGTTGGTAATTGGGAGCATGAACAACTTGGCCCAGTGCAGGAGAGCAGCAGCGAAGACAAACAGGATGCTGGGCTGCATCGCAAGGGAGTACTCATCCAGACACAGGGATGTGATCCTACCTTCCTACAATCATTGGTCAGACTGCACCTGGAGTACTGTGTGCAGAGAGAGAGATAAAGTTACTAGAGGGGGTGCAAAGGAGGGCAACAAAAATGTTAAAGGGGATGGAAGGAAAGGAATATGAAGATAGGCTAAAGGAGCTGAACATGTACACGCTGGAGGAGAGGAGAGGAGAGGAGGGATGGGGATATGATTGAAGTGTTTAAATAGCGAAGGGGGTAAATAAACCTAGCACCGAGGGGGTGTTTAAACTGAGGAGTGGAAGAGAGATGAGGAGGCCCGGACTAAGGCTGGAAGAGGACATGCAAGAGAGAAATGAGGAGGCACTACTTCATTGAGAGAGTGATGTCTAGTTGGAATGCGCTGCCAGAGGGGGTGGTAACACGTAGGACAGTCAATAGCTTTAAGAAGGAGTGGGATAAAGCAAGAGTCATGAGGGCACAGGCTGGGACAAGCGGGGGAGGAACTGAGGGGAGGAGGTTGGGGCAGCTGCAATCTAGGGTGATAGATGCATACTTGGGCAGACTTATATAGACCGATTGATCTGTTCTGCTGGCAGATTCATATGTTCATATGTATGTTCGTATGTAAAATCACAGTGACTCTGTGACTATGCTATAGACCACAGTCTGCTGGCCTACAGCTTGTGTCATATCTAAGTGACAAGTTGGGACAGGGGCTGCCAGAAACTATTATTTTAGGAGACCTCAACTTTGACTGGCTCTCTAACACAGCTGCCCTACTTGCATCCTTCTGTGATGAACATGGGCTGATGCAACTTATTACTGAACCAACACGCCCAAAAGTGAAGAACCCCAGTAAAAGTACACTTTTGGATGTGCTAATGGTGAGCAAACCTCATCTCTTCTCCCACGCTGATGTCTTCTTCTCAGATGCCAGCGACCATTGTTTTATTGCGGGAGTAAGATCCACCAACAACTCAGCACCCATCAGCAAGTTCTCTACGAAGAGATCCAAGCGCAACTTCAATGAACATGCCTACCAACAAGCTTAAGTACTCCCCTGAGTGGCAAGATTTCTACCTGGCCAAAACGATTACGCTAGCTTACAATATCTTCCACAACATTCTATCAAGGGCCCTAATAAGTATGCTTCTCGATTAAAGTTTTAACTAGGACCAAAACATGTAAATGGTTCACCCTCAGACCAAGTCCTTGCTTCAGAAAGAGATGCTCTGGAAAAAGCGTGCAGACTGAACACTGCAGAGGATTGGAACCATTTCAGGAGACTATGAAATTTATGTACCAAAACAATCAGAGGATCGGCGTCACCTTCTTCAAATCCGAACTCCTACTCTGCCACAAAGAGCCCAATCAAGCTCTGGAACACAATCAGTGATCTGTAGGCCACTCCCAGGAAATTACTCCCGACCAAGATTACCTCTGGCAACTTGACTATAACCGAAAAGATGGATATACTTGACGCATTCAATAACCACTTTGCTACTACAGGCATGGCATTTGATAACTCTCCTGCAAACATACTTTGCTCCCAGACTGCCAGCCAACTGCCTGAAACTCCGATAGTTTTGCCGCCTTTCTTGCTTCAACCTGCCCCACTGAAAGAGGTAGAGGACCTCTTGCTTCAGTTGGATACTACAAAAAGTGCTGGGGCTGACACCCTTGACCCTTACTTCCTAAAAATTGCCTACCACGACTACACACCACACGCACCTTTTAACTTATCCTCGTCTCAGGGCACCTTACCACCTATATGGAAGACAGCACATGTCATACCACTGTTCAAATCAGGTGACCCTGGCGATCTCAATAACTACAGGCCAATTTCCCTCCTGCCGGTCCTGTCCAAGCTCCTAAAGAAAATTGTAAATGCACAGCTGAGGACTCACCTTGAGTCTAGGGAACCGCTAAATCCTATGCAGTCCGGATTCAGAGCTAAACATAGCACTATCTCAGCCCTCGCCAAAGTTACTAACGACTGGCAGAGAGCAAAAACTTTATTTGTGCTGTTTTTCTTGATCTAAGCAAGGCTTTTGACACCGTCAACCATAGTCTGCTCCTCTCCTCCCTTCAAACCATAGGTGTGGACCCCTCCTCTCTGAGTTGGTTTACTGACTATCTTACAGGGCGCCTTCAACAAGTTAAAGCCGAAGGAGGCCTGTCCCCCTTAAAAACTCTCAAAGAGGGGTACCTCAAGGTTCTATATTAGGGCCCTTACTTTTTGCAATCTACATTAATAACATCGACTACTGTATAAAAGAAACCAACATCCATCTGTATGCAGATGATACAGTTCTCTACGTGAGTCGCCCAACACCTGAAGCTGCCTGCAATGACCTACAGTCAGAATTCAACCTTTTGCAGAGCCAACTCCTCCAAAAAAAGCTACTCCTTAATGCCAAAAAAACTAAAGCGATGGTCCTCTCCCCTTTATCCGGTACAGCTAACCCTGTGTCCAGTGGGACAGTTCCCCAAATTACCACAGTTCTAGGTGAAAAACTAGAATTTGTTACAAAATTCAAGTATCTGGGAGTTTGGATAGACCAAAGACTCTCCTTCATTGAACATATCGAGGACTTGCTAAAATGACTTCGGCAAAGGCTTGGATTGTTTTTTAGGATCAACCAATTTCTCACCAGAGATGCCAAGAAACAACTGGTCCAATCCATTTTCCTATCATTGGTTAATTACGCTGACTTCCTCCACAGCCAATGCCCCAACTTTTACATGGCTAAACTGGACACACTCTACCATCGAGCACTGAGGTTTATAACGGGACTTCCCTTTGACACGCATCACTGCACCCTATATGCGGCAGTGGGGTGGACATAGAAACATAGAAGTTGATGGCAGATAAGGACCGCAAGGCCCATCCAGTCTGCCCATTTCTTTTTCTACCTTATAAATGTGCCATCGGCCTTTGCTCTGTCAGTGGCCTATCTATTCATAGTCATTTGTATTGCTCCCTTGTGCCTATCCCATGCTTGTTTGAAGCCCTGCACTGTATTCATAGCCACCACTTCTTGTGGTAAGCCATTCCATGCATCCACCACCCTTTCTGTGAAAAGAATTTCCTCACATCCCCTTAATCGGCCCCTCTAATCTCATGCTGTGTCCTCTTGTCCTGCTATTTTTCTTATATTTAAACATGTTAGACTCTTTCACCTTGTTAATGCCCTTAAGGTGTTTGAATGCCTCAATCATATCACCTCTCTCCTCCTTTGCTCAAGGGATACATATTGAGCTCTGTTAATCTGTCCT
Source organism: Neoceratodus forsteri (assembly GCA_016271365.2). Classification (NCBI taxonomy): domain Eukaryota; kingdom Metazoa; phylum Chordata; order Ceratodontiformes; family Ceratodontidae; genus Neoceratodus; species Neoceratodus forsteri. The sequence continues at coordinate 248,058,304 of JADMNL010000024.1, read as the reverse complement.
CATATGTCTTCTGATGCAGTCCCTGCACCATTTTGGTTGCCCTTCTCTGGACTGCCTCAATTTGGTTAATGTCCTTGTGAAGGTGTGGGCTCCAATACTGCACGAGTACTCAGACGGGCCTAACCAGTGTCTTGTAAAGAGGATTGTACCTCCCTCTTACGACTTGTGATACCCTACTAATACACCCTAACACCCCCTAGCCTTACCTACTGCTTTAGAGGTCTGCTTGGATGATTTTAGGTCATCAGTGATGATGATGCTCAAGTCTCTTTCTTCCTTTGTGACTGCTAGCAACTCCCCTCCCAGCCTATAGGTGGCTTCAGGGTTTCTCTTCCTATGTGCATGATTTTGCACTTCTTGCATTAAATCCCAGTTGCCACTCTTCTGACCATTTTGCTAGTTTATCCAGATCTCTTCTAATTCTGCCCACCCCATCTGGATCATCTACTCTGTTGCAGATCTTGGTGTCATCTGCAAACAGACAAGCCTTACCCTCTAGTCCATCTGCAAAGTCACTAATGAAGATGTTGAAGAGGACTGGCCCCAGAACTGATCCCTGAGGTACCCCACTTGTGACTTGCATCTCTTCTGACTGTATACCATTTACCACCACTCTCTGTTTTCTGCCCGTCAACCAGTTTGCCACCCAGTTGACCAACTTCTGACCCACCCCGAGCCTACCCAGCTTATTTATCAATCTTCTATGTGGAACATTTTCAAAAGTTTTGCTGAAGTCAAGGTAGGCAACATCAACTGCTCCCCCTTGGTCCACCACTCTGGTTGCCCAGTCAAAGAAATCTATGAGATTAGTTTGACAGGACCTTCCTTTTGTAAACCCATGCTGTCTTGGATCCTGTGCTCCTATGGATTCCAGGTGTTGCACTATCCTTTCCTTAAGGAGTGCCTCCATAATCTTGCCCACTACTGAGGTAAGACTGACTGGTCTGTAGTTCCCCGCCTCCTCCCTGCTACCACTCTTGTGGAGTGGGATCACATGAGCCCTTCTCCAGTCTTCTGGGACCTCTCCTGTGCTCGGAGACTCACTAAACAGTTCTGCTAATGGCTCTGCTAGTTCCACCTTTAGCTCCTTAAATACCCTGGGATGTATGCCATCAGGTCCCATTGCCTTATTCACCCTGAGCTTAGCAAGCTCTTGTAGGACCCTTTCTTTTGTGAAGGGAGTAGTGCTCACCTCCCTCCCCCCTGTGTCCATGATGCTGAGCTGTGGGCCCTGCCCTACCTTCTCTTCAGTAAATACTGAGCAAAAGTATCTATTTAGGATAGATGCCTTTACAGGCCCTCCTCCTCACATGCTCCTTTTTCCATTAAGCTTACAATACCCTCTGGACTTTCTCCTTCACTAATTTATCTATAGAAAGTCTTGTCACCTTCTTTACTGTTCGTGCTAGTGTTTCCTCAATTTGGGACTTTGCCTGCCTTACTGCCTTCCCTGCTTCCCTTAAGGCAGTTTGGTATGCCTCCTATCTTCATCCCGCTGTGTTCCCTTATATTTCCTGAAGGCCAGCCTTTTGGCTCTGACCTTTTCTGCTACTGTATTTGAGAACCAAAGTGGTTTCCTTCTTCTTTGCACTTCCTTTTCTGTCTAACACAATGGGATGTTGCTTCAAGTATTGCATCCTTAATGCTTGCCCACTTTGCCTGTACCCCCTCACCTGTGTTTCTTTTGCCAGGGCTAGCTTAACTCTGTTGGCCATCTTATCAAAGTCAGCTCCTCTGAAGTCCCATATTTTTGCCTTGGAATGGGATGATTTAGATGTAGTAGCCAAATTGAACTATACCATGTGATGGTCACTGGCCCCCAGGTGACCTTCTACCTGGAGATCTGTGATCCCTTCCTTGTTAGTCAGTACTAGATCTAGGATAGCCCTGTCTCTTGTGGGTTGCTGTACCAGTTGTTTGAGGCCCTCCCCCTGCAGGGAATCCACTATGTGTCTAGTTCTGGCAGATGTTCCTACTGGTATTGACCAATCTGTATCTGGCATGTTGAAGTCTCCCATTATCAGAACCTCCCCTTTAGCTGTCATGTTTTGTATATCTTCTAACAGTAATGTGTCTATGTCCTTCCCCTGGTCTGGGGGCCTGTAGACAACCCCAGTTCTTATGGCTGTCCCATTTCTTGTTTCCAGGGTGACCCACAGTTCTTCTGGCTCCTTATGTGTATTCTGAATTTCTGTAGGTTTGATATTTTCATTGACATACAGGGCCACTCCTCCCCCCCTTTTTGCATCTCGGTCTCTTCTGAACAATACATAGCCAGGTACTGAAGTCTCCCAAGTGTGGTTACTGGTAAACCATGTCTTACTAATTGCTACTATGTCCAGTTTAGCCTCTGACATTATTGCCTGCAGGTCTGGGATCTTATTTCCCAGGCTGTGAGTATTTGTGTACATGATTTTCCATTGGCCAGATTTTGGTGTGTGTTAGTTGTTGGGTGAGGTTTGGCATTACCCCAAAGGCCGTATGGGAGACAAACCTTTTTTCTTACCTGGTGATGCAAATGAACTGCAAACATGCTGAATCCCTGTTTGACCACTAGCTGAGGGGAGAGGGGTGTTCTTCCCATTCGACGTATGGGGTGCTGCACCCCTCTCCCCATTTGCTAGTTGAAATAGTCTGCAAAGATGTCAAACTTCTGCCCCAATGCACTGACTCCCTCCTTAGTCAGATGCAGTCCATCAAATTCAAAGAACTTTCACTCCCATAACTGTTGCCAGTTCCCTACAAATCTGTGTCCTTTTTCCTGGCACCAGCCCTTGAGCCACATGTTTAGCTCCCCTATCTCCCCTTCTCTGACCTTCCGTCCATCTGCTCCCCTCTCCCAGACTGGCAGGATCTCAGAGAAGGAGATGCCGGATGAAATAGATGATAGTTTGTCACCCAGCCATGTCAGGTGTTCCTTGGTCTCCACAACTGACCGGCTGGCAAGATCATTAGTCCCTATGTGTACTAGGACATCAATGTTTTCTCCTGCTTTGTGAACAATTTTAGCAATGCGGTCAGTGTCTCTCCATGCTGATGTACCTGGGAGACATCTGACTATTACCCCTGGCTGGAGATGGGTATCAACTCCCCGAATCATGGAGTCTCCTATGATCAGAAGTTTTTTGGATTTCCTTTTTTTGTTTTGGTTCCTCATTTGGGTGAGTTTTGTTGTGCTAGCTCCTGTGCTGCAGTGTCCTGCTCTGCAGTGTCTTCTGCCTCTTTGTTTGATTTCAGAGATAGAGGCAGATACCTGTTTGTAGTGTTTATATGGTTTTTGGAGGTAATATGTTGGAGAGCAGAGAGTGATGGGGCACCCGATTTGCCCCTCCTAACCACCTGCCAACCTCCTTGACCAACTACCCTCTGCGGTCGAGGTTTTTCTGTTGGATGCTGGGGAAATGGTGGGTGGTTCTTATAATGTATTTCCTCTTGAATATGAAATTTGAGGCATGCAATCTCTGCCCATGCTGCCCGGAGCTGAGCCCTAAGATCTCCAAAGGCCCAGCATGTAGGACAGTGTCCTAAATCCTGTAAAACTGTCCTTCTGAAAATTGTTCCACAGTACCTGCAGTTAATGATATCCATTCCAGATAAGTTACTGGGTTTATAACCTAGTCAGAGTAATTAGTAGTCACTAAAGTTCAGGCGCCACAGAAACGCCGCTCTCTGGACCTATAGAGCCATCTCTTATAAGCTGCCTTACTATATCTACTGCTGTCTTCCCCTGAGTATAATTGGGAAATACGCGTTAAGAAGTTACTCAGCTATTACACTTAAAGTACCCAAAGCAAAATCCCCTTCGGCAGGGCAGCCATAAGCTTCGTGCTACCTACTTTATGGAATGATCTACAAAAAACCCTCAAATTAAGCACTCTAATCGGTATAAAATGCCTTCAAGACACTTTATTTCCATACAATCAGAGAAGTATGTAACTGCTTCACCCACTCAGACCCAGTACCGGTGTCTGCACTGGTATATAGCCACACCTAGACCCAATTTTTAGTACTGACCACCCAGCTTGCTCCTCACCAGCCTAATTGTTCTCTCTCTCTCTTATCCCCCTGCCTTATCAACACTAGGCCCGTCCATCCCCTTATTCTTCCTTTCCCAACCTCGGATAGGAGCTCACTACCCTGGGTTGTGACATCCTACCATGCCCCGTACTTTATAGCATTCAATCCAGGGGCTCACACATACTCCTTTTCTCCATCCACCTTCTCTACATCCCATTTTACCAACTCCTTTCTGTGCACCGTGCCCTCCTAGCCTTTCTCCCCTACCTCCCTCCCTTCCCCCCTACTTTCACCTCTACCTGGTGTATATTTTTATTTTTTTTCTTCCGTTACTTCCTCCTGCAACCTTAGATAACCTGCTTTATCTTCCTATAGACACTTCTATGTATGTAAATACCGCGTAATCTGTACAATATCTGTATAATTCTATGTACATATGAACTTCTTTTCTTCCTCTCTGTAAAAGAGTATTATCTGTATTGCCTTGTAAATACCTGTGTTGACCTGTATATACAATTGTTCATGCTCCACCCAGGTCCATCTTGCAAATGAGCTTCTGCTCAACGATGAACGCTGGTTAAATAAAGACTTGATTGACTGATTGATTGATTGATTGACTCTTCATGAGCAGAGGTCCTAAAATGCCTATGTTGAAAATTTAGTGACAAATGTCCATAAAATGACTGTGTTACAAGCGTGCATTGTGCAGTTTCCATGCACCCTTGTAACTTTACAAATTTGAAGTATTTCCACTCCAGATTTTCAACACTGGCATTTTTTTCACAAATCCCTATGAACAGTACAGCTGTCATTTTTCACATCCTGCCCGAAATATGCATTTAAACATCTGGTGCAGAATAGCGTGGTTGCTGTGAGAAATCAATGTTTGGGACAGATTAAGAAAATCATAGTGACAGTGTTCATGAACAGAGGTCACAAAATGCCTGTGTTGAAAATTTGGTAAAATAATTCCACTAAATGACTGTGTTACACGCATGCATTGCACAGTTTCCAGGTACGCTCGGATGTTCGAGCATTTTTAATATTTTCACTACAGATTTTCAACATTGCCATCTCTTCACACCTCCCTATGAATGGTACAGTTGTCATTCTTCCCATCCTGCCCCATCTGTGTTTTCGTACATCTGGCGCACAATGGCACAGTCACTGTGGGAACTCAAAGTTCGGGACACAATGACAAAATCACAGTGCCACTGTTCATGAAAAGAGGCCCCAAATGCTTTCATGAGGTGGGGGTCACAAAATGGCCATGTTGAAAATTTGTAGTGGAAATACCAACAAACGCCCAGGGCATTAGGGTTTCTAACCATAACGTCCCACGCTGTACAGACTGACAGGCATCAGGGGTGTGTCTTTGGATTGCCGACTGTAATGCTCATGCCATTCCACTCCCACCACCCTACAGCCAGTGATAGGCATTGAGGTGTGCCTTGGACTCTTTGGCCCCAGAGTTCACCCCATTCTCCTATATTGCACCCATTTCAGTGTATGTCCTTATGGAGTGGGGTGACTGTAAAGCCGAACACCCGAAGGCACACCTGAACACTTGGTGTCTGCAGGATAGGGTGAGGTTAAATGGCATGAACGTTATGGGCGACAACCCAAACGCATACCCCAATGTCTGTCTGTCTCTGCAGGGTGGAGGTGGGGTTGGCATGAAGTTCAATACTTCACTGCCATTCCTACTTTGCATCTGTCTAACTCCCGCATTTCCAATGCTAATACCAGCAAGCAAACATTTGGCATTGACAAATGCTTGTTTATTGTGGCATAAGAAGCACTAATTAAGGGGGAAGTTAACAGTGTTAGGGAGTTGTGGTACTTGCAATGTTCTTTAAAAAAAGAAAATATATATACAGTGTATAACAGAAATGGAAATGTGCATAAAAAATGGTTTTACAAGTTCCCTTAAAAAGCCAGGGGACCTTTAAATACAGTGGTTTCTTTTTCAAAGTTTCCATACAGGAGAGAGCTCTTCTTTAAGAATTTTAATTAAATTAACATGAGTCTTTGTCCAAGAGATGCATAAGAATTGCTCTCACACAAGACTCTGCGATCATCCTTTAAAAGGACTTGTTCAGTGTCTTCAGCTATGACAGGTGTGAATTATATGTCCTGTTTCACTCAGGCTAGAAGGAGCTTATAAAATTAGAGAGACAGTGTGAGGACTGCCATGTATGTGCTATAATTAAAACTAGCATTTGGAGTGAGCAGGGGACGGTGTGACTGACCCTCATATGATTATCAAAAGTACAAACAGTGTGTTCTGTGACTAACAAAACTGCTCAACTGTTATGACTTAAAGCTGTATGGAGACAGAATGGATTTAAACAAGCCAATAATCTGTTCTGGAAGAGGGCTACAATACATATTTAAAGCATCCCATGGTACCATCAGAGCTTAAATTCATACACAACCCCAAACTGTGAGCTCAGATTTTACATCGGATGAATCTATGACTCTCAAAGAACTGCAAATGTAAAACTGCTAATTGTCAGTGTCCTGGGCTTCCAGCTCCGTAATTTGATGACTTGCCTTGCATTTAGTCTCTTGTCCCCCCAACACACATCTTTTTTTATATAAACTGCATGACCCATGGCTGAATGGCGTGCCCGTAGTTTACAAAAAACAAATCATGGAGATTTCCCTTGCAGTGTGCAAGTCACCATCTCGGCAGCAAGCTCTGTAACTGCTGTTTCTACACTTTCCCCAACATCTGTAGAGTTTTGACTGGTAAACAAGATGTGTTTTAGTGTTAGTCCACTAGCTGTATGTTTCTGTGCTGGCCAGCAAGATGTGCATTTCAGTGCTGGTTTATAAGATGTGCATTGGCCAACAAGATGTGTGTTTCAGTGCTGGTTTAAGGAAAATTACACCCTCATGTCATTAAAATGTTGTTTCCATGTCAACAGATAACTCGTTTCCTGTCGCTATTAGGGCTATATTGTTATCTTTAATTTGTTTTCACTGCTTATGGTAGCCCCCTGTGACTGCCCTGGGGGTCTCCATTTCATGGTTGTTGAAATCTCATTATTCATGAGAACTGCATTAGCATATGAGAACATGATGTCAGATCAGCCATTTATATCATGTATCTCTATGCTGAAAGAATAAATAGCATGCAGAAACTCTCTGGAAATACAAATTGAATGGAGTTTAAAGGGAAAAACTCTGTATTACAACTCAGATAGTTTGCAAACCTTACTGAAGGCAAGAGAAAGGTGGTGGAGTGGGTGCAGGGGGTCTTTCCCCCTATCTGTGGGTGGTTCCCTCCAACTCAGGGTGGGCTGGAGATTCAATTGTCTTTGTGTGTCCATTTCTCTAGTATACCACTGGATGTCCAGTCTTTGATGGGCACTGCAGGGGAGCAGGCAGTCGCATGAGTAAGTCAGTTCCTTAGCTGGTTGTTACTAAAGTTGTTTTGTAAATGTAGACACCAGAATTTCATAGTGACTCTACCACATGGTTTAATCACTTTAGTCTGTTCTTTGTTACAAGCTTGAAGACAACATAGAAGTACATCCTAGATGATTTAGAATAACAGTTGAGTTGAGAGTGTAATATCAGTAGTGATAGGAAATATTATACTGTTATAAGAATGTATGATGCTACACAACCAAAAGAGCTTGTTATGAATGGACCTTCTGGTTGCAGAAACTTTGTGGATGTACTGGTTTTTTTTTCCCCTTCTTTCAATACCTCAATAAAGCTGAGTTTGTTTTTAAAAGTGATATTTCATAACTTCTTGCGGCTTGTTTTTTTGAAGACTAATTAAGCAGACAGGTATACTGGGGAGTTTAAAGGTTAATTATGCATCATGTTCTCATATGCTAATGCAGCTCTCTGGGACAATGAGATTTTAACAACCACCAAATGGAGCCTCTCAGGACAGTTACAGGGCCTAGTATGAAGTGTGAAAACAGACTAAGGCAGCTGCATGCATCTCTAACAGCTGCATGAAAAGAGTTGTCTGTTGACATGGAAACAAATCAAATTTAGAAGATATGAGGGTGTAGTTTCTTGCTGGCAAACAATGTTGGCCAGCAAGATATGTGTTTCAGTGCTGGTTAATAAGATGTGTGTTTCAGTGCTGGTTAATAAGATGTGAGTTGACCAACAAGATGTGTGTTTCAGTGCTGGTTAATAAGATGTGAGTTGACCAACAAGATGTGTGTTCCAGTGCTGGTTAATAAGATGTGTGTTGACCAACAAGATGTGTGTTTCAGTGCTGGTTAATAAGATGTGTGCTGGCCAACAAGATGTGTGTTTCAGTGCTGGCTAATAAGATGTGTGCTGGCCAACAAGATGTGTGTTTCAGTGCTGGTTAATAAGATGTGTGCTGGCCAACAAGATGTGTGTTTCAGTGCTCGTTAATAAGATGTGAGTTGACCAACAAGATGTGTGTTTCAGTGCTGGTTAATAAGATGTGTGTTGGCCAACAAGATGTTTGTTTCAGTGCTGGTTGATAAGATGTGAGTTGGCCAACAAGATGTGTGTTTCAGTGCTGGTTAATAAGATGTGTGCTGGCCAACAAGATGTGTGTTTCAGTGCTGGTTAGTAAGATGTGTGCTGGCCAACAGGATGTGTGTTTCAGTGCTGGTTAATAAGATGTGTGTTGGCCAACAGGATGTGTGTTTCAGTGCTGGTTAATAAGATGTGTGCTGGCCAACAAGATGTGTGTTTCAGTGTTGGTTAATAATATGTGTGCTGACCAACAAGATGTGTGTTTCAGTGCTGGTTAATAAGATGTGTGTTGGCCAACAAGGTGTGTGTTTCAGTGCTGTTTAATAAAATGTGTGTTTGCCAACAAGATGTGTGAGATTTAGTACCACAGCTGAGGGATGAGACCTTGGAGTTATCATCAGCAACTCCATAATGCAATTGAGTCAGTGAAACAAGGTGTATAGCAATGCAAATAGTATACTTGGATGCATAAGGAGGGTTACTGAAAGCACAAAAAGGGAGGCAATACCTCCCCTGTATAGAGGTTAAACAGTGCACAGCTCCCCTTGTTTATAATATCTATAAAGATTTATATATTATTATCTAATAAAGCTGCACGTGGGCTGCTGCGCTACTGACCAACTGTGTTATCCTTATCAACCATCACCCTCTGTGGCCCCTGGAAACTTCCTATCCATGACAGATGCATGGTTAGCAACAACTAGTCTCTGTTCAGCAGAGCCACTGAGGCTAATCCAGCCCCAAGTCCGGTATGATGTTTTTCTACTGAATTCTAGTTATGCTGTACTCTAGGTATCCCAAATTTAAAGGGCTCAAGCGCACCCCACTTCACACCTATCCTGGGTACCTAATCTATGATAACTACTTTACCTACCATGGCCCTGAAAGGCTTGGCTGCTGCCACTCCCTATATCCTGCTTATTCTAAGCCTGGATCAGTTGCTACTTGGAACTACTGCCCTTACCTCAAAAGAAGAACACAGTCTGCCACACTACCCCTTTATTCTGTCCCTTTCTACTTATGATTGCAACCCTTTTCTTCTGCTTCTTCATGGTATGTACAGAAGTGGAAACTTATACAGAATCCTTTCTTCCTCAAAGCATATTAAGATGCCCCACCTCTCGCTATGGGTAAATATACCCTGGCTTCTACTAGCTATCAAAATTGTCTTATCTGGTGATGTTGAGTCTAATCCTGGCTCTGTTCCCACTAACCACAGGATCTGCTCCCCCCACAAACTGATCTAGGCTGGGCTAACACTAGAGGCTTGAAGCTAGTCCACCCAAATGTAAATAGCCCAAAACCTTAAATGCAAGAACAGGAAAGCTGCATAGATACCTATAGACAGAACATCACAGCATTATCTGAGACCTGGCTAAAGCCTTAGATCATGGCCCAGAAAGTGAATCTTACAAGTTACACTACCTTCAGGAGAGACAGAATTGGCAAGAAAGGGGGCTATATACGTATCTATGCCAGCTACTCCCTAAACTTCTCCCATGCTGATGTCTTCAACCTTGATACCTGTGTCTTCAACCTTGATACCTATGGGGGTGACGACCTATTTATCAAAATATCACATTGTGACATTAAAACACTCTACATGGGCTGTGTTTATAATCCACCCTGGGTGGCCGCTGGTGGCCTTGCTGAAATAACCAAAGACCTAGTTGACCAGCCTCCTGGTAAATTAATCATAGTTGGCAATTTCAACCTGAACAGGGTTAGGATGCTGAACTTGGACTTGATGCTTGCCTTACACAAATTATTAATGAGCACACCAGACTTAATAACTGAACTGGGAGGTGGTTTGCAATCCAGACAGAATTAGGGCTGCAGGTGTTTTCTCAGACTCTATCAGCGACCACGCCCCCATTTTCTGCATATGGAAAAATAATACTGTACTTCAAAAGCACAGCCTAAATTCTTTCTTGCACAAGGTTTCTCCAGATTTGACGAGGGGTCTTTCAGGGCTTCCCCAGCAGAACTCTATTAGAATCAAATCAGAGTGCTCCTTACCATTGATGATGCCTTTGACTTCTTTATTTATAACTTTCTCTCGGCTGCTAAGTGGATAGTTCCTGTGCTAAAAAAGCTAATGATTGTTAGGGACAAAGCCTGAGGGCCCTTTAAAAGAACAGGCCTTAAGGCAGACTGGTATAAATATAGGGGACTAAGAAATCTATGCAATTAGGATGTAGAAACAGCAAAGAGGGAATATATCAGGAGACTGTAGGGTAACAACCTGGCCGACCCCAAAAGTTTCTCATCACAGATTAACTTCTTATTGAAAGGGCATATTTCCTCCTTGGAAGGGGATATTGTAGCTAATGGTCAGAACATTAGTGAACCCCCTTCCTATATAGCTAATGCCTTCAATGGTTCCTTTACTGATCTAACCAGGTTCCAGTCTGCCTGCACTGTCCCCCCCCCACCCCCCAAGAACAGGATGACACAAGAGACCAACAACCTTGGTTCCATCTCAGGCTAGTCTGGAAACAGAAAGTGTACACCTTATTAAGAAGTATTAAATCTGGTGACTCTACTGGGTTTGATAATTTGGAACCCAGGCTACTGAAAATTGCAGCCCCCTGTGATTGCTGTACCTGTCACCCTGCTCTTCAGTAAATCCTTTATTGAAGGCAAAGTACCTGAAAAATGGAAAGTGGCTGTGGTGGTCCCAGTCCACAAAGGAGGCCACAAAGAACCGGTTGAAAATTACCATCCCATCTCTCTTCTTAGCCCTCTGGCCAAGGTACAAGAGACGCTTGTTTATAATCAGGCACAAGATTACCTAGAGTTGCACATCCTACTTGCAGACAGGCAACAGGGTTTTCAGAAACAGCATTGTACTGACACTGCCCTGATTAAATTGACCACAGATGCACTGAGGGTGATGGACAGAGGGGTGCTAACTGGAGCTATCTTTATCGACCTTACAAAAGCATTTGACTTGGTCGATCACAAACTGCTTCTTCATAGGCTAAAATGACCGGGCTTTGACAGCATTTCAAGTCACTGGTTCACACTCTCTGACCAACAGGTATCAGGAGGTTAAATGCAAGGGCATCCACTTCAATCTGACACCTATCACAGGTGGTGTTCCCCAGAGGTCTATGTTATTCTCCATATTCATCAACAATCTGCCTAAAAACTGTGGTGGGGGAACTTTCTACTTTATGTAGACGATGCCGTTCTGTATAGAAGTTCCACCGACGTAAATATGATTAATACCCAACTTGCCACTGATTTCTGTTCTTTAGAAAAATGGTTCTATGACAACAATCTTGTCTTGAATGAAAACAAAAGTCGATTTTGTTTGGCCACTAAACCTTGATATGGACAGGCAGCACCTGCTCTCACTAACCACCTCCTCTGGCACATGTATCAAAGAGGTTGGCAAACTAAAGTACCTTGATCTAAATAGACTAAGAATTTACCTTTAGACCTCTGGTAGATCATATCACCAAAACTATACATCAAAAAATTGGACTTCTATATCCCCTTGGTAATGTGTTTATCCCTGAGATGAGGCTTGCCATTGCAAACAGCGCCCTGCTTCCCACGTTGCTGTATGGTGCGCCCCTATACTTCAGTTCCTCAGGAACTTGGAGAGAAACGGGCTTAAAGAGCTAGTAGAACCAGAAGTAGCAGACATGAAAATATTACACATTTTAATAAGTAGTCAGTTGTAACTTTTTATTTCTGAAGTATCTTTCTTCTTCCATTTGCTGATTAGAAAGTTTTTTATGTGATAGCATTATGCTGGATGTGTGGAATAGCACTCTGCCTGACAGCTGACATATCTAGTTCTATTCCTTGCACATCATCATCAAAATTCAGCACTGTAATTTCAGCGACTGTGACATCACAGGTGACTGACCTGGCAGCTACTGAGTGGCTCTTACTGAGAAGCAGTGATGTCACGGTCAGTGAGGTCACAAAGCTTACGATACAATGTGGGGAATAGAACAGAGACATGTCAGCTGCCAGGCAGAGTGCTGTTCCCCACATCACACCTGCTAATGTCAGGTGAAAAATCTTTTAATTACCCAAAGGGAAAAGAAAAATCACCTCAAATATAAAGGGTAACAGCTGACTGCTTTTAAAAACTAATATTAATTGTAGGCAGCAGTACACTAGCTCTAAGGTTTTGTAAAGCAAAATTAGTCATTGCTGGGGATGTATAGTTGATGTTCTATCCACACTTTCTGGCAGTTGCCTTTCCCCTTTAGGACTGGCCAAAACATCTTCAAGCTGGCTAGTCCCACCCACCGGGGTGGAAACTCCCTCAGCTCCACCCCATGACGCCAGATCTTCCTTTCTGGTGGAAGAAGTAGGTTCCCTCCTTATCACTCTTGCACCGAGTAGGCCCTTTGTTACTAAATCTATGGATTTTTTTTCAAACTCTAAATAAAAACTTTGTCCTCAGGCTCGTTCTTCAACCGCGGCTGTGCTGGACGATAGTAAGTCCGCTTTGGGGTTCCGGCGATGCCTTTGTGGGCAGAAGATGCCTCAAATGGATCCACACACCATGTGCATCTACTGCATCATTCTGCATGGGACACAAGCACGATCCCCAGGCCTGCGATATTTGTTGCACCTTTCTTTTTGTCCAATTATTTAACCAGGAGTGGCACACTAAGCTGAAAGCTTGTTTACAGGTGCAACCTGGGAGCACAGAGAAGTTAAGTGACTTGCTCAGGGTCACACAGTATGCAAGTGGAGGCTGTGGGATTCAAACTCAGGTCTCCAGATTTGCAGCTCAGGGCCGTAAACCACTGCACTATACTGCCTCCACTGATTCTTGTGGAGCCACCTCCAAAACAGTCAAAATACGGTGCTACATCCAAGGAGTCTTGGCCAGTCTTGGAGGCTTCCCCATCAGCTATCAGTCACTGTCACTCCTAACCATCTGCAGTGGGTCAGCAATGATTCTTGCAGTCGAACCCTCTTCAACGACTCCTCAGAGTCAGAGGGTTCCTCCTTACACTCCCGTCAAGTCAACGTGGAGTCAGTTGGGGTACTTTCAATGGTGAAGGCCCTACCTCCTTTACAGGCCTCCTCCTCCTCCTGATCTCGGAATCTATGAGTCTTAAGATGGAGTTGTTCCAGAAACAGGCTCAATACCCCCTGAGCAAGATCTTAGACTGAGGAGACCCCTCTGGGGAAGCCTTTCTGGTGGCAGAGGCCATCCTTGGTCCTGCTTTGGCAGCACCCCACTTCCTGCTAAGCACCATTGGCCCAGATGACCCGCAAGTATGCGGTCCCTACTGGCTCCCTATCGGGAGCCACAGAACACCACTCAGCTGAGGTCTTTGGGCTGATTCTGTGTTCTGGTGCTCTAGCAATATAGGGAACGTCGACAAGCCACATGACAAATAGTCCAAGAAGTTGGACCATGCAGCCAAAAACATCTACACTGCCTCTTTGCTTGGCCTTTGCCAGGCAAGTTCGACCCTTCTCATGGCCCACTTCTCCCTTGCCCTGTTGGGCACCCCAGATGAGGCACTTCCTCATCTGCCAGCAGACCTCCAGACCACAGTCAAACAGGTCTGTGACCAGGGCCAGGCTGTAGTAAAGCAACAGCTCCAGACAGCTATGGACATTGGGGACTCCTATGCCTGCTCCATGGTGGCCGCAGTGGTCATGTACCACAGGGCTTAGCTGCGGATCTCAACCTTCACGGCAGACACCCAGCACAGCTGGCAGATGTCCCCTTCCTGGGCACCAACCTGTTTAGGTCTGTGGTTGAGGCCCACCTCATCTGCACTGAGAAGTCCAGTACCACCTTGGACTCTGTGACATCCACTCAGAGGGACTCCAAGGGCTCTAAGCAGCAGAAAAAGAAGCCCTTTTGGTCCACCTTCACTTCTGTGGCTAAACCAGCCCAGCCACAAGCTGGGCAGCAGGCCCAGTCCTGGCGACCTCGGCTGAAGTCTGTGGCCTCGGTTATCCATAAGCCTGGAGGAAGAAGCCCTGGTGGTTCCTTAGCCAGGCCCTCCTCCTCCTCCTCCAAGCCTGCCCAGTTACAGGATGAGGGGTACCTCCCTCATGCCTGACACCCTTCCCCAGGGTCCTTCCATGGAGGCCGGCTCCACCACTTCCTTTCCGCCTGGTCCACTGTCACCATGGACAGGGGGGGTTCTCAAGGTGGTCAGTCAGGGTCTGCCTCTGGAATTCGAACAGTACCCTTCTTGCCAAGTCCACACCCCATGAGAGGACTTGGTATCTGCAGACATTCTGTCAGCTCTGCAGGATGACATTGCCCAGTTCCTCTGCAAGGAGGTCATGGTTCCTGTCACTGATCCTCCAGGGTTTGTCTCCAGGTACTTCCTGGTGCCAAAGTGGATGGGGAGCTCATGTCCCATTCTAGATCTGCATGACCTGAACAACGTTCTCAAGTCGTGCACCTTCAGGATGGGCATTCTTTCTCAGATCATTCCATCTCTGGAGCAAAACATATGGTTTTGCTCCCTGGATCTTCAAGACTTGTTCTTTCATGTCCCAATCTGACCCATCTCACAGAAGGTTCTTCTGCTTCTGAGCTGAGGGAGCCCTCTATGAGTTCCAGACCATGCCATTTGCCTGCCCATAGCCCCCAGGGTCTTCACCAAGTGCATCGCGGTGGTGGCAGCTTATCGGAGGCCCTGATGGGCCAGGTTTACCACTAGATGGATGACTGACTGATCGCAGGTTCCTCCAGGGAGGAGGTGAAGCATTCCAGGGACCTGGCCCTCCAGACATGTGTCTCCCTTGGCCTCCTGGCCAACAAGCCCAAGTTGGAACTCATGCCTTCATAGGCGATTAGCTTCATTGGGGCAGAGTTCAACTCTTGCAGAGCCAGAAACCGGCTCCCAGCAGCTCCTCCTTTGCCCGATCATTTCTGGTTGAACAATTGCGCCCTGCCAAGGACTTCCTGCACCTGTTGGATTACATGGCAGCCTGCACCAGCATGGTCCGTTGGGCCCTCTGGAGACTGCAGTGGGAGCTGGCCAGCCAGTGGTCTCAGTGCAGGGGTCACTTCGACCAGCTGGTCACTGTGACCCAGCAGATGTGGGATACTTTCCAGTGGTGGTTAGTCCCAGAACATCTGCAGGAAGGGATCCCGTTTGTCCACCCAGAGTCGATGGTCATCCTGATGACCAATGCCTCTCTCATGGGCTGGGGTGCCCACCTGGGGGAAAACAGAGTCCACACGCTCTGGACCCCCAAGGAGTCCCTGATGCCCACATCAACCTCTTGGAGCTCTGAGCAGTTCGGCTGGCACTGATTGCCTTTGCTCCTCATATTCAGGGTCAGGTGGTCTAGGTCTAGACAGACAACACCACAACCATGTACTACCTCAACAAACATGGCAGGACGCACTCCCTGCCAATGTGCAAGGAAGCTGTCTGTGTGTGGACCCTCGTGTGCAGCCTGGGGGCTGATCTCCTAGCCATCCATGTGGCAGGGGCCTCCAGACAGCTGGCAGACACTCTCAGCCATGTGGGCAAGGGGTCTCATGAGTGGTCTCTCCACCCAGAGGTAGTACACAGTCTGTTCTCCCAGTGGGGAACCCCTCAGGTGGACCTGTTCACCTCCAGGGAGAACACAAAGCTGAGGCTGTTTTGTGCCTGCCCCCCTCAGCAGGGAACACTGCAGGGGGTGCCTGGCCCTGGCCCCAAGCCTCTTCTATGCCTTCCTTCCACTCCCCTTGATCCACAAGGTGCTTCTCAAGGCCGGGGGGGGGGGTCAAAGCACAGGTGATCCTGGTAGCTCTGGACTGGCTGCACCAGTTTTGGTACCCCGATCTCCTCAGCCTCAGCAGCAGGCTCCCAAGGTGTCTTCCTCTCTGCCCAGACCTGTTCTCCATCAATAAGGGGAAGGTACTCCATCTGGACCTTCAGTCCCTGCACCTGACAGCCTGGCTTCTGAGTGGCTATAGTTCCAGCCTCTGGGTTTCTCTGAAGATGTCCTCACTGTAGCAGAGGCATCTTGGAAGGAGTCAGCCAGGAAGTGCTACGCCTTCAAATGGAAGAGGTTCTCCATTTGATGTCAGGGCAAAGGGCTGGACCCTTTGTCCTGTCCAGTGGCTAGCATCTTTGATTATCTGTGGTCCCTCTCTCAGTCGGGCCTTCGGTCAATGACCCTCAAGGTGCACCTGGCAGCCATCTCTGCGTACCAGGCGCAGGCCAGTCAGCAGTCAGTGGCACAGGAGAAGGTGGTGTGGTGCTTCTTTAAAGGCTATGACCACATTTCCCCTCCGGTGCCTGAACTACCACCACCTCAGGACTTGTTGCTGGTACTGGCAAAGCTCATGGGCAAGCCATTCGAACCAATGCATAGAAACATAGACGTTGACGGCAGATAAGGACCGCAAGGCCCATCCAGTCTGCCCATTTTTTCTACCTTATGAATGTGCCATAGGCCTTTACTCTGTCAAGGGCCTATTTATTCATTCTCATCTGTATTGCTCCCTTATGCCTATCCCATGCCTGTTTGAAGCCCTGCACTGTATGTCTCACCTATCTTAGAAGACGCCTTTCTGGTGGCCATCACGTGAGCCAGAAGGATCAGTGAGCTCCAGGAGCTTTCGGTGGAGTTTCCTTACCTGGTCTTCCACAGGGGCAAGGTTGTCCTTCACCCCAACCCGAAGTTCCTCCCAAAGGTTGTGTCATATTTTCACCTTAACCAGGTAATTAATCTCCAGTGTACTTCACCAATCATACCTCAGAGGCCGAGCACAGGCTCCATACTCTGGACCTGAGGCGAGTGCTCACTTATTACAAAGAGCACATGGCTGCAGTTCAGGGAGTGGCTCACCAGCTATTTGTCACCTACGCTGAAGCCACATCTGGCAGACCAGCAGCTAAGTGAACGATTAGCAGGTGGATTGTATCCTGCATTGACCTCTGCTATACGTTGGTTGGGTAGGGAGCCTCCCATTGGGCTAAGGGTTCATTCCACCCATCATAGCGCTGCCTCGGTGGCTGCTTCAAGGGACGTCCCTATCCAGGAAATCTGCAGGGCTGCTACCTGGCGGTCAGCACACACCTTCATTTCCCATACCACATCGGCCTTGAGTCACACTGGGATGCAGGTTTTGGGGCCTCAGTTCTCCAGTCTCTGTTCCCAAAGTAGGGTGTGTGTGCCATGACTCCCTCCTCCCAGAGAACTGCTAGGAGTCTGCCAGAAAGTGTGCATAGAGCATCATATCCACATCCCTGGAAAAATAGGTTGCTAACCTGTAACAGTAGTTCTAGGAGTGGTATGGGATGTTCATCCACATAGACCCACCAGACCTCCCCTGGCTTTGGTGCACACAACTGCTTCCAGCTGGCAAGATCTGGAGTCATGGGACCAAGCGGAGGGAGTTACCACCCGGGTGGGTGGAAGGAGCCAGCTTGAAGACATTCTGGCCAGTCTTAAAAGGGAAATGCAACTGCCAGAAAGTGTGGATGATCATCATATACCACTCCTAGAACTACTGTTACAGGTGAGTAACCTGTTTTTTGCAGCCGTTGCCCCAACCCCTCTGGAAACAGAACTGCGAAGTCCTTTCTTCCCATAACTGGCACTCTCTGCAGAGAAGGATGATGTACCCCCTGTTATGCCTTACACTCTACCTGGTATATTAGCTCCAAACCTGAGAGGCACTTACTTCAGTCCTCAAACTGCTACTTGCTTTAAGTCTCCTTGGCAAAAACAAGTACATGTAAGAGGTCCTTTGCATACTCTGCTCCATTTGGAACTCACTACCAGCTGAACTGCAAAATTCCTCTTCCAGCGGGGATTTTAAACAAGGGTTGAAAACCTTTCTACTAGAAACTGTCACTGTTCCTTCAATCGTTGAATGGTGGCCACACCTCCCTGTCTTCATACCATAATGCTCTTAGAGATGTTCTGTTGCTTAATCCTTGCTGTGTACTGTCTCCCGTAACTTAATGTCATCTGTGCCTCATTTTGTGCACTACTGTGTGATCTCATTAGGCTCTTTATTTCCGACAGTAAACTGTATTTGCCTTGTACATTCTGTGTCTATAGATCAGAACTACTAATGTACTCAAATACCATGTGATATACAGTATGCACCATACCTGTCTATTGTCTGCGTATCTGCCTGTAACTAATCCAACATTGTATCAGTCTACTGTCTGCATATATTGCCTGTAATTAATTCCAAGTCGCCCCTGAAAAAGGGACCTCTGGTTCCAGTGGGCTCACCTGGTTACCAAAATTCAGTAAAGAAATAAATAAATAAAATGATATGTGTTTCCATGTATGGTCAACATAATGAGTGTTTCCCTGTTGGTGTACATGATGTGTGTTTCAGTGTTGGTCAGCATGATGTGTATTTTAATGTTGCTGAACATGTGTGTTTCAGTGCTGGTCAGCATGAAATGTGTTTCAGTATTTGTCCACATGCTATGTGTTTTACTGTTGGTCAGAATGGTGCATTTTAGTATTTGTCAACAATCAACACGATGTGTTTTGGTGCTGGCCTACATGTTGTGTGTTTGTTTCAGTGCTGCACTACATAATGTATGTTTCCGTGCTGGCCAGTGGGATGTGTGTTTCCTTAAACAATAATGTCTCATATTAGACTTAAGATTTGATTTAGAAACATAAGCAGATGCTGGGCAAAAATTGTAGATATCATTGTGCAGTTGCTGTTTATTAAAAACATCCTTTCAAGTTGATCGAAGCAAGCATCCTTTTTCAATCAATCAAAGTAGAATATTAAAAAAGCAAATGTTTAAATCACATCTTATCTTTTCCTTTCTCATTTCCTCTTTCATAATCAAGATCCGCCTACAGCTTCCTCAAGAAGGAGAATGACAGTGGTTCCTTTGTGTTTGGTTAAGCATCATACAGCATTCAAGAGCCCCTACCCCCCATAAGTGCATGATTTACCTACAGTGAGGTCCCAATACAAGTCAGTGCAGAAACCTGTTAATTCTCACTGGCACATCAGCTTGGAGGGAGGGAACATACACCATTCATTATACAGTCCCTGCTTCCCAGTGGAAGGGGAAAAAAATCAATTTTGAAATCATTTCATTTTAACTTTTTCAAAATGAAACATCAGATGTGGATCAGGACCACGCTGCTGTCTGAAACTGAACTGGAACAGCAGATCAGCCCATAAAGGAGTTGGTGTGGCTAAAGGGTTAGGGCTTTGAACTATAAACCAGAAGAGACCCAGGTTCAAATCCCCTTTGGCCACTGTAGA
Source organism: Neoceratodus forsteri (assembly GCA_016271365.2). Lineage (NCBI taxonomy): Eukaryota > Metazoa > Chordata > Ceratodontiformes > Ceratodontidae > Neoceratodus > Neoceratodus forsteri. Next base: position 248,038,587 of record JADMNL010000024.1, on the reverse strand, counting down.
CAAGTCGTTTGTCTGCCCTTGACCTCTGCCCCTGCATGCCAACAGTAAAGCTGCAGAGCAGAAAGATTCCACAGAAGATGAAGTCTGCATCCCTGTCTGCCTCACATCACCAGAATATCAGATACCATCCCCCTAAAATGACAGACAAAAATCGATTAATTGCCATATTGATCCTTGTAAGAACAGATCCAGAAGCAAATGGTTTTATACCTTTTATTGGACCAATAAAGATGTTACAAAAAGAAAACGTCTAAGCTTCCGGACCAATCAAGTTCGTAGCAAGGATTTTATTGGTCCAAAAGCTTAGACATTGTTTTCTTTTTGTAACATCTCTGTGGGGCCAATAAAAGGTATCAGACTATTTGCTTCTGGACCTAAAATGACAGGAATGTCTGACATATCATTATGTCCTGGAGAGAGGAGCTCAGTGTTCCATGGCAATGGCAAGCTCAAACAATGTGCTGTTGATTAAGCAGAAAGTCCACGGGGCACTCTTACCTCACCAGCATGCCACCTGCTCCATTCTGCCACAGATTACCCCCTGGTGGGTCATGTGGCAGATTTACCCCCAAGCACACTTTGCTTGTCAGCAGGTGCATGCACAGTCACTGTAGTGCAGCCCCGGATATACCGTGGTTTATCATCTATAATGCCCAGGGCCATTTTTATTTTTTTACCCACTAGGGACTCCTTTGTGTCATGACATCAAGAGATTCATGCTGTGCATGATGATGTCCTGACATCTATAGAGTCCTGCTTGCCCTTGGTCCTGGGATTGCACTGATATCTGTGGTCACCCAGATGGCGGTACTGCGTGGAGGATTGGAACCCTCCCTCCAGTCCTGGAGAGGGACAGCATCCTGTAGTACGCTCAGTCCCCACCGCCCAAACCGGCCAGCCCCAGATGATCCTGGGAGCAGAAAGAATTAAAATATATTTCTGCTCTAAAATATTAGTGCATGATGGGGGACAGCACCTATTCCATGTGGAACAGAGGGGCCCTGAGTGGTAAAACGAGGGACGTCCCTCCTAATGTGGGACAATTAAGAGGTATGGGGAGAGGGGTCCTAAATGGTAAAATGAGGGTCATCCCTCCGAATGTGGGATAGCTGAGAGGAATGGGGAGATGGGCCCTAGTGGGAAAACAAGGGCTATCCCTCCCAATGTGGGACAATTGAGAGGTATGGGGAGATGGGCCCTATGTGGTAAAACGAGGGCCATTCCTCCTAATGTGGGACATTTGAGAGGTGTGGGGAGAGTGGCCCTAAGTGGTAAAACAAGGGTTATCCCTCCGAATGTGGGATAGCCGAGAGGAATGGGGAGAGGGGCCCCGAGTGGTAAAACGAGGACCATCCCTCCGAATGTGGGACAGCTGAGAGGTATGGGGAGAGGGGCCCTAAGTGGTAAAATGAGGGTTATCCCTCTGAATGTGGGATAGCTGAGAGGTATGGGGAGAGGGGCCCCAAGTGGTAAAACGAGGGCCATCCTTCCTAATGTGGGACACCTGAGAGGTATAGAGATGTGGCATAGGAGAGAAACAAAAAATGGCACGTCAGGGCAGTCTCAACTCCAGCCTTTCATGGTGCTTATCGACGTTTGTTGTGGCACAATTTATTCAACAGGGTATGCTTTGACAGCACCACTGCAGCCTTGTGGTTACAGTTTAGCTGTATAGTGTTAACATATAGTAAACCACTATAGTAAGTCATGTGTATAAGTTTACTTTAGGTTGCTTCCCCAATAAAGTTGATGATAAAATGCCTGGCAGGTACAGGGACAGGTGTGGCTCACTGAAAGGCATACCTGAAAATATTCCTGGGACTGCCTCCTGAACTCTGGAGGGTCATGTTCTCCCACTGCTATCACAATCTCACAGTTCTCAGGCCAGCGTTTCACCCTGCTCACCAGCTGCACAGGGCTGTTCCTCGAAGCATCCTCTCTTCGGGAATACAGAAAGGAACAAATTGTGAATAAAACTGCACCCGAAACCAACCAAACCAAGTCAAAACAAGGAGTATTTGTTGTTCCATATGAGCAGTGGTTGAACGCAGAAGTAGACGGGCTCTTTGTGCACGCAACAGCTCAGGCTAGGCTTCGTTAAGTGTGTGTGGGAGTAATTTCATCAATCAGTTCATTACATGCTGCTGTGAGCACAGAATGAGAGAGAACATGAAAAGGCTCGCCCATGCAGACAAGGGAGTGAGGCATTTCAGACTGTGCTGCTGTCTGATGAAAGCAAGGTGTTCAAATGCAATTAAGCCACTATCCCAACTTCTGGCACAGACCAAGAAATTAAAATGCAGGATCCTGTGGTGGGAGAGCTCAGTGGGTCTGATTAAATTCTTCAAATCTCTAATTTACAGTCATCTCTGGGGAGGCAGAGGAGATGTGGCATAGAAAACAGCTACGTATAGGGACTTGCTGCGTAGTGTCATACATGCTATATCTGCTACATTCACTATCTTTGATGAAGGTGCTGTGCTGGTCATTATGCCAGCAAGGCTTGGAAGTCACAGTAGCCTCCAAACAGTAGGGGGCAGGAGCCCATTCCTCCATCAGCACATCTTGCTGGCAAGCCGGTCCAGGGCCAGAAAACGGGCACTTACACTGGCATACCAGAACCAAGTCCCTGCATGCTGGTGTAAGTGCCAGGTTTCTGGCACATCTCCTCCTGCCTGCATGTCCATATAGCTGCCAGCAAGCCAGTGCTGTTGTTAGTTGTTTGATACCCGGACCGGAGTTGTGAGTCAGCAATCAAGTCAGTCTAGTCATTAGTGAGTCTCAGAAGCTTTTGAAATCAACAAAAAACTATAGCTGAAATTACAAAGCCAATACAAGTGCATTAACAAAACAGAAACCAGTTAGCTGAAAGCATAATTGGAAACCAGCGATTGCTTATTACTTTCATCTGAAAATCATTTTGTTCAGGAAAGATGCACCCTATAGGTTATTGAACACTGATCTTTTAATTCACACTGTTTTTTTTTAAATCATTTAACTATCATCTATCCTAAACAGATACTTCTGCTCAGTATTTACTGAGGAGAAGTTAGGGCAGGGTCCACAGCTCAGCACCATGGCCACAGGGAGGGGGAGGGAGGTGTGCACAAGTTCCTTCACGAAAGAAAGGATCCTACAAGAGCTCACTAAGCTCAGGGTGGACAAGGCAATGGGACCAGATGGCATACATCCCAGGGTACTAAAGGAGCTAAGGGTGGAACTAGCAGAGCCATTAGCAGAACTGTTTGGTGAGTCTCTGAGCACAGGAGAGGTCTCAGAAGACTGGAGAAGGGCTCATGTGATCCCGCTCCACAAGAGTGGCAGCAGGGAGGAGGCAGGGAACTACAGACCAGTCAGTCTTACCTCAGTAGTGGGCAAGATTATGGAGGCACTCCTTAAAGAAAGGATAGTGCAATACCTGGAATCCATAGGAGCACAGGATCCAAGACAGCATGGGTTTACAACAGGAAGGTCCTGTCAAACTAATCTCATAGATTTCTTTGACTGGGTAACCAGAGTGGTGGAAAAAGGGGGTGCAGTTGATGTCACCTACCTTGACTTCAGCAAAGCTTTGGATACTGTTCCACATAGAAGATTGATTAATAAGATGGGTAGGCTCGGGGTGGGTCAGAAGTTGGTCAACTGGGTGGCAAACTGGTTGGCGGGCAGAAAACAGAGAGTCGTGGTAAAAGGTATACAGTCAGAAGAAATACAAGTCACAAGTGGGGTATCTCAGGGATCAGTCCTGGGGCCAGTCCTCTTCAATATCTTCAGTGACATTGCAGATGGACTGAAGGGTAAGGTTTGCCTGTTTGCAGATGACACCAAGATCTGCAACAGAGAAGATGATACAGATGGGGTGGTCAGAATGAGAAGAGATCTGGACAAACTGGCAAAATGGTCTGAAGCATGTCAACTGGGGTTTAATGCAAAGAAGTACAAGATCATGCACATAGGGAAGAGAAACCCTGAAGTTAACTATAGGTTGGGAGAGGAGTTGCTGGCAATCACAAGGGAAGAAAAAGACTTTGACATCATCATCATAGATGACCTGAAATCATCCAAGCAGACCATTAAAGCAGTAGGTGAGGCTAGAGAGATATTGGGTTGTATTAATAGGGGTATCACAAGTTGTAAGAGGGAGGTAATGATCCCTCTTTACAAGACACTGGTTAGGCCCAATCTGGAGTACTGTGTGCAGTACTGGAGTCCGCACCTGCACAAGGACATTAACAAAATGGAGGCAGTCTGGAGAAGGGAAATCAAAATGGTAAAGGGACTGCAACAGAAGACATGTGAGGACAGAGTAATGGAACTCAGTATGTATACACTAGAGCAAAGGAGGGAGAGAGGTGATATGATTGAAACATTCAAACATCTTAAGGGCATTAACAAGGTGAAAGAGTCTAACATGTTTCAATATAAGAAAAATAACAGGACACAGCATGAGATTAGAGAGAGGCCAATTAAGGGGTAATATGAGGAAGTTCTTTTTCACAGAAAGGGTGGTGGATGCATGGAATGGCCTACCTCAGGAAGTGGTGGACATGAATACAGTGCAGGGCTTCAAAAAGGCATGGGGTAGGCATAAGGGAGCAATACAGATGAGCATTAATAGATAAGCCATTGACAGAGCAAAGGCCGATGGCACATCCATAAGGTAGAAAAAATGGGCAGACTGGATGGGCCTTGCCGTCCTCATCTGACATCAACGTCTATGTTTCTATGTTTCTGTTAGCTGCTGTGGGCCAGGGGATGGGTTCTGTGTAAAACTGGCACGCTGCTTGCTCTATATTTTGAGATACCTGTGGGGTGGTGCTAGTTAAATGCTACCATTCCATCTGATTATGCATGTGTATCATAATTAGGTTAATTGCTGTCAGCTGTGGAAAGATATAACAGCAATTACCTTAATAGTAATAATGAGGCATAAACAGATTCAACTCCGACACTGAAAAAGCAACATGCTTTTCAGGCATGCCAGCATCTCAGGATGTCAGTAAGCAGCAGGCCGAGGTGCTGCCGATGCCAGTATATCTCCCATTTTCTGGCATGTCAGCAAGCCATATGTATTTATTTATTTATTTGTTTACCAGGTAGGCGAACTGATCCCATGGACCGGTTTCAGGTGTGACCCGGGCCATAAAGATGGCACATACAAAAGGATATGCATTACAGTTTGAAAATAATATAATTTCAGTAGCTTTAGGACAGGTACAGTGGGGTACAGATAAAGTACAGTTACATTTACAATGGCAATATGCATACATACAAGGTGAACGGTTTCCATTTATATGTTAGGCTCCAACCCACTGTCCCGCCAAGGCTACCAGCTTTGGTTCAAATGCTTACACTCAAGACAGCAGAGGTCAGACTTAGATTGGGTTACCAAAGGGTTTGGGGTGTTTTTATGATTAGAATTTAATTAAATGTTGCCCTTTTTCAATTGTGCATTCAATGCTTCAGGTAGGTTGTTCCCCTAAGACTGGTCTGAGACCAGTTTCTTTCCTGAACTTAGTTTTTGTCTTGCTCTTTACCCTAAAGTGTAGATTTACTATACTAGCACCAAACCACCATGGATGCCCACGCCTGTAGAACTTGAGGCTAAAAGAATATTAGGGGAATCAGGATTCCAACCCAGAGCTCCTGAATGACTGCCAAATCACTGCAGCTGGTAAGTGATGAAACTGATCTCAGACCAGGTCTTAGGGGAACAATTTTCCTCCACTGCATTCAACAAACCACCATAAATGAACAGTAGGCCTTAACAAACATGTGCCTGTTACAGGCATGGCAAACTGTACTATACAGTCTAGTTATATTTAAAATAACATGAGTAACTGTAAAATTCCCATACCATATAGGGAAAAGTTAGCCTTTCTCAGTCTCAGAGACACAATCCAAATAGGGCTGCTTAAACCATGACTAGCTTGTGCTCAGGACTACAGCACAAACTACCAAAACCAGAAAAGTCCGACACCAAGATACTGCATATAAAACAGTCACACACAGATATGAATGTCAAAATATTATAATTACTGGTGACCCCCTTTAATACATGTTTAATAAGGTCCATTTGAATGCTGTAATAACCAGTTATGACTCCATACCCAGTTGTTACAGTGTTTTCTAACAACTTTTTTCACTGAACCTTCTTTAAGCATCCAAGCGGGAAACACATCATGCACGTCTCCCCCTTGCCTCTCTTACACAGCACCTGTACATCGCAACTCACAACTCATGGTTTGAAAAACTCAGCTTAGCTCAGCCATGAGAAACCTGTCACTGCTCCAGTCACTCTGTTCACAGTAAGACTTGAAACTTGTAGCTTTCTCAACTCAGTTCATAGACGTGAAAGAATCTTTTCGATTCTCACTATGGTGCCTAACTCATCAAGAGAACTTACCCCCCCTCCATAGTGCGACAGCAGCTTTGTCACTAATGCCCCTGTTGACAACCCACCAGTGGAATTACTGGGTCGGATTCAGAGAAGTCAGTGCAAGATGCAAGGCAACTTGCGTCAGCATATATGGTATAAGTCGCACTTGCGTCCTGCGTTGCGTCCCCGCGGGATTCACGTAGGCAGCCTGCGACATGCAGCAGGCTACCTACGCCCAACAGCACCTATGCACCTGAAACCTCCTTGTGACATGGCGGAAGGGGGTTTCTGGCAGCATTTGCACCCTATTCAGGTAGGGTGGCCACTACGTCCACTGATGGGATTCAGAGACAAGCACCAGTGAGCATCTGTCAAAGACCAGTTATGCCAACAAAAAGGTGGTCTAACTGGTCTTTGCTGTTCACTGGAAGTTGCCACTGTGCCCCAGCCCCACAACCCCTGTGGGTTATGGACCCCCCATGGGCTCCGGGTTCCAGGCATGGCACACACGGTGCCAGGCAGGGTGTGTGGCACGCCCCCAATGCCCAGACCCCCACATACATTTCGAGCCCCCCCATGCCCTGAGGCATGATCCCACTGCCATCCTGCAACCCCTCGTAGTCTAGTGACCCCCACCCCACAGTGTGAGCCCCCACACCCCCAATACCCTGCCGGCAACTGGCACAGCCCCCTCACCACCAGGGCCATTCGCCAACGTATCAACTGGGGGTGTGTGCTGGAGGGTGAGGGACCTCTGGGCCACCAGGGCAGGTACGGATCCATGTTCTGAGGGGGTCCATGGCAAGGGGGCTTGGGGCTGGTGCCCACACTGTACGGGGCCTCGAAGGTGGGCATGGGGGTGTCATGGTGGCCCTCGCCCATCGCAACTGCTGTCCTGCGACCTGTGGCATTCCTGGTGCTGCGCCCTACCTTGCGCAGCTACTGCAAATCGCAGGATGCAGAACGCTGCACCAGCTCCACTCCTGAATTGGGTGCACGGGCCAGGGCGCAGGGCAGGTCACTGCAAGCTGCCATTGCCACAGCTTGCAACGGACCTCTCTGAATCCAGCCTACTGTGTTGTAAAAAAAAAAAAAACACTTACGGAATTTTAAACATAGGATGGAATTTAAACTGTAAACTCCCTGTACCAGTAATTATAAAAAAATGAGCTTTGCTTTTAAGGTTTATGGGTCATAACACACTCCATGGTGTGCTTAATATTTTATTTAAATATTATTCGTATGTACTATCTTCTGCTTATTTTTGAACAGATCACCAGCAAGAGGAATTCTGGTCGAATATGGGCCAAAAAAAAACACACCAGCAGCTCACAGCTTCATGGCTTGAAACATACAGTTTGCCTGGGACTAGCTTGTCATTGAAGACTGGAAGCCAGACTACAATTAACGCTTCTGACTTTGCTTGAATTGTCCCAATCCTGACTAAATTATAAGCGACAGGAGATGAAACGAACCACCATTTGGCTACCATGGATCGGAAGCTCATGGACCCGGACGGCAAGATTACAGAAAATAAAACTGCAATTGCGGAGCTTACCAACACATCTGAGCATTAATGGGAAGTTGCTACAGGCCTGATCCGCAATGTCGGTTTCCTCCAAGCCAAGGTGGAAACGTTGGAGAATGGACTTCGACAAATCAACATCTGTATTGTGGGATTTCCCCCACAGTATGCAGGTTGAACGGAATTGTTGGCCACACTGGACAGCTTAATTTTCATATACTTGAATTTATTATTGAGGGATATGGGAGTCCTGGTGGTACAGGCCTTCACTATCCCACTGTGTCCGAAGCCTCGTGGAGGATCCGGGGAGAGACCACTAGCAGCCATCGCCACACTTTCCATATCAGAAGCCAGGGTTCCACTGCTACAGGCTGTGCGAAGAAAATGGGGACATTGTATGGGAAGGCACTAGACTGGGGGTTTTCCCAGATCTGTCTTCACAGACGCAAGACTGCAAAAGAAGCTGCGGATTACAAGTCTCTACTTGTTAAGGGTGTGAGGGTTCAATTACTGTACCCAGCTCATTTGGAAATCACCCACAGAAATAAGCCTTACATATTCACCAATCCTGAGGCAGCCGCCAATTTTGCAGAAAAGCTGATGGCTCAAATGGATGTGATGACCCTGGAGAACGATGCAGATGGTGAACCAGAATGAATGCAAACGTTTAGTGTTGTATTCCACAGTATCTGAACGATAAGTCAGTAAACTGCTGTTCAGGTTTGTTTTGGTTTTTTTTAAATAAATGCAGCAGTTATTACTTGCAACTGTTTTTTGTTGTCTCCTTGAAGGTGATAGTGTAGCATCTGTTACATAGCCGGTTTTAGGCACCAGCAAACCCTGCAGCTGCTGGGAGCCCCTGCTCATGGGGTTCCCAACCAGAGAAATTTACCTTATTCATTTTTAAACTTTTTTTATCTTAATATATTTTTAAGACATCAGTAAAGGACTGTGCCGATTCTTTTGGTTATGTCATGAAATACCTCAGCAAGCTATGATCCAGTCAGTAGGAGGTGGACAGGCAGCAATGGATGGGAAGGGAAGAACAGCCCCAAGAACTGACACCGCTATGTCCTCCTAAACATTTTTTAAAATACTACTGGTTATATAATTGTAACCCCCCTGCAAATGGGGGTTCCCAAAAGACTTCCAGGAGCTTGCTTGAATGCTCCAAGCCTGAATGGTGTTTGGCGTTTAAGCCATTTATCAGTGAGTGTTTTTAGAACCTCTGGTACTGTCTCTTTAAGAGCCGTCTGCTTGCAGACATAATTAGTTTGTATGGGGGGACTGTGTGCTTTGATTGAGTACCACTCAAGCTGCTGCCAATTCACTCCATTTTGCAGTCACTAGGAGTGCAAAGGGAACCTATCTGAAAGATGTAACTGTTGCCAGAAACCATTTAGAGTGATAATGAAATTACAGTTTGTCTAACCTGCTTTCTTTGCAGTCAGAACTGTGTCTGCTAGTTCCCCATTCTAGTTTTGAACTGCTGAACTGGACCAATCAGTGTGGGGTAAGCTAGCTCTAAAATGGTGCCTTGGACGAATCAGAACTTGACTCATAATCTGAGCCAGCCACAAGAGGATTGTATGGGCAGTGACTCTGGGAGATGTAGTTTAGACTTCAGTGCCTTTTTGGACCAACAGCAGCAGTCTATTGTGAGTGACAGCCAATCCAGTCAAGAACTGGGAGGAACTCAAAGGAAGTGCCCGTTTTGTCGGTTGGAGTTTCAGTTGAGCTTTGGCAGTGAAGGAGGAAGGAGCCCTGTGCTTTTTCAGTGTGCAGTTTTAGTCAAAAACGTGTAAGGCCCAGAGTTCCGGTCTGCAGCTTGTGTAACAGCTTGTTAGGACTGAATCATCCTGTGAAAAGAATCAAAGGATCTCTGAAGAGTAGAAACCAGGCTCACCCTGTAGAAGACTGGAGGAATTGCTGAAAATTGCACTTGGTCTGTCAGGAACTGAATCTGCTGTGTGTTCTCCCGGTATTGTGCAGTAATTGCGATCGGGATACAGATGCAGCCTGCCTGGTATAGTGCTTTTTATATGGATGTGTGAAGAGGTTTGTGTACCTCAAGTGAGCCCTGCTGACACTGAAGGACCCTATCTTATTTGGAGGTCGTGAGTACTAATTCAGGGTTGCTCCCTGTTGAATTGCCACATTAAATCCAAATGGAATTACTGTACTGCTGACTGTTTAATTCTCCTTTTCTCTGTGTGAAGGGCCCCTACCAGCTGCCACGGTTTGGACTAGCCACTAGGGCTTGGGTACCCAGGGACAGTAACTGATAGGGATAGGCCTGTGCACAGAGCCATAGGTAGATTATTAGAGTGATAAGCTAATTAACCTGATTTCCCCCTGTCCTTGTTATATCCCCCTAAATAAATCAGAGCTGCTTGTGTCAGCAAAGTTATACTGCCTGAGGTATTTGTCTATGTTAAAGTACTGTACTGTGATTGTTGCACTGTATCTCATTTCACAGGAGGTCCCAGTGCCGGAACCAGACCTGGGGTAAGTGTATACTGTGAAGATAATTCTGATATTGTGTGGGCCACTAGTGGGAAGAAAGGGGGGTTGCAGTGTCCCAGAGGGCTGTGACCAAGTTAGTTTAACTATTGCAAACCCTGACCTCTGGGTGGAGGCACCCGCCATTGGATCCAGGCCCCTCAACCTGTTAGTGGCAAATCAGGCAGGGGTAGTAGCCCCTGGGATAGCGCCATCTAGGGGTTACATAATACTAAAGCTATACATAGAAACAAATAAAAAATTTGCCGGCAGAGAACTACTGCTTGGCCCACCTAGTCTGCCCATTTTTCCCTGCCTATAGTATCATCACAAATAAAATCTTACACTTATGGGCTACAGTAAAACACATGGGCTAAAGATGGGCCAAGTAGAGAGGCCCCATGACTTCATTAATTCTGCTGGGGGCCCCCAAAACCCTAAAGCTGGCCCTGATCTGTTAAACTCTATTGAAACTAAAAAAAAATCCAGCTGGCCCAGTGATGCTGAGGGTTGAGGTGCTGGATGCCACACCTCATGCCACGCCAGCAACCGGGGTTCGGGAGCGGACTGGGGTTGGCGGAGAAGGAGAGAATTGAGTGTCTGAAGGACTGCTCTCCTCTCCTGGGGTGGGATCCAATGGCTCCCCACCTAGAAGCAGCTCCCAGTGGAGACTGTGGGTACTGCATCAGGTGAGGACGCACAAGTGGAAAGGTGATGGCAGATGTCTGCAGGAGGGGGCAGTTGTTCCCTTGCCGCGTCGATGTCATTGCATGTCCGTTGTCTAGGGAGTACAAGTGGAAAAATCCTGGCATCCAGGAGGAAGACGGCAGTCACTAGGGAGCACTGCATACCTCCACTGCTGGTCCCTGACCAGATGACTCTCTCAGGTCCTCCCCTCTCTAATGGGGTCTGGAGGGGGAGACTCTGTCCCAGATTCCTCACTGGACTGGGGATTCAGGCAGGGTGGTAGCAGGTGACTCTAGTGGGTCTCACTCGATGGGGCCGCTAATTTTGCAGAAAAGCTGATGGCTTAAATGGATGTGGGGACCCTGGAGAACGATGCAGGTGGTGAACCAGAATGAAAGCTTTGGACTTTCCTAATCACTTAGTCTTGCGTGGTAAAGTATGGGATCCTAAGGCTTTTCTGGATGTTCTTAGGTTCTGAGATGCTTCATGAATATTGTTAATGCAGGCATGCTTGTTACAAGTTTAATTCTTAAATAATTACTTTGGGTTATATAGGTGAGCATGCCTGTGAATTTTTCCTTCAGTTTGCAACCAGTTCAACTTTTAGGTGTGCTGATGTGCACCACTCAGTTTGTGGACTTTAATGCCTCCCACAAATTATTCTTCCCCCGTATGGTCCCTTTGAGGACTTGTGTATGTGCAGGGTCTCATTTTAACTTAACTGAGCACAGGTAATCTTTACTACTAATCTTATTTTATTTGTAAAAGTTTACCCCCCCCCCCCAACAATTCTCTCAGTTCTGTGAGTGGGAATAAAACCCGGCAAATAGTCATTAACTATAATATTCTGGAGTGAGAGTGCTAATTTCTATGGGTTTATTCTCCTTGTTTTTTTTCTCCTTCACACCTGGGGGGGCCTTTATCTGATGGATATACTGTACCAATTAGTCTGTTAACAAATATCGTGAACAGATATTGTATTCCGTCTGCTCAGTGAACGCACGTGTACTCTGAATATATGTACATTTTGTCACTTTGTACTAGGATAATCCATAGATAGAAAGTTTAAAAAGTCCATAGGACTCACGTCCATGAAACAGTCGACCAACCTTTCACACTGTTACTAATCAGTGCATTCTCAAGATGTACATGCCTTACTGTGATTGCTGTTTAAATAGCAGCCAGTGCTTGAAGTATGGATAAGACTGTTAAAGTGCATAAATCTTATAAATTATTGATTCAAAGGGATACTGTCAACCCCCTTAGGCCTCAACGTGTCTTAATTTTGAAAAACACATTACATTATTGATCACATTCTGTGGAGATGGCTGATGTAGTTGGTACTTTAATTCTGAAAGTGAAAAACAGACTGCACATCATACTGGTGTTACCACACAAAAACATGTCTGTTTACGTTTTTTAATCATCACCCACTGCATCTTTATTGGTCTTGGGAACACCCCAAATGATTCTAGCCACTAATGATGCAGTGGGAGGAGAGGGGACTGTTGCATCATAGATGGCTATACTGTTTTGGGGTGTTCCTAATGTTCAGGATGTACATCAGAAGAATAAATCAAAGCTGTGAAATAAAACAAGGGTAGGTATCGTTACACTCTTAGCATGTGTTTCAGTTCTACTGAGAAAAGAAGCAAACAAGTCAACCAGCATTGTCAATGAATTTTAGAAAAGGTAGACAATCATAAAATGTGGGGGTTGAACTAGAAATAATATGATGCAAAAATGATTTGACAGTGTCCCTTTAAAGTGCACTTTGGATAAGATACAATATTTATGATTCTATCAATAAATAAGCAGCAGTGTGCTATAGGACTTTGTAACCATTGCACCTTAAATACCAGAGCTTTATGCACTGTAACAGTCTGATCCATATTGCTCGTGTTATAGCTATAAAGCGCCAACATGTACTGGCACCTAGGCAGAGGCTGCTGTTTAAACAGCAAACACTGTAAGGTGTGTACACCTTGAGAAAGCGTTGAGTTATTAACTGCGTGAAATGTTGGCGGACTGTTTCAGGAATTCGGGTCCTATGGACTGTATAATAAAATCTTTTTACTCTGATATCTATGTGTGAGTGTTTTCTATGCAGTATCCTGGTACCGGGCTTTTCAGTCTCGGAGAACCACTCCTTTAACCACCATCTCCTCCTTAGACTACGCCTTACTCCACCATATTTGATGCAAAAATTACAGCATCACCTTGTTGTACTCAAGTTTATTTACATACTAACATACTAATTGCCAGCAGATTAGGCCTTACGGTCTATCAAGTCTGCTTGAACCTCAGATCCCTAGTTGGGTGCCAAGACCCTCCCCCACTTGTGTTCCAGAAGCCCCTACCATCCATCCCCACCCCCCTGGGCCAGGCCATCATCTGATACATCCACTTTCTGTGTCTGTCCCACCCTCTCTTGAAGCCTTCCACTGTGGATCTCTGAATCAGCTCACCAGGCAGTGCATTCCAAGGGTCCACCACCCTCTCAGTGAAAAACCTCCTCCTCTTTTCCCCCCTCACCCTTCCACCTTCCAACTTCAAACAATGCCCTCTGGTGATACCTCTCTGCTTTAGTCTAAAGATCCCCTCCATGTTTACCATATTTATTCCCTTGAGGTACTTGAAGACCTCAATCATGTCCTCCCTGTCTCTCCTTTCCTCCAATGAAAACAGGCAGAGCTCCTCAAGTCTGTCCTCATACGTCAAATCCCCAGTCCTCGTATCATCTTAGTTGCCCTCCCCTGTACCCTCTCCAGGAGCTATATGTCCCTCTTTAAGTGTGGTCTCCAGTACTGTACACAGTACTCAAGGTGTGGTCTAACCAGTCCATTGTACAGCGGCAGAATTACTTCCCTGCTCCTAGAGGTGATCCCCCTTACGATGCATCCCAACATCCTGTTTGCCTTGCTAGCCACTCTCCTGCACTGCTCAGAGTTATTCATACATGCATCCACCATGACCCCTAGGTCTTTTTCCCCTAGTGAGGCCTCCAACGCCTCCCCTACCAGGGTGTACCTGTTTTAAGCCTATTTATTTATTTTAATTTTATTTATTTAAATTTTGGTGACCGGGTAGCCCACGGAGACCGAAACAGTCCCTTTTTCAGCGGCAACCCAGAATTACATACATCTATAAACATAACAAAATACAAACATGTCATTTCACAATTAACAGTCAATATAAATATACTGACCCAGTCAAGGATACTGTGGCAGGTTAATTACAATCAAAATCAAAATGAGAAGTAGTACTATTATACACGAGACAGTTACAGTCAGACTGATGTCCCAATAAGGTTAGATCAGCAGCAGAGAGTCGACTGACTCAGCAGTAGCAGTTGCAGAGGCTCAGTTCAAACAGGTGGGCTTTAAGACCCTTCTTGAAGCCCCCAAGAGAGGTACATTCCTGGAGACTGCAAGGGAGACCATTCTAGATGGGAGAGATGAAGGCAGCATAGGACCAGAGTCCTACGGAAGTCCTTACACTGGGGACTTGGAGAAGCTGGCAGCCAGAGGATCTTAGTGTTCTCCAATTCTTTTTGGGAGCTAATGTGTTAATTAGGCTAGGAGGGGTGTCATTTTGCTGGAGCTTAAAAGCAAGGCACAGTGAGGAATATGATAATCTGCCCTCAAGAGAAGGTCATCTTAGACATAATAGTACCTTGCAGAGATGCTCCCATGGTGGCACCCCTGCAGCGAAGTGCCCTATCCTGTGATACAGTATTTTTAGCCTTTGCATTTCAGAGCTTCTTACAGAATGTAGTAAAGGGGTCCCACATAGCAAGGTTGGAAGGAGTATACCAGTGGAAACCTTGAGTTTGGATTCACGAGTGAGGAAAGGGCTCAGGCGATATAACAGACCTAACCTTTGGTCGAGTTCCTTGGTCAGACAGTCAATGTGGACCTTCAAGGAATAGTCTTGGTCTAAGTATACACCTAGGTATTTGATACAATCAATCACTTCAATTTTTGAGCCATTGGAAAGAGCTGGGGACAATAAATGTGAACGGGTTGGGTCCAGGATCTTAGGGCCAAATAGCATGGATTTGGTCTTTTTACTATTTAGAACTAATTTATTATTAAAAAAAATTCTCAAGTAGACCAAAGTCTTGATCAAGAAGGTTGTTTAGTTGGACAGAAGACCTAAGGTCGAAATGTAGATTTTTAACTCTATTTCCTATTTTCAACGTGTATTTAATATAATCATTTTGTTTTGCTTTTAGACCACATGCTGACGCAGCGCCTTGTTTTTGTTTTTTACAATTAGTTGGACAGTGTCTCAGGAGGACCTATAAAGCATGGCATTGTCTCCATATAAGGTCACCTTGGCCCCTCCACAATGTTGAGGCAAATCATTAATAAACAGGGAAAACAGGAGAGGTCCAGTATTGAACCCTGGGGGAAGCCATCCATGATAGGGCATTTGTCGGACTTGGCTCCATGCCATCTGACAATTTGTGATCTGCCGTCAAGGTAGTCAGTGAACCATTGAGTAGACAGATGATCAAGACCAAGAGATGTTAGTTTAGTGATAAGCTGCTGATGATTCACCAAGTCAAATGTCGTGGTGAGGTCCATAAAGACCGCACCAGTTGGAAGGCCATCATCTAGAGCTGTGAAAATATCCCCAGTAAGGCTAATCAGGGCCATGCTGGTACCGTGATTTTTTTCTAAAACTATGTTGTCGTTCAGTTAGTAAATTGTTCCGTTCAACATATTCCTGGACCTGCAGGTATACAATCCTCTCTAACACTTTACTTAGAGTGCAGAGGATGGATATTGGTCTGTAATTCTCAACAAGCTCAATATCCCCACCTTTAGGGATGGGAGTGACCAAGGCAACTTTCCACACAGTGGGGACTTTGCCTTCAAGCAACGATCTGTTTAGAAGCCAAGTGATTGGAGAGGCAATGATGTGGGCTGCTATTCTGAGGAGTCTGGGCTCCAGCTTGTCAAAGCCAGCAGAGCCAGAGGATTTGATTTTTTTTAGTAATTTCTGGACCTCAGATTTAGTTGCAAGTTTGAAGTGAAAATTAAGTTAAGGGTTTCCTCTTGTAAAGGATTCTGGGAGCAGAGGATTATTTTAAATGTGTCCAGGTCGGTGAGGAATGCTTTTAGTGCATTGGCAGCATCTTGCAGGTTGGTATAGTGGACACCATTTGCTACTATGTCACTTTTCTCATAGGTGGTGTTCCCCTTTAGGAGAGAGTTAATTTGGGACCAAAATTTTGTAGGGTCCGAAAGGTTTTTAGTTTGTAGGTTCTGGAGGTATTGTCTTTAGCCGATTTTAGTTCCTTTTTACACCAGTTTCTCAATTTTCTATATTCCACCCAATCCTTAGTTAAATTTGTAGATTTGAATTTTTCCTCAGGCTTCATCTCTCACCCTCATTTTTTTAAGGTCTCTGGACAGCAACTTTGAGCATTTTCCCTGGACTCTGATTTGTTTTACGGGGGCATGCTTATTGGCAGTTGAGAGGAAGTTATTGATGAAGAAATAAAAGGCTGAGTCCAGATTGGGGGCTAGCTTGATCTGAGTCCAATTCACCACTGCTAGGGTTTCAAGACAGGAGCAGGTGTCAAAATTGGAATAATCCGAGCACAAAAAATTCTGGGTGGAGGGGTGGGATGGTCGTTTTTCCAGATGCCGAATATAGGGACATGGTTACTTATGGAGTCCGCAAACATCCCAGTCAGTCTGAAACTACTGGGGTTGGAAGTGAGAATCCAGTCTAATGTGGTGTGGTGTCCTGACTTAATGTTTAACCTAGTGGGTCCTTGAATCAACTGGGACAAGTTGGCCTCTGGCAAGCTGGATTTTACATCACTAATGGTATGCTGATACCAATGGAGGTTAAAGTCACCAAGGATTATTTTCTCCCACTGAGGTAGCCCTGGGATCAGAGCCAGAAGGCTCTTTAATGCATCTTTTGCAGTCTTAGGCAGGTTATAGACATAGCCTGTTAGCAGGGGCTTAGTCCCCCCAAGCAGTATTTTGATGAACACTGCCTTGCCACCTGATTGGGTATGGTCTGGCGTGGCCACCGGGGAAGCATTTAGGGAGTTTTTTTTACATAGATGATACCACCACCCTTCCTACTACATCTATTATGTCTAAAGGAATTAAACCAATGGAGCTCAACCACGTACCTTAGGATACTAGGCTTGAGCCAGGTTTCGCAAGTGGCAATTATGTCAGGGGAGTACATATTTATCCACGTCTTGAGTTCATGCAGTTCATGCATTTTAGGTCTGAGGCTGTTAACATTCATGTGGACTAGTTTCAGACCTTTGGCATTCGCCTAGACAGCCATAGAAGGTGACAGTTGGAACATTAGGACATGGAGGGCCAGGGTTAGATTCAGTATCCTTGGCGAGTAACAACTTAATGGTCAGCAGGAATTTCAGGAGTGACGGGGGAGATCTGATGTTTGTAGATTCCGAGATATTCCATAATCATATAACAGATTCTCCCTTTTCTAAGCCCATATATGGTGATAAGGGTAGGGTTAAGGTTGGCTTGGGGGTAGATACATGAGAAATTGGAGTACAGAGGGTCTGTGGGCTGCCCCGTGTCCTGCCTGAGAGTGTGCAGCAATTGGTCTGTGCCCAGGACTACAAGTATGTAAGTACAAGCCAGCACAATACCCAGTGCCATATTAAAGCTTAAAGATGGGTCAACTAAGAGGAGGAAGTTCAGATTAACCACCAAGATATATGACAGTAGCAGGTTAGGGAAAAGCATGGAGTCGGGGTTGCCACCTGTCAGTTTTTTTACCTGGTGATCAGGTTTTCAGGGTCCCTATCAGGTAATTCGGTTTTCCTCTGTGCTGGTCAGGTTTTTGAGCCATTTTGAGTGCTCACATACTTTTGAAATAAATTTTGTCATATCATTCATTGTTTCAGCTACATGTCCAGGTTACAAACAAGTTCAGTTGTCAGTATAACCCTTTGTTTGTGAAAGCAGTCAGCCAGGGAGGTGTAACGTATGGCCATTAACACCACTAGCACTTACTTAACCTAATCTTTTCCACTGCATCTCAAAGTGGCATAGCAGCACAGCTGCTCTCACCTTTTGTAACAGTAATAGAGACATTTGTCTTCCACTATCATTTGCTGGTAAACATTTTCAGCTCTAACAGAATGTAGGCATTTTGAAATGTTTTAAATTATTATTATTTCCTCAAGAAAAAAGAATGGTCACTTCTTTGGCTTTGAAATAGTACTGTGGACATAAACAGGGAATGGAGCCAGAAAAAGATAAAAGTACACATTACAGAAAACAATGTCTTTATTATGTATCATTATATACCATGTATACTGTTGTATGTTATTTACAGTATTTCCCTTGTCTCCCCCAGATCATATCTGTAAATGAGATTTCTTTTATCTCTGGATGTTCATCTGGTAAACCAGTGTCAATCAATCAATACATAAGGACATAAATAACTAGGAAGAATCTAGGAAAGTAACTTCAACAGGTACAGTGCAGTGCAGTATTCTAACATTTTTGTTGAACTGCTGCTTTAAGTGTTGACTTTTCTTGATAAAACAAATGGCCTTCTAGGGGGAACAATGCATGATGAGTCATGAAAAGGGGTGGGGCTAGGGGCGGAGCTTAGGATCCATTTTTTTGCCTCATCCAAAGGTGGCAACCCTGTGTCGGAGGAGAAAAATGTGGGCAGAGGGAGTATTTAGGTGGAACTATAGAAAAAGTGTGAAGTAGGATAATGTGGGTGGTTAGGATCACCTCCACTAAAATAAGAGGCCGCAGCATCCTCCACTCCGAGCCGAAGCACCCCGAACCTGAGCAAGACCTATGCAAAACAATGTCAGGGGAATACTTAGTGTGTGAAAGAGAAGGAAACCGTGACCTCTAGGGGTAGCTGTATATAACTTGCAAATGGGAAACTGGACACTATTTTTTTTTTTTAACTATAAATCCTGCACAGATTCTTAGTGTAAGTACACTGCGCCACTAAAGGAAGCTGTGGAATGCAGACAGCAGCGAGTAAGAAAACAAGTCAGCACTGGTATGCTGGCAGAAAGGTGCCAGGTTCAAATCCACTGTTCACTGCTCCCGAGACAGAGTCCCTCAGCTGGAAGTGGAGGGCGACTTGTACCTGCTAGTCTAAGAGGCGGTATTTCAGAGCTCCCAAGGCAGCAGGTGTGCAGGTGCAGCAGGTGTATGTTGAAGGGGGTCCTGACCTGCTAGTCTAAATGGCAGCATTTTGGAGCTCCCAAGGCAGCAGGTGTGTGTAGGAGTGGTCCTGACCTGCTAGTCTAAGTGGCAGCATTTCGGAGCTCCCAAGGCAACAGGTGTGTGTTGGAGGGGGTCCTAACCTGCTAGTCTAAGCAGTGGTGTTTAGGAGCTCCCAAAGCAGAAGGTGTGTGTTGGAAGGGATCCTGACCTGCTAGTCTAAGCGGTGGTGTTTCTGAGCTCCCAAGGCAGCAGGTGCATGTGTTGGAGGGGGTCCTGACCTGAAAGGAACACGATGAAGGGGAATCGACTTACTTTTTTTTTTTTATCATATTTTCCTTTTTACTCCTCCTTAGCGATGTGAATCCCTGCGATCTCCAGCACCTGCACCCCCCAGGCCTGGTCTGGCACCCCCACAGAGCCAGCCATTGTTGCTCACGCACTCTGTGGCAGGATCCTCTCAGGAACCTGGGGGGTGCCGGGCGTGGCCATCATTCACCCCTTGCAGAGTGGATGTGCAATGATGTCTTGAGGCACAATGTGCCAACGTCTGCCCACTCTGCCCCCCCTGCTATCGCTCTGATAGTGCCCCCGGTCGTCACTAGGGGCCACTACAGAGCGGTGGTTCCCTGGATCCCTCCCCGGGATAGAAGAGCAGTCCACCGGATGCTCGATCCTATCTCTCCCCTGCCAACCCCCGGTAGCCTGGGCTCGTGTCCAAACCAGGGTCGCCAGCGTGATGCAAGGTGTGGCATCCAGCGCCTCAACCCTCAGTGCCACCAGGCCGGCAAATTGATTTCATTTAATGAAAACTCCAGAATCCCATTTAACAAATTAATATAAACCAAGCTTAGGGGCAGGAATAGTTTAAAGAGATAGTACACTGCTTGGAATTAATTGTAACTTTTAGAAGCAGTCAGCTTTCACTTCTTATATCTGAAATATTATTTCTTTTCTTAAGATTTTCCACCTGGCAGTACATGGTGTAATGTGTGGAACTGTAGTCCATCTGGAGGGTGACATACTGAAGGCATACAGAATAATTAACCCCTCTGTGTTAAGAACAAGCAGATTCATTAAATCGCTCTTGTGCGGCTGATGTCACCAATCTTACAAGGTGTTAAGAATCTGTGAGTTCTTAACACAGATGGGTTTTGTTATTTAATTCAATACAATTTAATCATGTTTTACAGTGAGTACACCATCAGTCTGACCTTAAGAGAGTGTCGGTAGTTCCCCAAACACTGAACGGCTGAGTTAAATCCAACTGGAAATCCAAGTAAATAGGGCTGGCCTGCCGGCGCAGAGGTAGAGCTACCGCTTGCGACACCAGAGACCAGGGTTCAGGAACAGACTCTAGTTGTTAGAGGGCTTGCTGGTGGGGGGGGAATCGGTCACCCATCGGGCTGCTCTCCTCCGGGGACGGTGGGTTGTCTGTCCCGGTGCTCTACCTCCACCTGGGTGACCACAGGTGGAGGAGCAGCGGGATGGCAGGAAGCCGTGTGAGAGGGCGTCGGCTGGGATCCAGAGCAGCAGCAGCAGCATGTTGCGATATGCTCTGGCCCCTTGGCTCCCCCAATGCACTGACATTCATGGGGGTAGCACCAGAAAAGCAAAAAAAAACCTGCACCAGCCACCTGAAGATGGGACCTGGCTGTCCCAAGAAAATCAATAACTGGGCTCCTCGGAGGGCTGGGGCGGGTCACCCGATGCACACTCTTGGACTGGAAGGGGACCATTGTGGGGGTCCCCTTCCTCCCCGCCCGGAGGGGTAAACCACGGCAGGATGGGGGCAGGTCCACCAGTACATGGAAGGAGTTACCGGGGCGAAGCCACAGGAGCGAGCACATCCTAGGGCTCCCCAATGAGAGGCAGCTGATGTGGTGAGTAAGAGGGGGGCATAAAGAGTAAATAAAGAAGTCGATCTGTTAATGGCTTTCCTCATTTGACTGCTGGGGTTGGGGATAGCGCACAGCGGAAGCATAATTCTAATTTGTACAGCCATAAAAACTTGCTCTTTGCATTCTGAAGTGTTAACCATGGAGTCTTTTGGTCTTAGCATTCCAAAATGTGAAGAACAAGTTTTCAAAATGACCAGCAAAAAATGCTTACAGTATGTTTTAGTTCTGTTTCTCCCTATACATCATTAGCATTGTGTCCTCACTGACTGTGACATGACTAGCAACCGAGAAGATCCAATCTCCTGCTGCTTGATTGGGAACTTGTGACACACGTTTTACTAATCAGGCAGCAGGGCTTGTGATTAAACAGTGAGGTGAGGTCACATGCTTGATGTCATCAGAAGAATAGGTAAGCAGTGAGACACCCCAGGGTGTTGGTTGGGCTGAGATAAATGCACGTCCAGGGGTGTAATGAGGCACGAGACCCTGGAGGTGCATTTATCCCAGCCCATTCAACACTCTGGGATGTCTTACTGCACTTAGAAAATGGACTTTAGGGTCAAAATATAAAACTTTAATTCTGAAAATTTTAGAATACAAGGAAAAACATAAAATGAATAAGTGGAAAGTAGTTCCTGTGCAGTTTGACAGCCACTAGAGGATGCTGTTGTCATAGCACCTGCTTAAAATAGTATGCTTGCTGGGGCATTTTGTGGTAGTCACGTTCTCTCCTCTATCACTTCCAATACTTGTTTTGTTTTTTGAATTGTGGGTAGTCGGCTGCTTGTTGCCATTAGTATCGGGGTGTAGCCAGGGATTTCAGATCTGCACACCTAGTGGACTCACTGCTACCCCACCCCCCTGTTAGGGTGAGCTACCCCCCCCCCGGGTGTAGCCAGACAATATACAAATGTACACCTGGACCGTGTTTGTTGCCTCATTTGGCACAATAAATACAACTTTTGTATCTCATGACAATGGTTGTTGCCATGCATGGGTAAATACAAATGCCATACATTGTTCCCTAAGACACCCACATACCAGCCCAGAGCCTGTAAAGTTGTATTGTTCTTGGGATGCAAAGAGAGTATTAGTGACCAGTCCTTCTAGTTTTGACTCCTATGAATAAAATTACAGAAATTTTCAGTATTTTCTTAGTTTTCATGGAAAAAGGAAGCAGTTCAGAGCCTGTTTGCTACCCCACCCCCCCTTAAGTAAAATTGCACACCATGGAGTGCTTGGGTATGCCTGCCTACACCCATGATTAGTATTCGTTTGTGCAATGGTAAGAGTGTGAGTGGTGGAGCAAGAGTGAGTGAGGTTACGAGTCAACAGTGAGTGAGTGGGCAGGCGGCGCAGAATTGACAGTGAGTGAGTGGGTGGCATGGAGTGAGTGAGCAAGCAGGTCACTAGCAAGTACTTGTTTATTAAATATACTGCATATAATGTACAGAGTGGAATCAGAGTGGAATCAGAGTGGGGAAGCTATGAGTAAGCGGTTGACAGTGGTGCTGATGTAAACAAAATTGGCTACTTTTGTTAAAAGAAAACTGTGCAAGATAGCACAGTGATTTTTTTTTTTTTTTTTTGAGGTGCTGTGTTTGGTTTGCCAGAACTTGTTCGTCCCTATTGGTTGTGCTGTCCCAATCCAATGGGTTTAAAAATGTTTTGGCCAATCAGGAGTCAGAATTTTCTCTGCCCATTTTATAAAACTAGACATGACTGCTTCCAGGTAAAGCACTGATTTTTTACATCACAGCTGCAGCAGTGGGAGATTCAATAGCCTGCAGTGCATGCAAGAGCTTTCATATGCTCTGATCAGATGTTTGCCATCCTGCTGTTCAACGGAACTGAGTACATTCCTCCGTGACTGTACTTAGCCCAGGGAGGATATCAGGACCATCAAACAAAAGGTCAGAGCTTATAACAACTCTAACATGCACTGCAGACTGTTGAATCTCCTCCCACTGTTGCAGCCCTGGCTGCTCTGATGTTGGCTACAGGGGATTCTGGTAATTGAAGTAACAGAAAATGTCAGCTTGGAAGTCAGTAGAATCAGTCTAATACAATCAACTGTATTACAGTAACCAGTAAGTAAAACAATATGTTTCTTACCCCAGTAATAATCAGGTATTCATAACGTCTTGCAGTGACCCTTTAAGATAGAGCTGCCCGGAGGAATGATGGCATTTTCTGCATATGCCACTATTCAAATGCTGCCTTCTACTAACTGCCTTAGTTCTAAACCCCTCAGATTTCTCTCTCTGCCTGGCAAAACTAGACACTCTGAGATCCTTTCTTTATCTTGTTCTGTCGTGTGAAAACGTTTAAAATATACAGAAGTATTCTTTGTATTTCATTTGCTGCCTTTTACTTTTTGTAATTTTAAGTTAAACCGGTAGTTTTAGTGTTAAATTGTGAGTTTTCTTGGATCTTATTTCGAGATACAGCTCTTGCAGCAGGTAACACCATTAGGACTGAAGCCGACAGGCGGCAGGACCCCACGGAATTCTTCTAGCTAGCTAACTTCAGCGGGGACCGCCCCCGACGTCGGTCCCGCCTCCGACGTCAGGCATAGTACATAAGGGGGCGGTCCCGCCAGATTCCCCAGTTCTTTTCCTGCCGTCGACTTGCATGTCTCGACCCTTCGGATCGCTTCTAGCGCTGATGCATGGTTGATTTTTCCTTTGGGAAAAAAAGTTCTTTTTTTCTCGGCTTAGTTGCTGTCTGATGTCCTCTCCAACCTCCGTTGAAGGCCTTCCCTCAAAGTGCGCCTGTTGGAAGCAAATCCCGTTCAAGGATCCGCATTCAGCCTGCGTCCGGTGCCTAGGCCCAGACCACGACACTCGATCCTGTATTTTCTGCCAGGGGTTCAACAGCCGGACCCGGATCCGTCGCCAGAAGGCTCTGCAGCCGTTCCTGCTTGAGGAGAAAGTTAAGGCCATGGACACCTCCAAGGGGAGTTCTGCTGAGAAATCCCAGAAACATTCTGAGAAGCACAGGGAGAAGGCTCCATCCAAGTCCCCGGCTAGGGCCTCCGACTCCCGTAGTTCCGGCTCCCGGTCCGACTGTTCACCATCCCGGGCCCGGTCTCAGCCTCCCTCCGCTGCGGTGAAGAAACCTTCGGGCTCCTCTTCCTCCTCACAGGCCAAGACCTCCAGGCCCTCTTCGTCCTCTTCTTCCAAAGCCCTGGTTAGGTCTGGGGATCATCATCATCACCACCACAAGTCGGGTTCCCATCATTCAACCCAACGCCAGGTCTGCCTCCTTGCCTCCTCCTCCCCAGCGGAAGACCAAGGAGCTTACCTCGCTTAAGAAGCCGTCGGACTCGACGTCGGCCCGTCCGACGTGAGCCACTCATCACAGGTCCCAGGAGCCGTCGACCGCCAGATGCCAGTCGCCAGTCAGGCCTTCACCCTCTCGGTCATCGGCAGGAGGGCCGACGTTCGCACGAGTCGAGAAGAGGACCCCGATGCCTAATACCGACGTCGGTCAGGAGACTATCACGGAGGAGGAATTGACACAGACCGAGGACCAGACGGGCGAACCCAGTCCGGTCGAGCCTCCCAGGGAACCCTCCCCGCAACCTGAGGCCCCTGAGGAGCCGACGCCAGAATCCGACGACCGGCCACCGGCGCCCGGTCTGTCATCGGGCCTTTCCTTTTCTGAGGTTAAGGAGCTCTTTACCTTCTGGTGGGATGCCATTAAAAAGGATGTAGTTCCCACACCACCTCCTCTACCTCCTCCTCCTCCGCCACCTGCGACCCCTCCAGCCTCTGTGCCCCCTTCTCCATCCGGGGCAGCAGGCCGAGTACCTCTCCCCCAGGAGCCTACGGACCCTCCAAGGGGAAGACCAGACAAAAGGAGACCTCCGTCTAGATCCTCTTCAGGGTCACCCAGTCCTAAGAGACCTAGAAGACGCCGCCGTTTGCCTTCGACGGAGGATACAGGATCGGAGTCCTCAGTAAGATCCAGATCCCTCTCTCCCCCCTTCCGATCCCCTCTCTGGACCCACGTGAGCTTCCTAGATCTCCTCCAGATGACCCATCATTCTCGGAAATCATGAGACATATCCAAGAGAACATGGGCTGGGATGCAGAAGAGCTAGACCCCGAGAGACTACGCCTTGCTAGATATCTTCGGCAGAAGGATCCCAAGCCTGTGGTGGTACCACCCTTGGTGGACGCTTGTGGATGTCACCAAGGCAGCGTGGAAGCATCCACACTCGCTCCCGTCGATGCCGAAGAAAGCTGACCGCCTGTACAAGGCTCCTAAGGAGGACCAGTACTTGGCTCAACATCCTCTGGCCAACTCTCTCGTCATAACAGCCTCTCATGACCGGTCCCAGAGACCGCAACATTTGAGCACCCTGCCACCGGACCCGGAGTCCAAACAGCTGGATGCTATGGGCAGGCGCACGTATGCTTCCGCTACCTGTGCCATCAGATCCCTGAACTACTTGACCCACATGGTGCAGTTCCAAAATGCTTTGTGGGAACAGGGACTGGATCTGGCGGAGAAATTGCCAGAAGGTGAGCAGAAGGAGATGTTGCAGCTCCTCTGTACAGGTTCGGACATGGGAACCCAGGTGCTGCGAGCCGCGTACGACTCCGCGGACTCCTCGGCCAGAGCGGCAGCTTCAGGCGTATGTCACTGGAGACACTCATGGCTTCGTGTCTCCAGATTTACCCCGGACGTTCAGAAGAACATCATGGATGCCTCTTCCGAAGGAGAAGTTCTCTTTGGTGCACCCTCTGAGAAGGTTCTCACCAAGCTCCAAGAGGCCGGGAAGGCAGTGAGGTCGGTCCAGGCAATGTACCAACCAAAGCTTAGTTCCTTTCGTAGGAACCAAAGCCGTTTTCATGGACAGACACAGAGACAACAGTCCCGCACCGGTCCACAACAGAGGGGCTCCGGTTCCTGCAGAGCCCAGGGAAGACAGCCCGTGGGCAGAAGTCAGCATCCAGCTAAGCTGGCTCAGCCAGCGCTCCCTCCGCCACCACAGCCTGACTTTTCCCGGCCCGCCCTCAGGATCAACGGGACATCAAGGTCGGGGTCGATAGTAAATTACCTGCCAGGATGGCAGTCCATAACCACCGACAGGTGGGTTCTTCAGTTGGTCGAAAAAGGCCACTTTATAGAATTCGCAGACAAGCCACCCTCAAGGCCTCCTCTGCTCTCCCGTTACTCGGGTCAGCACAAATTGCTTATCAGGCAAGAAATACTCATGCTCCTGCAGAAGGGAGTGGTGGAGTATGTTCCAGAGAACCAGATGGATTCCGGATACTATTCCCACTTCTTTCTGGTTCCCAAGAAAACAGGGGACCTCCGTCCAATCTTGGACCTCAGCGACCTAAATACGTCGGTCGCCTACAAACTATTTCGCATGGTGATCCTTCCGGGCCTCATTCCCATGCTAAAGCAGGACGCCTTCTTAGCATCCCTAGACATGCAGGACGCCTACCTGCACATCCCTGTGGCTCAAGCGCAGAGGAGGTTCCTGCACTTCGAGTTCCTTGGCTACCATTTTCAGTTCCGGGCTCTTCCGTTCGGACTGTCATCGGCTCCCAGGGTCTTTACCAAGTGCATGGCAGTCATGGCAGCGTCCTTAAGGAGACAGGGCCACTATGTGTTCCCGTACTTGGACGATTGGCTTCTCATGGCTGCCTCCAGAGAGGCGTTGTTGCTGGCTATTCAGAGCGCCCAGGGCCTGTTCCAGTCTCTGGGCATTCTAATCAACTACGAGAAGTCTCTCCTCGTACCGTCACAGAAGCTGCAGTTCATAGGCGCAGTTCTGGACACCGCTCAGGGGAAAGCATTTCTCCAGACGACAGAGCGAACGATCAGATCCCTCATCAGGGATCTCTCGGCGAAGAAGACTGTCCCTGCCAGGCTGGTTCTTCGTCTGCTCGGACACATGGCTGCGGCCATTCCGACAGTCCCTTTGGCAAGGCTCCACATGCGGGTAACTCAGTGGATGCTCAAGGTGCAGTGGGACCAAAGGCAAGACCACATGCAGCATCTGTTCAAAATCACAAATCCCGTGATTCGAGACTGGCAATGGTGGCTAGACCCAGGGACACTTTCTGTGGGTGTCCCGTTTACAGTGCCGTCCCCGGAGATAATCCTCTCCACAGATGCCTCAGGGCTAGGGTGGGGAGCGCACTTGAACGGGGTGAGGGCCCAGGGAACATGGACCCCTCAGAAAGCCCACCTCCACATCAACGTGCTGGAGATGAGGGCGGTCCTCTACGCCCTGCAGGCCTTTCAGTCAGAAATCCCGTCGAGCACTCTTCTGCTTCAGACAGACAACACGGCGGTGATGTATTACCTCAACAAACAAGGAGGCGCACACTCTTACCCCCTTTGCAGGGAAGCTATGAGTGTGTGGGATTGCGTAATTCGACACGGCGCAAACCTGATTGCTGTTCACGTTCTCGGAGTGGACAACACAATCGCAGACGGCCTGAGTCGTTCCCAGAACAGAGTCCACGAGTGGGAACTTCTTCAAGGGATCGCAGAGGATCTGTTTCTTCGATGGGGCACTCCAGAACTGGACTTATTCGCTTCCCCATCCAACGCAAAACTGCCCAATTTCTGCTCGCTAGATCCAGGGCCTGGCGTTTTCTGGTGAGATGGTTGCCCTCTCCTGGGCGAACAGATTCCTCACGCCTTCCTCCCTTCCCATTGATCCAGAGAGTTCTTCTCAAACCGCGCAGGGAGCATGCAACAATGATCCTGATAGCGCCTTTTTGGCCCAGACAGATCTGGTTCCCCTTGCTCACGCAGCTGTCCCGGGAACCTCCGGTCCCGTTGCCTTTCAGCTACCACCTCTTGTCTCAGGAGGAAGGTTCTCTAGTCCACCCGGACTTACGCGCACTGAATCTGCATGCATGGCTCCTAGAGACATAGCCATTTTGCGACACGGGGTCTCGCAAGAGTGGCGGAAGTTCTTTCTGCGGCCAGAAAGCCGTCAACGCATGCGACGTACGCCATGAAATGGCGCCGTTTTTGCCTGTGGTCGCAGTACGCGGCCTTTCCCCTCCGGGTTGCCCGGTGAAAGCGGTGTTAGAATGCCTGCTCTCCCTTTTCCATTCGGATCTCGCCTACTCCTCTATTAAGGTGCACCTCTGCGCTATTTCTGCTTACCACTTCCCGGTGGGACAGCGCACAGTGGCGCAACTTGATGCCTCTCGAGACTTTCTGAGAGGGGTGTTACACCTTAGGCCACCCATTAAGGACCCTGTTCCTCCATGGGATTTACTCTTTGTCCTGGAACAACTCACGCTCCCCCCTTTTGAACCTGCCGCGGATTGCGAGCTGCGTTTCCTGTCATGGAAAACGTTATTTTTAGTTGCTGTTACGTCAGCAAGGAGAATTTCTGAGCTTCACGCTCTCATGTCTAGGGAACCTTATTTGATTTTCCACCAGGACAGAGTGTTCCTGAGGACGAATCCTAAGTTCTTGCCTATGGTGGTCTCTGCACTCACTCTCAATCAGGACATTGACCTGCCTGTATATTTCCCTAAATATTCTAATAGAGGAGGAGCGCTGCTCCACACCCTGGATGTTCACCGCTGTCTACGGTATTACCTGAACAGGACTAAACAGCTTCACAAGTCGGAGCAACTCTTCGCTTCCTTCGCTGAGAGGATGATGGGCCAACCAGTATCGAAGCAGTCCCTTTCGCTGGCTTGTCCAGTGTATATCATACTGCTATGATATTAAGCAGAAGCCCCTCCCGGTACAGTCCAGGCCATTCCACTAGGGGTGGCTACCTCTTGCAGCACTTCAAGGTCTCCTCCTCTGCCATTTGTGCTGCAGCCACTTGGAGCTCTGTGCATACTTTTATCAGGCATTACAGCCTGGACATTGCTTCACGGGCGAAGAGCCGGTTTCGCCTGGCTGTGCTACAGGGTCTCCTGTCCTAGAGTCAGGACTTGGTATGGATTTTCCTAGTTTCCTCCTCCCAGAATGCTTACAAGCGTTATTGCTTGGAAATCAGTCCTAATGGTGTTACCTGCTGCAAGAGCTGTATCTCGAAGTAAGATAGTACAGTTACGTAAGAACTTACCGTAACAGTAGATCTTCGAGAACAGCTCTTGCAGCAGGTACCTTCCCGCCCACCTTCCCCCTTGGAGGAGGCATGGCTTACCGAGCCTTTGGCAGGGGCTTACGCCCTTTTGTCTTCTGATGGTGGATCCTCGGTCTCCCATTCTGATGTCGTCCTGTGGCCGGAAGTCTCCGGCGGGAGAACTGGGGAATCTGGTGGGACCGCCCCCTTATGTACTACGCCTGACGTCGGAGGTGGGACCGACGTCGGGGGCAGTCCCCTCTGAAGTTAGCTAGCTAGAAGAATTCCGTGGGGTCCTGCCGCCTGCTGGCTTCAGTCCTAATGGTGTTACCTGCTGCAAGAGCTGTTCTCTAAGATCTACTGTTACGGTAAGTTCTTACATAACTGTACTTTTCTTCTGGTTCGGTATAACCAGGGGCAAACCGAGGTTTGTTTTATATTTATCGGAGTCTTCAGACTAAAAACTCCATTAGTTATATTTAATTTTATTAATTTAAACTTGTTTTAAGAACCGCTAATACTGGTTGTGGAGCTTCGGTTCACTTTTACATCGGATCCTGGTTCCGATCAGTTCCTTATCGGTCCCGGAACTGACCGCAACCACTGTGTAAACGTAACTTTTTTTTTTTAGCAGTTGCAACTTTTATGGGTTTTTCATTTAGAAACCAAAAAGAAAAACTGGTGAGCTCGGGTTTTAATCTTGTGTGAGTGTGGTGAATTCTACTGAGACATGGATACTTTAGTAGAGTGAAATCTGCATTCATGTCTTGAGAGAATTATTAAAAATGCCTGGATAAGGCTAAAAGAGAAAACTGTCACCACCTAAGGGTCCCTTGAGCTCTGACCAGCTGACACCCTAAATTACTGTGGGTGAAACCACAATAATAACTACCGTAACTGCTACCCCTGAGAAGGGTATACAAGCAGCTTTTAAGACGCTTGCTGAACTGGCTAACTCCCTGGTTCCCTCTAAGAAATCAAAAGAAAACTAAGCACACAGAACCCCCTGCTTGGCAGCATTTGGGGACTTCTGTGACTGCTATAATGTCTACCAACTCCTGCAGAAATTGCAGGTTTCTATGGTCATTCAGGCTTACAGAGGCAGTCTGCTTTTAAGCAGCAGACCCCTGTAAAGCAGTCTGTCTTTTCTGCTCGGTCTAAGAGAAATATGTGTTTATGATGAAAAGGGCAAAGAGGGACCGATTAAATCTAACGTTTTCCCCTGAACAGGAGTTTGGCTCTCTCCACAGGGCATCTGAGGATTATTCCTCACACCCCTCATTTGTGAGAAATGGTTGGGCTGACACCCACCAAAAGCTTCTCCTTCCTGTATATATTCTTCAAGGAAGGTACTTTAAAGATTTTACAAACTCCAAGCTCTGCTTCTCCTCTTGATAAGAGGCTGTATAAGACATATAAGCTGGATAAGGAGGGGCTGAATTTTTATTCAGTCACTCTGTCCACTGAGGGGTAGTACAAGTGACAGCCTGTGACAAGGCAAAGATACCCCTGGCATCCTATCCTCCTAACCAGCATTTTGGCTATCAGGCAGGCAAACCTTCAAGCCTGTGGCAATACTAAACGTTTCTATGGTAGTCGGCCCCTGCAATGGCAGTCAAGGTCCAGACTCCCCTGTCATGCCCTAGCTGAAACAACTAAATTTGGTTTGGGAGCTGCCAAGTATCAGTCTAAAATGCTTGCTGATTCTAAAGAAGGGATGGTAAATACAATGGGTCAGAGGAGTTTTGCCTGGCTGCAAGCCACAAACCTCATTCAGGATACCCAAACCAAGACTATGAATTTCCCAGTCGAGGGTAATTCCCTCTTTGAAGGAAAGATAAAGGCCTACATGAAAAAAGGTGCACGAATACAAAATTACCTACAGTAGCAATTCTGCAGAGGAAAGGGCTTTCCTTTCCACTAAAACTCATGGAATGGGAGGTAGAGGCAGATCATTTCACAGCAGGCCTTTTTACCAGGCCATGGATGCACCTCTGTATCGACAGTACCCCTCACAGCAGTGGTGCTTCAGGAATTGAAATGTCTCCCCAGTGCCTTCCCCCCAAATTTAAAACGTTTTTCAAACCTGTTATCGTCAAGGACAGTGGACCCTGCCCTAGTATAGCAAAGGGTACCACAAAGAAAATGGGGAGTGACAGCCTGTTTTAGACACTTGGCAAAGTTCAAAATTATAACTTGGTCACTAATTCTGCCAACACTCCAAAAAGGGGAATGGTTGGCACCATTGGACTTAAAATGCTTATTTTCTCATCCCTGTCACAAACGCACTCCACAGGTCAGGCCCTCTGCTCCCACAATGCCAACCTGAGAGTGCAATAGTATGAACAGGTAACAGACAGGGTAACCCTTCTGTCTGCTTTGGGTCCGAATCACCTGTAGTCTCAAGTTCTGGGGGGATTCAAACTGCAAACCTTATGCTAGCATACCCAATTAACAGGCTCGGACACATACCCTCTTCAGGGAATGCAGTACAATCCTTCACCCAGGGGCACCTAACCAGGTATCCAAAATGAACCCTTAAAACTCTGTAAGAGACCGTAGGTATAGTCTTACCTTTTCCGAGCTTAGTAACACCATCAAGGCCCTTGCACAGTTGTCAGACTTAATATCAATTCAGCAATAACATGCAAAAAATGACTGAGGAGACCCAGGCAGTTTCTTAAGGAAAATGTTTACTAAAAATGGATAAAAACAGCAAGATGAAATACAGAACAAAATCAAGAGCTTACAACGGGAAAGTTACAGAACAAACTTCTACTACAATACTCTTAGCTCTTTTCTGTCTAATGTATTAACTCTGTAAGTGCATTTAAGTTAGAGAGATCTTTGTTTCTTAAGAGCCCAAGATGGTATGACATACATTTCAGACACAAGTATCAGTTTTTTTTTTTTTTTACATCTTTATTTCTCACTCTGCAGGCTGGGCATCCTTCCAGAGTACCCACTCGGCTAAGTCTCTACTCCCAGCCTGAACCCTCGCTTGCCAGTGTCTTCCCCCGACTAACCAGGCAGGTCCAGCCCCCCAGATGACCCTCTGGAGCGGGCCTGCACTCCCTCGGCAGCCTATCTGTAATTAGAGGGACCTACCTGGTGTCGGGTTGGGGCGTGGAGTTCACTGGTATGCTGGGCCAGCAGAGGGATGTGGACTTGCCCCTGGAGTCTCCTTTATCTCTCGGCTCCGCAGAGGGCTTTTCTACTTTTCCTCCCCAAAGCTCGGACATGCAATGACGTCCTGCTCGGCTGGTGCATACTCCTGTGCACCCCCGAAGACATCTGCCGCAGCTTCAATCCCCTGATTTCCGTGGCCATGCACTGTGGTACCTGTAGCCTCCACCAGAGGTCACCAGTGCATGGGCTGGTGGAAACCTCCCTCCCCGGGGAAGGAGAGCAGTCCTTGGGATGCTCAATCCTTCCCCATCCCTGCTGACCCCCGACAACCCGGGCTCGTTCCCAAACTCAGGTCGGCAGCGTGATGCGAGGTGTGGCGTCCAGCGCCCCAACCCTCAGCTCCACCGGGCTGGCCTCACAAGTATCAGTAACTCTGCCTCCACACCCTCTTTGTGAGTCATCTAGCTCCTCCTTTTTAGAATT
Organism: Neoceratodus forsteri; assembly: GCA_016271365.2. Classification (NCBI taxonomy): domain Eukaryota; kingdom Metazoa; phylum Chordata; order Ceratodontiformes; family Ceratodontidae; genus Neoceratodus; species Neoceratodus forsteri. The sequence goes on along the minus strand of JADMNL010000024.1, from coordinate 248,005,694 downwards.
AAAAAGTACAAACATGATTTCCTACCCAGAGGTATGTTAAATAATGTGACATCAGAAGAAAAAACGCTTCCTAAATATGACTCCTCAATTAAACATTTTCCCTTTGAACTTAGCAATCCCACACTGGCACCAAGATGTTAAAAAGCCAACAGGAATCAGCCTAAATGGACGTCCCTTTCCTGATATCATAAAATGTATATTTAGTTTCCAACTTCAAAAGCAGCAGCAGGCCATAAACTATCTCTGGAAGGAATGTTTCAATTAACTGTTTCCTTCTGGTCTGTTTTATGACATCCTATGGTTTCAGCTGCTGACCTTGTAAATTTAAAGGCCAGATCTCACACTGAAATGGTCATACACAGACCATGTATTTATAATACAGATATCATATAATAATAATAATAATAATATGAGAGGGTTTTTCCTGTGACATCCCTCCCTCCTTAGACTGAACTTTGGGGGCTCTATCCCTACATGGGATAAGTTCTACAAAGTCAGTTTACACCTCAAAACAACAGGACAAACCATCCACATTTGCATTCGCTGTACAAGCCCTATGTGAGTGTAACCCCTAGGTGACGCTATCCCAAGGACTACTACCCCTGCCTGCATGGCTAGTTGCAGGTTAAGGGGCCTGGGTACTGAAACAAGTGCCTCCACCTGGAGGTCAGGGTTGTTAGTGGTCAAGCTAACCTGGGCACAGCCCTCCGGGACACTATAACCCCCCTCTTTCCCTTCTAGTGGCTTGAGCAATATATAATAATTACTTTCACAATGACCCTTATTCACCATGCAATTACCCACATTGTTTGCACTTACCACCAGGGCTGGTTCCTCTAGCTCAACCCTGGAGATCCCCTGTGAAACAAGTTTATGCACAGCAAATAGCAACAGTACAGTACTTTTGGCACAAACTGGAACCACAGTCAAGCTAAATGCGAAAAGAGATCTGATTTATTTAGGGGACTTGAACAAGGGATGGGTGTAATCAGGTTGATTTGCTTAAAGGTTATATCAATCAAACAGTCATGCATGCACTTCAGAGTCCCTACACAGTCACACACACACACACTGGGCACCCAAGGTAGGAGGAAGGTGGGCTAGCCAGGATGGTTGCTCGGGGTAGGCCGGCATCGCAGTTGGTTGGGGCCCTGTGATGGAAGAAAGCAACATGTACAACACACACTATTTGTAATCCAGAGCCGGAGGGCTCAGTTCGTGACAGAAAAGACAACAAAGCAATCAGATGACAACACTTTAGATTTAGCTGTTGTTGCAGGGAGCTACCCCGATGTCTACTCACGATACCTGATGCAGGATACAGGCAGGACAAAATTGAGACTGCAGGTTGTTGAGCTGGAGTGCCAGGAGAAGCAGAGCCCACACGAATCACTGCGGCGTCATTTCTGTTCAAAGTGTTCAGCAGGGGGCTAATCCCCAGGCAAGTCTCTCATTGATGGCTTTCTCAGCATAGCGGGTATTCTGGCTGGACCAGTGTGACAAGGCCCAGGCCGAAGGGAGATGAATACTGAGTCAGTCTGTTGGACCTGGATGCAGCCTCCAGCAAGCAGAATACAGTTCAACACACAGTGGGGAACCAAATCATGACCCACTATCAACACACAGCACATTTACATGTAAGAAATTCTACTGTACAAGACAGATTGCTATCCAGTCGCAATTACAGGGTCTCTGCACAAGACGGGAGTTCAAAGGTGGCTAGAAATCCTGACAGGCCGATCGCTTTCAGCAAATCTTTGGTCTTCTTCAGGTTGAAGCCTGGTCACAGTTCTGTGGCTTATCTCACTCTCACAATTCAGATTCAGTCTGAATAAGCTCTATTTTCCCTCTCAGGGACAGCAGGCAGACAGGCAGGCCAAAACTGAGCCCTTTCACAGTTCTCCTGCGCGAATTACACTGGGGCTGCCGCTTGAATCACTCAAGCTGTTACCACTTTCACTTCCCAATTCAGACTGACTCTAGCTGCAAGCTGCCTGGGACATTCCCCAGGATCCAAAAGGTTCGGCTGGCTGATCTATCTGTCAATCAGTTTAAGGGCTCCCCCTCCAGGTCTGTTTTGGTGCCAAAATGCAAAAACTACAATTCCTACAGAATTTTGCTCCCACAAGACCCCTGGGGACAGGCTCCATTTTAGAGTCCCCAAAGGTACTGATTGGTGCTGACTGGCAGTCCAAAACCAAAATGGTGGTGCAATTCATAAGGTACATGCTGCAAAGAAGGCAGGTTAGACAAACTACAATATCATTACTATTCTAATGGATAATCAGCAAATAAGTACAGCTTCTAACAGAGCTCCCTCTACACTAACAGCGATGGCAGAACAGAGCGATTATCTGGTAGCCCAGGTGGGACTCGAGCATAGAAACACTCAGCCCCCCTCCCAGATTAATTATGATTGCAATCTAGGCAGCTGTTAAAGTGACAGTACACAGAGGCTTTACAGGCACTCTCTGGCAATACATTTGAACTGCTAAAATGCAGGACACCAGCCTGGCAATGAGCATTTAGGCCAGCTCAAGGAAGACTTTTCGGGAACCCCCATTTGTAGAGGGGTTACACGAGATAGTCAGGTCATACCCTTGCAAGGCAAGACTCCATCTTAATAGTCTATCATTCATCTTACCCATTTGTGCCAGCCAAACCAGGGGGTTGTGGTCAGTTTGTACCTCAACCACTGCCCAGATAAGTATGGCTCTAAATTCTTTAGGACCCACACCATGGCAAGACACTCCTTCCACAGTAGAGTAAGCCTGCTCCCTGGGAAGTAATTTTTTACTCAGGTACACAATGGGGTGATCCTTCCCTTGATTGGATGTCTGGCTCAGTACTGCCCCAATACCCACATCTGAGGTGTCAGTCTGGACTGTAAAGGGTCTGCTATAGTCAGGACTTGTCAACACAGAAGCACTGCACAGTGCCTCCTTCAGTCTGGCAAAGGCTTCTTCACAGGCTGGTTCCCAGGTAATTTTCTTAAGTATCCTTTTCTTTACTAGGTCAGATAGGGGAGCAGCCAGGGCACTGTAATTGGGTACAAATTTCCTATAGTACCCTGCTGTCCCCAGAAAACTCCTGACCTGCTTCTGGTCTGGGCCATGCCTTGATCACCTCTATTTTCACTTGGTTAGGACGGATCTGCCCCGGCCTACAACATGCCCTCTGTATGAAACTTCAACCATGGCCACCTGGCACTTCTCAGCTTTGACAGTGAGCCCGGCCCTCTGTATGCTGCCCAGTACTTCCCTAAGGTGGGACAGGTGTTCCTTCCAGCTGGCACTAAAGATGGCAATGTCATCCAGGTACGCCACGGTGTACTCCTCAGCACCATTTAACACCGGGTTCACCAACCTTTGGAAAGTGGCTGGGGCATTCTTCATTCCGAAAGGCATTACTTTAAATTCAAATAAGCCTATCAGAGTGATGAAAGCTGACCTCTACCTAGCTCTGGCAGTTAACTCTACCTGCCAATACCCCTCTGTCAGGTTAACGGTCATAAGGTATGTCGCCCCTCCCAACTTGTCCAGGAGTTCATCTGTCCTTGGCATCGGGTGGGCGTCTGACTTCATGACTGCATTCAGTCCACAATAGTCCACACAAAAATGAGTAGAGTCATCTGGCTTGGGTACAAGGACTACGGGTGAGACCCAGGGGCTGTGGGATCTCTGGATTACACCTAAATCCTGCATTTCCTCCACCTCCCTCCTAATGTCCTTTTGGACAGTCTCTGACACCCAATATGCTGTTTGCCACATGGGCGCATGCGTCCCTGTCTCCACATCATGCATCGCTAATGGGGTTAGTCCAAGCTTGGCGCTAAACAGTGGGGCAAAGTCTGCTAAAACCTCCCTTACTTCCTGGATCTTGTCCGGGGCCAGCTGGGATGACAATTTAACTGCCTTCACAGAGGACTCCCACTTGCTTTCTTCCAGCAAGCCCAGAAGGGGGGGTCTCCTTCGTCTGTACCCTTCCCAAGACTACATGCTGCAAACCACCATGTCAGCCCTATTAGCATATGGCTTTATCATGTTGACATGGTACATTCTTTCTGTATGTTTTTTGTCAGGTAACTACGATGTAGTTCATGTCATTTACCTTTCTAACTATGTTGTACAGTCCTGCCCACTCAGCATGCAGCTTGTCCTTCCAGACCGGGATGAGGACCATGACTTCCTGACCCACCATGTACGAGCGAGCTCTGGCTCTGCGGTTGTACCACACTTTGTTTTTGTTGGGCAGCTGCCAGGTTGCTCTGGACTGTCCCCATAAGCTCCTTCAGCCTTTCCCTAAACCTAAGGACATAATCCACTATGGTAGTTCCCTAGGTGGCATGCTGGCCTTCCCAGTCCTCCCGGATCAAGTCTAGGGGCCCACGTACCCGGCGTCCATATAAGAGCTCGAAGAGGGAAAACCCTGTTGATTCTTGGGGCAACTCCCTGTATGCAAACAGGTGGGGAAGATATTTCTCCCAATCCCTCCCATGCTGTTCAGCAAATGCTTGGAGCATTGACTTCAGGGTACCATTAAATCTTTCCACAAGCCCATTGGCTTGCAGGTGATAAGCATTCCTGCTGCTGCGAGGGTACAAAGGAGGTGAGGGAGACCCTTCTGCATTGGGTCCCCCCTCCTCCTATCTGGACTGCCTGCCTGTTCTCGTTGGGACCCGGGGTCTGAGGCGCCGGCTGGTTTGCAGCAGTCGGGTGGACCTCTCCTGGTAGACATCGGAAATGGAGGAAAAGAAAGTAATTTGTGGACTTTTGGAACTAAAATTATCTCGACCTGTACTGCCTTGTGTTGCTGTCCTGCTACTGTTGAGGTAGGCTAATTTCTCTTGCCGTTGTGTGGTACCGGAGAAGCGGAGGCAGAGGCGCTTTGGGCGCCAAATTTAAAAATCAGCTCCTGCACCTGACTCCTCAGCCTGCCGTATTGTTTTTGCCCAGCTGTGCTTTAAACTGAGTCCTGAGCCCTGCGGCTCATTCCTGCTGCTGCAAGGGTAGAAGGGAGGTGAGGGAGACCCTTCTGTAGTGGGTCCCCCCTCCTCCTATCTGGACCGCCTGCCTGTTCTCATCAGGACCCAGGGTCTGAGGTGCCAGCTGGTTTGCAGCGGTCAAGTGGACCTCTCCTGGCAGACATCAGAAACAGAGGAAAAGAAAGCAATTTGTGGACTTTTGGAACTAAAATTATCTCGACCTGTACTGCCTTGTGTTGTTGCTGTCCTGCGACTGTTGAGGTGGGCTAATTTCTCTTGCAGTTGTGTGGTACCGGAGAAGCGGAGGCAGAGGAGCTTTGGGTGCCAAATTTAAAAATCAGCTCCTGCGCCTGATTGGCTTCTCAGCCTGCTGTATCGCTTTTGTCCAGCTGTGCTTTAAACTGAGTCCTGAGTCCCGTGGCTCATTTCTGCTGCTGCGAGGGTACAAGGGAGGTGAGGGAGACTCTTATGCAGTGGGTCCCCCTTCTTCCTATCTGGACTGCCTGCCTGTTCTTGTCAGGACCTGGGTTCTGAGGCGCCGGCTGGTTTGCAGCTGTCGGGTGGACCTCCCCTGGCAGACATCAGAAACGGAGGAAAAGAAAGTAGTTTGTGGACTTTTGGAACTAAAATTATCTCGACCTGTACTGCCTTGTGTTGTTGCTGTCCTGCGGCTGTTGAGGTGGGCTAATTTTCGTCTCACCCACCCACCCTGTTCCCTCCTCTTCTTAAATGCTCTAGTCCCTCCCGCTAGGTTGGGGGATCCTATTGCAGTCTCTTCCTTGGCTGGCTCAGCGCCAGGCATAACTGGCACACTGAGTGTACCCTATTAACTGTGCAAGTTTAGCTTCACCCTGAATTTACTCAAGCACGCACTAACTAATTACTGTCTGTATATATGTTTGCAATTTCTGGAGCCAGGTTCAGCATCCTTCTTTTAAAAACTTAGGACTAGTTAATTTAAATGAGCATGTGTTGTAACTCTGGAGCTTGAAGCTGCAACCTACAGTCCATTTACAGTAAATTAATGCAAGGTTATCTACTAGAGCTTCCAGAACCAGAGAGACATTACATGATATCCTCAAATCACCTCTCTGAGCCTCCTGACCCTGTATCGTAGCCCTAGGAAGGCAGAACTAGGGTGAATTACCTAATCACCCTACACCTACTGCTAGGGTACTGCCCCAGAACAAATCCACTCTCGGCCCCCCCGGGCCACACAGGATGCCTCCTCTGACCTGCCAGGATGCCTCCTCTGACCTGCCACTCCGGGCCTCATGGTCTGGTTGGGGCCTCAGCCCTAAACTCCGGACCACAGGGTGCCAGGCCCTCTCTGAAGTCCCCTCCTGCCTGTCTATCTACCAAAGGCATGAAATTGGCACATCTGAACATTTGTAGCCTGTTACCTAACCTTGCAGAGCTAACAGCCTGGATGGCACATTATAACCCTGATATCTTGGGGGTCTCAGAGACCTGGCTGAAGCCCCACATCCCTGACTCTGCATGTGCCCTCCCGGGCTACAACTTTGTTAGGCAAGACAGAGTAGGGAACAAGAGAGGGGGTGGGGTGTTCCTATACTATAAGATACACTTAAATGTATCTGTCATTAGACACACCCCTCACCCATCCCATGCCTGTGAATTCTTGCATACCTTCCTCCTGCTAGGCAACACCAAAGAGGTTCACCTGATCTGTGCCTACAATCCTCCAAAGGGTGGTGTGCTAGGGCTCTCCTCCCTCCTCGGCAATCTCAGTCCCTTGGTTGGCTCCAATGAGCTATTAGTCCTAGGGGACTTCAACCTTAACTGGGTGGGCTGCAATGTCCAGCTTTACGAGCCCCTACTGGCCAGTATCACCCTCAGTCAACTCATTACTGAACCCACAAGGCCCTCCTCAAGTGAAGACAAGGGCTCACTCATTGACTGGGCGCTGAGCAACTGACTGGACAGAATTGTCTCTTGTGGGATTCTCCCAGATGTTATCTCGGATCACTCTCCCACCTATTGCATACGGGGCATCTCCCCTCCCAAAATTCCCTGCAAAGTTATCCAGATGAGGGACTACTCCAAACTTAATGTTGGAGACTACCTCTCTGACCTGCGACAATCTGACTGGTCCCAGGTTACTGCCGCAAATGACCCCTCTGGGGCCCTTGATAGCTTTCTCACTATCTTTATGCAACTGCAAAATAAGCATGCTCCCCTCACTAAAAGGAGGGTAAAGGGCACCATCACTAAGTGGCTTTACAGTGGCCTTCTCTGCCTCATGAAACAGAAACAAGTGCTGGGCGAGATACAAGGCCTCCCTCTCCACCACAGACCTCCTTGAGTACAGACAGCCGAGGAACTCCTGCAGAAGAGCCATCTGCTCTGCCAAGAGTGAGTTCTGTCAATCTGTCCTACTCTCCTCTGCCAGAAACTCAAGGAGCTTTTGGCAGAACATCAAAAACACGGTTGAAGGGTCTGCCAGAGCTCAGGTCACTGACATGCACATTGGTGGGGTAAACTGCAACAATTCCCTCACAATTGCCAATGCCTTTAACTCCCTGTTTACTGACCTGCCTACTCTTCCCTGCCAGCCCCATGACCCCAAGGACCAGCCCCCCCCATGGGGCAACCTCCCGACCTCCCTTCTACCTCAGGGTCATCTCTGTCTTGGAGACCCAGAATCTCCTTGCTGGTCTCTCCCCTCACACTGGGGCCAGGCATGACTGCCTTGAGCCCAAACTACTCAGTCTAGGGGCTTCCATCCTAGCCCGACCAATCACCCACATATTCAATAAATCGCTAATGTCGGGTACCATCCTGGACATCTGGAAAGTGGCCAAAGTCGTCCCTGCTCACAAACAAGGCAACCCTAAAGAACTCAAGAACTACTGCCTCATAGCGATCCTATCTGTGATCAGCAAGCTTCTTGAAAGGGTCATTGCCACACAGGTCACCCACTACCTGCAGGTCCACGATCTAGTCTCCCCAGCACAGTATGGCTTCAGAAAAGGGCACAGTGCCTCCATCACCCTAGCCGTTGTCACCTCTGAGATCAGGTCTGCTGCAGACCTAGGCAAACTGAAAGCCTTCGACTGGGTTGACCACTCACTCCTGTGCTCCTCCCTCCGAACCCTTGGCTTCTCCTCCCATGCCCTTGCCTGGTTCAATAATTACCTCACGGGCAGACAACAGTACATCAAATTCAACAAGGCCCTGTCTGAGCCTGCTATCGTTAACTGTGGTGTCTCCCAGGGCTCTGTCCTTGGGCCTCTCCTGTTTTCCCTATTCATAAACTAGCTGCCCTCGGCCATGGCTCATGGGCATTCTACCTAGTACGCAGACGACCTAGTCATCCTGACCAGCTTCCAGGACATCTCTGTCAATGCCAAACTAAACTATGACTTCGATCTAATTCAAACCTGGCTAAAGGATCACAAGCTCACTATCAACCTGCAGAAGACTCAGACCATGCTCTGTGGCTCTGCGGCCAGGACAAAAGCTGCCCCTGCCCCTCTGAAGATCTCATGTGCTGATGGGTCCCTCCTACCAGTTGCAGTTACTATCAAGTGCCTGGGGATGACTCTTGATCCTCAACTGTATCTCTCTCTGCACATTCACAATGCATGCAGGTCCTCAAACTGTAAGTTGGGCCTTACATACAGAGCAAAAAGTTGTCTCACCCCGGCTGCCCGTCTCGCCCTAGCCAGGGGGGTCCTCCTACCCATGCTCTGCTATGGGCTTGTCACCTTGCCCACATCACCAAAACCAGTCTCTCAAAATGGGGCACGGTGTACAACAGTGTATGTCACTTTGCAATCTCAGCCCCCTGCCTCACCCACTGCTGTGAGCTCTACTCCCAGCTTGAGTGGCTTCCACCAGAAAAGCACCGCACCTTTGTCTTAGGCTCCTTCATCAACAATGTGGTCAGAACTGCCACCCCTTCTGCCCTCGCTGCATCCCTCATAACTGCTGCCCCCTCTTACCATCTAAGATCCAGTGATTCTCATGTCCTCCTAGTCCCAAAAACCCGCACCCAAATGGGTGACCGGGCCTTTGTTGCGCATGCACCCAGTCTATGGAACTCCCTTCCAGCTAGCACTCGCTCCTCCCCTTCCCATCCCTGCTTTAAAGCCTCCCTCTGGGGCTTCCTCAAATTGGCCTTCTCCTGCCACTGCACTTAATCGAACCCCCTTGACCACTCCACAGTAACTGGCTGAGTCGTTACTGAACTTCTTTGCTTAATGGTGGTGGGTCCCTGCACCTATACACTAGTAACACATGCTGCTACTTGCAGAATTGATTGTGTTGGGTCCATCTTGGCCCTACTGCGCAATAATCATGTATATGTTACTGTTCTATCTACTGCTCTGTCTTTAGGGACGTTGTTGCCCTGATATGAAATGAAATGAAATGAAACTTTATTTATATAGCGCCTTTCTTAAACCAAGACGCCTTACAGTAATTTAAAACAATAACCAATAAATAATAAACACAGGTCGATAAATAATTCATACTAACTCTGAGCTCCGTCACAATACATTAATAAAAATTTATCTTTGACCATATATAGGTCTTGAGGGCCTTTTTAAACTCCTGTTGGTTACTGCCTCTACCTTGCTGTTTATCGCCCTCCCACTTGTAATGTAAATCCCTTGATGCTTGTGTATTACCCTGCTTTGTTGTTGCTCTTGACGATACCTTGTACATGTCTCTGTCTGATGTGTTTGAATGTACCCCGTAATCTCCCGGGTCATACCTGAAAATAGGCACTTGGTTGTCTAGTGTGCTTACCTGGTAACCAAAAGCAAATAAATAATGAGGTGTCATGCATCTCTGCACCACCCCACACTTCTCCCACAAACATTTCATCAGGTCCGACATGAAGGAACCCCTCAATTGGCGATTACCTTCTGCAGAAACCCAACACGGGAGAAAATCCCAAGTAAGGCATCTGCCACTTTGTCTATCCCCAGTGAGGATAGGATGACTACCTCGGGGTACTGGGTGACATAATCCACCACAGTCAGGATCAACCTCTTCCCGGAGGACCTATGGGTATTTAAAGGCCCTACAATATCCATTCCCACCCTCTGGAATGGCTCCTCCACTATGGGCAATGAATTACAGCAGCTTGGGTTCTCTTAACCACCTTCCATATTTCTTGGCACCGGTGACAAGACCTGCAATACTCCTTCACCTGCTGGGTGAAGTTGGGTCAATAGAAATTCTGGGCCAACCGCTGCGTAGTGTGCGCGATTCCCAGATGACCAGACAAGGGAATATCATGTGCAATCCTGAGCAATTGCTCACAGTACCCCTGGGGAACGACAAGCTGCCTGCCTATTACCCCTCCCTCAGTCTTAGCATCCTGCGTGTACAGCAGTCCACTGTCCCAGTAAATTCTGTGTTTCCCCTCACCTCCTTGTACTACAGAGTCTGCCCAAGCCCTCAGCTTCTCTAGACCAGGATCAGTTTTCTGAGCAGCTGCAAACTCCTTACACATTCCCAAGGCATGGGACAGGTTCCCTTCAGTGACTAAACTAGGGTCCCTAGCTCTAGCATCAGGGCAGTCAGGATCACTGTCGTCCCTAACCCTCTGACAATGGATCACCTCTCCTTTTTTGGAGTAACCCTCCATAGGTGTTTGGTTAACTGCTACTGGGGAAATTTCTACCCCGTTTCATTGGTCTCCATATCAGGAGACACAGGCTGGGGAACCAGCCTCCCAGTGGTTTCCACAGTGGCTTCTGTGGGTTCCAGGGAACTACAATTTTCCCTTGCCGCTTGGCTACAGGTAACTGCACACACCATCCCGTTTGAGATTGTTGTCGAGGATTACATAAATGGCTAAAGTTTCTGCTACAGTGACCTGTTGCACAGTTCCCCCCGCCTCACCCCAGTCTAGGAAAACACTAGTGAGTGGCAATATTTTCTCCTCTCCACCCCTTGTGCAGTTACAAATTTATTGGGTATAAGCTGACCAGGCTCTACCAGATCCCCTTTTATCAATGTCAGAGATGCCACTGTGTCTTTTAACCTTTGTGTCTGTACACCATTCACAGTGACTGGGTGCATGTGTGTTCCCTCATGTTCACAGGCATGCTTCCAGGGACACACAAACCACCCACTTCTTTCCTAGCACCACCTTGCGTATTGCTCATCCTTTTGGAACACTGTCTGGCAATATGCCCAGTTTCTTTGAAAACTCAACATTCATTTCTTTTCTCAGAAAAATCTTTTCTTTGAAACCTGGGGCTAACTGGTTTTGGTGGAGGCAGTGAGGGTTTTAGCTGCCCTGAGGGCGCGCTTTTCCCTTTTTGCACTGCCATGCCGGCCCCATTTGCTCTCACAGCAGGTCTGCGCTTGGCATAGTGGTCCGAGAGTTCAGCAGCCTCTTGCACTGTTTTTGAATCTCGGACCTCCAGCCAGGTTTTCAGCTCTGCTGGACATGCCCCAAAAAACTGCTCTAACAATACAGCATTTTCAATTTTATCTACAGAGTTTGCTTCAATTCCTTCCCACCAACGTTTTAAACATTGACGTTGTTTCGTGGCGAGCTCCTCGTAGCTCATGTCAGGGCTTCTCCTGAGCATATGGCATTTAGCTCTGTATGCTTCTGCAGATAAAGCAAACTTTTTTAAAAGTGCAGCTTTAAGTTCGTTGTAATCATTACTGTCCTCATTGTCCTTTTGACCCAATGCATCCCGAGCTTTCCCAGTAAGTAGCGGGGATAGCTGGAAGCACCAGGAACCTCTAGGAATATCTGCCTGAATACAAACTTTTTCAAAGGAATTTAAAAAGGCATCCATATTCTCCCCCTCTTTAAATTCAGCTATCAATTTGGAATTTAATTTGTAACCCAGTCCTGTAGTTCCAGTTAAACCCAAGCCACTTACCTGCTCTGGTGCTGGTGGTTGGAGTCGTAGCTTCTCCTGTTCATGTTGCCTCTGGCACTCACGCTCTTCACGATCAGCCTCTCGCTGTTCTCGCTCCCTCTTCTCTACGGCTCGCTGGCACTCATGCTCATGCTCTTCGCGGTCAGCTTCTCGATGTTCTCGCTTCCTCTTCTCCTCTGCAGCTCCAGCTCCATCCTGCTGGACTGAATCTGCAGCTTGATCATTTCTGGCTTCAGAATACTGGTGACTGTCCCCTGCTGCTGTGGACCTTGGCTTGCACTGGCCCTGCTGTCCTCACCAGATCTGGACACTGCACTGGCCCCTCCACATCAAAGGTTCAGTCCTTTACAGTCATGGACTGTGATTCGACACTCTGGGCATCAGCTGCAATCAGAGCATCCATGTGGTTCTGCTTGTTGGCTCTCCCTTGGTGCAGGACTCCTCCCTCCTTGCACAACTGCTTCAGGTAGTTTGCAGTGTGCTCGCTGTAGTTGGAAGCCATCTTCTTCCCTAACTATGGCTATTCTAACTTGCACATGGAAAAAACATAGAAACATAGAATTTGATGGCAGATAAGGACCGCTTGGCCCACCCAGTCTGCCCATTTCCCTACCTGATGGATAAGCTGCAGATTCTAGTTAATCAACAGCTTACTTTCTCCTGCCCCCCCACTAGAATTGCCTTATGCCTGTCCCATGCATTCTTGAATTCTCCCACTGTTCCTGACTCCACAACTCTCTCTGTGAAAAAATACTTTCTAACATTACCTGTGAGCCGACCCCCTCTATCTTCAAAATGTGCTTCCTTATTCTTGCACATCTCTTCTTCTGCAAGATACTACCCTCTTGTACCTTGTTAATTCCCTTGAGATACTTGAAAGTTTCTATCATGTCCCCCCTCCCTCCTTTCCTCAAGGGTATACATATTAAGCTGCTTTAGTCTCTCCTCGTATGTCTTCTGGTGCAGACCTTGCACCATTTTGGTTGCCCTCCTCTGAACAGCCTCCACTCTGTCTATGTCTTTGCGGAGATGGGGTCTCCAGAATTGCACACAGTACTACAGATGGGGTCTCACTAACTGTCTGTAGAGAGGGATAACAACTTCCTGTTTTCTACTGCTGATGCCTCTCCCTGTGCATCCCAGTATTCCCCCAGCCCTCCTTACTGCCTTCTCACATTGCTTGCCCACCTTTAGGTCATCTGATATAATTACTACTAGGTCTCTTTCGATTTTTGTTGTTGCTATTAACTCACCCCCCATTGTGTACTCTTCCCCAGGGTTTTTGTTTCCCAGGTGCATTACTTTGCACTTCTTTGCACTGAATCTGAGCTGCCATGTATTTGACCATTCCTCCAACCTTGCCAAGTCCCTTTTCATTCTTTCCACCCCACCTTGTGTATCAACCCTGTTGCAGATCTCTGTGTCATCTGCAAAGAGGCATACCTTTCCTTCCAGGTGCTCTCTAATGTCACTTATAAAGATATTAAAGAGGACCGGTCCCAGTACCGAACCCTGCGGTACCCCACTAGTTACCCTCCTTTCTTCACTGTGGACTCCATTTACTATTACCTTTTGCATCCTGTTGTCCAGCCAGTTTTTTATCCAGGCTACCACCTTGAAACCCACTCCAAGTTTGGCTAACTAGTATATTACTCTTTTGTGTGAGACTGTGTCGAATGCCTTGCTAAAATCTTGGTAGGCCATATCCACAGCCCGTCCCTGGTCTACTACTTTGGTCACCCAGTCAAAGAAATCTATTAGGTTCGTCTGACATGACCTTCCTGCTGTGAAACCATGCTGTCTTGGGTCCTGTGCCCCACTGACCTCTAGGTACTCAACAATTCTTTCCTTCAGAAGTGATTCCATCATTTTCCCTACCACTGAAGTCAAACTAACTGGTCTGTAGTTTCCTGCCTCTGCCTTGCTCCCACTTTTGTCAAGTAGAATCACATTTGCTCTCCTCCAGTCCTCAGGTACCACTCCATCCTCCCATGATTTGTTAAAGAGAGTAGTCAGTGGTGTTACTAGTTCTACCCTTAGTTCTTTTAGTATTCTTGGGCGAATCCCATCAGGCCCCATTGCTTTGTCCACCCTCAGTTTTAAGAGTTCTTTCAAAACCCTTTCTTCTGTAAATGGACTGGTATCAACCCCCTATTCAGAGTTTCTCCCTTGTTTGGTTTAGGCACCTCCCCCTCCTCGTCTGTTGTGAATACTGAGCAGAAATATTCATTCAGTATCCCTGCTTTTTCACTGTCACCCTCTGCCCACATTCCCTCCCTTTATTAAGTCTCCGTATTCCTCCCTTGGTCTTTCTTCGCTCCCTAATGTACCTATAAAAGGTTTTATCCCCCTTCTTAACAGAGTTGGCTATCTTTTCCTCAGTTTGTGCCTTTGCTATTCTGACTGCCTTCCCTGCCTCCTTCTGCTTTAGTTGATAAAGTTCTCTGTCCTGCTCCTTCTGTGTTTCCTTATAGTTCCTGAATGCTATCCTTTTCTCCTTAACCGTCCCTGCCACCTCTTTTGAGAACCATGGTGGTTTTTTCCTTCATTTTGTTTTATTGATTTGCTTCACACAAAGGCTTGTTGCCTCTGTGATGGCTGTTTTGATTATTCCCCATTGTTCCTCCACCCCTCCTTCTTGCCCATTTGTTAGTGCTTTTCTAAGGCACTCTCTCATTTTCCCAAAGTCAGCCTTCCTAAAGTCCAATACTCTTTTTTTTGTATGGCTTGACTCTTTGGCTGTGTTTATTATGAACCACACCGTTTGGCGGTCACTTGTTCCCAGATGGCTACCCACTTCTAAAACTGAGATCCTTTCTCCTTCCCCCATTTGAGAGTACCACGTCTAAGATTGCTCCCTCCCGAGTGGGTTCCAACACTAGCTGTCTGAGGCATGCCCCCTGTAGGGCATCAAGAATGACCCTGCTCTTGGATGTGCCTGCAGCAAAGGTACTCCAGTTAATATCTGGCATATTCAGGTCCCCCATCAACAATATCTCCCCTTTTTCTGACATTTTAAGGATGCCTTCTATCATTTTCTTGTCCATTTCCTCCCCTGAGAGATGGGGATCTGTACACAACCCCATGAGGATTGTGGTGCCATTTCCTGTCTCCAGGGTGACCCATAGTGACTCATCAACTTCCTGTTTACTCTTTAGTTCTGTTGCTTTAATCCCTTCCCTCCTATAGAGAGCTACTCCTCCTCTTCTTTTACCCACCCTGTCCCTCCTGTAGACTGTGTATCCTGGTATGTTGACTTCCCACTCATAGTTCTCTGTGTACCATGTTTCAGTGACTGCCACAATATCCAGGCATCCCTCTTCCATTAAGGCCACTAGTTCAGGGAGCTTGTTGCACAGACTACGGGCATTGGTACTCATCACCTTCCATTTATTTTTTATTGCCTTACCCCTTTTAGCCCCATCCCTGTCCTTAACACCTTTTCCTGCATTTATCCCTGTCCTGCTCCCTACTGACTTCTCTGCCTTGTAAGCAAAATGATATAGTTCTGTTTTCTTTAAAAATAAAAATCACTGCCTTATTTTTGCAAGTGAGCTGTACCGTATTAAGCTGACACACTGAACTGTTAAAGTTTGTGTTACCAATATTTTTTTATTGCACCACTGCCAACCAAATCTGCCACAAATGCACTCTGCAGGTCAGGCCCTCTGCTCCCACACTGCCAACCTCAGAGCACAATAGTATGAACAGGTAACAGACAGGGTAACCCTCCTGTCTCCTTTGAGTCTGAATCACCTGTAGTCTCAAGTTCTGGGGGGATTCAAACTGCAAACCTTATGCTAGCATACCCAATTAACAGGCTCAGACACGTACCCTCTTCGGGGAATGCAGTACAATCCTTCGCCCAGGGGCACCTAACCAGGTATTCAAAATGAACCCTTAAATCTCTATAAGAGACCTTAGGTATATTCTTACCTTTTCCGAGCTAAGCAACACCATCAAGGCCCTTGCACAGTTGTCAGACTTATTGGCAATTCAGTAATAACATGCAAAAATGACTGAGGAGACCCAGGCAGTATCTTAAGGAAAATGTTTACTAAAAATGGATAAAAACAGTAAGAGAAAATACACAACAAATATAAAAAGCTTACAATCTCAAAAGAAAATGGGAAAGTTACAGAACAAAACTCCTACCACAATACTCTTAGATCTTTTCTATCTAATGTATTACCTCTGTAAGTGCATTTTAAATTAGAGAGATCTTTGTTTCTTAAGAGCCTAAGATGATATGACATACATTTCAGACACAAGTATCAGTTTAATTCTGTCTCCACACCCCCTTTGTGAGTCATCTAGCTCCTCCTTTTTAGAATTAAAAAGTATGAACATGATTTCCTACCAGGAGGTATGTTAAATAATATGACATCAGAAGAAAAACACAACACTTCCTAAATATGACTCCTTAATTAAACATTTTCCCTTTGAAAATAGCAATCCCACACTGGCACCAAGGTGTTAAAAAGCCAACAGGAATCAGCCTAAATGACATCCCTTTCTTTATATCATAAAATGTATATTTAGTCTCTAACTTCAAAAGCAGCAGCAGGCCATAAACTGTCTCTGGAAGGAATGTTCCAATTAAAGGGGCACTGTCAGGCTTTGGTGGTATTTTTTCCACCTCGCAATCCTAGTGTTTTTTGCTCCTCACATTCACATAGAAAGCACACTGAATTAATGAAAGAAAGAAAAAAAATGCTGTTTTTAATGCAGCATTACTTTTCAGCCGGGACGGCTAATTCTCCCCCTGCCTGCAGCCTGGCACGTTCACAAGTGTTCTTGGTGCCGGAGCACCTGTAGGCTCGTTCATGAGCACTTTCGTTTTTTCAGAAGGCATATGAGTGTATTCAGAAATCTAAATCTACAGGGATCAACAAGACTGTCAATGTAACTCTTTCTTTGAAACAAGCAGTATATCTCATAGGACAAAACACTTTGAAAAGTGAAGCCGTGACCCTTGGCATGCGCAGTAACATGGGGGTTTCCACCAACAGGTTTTTCATCTACCAGACAAGGATAGTACCTTGGCAGGTACTCTGACTTAAATTAACCAGGCCCGCTACGAATGGGCCTTCAATAATCAGGTGGTGCAAGTGATCTTCAGGAGGTGGGGCATTCCAGTGGTACATTTGTTTGTATCCCACTACAACTACTACTTGCCACAGTGCTATTGCAGACCATCTGATCGGGAAACAGTCCCCATGGATATTCTGGCTTTGAATTGGTCAGGAGGCACTTGTATGCTTTTCACCCCGGTGTACAGAGCATTGCTCAGGCTCAAGTGCCAATCAGCATTATCCGCTTTGATAGCACCAGTCTGAGCCAGACACCACGGTGCACTCTGCTATTCTCAATGTCTGTGGCCAAACCAATGCACCAACCTCAGAGGCACAATTTACTGCCTCCATTCAAGGGAGGCTCCTGTACCCCAATCCCAAGTCACTTAGGCCTAAAGCAGGGCTTTGAGAACCTAGAATATGCAGGCTTGCATCTTTCTAAAGTGTCTTGGACATTCTAAGGGGTCACAGAAAGCCCTCCATTGGGAAACCCTATGCTACAAAATGGGAAATGTTTTCTATTTGGATACCGGCACAGACTGGTGTCCCAGCTGTGCTGCACTGTCTTACCTATTTGCAATTACTGGGCTTGCACTCCAGTACCTTAAAAATCCACCTGGCCGCAGCATTTGCATACATCTCAATTGGGCAGAGTATTTATCTGGCTTTATACCCAATCTTCAGAAGGTTCTTTAACAGCACTGTCTGCTTGCACTCCCTCACAGGGAACCAGTGCCAGCATGATACCTAAATGTGTGCATAGCTAGGCTCATGGGTTTCCCTTTGTGAACCTAAGCATTCAGCTCATTTGAAATATGGCACATGAAACACTGTTTTCCTTGTGCCATTACACAGGACTGCATTTCATTCCACAGAAACAAAATGGTCCTGAGAACAAACAGGAAGTTCCTTATTAAAGTGGTTTCTAAATTCCATTTGAACCAAACCATTACCTTATTAGTCTTTTTCACTGAACACTCTAGTTTTGGTGAAAGGGGACTCCACAGCCTGGATGTCAAAAGAGCTTCTAACCACTACTTGACAGCCACAGAAGTCTATAAGCAGGACAGAAAACAGCTTTTCCTGACCTATAAGGGTAAAAAGAAAGGGTAACCCTGTTTCAAAAGGTCCATTTTTCACTGGATTCATTAGTTTCATAAGATTGAATAGGTCCAGTAGTGTTAGCCATGTTGACCTGGCCAAACTGAGTGCTAAACTGAAAGCTTTTGTTATTGTAATATTTATCAAGTTAGTTTTAAATTTATGAACAGTACAACACATCAGGTTTCTTTACCCTAAGGCTGGAAAGGAGCCCCAGCAGGATTTAGAGTCCATTCCACAAAGGGCACAGCTGCTACTATAGCAGCTGCCAGGGATGTTCCCTTGGTGGACATCTGTAAAGCAGCTACCTGGAAATCAGTACATGCCTTTACAAAACACTGCAGGCTGGATATTCAGTCCAAAGGTGATGCCAAGTTGGGCACAGCAGTCCTGCAGAGTCGGTTTCCAAAGTAGATTCTGTACCCACCTCCAAAGGTACTGCTTCTTAGTCTGCAAGAATATCTGAGTATTACTGGGGTAAGAAGAAATAGTTAGTCACCACAGTAACCTTGTTTCTTCCCAGTGATACTCAGGTATTCATAACTTCCCCCCCACCTCCCCTTCTAGAACCAGTAGCCTCTGCACTCCTAACACTGTTTTCAGGGGTGTCTATACCACACTCTGCCACATATTCTGTGATTGTGTTCACTATTGTTGTTCCCCCTTTTCAGGTGATTGACATTCAGGAGCATTTTTTCATGTATTATGCCCTCATGCTGAAAGCCCTTTTGGATGTTATGGGAGTTCCTACAATAATTGTTATTATTTAGTGATATTGTTATTTTATTATT
Source organism: Neoceratodus forsteri (assembly GCA_016271365.2). Classification (NCBI taxonomy): domain Eukaryota; kingdom Metazoa; phylum Chordata; order Ceratodontiformes; family Ceratodontidae; genus Neoceratodus; species Neoceratodus forsteri. Next base: position 247,986,862 of record JADMNL010000024.1, on the reverse strand, counting down.
ATCATTATTACACGTAGTCCTAGTGGGGCTGTCTTTCCAGGTTTCCAGGAAATCTGAGGGGTTTAGAACTAAGGCAGTTAGTAGAAGGCAGCATTTCAATAGTGGCATGTGCAAAAGATTCCATCATTTGCATATGTTCCATCTCTCCAGGCAGCACTATCTTAAAGGGTCACTGCAAGAAGTTATGAATACCTGAGTATCACAGGGAAGAAACAAGGTTACTATGGTGAGTAACTATTTCTTCTGCACACAAACTATGAATTGGGACCAGCCGCATACTTGGGTGTAGGGCTCTTAGTGCTGGCTGCTCCCCTTTAAAGCAGGCCTGGATGAGTGCCTGTAAAACAGCCTCAGGGAACCCTGCAGTTTGTAGCCTGCCGAACAACTGAGTAGAAGCTACCCTCTATGAGGCACCCTCCCCAAACTTCCAGGCTCCTCAATCCAGATGTCCAGTCAAACAGTCATAAGAAATTAATGACGGACTCCTACAAAATCAAGTCCCACAAAAGAACAAACAAGGGAATCCAAAACGAAACCCCTCTTGTAACTAAGAGGGCTGCAAACAACAGCTAACAGTCACAGTCACATACTGTATTGCCAATGGAACCTTGGGCCGACAGTTGAGAAAAGGCATCAAATTGCCCTGCATAGGCATTTGATGAGTTGGGCAGTCTGTTTCTACACAGAATAGCGCACAGGTTTTCCAGTTCCATGTAATACTTTAAGTGGGACACTAGATTTATCCTTGGACTTTTTACTGCGTGTCTTGAGCACCTGTAAATTGGTTAACACCAAAGAGGGACTGTTGTACAAGGTCAAGCCTAGTCTCACCCTTTCTACCCGCTTAGCCATAGTCCGTGGAGTCTTACTTCCTAAACTTACCTAAGGGTGTCTGCTTTCTGTGCTTCAGTCAAATTTACCTTGCAAAAGTAGGATGTAATATATAACATTTGTCACTTCGCCTTGCCTCTGAACCACCTTATCCATCACTGTATGTTACACTCTACATGGGGATGGCTTCCTCCTACAGTTCTGCAAGATTTAACCTTAACTGGGGTCATTTTATAAAGGAAAGCAGTTATAAACAGAGGCTCTCCACCCCCAAAGCCTTACCCTTCCCCCCAAATTAGGATTTTTCAAGGGGAAAAAATGTTTTTAGGTATTTTAACTTAATTTATTTTAACGTTGTAAAATTTGGAAATCCACAACATGGTGGATGCTGCATGGTTCCAGTTCATTGTAAAAGTGTGGTGCCGTACAGTTTGCCTCAGTACTGTTGAGAAGAGGGCTGCACCAGTCACCTTATGGGCTCCCAGTGGCACCATCAGCTGTGGTAAGGGGGTGGCAGGGTGATGTACCCAGTGCAGGTGGTGTTCGGGGGCTGCTAGATGACAAGAACTTCTTTTAATAAATGGCGGTAAGTGGTCGGAGGATGGGGGGAGCCACTAGATGTCCAGGACTATCTGGAAACCTATGCGGACAGAGATCAGAGGGTGGAGGAGTACCACTGGACACCAGGGAATGTTTTATTTTTACCATGGAAGAGGATTGGAGGGTGGGGGGTGCAACCGAACACCAGGGACTGCTTGTGCTTTTATTTGGATGGGGTTTGGAGGGTGGGGTGGTGCTGCTGGACACTAGGGACAGCTTGTGTTTTTATGTGGATGGGGTTTGGAGGGTGGGGGTAATGCTGCTTGACACCAGGGACTACTAGTGTTTTTATGTGGATGGGGTTTGGAGGGTGGGGGTAGTGCTGCTTGACACCAGGGACTACTAGTGTTTTTATGTGGATGGGGTTTGGAGGGTGGGGGTAGTGCTGTTGGACACCAGGGACTACTAGTGTTTTTATGTGGATGGGGTTTGGAGGGTGGGGGTAGTGCTGCTGGACACCAGGGACTACTAGTGTTTTTATGTGGATGGGGTTTGGAGGGTGGGGGTAGTGCTGCTTGACACCAGGGCCTACTAGTGTTTTTTTGTGGATGGGGTTTGGAGGGTGGGGGTAGTGCTGTTGGACACCGGGGACTACTTTTGTTTTTATGTGGATGGGGTTTGGAGGGTGGGGGTAGTGCTGTTGGACACCAGGGACTGCTTGTGTTTTTATGTGGATGGGGTTTGGAGGGTAGGGGTAGTGCTGCTGGACACCAGGGACTACTAATGTTTTTATGTGGATGGGGTTTGGAGGGTGGGGGTAGTGCTGCTGGACACCAGGGACTGCTAGTGTTTTTATGTGGATGGGGTTTGGAGGGTGAAGGTAGTGCTGCTGGACACCAGGGACTGCTAGTGTTTTTATGTGGATGGGGTTTGGAGGGTGCGGGTAGTGCTGCTGGACACCAGGGACTGCTTGTGTTTTTATGTGGATGGGGTTTGGAGGGTGGGGGTAGTGCTGCTTGACACCAGGGACTGCTAGTGTTTTTATGTGGATGGGGTTTGGAGGGTGGGGGTAGTGCTGTTGGACACCAGGGACTGCTTGTGTTTTTATGTGGATGGGGTTTGGAGGGTGGGGGTGGTGCTGCTTGACACCAGGGACTACTAGTGTTTTTAGTGGATGGGGTTTGGAGGGTGGGGTAGTGCTGTGACACCAGGGACTGCTAGTGTTTTATGTGGATGGGGTTTGGAGGGTGGGGGGTAGTGCTGCTTGACACCAGGGACTGCTAGTGTTTTTATGTGGATGGGGTTTGGAGGGGGGGTGGTGCTGCCTGACACCAGGTACTGCTAGCGTTTTTATGTGGATGGGGTTTGGAGGGTGGGGGTAGTGCTGCTTGACACCAGGGACTACTATTGTTTTTATGTGGATGGGGTTTGGAGGGTGGGGGCAGTGCTGCTTGACACCAGGGACTACTAGTGTTTTTATGTGGATGGGGTTTGGAAGGTGGGGGTAGTGCTGCTGGACACCAGGGACTGCTAGTGTTTTTATTTGGATGGGGTTTGGAGGGTGGGGGTAGTGCTGCTTGACACCAGGGACTGCTAGTGTTTTTATTTGGATGGGGTTTGGAGGGTGGGGTAGTGCTGCTTGACACCAGGGACTGCTTGTGTTTTTATGTGGATGGGGTTTGGAGGGTGGGGGTAGTGCTGCTGGACACCAGGGACTGCGTGTGCTTTTATTTATTTATTTTTTTTCTTAGTACTTTTTACCTTATGGCTCCCAATCTGCCCATTACGTCTTGGCATCCCCTGTCATCCGGCCACCATCAGGTCCACTTCAGCCCCTATAGAGCCCCTGCTGCCAACTACCCCCACGGTGGGGCAGCAGTGAGTCCCCCTTACTCCTGCCGACACAGAATCCAGCATTGCAGCGGTGCTCCCAAGGTCGAGTGTCCCGTAGACGGCCATCAAGCCACCGCGATCGGTCACCATTTTTCCTCCTCTACTAGTGGCTTGCATGAGTGGGGCATGCACTAATGCCAAGGTTGGGAGCATGCATACGTCTGCACACACACTCCCTCCTGGCACCATGCCCCAACTCATTCCTCCCCTAGCACAGCATCAGTGCAGTGTCCCCCCAGCCTCCGCTAGGGGTGCCAACTCACTGACCACTGAAACCCCCCTCCCCGGAAAGGTAGAGCAGCCTTCGGATGCTCAATCCCTCTCCTCCCCTGCCAACCCCCGGCGACCGGAGTCTGTTCCCGAACCCAGGTCGCCGGCATGAAGCGAGGTGTGGCATCCAGCGCCTCAACCCTCAGCGCCACCAGGCTGGGCTGCTTGTGCTTTTATGAGGGTGGAGTTCAGAGCATGGGAGTGGAGCATGCCAATAGACACCAGGGAGCAGATGTGCTCCCCCCAACCACCAACTTGGTAGTTGGCTGCAATGGCTCTGCTGGCAGCTAGGGCTGTCTGGAGTAAGTCGGGCTTTTTCTCGGTCATTGCACTGCGCAAAGTGGCCTATGCTAAACCTGTTGAACAACGCAAATGCACTGAATATAGACCAGCACTGCACCTTTATTCATGTCCCTGCCCCTCCCTTTGCCCACCAAAAACATTATCTTTTTGTGTGTACACTATCCATTTTAACACGCGCACCTTCCCCCTTTGAATAATGCATTCGGGAGCAAACGGCATGCAATCAGTTTGCCCACAAGGCAGACTTTTGAATATCTGGCCCTAAGTGTCTACAGAGAACTTGTGTTCCTGGTCCCATCAGCTCCAGTGCAGAAGTCGTATGTAACCCCCTTGTTACCTGGGGTTACTAGAATCCCAGTAAGACCTAGTGGTAGGCAGGGAAGGCAGCTTGTGAAACTCCAGTTAAATGGGTTTCACACTGTCTCACTCTGTTCTCAGTCACAGCTGAGACTTGAGAGATGACATCACCATAGAACTGTCGCAGCTGCATAAGCCACATTGGAATCTGCAGCTCAGGGAGTGAGTTAAGAACTTTGGGAGTTTTCAAAGTCAGTCTTGAGTTTGTCCTAAAGCAAACAGGAAGGAAATCATCCTGTTTTACCTTTTAAGTGGTGGAGACCGCGTTTTAGGTCTCAGTGCCCCCTCCCTCGGGGGGGGGGGAGAAAAGTTCTCTGTGGGTCCCAGGGGCAATCCTCTTTACCCACTATGGAAGGAAGCTGCCTGGTTTTTGTCAGTATGTTCTTGTATAACAGCAAAGAAAGTGTTACTTCGCCTGTGGGGCACCTGCAACGAAAGGGTGAGTGTTTGGCTCCATTTGAAGGGGCAAACAAATCGTTTTCTTCAGTTGGGAAATGGATGTGGACTGCTATTTGGGAGGACTATGTTACTAGGACAAACAAATAGAGCAGTCAAAAAAGTCTAACGTTTTAATGGATTTCAAGTAATGCTGTAGAGGGGGTGCTTCAGGTCATCCACCGTTTAATCTACATTTTCACAGTTTGAAGTTTGTTTGTCCAGAGAAATGGCCGGGTATGGGCTGTGGGAGCTGGAGGTGGGAACACCCCATCTTTAGTGACCAGGTCCACCTCTACGGATTTCTTCTGTGATTTGCTACTTGCCTCATGCGCCTGGCCAGTGATGAGGTGGGTACCCAGACGTGGGTCGCAACTTGAAAATCTCTCTAGGCCGCAGACTCTAAGTGGTGTGGGGAGCCACAGTTTGGGAGTCTCCTTGTTTGATGGGAGTCTTTCCAAGTAAAGTTTGGGTTCATTCTTCAAGTGGACCGTCAGTCAAGTGGCCGGCAGGGGAGCCGGGCCAGTCGGGCTGTGTATCCAAAGCACATGCAAAGTCCGGGCTGAGTGCCTGGTGGGTCCAGAGCCAGACAATGTAAAAATGTCTTCATTCTCCAATGGACCGCCTTAAGTCTCTATCTGCATATACAGTGAACATAGCCCCTTGGGGGACCATACAAGGCTTTGTCATGTTTCATCTAGTTTTGAATAAAGCCACACTGAAAAATCCCAATCCTGGTTCTGGACATTACAGTTATTGCTTCCTGTAGTTGGATTTACTTAGGTGCCCTGTGCAGAGTAGCCAAACCTAGGTCCCTTGTGCCAGGTAACCTCATCCTCCCCGAACCCAGGTCCCCACCAGGTATTGCTGCCAACGCCAACAGCATGCCACCTGTCGTTTTAGTAAAAAGGCAGGGGTGAGGGGTTACACGTAGCTCTAGGGCCCAGCTGTCTATGAAGAGCTTGTGTTCCATGTCTCTCATCAGCTCCAGTGTAGAAGCACATGGCTCTGTGACCCACCCTTCTGCTCACAAAAACTTGGTACACACCAGTCTATACAACAGAGAGGTAGAAATGGCAGTTTTTGACAACATTGTAAAGACTTACGTACTCTGTCATCTTCAGTGGACTGTTGATGTAGGTCTTGATGATCGGGAAGAGGTCATAGACACCACTTACCAGGAAAGCACCTGCACAGAAAGGGAAAGAAAAAACAGTTCTGGGGTGCTGCCTTTGTTCTCAGCAAGGTCAAGTGTTGTGCACAGGCGAGATCAGGGTCTCAACAGCTCTGCAAAGTGCCCAAGAGTGGGTGGTGAAGGGAAAAGATGCCAAGGGGCTTCCCTGATATTTCTGTCAGACATTTCAGGAAAAAGACTAACCCAAGCCTGTGGGCCCTGAGTCACCCCATCGTACTTTCTTTCATTCTAATCACACTTCTTGTTCTCTCTCCTGATGTCCCCTTGATGGGCTCCAACAAAGCATTGTTTGTTTTCACAATGAGATGTAACCCTGGCACCATCCATCTGAAGGGCTACACTACCCCTGCCTTGCTGGCCCGAACAAGGTTGAGGGGCCTGGGTTCCTACTTTAACTTTCAACTGGTTCTTCCCCCCCCCCGAATAACATAAATGTGCAGTGCCTCCACCCAGAGTATACCTTTAAGTAGGCTAGAATAATACCTGATACAGCCCTCTGGGATGCTGTACCCACCCACCCCAAACATGACCCACAATTCAAAACCCCACATTTCAAACATTTTGCAATTAGTGACGCTCTATAATAATATGCTCGCACACAATAGGTTATACATTGACAACAACAACAATTTACTGACATGGGGTGAGGGTTGGGAACAGTGAGATGGAAGAAGAGGTCAAGCTGTTTACAGTTTATTAGATTTGGCATTTCTTTAATTGGGTTTAGATAATCATTTTGCATGTAGATTTAAACAATAATCACCAACCTCTTAAGTAGTTAGACAAACTGGCTATCTAGCTAGCTGAACTTGGCTTGGCAACAATATTAAACTATTTACAAGTCAGTCCGGGTGAAACAGGGCTGACCCTGTGTACTCAGTTTGGTTGTCATCATAGGAAAGTTACAATCAAGCTGTGCAAAGCAGATTTGGGTGACTGCAGCAGGTGGGCTCTGACATCCAGAGGCTAAGAGGCTAGGCAAAGGCTTACAGCTAGGACCCGAATACTGACTACATGATCTTGTAGCTTTTGCAGATGGAAAAATACCTTTAGCTTCTTCTATAGTACTGGCTGAAACCACCTTTTTGGAACAGACTGGTACTGGGCCAGCACGCTTCAGACCCCACATCTAGGCTATACTCCTTAGGGGATGCGCATATGGCATCCTAGGCGGCACACTATCAGGCTGTTTCCCATGCCAGTCCGAAATTGTTGTGTTGCATTCAGCGCATTTATCCATTCACTCAGAGTAGTCACAGTCCATTCAGTCATGTGCCAGCGTGGCCACCTCCATGACCTTCTCAAGCTTAGACCAAGTTTTTACTAAGGGTGCTTCTTCCCTAGGGTTAGGGTGACCTCGACTCTCACAGTCCGTGCAATGTAACTTGAATCCTTAACATCAGTCAGAGCTTGAGGCTTGGCTCTCTACCACTGCAGACTTTACTTGTTAGCAAACTGATACTGCATCTTCTCTCAAGTTTGAAACTCAAAATCACAGTCCCTTGTGGCTTTGCTGTTAGCAGCTCCAACTTGGACATTCATTGGCCTCCCAGCACTGTTAGCAAAAGTTCCTAGTGGTTAGGGACCCCCAGTCCTGCAAGTATGTTACACAGTCACATTCAGCATTGCACAGACAGGGAAATCCACAGTCACTCAATTGGTAGACGTCCACCCTATCCAGGCGCTGATCAGGCACAGGGTGCAGACAAACAGTCACAAGCCTAGATATTCTGGGCTTTCCTACCCCACATAGATCTCTCAACTAAGCTTGCACTTGTAAGTAGAGGTTTACTCACTCAGACAGATTCAAAACTTTCCTTTTCTGGAAGTTACAAGTTTTCATCAGCACTCTCACTGCTGAGGCAGAAGCACTTCTTGCAGCTGTCTCACAACTGCAGGCAGATGCTGGCTTCTTTCCCATGTTTTCCTAACGTGGCAAGGAACTGCTAGCCCTGGAGGACAATCTCTGGCAACCGTCAAGCTAACATCTTTTGCTGCTGGCAGCCATTTGTTCTCCTTGGCAGAGGTTTTACATAGAAACATAGAATTTGATGGCAGATAAGAACCGCTTGGCCCACCTAGTCTGCCCATTTCCCTACCTACTGGATAAGCTGCAGATCCTAGTTAACCAGCAGCCTACTTCTTCCTACCCCCACCCCCTAGAATGGCCTTATGACTGTCCCATGCATGCTTGAATTCCACCACTGTTTTTGACTCCACAACCTCCTCCGGAAGGCCGTTCCATGCATCCACAATCCTCTCTGTGAAAAATACTTCCTTAAATTACCTCTGAGCTGCCCACCTCTATCTTCAAATTGTGCCCCCTTGTTCTTGCACACCTCTTTTTTTGAAAGATGTTACCCTCTTGGACTTTGTTGATTCCCTTGAGGTACTTGAAAGTTTCTATCATGTCCCTCTCTCCCTCCTTTCCTCGAGGCTATACATATTAAGCTCCTTTAGTCTCTCTTCATATGTCTTCCGGTGCAGACCCTGCACCATTTTAGTTGCCCTCCTCTGGACAGCTTCCATCTTGTCTATGTCTTTGCAGAGATTGGGTCTCCAGAACTGCACGCAGTACTCCAGATGGGGTCTGACCAGCTGTCTGTACAGAGGGATAATAACTTCCTGTTTTCTACTGGTGATGCCTCTCCCTATGCATCCCAGTATCCCCCCAGCCCTTCTTGCTGCCCTCTCACATTGCTTGCCCACCTTTAGGTCATCTGATATGACTACCCCCAGGTCCCTTTCCATTTTTGTTGTTGTTAGCATCTCACCCCCCATTGTGTACTCTTCCCCTGGGTTTTTGTTTCCCAGGTGCATTACCTTGCACTTCTTAGCACTGAATCTAAGCTGCCATACATTTGACCATTCCTGGCTGAGAGAGAGTTTGAGTGAAGGCCTCCCACTCAAACTCTCTCTCAGCCTGAAAATCTGTCTTTTATGGAGTCCTTCTAGGCCTCCCGATTGGCTGAGTCCACTTGTATGTCCCATTACAAATGGCTGAAATCATCTGTCAGTTCACAAAATGAATATTCATTAGCCTCACTCGATGCTCAATAGCCCCCTGTTTTGGTACCTAAATTTAGTCCCTGCTTTTTCCCCCACATGCACTTGGCAAAGTCCAAAGAGTCTCTGACATGGTCCCAACAATCCTTGCTTGAAATCCCGGCTTCCGATTGGCTGCTGGCTTCAGAAAATGGCTGTTAGTATATACAGTCCCCAAGCAACTTGTTGCAGTCCCAACTTTAAAGTTCTGGTGTAACCAGGTAAAATGTTTAATTAAATCCTTTACCCCTCTGTTCACTAATCATAACTGTGCCCTCTTAATTCCTGCTCTTTTTAAATACTTCGCTTCAGTCTCTTGCCTGTCACTGCTGCTGAAATATAGTGCCTCTAGGCAGCAGACTGGCATCTTAGCCAAGTCCCAGTGTTTGCTGTCTGGGCAGCCAGTCACTTTATTTTATTCAGTTCTTTGCCCCATTATTGATTAGCTCCTCTACCATCCTTGGCAGTGCTGCCCTTACTATACATTTATTTAAATTTTTACAGTGGTGACTGGCAGCTGCTGAAACTTACAGCCCCCTTGTAACAGAATGCCCCCTCATTAATAGTCATAGAGCCGGGCCTGCATTCACAGTGTGCACTGTGCTGCTTTTTTTAAGTTAAATTGGCAGCTCCCTTGGGTCCAACCCGAGTCACTGGCCCCGACCCTGCACCTTACAGGGACCGGGACTACCGGAGGAGCCACTCTTGGACCGAGATTGCAGTTGAAACAGAAAGTGTGCCTATGCACTTCTATTTACAGCAGAAAAGGCTCCCCTTGCGCCTATACCAGGTCTCTGGTCCCCCCGTGGCCTAATAGGGATGGGGACCACGCAAGAGACGACTGATTTTTTCTGTTGGTCTGCGACCAGAAATAACAGGGCTTAATGAGGACTCTGGAGCACACATTCTGGACCTGAGCCAGTGAAAGACTGAGGGACAACATTGGGGAACACCCATGGGTGCCTGAGGCAGACTGGAGGCACTCCACAAACGGGAGCAGGATGGGAGACAAGTGGCAATAAGGTAAGCCCCCATTTCGGGGGGAGGCGTTAGAGATATTTACAAGCTGTAGGAAGATATCTGTAAGCTGAAGGCCAACATCATCTGGTGGTCTATGTAAAATGAGCTCAGGTGGTTTCAGGCCAATTTCTCACATATAGTAATCAGGGATTCAGTTAATTATTTTAAGGGTTGTCAGTCACAAAATTCCCCGAGTCCACATTTGAAAGTCTGAATTCCAAGGGCCCATATTTTTTGTCTAAGACACCTTTTTGTTGAAGGTAATATAAATATTAATGGTAAAATGTTCTCTCTTCCAGAGAAATCACTCATTACAATCCCCATGTCTGCTAAACTGGACGTCATCTAATGTTATCTTTTCAACTGTGACAGCCAACTACTTGTATTTATTTTGGATGTTGTATGATTTCTGGAAGTCAGATACTTCTAAAGTGGAGTTGCCTAAAAAAGCCCTAGCAATAATCCTATTGTCAGATGTCACTATTACGGGGGTGGAGGGTTACGTGTGCACCCAATCAAGTTGTCCATTTGAGTTACACAGCTCCTCGTTGCCTAAACTGAATCCTGCACAATCCTACAGCTAGAAAGATGTTTTACACCCTTCCCTTTTGGACTGTCAGACAGTAGAATGGACCTGGTGACACCACCTTCATGATCCAAACTGACTGGAAAAATGACTGAGATTTCCCTTCTGGCCTGTCTGCACCCTCAAGCTAAAATGGCTGTTCACAAAACAAACTCAGAACCCTCAGATCTAGATGAAATCAAGGTCCTTCTACTCTCTCAAAGAGTGGACTTACAAGTAGTAAGAAGTACTGTTACAGAAACGCAGGTGGCCCTGGGTCAGTTAGGCATCTGAGTTGGAGCTACTGAAACAAACTAAAGCTGATATGGCTGCCCAACTACATCATCTCCAAAAAAACTTGACGACTTTGAAAATTGTGTATGGCAGAACAATGTCCGCCTAGTCAGTCTGCCAGAAGTCAGTGTGGGCCAAGATACGAAAGCAATTCTCTCTGGTTCTGACTGGGCCTGGACTTTAGCGTGGAGCTGCAGTCCGTCCATCGCGCTCCGATGAGCAAATCCAGGCCACCCACAGAGCAACGATGGCCAGTGGTAAAATTTTATAGAGGATAACGTATGGGCAGCGGTGTGTAACAATGCTATGTTTGCCTTCGAGTGGTTCTCTTGCCAACTATTGTAAACCTCGATAGCGAAGCTCAAGAGGTTTACAGGGTTGCCAAGGGAACCATGAGAAGGCAAACAGCGTTGTTGCACACCGCTGACCATACGTTGTCTTTTATAGTGTATGGTCAGCGGAGAAACAAAAAAATGATGCCAGTGTTGGAAACAATAATCTACTACTACCACCTCCACCTCTACTTCCGGTGCAGTTTCCGACCGCATGGTAGCATTCTGACAGAGCTCCACGACTCTCTCACCAGTTACCTGATAAACTTTTTAAACATAGGCATGTTTGGCTGTTATGGGGGCCATGGCAACAGCATCGCGTGGTGATTCGAATCTGTTACACTATCGATGTGACGCATCGTTGATAGTATAACAAGAGCGTGACGTCACATTGATAGTGTAACAACGCTGTAAAAAGATGATTTTTGGGCCATAACAGCGTTCTACCATACATTATAGTCAAATTTTGCACTCCCAGAACTGCAGTACTTCATATTGTTTGATTCTGCTGAATATGTTTTAGTAATGGATCCAGGCAAAAAATGTACAATAAAAGGCTCATGGGGCATCCCTGTCGAACCCCTCATAAGACTTGTACCATCCTCTCCTTATGCCCATTTATGATAAGGAAAGTAGAGGCACTCCTATATAATTTCTGGATCCAATCAATAAACATTTTAGGAATTCCATAGGCTGCCAGAACTTGAGATAAATAGAGATGAGACACTTTGTTGAATGTTTTTTCTTGATCCAAGCTAACTAGATATCCTTTTATAGTATTTTGATGTCCCAAAGAGACTATTCCTATAATAGTAGTAAATTATCAGTAATATTCCTTCACTTTATCGTACAAACCTGACTTTTATCAATCACCAGGGGGGCCACATACCCCAGTCTTTTAGTCAGAATTTTCATCAAGAGTTTAGCATCTGTATTCATTAAACTCAAGGGTCTCCAATTCTGGAGCTGCTGTCTGTTTCCTGCCTTGTAAATAAATTATTTAATCATCTGTCCAAATTGAGGAGCAATATCATGGTTATCCAAAAGTTGATTAAAAATTATCTCCAAGACATCCACCAGAGCATTCATAAATGTTTTATAAAATTCAGTAGTCAGGCCATCCGGGCCACGGGTCATATTATTATTTAATGACTTTATTGCCTCAACAATTTCCTGCGTCGTGATAGGTACAACCATTTTGTCCAGATCTGCTTGTGGAATTTTTGGAACCTGACAGGAAGCTAACAGTTCTTCAATCATAAAGTCAGTGATAGGTGGGGCGGAATACATCTGTTCCATATACCTAGCCACCTCCTCCAAGATACCCTCCTTGGAAGTAACTTTTGTTCTTTGTAATGTACACAAAGAGTCCATCATTCTTTGTTGTACCCTTACTTGGCAGCTATCAAAAATGTCTCCTGATATCCCTTTTCCTGGAGTACAGATCCTATGTTCATATAATAGGGACGATGCCCTGTCATATTGAAGATCCACCATTTGCTGTTTAAGACAGTGAAGCTGTTCAGCATATTCTCCCAAACCTTCATTTAAGCATGACACAACATTCATATATTGCCTTCTCAAAGTTAAATAACGGATGTATTTTTCCGTATGTTTTTTAAAAGAAAGAGACTGGAGTAGTACTTTCATATCTAGTTTTGTTTGTTTCCACCACCTACTACTGCTGTCAGCCAAGCACAATACAGATGTTCTAGTCCGTAGTAACTCCACTACCTGGTCTATACAGCTCTTATCAAGAATCAACATATTATTTAATTTCCACATCCCTTTCTCATGTGTAATTATATTACCCATGGATAAAGTTACTTTTATCATTAAATGATCAGAAATTTCAACTGGAACTTAAAAAGCTTGCTGTATTTATTAATATTAGGTGAAACAAAAACATAGTCAATTCTGGTTGCCAACTTTGCTCTATAAAAAGTATAGCCTCCAGTATTATACACTCATCTATAAGCATCTACTAAACCCACTTGCTGAACCACCCGTCCTAAGGTTCCAGAATCACAATATACTTTTGTGTGTTTTGCACCCAAGTTCTGTGATAACGACACACAATTAAAATCTCCCGCCCACACTAACACCCGTGAAGTAAATAAATATGGTTTTACACACTGAAATATATCTACTCCATCTTTTTGTGTTTGAGGTGCATACAAATTTAACAAACGCCATTGCTGCCCATGATGACTAAAGTCATGCAGCATTACCTTCCCTGGGCAGACATCCACAACTTTTGAAATGCAGTAATCCCATCCAGAAAATAAAACCCCCACCCCTCCACATCGTTTCAGTGTCAAGGAATAGAAGGATGGACCCCAGCACCATAACTTCTTAGCTTGTTCTGTGTCATTTACAGTATACAATCTGATGTTCTGTAAGCATGCAGTGTCCACTTTATCACCACGGAGGTTTGTAAATGTAAGAAGACGGCGCTTCCCATTTTTTATACTATTAGTATTCAATGTAGTAATTGTATAATAATGTTGTGCTGTCATAAAAAGCAGTAGAGAGGCCTCATGTTAACACCAGTAAAGTAAAGTTCAGTACTTTGATAAACTTTATCAAGTCCCAGTTTGTTTCCCAAGACGAGTACTACGTCTAGGTGTAGAATCAGATTGTAATTTTTTTCTTGTTCTCACAGCAGTAACCCTAGCTGCCAAATTTTCTACATCTAAATCTGATGAATGTCCTTTTAAAGATGAAAAAGTTGAATAGGATTTAGAATCATCTCCAAGATCTGAATCTGGAGTTTGTAATACCTCAAAGGCATTAGACAGGGGTACTGGTAAAATAACTTTCCCCATTTTAGGCAGCTTCACTCTTGGATTCATTGTTTTCATAGATCTTTTTTTGGAAGTTACCACAGTAGATTCAAGTGGTAACATATCATGAGGTAATTCTTCAGTAACATGCAATACAGGTTCCGTGGAAGGTTCTATGTCTTTAACAACCCCCACATCCATCTCCGTAGGTATGGGATCAAAATCTTCACCTATAATCTCAGGTTCTACAGTCTCAGAAATAGAAGCCTGTTCTGTGGGGAAGGGGGGTGTTGTGGTCTCCAGAGGGGGAACTGCAGTAGTAGTGGGTTCAGCCCCTAAATCTTTCATGGATTCTGTCTTCTCAGCCACCACATTTTGTGCTCGGACTCTCTGCTGAGTCTCAATACTTATTTTTTGGGCTTTTTCGATAAGTAGTTCTTGGTGTGGTCTGTCTGTTCTGTTATGTGCTGCCCATTCACATGAACGATAGACATGCCCCTGTTGTCCACAGAGATTACACAGGGAGTCATTCACACAATCAGTACTAGTATGACCAATTTCCAGACACAAAGAGCATTTTACTCTGTCTCAAGCATTACTGATATGAATATGGGATCCACATTTAAAACAAGTCTTTGGTTGTCCTTGATAAAAACAGGGACCTCTTTCTGTGCCCAAAAGGAAAGCACTTGGCAAATGTTGTGTACCATGTAAACCAGTATGTAGACGTACTTTAAATTTCCAACCTCCCATCCAAAGATGTTCTTCATCTAATATTGGGGAAGATTCTTCTAGTACATCACATCGTTTTTGTAGCCAGTATTATACATCAGATACAGCAACGCCTTCATTTGAAAAAGAACAGTAATCTGTTTGACCTGAGGCTCTGTCAGTGGGATAGCTCGGAACGGGATCCATAAGGCCGAATGGCATTTTTTTTTCATAAGCAGACCAGAGATGATCTAAACCCACAGGGGATTTAAAACTAATATCAAAGACAGAATCACCAGAAGCATGGATCAGGGCATAAATTTCATTTGAAAAGAACCTCAAAGATTCTTTCAACAAAGTTTTTCCAACGTAAATTCCGTCAGGAGGGTTGGCCGGCCCTCCCTGATACTGCAAACGTACAGCATTTTTTCTCTGGGCCGGTATTATACCTGAAATGGTGACATCTTTTCTTCGAAATTGTCTCCATAATTTTGATGGTTCCAGCTGGGGTGTTGTCTGTCTTTGTGGAGAACCAGTAGGTTCCACACTATCACTCCACAGGGTTGGTGCCTTCTCCTGTAAATTATGTCCAGCCTCCTGCCTGGAGGAAGCCTAAACATCTACAGGAGTTTTGTTAGCATTTTCTGTGCAATGGTGAACGATAAGTGGAACTGTATGAGTATTTTCCATAGCTACAGGGTCAACATCTTCCAACCCCTCTTTTGTGTTTTGGGTCATATCATCCATAGGGTCAGGCCTCCAATCCCCCCTTTCGGAATCCAACCAGCATTTTGTAAAGCAGTGTCTACTGACCAGTTAATAACTTCATCCTGTTCTATATCTAATCCTTCTCCGTTTTGCCCATTTTGTAAATCTTTTACCACAGTATGTAAATCTGAAGATTCAGCCTTTGCATCAGTAGAAATCTCATTATCTATATTTATACATGGTTCAAAATTATTTTGAACAGTTAGAATACCATGACCATCAGGAATAGTACTCACCGCCACAGAGTCTAATACCACAGAGGTTTGTGTTACATCTTGGCTAGCCACTGCGCCGCCTGGTGCAAATGCATATTATCAAATTTTACCTGAGGCGTTGGCCTGTCACTTGTAAGATGCTGACTCATGCCTTCAACACAATTATCCTTTTCTTTACTTGCATCAGCACCTACATCAGGAGACTGCACTTCACGAGGTGCTGCATTTTTTTCTGCCGATCCTCTCCCCGGAGTAGACAGCACCTGTAAAAGGCGCAACGGTTGTTCTTCACTTAGAGCTTGTACAAAGGCAATTTCATGCTGTAGCCCAGCCACAATCAATTCTGCAGATCTTTCAGCACTCAGGCTGACATCCAACTCTGCTTCATTCTTATCCGTTGCCTCTGTAATCATCATGTTTCCAGAAACAGTAGCTGCTGCATGGTTTATTTCCAATAAAGCAGTCTCTTGCAATATGAGGCCAGGGGAGGAGGCCATCTTCCCTGCCACATCAGCACTTCCTCCTCCACTGCTGTCCGACTCCAAAATGAGCTCCTCCACTCCACAGGAAGTCAAGCCCTCTGCTGGTAGAGTGGGGGACTTTCCCTGGTGCCCTGGCCAAATTTCCCTCCATTCACTAAAAATACCACCAAGAGCTTAATCTAGTTCAAGGTCAGCTGGCATTCATCTGTATCCCCCTCTCCCGGGTCATGCCTGAAAATGGGCAGAATTTGTCTGGTGCACTTACCTGGTCAACAAAAACTAAATAAATTTATTTGTTTAAAGTCTGATCAGTGGGTAAACCCATTGAGACTATAAGTCCCTTTTTCAGAGGCGATTTGGAATTACACAAAACACAGAACAACAAAACAGCGTACAAGCTCAGCAAGCTGTACAATCAATTACAATAACGAAATAGCATACAAGATCAGCGAGCTGTACAGTCTGTAACAACAAAACAGCATACAAGATCAATGAGCTGTACAATCAGTAACAATAACAAAACAGTGTACAAGATCAGCAAGCAGTACAACAGTTACAGTAACAAAGAGATTGCAGAGTTACAAAGTTAAAGGCATTGGAATATACACAAAGTGTGAACACAAGAGACAGGTCTGCGATTACAAAGTAGCAGATTCAACAAACAGGTACATATAATCTAATGCAAGTACAGAGACTGTGTTCAAGGAGAAAAGTCTTTAGTCCTTTCTTAAAACCACCAAGTGAGGAACAATTTTGAAGGAGTGCGGGCAGAGCATTCTGCAGATAAGGAATGGAGTAAGCAAAGGATATTTTGCCCTTACAGGACCTTGTTCTCGGAACCTTGAGTAGCATACAGCCGGAAGACCAGAACATTCTCCTCACAGGTTAACTGCCAACACATCACTGAGGCTGGAGGGAGAGGGGCAGTACCTCTTATTAGTTTGCACGCTAGGTATAGGAGAGGATAGCAGAATCACCCTTCAAAGGAGGACCAATTTAATGAGTGCAGTACATCACAGTGGTGCTTCCTAGATGAAGCACTGGTAGCAAATCTACCGGTTTTATAGTAGAGGACCTTTAGCTTATGAGTCTCTGTACTCCTTAGGGTCTGAAGAAGTGGCGCACCATACAACAGAACAGGGAGAAGAGTGCTATTGGCAATAACCAGCCTGGAGTTGCTGGACAGAATGACTTTGTGACATTATCCACATGCAGCTTAAAAGAGATTTCTTGGTCCATATATAGAGTCAACCACTTCAATTAGAGCCCCAGTGGTCAAAGCAGCAGGCAGCAGATGTGGACTAGAGGGACCAAAGTGTCGAGGACAAAGAGGAAGGCTTTAGTTTTGTTTGTTTTTTTGGTATTCAGGACTAGCTTATTACTAGCAAACTATTCCTCAAACAACCGGAAGTCACTAGTAAGCAAGCTATCAAGTTACATACTGAGGTTCATACTGAGGAAGTTGGGTAACAGCAACAGAGCACCAGTACAAGACGGTGTCAGCAACATACAATAATAAGTTAGCTGTGCCACAGTTCCAAAGCATATGATTGGTAAAGAGAGAGAGAACAGCAGATGACTCAGGATGGACCCTTGTGAAACGCCATCATTATTCAGCTTCTGTGTAAACTGAACTCTCTGCCACATAAACAGTTGAGACCTTTTTGTTAGGTAATGAGAGAACCAATTATGGGCTAGAGCATCAAAATCAAGCTGCTTTCATTTTGGTACAAGGAGGGAGTGGTCAACCAAATCAGATGCGTTGGTTAGGTCAATAAAGACAGCACCAGTTGCTTGCCGTATATCCACAGCCCTTCGCACATTGCTAGACAACCTGACCAATGCTGTATCTGTCCCATTGTGTTTCCTAAAGCCATGCTGCTGGCCTGTCAGAAGGTGGTAGTTTTCCAAATACTTCAGCAGCTTGCTATAAATTAGTCCTTCAAGTATTTCGGTCAAGGGGGTAAGCAAGTAAATTGGGTGGTAGTTTTCGATAGTAGTTCATGTCCATAAGACTGACTCCAAGGAACATAACACCACTTTCCAGCTGTTGGGAATTTTCCCTTCAAGTATGGATTTAGCAACAGGAAAGGCAGTTGCAGGGGCAGCTATCTTTAGGGCCCTTGGCCCTAGTTTTACATATCTGGTCTAGCCTTCCATCTTTAAAGGAGAACTGCTGGGAGAGGTGAAGCCCCAACCGCTACACAGATTGGGGTTTCACCTCTCCAATCCCCCCCCCACTGCAAGAGCCATAAGAAATTAGCAGAATAAATACCTCATCACTTGTAAAGTTCCACATAAGCTCTGGTGCAGCCAGCATTTTAACAGTGGCGATGTTCAACCTCTGGGGATCTTGCTGGTAATACCGCGAGACAATGACACTGCACTGCCCCTACCATAATACTGCTCTTATGTATGGAAATAAAACTATATGTATATCTCTGATGCCCAGTGCCATTTTTACTGAATTTGCCTAAATACCATGGGTATGCCAGGCATACCCATGGGCAGATGTGGAGTGCAGCCATCCAGTGGCAACCTCCACAAAGACTAGGACCATCCTGGACTCCCCTACGAGGGGCTTTTCTCAGGCAGCTAGTCAACGCACCGTCTAGGTGTAGGGCAGTGCTGGATCTGGTGCTTACAAACAGGGACATCATTGCAGACATCATGGCTGGCAGACCCCAGGTACCAGTGATAACCATACAACATGGTTTAGCATTAAGACAGGAACAGAGGCTAACCCCACAAGGATGAGGGTCCTGGACTTTAGGAAGCCAGATTTAAAAAAAAAAAATGGGGAAATGCTTCAGAAACTGCCTTATGGGGGGATTTCCAGGAAGAGGTGGCGGAACAGTGGGCAAAAATAAGGGATGGTATAACTAAAGCTACTAACCTCTGTGTGAAGGCTGTGAGTAAAAACAGAAGGAAACAACTGTTATGGTTCTCTAAGGAAGTGGCAAAGGTGGGAAAGGAACGAAGGTTGGAATTCAGGAGATGTTAGGAAACAGAAGGAGCAGGACAGGGAGTTACACCTAGTAAAGCAGAGGGAACCAGGCAAGGTGGTCAGGGAAGAAAAGATGCAGACAGAGGAAAGAATCACCCAAGCAGACACTAAGGGGGGATAAGACTTTCTTCAGAAAAATAAGTGAGAAGAGGAAAGCAAGGGAAAGGATAGTGAGGATCAGAAGGGCAAAGGAGGGAGAATGCACAGAATAGGACCATGAAAAAGTAAACATCCTGAACAGGTATTTCTGCTCAGACTTCACAGTAGGGGAAGGGGGGTTGAACCACCAAGGAACAGCAAGAACGGGGGGAGGAGGGGAAGTGGACATAACATCCATTTTCAGATGAAAGAGTCCGGAAGGACATGCAGCTCTGAAGGTGGACAAAGCTATGGGAGCTGGATGGGATACATCCAAGAGTTCTAAAGGAACTCTTGGGAGTGCTAGCTGCTCCACTGACAGTCTTGTCCAACAGCTCACTGGAAACAGGAGTTGTTACGGAGGATTGGAGAAGGACTCATGTGGTCCCTCTGTGTAAGAGTGGGAACAGAGAGGAGACTAGCAACTATAGGCTGGTCAGTCTTACTTCAGTATTAGGGAAATTAATGGAAACTATGCTAAAAGAAAGATTGAGCATCTTGAATTCAGTGGGTTGTAAGACCAGAGGAAGCATGGATTTGGTGTTGGGGGGGGGGTTGCCAAATGCATCTATTTCTTTCACTGGGTACCCAGAGAAATAGATACAGTGGATACAGTATGTATGAAAAGCATTGTATAAATGCTGCTTCTTCTTTCTTCTTCTGGATCAGGGAAGGCAGTGAACAAGGCCTATCTGGATTTCAGCAAGGACTCAGACATTGTACCACATGGGAAGCTGATGAAGAAACTGAGCAGCCTGGGGGCGGGATCCATAGTGGTGAACAGGATTAGAAATTGGTTTACAGATAGGAGACAGAACGTGCTGGTAAACAGCACTCACATGAATAATGGAGGAGTGACCAATAGTGTGCTGTGGAGCTCCGTACTGAGCCTTCAGTGTCTTCATAAGTGAAGCTGCTGAGGAACTGGAAGGGAAGGTATGCTTTTTTGCAGATGATAGCATCTGCAATATGAGAGACACTCAAGAGGGGGTGAGAGAATGAGCAGTAATCCGGGGAAACTCGAGGAGTGTCTAAAGCATGGCAGTTGGGGTTCAATGCTAAAAAGTGCAAAATCACACACCTAGGGCATAGGAATCCAGGCGCTGAGTATAAGATTAGGGTTGTGTGACAAAGGGTAACACCCTATATGGGCGAGTATTATTGAGCGGCTCAATATGAGCGACTCAGTAATACCACTCCCATGTACACGAGAGGGGAAAAAGAGCACTGAACGGGTATAGTGAGTGTAGCACTGAGGGATACGCATTACACCTGCAAGAAAGGAGATAAAAAGATTGATTTGGCCAAGCCCTACCTAGCTGGCTGTGTGGCGTAATGGCTTGAGCCACTGTCTCTGGAGCCTGTGGTGCCAGGATCAGATCCTGGTACAGGTGGATATTTTGCTTCCAGGGGGAGTTGCTATTTTTTCCCAAGTCCACTCCCCCTGGAGTTTAGAATCCTTATTTTGGGGACTTGCCCGCCCACCCCATCCATGAAAAGGTTTTTTTTTTCTCCTGAAATAAGCGATAATCGTTATTTGCGATGGTCGATGTTGTGCAGTTCGCCCTTTTGATGCTGGGCAGTTGTTGTCTTGCTTTATGTGATCAGTGGTCTTATGGACTCACTGTTATCACATAAAACCATGACAAAGCAGTGGGTAGGGCTACTGGGATGCTGGGGTGCAAAGGGAGGGGTATACGTGATCGTGTGGGCGTAGAAAACAATCAGCCCACTTTTCCATTAGCAGGTTATCTGCCTGCTCCACTAGTGGCCGCTACACTGTACATGTCTCCCTGCTACAGCAAAACAATGATGCTTCTAGCTCTCTCTCTATTCCTGCTTGGCTTTCCAATAGCCTCCTTCCCCCCAACCTCTCGCCCCCTAAGGCAACCACTGTCACATCTCCACCTCAATGATTTAATCACAGGGCTAATGAGCTCATCCACACTCCCACAATCAGCACCAACTAGCCCCCAACTGGCTAATAGACAACCATTTCTCCCCTTATCTCTCACCCAGACTGTCTGTGCTACGCTGTTTCAAGGCTGACCTGCTCCCGTCAGTACCTCGCCCACATAAATGCCATCACACATACAGGACCTCTCAGCATAGGTTCTTACAGCTTGCATCGCTACTCCTACTACTAGCAGGTGATATTGAAACTAACCCCGGCCCTACCCCTCCTACAACGCCAACCCCTCTGGCTCTACCAAAGGGCCTAAAAATAATGCACCTAAACATTTGTAGTGTCCTCAACAAAATTCCAGAACTACAACTATCCATCCTATCACTTCACCCAGACATCCTGATACTCTCTGAAATGTGGCTCAAACCCCAACACCCTGATTCCTCTGTTGCCATTCCAGGATACTCCCTAACTAGGCAAGACCGTATGGATAAAAAAAGGGGGCGTGGCCTAGCCATGTTTATTTCCAACAAGCATCAGTTCACCCCGGTCCCCACCCCTACTCCCTCGCCACAAATCGAGTCTCTAACTGTCAAAATTGCACTGCCCTTCTCCGCCCCAGTGTATACAGCAGGATCCTACTGCGCCCCTAACACCCCTATACCGAGTATACTGGACCACCTGGCCAACTTAAAATCCGCCGCCGCAACAGGAGAACTATATGTCCTAGGGGACTTCAATTGCAACTGACTGCGCCAAGCTACGCTCCAAAGTAAATGCCCTGAACCTCGCACAACAAATATCCCAACCCACCAGGCTAAATCTAAAAACGCACAACCACTCCCTTCTAGACTGGGCACTGACCACACACTCCCATGGCAGAAGACACCAAGAGAAAGGACTGCTGTGTGACTGAACTTCTCTGCTGGGACTATATTGCTCTTCTTCCTCCCCCACCCAAAGCTAGTTCTATTTTTACAGGCACAGGATTTGACTGACAACAGAACTCCCTGTTTAGGGGCAGGAAGTGAGTGATCACAGAACCACCAAGGACCCACCATCCTAGAAGGGGCAAGAGTAGCTCTCCGGCCCCTTCTAGCTGCTGGAGGTCTGCCTCTGAACAAGTAAGTGGTCTACTGAGAAATATAGGATATTCTTGTCTCAGAACAGGACAATCAGGAGCTTAAAGGGCACACAGGCAGAAAGTAAGGAGAGAGAGAGAAAAAAACCAGACGAAAGAGTAAGGATTGCAAACAGTTAAGGGGTCAGAAATAAGACATGCTTGGAGTGGTGCAGTGCAGTGGCTGTGGAGCAGCAGTCTTCCGGGAGATGTTCTGGAGGATGCGGTGTTGTCCCATCTGCAGGCACCTCTCTGGGCTGAGGGAGGAGGTTGCTCATCTCCAGGCTGAGTTGGCCAGGATTTGTGGGACCTCCTCTTCCATCCAGGGACCACCAGTGCCATTGCCGTTGCCTCAAAGGTTGCCAAGAAAGAGGAGCGGTTGGACCACAGTGGGCTCAGGGAGGGTGAGGGTGGTGGAACAGAGGCACATCCCTCCAGTTGTACCTCTCCACAATTCCTATGCCATTCTGGCAAAGTGTGGTTCCTCTATGGAGGCACCTACAGTGGAGACCAAGGAGGATGCTGGGAACCTCCACAAAGGAGACCCACAGGAGGGTGGCAGGGGACCCTGCAGGGGAAGTAAACAACTCCTGGTGGGGACTCCATTGTTAGGAAGGTAGAACTGGGCAAGGAAGGGAGAGGAGGTAGGTGCCTGCCTGGCGCCATGGCTTGGAGGGACAGGAGCGAATCCTCAGGATTGCCAGAGCAGCTGCACAGGGAGGGAGCTGGATGTCATTGTCCACCTAAGGACAAATGACCTGGCTAAGAAAGGGATTAGAGAAGTGCAGGAAGAGTTTGTGGAATGGGGAGGGCCTTAGCCAATGGCCTTACGAGTAACCTTCTGGAGGTGCTACCCATCTATGGCATAGGAGAGGCTAGGATGTTCCATACCGTGGGATTCAATCAGTGGTTGAAAAACTGGTGTGGAGCTCAGGATTTGGCTTCATTGGGGACTGGGGTCCACCTGGAGTGATGCAAGCCTATACTGGCATGATGGTCTGCATCTGTCCGGGAGGGAACCAGGATCCTATGTGATAGTTTAAATGCTTCATTGGCAAGCTTTTAAACTAGCCAAGGGAGGCACTGGAAAGAACAGGAAAATCCTAGCCCCAAACAATCACGGTAGTAAGTGTGGCAAACACCAACATGGAGGTGTCGATAGGGAGAAGGGCAGGGGTAAATGGAGAAAGTGACAAAGGCAAGAAGGACAGAGATGGGGCAAAAGGGGTAAGGCCATCAGGAAATGGAGGGTAATGAGTACCAATGCCCGTAGTCTGGGCAACAAGCTCCCTGAGCTGGTGGCCTTAATGGAAGAGGGATGCCTGGATATCGTAGCAGTCACAGAAACATGGTACACAGAGAACCATGACTGGGATGTTAACATACCAGGGTACATAACCTACAGGAGAGACAGGCAAGGGAGAAGAGGGGGAGGAGTAGCTCTCTATGTAAAGGAAGGGATAAAAGCAACTGAACAAAAGAGTAAACAGGGAGGAGAGGAGGCACTGTGGGTCACCTTGGAGACTGGAAAGGGCACCACAATTCGCACAGGGGTTGTGTACAGACCCCCATGTCAGGGGGAAGGAATGGACAAGGATATGATGGAAGGCATTCTTAGAATGGCAGAGAAAGGGGAGATACTGTTGATGGGAGACCTGAATATACCAGATGTTAACTGGAGCACATTTGCTGCAGCCACATCCAAGAGCAGGGCCATTCTTGATGCCCTACAGGTGGCAAGCATTAGACAGCTAGTTTCGGAACCCACTCGTGAGGGAGCAATCTTAGACCTCGTACTCTCAAACGGGGGCAGTGAGAGGATCTCAGATCTAGAAGTAGGTTGCCATCTGGGGACAAGTGACCATCAAACAGTGTGGTTCACGTTAAACTCAGCTACAGAGTCAAGCCATACAAAAGTGAGGGTACTGGACTTTAGGAGGGCTGACTTTGGCAAGATGGAGAGTGCCTCAGAAAAGCACTAGCAAACAGGCTAGAAGGAGGTGTGGAGCAACAATGCGGAATTATCAAAACTGCCATCACAGACGCAACAAGCCTTTGTGTGAAGCAAATAAACAAATCAAAACGAAAGAAAAAGCCACTATGGTTCTCAAGAGAGGTGGCTGTGAAAGTCAGGAAGAAAGATAGCATTCCGGAAGTATAAGGAAACACAGAAGGAGCAGGACAGAGAGCTGTACCAGTTAAGGCAGAAAGAAGCAGGGAGGGAAGTCAGAATAGCAAAGGCCCAAACTGAGGAAAAGATAGCCAACTCGGTTAAGAAGGGATAAAACCTTTTATAGGTACATCAGCGGCGTGAAAAGACAAAGGGAGGGATAGTGAGGCTGAATAGAATGAATGGTGGGTGGGCAGAGGGGACAGTGAAAAGCAGGAATACTGAGCGAATATTTCTGCTCAGTATTCACAAAGAGGAGGGAAGTGCCTAATCCAATTAACAGAAGCACTCTTGATAGGGGGGTCGATCCCAGTCCTTTCACAGAAGAAAGGGTTCTGCAAGAACTCCTAAAACTGAAGGTGGACAAAGCAATGGGTCCTGATGGAATTCACCCCAGAATTCTAAAAAGAATTAAGGAAGGAACTAGTGAAACCACTGGCTACTCTTTTTAATAAATCATGGGAGGATGGTGTGGTACCCGAGGACTGGAGGAAGGCGGATGTGATTCCCCTTCACAAAAGTGGGACCAAGACAGAGGCAGGAAACTACAGACCTGTCAGTCTGACCTCTGTGGTAGGGAAAGTGATGGAGTCACTTCTGAAGGAAAGAATAGTTGAGTACCTAGAGGTCAGTGGAGCACAGGATCCAAGGCAGCATGGGTTCACAGCGGAAGGTCATGTCAGACGAATCTAATAGATTTCTTTGACTGGGTGACCAAAGTAGTAGACCAGGAGGGGCTGTGGACATGGCCTACCTAGACTTTAGCAAGGCATTTGACACAGTCCCACACAAAGATTAATAGTCAAATTAACCAGCCTGGGAGTGGGTCCCAGGGTGGTAGCCTGGGTAAAACATTGGCTGGACAACAGGACACAGAAGGTAATTGTAAATGGAGTCCACTCTGAAGAAAGAGGGGTTACTAGTGGGGTACTGCAGAGTTCAGTATTGGGTCCAGTCCTTTTTAATGTCTTCATCAGTGACATTGCAGAGGGACTGGAAGGAAAAGTATGCCTTTTTGCAGATGACACAAAGATCTGCAACAGGGTTGATACACAAGAAGGCGTGGAAAGGATGAAAAGGGACTTAGCAAGGTTGGAGGAATGGTCAGACGTATGGCAGCTAGGATTCAATGCAAAAAAGTGCAAAATAATGCACCTGGGAAACAAGAACCCAGGGGAAGAATACACAATGGGTGGGGAGCTAGTAACAACAACAAAACAGGAAAGGGACCTGGGATAATCATATCAGATGACCTTAAGGTTAGCAAGCAATGTGAGAAGGCAGTAGGGAGGGCCGGGGGTATACTGGGATGTATAGGGAGAGGCATCAGCAGCAGAAAACAGGAAGTTGTTATCCCTCTGTACAGACAGTTGGTGAGACCCCATCTGGAATACTGTGTCCAGTTCTGGAGACCCCATCTCCGCAAGGACATAGACAGGATAGAGGCAGTCCAGAGGAGGGCAACTAAAATGGTGCAGGGTCTGCAAGAGAAGCCGTATGAGGAGAGACTAAAGGAGCTTAATATGTATACCCTTGAGGAAAGAAGGGAGAGGGGGGACATGATAGAAACTTTCAAGTACCTCAAGGGAATCAACAAAGTCCAAGAGGGTAGCATCTTTCAGAAAAAGAGACTTGCAAGAACAAGGGGACACAATTTAAAGATAGAAGAAGGGCGGTTCAGGGGCAATGTGAGGAAGTATTATTTCACAGAGAGGGTAGTGGATGCATGGAACAGCCTTCCTGAGGAAGTTGTGGGGTCTAAAACTGTGGGAGAATTCAAGAATGCATGGGACAGACATAAGGCAATTCTTGTGGGGGGCAGGAAGATAAAGGCTGTTGGTTAACTAGGATCTGCGGCCTATCCTGTAGGTAGGGAAATGGGCAGACTAGATGGGCCTAGCGGTCCTTATCTGCCGTCAAAGTCTATGTTTCTATGTTTCCCATAGGTCAATAGGAGCAGGCTTATTCCTGGACTCCCTAAGTGATCACCATATGGTTTACTTAGTCAGAAAAGTACATAAACCCCTCAAACTCCCCTCCCGGACCCTACTAACCAGGTCCTTCAAATCACTCTCTCTAACACCACTTCTATCAGATCTGACCTTGATGAACTGGTCCTTCATCTCCCAGGCCCCTACTATTGACGTTGCACTTGACAACTTCAAAAATAGCTTCCTGAATGCCTGGAACCTTCATGCACCGCAAAAAAAAACTAGAGTTAGGGGCTCCCACCTCCCATGGATCTCCGCTGATATCATCAGCAAATGCCGCACCAGGGACCAGGCATGGAAAAAGTACAAAACAACTAGCTCCCATCAAGCCTTTCAATCTTATTGAGCCCTTCGTAACTCCTGCACGAAATCGAGCCGACTAGCCAAACAGAACTATTTTTCGCTGGCTCTTAGCACAAATCTTAACCACCCGACTCAATTCTGGAAAACTATAAAATCACTCCTATCCACGCCTGTACAACCACCTACCCCGGCCCTATCCATCCTCAGCTCAGCTGTCACTGACCCCTTTGAAGTTGCCTTGGCTTTTAACACCTTCTTCACCAACAGCACTTCCTCCCTGGTACAGAACCTACCTCTTTCCCCACTCAGGGCAACTACCACTCTTAACTTTCAGCACACCCCCCTTCTCCTTCCGACCTGTCTCCCCAGCCAAAGTCTACCAAGCACTGTGTAACCTAAACCCCAACAAGGGTAAATGTTCCTCAGGCATGGACTCCAGACTACTTCAGCTCTCAGCCCCTGCTATTGCCGCCCCGATAGCCGACTTGCTCAACCTTTCCTTCTCAACGTCAACAATTCCCACAGCATGGAAGCTGGCAACTGTCATCCCACTTCCTAAAGGGGGGGACCCCCTCCTCCCCTGGGAATTACTGTCCCATCTCCCTTCTCCCAACTCTGGCAAAAATACAAGAACAATTTGTCCTTGCTCAGTTCTCCCAATACTTAGTCGAGTCCTCTTTCTTCACCCCTTACCAGTCAGGCTTCCGAAAATCTCATTCCACTGTCACCTCCCTATTAAGAGTCACAAATAATATCCTCTCAGGTAAGGATAAAGGCCATATCACCTCGGCCATCTTCATCGATCTGGCCAAAGCCTTTGATACCGTCTCCCACACAATCCTACTGGACAAACTAAAGGCTGCCGACCTATCCGACCTTGCCACTAACTGGTTTCAGGCGTACTTGCATGGCAGACAGCAAACTGTAGGAATTGGCCTCAGCATATCGTCCCCCCTCCCTATCACCATGGGAGTTCCTCAAGGTTCAGTCCTGGGCCCAATCCTTTTCTCAGTTTTCCTGAATGAACTACCACAAGTCTGCTCCCGTTCTGCTACTGAAAATGCATGAGCGATACTGTGCTTTACAACACTGGCCCATCCTCAGAAGCAGTGCATGCCCAACAGCAGCAGGATTTCAACGCTGTTCAACATTGGCTCAGATCAAATCAGCTTTTCTTAAACGCAAAAAAGACAATCTCACTAACTTTTGGCTCGCAACCTCGGCTCTCCCGACTCACCATCCGCCCCCCTTTCCTAACCCTGTACCTTGCCCCCTTAGAATCCTGTACCTCGTTCCGCTACCTCGGCGTCTGGCTTGACCAATATCTAGACTTCTCAACCCACATAGACTCCCTTCACAAAAAATTGCTTCCTAAACTGGGGGCCCTTTATCATAACAAAGGCTGCCTGCTTACACCGGTCAGGCGCGAACTCGTGCATAAATGATACTTCCAATTTTTGATTACGGGGATGTAGTCTATGGCACCACCTCACTTTCCACTCTGACCAGCCTGGACACACTCTTTCATTCCTTCTGCCGCTTCATACTGGAAAGTCCTAAACTGACGCACCACTGTGACCTATATAGCTCCCTGGCCTTTCCCTCACTCTCAGCCCGCAGACTAATCCACTGCTCAAGAGTTGCTGCTAAATATTGGTCCCATACCCTTCCACCTCACACCAGATTCCACCTTAACTACTCAACCCCCGTCGGCTCACTTGCTACGTCACTCAGATACAAGGCGTTTCCATATCCCTCGTATGTGTACCTCTGTGGGTCAGGCTGTGCTTAGTTACCGCTTACCTAAACTATGGAATGACCTCCCAACAGATATCTGCCACATCTCTAATCCTAGACACCTCAACACCCACCTCCATGAATATTTCCTCACTGTCTGCTCCTGCACCAGGCCTACACTTTAGTAGGCCTCAAGCCCTGCTGGGCCTCCATACCATGTTATTTTGACATAGTACGCAATCCTCTTTATAGTCTACAAATCATTAGCTATGTTAACTTTATATGTACAATGCAATGTCATTTGCTATGCTTTGTCTCTGTGCCTGCCTAGTCTTAAGTTGCATGTCTGCCTTAGCTACCTACGTGTATAGCCTTTCATATTGTGCCTTCTCAACTGTACAAATTACTTGTGTGTGTTTGTTGTTCCCCTCATTGTCCCCTCCCTTGTTCCCCCAGGTCGCATCTGGAAATGAGTGGTTAGCCGCTCAGTATGCCTGCCTGGTTAAACTCTTAAATAAATAAATAAATAATATCCAGTGGGGGAAGGGAGGTGGCATTGCCACCATATCGATCGCTGGTGAGACCCTACCTTGAGTATTGTGTCCAGTTTTGGAGGCCGCACCTAGAAAGGACAGAGACAGGGTAAAGGCAGTCCAGAGGAGGGCAACGAAAATGGTGCTGGCATTGCACGAGAAGCCCTACGAGGAGAGACTGAGGGATCTCAGTATGTACACCCTGTAAGAGAGAAGAGCAAGAGGGGACATGATAGAGACCTACAAGTACCTCACAGGGGTGAACAGCATGCAGGAGGAAGTCTTTCAAATGAGGAGGAGCACCAGTACCAAAGGATATGCGATGAAGCTGGAGAGGGCACGTTTAAGAGAGATTTGAGGAAACATTTCTTCATTGAAAGGGTAGTAGACGTCTAGAATAGACTACCCGCAGAAGTTGTGGAAGCAAAAACAGTGGTTTTCTTCAACCATGCATGGGACAGACAGGTACATTAGATTATTTTTCTAACATATTTTATTCATTTTCAAATGAACAAAGCATTACACAGATACATTAATAGATCACAGAAAGATGTACAGAACACTAATCACACAAGTTTTAACACCCAGATTAATGATCTATTAAGCATGACACAGCATATGGGGTTTCCTGAATTCCAAGTCTGCAGTGTATACAGATATGCCCACCAGCTAAAACCTGAGGAAAGAAAAGTTACAGCTGGCATAGAAAACCATCCACAGTTCCAATAGTTCAACATGACCTAAACTAGTCACTGATTCCACAGTCCATAGTGTACAAAGGTATAAACTTGGTTCCACAATATACCTGCAGAGAGGACCTTATACAGAATAATGAGAAAACGCTTAAATGGTTACCTGCAAACAGCAGTGCCTTAATATATGATTGACAATAAGGAGTATAACAGCAATCAGCTGGAAAGGTATGGTCTAGAGCTGCCCCTGCACAGTCGGGCACATGACATGCAGCACGCCAAAATAATGCATGTCCTGGGCAGGAGTCCTGCAGAGTCAGGCAGACTCGACAGACCGCGAGGCCTGTTTCTACTGGCGCTTCGTATGTTCATATATACTAGCATACTAAGATGCCAGCAGAGTAGGCCTAAAGGTGTGTCGAGTCTGCTCGAGAATTAGCACCTGGTCAAGACACCATTGCAGCCCCCCGCCTCCCCATAAATCCTTCCGACCCCATCCCCATCAGAGTTACACCTCTAGATCTGGCATTCCTCAGCTTTACCTTTCCCTTATACCTGTCCCAGCCCCTCTTGAATCCCTCCACTGTATCAACAGCCACCAGTTTGCAGGCAGTGCATTCCATAGGTCCACCACCCTCTCAGTAAAGTATTGTCTCCTAGTCTCCCCCCGAGCCTTCTACCAACCAGCTTCATGGAATGCCCCCTGGTGGATGGAGGCAGTATAGCATAGTGATTAAGAGCACTGAGCTGCAAACCTGGAGACTTGGGATTGCATCCCATCAGCCCCCACTTGCATACTGTGTGACCCTGAGCAAGTCACTTAACTCCCTTGTGCTCCCAGGTCGCACCTGGAAACAAGCTCCAGCTTAGTGTGCCTTTCCTGGTTAAACAAGTTCCCCTTTCCCTTTCACCTTATGGAAGAGACTCCCCTCCAACATCCTGTTCTCCCATGACTACTTATATGTGTTGATCATTTTACCTCTGTCTCTCTCTCTCTCTCTCTCTCTCTCTCTCCTGTCTTCCAGGGGGTGCATGTTGAGACCCCTCAGCCTCTCCTCATAAAGCTTCCCCTGTAAACCCTGAACCGTTGCCCTCCTCTGGATCGCCTCCACCTTGTCCATGTCCCGTTTGAGTTGTGACCTCCTAAACTGGATGCAGTACTTGAGATGGGGGCGCACCAAAGAGTGATAAAGTGGCACCACCATCTCCCTCCTTTGTTGAAGATGCCCCTCCCTATGCACCCCAGCATCCCACTAGCCCAGTCCACAGCCTTGTCACACTATGACAAGGCCTTGTCACATAGACGGAATACACATCACTCCCTTCAGCAGGGTGTCATGCTTTGTGGAAAACATTAGCGGGGGTATCTTGAGGAACCCTGTGATGGAGCAAATGCGAGGAATCAAAGCAGGTTCTTTTAATGCACTATAAGGTACATGGGCCAATTGCATGGGGATACATTATGTCTTTTATGATTTATAATGGAAACAGAACCCCTGTTTTCATACTGAACTGGAACATTTTACAATGCTTCACAGATAACAGCACTTTCTCCTTTTTGGTTTCTTTAAGAATTTCAATGGATTTGATTTTAATTCATACTGATTACTGCATGTGGTATACTTGTTTTTGTTTTTGAAATTACTCTGCTCTCGAGCTAATTGCCAGGGGAGCTTTACTTCTACCTGAGATGGGCAGAAAGGACCTGGCTTTAATGTCTCATTTAAAGGACAGCCCCTTAACAGTACAGTGCTCCCAAGGTGATGCACTACAGTGTCAGTAGTGGGTATTAACCAAAGTTCCTGCTCTGAGACTAGAACCCACAATCCTCCGGCCCCAGAGGGGAGTGTGCAACCTTCTCAGCCACTGACACTAATAAATGACACTAAGCAAATCATTTGGTGCTGACTGGCACCCTTGTATGTGGTCTCACATGACAGACTGATCACTGCCTGGGCACAGTCTCTGTTCCTACCTTTAATGTCAGGAGTGACCTCATACTCGGTCCAGTCTGTAGACAAGATCATGGCGACCAGGTGAGCTCCAGCAGAGTGTCCACAGAGGTAAACCCCGCTAGAAACAGAGGAAGATAAGTAGCAAATAAGAAGATACTCTGAACATGCATGTTACTATGCTTCTCGTATTTGTTAATAGACTTCTCACAGTTCCTAATGTCCCTGGAAATGTGCCCCACCCTCATTCATCTCCCCCATGTGTCAGAGTATGTTGTCATGGCACCTTTCCTTCAGCTGGGTGCTTGAGCTGATGAGCAGTTTGCAGAGGTGATCTGCGGCTCCAACCAGTTACAGGAGAGTGTACAATACATGTGCAACTCACTGCTCTCCTCCCAGGACATATGGGGCACCCTCAAGGCTCATTTGCTTGTGGGCAATCACTGTAATTATAATCACTGACTGTCTGTACCTTCTAATACCTGTCTGTGTAACTCTGCTTGGTAACAAGTGGTTTAGGTTAGTGGAGGCTAGAGTGGAGAGCCATGCAGACACATATGTTGGAACCCCAATCCTTGTATCTGTTCTCATGTTGCACAATGTATTAGTAATTTCCTTGTATTATGATTCATGCAATAATGTTGTCCACACTAGTGTGATATTGTAATTTCTAATCTGTTTTCTGTGCATTTTTGGTTCTTTACTGTTTGTAATTAATTCCGGGTTGCCCCTGAAAAAGTGACACTTGTCTCAGTGAGCCTGCCTGGTCAACAAATTTCAGTAACTAAATAAATAAGGACATGCCCAGGTCCTGAATGGGCATGGGTAGACAGGCACAGGGCTAGATGTTTAGCAGGCTTTATAACACTTTCCAGGCAAAAGACGAGACCACTGTCCCTATGTGTACAGAGAACTCTGCCTTGCATTAAAAAGTGATTTGAAAACTACAGCCTAGTGTCTCCCCCTGGTTGCCAAGCACAGTAACTCTAACAGTGAGCCGCCGATGAACCCTAGAAGCATTAGCAAGCTCAAATTGCTGTAAGTAATCCATGTCTTTCTCAAAATGCAGCACATTAACAAGTCTGGAACTCTGTTCCTAATCACATTTTTCACTTTAAGCTTAATTGGGTGCATATGCTCATTCAATACTCATTACACATAAACCAGCAGAACTGGATGCTCTGACACGTTGCACTGGAGTTTGGATTTATATGGTGTTGACAAGCCAAGGATTGGCAGTTGTGTCAGAGCAAAGTTTATTGCCTGTAACGGCCTCACAGAACTGAAATGGTCTGAGCTGGCCCAGCAGTTGGATTTCCGCTTGCTACGCCAGTGACCTAAGTTCGGGAGCGAGCCCGGGCCGCTGGACGGCCAGCCGGGGAAGAAGACTTGAGCATCCCACAACTGCTTATCTCCTCTTGGGGGGAAGGAGGAGACCAAGGTCCACAGTTTGCCTGACCCGGGGCGGAGGCTCGAGGTATGACAAGTCCTGCAGTTGCAGGTGGTACTGGTCGAGACATATGGTGGACGTCGGCGTGTGGCATCTTGACATCAGGGCGCACACCGCATGTAGGGAGAAATGGAGGAAAATGCATCCCGGAGCATGGGTAGATAGAGCACCAACCTGACCCTAATAATGGCTGCCTGCCTGACCACCGGGGGACCCGACGAAATTTGAAGATATCAGGGTGTCAGGGCCCAGCCCTGTACCCGCCTTGGGGGGTACAGCCACGG
This sequence comes from Neoceratodus forsteri, assembly GCA_016271365.2. NCBI lineage: Eukaryota > Metazoa > Chordata > Ceratodontiformes > Ceratodontidae > Neoceratodus > Neoceratodus forsteri. The sequence continues at coordinate 247,953,537 of JADMNL010000024.1, read as the reverse complement.
TTCCACGGGGGAATCTCCGGGGATTCAAAGTAAGGTAAGCCATGGGGTAGTCTAGGCCACTCCTGAAAAAGCGCAGCTCTGGGGTGAGGGGAGGAGAATAAACAGAAAGTTAAAAAAAAAAGAACTGAAATGATCTGCAATGCCTAAATCATAGAACAATTATGCACCTTAGGGAGGGACAGAAAGCCACTGAATAGATAAATGAATTTGAATTCAATAAGTAAATGATGTGCCTCTGGAAGCTGTTTGTCATATCCATAAATCTTGGCAGGATGCTGGCCTATGTGGCAGAGCCAGAGTTTTCTTTTTAAAAGGGTAGCACTTTCCCCGCAAAAATGTAAAATATTGCTATTAAAACTCAGATTAGGCTACAGTAACTACTATCTGTTGGCTTGAAGGAGTCACAAATGCTACGTCGCTATATTGCTGAGTCTCCTAGTGCTGTCAGGGACACAGCATGACAGGCAGTCTGAGGGAGTAGGGGGTGGAACATCGCTACATAGCTGGATCCCCTAGTGCTGTCAAGGACACCATGCAACCGGTAGCCTGAGGAACTGGGGATGATACGATACGTCACTATGCAGCTGGATCTCCAGGTGCTGTCAGGGACACCTTGCAACAGGTAGCCTGAGGGATTGGGGGTGGTACCCCACTACATAGCTGTATCGCCTCATGCTGTTGGTGACACTGTGTGACAGGTAGCCTGAGGGAGAAGGGTGGTACCCCACTACATAGCTGGATCTCCTAGTGCTGTTGGGGACCCTGTGCAACAGGTAGTCTGAGAGAGTAGGGGTGGTACCCCGCCACATAGCTGGATCTCCCAGTGCTGTCATGGACACCGTGTGACAGGTTGCCTGAGGGAGTAGAGGGTGGTACATTGCTACACAGCTGTATCTCCTAGTGCCATCGGGGACACCATGTGACAAGTAGCCTAAGGGATTAAGGGGTGATACATCACTATGTAGCTGCATCTCCTAGTGCTGCCGGGGGTCACCATGCAACAGGTAGCCTGAGGGATTGGGGGTGGTACCCCACTACATAGCTGGATCACCTCATGCTGTCGGGGACACTGTGTGACAGGTAGCCTGAGGGAGTAGGGGTGGTACCCTGCTACATACATGGATCTCCTAGTGCTGTTGGGAACACCATGCAGCAGGTAGCCACAGGGAGTAAGGGGTGGTAAGCCACTACATAGCTAAATCTCCCAGTGCTGCTGGGGACACCATGTGACAGGTAGCCTGAGGGAGTAGAGGTGGTACATCGCTACATAGCTGAATCTCCCAGTGCTGCTGAGAACACCATGCAACTGGTAGCCTGAGGCTGTTGGGGATGGTACATTGCTACATAGCTGAGTCTCCTAGTGCTGTTGGGGACACCGTGTAACAGGTAGCCTGAGGGAGTGGGGTGTGGTATGTCGCTACATAGCTGGTTCTCCTCGTGCTGTCAGGGACACCGTGTGACAGGTAGCCTGAGGGAATGGGGTGTGGTACGTCGCTACATAGCTGGTTCTCCTAGTGCTGTCAGGGACACCATGCGACAGGTAGCCTGAGGGAGTAGGGGGTGATAAGTCGCTACATAGCTGAATCTCCTAGTGCTGTTGAGGAAATTGTGCAACAGGTAGCCTGAGGGAGTACGGGGTGGTACATTTCTACATAGCTGGTTCTCCTCATGCTGTGGGGGACACCATGTGACAGGTAGTCTGAGGGAGTAGGGGGTGATACATTTCTACATAGCTGGATCTCCTAGTGCTGTGGGGGACACCATGCGAGAGGTAGTCTGAGGGAGTAGGGGGTGGTACATTTCTACATAGCTGGATCTCCTCATGCTGTCTGGGACACCTTGCAACAGGTTGCCTGAGGGAGTAGGGTGTGATACGTCACTACATAGCTGGATCTCCTAGTGCTGTGGGGGACACCATGCGACAGGTAGTCTGAGGGAGTGGGGGGTGGTACATTTCTACATAGCTGGATCTCCTCATGCTGTCGGGGACACCTTGCAACAGGTTGCCTGAGGGAGTAGAGTGTGATACGTCACTACATAGCTGGATCTCCTAGTGCTGTGGGGGACACCATGTGACAGGTAGTCTGAGGGAGTAGGGGGTGGTACCCCACTACATAGCTGGATCTCCTAGTGCTGTTGGGTACACCATGTGACAGATAGCCTGAGGGAGTAGGGGTGGTACGTTGCTACATAACTGAATCTCCCAGTATTGTCAGGGACATCATTCGACAGGTAGCCTGAGGGAGTAGGGGGTGGTACCCCACTACATAGCTGGATCTCCTAGTGCTGTGGCGGACACAATGTGACAAGTAGTCTGAGGGAGTAGGGGTTGTACGTTGCTACATAGCTGGATCTCTTAGTGCTGTCAGGGATACCGTGTGACTGGTAGCCTGAGGCAGTAGGATGTGGTATGTCACTACATAGCAGGATTTCCTTGTGCTGTCAGGGACACCATGTGACAGGTAGCCTGAGGCAGTAGCGGGTGGTACATTGCTACATAACTGGATCTCCTAGTGCTGTTGGGGACACCGTGCAACTGTTATTTTTAAAACAGATTTTGTAGTTAACTTTGTAGTTAATGACTCACATCATTAAAGATGGCCAGCACTTGCAATTTATAAAAACTCTTCTGCTGATTATTAGGATGGTGTTGTCACATGTTCCTAATGGTAAACAGCACAGCACTGTACAAAGATATTTTAATTTTTTCATGGGGGGCATAGCACAGGAGTGGGAATTTTAACAAACATAAGAATCCCATATCTTGGTTCGGGAATGAAAGAAACAAAATGAAAAAGGGGTATCTTGAAATTTTTGCCAGAAAAAAAATTATAAAAAAAGACTGTATGGTCACTGACAAATACTGCTGCCTTAATGTACCTTCCGAAGGTCACACAGTAAGTATTTGGCTCTAGTGGGGTCTGAACCTGTGATCTCCAAGTTCCAAAGCTAGTGCTCTGACCAGTAGACCCTACAACCTTTGATTTCTCCCTACAAACAAGGGGCGGTGCCTATGGACTGGAGATTGGCAGTCGTGGGGCCACTACTCAAGAGTGGGCCGAGGGATGACACCAGGAACTATAGGTCAGTAAGTCCGACCTCCATTAAAGCAGCAATGCAATGAAAAATGTTCTTCCAAAAAGATAGCCTCGGCTACAGTTAATAAAAAATATTAGCAAGCCTGTCAAATTTACTTTTCTAGGTACTACCAAGCTGTGCACCATGAGTTTTTTGGGTTTTTTTTTCCTCGGCCCCAAGGCCTTGCCAGGTCTACAGTGCAACTTATAAGCCTAATGTGGTGGACATCTTTTTTTCCTCAAGAAAAAACTAAATTAAAACATTTATAAAATACTCAAATTTTGGTAGAACTAGAACATTTTACCACCAAATAGAAACACAGAAAGTGACAGCAGAAGGGGACCACATGGCCCATCTAGTCTGCTCATAAGCCTACCCCCTCCCTATCTACCCCTTCCCTTACAACACCCCAGGGTCCGAAAAATTATGGCACAGTCTCTGGCAGGACCACGAGCACAGCTTTTTTTGTTTTTGTCTGTTTAACAATTATTTACCCGTGGCCCATCTGAGACGTAACACCTTTTTTCTGTGGGGTCCGGCTTCTACCCATTTTGGAAGCTGAGTGAACTGGAGCACTACCCTGTGAAAGTTGCTGTATTCGTCAGAAAAAAATAATCATCACATAGTTTGTTTTTTTAGCAAATTGTGTTTCTGACATACTTAGATTTATCCTCAGTGTATTTTGAATTTTCTCAGATATTTTTAAAACAGGTGTTATAGTTAAGCTTGTAATTAATGACTCACATTATTAAAGATGGCCATCACTTGTAATTTATAAAAACTCTTCCACTGATTATTAGAATTGTGTTATCACATGTTCCTAATGGTATACAGCACAGCACCGTATGAAGATATTTAAATTTTTTCATGGGGGCACAGCACAGGAAGTGGCCTGGAATTTTTGTAGTGAAGAAAACAAGCATTTGTCAATGCCGAATGTTTGCTTGCTGGCATTGGCATTGGTAGTGTAGAAGTTACAGAGCTGCATAATAGGAATGGCAGCGAAGTATTGAACTGAACCTAACCCCACCACCACCCTGCAGAGAGTGACAGGCATTGGGGTGTGCCTTTGGGTCGTCAGGCATAACGACCATGCCATTTCACCACACCCTACCCTGCAGACAGTGACAAGTATCACGGTGTGCCTTGGGGTCTTTGGTCCTTATGCGCACCCCATTCCATCAGGAAATACGGTGAGATGGATGCGGTATAGGAGAATGTGGTAACGTTTGGGCCCGAGGAGTCCGAGGCAAAACCTGATGCCTCTCACTGGCTGCAGGGTGTGGGTGGGGGTGGAATGGTATGAGCATTACAGGCAAAAATCCCAAGTCACACCCCGATGCCTGTCATTCTCTACAGGGTGGGGCGTTATGGTCGGAAACCCTAATGCCTCAGGCATTCGTTGGTATTTTCACTCCAAATTTTCAACATAGTTTTTTTGTGACCCCCACCTCACGAACAGTGGCAATATCAGTTTGTTAGCCAAAAACTGCTTTTACACAGTGACTACGGCATTTGGCACCACAGGTGCAAAAACACATTCCGAACAGGATGTGAACAATGACAGCGGTACTGTTCGTGGGGAGGTGTAAAAAATGGCAGTGTTGAAAATCTAGTGTGAATATCTTAAAAAAACTGGTGAAGTCACGAGCGTGCATAGAAACTGTGCAACGCACACCCGTAATGTAACTAGTTTGGGAATTTTTTTACAGCAGATTGTTAACACAGGCATTTTGGGACCTCCGATCATGAACAGTGTCAGTGTGATTTTCTTTATCTGTCCGAACAATGATTTCCACAGCGACCACGCATTTCTGTGCTGAAAGTGTGAAAACACATTTTGGCCATGTTGTGGAAAATGACAGCCGTACTGTTCATAAGGAGGTGTGGAAAAATGCCACTGGTGAAAATCTGGACTGAAAATATTACAAATTCATGAACTTACGAGGATGCGTGGAAACTGCGTAATGCTCACTCGTAACACAGTCATTGTATGGAGTTTTGTCACCAAATTTTCAACATAGACATTTTAAGACCTCTGCTTATGACCAGTGTCACTGTGGTTTTCTTTATCTGTCCCAAACATTGTTTTCGCATACCAACTGTACCATTGTGCGCTACATGTGCGGAAACAAATTTTGGGCGAGATGTGAAAAATGGTAGCTGTACTGCTCATAAGGAAGTGCGGTAAAATTGCACTGTTGAAAATCTGGTATGCAAATATTACAAATTTGCAAACTTGCCAGCGCATGGGGAGGGGAACTGGCGCAACGTGGCGCCTCCTAAAACAGCTGTTTTTGGGAATTTTTCACCAAATTTTCAACATAGCAATTTTAACACCTCTGCTCATGACCAGTGTCACTGTGATTTTCTTAATTTGTCCCATACATTGATTTCAAGACACCAACTGGCGCCATTGTGCACTACATGGGCGGAAACACGCTAGTGCAACATGTGAAAAATGACAGCTGTACTGCTATAAGGAGGTGTGGTAAAATGGCAATGTTGAAAATCTGGAGTGAAAATATTGAAAATTTGCGAACTTATGAGTGCGTGGGAGGCTCTCTACAACGCATGCTACGTACAACAGTCATTTTAGGAATTTTCACCAAATTTTCAACATAGCCATTTAACACCTCTGCTCATAAACAGTGTCACTGTGATTTTCTTAATGTGTCCCGTACATTAATTTGGCACATGACTGCGCCATTGTATGCTACATGGCGAATCACATTTTGGGTGAGATATGAAAAATGACAGCTGTACTGCTCATAAGGAGGTGTGGTAAAATGGCACATGAAAATCTGGAGGTAAATATTGAAAATTCTAACTTACGAAATGCGAAGCGTATTTAACCGCGCAACGCACGCCGTGAAACAGTCATTTTTAGGAATTTTTTCAACAAATTTTCAACATAGCCATTTTAAGACCTCTGGTCATGAACAGTGTCACTGTGATTTTCTTAATTTGTCCCATACATTGATTTCGCACACCAACAGTGCCATTGAGCGCTACAATGGGCGGAAACACGTTTTGGGTGAGATGTGAAAAATGACAGCTGTACTGCTCATAAGAAGGTGTGGTAAAATGGCAATGTTGAAAATCTGGAGTGAAAATATTTGAAAATTTGCGAACTTACGAGCGTGCATAGGAACTGCGCAACGCACGCTCGTAAAACAGTCATTTTTGGGAATTTTTGCACCAAATTTTCAAAATAGGCTTTTTGAGAGCCCATCTTATGAACACTGGCAGTGTCGTTTCGTTAATCGGTCCGGAAAGGTGATTTCGCGCAGTGACTGCGAAATCACCCTTCAGGCCCGAATAACGCCATGACAGTGACAGCATTCATGAGAAGGGGTCCCAAAACCCATGTTGAAAATTTGGTGCAAAATTCAAAAATGCCCGCGATATGCAGCAAAGTTGAAAAACCCTATCTATTACATTATACAGTTTACGGCATTTCCTCAGTTCGCGGTCGGCTTTGAAGAGTGCAGGCGTGTTTCGGTCCACCGGATCGTTCGCCCGACTCCAGAGGTAAGTATGGGGTGAGGAGGTGTGGGGGAGGCAGGGTGCGCCCAGTGGGTGGGTCTTGGTGGGGACAGGGAGCCGAGGGACCGCTTTTTAATTTACAGTTTTTTTTTTTTTAATTATTAAGACGACGTGGGGACGTTTGCCACGCTGGGGTGGGCTCCCAGCATGGCAGCTGGAAAGGATGTTTGGGGGCTGGAGCCGGCGAGTTGGGCACCCCGTCGGCCACTCTGAGCTGGTGCCCCACGCTGGGTGGGCTCCCAGCGTGGCAGCTGTAGGCTTGCTGTTTGGGGGCTGGAGCGGCGCAGGATTGGGCACCCCGCATGGCTATCTGGACGCGGTGCCACACTGGGGTGGGCCTCAGCGTGGCACCAGGAAGCTTTTTTGGGCGGGCGGAGTCGACGTGGGGCATTGGGCACCCTGGCCGGCTATACTCGCATATGTGTGGAGGCGATCAGCAAGCAATATGCGTGTGTGCGTGTTGGGGGGGGAGCTCTGCTCACTGAAGTGGAGCTCTCCCTTTCAACTGTATGCCACTGCATTTTCAGCTGTAATAGACAGCTGGAGCAGTGATTGGCGCACTGCGACCACGCCTGCAAACACACTGACTGAATTGGTAGAGGCTGACACACCTCTGGAAAACTCGGATGATGGCACCATGTTTCTTGCACATGCGTGCAAGCAAACATAAAAGTGGTAGGGTGAAATGTTTTGCCCAGTTTCATTGCACTGCTGCTGTAAGGGGAAGCTGCTGGAGCCCATAATCCAGACTTGGAGCAGCACAGATCGCAGGATAAAAGACAGCATGGTTTCATAAGGGAATGGTCCTGTCAAACGAATGTGATAAATTTTTTTTTTTCGATTCAGTGACACAGTCGGTGGTCAGAGGTCAAGCAGCTGATGTCCCTTATCTGGACTTCAGCAAGGTTGTTGACTTGGGGCCACTAGAGGCTAGTTAAAAAGGTGCAACACCTGGGGACAGTAGCAAAACGGTCACAGTGGATAGGGGCTGTTTAGATGAGAGGACCCAGAAGTGGTCCTAAGTGGCATATTTTCAGGAGTGAAGATGGTTACTAGTGGTGTCCCTGAGAGCTCTGTCCTAGGACTATAATTTTCAACATGTGCGTATCCAGCATGGGGGAAGGGGTGAACGGTAACCTATGTCTGTCTGCAGATGATGCTACAATATGTGGGGGGTAGGCAGTATGCAGGGGGTAAGGGAAATGGCTAGGGATATGGAAAGGCTAGAAAGGTGGTTGAACATATGGCAACATAAGTGTAATGCCAAAAAGTGAACGTTGTGCTCATAGGCAGGAAGAATCTTAGAACAGAGTAGAAGATGGGGTACACACACCAGAGGAAAAGGGTGTACATGACAGGGCTGTTTTCATGGAAAGGGACTACAGTCACTAGCAGGCATTTTTATTAATTTTATAATGTTTTGGCCAGGAAAGGCACTTTTAGTGAAGGCTTGCTTCCAGATGCATCTTGGGAGCACAGGGAAGTTAAGTGACTTGCTCATGGTCACACAGTACGCAAGCAGTAGCTGTGGGATTGAAACCCAGTTCTCCAGGTGTGCAGCTCAGTTCTCTTTCTTAACCACCACACTAACTGCCTTCCATACCTATTCAAAAATGACGTGAGGAGGTTTTTCTTCACAGGGAGGGTGGTGGAGGGCTGATGCAGCTTGCAGAGAGAGGTGGTAAACGCTGGCACTGCGGCGAGGTTCAGGGCAGCATGGGATAGGTTCCTTGGGGGTATTGGGATGTTCAGGGAAACCCAGCACAGAGTAGCTGGCTGGTGTTTGAGTCATTAGGTAGGTGTCAGGACATGCTGAATGGCCTTCAGCCTTTTCTGTCCTCAGCATTCTATGTTACTGAGTTTCTGTTTTCAACAACAATTTTTAAACTGAATTTTTTAGTAATTATATTATATATCAAATAAATTATATTTATCGGAGAGCTGAGTAGCAACTTTATGGATATAAAACTGTTTCCTGTTAAATAATTAGGGTGCTGGCTGTACTCCCCTTTGGATCACAGTTTTCACACTGTACAAATGGGTGCGGAGACCCTCTTATATAACCAGCAGAGTGCTCTTCAGTACTCCTATACATATACATAGGGCATCAGACTAGCGAATCCTGCGATTAAGTGCTCCATGCAGTGTACATGCTGACTCACCTGATGTGGGAATACTGTTGAACGATGAATGCCACGCTGTGTCTCACCTGGCTCACCATCAGGTCCATGTTGCCTAATACAGCGCAAGAAATGCATGATTAAACAGGTCCCTTGCACAATCATTTCCATATCTATTTTTTGTTTTATAGCTTTATTAATTTTTCAAGAGAATGGCACACATTACACATGTACTATATTTGGCAAAGGATTTTAAAAAGAGAGTTACCAGAAGTCTTGCATAACAAGGCCTTTTGTTAAAATAATAGTAGTAGCTACTTGCTGTCCTGATACCTGTGTTTCCCATCCCACATCTGTTCGCCACGTGCACTGCAGGACAGGCCCACCTAAGTGGGACACTTTGAAGAGAGTGGTGTGGACTTGGAGATCCTTTTTGTATTCTTACCCATTTTTCTGGTATTACTGCACATTTTCAACAATCCTCTAACCCTTTACTCTATGGCAGCATTGCCCGTCCATCAGTCCCCCTTTTACCTTTCCTCTGCTGCAGGGTGAATTCAAATGAGAGTTTCTCCACTCACTACCCAAGAGCTCCAAGCACACACCCCACCCCCATGAATGAGCCCCAAGGTAGCAGAGAAACCTCAGTGAGACATGCCAGCATTGTGGCTTGTGAGTGACGTCAAGTATAAGGGACAGGTCATAGGTCACCTACATGTCCCGGGACAGCACCCCACCTTATAATGATGGGAGAGGTCTTCAGGAAAGGAGGTACTACCCAATCCAACTTTCCTCCCCTGGGCCCCCCGGGGGGCTGTCATGTAGTGGCAGTGGTTGTTGTTAGGGCTGTGCAAGCTGACAAATTCGACCCAACAGGCCAATTTCAAGCCAGGTCAGGACAAACCCAAAGTGGCCCGATTCGCCTCAAAAGTAAATGAAGGGTTGGGGGGTATTTTTCATGGCATTCTTCCAGCAGAACATCCCACTGGCACCATCAACAATCATCCTTCATGACTGGCTAGGCTATGAGCACGGGGGCTGTCAGTCATCAAGATTTATTTGTCTTTTTTTTTTGTAAGTTCCATTGTAATGATCATGTTATGTTTTGTACCTTATTGCCTTGACGTGAAACCTTTGTAAAAGAGCCCTCAGCTCAAAGGTGTCATCCAAAATACAAATAAATAAAAAGTGCCCCCCAGCCAGACTCTTTAAAACATGAAACAAGAGCACGTAAACCCTTCCCAATATACAAATAATTGGGGGCTGTTTTTTTCAAGTGAAACCAATTTGGCGCATTTCACCAAACTTCTTCTAAACCCGAATGACCCGAACTTGTGGCCTGACCCAATTTCCAGCTGTAGTTGTGAATCCTCACTGTTTGTTTGCTTTCATTTTGTTCCACGGTCAGGTGGTCACTTTCAAGAAAACTTTAGAAAACAATATTTAGAGACAACTCAGCTTACATTTTATATATTGTCCGCATTTCTCTTCCCTATGTCATTAATATGTTAGTTTGCATGGAAATAAGATCCCTGTCCCCTAGAGTTCATCTGCTGCTTAATCCTTTTCGGAAGTCATTCTCTATTTGTGCAATCACAGTCAATTGTACAGGTAATGATAATGATGTCACAAACAGAGGACTGTGACTTTAGTTAAAAATTAAACAGCAGCTGGCCCACTTGCTCAGTGGTAGCGTTAACCCAGAGCATCAGAGGGCCAGCCAGAGGGAGATAGGCCGAGTGTCCGTTGGACAGCTCCCCTCCTCTGAGAAGGGTGGGTTGTGGCATCTGGTGATAAGGTAACTCCCAGTGAAAACTAGGAGGACACCAGCCTGGGACCACGCAGAGCAGAAGCGTTGTCAGATGTCGGTGCTGTGCATGGGAGTACGCACAGCCGTGCACTTGTTGTCACTGCATGGCCACACCTCCAGAGGAAACCCGCTACAAGAAAAAAAATTCCTCTGATGCCAGGATCCCCAGCCACCTCTCCTGTGAAATGACACCAAGTGTAAGTGTCCGCCAGGGTCCCATGGTGATATTGGTCTCTCCCTATGGGAAACCCCTTCCCTGAGGGGTAAGTCACAGTCCTCCCAGATCAGCCAGCTGGGGGGAGGAGCAGTAGTGTAGCAAATTCCCAGAGGGCCTGGGTGCAAGGCGATGTTACAGGGCCCCTCCCCAGTTTTGAATAAACATCTGAATTATGATTTGGGCCCCTCAAACCTCATTGGCCCGGGTGCCACTGCACCCCCTGCACCCCTGTAGCTACGCCCCTGGGGAGGAGTGCTGGGGTTAGTGGGTGGCTTGAGATGTCCTGGGCACATATGAGCTATACTCCCACCCTGGCCAGACAGCCAGAAACAGAGATGAAAAACAAATTAAACAGCAGGAGTGGATTGACTGCAGTGCACAAGGATCCAGTTTCTATGTAAATGTACCAAGCAATGAAAAATAAAAGGAATAGAAATACAGAACATCTGAAACAATTTCATCCCTTTAGACTTGTAGTGTTGGGGCAGTTCCTGTATAACCATGGAGAATATTAGTGCTCCTTACCTTTTGGTGCTGTATCATAATCAACTGCAACCACTGCAATTCCCTTTGACACAAGCGGGGGTGCCAGAAAGCCAGACTGCTCCTTACTGTAACATAGAAACATAGAATTTGTCAGAAGAAAAGGACCGCTTGGACTACCCAGTCTGCCCAGATGATCCCTGCCTAGTTTGTCTCCACAGATCCTAACTAGTCTCTGGTGACCCTCTGGCCCCTCTTTCTATTTACTAATATCCCCTTTGTCTATTCCACACAACACAGAAGGCAGCAATGAGTTTTGTGGTGTCCCAGAGACTCCACCTACCATAGTTTGTTAGCTATCTACTGCAGTTTTATGTGATTGTAACCCCTAGATGGCGCTATCCCAGGGGCTACTACCCCTGCCTGATTTGCCACTAACAGGTTGAGGGGCCTGGATCCAATGGCGGGTGCCTCCACCCAGAGGTCAGGGTTTGCAATAGTTAAACTAACTTGGTCACAGCCCTCTGGGACACTGCAACCCCCCTTTCTTCCCACTAGTGGCCCACAATATATCAGAATTACCTTCACAGTATACACTTACCCCAGGTCTGGTTCGGCACTGGGACCTCCTGTGAAATGAGATACAGTGCAACAATCACAGTACAGTACTTTAACATAGACAAATACCTCAGGCAGTATAACTTTGCTGAAACAAGCAGCTCTGATTTATTTAGGGGATATAACAAGGACGGGGAAATCAGGTTAATTAGCTTATCACTCTAATAATCTACCTATGGCTCTGTGCAGAGCCTATCCCTATCAGTTACTGTCCTGGGTACCCAAGCCCTAGTGGCTAGTCCAAACCGTGGCAGCTGGTAGGGGCCCTTTCACACAGAGAAAGGAGAATTAAACAGTCAGCAGTACAGTAATTCCATTTGGATTTAATGTGGCAATTCAACAGGAGCAACCTGAATTAGTACTCGACCTCCAAATAAGATAGGGTCCTTCAATGTCAGCAGGGCTCACTTGAGGTACACAAACCTCTTCACACATCCATATAAAAGAAAGTACTATACCAGGCAGGCTGCATCTGTATCCCGATCGCAATTACTGCACAATACCGGGAGAACACACAGCAGATTCAGTTCCTGACAGACCGAGTGCAATTTTCAGCAATTCTTCCAGTCTTCTACAGGGTGAGCCTGGTTTCTACTCTTCAGAGATCCTTTGATTCTTTTCACAGGACGGATTCAGTCCTAACAAGCTGTTACACAAGCTGCAGACCGAACTCTGGGCCTTACACAGTTTTTGACTAAAACTGCACACTGAAAAAGCACAGGCTCCTTCCTTCTTCACTGCCAAAGCTCAACTGAAGCTCCAACCGACAAACTGGGCACTTCCTTTGAGTTCCTCCCAGTTCTTGACTGGATTGGCTGTCACTCACAATAGACTGCTGCTGTTGGTCCAAAAGGCACTGAAGTCTAAACTACATCTCCCAGAGTCACTGCCCATACAATCCTCTTGTGGCTGGCTCAGATTATGAGTCCAAGTTCTGATTCGTCCAAGGCACCATTTTAGAGCTAGCTTACCCACACTGATTGGTCCAGTTCAGCAGTTCAAAACTAGAATGGGGAACTAGCAGACACAGTTCTGACTGCAAAGAAAGCAGGTTAGACAAACTGTAATTTCATTATTACTCTAAATAATTTCTGGCAAACAGTTACATCTTTCAGATAGGTTCCTTTGCACTCCTAGTGACTGCAAAATGAAGTGAATTGGCAGCAGCTCAAGTGGTACTCAGAGAAGCACACAGTCCCCCATACAAACTAATTATGTCTGCAAGCAGACAGCTCTTAAAGAGACAGTACCAGAGGCTCTAAAACACTCACTGATAAATGGCTTAAATGCCAAACACCATTCAGGCTTGGAGCATTCAAGCAAGCTCCTGGAAGTCTTTTAGGAACCCCCATTTGCAGGGGGTTACACCCCTTCCTAGCCTGGGAAGAAAGCTTGGCGTCAGCGTCAAGCAAGTACCCATAAGTTTCAACTGCAACCATATACATTTGCATTAGGCTTACATGTAATCATCAGTCAATATATCATTTTACCAAGAACACATTTCTGAAACATTGCAGTACGTCACTCTTTACACAGTATTACATACACATTGTACCATAACTCAAGTTATTACCTCTTGTACATGAAACCTGAAGAAGGGCCCTTCCTATCAGTTACCTTGGGGCTGGACGGGGCAAGGGCACCATACTTAGAGGGGCAACACAAGTAACTTGAGTTAGCACTGACGCCAGTTTGGGCAATGAGCTCGGGACACATACACTCCTTTATGGACAACATTGAGAGGCAAATCCACAGGCCTCCCAAGGAATCATAACTGAGGTGACCACAGGCTTTACAGCTCGACCAGTCTTTCTAGGGGAACTGTTACAGTCTCTGCACTCTGAGCCTCATTTTCAGCATTGTCCACACTTGTCAGGGGAGTCTCCATGGGGGTAGAGGCTAGAACTTGGGGCACTTTCAGCTCCAGGAGTTACAGTTTCTGAGTCCACAACACTTGGCTCGCATGGAGAGCTTTGGACACTGGCAGTGGACTGTCAGGGCACTCAAAATACTCTTCTTGTTCGGGTGTATCACCAGTCTGCCCTAATCTATCATTTTCCTCCCTGAAAGCTCAAACAGTTCAACCATGCACAATGATTCCATTTCATCTGATCTGATGCTTTGCACTTCACTTTCTGGGAGCATTGGCTCCAGGGATGAAGCTGGGGGCTTAAACAGTCCAGAAGGCCCAGCTTTGTCTCCAGTATTGACTAGGGATTGCCCCAAACAATTGACTCAGTTCGTAAGAAGGATAGTATTCAAAGTCACTCTCACTTTCTTCCGATATGGACTGACAGTCATGCTCAACTGGGACTTGTGGAGGGAACACTTTAACTTTGCTTCTGTAGGTGCAGACTTTCTTGATCTTTTCTTAGCAGCAGCTCTAGTCACTGGTCCAGAGGGCATCTTCTAGGGCTCAGACTCAATTAAGATTTGTCCAATGGGCAGTAAATGATTTCTATGCATTGTTTTTACATCTTTTGAATTATTCTCAGGCCTTACTTTGTACACTGGCAGATCATCTAGTTTGCCCACTACAATGTGAGGGAGATGGTGCCATCTGTCAGCAATCTTGTGCTTGCCATGCAATCCCAGATTTCTTAGCAACACGATCTCCCTCCTGGAGTTCCTGTGCTTTCACCTTTTTATCATACCTTTCTTTGTTGGCCAGATTTCTTTTGGCAGCCATGGTTTGAGCCAGTTAGTGCAGCATGAGTTAGCTGGGCCTTTAACTCTTGCACATACTGTAAATAGTTGTCAGCCTGAACCCCATCAGGAGAGACCCCAAAACACACATCTACTGGTAGTCGAGCTTCTCCAAACATCAGGCGGTAGGGGAGAATCCAGTGGCATCACTTTTGGTGCAGTTATAAGCATGTACCAGGGTGCTAATTTGTTGGCTCCATCTAGGCTTGTCCTTTGGGTGCAGGTGCCTAGCATATCTAGCAAAATGGGTTGAAACGTTCAGGCTGTGGGTCCCCTGGGGTGGTAAGGAGTGGTTCTGGACTTTCGCACTCCCCACAGAAAGCATCTCTTTGATCAGACGACTCTCAAAGTCTCTCCTTGATCAGAATGGATTCTTTGTGGAGCCCCATAGTGAACAAAAGTTTTCTACAAGTACTTTGGCCACAGTGGATGCTTTCTGGTCTTTGGTGGGGAAAGCTTGGGCATATCTCGTGAAATGGTCAGTGACCACCAGCACATTACTGATATTTCTTTGATCTGACTCCAAACTTAGAAAATCAATACAGACCAGCTCCATGGGTGCACTGGTGGTGATGTTAACAAGGGGCAACCCTCTGGGGCAAACTTTCCTCTGTAAGCAGCGACTACAAGTTCGAATGTGTTGCTCCACATCAGCCCCCATCTTAGGCCAATAGAATCTGGATCTCACCAAGTCAAGTGTTCTGTCTATACCAAGGTGCCCCATGTGGTTGTGCAAGGACCTCAGTACTGAGTCTCGAAGGCAGTGGGCAGCACTAGTTGTTGTTTGTCTACTTGTCCCCTCTGTCTACTGTTTCTCTGTATAACAGTTTATTGATCAGTTTCAACTTAGGACCTTCTTTGTATAACAGTGCAGTTCTCAAATCAGTGGAGCGTAATTTGGACACATCTTTTCCTGCATAGAGGGCTTCTAAAGCTGCTTTGATCATGGGATCATGAGATTGAGCCAGCCGAATACTGTCATTGTCCAGCTGAGGCAGTGCACCAATGTCTATTGCAGAAAAGTGGCAATAAGCAGCAGGTATGCAATTCTCAGAGGCTCCCAAGCAATCCACCATGCAGTCCACTGCGTCCGTGGACATTTGTTCCTCCCTGTCAAACTTCGGCAGAGTGCCGAATGTCAGGTTCTGCCAATCGGACCCAATCATTCTGGGGAACAGGCCTCCGGGAGAGAGCATCAGCATCTATGTGGTTCAGACCTGCTCGGTATTCGAGAGCATAGTCATATGTAGATAATGCAGAAAGCCACCTATGGCCAGTGGCATCCAACTTAGCTGAGGTCTGCACATAGGTCAAAGGATTATTGTCAGTGTTTTTACTAGTATTTTAGCCCCATACAAGTACTCATGGAATTGGTCAACAATAGCCCACTTCAAAGCTAGGAACTCTAACTTATGTACAGGATAGTTCTTTTCGGATGGGTCAGGCTTCTACTGGCAAAGGCCACTGGTCTCAGGCCATTCTCGTGCTCCTTGGTACAACACAGCCCCAACCCTTGCAAGCTAGCATCAGTGTGCAGGACGTAAGGTTTTCTTGGATCGGCATAGGCCAGCACTGGAGCATGGGTAAGTTGATATATGATCTCATGAAAAGCAGTCTCACAATCAGAGTCCAGCGGGCCCCAAATACTTCACTCGGATGAAAATACACTCTTTCAGTCTTGAGGATGCTGACTTTGGTATTTTTGTGGGTTGGGGATACCTTGAGTAAGGTTAAGTAAAGGCGGATCACTCTTGAATAGTCCTTGATGAGCGCCCGATAATAACCACAGAATCCCAGGAATCTTTGCAGTTCTTTTAGATTTTGGGCTGTGGCCTAGGTGGTCAAGGCCTCAACTTTACTTGGTCAGTCTCTATTCCTCGGTGGATACTATGTCCCACATACTTTACTGATGTTTGAAAAATTGACACTTATCAATGGACAGTTTAAGGCCAAAGTCCTCCAGTCGGTCCAATACCTTAAATAATCTGCTCTCATGTTCCTCCAGTGAGCTGCCAAACACAATAACATCATCTAGGTATACCAGGCACTCTAGTAAGTTCATGTCCCCACTGCACGCTCCATCAATCGTTGAAAAGTGGCTGGGGCACCTGAAATCCCTTGAGGCATCCTCATGAATTCATAGAAGCAAGCGGACAGATAAAGGCTGTCTTTTCCACGGGGTCCTCTGGGGCCATCGGATCTGATAGTACCACTGCGGAGATCAGCACAGAGAACCACTTGCTCCCGTTTAGGCAGTCCAAAGCATCCTGAATCACGGGCATTGTGTACTGATCAGGATAGTCCGCCCGGTTTAAGTGCGATAATCCACACATCCTTACTGTTCCATTCTTTTCCTCACTACCACAATGGGGAAGCATAAGGGCTTCTGGATTCTTGTATTACACCAGCAGCTAACATCTCTTGCAGATGCCGCTCACATCATCTATGTCAGCAGGTGCCAGGCGTCGAGACTCTCACAAATGGTCTTTCGTCATGCAGCCGGATATTGTGCTCAGCTCCTTGCACGCATCCTACATCCCATTCCTTTAAAGAAAACACCTGGTCTCTCTGGGCAAGCTTCTACTGATCTTCACTTTCCATTCAGCTGGCAGCGGGAGTCGCCGAAATCAAACAAGTCAGGCGTTACTCTGTCATTCTTCCTTGAACTCTTGCTGCTGGGTAGCACTGCAGTGTCTGCACAATGCACATTAGCAGATGCAACCTCTGTTTACTAGAATGTCTCTTTCAGACACATTATGAACTTGGACCATTACCCTTCTGGCATAAGCATGGGCTCTAGCGGGCAAAATACTAGAGCGACCAGCAGTCCCTCTGGCAATTTTCCATCGCCTGGTGCATCCAACATTAATATTTTATTCTTAACATCCTTTCTGATACGGACCTCTCCTGTAAGGTACACTGGGCATTTGGCGCCAGGATCAGAGACTCAGGATCCTTCTTCCATACAATTCCGACGGTTCCTCTGGTTCTGTTTTTCAGCATCTCTGTGCCTCATAGGCCTTCTTAATTAAAGCCGGAACTCTTAAAGCTCTACTAGTCTTTGACCCTTGTTTTCATAACACAACTGTGCCAGCCTTCCGAACATATGAGCATTTGTTCCAATCAACAAAGGGACACCATCATACAGTCCAGTGGGGACACACTAAGGCTAGGGTCTCTACTTGTTCGCCACTCCAGCCACAGGTGGGGAAAGACAGCCAAATTCGGATATACCCGAATAGTGTAGCCTTCTCACTTAACCCCCATACATGCAGTCCTTCTAATGGTTGTAAGGGTACGTCTGACAAATGCTTCTGATACCAATCTTGGAACATAATTGTCACTTGGGAGCCACTGTCTAATATAGCTCTTGTAGACCTCCGTTCACCTTTACAGTGGTCTCCATGGAGGACCCACTATTCTGGACCAGTCTGGAGAGTGCAGTGGGGGGGCCTGGGCAACTGACCTTGCCACAAAAGGGCGCAATTAGCATTTTGGTGCCCTCACTGGGATCATGTCGTGCACCTCTTAACCACTGATTTCTTCTCCAAGCTCTCCTTGTAGCCTATATGCAACTTTGTCAGTGTCTTTTGGGGACTGGCATTCCCTTTCATGTGCCCATCTTTCCCACAATTATAGCAAAACATACTTTCTGGAGTTTGAGCTGGCCGAGGCGCCACACTGGGAGCCAGGGCGGGGTATTACTAACTGGAAACCTTGGTGCCATCTCTGTCCTGCGTGATAAGCATTTGGAGACATCTCGTCAGTTTCTCCACTTCCATGGTCAAGGAATCGAGTTCGAGCTGTTATCAGCAGGAGATACATGGGTGGGTACCCCCACCCCATAGCAGATGCAGTCGGATATAGGTCAGGGCCCGTACTTGCAGGCGTGGCCTTCATAAAGGACTGTTTTGAATTCCCGGATCTCTCTCAACAGTTCGCCCCATTGTGACATATCTTTTCCTTGTCAGAGCACTCATTGACTGCAACCTCTGCCCTGAACTTCACTTGATGGGTCACCCTCAGTCACTCGGTCGTAGCCGCAGCTATTGGTGCAGGTCCCTCCCGAGGTCGTCTTTCTCAACTCCTCAATTTCTCTCATTAACTCATCATAGGAGGTGGGGATTCAGTCGATCTGCCAGGTGTAACTGAAGCAACAGCAGTTCTGAGAAGGGGCAGACTTAAGGATTCTGTCCAGCCTGGTTCGGTCCAGTTCAATCGCTGGCAAACTACCTTTTCTGAGGCATTCTTGCAACAATTTTTCCAGCCGAGATACATACACAGACAACAACTCCTTGGTACTGTTGTGCATCTCTTACTCTCCACCATAGGTCCTCATCAGAATCTGGGCTCCCATACACATTCTCCAAGGCCTCAAGATAGGCCTGTGCAGTCGCTTCAGGGTTACTGGCCGTTTGCTTACGGATGGTAGCCAGGGCAGGACCTCAGAGGCTCTCACTAACCCTCTTTAGCTTTCACCCTCCGAGCATTGCCATTCTAGCACTTGGGGGCAACATGGTCTATCCAGGTCTCCCCAGTCATCCTCCCTTGGGGGTGGGAGGTGCCAGAGAAGATCCTCAACCTTCGGTGAAAGTCGTGACTAATGGCAGGTGCAGAAATAGGAGTCTGCATTGGTTCAGACACCATTACGGGCACTGGAGCAGGAGAGGGTGTTGGGGAGGAACACCCCAGGTGGCAAGAATAGTTTCTTCAAGTCCTCCACAGTTTTCCCCTCTCCCAGCAACCATTCAGCAAATTTCTCCTCAAAAGTTTCAGATAGTGGTGGGGGCTGATTCCCCACCGGGTCTTTACTGTCCTTAGTTATCACTCTCCAAGCAGTGAGGGCTCCCTCTGGGGTAATGGTCTGTGGCACTTTGGAGCTATCTATGGGATCCTTAAACTCTACTAGGGCCAGGAAAGTGTGGGTGAGCAGATTAGCATGCCGACCCACAACCACAGGGTTTTGTAAACCTTCCACCTTGGAAGTACTCCCTGCACAGTGTCCGTATTGGATACCCAGGGGATGTCCAGGATAAGCATAGCATTTGGGGTCGATCTCCTCCCAGTACACCACTCCACCAGCCGTGCACAGCCACTTCTGTCGGGTACCCATTTTTTCTTAACAGTGGTTCGTAATATGGCCACTAGAGGACACACAATCCCAGCGGTGAGCCTCAAGATGTAACCCCTAGATGGCGCTATCCCAGGGCTACTACCCTGCCTGATTTGCCACTAACAGGTTGAGGGGCCTGGATCCAATGGCGGGTGCCTCCACCCAGAGGTCAGGGTTTGCAATAGTTAAACTAACTTGGTCACAGCCCTCTGGGACACTGCAACCCCTTTCTTCCACTAGTGGCCCACACAATATATCAGAATTACCTTCACAGTATACACTTACCCCAGGTCTGGTTCCGCACTGGGACCTCCTGTGAAATGAGATACAGTGCAACAATCACAGTACAGTACTTTAACATAGACAAATACCTCAGGCAGTATAACTTTGCTGAAACAAGCAGCTCTGATTTATTTAGGGGATATAACAAGGACAGGGAAATCAGGTTAATTAGCTTATCACTCTAATAATCTACCTATGGCTCTGTGCACAGGCCTATCCCTATCAGTTACTGTCCCTGGGTACCCAAGCCCTAGTGGCTAGTCCAAACCGTGGCAGCTGGTAGGGGCCCTTTCACACAGAGAAAAGGAGAATTAAACAGTCAGCAGTACAGTAATTCCATTTGGATTTAATGTGGCAATTCAACAGGGAGCAACCCTGAATTAGTACTCACGACCTCCAAATAAGATAGGGTCCTTCAATGTCAGCAGGGCTCACTTGAGGTACACAAACCTCTTCACACATCCATATAAAAGAAAGTACTATACCAGGCAGGCTGCATCTGTATCCCGATCGCAATTACTGCACAATACCCGGGAGAACACACAGCAGATTCAGTTCCTGACAGACCGAGTGCAATTTTCAGCAATTCTTCCAGTCTTCTACAGGGTGAGCCTGGTTTCTACTCTTCAGAGATCCTTTGATTCTTTTCACAGGACGGATTCAGTCCTAACAAGCTGTTACACAAGCTGCAGACCGGAACTCTGGGCCTTACACGTTTTTTGACTAAAACTGCACACTGAAAAGCACAGGGCTCCTTCCTTCTTCACTGCCAAAGCTCAACTGAAGCTCCAACCGACAAAACTGGGCACTTCCTTTGAGTTCCTCCCAGTTCTTGACTGGATTGGCTGTCACTCACAATAGACTGCTGCTGTTGGTCCAAAAGGCACTGAAGTCTAAACTACATCTCCCAGAGTCACTGCCCATACAATCCTCTTGTGGCTGGCTCAGATTATGAGTCCAAGTTCTGATTCGTCCAAGGCACCATTTTAGAGCTAGCTTACCCCACACTGATTGGTCCAGTTCAGCAGTTCAAAACTAGAATGGGGAACTAGCAGACACAGTTCTGACTGCAAAGAGCAGGTTAGACAAACTGTAATTTCATTATTACTCTAAATAATTTCTGGCAAACAGTTACATCTTTCAGATAGGTTCCTTTGCACTCTAGTGACTGCAAAATGAAGTGAATTGGCAGCAGCTCAAGTGGTACTCAGAGAAGCACACAGTCCCCCCATACAAACTAATTATGTCTGCAAGCAGACAGCTCTTAAAGAGACAGTACCAGAGGCTCTAAAAACACTCACTGATAAATGGCTTAAATGCCAAACACCATTCAGGCTTGGAGCATTCAAGCAAGCTCCTGGAAGTCTTTTGGGAACCCCCATTTGCAGGGGGGTTACATGATGAACCTCATACCTTGAGGCTTAGAAATTCTGGTCCAAACCAGACTAGAATGACCATACCATGCAGTGGGCCAGGCTCCTACAACACAGTCCCCTGCTAGTGCAGCAGGTCCCTTAGCACGTTTGGTCACATACATGCTGTGTTTTTAGCCCTCACGTTTGAATTTCAGACATACCTCTTTTCGTTTAATTGCTAGGTAAAGGGAAACTGCCCAAGATTTGATGCCCAATGCCCTGATACCAACAGGGCTAGAAGAGGGCTGGAAGCCTGTCCCAAGGGCCTCTCTCCAGCTTTGAGGAGGGATCACTGCTAGTAGTCAGAGGGGGTGGGAACTGTTCTCCACCAGATCTACCATTGCACGTCCATCCAGACCCATAAGCCATTCTGGGGCCTTTGGTGGGAGGGCACAGAGAGTCTGATACCAGGCCCATCAGAGGCATCCTCTAAAGGACATGCCCCAATTCATACTCTAAAGGACACACCCCTATTTATATAGTAACCCATACTGACATACTGTATGTAACCACATTAAATGACTCTAATTGTGTCACAATCATCTCCGTACTCCTATCCTAAATCTTGCCCATCTGCACAAGTAAAAAAGTGCTGGAAGCTAAAGATGTATAAGATGTTCTTGTCAGTTTATATAGGAAAGACTGGCTTTTGCTGCTTGACTTCAGTGCAAAGAAATGCAAAGTTAGGCCCACTGGAGCCAAAAATCCCAGGATGGAGTACTAGCTGGAAGGGGTCCGGCTATCTGCAAAAGAGGAGGAGCAGGATCTGGGAGTGATGATCACTAGTGACCTGAAGCAGTCCACACAGTATAGGAAAGCAGCAGGAATGGCAAATAAGATGTTGGGATGCACAGCCAGGGGGATCAGAAGTAGGCGAGAGGAGGTTATACTGCCCTTGTACAGGTCACTGGTAAGGTCACTTCTAGAGTATGGAGTACAGTACTGGTGTCCACACCTTAAAAAGGACATGGGCTGGCCCAGTGGCATAGAGGGCTGAGGCACTGCTGCCTTACCTCAACCCACGCTGGCGACCCAGGTTCAGGAACGGACTCAGGTCACTGGGGGTCGGCAGGGGGAGGATTGGATTGAGCATCCGATAGACTGCTCTCCTATCCTGGGGTGGGATTGGGGATGGCCTCACTCGGCAGTGGCCCACGGTGGAGACTGGAGGCACTACACGAGCGGCATGCTGGGGGAACCAGAAAACCGGAAACCGCTCCGAAGTCAAGGTGGATGACGGCTGCCGACCCCAGGCACCTCTGAAGACTTCCCGGAAGCTACGAAATGCCTCAACAGCACCCGGGACTGGAAAAAAAAAGTGTGCTGGTCTCCTCCCACCAGTGTCTTTCCCCTCAAAGGAGAGGGACCCACCTGCTGAAGGGTTACACTGGGCTACCCTGTGGAAGGCTGCAGATCTGAGGTAGGCAGCCGAGGGGGAGATAGTAGGGAGAATGTCTGTGGGTCATAGCAGCCCAAAGGAGAGGCAGCTCTGGAGCACGTAGGAGGCCATAAATAGATAATACACAAAAAGAAAAAGACATTAACCTGCTGGAGATGATCCAGAGGAGGACAAGGAAGATGATCATGGGTCAGCAGGGTAAGGCATACGAGGAAAGGTTGGGGGCCCTGAACATGTACTTTCTGGAGGAGAGGAGGGAGAAGGGGACATGATTGAGACCTTCAAGTACTTGAAAGGGATAACAGTCTTAAGTTGGGGGGGTTAGGAAGCACTTCTTCACAGAAAGGGTGGTGGCCAGAATGGAATGCACTGCCGGAAGAAGTGGTTTCACTAAAGAGGGTGGGCAGCTTCAAGAGAGGCTGGGATAGACTCAAGGGGAAAGTAGGGGTCATGGGAGGGGAGAATGGAAAGGATAGGTGGATTGTGGAGGGGTGCACGGACAGTAGCTTAAGCTATGAAACCTGCAATACGAGCAGACTAGATAGACCAAATGGCCTTCTTTTACTGGCATCTTCGTATGTTTGTATGTTCATAGCCATGTTGTTCCTTGGGAAATGGGAGTCACTGGATACTCTGATGTCTTTTGCTGGACCAACACATGTCCTGTACAAAGACGGTATAGTATACAAGCTTACGGGGTCCCACAGGTCCCTCCATCCAGCTATTTTATTTTGCTTTATTCACTGTAGCCATATTGTAGCTTGAGGTTTTATAGATTTACACCTGTACCAGTAGAATCATATAAAAGTCATTAAATACACCCAGACAAAAATGCAGACAGGCTGTACCACGCACTCATTAATTACGCAAATTAAAGATATCTAAAAGTATCAGTTTATACCAGCCCTAAAAGTGAATCTCTGTCTTTCAAAATCTATATTTTATCAATCATCCTATTGATTAATGGAACTTACTTTGATAACTCAGTGGGTTTTAACACACATTGAAAACCAAACAGCAATCTAGGTACCATACCCTCCAAGTCTCACCATTTTCTGGGAGTTTATCTGATTTGCTGGGGTTTTTTACATTCCCCTTGCTTTTTATGGCACCAGGCCATGTCCCTAAATTCACCAAAATCAAAGAACAGATTGTTCCTCCTTCTTTAAATGACTTCAGTAATGCATTTCTGGAAACTTAAGATTCAGTTAGGCATATACAACAGGGCCATGTGAAAATCTCCCCGATTGTAGTGATCAAAATCCAGGGATCTCCCTCATTTGAGGAATGCTGACTTGGAAACTCTGAGGTACCTACACGCCGATGAACTTACGGTGATTGTCACTCATGAGATCAAGGCATTACAAGGTGCAAACTAACAGGATTGTGTGTCCCCAAAACTTGTGTGCTAAACCATCTTTGTGCGAGACGTATGTTGATCCAAATAAGGGTATCAAACTGTCCAGCAGTTTGACAGCTGTCATGTCATTGTGTGGTAGTTTGGGACACTTCTATCAAGTTTGTGTTATGTTTGAGATATAAGTATAATTTCTTCGCCTTCAGGTTGTGTGGGGGAACATCTATAAACTGGATTGCAGGTCTGAATGAGTAAGTCCTGGACACAGGGATCAATCCTTGCATCCCTCGTCTGAGAGGAGCAGCTCTAACCTGTGCGACTTATCAATTTAACTAAGATGTTTCTTGTCTTTTATTGATTTTTTATTACTGAAACACATGTATCCTCTGACGCTGGGTCTGCTTCTACCCTCAGATTATTGGGTTTGCTTCTCCTTTCATTGTTGCTTGTAATGCTTTATTCTGTAATACCTGATGTGAAGCTTTTGCAAAGGAGTCTGTGATGCAAAGGTTTGTAATTCCAATTGTTCTATAAATAAATAACTATTTAGCGAAAGACAACACTGTCAGCTGAGATGAGACTGCTCTGGGTTTTTGTTGTAATTTCAATTTGTAACTTTCACCACCAGATGGCACCCTGCATTGTCTGGTAACTGATTGTGTACACAGTACAGTTAACACAACTAAAATTGGACCACAGTGCATTAAAACACATGGAATGATATGGAAATTCACAAAAGCATACAATATTTCTGGGGGAACAGTGACGTTAATCCCGTCTTGTGTGCGCCACCATGATATCGTCTCCAAAGATCAGTGCCCCTCCAAGTGGCCCAGCCATGTATGGTATGTCTCTGGAAGATGTATCGCTGCAGCGTTCTTGATCTGAAGAACTGTACCTACCCCAACAGTCCCACTGGGTTTTCAGTCACGGGGGGGGGGGCACCATCATGAGTCACTTTCCTAAAGAGTTGTATCACATTAGCCACATAATGCCAGGAGAAGTGGTGTCAACTAGTGTTGGAATTACAGGGAACTTACCACAGCTGATCCCCCTAACTCTGATGTGTGCCCCAGCAGCTCTCACATTAGTGTCACTGAAGTATAATGGGAAGGGAGACACTGTTAAAGACATGGCCCACCCATAGCTCTGATGTTTACCCCAGTAGCTCCCACATTGGCGTCATTAAAGTATAATTGGAAGGGAGACACTGTTAAAGACATGGTCCCCAATAGCTCTAAAAGCTCATAAAGTGTCATTAGAACACTGTCAGAGGCCATTAATTTTAAGAACTGTGTATCTGTCAGTGGTCCTGCCTTGTTGCATGTGAGGATGAGTGATTGTATGTGTGCATTGGGGGGTGTATGTGTGTGTGTATGTGTGTGTGCATGTGATGGGTGTGTATGTGATTTGAGTGTGCGTGTGTGATGTGTGTTTGTGCATGGATGTGTGTGCGTGTGCATACATGGGTCTGTTTGTGTGTGTGTGTGTGTGTGTATGGATGTGTGTCTGGGAGTGTGTGCATGGGTGTGGGTGTGTGTGAGTGAGTGAATGTGGGTGTGTGTGTGTGTGTGTGTGAGAGATTCCCTGCCAGACACAGGACAACATGTGGCAAGCATGTTGGGGATTCCTGAAGTCTGGCAGTTCATGTCAAGGGATGTTGCAAGTGGCAGTGCTTCCTGACTGACAGAGGAGGGTGACGTCCCATATCATCCCCCCTTTGATAGGCTATGGAGATAACCCTTAGCCCGCCACAGAGTCGCTGCAGGTTACGGCAGGGCTGCAGCACTGGTAGGAGGAGAGAAGCAGCAATAAAAACAGGAGGAAACAAGCGGTCAGGCTGGGAGGCCATTGGTAGTTGCACTGACGGGGTCAGCCACTGGGGGATCACAAGTGGAGCAGGGGGGACGTGGGGGTCAACCCCTTCTGGTCTCCTGGCTATGAAACTGGTGCCCCTCTGGCAGAACTAACAATGCCAATGGATATTCGTCAAGTTCCTCCTTGCCAAAATTCAAAAAGATGTTAAAAGCCCATCTGTTTTCTACACCATCCTGTTCTTACTATTGTTTATTTTTTATTTAATTACTAAAATGTATTAGTATGCATGTATATGATTTCTATTATTAGTATAAGCACTAACTTTGATTTTTTTGTCTTTTAGATAGTTCCTGAAGAAGACCTAAGGTTGAAATGTCGATTTTAACTCTGTTTTCTATTTTCAGCATGCATTTAATAATACCATTTGTTTTTTTCAGACCAAACACTAACGTAGCACCTTGTTTTGTTTTTGTTCTATAATTCATTATATTCTACATTTGTGTACATTTGTGTGTAGGATTCTGTTTTTTAATAAGTGTTGTAAACTCCCAGGTCGACCTGTAAATGGACCATTGGTCCAGTGTACCTACCTACCTGGTTAACAAAAACAATTAAATAACAAGCATTTGTCAATACCGAATGTTTGCTTGCTGGCATTGGCATTGGTAGTGTAGGAGTTACAGAGCTGCATAATAGGAATGGCAGTGAAGTATTGAACTGAAGCCAACCCCACCACCACCACCCTGCAGAGAGTGACAGGCATTGGGGTGTGCCTTTGGGTCATCAGGCATAACGGCCACGCCATTTCACCACACCCTACCATGCAGACACCGACAAGTGTCACGGTGTACCTTGGTGTCTTTGGCCCTAATGCGCACCCCATTGCACCCCATTCCATCAGAAAATATTGTGAGATGGGTGCAGTGTAGGAGAATGGGGTGAACTTTGGGGTCGAAGAGTCCAAGGCACACCTCGATGCCTCTTAGTGGCTGCAGGGTGTGGGTGGGGGTGGAATGGTATGAGCACTGCAGGTGACAATCCCAAGTCACAGCCCTGATCCCTGTCATTCTCTACAGGGTGGGGTGTTATGGTCAGAAACCCTAACGCCTCAGGCATTCGTTGGTATTTTCACTCCAAATTTTCAACATGGGTTTTTTGTGACCCCCACCTCATGAACAGTGGCAATACCAGTTTGTTAGCAGAAAGCTGCTTTTGCACAGCGACTACAGCATTTGTCACCACAGGTGCAAAAACATTCTGAACAGGATGTGAAAAATGACAGCGGTACTGTTCATGGCGAGGTGTAAAAAATGGCAATGTTGAAAATCTGCAGTGAAAATACAAAAAAAAACTGAAGTCACGAGCATGTGTAGAAACTGTGCAACGTGCACCCATAATGTAATTAGTTTAGGAATTGTTTACAGCAGATTGTCAACACAGGCATTTTGGGACCTCCAGTCACGAACAGTGTCACTGTGATTTTCTTTATCTGTCCCGAACAATGATTTCCCACAGCGACCACGCATTTCTTTGCTGAAAGTGTGAAAACACATTTTGGCCATGTTGTGAAAAATGACAGCTGTACTGTTCATAAGGAAGTGTGGAAAAATGCCACTGGTGAAAATCTGGACTGAAAATATTACAAATTCATGAACTTACAAGGGTGCGTGGAAACTGCGCAATGCTCACTCGTTACACAGTCATGTTTAGGAATTTTTTCACCAAATTTTCAAAATAGCCATTTTACGACCTCTGTTCACGAACAGTGTCACTGTGATTTTCTTAATGTGTCCCATACATTGATTTCGCACACCGACTGCGCCATTGTGCGCTACATGGGCAGAAACATGTTTTGGGCGAGATGTGAAAAATGACAGCTGTACTGCTCATAAGAAGGTGTGGTAAAATGGCAATATTGAAAATCTGGAGTGAAAATATTGAAAATTTAGAACTTATGACGTGCATAGGATCAGCGCAACAAACGCTCATAAAACAGTCATTTTGGGGAATTTTTTCACCAAATTTTTAACATAGCCATTTTAACATTTCTGCTCATGAACAGTGTGACTGTGATTTTCTTAATGTGTCCCATACATTGAGTTCGCAAACCGACTGCGCCATTGTGCGCTACATGTGCGGAAACACATTTTGGGTGAGATGTGAAAAATGGCAGCTGTACTACTCATAAGCAAGTGTGGTCAAATGGCAATGTTGAAAATCCAGAGTGAAAATATTAAAAATTCGTTAACCTACGAGCATGCATAGGAACAGCGCATCGCACGCTGGTAAAACAGTCATTTTTAGGAATTTATTCATCAAATTTTCAACATAGGCTTTTTAAGAGCCCACCTTATGAACACTGGCACTGTCATTTCGTTAATCAGTCCCGAAAGGTGATTTTGCGCAGTGACCACAAAATCACCCTTCGGGCCCGATTAACGCCATGACAGTGAGGGCCCGATTAGCATCATGACAGTGACAGAATTCATGAGGAGGGGTCCCAAAACCCATGTTGAAAATTTTGTGCTAAATTCAAAAAATGCCTGAGATATGCAGCAAAGTTGAAAAACCCTACTCATTACATTATACAGCTTGCCAGCATTTCCTCAGTTGCGGTTGGTTTTGAAGAGTGCAGAGCGTGTTCCGGTCCACGAAGATCGTCGTGCCAGACTCTGGAGGTAAGTATGGGGTGAGGGGTGTGGGAGACAGGGTGCGCAGTGGGTGAGTGCGGGTGGGGCAGGGGCAGGAAGACTGCGAGGACCGTTTTGTGTTTTCAGGGTTTTTAATTGTTGTGCGGACATTTGCCATGCTGGGGTGGGCTCTCAGCATGGCAATTACAACGCCAGGACATTTGCCATGCTGGGGTGGGCTCCCAGGCGTGGCAGCTGGAAAGCTTTAGGGGGGCAGTGGAGCCGACGGGGATTAGGCACCCCCGTCGGCCATTCTGACTGTTGCCACGCTGGGGTAGGCTCCCAGCGTGGCACTCGATAATCTCTTGGGGGGGGACTGTGGAGCCAACTGGGGATTGGGCACCCCAGTCGGCCAAACACATTGTTGCCACGCTGGGGTGGGCTCCCAGCGTGGCACCTGGAAGACAGTTTGGGGGAGAGCACTTCAGTGAGCACTTCCCTTATCTGATCGTGCTCACTTAAGCGGCTCTCTCCCTTTCAACTGTAAGCCACTGCATTCTCGAGTGCTGTCACAGACAGCTGCAGCATGCATTGGGCAACTGTGGCTGCGCCTGCAAACACACGGAGGGAATTGGAAGAGGGGGTGCCACACCTCCAGAAACTCGGATGATGGCACTATGTTTCTTGCACATGCATGCAAGCAAACATAAAAACTACCATGTGCCATTTTCCATTAGCAGCATCCTCTCTCTGAGATAATCAGTTAGAAACTTGTGTAGTGCCACGTTTAGCCACTAGATGGTGGGTTACAGAGCAAACTACTCGTGTGTGAAAGCACAACATGAGGCAGGTAAGGTACATAAACACACATAGAATGATGCGATCACTTGCTTTCAGACAGGCCAGGCTGGCTTTAGTTCTGAATGAGAAGAGGTTCCATACAGACGTAAAATGTTATACTAGCAACCTCTTAATACACCTCCAGACAAGGAAATACAGGATGTCCCCAGTCTTTCTGTGACTGTGGTATTATATTTCCTGGGAGGAGCATATCCAAACAGCTCATATAGACAAGGAATATGGAAAATGTATTTATTTATTAGCTTTTGATGACCGGGTAAGTGTATTAGACGACAGACCTGCCTATTTTCAGACACGACCCGGGAGAGTACAAAATACAGTAATAACAAACAACTCAGATACATAAATATAGTCTTATAACAATTACAACAGATATCATTGCAGGGATTGACGGGTATTAAACATCAAGCAGGACCATCCACACATGGATGAGCTAGGCAGATTAAGACAATCTAGGAGATATATAAGGAGTCTGATGAAACCAAAAGTCAAGCAGTTAGGACAGCAAGGTTAGGTACAGTCACAAGTCAAGTGCTAAAAGGTAAGAGAAAAGTGCAGTTTTGAAGGAGGAGTGGGATAAGGTGTGCTTTAAACTTGGGGGAAGGATGTTCCAGAATTTGGGGCCAAAGTGACTGAATGCTTGCTCGCCAACTTTAGTTGAGCAGCACGGGACAGACAGCAGTGGAGAATTTGAAGACCTCAGAGGGTGGGAGTGAAGCACAGAGTTAAACATAACTCCAAAAGAATTGGGGCGGGGGGTTCTGGTCATGGCATCAATGAAACAAACCAGTGAGTAGAGGTGACGGGATCTGTGAGACAGCCATTGCAGGGCAGAGTAGAGAAGGCAATGGTGAGTGAGGCACGGGGCCAATAAAGCAAACCTCCAAATGTTGTTGTAAGTGGTGTCCCACTTACGGAGATTACCAGCAGTGGATGGGAAAGGACAGGAAGAGCATAAAGAAGCCTTGGGAGCAGGACACCTCTAGCCACAGAGATCCTCACTGCTGGAGTTAAGGAGTGGCGCACGCGGTAGGCCGCCCCAATCCTCATGTTAACGGATCTGCATACCTCATTTATGTGAGAGGAGAAATCAAGTGCAGGATCCAGCGTCACCCCAAGGTACTTGAAGGAGCCTGTGGTCAGGACAGCTGACCTGTCGTGACACAGCACACGAAGCTTGGGGGACAAGTCCTGGACTTTTCTAGTAGACCCAAAGAGCATGGCCTGAGTTTTCGGAAGGTTGAGGATTAGGGAGTTAAGGGAGAACCAGGTCTGAAGCTGTTGGAACACTGATGATAGATGATCATTAAGTTCAGTGATGAAGCGAAAGGCAGTATAAAGCAGTAAGTCATCAGAGTACATGATGGAGCTACAGTGGGGTATGGAAGTAGGAATATCATTAATGAAGACAGAGAAGAGTAGGGCCCCAAGAATGAAACCTTGCAGGACGCCACTGGAGATAAGGGCAGGAGAAGAAAGAACCTTGCAGAAGGAGACTAGGAACGGTTTTCAAGGTATCTGCTGAACCAGGCTTGGGTAGATTTGGAGGCGCTGAGAGAATGCAGCTTATCTAAGAGCAAGGGGTGACTCACCAAGTCAAAAGCTTTGGTTAGGTCAATGAACACTGAACCAGATAGTAGGCCTTTATCCATGTTGGACTTCACCTCACTGGTAAATAAGATGAGAGCAGTGGTGATGCTATGTCCAGCCCTGAACCCGTGTTGAACAGGGGACTGAAGGTTGAAATTAAGTAAATGAGCAGAGAGCTGGCAGTGGATAAGTTTCTCCAATAACTTGCTGAGAGTAGGAAGTATTGCAGTGGGATGATACAGTTGTCCCTCGTTATAGCGAATCTCGACATAACGAATCCCGCTTAAAACGAATCAAAGTTATGGCTCCCGCTAGAATACATGCATTTCGTCTAGTCGTTTTCAAATTGGCAAACTGTCTGTTCATAAACAAACAACGAGCTAACTATCACTGATGGTATTTAGCTAGCAAGCTCTCTAGTGTAGTTTAGCTCTAGTAGCTGTAATTAGCTTCAGCTTTTGCCGTCAATATATGCATTTTCTCCGCTAGTTTGAAATTGACAAACTGTCAATTCATAAATGAGCAAATGATCGCAGATGTTTCTTATCTAGCAATCATTCAATTGTAGTTGTACCTCTAGTAGCTGTAACTAGCTTCAGACTTTACTAATCACTGCAATTAAGTTATTAAGGCTTTTTAGGCTTTTTAGGGCATACAATCTCATTCACACTGCAGCTCTCGACAGCAACCCTGGTCCTAACTTTCATGGCTGAGATAAAAAAACAGAAGGCACTGGATGTCAATACCAAACTTGCCATCATACAAAGGTTAAAAAATGGAGAGGGACTCACCAAACCTGCCTCCGAATTTTCACTAGCCAAGTCGACTATTTCCACCTTCCGTAAACAAGAGGAGTCTTTGAGGGCTTTCGCGGACAATTGCTTAGAGAAGGAGGGTATGCAGCAAAAGAAATTAAGGCTAGCTGGCAATGCTGAGGTTGATCAAGCTGTAAAAATATGGTTCGAGAGTCAGCGAGCAGCTGGTGTCCCGAGGGAATAGCAGGACTGGAGACAGGGTTGCGGTATTTGGAGCAGCAATCCTTTGTGTCCTCCTTACAGCTGCTATAGTTAAGACAGCTCATATTGCTGTGTAACAAGGATGTTCTTAACAACGGTCTAACACAAAAAAAATTGGACTGCTATTTTAAATAAATGTTCCATACAATAAATTTTGTTAGGGTATTTAACGAAATAGCGCAATTAAAGTCATTGCAAATTTTATTTGTTTTCTCTCATTTTTCATTATAACAAATACTCGCTATAACAAACTATGCTAACGGATCCCGAGGTGTTCGTTATAACGAGGGAGAACTGTAGTTAAAAAGGATTCTGGGGGCCCCTTTCTTGAACACCGGAATAGTCCTGGCGGATTTCCAGGCTGAGGGCACTGTGGAGGTGTTGATGGATAGGTTAAAAAGCCGAGTAACAGGAGTGGCTAAAAGAGGGTCAGCAAGTCTGAGGATCCTGGGTTGTAGTCCGTCTGGACCAGCACTGCCATGAGAGGGAATGGTTCTTTTTTTTTTTAGTTTTATATATTCTTTATTTTTCAGGTCAGTAGTACAGCAGGAATACATATGTACAGCAATTTCATTATTCATGATATACACATACAGTGGAAATTCATACGTTACAAGACATTCTATCCAATTTAAACTATTTGTGCAAATCACGGACATATAATGTCTGTTCGCATCATACAATTGATAATGAGGTACATGTGGGAAAAAAGATGTAGGTACCAAGGGGCTTATCTCATCAGGGGATAAATGAGTCATCTAATGGGGCAATATAGAAGACCCAAGATCTCCAATAAATTTCAAACTGGGGAATGCGGTCAGCTCTTTTAGCAAAGAGTCATTCCAGATAATAGATCTCTGACACTATAGCGTGCCAGTGAGTCAAAGTTGGGACTGTGGACTTCTGCCATAAGCAGGTGATCACCTTCTTAGCTGCAGCCAAGTATAAATAAAGTTTGCTTTTTTTCAGGAGCTACTAAACTTTCTTCCCCTATGTATAACAGAATCATTTGATTTGTTAAAACCAAATCTGTATCAATTAATACTTGAAGACTCCTAGCAATATCTTTCCAATACTGGGAAAGTTTCGGGCATGAACAAAAAATATGGGAGGTATTAGCCCTCAGCTGTCCACATTCTCTCCAACACTTTCCTAGGTTTCCCGGTAGGAATTTAGCTAGTTTATCTGGAGACATAAAGAAATGCATGCGGCATTTCCAAATATATTCAAGCCAATAGGGAGCTGAAGAAGCCTTCATGAACGGAATAATTGGCTCTAACCATTTATCATATGTAATCTGAGTATTTAATTCTTTAGTCCATTTAGTCAGAACATTCTCTGTAGTCTGCTTCCAATTTTCCCTCAAGGTTCTATAAAGCTGACCAATTAATTGTGTTGGGAGTTTTCCCTCAATTGCCTCAATTACCAGGTTCATTAAGTTAGGCTTTGGGAAGGGAAGGGCCAATCAAGTGGGGCCCAAATCCATCAAATATGAACGTATCTGCAAAAATCTAAAGTGATGCGTGACAGGGAATCCAAATTTAGACTGTAGGGAGGCAAAGGGCATCACCCCATGTATATCTAGAAATTGGTAAAACATTGAAAGGCCTAATTTATGCCACTCCCCATATGTATGGTCTTGCCTGGCTGCTATGAACTGCTTTTCCCCTAGTCACCAGTCGGAAATAAAAATAAAGCTCAGCAAGTTCCCAAGCTGACCTAATTTCGTACCATATTTTTAATATGTTACGAGTCCCCTACATGAAGTCCCTTATAGATGGAATGGCATCTAATGGAAAAAAACAAAACAGGGAACATATTGTGAAGGTCATTCAGGGTAAATTCAATTAATTTCCACGGGGGCATAGTATGTCTATTAAGCCAAATAAGAATGACTTTAGATGTCGTGGCTCTATGGTATTCTTTTAGATTAGAGAGGTTTAAACCTCCTTTGGCGATAGCTAATTGTATAGATGACCACTTTATCCTTGGGTGTTTCCAGCCCAGACGAACCTGGAGAATATTCTGTCCCAGGAAAAAAAATAAAATCTAGATGGAATTAAAGGTAAAGTTTGAAAAAAGTATAAGATCTTTGGAAAGACCGTCATTCGGATAGTCTGGATACGCTGCTGGAATGATAAGTGTAAATGTGCCCACCTTCCCATTAGTCATTCTATGGCTAAAGTCACAGGCTCCAGGTTCAGGAGTTCCAAAAGATTCAGGTCTCTGGGAACTACAACTCCCAGATACCAAATTCTATTATTTCGCCATCTAGCCGGTAACAGAGCACTCAGACCCTGGGTTGGGACAAAGTTGAGGGGAATAATCTCTGTCTTTTGAATATTAATCTTATATCCAGCAACCTCCGAGAACCTCTCTATCTCCCCTAGAATGGCTGGTACCAAGCTTTCAGGATCTAGTAGGATCAGCAATATATTGTACGCATACAATGAGAGAGTAAATTCTCTCCCCCCCCAGAGGTATCCTGTGGATGTCAGGATTTCGCCTAATGGCCTCTGCAAGTGGTTCAATATATAAAGCAAACAAAAGTGAGGAAAGTGGGCAACCCTGCCTAATCCCTCTGCCCAGATGTATCCTATCTGATAGCTGACCATTCACCTTGATATACACCTTTGGAGAGGCATATACCCTCCGTAGCAGGGAAATAAATTCCTCTGGAAACCCAAACTCAGAGAGGGTCCTCCAGAGGAAAATCCAGCTAACCCGGTCGAAAGCCTTGTCAGCATCCAGGCTGACAAAGGTTGCCGGAATTTTTTTCTTATTCACATAATCAATGAGATGTACTATTCTTCGGATATTGTCCGAAGTTTTTCGATTCTGGACAAACCCCAATTGATCTGGATTCACTAGCTTGGGGATCAATTCCTCTATTCTTTGAGTCCATATGGACATAAACAACTTATAATCCATATTAAGTATGGATATCGGTCTATATGAAGTAACTAAATCTGGGGGTTTACCTTGTTTCAACACCGGAGCGATACTAATATAATCCCAAGGGGGGGCCTCCCTCCTGAATCTAATGAAATGACTTAACTAATACAGGAGCAATCTGTTTGTAAAAAGTTTTATACCACTCCGCTGGCATTCCATCCGGGCCTGGGGTTTTTAAGGTTTTACTATCTGTCACCACTCTTAAGTTCTTCCATCCTAATCGGGGCCTTCAGTCTCTCTGCCACATCTTCTGGCAAACGGGGAAGAGTGATGGAGCGAAAAAACCTCTCCAACTTACTCGAGTCAGCTAGCACAGGGACGGTATATAGCTGGGAATAATAATTCTTAAAGCTAACTTTTATTTGTTCTGTGTGAGTTACTCGGGTATGAGATGTGGAATCAGTTAAGTGTGAAATATATGTAGCTGTCCTCTGCCCTCTTAATCTTCTAGCCAGGTTCAGAGCCCCTTTTGGCCCTCCCTCAAACCTATATCATTTCAGATAAAATAAAGCCTGTTGTGTTCTCTCATCTAAGAGCTTCTGTAAACTAGCTTTTGTTTGCTTCATCTGTGTCCTAATCTCTTCAGTTATAGGGACGTGGGCCTGTAGGTCTCTCAGTTCACCATGAAGCTTAATATACTGCCTTTCCCAGCTTTTTCCCTAGCCACTGCATAAGCTATAATCTCCCCATGAATCACCACCTTAATTGTATCCCAATTTTAGCTTTGAAGCTATCTCTAAAGAGTTTATCTTTTAAAAATGAGGTATTCAGACGCCACCCAGTGGTTTTCTTAGGAATTTTAAAGTCTAGTTTCAAGAATAAAGGCGAATGATCCGAAAGGAATCTGGGACCAATTGTCAGGTCTTATAAGTAATCTGTATGTTCCCGAGCAATAAAAAAATAATCTAATCTGGAATGGGATTCATGACGAGGAGAGTAAAAAGCATATCCCCTTGTCGATGGATAAAAAACCTCCAGACATCGGTCATGGCAACTGCTTCCATATTAGTCCTGAAATATTTCAGGGCCGGGGAAGATCTATGTTTATGTGGGGCCGATGAATCTAGATGGGGGTTCAAGGTAAGATTAAGATCCCCACCCATAATCAAACATCCCTGAAGATTATCTATTAATTTGCCAAATAATCATTTCAATATTGCTACTGGCATCATTGGAGGGAAGTACACATTCAGCAGTGTAACCTGTTTCCCAAACAATGTCCCCATAAGGATCACATACCGTCCCTGAGGATCAGTGAGCTGTGAAGATAGGTGAAAAGGGGAGGTCAGAGGAATCATAATTGCTACCCCACGTTGTTTTCTGTTAGGGAAAGATGAAGCATAAATCTGATACCTCCCCCCTCCTGATAATTTAGAGTGTTCGACGTCTGTCAGATGGGTCTCCTGTAAATATATGACATCAGATAGATGTTTCCTTAGGTACTGTAAGAGTCTCGCTCTTTTAATCGGGTTGTTCAACCCGTTTATATTAAGGGACAATACCCTAATAATTTGAATAGCCATTATAAAAGATTATGTTACATTTGGACCTCCCCCTGAACCCCCCCCCTTCCATTCAACCTGTAGAATAAGAGGGTGTAGTTTGGATCCACTGCGAAGGAACATTATAATACCTTTCCTTAAGCTTGGTTCATAGCCCTTAACTCCTTGCCACAACCCCCTCCCCAAAAAACGATTCCACCCATGCATATCTTTAATTTGAATATTACTGTCCACCCTGCTGTCCTGCTGTAGCTGTAAATGCAACTGAAAAAAATGAAGCAACTATTTTTTTTACATATTTTAAATGTGTTAGTCTATACAAACTGTACAACCAACTGTGTGAACCAAAAGTCGAGGAGAAAACCCACCTCAGCACTTGAACTATGTACATCTACTGTGACTTCCAAGGTAGGGGAGATTCTATGCCTTCTCCCTAAATGTTCCTCCAGACCAACAGAAGGAACCGGAGGTAGTCCGGGTGCATGCTGCTCTTGGGCCTCCAGAGGGTGTAAATTCCCTCTAAGGTTAAAACAAAAAATGGGCAGGATGTCGAGATGAATTCCAAAAATAAAACAAAATGTAATGTTTTGCTGCCCTTCTAACTCAAACATAAGCCTAATAGACTGGCGGTGATCGCAGGCTCCCCCCTCAGCTTCAGATTATAATTTTCTTTTGTAAACATCAGGCTTTCATACATATCTCCTATTATTTGTACACAATACCATCCTTCTTTCACCTTCATTTACTTCTCCTTATAGTTATAAAGCCATATATATTTGCTCAAAACAGAAATAACAGCGATCTGTAGTAGGCCTAATTATACCATCCTGAGATTGTCCTTGCGCAACATCCTGGATTCGGGCCTCGGCCCCAGTTACATTAGTCTCTGCAGTTAAAATCTCCAAAAGTCTATCTGTAGACTAGATTCACTGAACATTTCTCCGTGTTTTTCTAAATTTAACTCAGGTTCTGCCATGGGTGGGCCTGCGAAATGTAGCGAGTCGGCTCTTCAGACTGTCCAGTCTCTGCTCTCCCACTTCTCGGCGTTCTTCCGTGGAGTCACTGTCTGCCATCTGGGTACCCTTGGCGAGACCGTAGGTCTAAACTCGGCCCTCTTCTTAATCTGGATCCCTATTCTGATGAGCTCTTCCATGGCCTCCTCTGCAGAGTGAAACTCCTTCCTACCTGTCAGGCGCTGCACAATGAGGCGAGCAGGATAAGGGGTGGAAAATTTAATATTTGCCTCTTTTAAAACTGAGTGGATGTCTGTATATGCCCTCCGATTCCTCATGGTTTGGGGGGCATAATCGTTATCTAAACAGATTCGAGTCTCTCCATAGAAAATCTTCCCTTTACGCCATGCTGCTGACAGAATCTTTTCTTTTACTGCGTAACTGAGGAAGCGGAGTATTACAGACCGCGGTCTAGCGTTTGGATCGTTAGGTCGTGGGCCCAACGCCCTGTGGGTTCACTCTAATTCCAACAGCATATCTGAGGGCAATTCGAAGGCTGTTTTCAGAACAGTTTTAATGAAATCTGGAAGATCCTGGCCCTCTGAGCCCTCCGAGATACAATAAATTCGTATGTTCTTACGTCAGGCCATATTCTCTGCATCTTCTTGTCTAGAATGGAGAACAGCATATTGATCTTGCAGTTCATGTAAAGACTCCTCTATGTCATCCACCCTATTTTCTACTACAGTGATCTGCCCTTCAGTGGAATCTGTTTGTTGCTCTAAATTGGCCACATCTCTTCACAGCTCCCCATACGTGTCTTTTATTTCCACCCGAAATGCCAGAAATTCTTTGTATATTGTATCAAGCTTCACTCGTTTGTTCCTTATTTTACCACAGGCTGCAGTAATCTGTTCCATGATTTCCGATGGGGCCACAGAGAGCTCAGAGTCGGAGACCTCCCGGGCCGACATTGCGGCTGCTGGATTTATTCTTTCCCACTTTCTTCCATGTACAAGTAAGCAGATTTTGTATCGTTTTAGCTGCAGTCCCTGCAATTATACTTCTTTCTGGATCCCAAATGCTGAAAAACTCGGCGATTGCTAGGGATTTAGTGAGGGGAGGATCTCAGAGCTCATGACTAGACTGCCATTTTGGTTCTCGGCTCCACCGGAAGTCAGAGGGAATGGTTCTTAGTAACTTAAGTACCTCCTGATGCATGACAAGAGAGAGCACCAAGGTAGGAGATGCCCCAAGAGGAGCCGGGGCGGGAGAGGGGGCCATCAGATGCAGAAGGGGAGATATGGGGAACCGTGGTAAAGAGTGTGTTAAAGGCGCTGGCAATAGTGCAGGGGTTATTACAAAGGATATTATTGATTAACATCGTTCGGTGCCTGCAGCTTGTTATTCCACAGAATCTCATTAATTTGGGTCAAGGATTTCTTCGGTTAGAGGCAGAGGAGTTTAGGAGTACACGGTAGTATGCACTTATGGCTGCATGAACCTCCTTCTTGCAGGTATTGTGCAAGGTGCAATACTCCTGAAAATCAGCCTGGAAGGAGGAGGATTTCCATTTAGACCAGAGCTTGTCATGACGCTAAAGCAGTTGCAGGAGAGGCTGCTTCAGCCACTTGGTCACTTTCCCTCTGATCCTACGTGTTGAGAATGGAATGTGCCAGTTCTGCAAGGCACATAAAGTTTTGTTGAAATAATTAGTGGCCTGGTTGATGTCAGTGGTAGTAAAGAGGGGAGATCAGTCAGCATGTTTTAGGTCATTAAGGAACGCTGTCTGGTCAAATTTGGAAAAGATGGCAAAGGATAACACTTTGGGAGGATATGAGGGTGTGGAGGCCCCCCTCACATATAGCTCTACTCCTATTTACTATGTCCAAGTTCTTTAAATTTTATTAATCTATTAAATGTACTGTATACCAGTACAGCTGACGTTTTGTGGCCATGCCACACCATCAGGAAAACCGTGGTTTTAAACATTGACTTCAGTATGCTTGAGTTATACTCACCTGTGACAGGAATCATGGTTGCTGTCATATACTACTATTATGTAGCTTACGTGGCCCACCTCTTCTGATAATCAGACTTACAAGTCTATTGCTCCAAAAATGTAGCTGGAGGATGCATTTCGTGAGGTGCAGCCTGCTCCCTGCTAAACTGCAGCAGAATGCACCTCACAAGATGGTGTACATTTGGTGGATTAATAACATGTAAAGAACATGGACACATTTAAATAGGAGTAGAACATCTATTTTCCTGATTCTTTGCCTCTTAATACACATCCAGAAAGGCTATTTACTTTGTTACCCATTATTGAAAAAAAAAAAAAAGACGATTGTGCAGCAGACCATATCACACATTGAATTTAGCTCTTACTTGCTGCCATCTTGGTGCCCCTGGATGAATGTCACCCCCCCCCCCCAAACCTGGCTCTGCCTCGATGGGGGATGGGAGTCATTCCATTCCCCACTCTCAGGACAAACCATTCCCCATGCCCTGCACTTATTTTTCCAAGACCGGCTGTTCTGTACCCTCCTGCACCATGCACTTGCACCTTACGTGTACCGTATTGTATTCAATTTGTGTATCCTGTATCCTAATGTATTGCTTGCACCTATTCTACATTGTCACTGTATTTGAAACATTCTATTTCTAGGAACATGAATATGTTGTTCTATCCACACTATTCGGCATGGTTCTTTCCCCTTTAAGAAGCGCCAGAAAGTCTTCAAGCTGGCTCCTCCCACCCACCCGGGCAGTATATCCCTCAGCTCCGCCCCATGACTCCAGATCTTCCTTTCTGCAGGAAGAAGCAGGTTCCCTTCCTTTGTGCTCCCACATTGTAGCCCTAGCACTTTTTGATCCTTTTGGATTGCTTTAAAAACTTCACTACCATTTCGGTATTTGTCTTTGAACTTCCCGACTTCGATGGATGACAAGTCCGTGCCCAAATGTTACCAGTGCCCATGCAGGCAAAATATATAGCGTACCGACCCCCATGCCACGTATGTTTACTGCCTGGGCCACGAACATGATACCCAAGCCTGTGATATATGTCGGTCTGTTCACACGATAGTCATCAAGGACTGCCTCACCTGCCTTAATTTGGGCCGCCCAGAAAAACAACATCCACCGATCAAATCTAAAGATGCCCATTGGGTGGTCTCCACGGCTGTGGAGTCCACTGAGTTGCTGGAACAGCTTGTGGCCTTTGAGGAGGAGGAGGCTCAATCCTCTTCGGCTTCTGCCTTCGTGCCGCTCCACTTTTCCAGGCTCCTTCAAGGACCTGTGCCAGTACCTCCTGATGAAGAGTCAGGGTCCTTCTGGATCTCACAGCTCTCATTCTTCGACCAGCTGGTCACTGTGACCCAGAAGATGTGGGATGCCCTCCAGAGGTGGCTAGTCCCAGAACAGCTACAGGAAGGGATCCTATTTGTCCACCCTGAGCCAACAGTCATCCTGATGACTGACGCTTCTCTCATGGGCTGGGGTGCCCATCTGGGGGAACACAGAGTCCATGGGCTCTGCACCCCTGAGGAGTCCTGATAGCACATCAACCTGCTGGAGCTATGGGCAGTTCAGCTGATGTGGACTGCTTTCAGTCTGTATACTCGGGGTCAAGTGGTCCAAGTCCAGATGGACAACACCACAACCATGTACTACCTCAACAAGCAGGGCAGGATGCACTTGCTTCTTTTGTGCAAGGAAGCTCTCCGCATATGGACCCTCATGCGCAGCCTGGAGGCAGATCTCCTAGCTATTCATATGGCAGAAACCTCTAGTCAACTGGCAGACACCCTCAGCAGGGTAGGCGCTGCGTCTTACAAGTGGTCTCTCCATCCAGAGGTAGTTCACAGCCTGTTCTCTCAGTGGGGCACCCCTCAGGTGGACCTGTTTGATTCCAGCGAGAATGCAAAGCTGAGGCTGTTCTGTGCCTACCCCTGCCCTCAGCAGGGCTAACTGCAGGGGGGTGACTTCTCAATGCCTTGGACCCCACACCTCTTCTGTGCCTTCCCTCCACATCTCTTGATCCACAAGGTGCTGCTCAAGGTCAAGAAGGACAAGGCATGGGTGATCCTGGTGGCTCCGGACTGGCCATGCCAGTTTTGGTACCCTGCTCTCCTCAGCCTCATCAACAGGCTCTCAAGGCATCTTCCAGTCCACCTGGACCTGCTCTCTATCAGTCAAGGGAAGGTACTCCACACGGACCTTCAATTCCTGCACCTGACAGCCTGGTTCCTGCACAGCTAGAGTTCCAGGCTTTAGGTGTTTCCGAAGATGTCCTCATCGTGGTGGAGGCATCTAGAAAGGAATCGACCAGAAAATGTTATGCCTGCAAATGGAAGAGATTCTCCATTTGATGTCTGGGCAAGGAGCTGGACCCTTTGACTTGTCTGGTGGTCAGCATTTTGGACTATCTGTGGTCCCTCTCCAAAGGAGGACTTCGGTTGACGACCCTTAAGGTGCACCTGGCAGCCATCTCTGCTTACTGGGCATCTGCTGGTCAGCAGTCAGTGGTGCAGGAGAAGGTGGTCTGGTGCCTTTTCAAAGGCATACATCACATTTGCCCTACGGTGCGCGACCCACCACCAACGAAGGACTTGTTGCTGGTTTTGGCAAAGCTCATGGGCAAGCCATTCAAATTGATGCACAGGTGTGAGATGTCTCACCTGTTCTGGAAGGCCACCTTCTTGGTGGCTATCACATCAGCCAGAAGGATCAGTGAGCTCCAGGTGCTTTCAGTAGAGTCTCCTTATCTGGTCTTCCACAGGGACAAAGTTGTCCTGTGCCCCAATCAGAGGTTCCCCTGAAGGTTGTGTTGGAGTGTCACCTTAATC
This sequence comes from Neoceratodus forsteri, assembly GCA_016271365.2. NCBI lineage: Eukaryota > Metazoa > Chordata > Ceratodontiformes > Ceratodontidae > Neoceratodus > Neoceratodus forsteri. The sequence goes on along the minus strand of JADMNL010000024.1, from coordinate 247,911,215 downwards.
AGGTGATGACTCTTCCGGTGTTCTTCCCGAATCACACATTGGAGGATGAACACAGGCTCCATACTCTGGACCTGAGGTGAGCGCTCACTTATTACAAAGAGCACATGCCTGGAGTTTGGGGAGAGGTTCGCCAGCTGTTTGTAACCTGTGCTGAAGCCGCACCTGGCAGACCTGCAGCCAAGTGGACGACTGGCAGGTGGATCACTTCCTGCATTGATCTCTGCTATAGGTTGGTGGGTAGGGAGCCTCCCGGAGGGCTAAGGGCTCATTCCACCCATCATACCACTGTGTCGATGGCTGCTTCTTGGGACATCCCTATGTAGGAAATCTGCAGGGCTGCTACCTGGAAGTCAGCACACACCTTCATTTCCCATTACCACATTGACCTAGAGTCATGCTGGGATGCTGGTTTTGGGGCCTCAGTTCTCCAGTCTCTGTTCCCTAAATAGGGTGTGTGCGCCTTGCCTCCCTTCTCCCTGAGAACTGTTAGGAGTCTGCCAAATAGTGTAGATAGAACAACATATCCGCATCCTTAGAAACACAGGTAACTCACCTGTAACAGTAGTTCCAGGAGTGGTATATGTTGTTCATCCACACGGACCTGCTTGACCTCCCCTGGCTTAGGTGCACAACCTTTGCTTCCAGCGGGCAAGATCTGGCATCATGGGGCGGAGCCAAGGGATATACTGCCAGGGTGGGTGGGAGGAGCCAGCTTGAAGACTTTCTGGCACTTCTTAAAGGGGAAAGGACCATGCCGAATAGTGTGGATGAACAACATATACCACTCCTAGAACTACTGTTACAGGTGAGTAAGCTGTGTGTATTGCCCATTTGCTTTTATCACTTGTAAAATTTTCTAATTTAATGTAAATGTATTGTACATTCTATGTATATTCTAAATTGCTGTAAATGTATTGTATTGTACATTCTATGAGCCATCTCTATGGCCCGGGTCATGCCTGAAAACGGTCCACTGGATCAGTGCACCCACCCGGTAAACAAATAAACAAAATAAAATACATCGGGGGGGTAAACAACTGTCTATCTACAGACAGTATCTATCCGTCTGTCTATCTAAAGTTATCTATCCATCTATCGACAGTATCTATCTATCTGTCTACCTATCTATCGATCTATCCATCCATCCATCTGTCTTTCTTTCTCCCATGTTCTACCTATCCTTTTATAAAAGCATCCTATAATACATACTTCCTTTCTAGGTGAAGATTCTTTGTACCAGTGGAGCAGCAGTCCCGAGGGGGGGACAAGAAGTTAAGCATACAGCTCTGTGTAGCAGGCACAACCCCTTTGAATACAGCAGGCATAATACTCAAGTGGTAAAGACAGAAGTAGTATTATGGATTCTTACCTTAGGAACTGCCAGTACCCTCCGTGGATATAAATGACGAGCGGGAAAGCTGACAACAAAAAAAGAAAAAGTGATCACACTCCAGTCTAACAATGAAGTAGATGGTTCACAGTTCTAGGAAGGGATGTTGCACCGTACCTGTGGCTGGGTCGGAAGGCAGGTAAATGTCGAGCTTTTCACCATCTCTGTCTCCATAAGGCACATTTAACAGAGTCTGTGTCATGGAGCGTGCCTTCTGTGTACCTGTAATGTAAAAGGTGCTTGTTTTTTTTCCTCAGCTGGCAAATTAGGGCAAGTTTCACTTTACTTTACCTCACTGGCTAAAGGAAGAACTCATAGATGACAAGCTGTTCTGCTTAACCTAAAACACTTGCATGGTCTGAGATAATGTTAAAGCAGGCTATATGAACTTTGACCTTTACAGTCTGGACCTAGAGCTAGAGAGTTGTGCAAGCAATATGCAGCTGAAATAGGGATAGAGGAGACTTCTTTACTAGCTGCAGGAGATCATTACATGCCTCTCTCATCAGGAAGGTCCTGTCAAACAAGTCTGATAGATTTCTTTCACTGGGTGACAGGGGTAGTAGATCAGGGAGGGGTGGTGGATATGGCCTACCTAGACTTTGATAAGGCATTTGACAAGGTCCCACACAAGAGGTTAGTAAAAAAGTTGGACAATCTGGGAATGGGTTCCAAGGTGGTAAACTGGATCAGAAATTGGCTTTGCAAAAGGACTCAGATGGTGGTGGTAAACAGAGTTCAATCGGAGGAGAGGTGGGTGACCAGCATGGTGCCACAGGGGTCAGTGTTTGGGCCGGTCCTCTTTAATGTCTTTTTAAGTGACATTGCAGAGGGACTGGAAGGAAAGGTACACCTCTCTGCAGATGACACTAAGATCTGCAACAGGGTTGACACTCGGGGGGAGGGGTGGAGAAAATGAGAAGAGACTTAGGCAGGTTGGAGGAGTGGTCAGGACTGTGGCAGCTCCAGTTCAATGCAAAGAAGTGCAAAATCATGCACATAGGGAACAGAAACCCAGGGGAGGAGTACGCGATTTGGGAGGGGAGGAACTAGCAACAACCAAACTGGAAAGGGACCTGGGGAGGTCATAACAGATAGCCATGGCTTGAAGGGACAGGAAACGAATCCTCAGGATCGTGGCAGCAGCTGCAAGGGGGAGTGAGCTGGATCTCATTATCCACTTAGGGACAAATGACCTAGCTGGGAATGGGATCAGAGCAGTGCAACAAGAGTTTGTGGAGTTGGGGAGGGGCCTTAGACAAGTAGCACACACGGTAACTTTCTCAGAAGTGCTACCTGTCTATGGCATGGATGAGGCTAGGGTACTCCACACCATGGGATTCAATGACTGGTTGAAAAACTGGTGCAGAGCTCAGGGATTTGGCTTCAATGGGACTGGGGCTCCACCTGGAGGGATGCAGACATATACTGGTGCAATGATCTGCATATATCCAGGAGGGGAACCAGGATCCTAGGTGATAGATTTAAACGCTTCATTGGCAAGCATTTAAACTAGCCAAGGGGGGAGGCACTGAAAAGGAGAAGAGAAATCCTAGCCCCCACCCAAAAAAATCAAGGTAGTTAGTGAGGTAAACACCAAGACAGAGCAGTCAATAGGGAGAAGGGCAGGGGTAAATGGAGAAAAAGACAAAGGCAGTAAGGACAGAGATGGGGCAAAAAGAAATAAAGCCATAAAAAATGGAGGGTAATGAGTACCAATGCCTGTAGTCTAGGTAAAAAGCTCCCCAAAATGGTGGACTTGATGGAAGAGGGAATGGATATCATGGCAGTCACAGAAACATGGTACACCGAGAACCATGACTGGGATGTCAACATACCAGGGTACACAATCTACAGGAAGGACAAGGAGGGAAAAAGAGGAGGAGGATTAGTTCTCTATGTAAGGGAAGGGATCAAAGCAACAGAATTAAAGGGTAAACAGGGAGGAGAGGAGGCACTGTGGGTCACCCTGGAGACTGACAATGGCACCACAATCCGCACAGGGGTTGTATACAGACCCCCATCTCAGGGGGAGGAAATGGACAAGGAAATGATAGAAGAGGGATATATTGCTGATGGGGGACGTGAATATGCCAGATGTTAACTGGAACACCTTTGCTGCAGCCACATCCAAGAGAAGGGCCATTTTCGATGCCCTACAGGGGGCATGCCTCAGACAGCTAGTTTTAGAACCCACTCGGGAGGGAGCAATCTTAGACCTCGTACTCTCAAATGGGGACAGTGAGAGGATCTCAGATCTAGAAGTGGGTTGCCATCTGGGGAAAAAGTGACCATCAAACAGTATGGTTCATGATAAACTCAGCTACAGAGTCAAGCCATACAAAAGTGAGGGTACTGGACTTCAGGAGGGCTGATTTTGTCAAAATGGGAGAGTGCCTCAGAAAAGCAGTAGCAAACAGGCAAGAAGGTGGGATGGAGCAACAATGGGAAACATCAAAACCGCCATCACAGAGGCAACAAGCCTTTGTGTGAAGCAAATAAATCAAAACGAAGGAAAAAACACTGGTTCTCAAAAGAAGTAGTGGGAAAGGTTAGGAGAAAAAGATAGCATTCATGAAGTATAAGGAAACACAGAAGGAGCAGGACAGAGAACTGTACCAGTTAAAGCAGAAGGAAGCAGGGAAGGCAGTCAGAATAGCAAAGGCCCAAACCGAGAAAAAGGTAGCCAACTCGGTTAAGAAGGTGGATTAAACCTTTCATAGGTACATTAGGGAGTAAAGAAAGACTAACGGAGGGATACTGAGGCTGAATAAAGAGAAAGGTGGTTGGGCAGAGAGCGACAGTGGAAAAGCAGGGATACTGAACGAATACGTCTGCTCAGTATTCACAATGGAAGAGCAGGGGGAGATACCTAATCCAGTCAATAGAAGCACTCTGGATAGGGGGTTGATATTAGTCCTTTCACAGAAGAAAGGGTTCTGAAAGAAATCTTAAAACTGAAGGTGGATAAAGCAATAGGGCCTAATGGGATTCACCCCAGAATTCTAAAAGAACTAAGGGAAGAACTAGTAACACCAATAACTACCCTTTTGAATAAATCATGGGAGGATGGTGTGGTACCTTAGGACTGGAGGAGGGTGGATGTGATTCCCCTTCACAAAAGTGGGAGCAAGACAGAGGTAGGAAACTACAGACCTCTCAGTTTGACCTCAGTGGTAGGGAAAATTATGGAATCACTTCTGAAGGAAATAATTGTTGAGTACCTTGAGGCCAGTGGGGCACAGGACCCAAGGCAGCATGGATTCACAGCAGGAAGGACATGTCAAACAAATCTAATTGATTTATTTGACTGGGTGACCAAAGTTGTAGACCAGGGAGGGACTGTGGACATGGCCTACCTAGACTTTAGCAAGGCATTTGACACAGTCCCACACAAAAGATTAATAAACAAATTAGCCAGCCTGGGAGCGGGTCTCAGGGTGGTAGCCTGGGTAAAACACTGGCTGAACAACAGGACACCGAAGGTAATAGTAAATGGAGTTCACAGTGAAGAAAGGGGGGTTACTAGTGGGGTACTGCAGGGTTCAGTAGTGGGGCAGGACCATTTTAATGTCTTTATAAGTGACATTGCAGAGGGACTGGAAGGAAAAGTATGTCTATTTGCAGATGACACAAAGATCTGCAACAGGGTTGATACACAGGGTGGGATAGAAAGGATGAAAAGGGACTTGGCAAGGTTGAAGGAATGGTCAAATGTATGGCAGCTTAGATTCAATGCAAAGAAGTGCAAAGTAATGCACCTGGAAAACAAAATCCCAGGGGAAGAGTACATAATGGGAGGTGAGATACTGACAACAACAGAAATGGAAAGGGACCTGGGGGTAGTCATATCAGGCGGCCTAAAGGTGGGCCAGCAATGTGAGAAGGTGGTAAGGAGGGCTGGGGGGATACTGGGATGCATAGGGAGAGGCAGCACCAGTAGAAAACAGGAAGTTGTTGGCCCTCTGTACAGACAGTTGGTAAGACCACATCTGGAGTACTGTGTACAGTTCTGGAGACCCCATCTCCGCAAAGACATAGATAGGGTGGAGGCTGTCCAGAGGAGGGCAACCAAATTGGTGCAGGGTCTGCACCAAAAGACATATGAAGAAAGACTAAAGGAGCTTAAGATGTATAGCCTCGAGGAAAGGAGGGAGAGGGGGGACATGATAGAAACTTTCAAATACCTCAAGGGAATCAACAAAGTCCAAGAGGGTAGCATCTTTCAGAAAAAGAGATGTGCAAGAACAAGGGGGCACAATTTGAAGATAGAGGGGGGGAATGGCTCAGAGGTAATGTGAGGAAGTATTTCTTCACAGAGAGCCTTGTAGATGCATGGAGCAGCCTTCCTGAGGAGGTCGTAGAGTCAAAAATGGGGGAATTCAAGAATGCATGGGATAGACATAAGGCAATTCTAGTGGGGGATAGGAGGAAGTAGGCTGTTGGTTAACTAGGATCTGCAGCTTATCCGTTAGGTAGGGAAATTGGCAGACTAGGTGGGCCAAGTGGTCCTTATCTGCCATCATATTCTATGTTTCTGTGACTTAAAGGTAGCCAAACAATGTGAGAATGCAGTGAGGAAAGCCAGTGGGATGCTGGGGTGCATAGGAAGAGGTATCACCAGTAGAAAACAGGAGGTGGTGATGCCACTGTACAGACAGTTAGTGAGACCTCATCTGGAATACTGTGTGCAGTTCTGGAGACCGCATCTCCAGAAGGACATAAACAGGGTAGAGGCAGTCCAGAGGAGGGCAATGAAAATGGTGCAGGGACTGCACCAGAAACCATACGAGGCGAGATTGAGGGCTCTCAATATGTGTACACTGGAGGAAAGGAGGGAGAGGGGGAATATGATAGAAATTTTCATGTACCTCAAGGGGATTAACACAGTTCAGGAGGGCAGCATCTAGGAGATGCACAAGAACAAGGGGTCACAACATGAGGCTGGGGGGGGGGGACTAGAAGTAGTTGTAGTTTTACACAGAGAGGGTGGTGGATGCATGGAACAGCCTCCCTGAGGATGTCGTAGGAGCTAAAACAATAGGTGAATTCAAGAATGCTTGAGAGAGACAGAAAGTAACCCTGGTGGTAGGAAGGAGAAGGTAAACTACAGATCATATAAGATCTGAAGTTTATACAATAGATAGGGAAATAGACAGACTAGGTGGGCTGAGCAGTCCTTATCTGCCATCAGATTATTTTTTTCAATTACGTTATTTATACTCCCTGGGCATGCTGGGGGCAGGAACTCCATCCCCACCATCCGTCCACCAGCCCGACCACCCCAGCCATCCCCAAGACCCCTTCTTTCCTGGCCCTGCCACGGGGGGTAATCCATGGGGGGGGGTCTTGGGGAAATCCAGGAGGCCACAGGGATCCCACCTTCCCACTTCTTCCGATACCTGCAATTACGGGATTATGGGAGGGGGCTTGGCTGGGAACAGGTGGCCGCATCCCCACTGGCACAAACTGAACAGGTGGTGCAAAGGGCTAAGAGGGATCCTAGGAATTTTGTAAGTAAAACAGTGCAGTAAGATAGTTCCACACACTCTTCATGAGGGGGTAGTGTAAATGTACTTTGTAGAGGCCGTTAGGGGTGCAGTGGTGCCCTGCCTTCCCTCAAGGACTTGTGTTGGAGGGGGATCACCTTTTTAGTACTTGCCTGCAACCACAAGTTCTCATCATGAGACTGATATCTCTGCCACCTAATAAGCTGTCATTGTCTGTTATGACCTTTAGGTGTTAGACTTTAACTTTACTAGATAGACCAACTGTTTTCATGTACATTTGTATTTTCTTTATTCATTTATTATTTGTTTTTTTTTTTACGAATATTTGAAACTAAGCACATGCTATAAGTAGATACAGATACAGTTTTGTGATGGTGTTTCTAGGCTCATCAGATTGGCTAGGCTAGTTCTGTATTTACCATCATCCTGTCAGCCTTGGTATGAGCGCATTCTTTTATTGTACTGTATCTGTATGGTTTTATAAATTCATTCTAATAAAAAAGGATGATACAAAAAAAAAGATGGGAACCAATATAACGAATTTTATTATAAGCTTCCGAGGAACGACTTGGTTGGTCTGAAAGCTTAGGCGCTTTGTTTCTTTCGTTACATCTAAGTTGGTCCAATAAAAGGTATCAAACCATTTGCTTCTGGATCTGTTCTTACAAGGACCAATACAGCAACTAAACTAAACCTGTTTGTTACCCCTCTGGGAGGAGGTACCCAGATTCTAAGAACCAGTTTATTTATTTTTTTTTTAACATGCTATTTTTTCCCCCCTCTGGTCCCCAAGCACCGCACTTTTGGGAGATGCCTGTGGTGTCAGTCCCTGCTTCCTTCACCTATCTGGAGCCCTGCTGAACCCCCATGTAGCTGTGGCACTGCCCTCCAGGCAGGGACGAGGTGGAGCCCATATACCGCGAACTTCTATGTCTTCCGTCGGGTCAGCTGCGAGCTTCAGGGTCTGCACTGGATGCTCTGTCTACCCGGTGCCTGGAGATCCATTTTCCCTTTTTTCTCTGGTGTGGCGTATGCCCTGCCATCAAGGCATCACCACCGATGTCTGCCACACTCATTCCCCAGCAATGTGGCTGGACACTTGCCATTTCCCAGGCCTCCGCCTGGAGTCAGCCAAGTGCTGAGCTATACACCCCACCCCCAAGAGAAGGCAAGCGGTCCCTGGGACGCTCAGCCTGCTCCCCCCAGCCGGCCCTCCGACTCCCTGGGCTCGTTCCTGAACCTGGGTCATCAGCGTCGCAAATGGTAGCACTACTGCTCGCCAGTGGGCTGGCTTAAGACCAGTTTAACATGCATATTAGTGGCTCAGCAATTTGACAGGCTGATATTTTTAGCAAGCCGGGGGGGGGGGGGAATCACTGGGTCCTCCACTCTCATTCTCTTTTAAGTTTTAATAACAGTGCTAGTACTTCACACTCTTCAGCTTTAGAAAGTTTGAAGGCCTCCATGTCCCTATTCATTGTCTCTCTTCTTGCTTCATTATGGGAGGGCTTTAAGCCTGAGGTTCGATGGGGGAAGCAACAACGTCACTCCCCCATTGGGTTTAAAAGGTCACTCATCCTGGGCCCTTCCAGGGTTCATTTTTTGTTGTAGCCGGAGGCGCTGCTCCCCTCCTCCACCTCTCTGAAAATTTCTGCATTTTCTCCTTGTCTCTGCAGCTGCCTCAGGGTGTCCTTGGGTCCTCCCTGCCTTCTTTGGCTCATTTCCCTGCCTTCTATATCTCCCACAGCTACTGCTGCTTACTTTCTCTTGGCCCATTCCCCGTTGGCGCTTTCTAGCACTACTCTCCCTCTGTTCACCCTACCCCCCCCACCTCCTATTTTGCCTCTTTGTTTCTTTTTCCATCCATTCCCCACCCTGTCCTTGTTTTGCTGCATATTCCTACCGCTTCAATTTCGTTCATTGCCTCTCTCACCTCCCGGATCAATGACCCAATTCTACGCATGCCTGGGTTTCCCTTCCCGGCTTGTCCACTGTGTCCTCTGCATCCGCAGTCCTGTTGTGCGGCTGCTCCTGGGTTCCCACACCATCAACTCACCCATCTCCTCTGCCTGCTTGTGGGCCCGGCCATGGGTAGCTTTTGCTGTGTCCCAGTTGCGTTTCCTCACTTGTCGTGCATGGGCTTCTGCCACTGTCGGCTGCAATTTCGTTCAGGCATTTTCACCCGGTTCACGTCTTGGTCATCCCCCCCCCTCTACACAGACCAAGCCACCAGTTTGCCTGGGGAGTGTCGTTCCCCGCCCCACTTGGCTCCCACCCATTGCCATGCTTGGCGTCCCTAGGGGCTCCGTCCTGTACCACATCCAGGTCTCCTCCCCTTGTGGCTTGCCTTATTTCCTCCTCCTCCTCCTCCTCCAACGCTCCTGGATCGGGTTGGGGTATTGCTGTCTTGTCCTGGCTTCTGTAGAGTCCTTCCTATCCTTCGGGGCATTGTCTTGCTTTGTGCCCCCGTTTTCTTTTCTTCCGTCCGACAGCATTCCGCTTTCTAATCCATCACTCTGCTTTTTAGTGGCCGGTGCTCTGGCTCTTACATGGTGAGCAGTTCGATGGGTCTGCCCCTGCTTCTCCTCTTCTTCCCTCTTGCTTCTGGGTTGGCTTGCACGGCCATTGGGGTCACTGCCCCACACCCAGGGTGCCATCTTTCCCTCTTGTGCTCTTTCTCAGGCAGCTGCTAGTAATGGGGATGTATTTGGGCTGCACTTTGCTGCTGACCCTGTCTGTAAGCTCGTGTTCTCTTTCTTTCCTGCTCCTTCCCTATTGTTCATTCGTCCTTCCTTTTCCCATGCTTTCATTTGGAGTTTCCCTATCCTGCATCTTGCCATATCCTGCCACAGCCTTCCTTTGATTCCTCTTCTCCCCTTAGACTGTTGGGCGTCTCAGTGCCCCTACATTCTCAGTCTGACCTCCGTGTATATTCAGTTCCATAGCTTACTCCAGTTGCTCGCCAGTGCCTTAGTACCTACTTTGCTTTCGCCCATCTTTGACTCTATCTCGACTCGCCCCACTACCTCAGCTTCTATCCCTCACTCCTCAATCTGTATGCCTCAGCTGACCAATCTGCTTGCCTCTGCTGACTCCGTCTAGCTCCCGTACTCTTGTGCCTCCTCATCAAGCTCACCTTACTGCAGTTCTCATCCCGTATCGGCAGGGTCCTATGCTACCTCATTGACCTCTCTACCGTCCTTTGTCCTTTCCTGCCTCACTTTCTTGTACTAGCCTCCACAGCTTCAATCCATCATCGCACTTCCTCTGTTTCCAAAATTTTACCTTCCTTGTCCTAGCACCTTTTCTAGTATCAGCCATCTTGGCTTCACTCCACTCTTAGTTTCACTCTTCATCATACATCGTCCACTTTTGCCCTCCTCATCCAGTTCATTTTCAAGTTCATTCCTGTCTCCTCTTCATTTTCCATGCCGGCCATCCAGGATTCACTCCCCTCATGGCCTGCTATCGATATTTCTTTTTGGGTGTACCTATCATGACTCCCATGCCACCTTATCAACCCGCAGCCATCCTACCACCTGTATCGAGTTCATAACTCCAGTTATCATTCACTCAGCCTTACCTCAAGGTTTATCTATTTACAGCGCTTACTCGAACATTCCTATCATTGAATCCTATGCTACCTCATCAACAACAAGCCCAGGGTCTAATCGTTCAAAGTCTAATCGTTTACATCACTTAATCAAGCATGCCTATTCAACCTCAGTGTCTGCTCACTCACATCGCTCAATCAAGCCAGTCTGCATTATCCTAGGTCTTCTCATCAACACATCTGGAATCTCTTTGTGAGCACATCTGGATATCCTTGCTCCTCTGACATCTACATGGATTTACTACCCTCTGGTTCCAGGCATGCCTTCTTGGCCTTTGAGTATACTTCCTCACATCATTCAGTCGCAGCGCTCATCATCATTAGTCTTTTTTGGCCTCAGTCTTCTCACGAGCACATCTGGATATCCCTTGCTCATCTGACCTATGCCTGGATCGACTCCTTCCCATCGACTACTCGAGCATACCCTTTTAGGGTCCCTGCTGCATCATGTTCCTTCTTCGATCTGTGCTTTCTTTTTGTTTTTTGTCCTATCCAGTCATTTTCCCTACTCATATCCTTCTCTTTAATTAATCACTCTCTTTACCGACACAAATCAAACGTCGCTAGCCTGGAGGGAAGGCAACCTAGGCCTTGGATCCCCAGAGGTTTCCTCCTTAAAGGGTGTTTTTCCTCTCATCCATGCCAATGGTCATAATATTAGTTAGTTAGTGCTTTCTTCAGGTTAGTTAGTTAGATTCCGCTGTTGGATGGAGGCGGATCGTGGCCCTGGCTTTCCCCTCTCTCTTTAGGAAGTCAGCCCTCATCTTCTCAGAATTCATTCATCATCCTCGTCTCTTCGACACTTGATATCTTTCGGTATTCTTTTTGGGCTTCTTCCTAACCTACCTTTAGCCAACACAGTCATTCCTGCGGCACCTGTAAGGGGGGGGGGACCCTCCTCTAGGGTTCCTTGCGTCGTACCCCTACAGCATGGTATATCCCACGGATAGAGAGGTGGAAAGCCACAAAGTAAATCAAGTTACACAAGCATGAGTGGGGTGCCACAGGGCTCTGTGTTGGGGCCAGTATAGTTTTGCCTTTTCATATCAGACACTGGACATGGGGTGGTGAGCAAGGTAAGTCTGTTTGCCGACGACACCAAAATCGGAGCAGTGATGGACAGAGAGGAGGGGTGGAAGCAGCTGCAGGGGGACCTAAGCAAGCTAGAGGAGTGGTCAGAGAGGTGGCAGCTGGGGTTCAATGCAAAGAAGTTTAAGGTTATGCACTTTGGTATGAAGAACCCAAGGAGAGAATACTGGCTGGAGGGGGTTAAGCTGGGGATCACAGAGGAGGAGAAGGACCTTGGGATAATGATAACAGGGACCATGAACAACACTGCCCAGTGCAGGAGAGTGGCTGCAAAAACGAACAAAATGCTGGGGTGCATAGCGAGCGCTTTTTCGTCCAGGCGAAGTGAGGTGATCTTGCCCCTCTACAGATCGCTAGTAAGGCCGCATTTGGAGTATTGTGTGCAGTTTTGGAGGCCATACCTAAAGCGTAATATCAGGCTGCTGGAGGGGATGCAGAGGAGGGCAACAAAAGATATGTGGAATGGAGGGGAGAGACTATGACAGCAGGCTGGGAGACCTCAAAAATGTACACCCTGGAGGATAGAAGGGACGGGGGGACATGACAGAGACATTCAAGTATCTGAGGGGAATCAATAAGGATGGGGCAGATGGGGTCTTTAAGTTAAGGAGGGGGAGGTTCACCAGGGGGCATGGGTTAAGAATCGAGGGGAGAAGATTTAGGAGGGAGATGAGGAGACACTATTTCACAGAGAGGGTGGTATCATGCAAATCTGTGAACAGCTTCAAAGGGGCATGGGACAGGGAACAGCAGAGAGTGAGGGTGGGGAGTGGCAGTGGGATGACAAAGGAGGGGGGTGGGGCAGCTGCAAATTAGGGGTGTTGGCTGCACACTCGAGCAGGCTTAGATAGACCAGGTGGTCTGTTTCTCCTGGAACATTCATATGTTTGTATCTCGTATCTCGTATCTTATCCGGTTGCCTAAGCACATCGAATGGGAGGGCTTTAAGCCTGAGGTTCGATGGGTGGTGCAACAACGTCACTCCCCCATCGGGCTTAAAAGGTCACTCATCCTGTGCCCTTCCAGGATTCATTTTTCTTTGCCCACCATCCACCCCTCCTCCTCCAGCGACTTGTCTCTCTTCCCCGTGGGCTTCTTCCTAACCTGCCTTTAGCTGATGCAATCATTCCTGCTGCACCTGTAAGAGGGGAACCTTCCTCTAGGATTCCTTGCGTCGTACCCCTACAGGGTGGTATATCCCACGGATAGAAAGGCAGAAAGCCACAAAGTAAATCAAGTTACACAAGCATCTCATATCTCATCCGGTTGCGTAAACACATCGAACTTTCATTTTTGGTATTAAAAACGTTTTCAGAAGCTACAAAAAAACAAATTTAGGTTATCAGCCATCTCCACTCTGCCCAGTAACTTCCCCTCCTTATTTTTGAAACTGATATGTCTTAACCATTCTGTCTCCCACTTAGATGTTTTACTGTGTCCCAGAATGTTTTAGGGTCATTGGCCTCCTCCTAAATAGTTTTGTTTTTAATATAATTCACTTTTGCTTGTCTGACTTCCCTAACATACTTGTGACGTGCTTCTCTGTAAGCTTCCCAAGCGCCACAGTTTTGGAGGTGTATTACATACAGTTAGTAGAACACAGTTACCAAAGTTCAGTTTTAATTCCAAAGCAATGTGTTCACAGCATTCAGGGCTAATATCCAATTTTATTCTATTAACTATAAGTTTGTATGCAGAGTAAGATATTATTCTCCAACCCCCTGTTTCTCACTGCCCTTAAAAAACTATAGCCTTGAATGCCCAGGTTAGCGGCATCTATTTTTGTGTTTAGCCACGTTGATGATGCTGGTAATATATTTCTTCTTTCAGAACAAACAACCATTTTTCACTTCAGCACCTGGAAACCGGGGAATCACCTGATTTTTCTTTTTTCCCTTTTGGGAGTCACATACCTCAATCCCCTTCATTTGAGAAGTGTTTACCTTATTTTTGGGAGACAAATATTTCCAAAATGAGATTAAACGGAAGCCCTGGTGGTGGTGGCTGTTACACTGGAGATCTGGCACTCACTAACCTTCAGTCAGTGTTTTTACGTGAGCTTCTATCACGGCATCCTTGTCCATCCGGTGAGACCAGCGACTGGGGGAGTACTGCTTCTCCAACTCCTGCAGGGGACAAAAATGTACCATGTTCTTATATGGGCTTGCAGGTTCTGGAAGAAGTGGCAAGCACAGGCATAGCAACCATATGGAGGGGGAGGGACAGTCCTCAACCCACACACATCCTTTACACTCACATGCAAAGTGCCCTTTGATTTCTGTTGCTATAAAAGGCATTAACAAGGTACAGGCATAGCAACCACATGGAGGGGGTGGGACCGTCCTCCACCCACACACATTCTTTACACTCACACGCAAAGTGCCCTTTGATCTCGGTTTCTAGAAAAGGCATTAACAAGGTACAGGCATAGCAACCACATGGAGGGGGAGGGACAGTCCTCCACCCACACACATTCTTTACACTCACACGCAAAGTGCCCTTTGATCTCTGTTTCTAGAAAAGGCATTAACAAGGTACAGGCACAGCAAACACATGGAAGGGGAGGGACAGTCCTCCACCCACACACATTCTTTACACTCACACGCAAAGTGCCCTTTGATCTCGGTTTCTAGAAAAGGCATTAACAAGGTACAGGCATAGCAACCACATGGAGGGAGGACAGTCCTCCACACACACATTCTTTACACTCACACATAAGTGCCCTTTGATCTCTGTTTCTAGAAAAGGCATTAACAAGGTACAGGCACAGCAAACACATGGAGGGGGAGGGACAGTCCTCCACCCACACACATTCTTTACACTCACACGCAAAGTGCCCTTTGATCTCTGTTTCTAGAAAAGGCATTAACAAGGTACAGGCACAGCAAACACATGGAAGGGGAGGGACAGTCCTCCACCCATACACATTCTTTACCCTCACACGCAAAGTGCCCTTTGATCTCTGTTTCTATAAAAGGCATTAACAAGGTACAGGCACAGCAATTATATGGAGGGGGAGGGACAGTTCTCCCCCCCACACACATTCTTTACACTCACATGCAAAGTGCCCTTTGATCTCTGTTTCTATAAAAGGCATTAACAAGGCGCAGGCATAGCAACCACATGGAGGGGACGGGACAGTCCTCTACCCACACACATTCTTTACACTCACACACAAACTGCCCTTTGATCTCTGTTTCTATAGAAGGCATTAACAAGGTATAGGCACAGGAACTTTTTCGCTTCAAAAAGGGCTCCAGGACCAGGGGACGTGACCTCAGACTACAAGGAGGGAGGTTCTCTACCAACACCAGGAAGTTTTTCTTCACAGAAAGAGTGGTGGACGCCTGGAACAGCCTGCCTCAAGAAATTGTGGAGGTCAACACTGTGGTGGGACTCAAGAATGCATGGGATAGACACAAGGGAGCCCTGACTACAAATGGCAACTAGAGTGTCAAAATAGGTCTAAAATAAATGGGCAGACTAGATGGACCTAGTGGTCTCCTTCTGCCGTTAACGTCTATGTTTCTAACTTTGAAGCAACTGAGAGCACAGCATGCTCTTAAAGTAGAAGGAGCTGGTGCTGCCAGTGACTAAAGGTATGTTACTCCAACACTGCAGTGCAAAGTGACAAGCCAGACATCAGATCTTGCAGCATACCAAGCTACTGGGAACACTGGGGTGAAGGCAAGCCTGATGCTTCTGTGTTTTTTTTCTTCATATATGATGTGCTGCCTCATGTTAATGTAAACTTTGCATTGGTGTACATGCTGTACAGATTGTTCCATATTTTATTTATTGAAAAGTTTCACCAGAAAAGTACACTGAGCAATCGAAATTGCTCATCTCACAGTACGTCCTGGGGAAGGGGCGTACATGTGGGGAAAGGATACATACACAATTGCCATAACAGATACAAAATGCGCATGCTCCCTCATCTCCCAGACTGTGCCGGGAAATCAGTCAGTGACTCAGTGCATCTTCATGACCAAAAAGGTCATATAAATAAAAATATATAGAGGTTTTCATGCTCCGCCATGGGCTGCCTCCATCTGATCGTGCCACCAGTGACCCTCCAGCCCAACCCCCAACATGGGACAATGTGGGTCAAGAAGCACAGCACCCAAAAGTGTTTCTCCCATTACTCCACACTGGCATGGCTGCACCGTGCTATCCTGGAGGGAGGGGGATGATACTTAGGAGCCCCCAGCATCATTTTGCTGCTTCTCCTGCCCATGAAGGTGCTGTGGCAGTGAGATGGTGACTTCCCCCAAATCAGAGAAGACAAGATTTATTTATTTATTTTTTGTTGCCCGGGAAAGGAGGACTAGACAATTCTGCCTACTTTCAGTTTCAGCCTCGTCTTGGGGGGGGGGATACAGATGTAAACTGACATACAGAACCAGATTAGGCTGTTGGTAGTATTTTTAGTGAATGGGGGGAAATTTGTCCAGGACACCGGGTAAATTCTCCTACTCTTTTCGAGAAGTGCCATGGGATCTTTAACGCCTACCTCAACAACCACCAGTACAGGTAGTCGTGACCTTGGTTTAATGTCTCACCGGAAAGATGGCACCTCAGAAGTGCAGCACCTCCCTCATGATGAACTACAGTGTCAATATTGGGATTTATCCCATGCTCCCAGTGTGGAGCTAGAACCCACAACCTTCTGATCTTCTGGCCTCAGAGGTGAGTGTGCTACCTGCTGAACCACTGACACTGCACTGCAGACTGACAGCCCCGCCAAGAGTCCAACCTGCCCAAGGCTGGGAATCAGATCCACAGCACAAAAAGTGGCCTCCAACATGGTAGTGCAACTCATTATGCCAGCCTCACTAGATAAGGCAAACTTGCCAGTACACTCGCACTGCAATGCAAACGACATGCTAGACTTCAGAACTTGCCACCAGCATTAAAGGGGAACAGTCAGCACAAAGGACCCCACACTGAAGTGGGGGGGGGTGCCAATGTGCACTCTGTGGGCAAAAACATTTTGGATTACTTACTGTTTACTGTAGTATAATATATTAGATCAAACTAATGTTGCTTAGTTATAGACTTCCATCTTATTTTACTACAAATCCCAGAATCCTCTGCCGCTGACATTAGAGCAGTACGCATCACTGGGAGAGTCAATAGCCTGCAGTGCATGCTAGAGTTTATATAATCTTTGTTCAGATGTTTTCTGAATCTGTTTATGTCCACTGGTGCTGAAGTACAGTCCTATTTGACTATACATAGCCCTGGGATGACAGAGTGACCAACAAACAAAAGACCAGAGCTTATGTAAACTCTACCATGCACTGCAGCCTGTTGAACCTTTTTCATTTTTCTTTTTTTTTCCCATTAATCTGTTTTAGCCCTGGCACAGCCTAACCCTGCACTGATCCCCCCCCTCAGCCCCATCACTGGCATTCAGGGACTCACCTCACCCAGTCTTCCCCATGGCTTACCCCCCCCCCCCATAGCAAGGTGTTGATGGGGGAAGGGCACCACTGTTGAAGGACTGGATCCAGATTACTTCCCCCATAGCTTACTCCCTCTGGCGGGGTCCGACGGCAGGGGCCACCTGCTGACAGTACAGATCCGGCATGTGAGAGGGGTCCTGCAGTCTGGTGCAGAGCCTGCAGAGAGTCGGCTTCATCCATGCTGCAAACGGCCTGCTTTATCCAATTATTCATGAAGGGACAGCTACCGTGCATGGGACATCAATGACTGCCAACCCTCCAAACCCTATTACACCGGTGCTGGCTGCTAATTTCCAAGCCTCTGCTAGGGACCAGACAAGTGCTGGGACCCACAGCCTTCCCAGCCCAGAACAGGAGACCCATCCTCTGGACATTCAATCCCCCTCTCTCAGGCCAGTCCTTGGGGAACCCAGTCTGTCACCGAATCCGGGTCGCTGGCATGGCGGCAGGTGAGGCAAAATGGGCACCTCTGCCCTCCGCACCACCGGGCCGGACTTCATTTTTCATTTTTTTTATTTTAACCAGGAAGTTTGCTGGGCACAGCCCTTTTTCAGTCATGCCTCACTGCTTCCTACTGTTCTGATGTAATCTGCAGAGGATTCTGGGATTTGTAGTAACAGAAGATATCTGCCTAGAACTAAGCAAAATGAGTCTGATGCAATCTACTATACTACAGTAAACAGTTAGTAAACCAAAATGTTTGGGCACACAAAGTGCACATTGGAACCAGACCCACACTTGAGAGAGGGGACCTTGGTGGAGACTGTCCCCTTTAAAATGACACTTTACAAGCTTTGAGAAATGGAATTTCTGTTTCAGTTTTGGGAGATAGGGGGCCTTGTCTTTAAAGCAAGCCAAATTTATTTAGCACCCTTTCCTGAAGATTCAGGGTGCTTCACCTTCACATAATATTGCAGCAGTGTTATAGTAAAATAACTATAAAATGAGTAACAAACAGATTAAAAAATTCTAAAAACAACCTTGTAATACTTCAGTAAATAGAAAAGAAGTCTTAAAGGCCTCCACCATGCAAGCTGATCTAATATTCAAAGGTAAGGCATTCTGTAATACAGGAGATGTCACACTAAACACCCTGACCCCAGACTGACGCAGATGTGAAGTAGGAACAGAGAGCAGGCCCACATCGGAGGAGCGAAGGGAGACTTTTGGGTGGTAAGGAATCAGATCTTTTAAGTAGTCAGGTCCCAAACCATGTCTCCCTCCAATTGTAAGCAAGGCCACTGTTTTTCGGTTTTTACTGGAAAACCCGGTAAAATTCTGGAATTAGGGCTGCCTGAACACCGGTAAAGACGAAGATTTCATGGAATCTGCCATTTTATACTAGATCAGTAATTCTACAAAACTTGTATTTTTCTTATAATTGCTTCCTAACTATTTTCATCTTGCTTTATTTAATGCTCTGTATATTAAGCATTCTTTTATTCTGATTATTTATACACACACTAAAAGAATGACAGCAGAATCCCGGTAAAATCTGGAAATTACAATAACAATCACCGGTGCAATTCCGGAATCTGAAGTATTGAAAATGGAATTTCAGTGTTTTAATCACCGGAAATCAGTGGCCTTGGTTGTAAGTAAATGGCTGTGCTGTGTGAGCGACATACAACCAAGGCCTCTTTTCAGAGCTGTGGGAACTCCACTCTCTCTGCCTCACCAATGTGTGTCATCCCCCCATAATAATACCAACAACTCCTTGCAGCAGACAAAGTCATTTGTGGAGCGGCGCAGCAGGCAAATACTGTGAAAGTTACTTGTGCAAACTCTGCAAATGCAATACAGAATATACCAGAGGAAGGGTCTCTAGCCATACACCTCAATACTTTGAGTAATACTTGCTCTTTGTTAGAGCGAACAGCATTTTGCCTGAACACCTCAGTAACCTGGCGTGCTACCTGTTGCTGAATAGTGGCATCCCTGAACACTGAGAAAAGCTGGCACACTGAAACATCAGTAACCTGGCATCTCACAAGATGGCAGAGAGATATACACCAAGTGAAGCAGAAGGAAGCCGGCAAGGTGGTTAGGGGAGCAAAGGCACAGACAAAAGAAATGATTGCCAAAAGAGTCATTAAAGGGGGCAAGACTGTCCTCAGGTACATTAGTGAGAAGAGGAAAGCAAGGGAAGCAGGATCAGAAGGGTGGCAGGGAGAAACTGTGCAGAAGTTGACCAAGAAACAGCTGACAAGTTAAATAGGTATTTCTGATCAGTCTTTGCAGTGGAAGGAGGAGGGGAAAGACACCAGGGAGAAGCGGGAATGGTGGGAGAGAGTGGACACAAGTCCATTTTCAGAGGTAAGAGTCCTGAAAGGACTTGCAGCTCTGAAGGTGGACAAGGCTATGGGACTGGATGAGATACACCTCAGGGTTCTGAAAGAACTCAGGGAGGTGCTAGCTGCCCCACTGATGGCCTTGTTCAACAGCTCACTGGAAACAGGCGTGGTTCCAGAGGATTGAAGAAGGGCTGACGAGGTACCTCTACATAAGAGTGGCAGGAGGGAGGTTAGCAACTATAGGCTGGTCAGTCTTACTTCAGTGGTGGGTAAATTAATGGAAACCCTACTGAAAGAAAGACTGGTTGACCATCTTGAATCCAATGGGCTGAAAGGCCACAGACACACAGATTCATGGGGGAGGGAGTCATGCCAAACTAATCTGACAGATTTCTTTGACTGGATGGCCAGGTAAACATATCGGGGGGGGCAATGGACGTGGCCTATCTGAACTTTAGCAGGGCCTTCGACACTATACTGCACAGGAAACAGATAAAAAAGTTGACCAGCCTAGGAGTGGGGTCCAAAGTGGTGAAGTGGGTTAGAAACTGGTTAACGGATAGATAATGGAGCATGGTGGTTAACTGCACTCACTCTAAGGATAGGAGAGTGACCAAGGGGGTACCACAGGGCTCATTACTGGGACCAGTCCTCTTCAGGGGATACTGCACAAGAACTGGAAGGGAAGGTATGCCTTTCTGCAGATGACACCAAAATCTGCAATCAGTCGGACACTCAGGAGGGGTGGAGAAAGTGTTCAAGGATCTTGGGAAACTAAAGGAGTGGTTAAAAACATGGCAGTTGGGGTTCAGTGATAAAAAGTGCTAAATCATGCACCTAGGGCATAGGAACCTCGGGGCTGAGTATAGGATGTGGGGGGAGGGACTGTTGTCACTGGACAGGAAAGGGACCTTGGAGTTATCATATCTGAGGACCGCAAGGTAGCAGGGCAGTATGACGAGTCAGTGGATAGGTTAGTGGGATGCTGGGGTACACAAGGAGATGTATCTCCAGCAAAAGGAGGGAGGTGGTGTTACCAGTGTATCATTCGAAGGTGCATCCCCACCTGGAGTACTGTGTCCAGTTTTGGAGACCGCACCTCAGAAAAGACATAGAGAGGATGAAGGTGGTCCACAGGAGAGCAACTAAAATGGTGCAGAATTTGCATGAGAAGTGACTAAGGGATGTCAATGTGTACTCCCAGGAAGAGCAGAGAGAGAGGTGACATGATAGAGACCTGCAAGTACCTCACAGGGGTAAACAGAGTGCAGGCAGGGAGTCTCTTTCAAACGAGAATGAGCACCAGGACTAGGGAGCATGTGATGAAGCTTGGGGGGGGGGGTCAGGAGAGATGTGATGCAATATTTCTTCACTGAAAGGATAGTAGACACCTGGAACAGACTGCCAGTGGAAGTGGTGGAAGCCCAAACAGTGAAGGGCTTCAAGTATGCATGGAGTAAACATAGGAGTATGTTAGAAAAGAGGCAGGGAGGCGGAAGGGTCACCGGAGACCAGAGGGAGTTTGCGGAGGCAGGGAACATCTGGGCAGACTGGGTGGGCAAAGTGGTCCTTTTCTGCAGACAAATTCTATGTTTCTCTGCCATGGCGTAGTGGCCCACCTGCACATGGAGAAGTGCTGGCACACTGGAAGATCAGTACTCTGGCATACCACATGCCTTTAAATTCTGCAAACCCTTTTAGTTAATGATAAGCTGCTGTTAAAAGGAAACCTGGTGTGTAAACAGGTAAAGATAGGGATTGCAGAGTTAACCCTTTAATGAGGTAAAAAGCAGTACTCAGATATCCCAGGGTGACCATTATGCTGTCCTTAATACAAACAAGGATGGACCATAAAAGTATATATCACATTTAAACGCTCTTCATCAAAGCGGGGTGTAGTGAGGAGATTAAAATTATACACAACAGTCCTCACTGCTGCCCTCCCCCTTGTGTGCCCCAAGTTGTACTCAAAGGAAAGTATAGTAAGAGCAAACATGGCATCCATGTTCTCGAATCCAAGTATCAATGTCCACATTGTCTCTCTCCTTATACTGTACTTAGATTTATACTTGGAATGAAGAGAGAGCAGAAGAGGAAACACCCATATTTAGCTGTCCCTGAGCATCAGAAGTAGCGTGCAGTATAGTCCCTTTCACTTAATTATCAATTTTGTTTTTTAGGGGGTATAATATTTTTACAGAGTTTGTCTATGTCAAGAGTATTACATTACAGGTATGACAATATGTAGGGTACCAAACTTGGGCTACAGACAGGGTTACATAACCACAGGGTACAGTACAATGACATCACATCAGAAGATGACACACAATATTTTATTCATCACAACGCAATGAATAAGAAAACAGTACTCTAAAGAATATAAAATAATTAGAAGGATAAAAAATGAAAAAGAGGAAAAAGTGCATATTCATTCTACATGTTGCAATAAATACTTTGACATGAGGTGGTGTTTGTTTATTTCATTACTAGTACAGAATGCCACCTTGGCACAGAACCTTTACAGCACGTCCTCCTGTAATACAAAGGCTTCTGCTACAGGCACCAAGCTGATGAGTTTGTCCCAGTCAGTTTTGCCCTTAAATGTGCCTATGTTCACACCGTGCACAATATCTGAAGGTACTGAGTTCCAGATTCCCACAGTATGTTGTGTCTATATAGAGAATACTGGATGGGCAACCATGCAGAACCAGTGTGTTCTGCCACAGAGGGGTTCTGATTCCCTGTGACCTCAAGAGCGAAGCTCGAGAGGTCTTCGGGATTCAGAGCCCCGAGGTGGCAGAAAACACTGGTTCTGCATAGGGTTGCCCATCTAGTATTTTTATAGTGTCTGCTGCCTGAAACAATAGTTTAGAGTCTTGTACTTTATTTAGAAATACAGTTTTGGTGCTTCATTTTAGTCCGGGTTAGTGGCTGGTTGCTAGGTTCACTGGTCGTTACTAGGGAACCAAACCCGCACACATCGCCAGCACATCTTTCTATTGGCTGTGAGTTTTGTTAGGGAGAGACTTTAAAAAAAAAAAACATGATTGTATTCTTGCTAACCGAAAGATACGGAATCGTGGTTGTTGCTCTTCATAAAGTAAAATATCTGTTTGATCCTGCTGCACTGTTTTTGTTTTCTTTTTAATAAATGATGTGCTGGAAGTCAGTATAACTATCTGGTTGATCCTGCCGGTTCAGTGTTTGTTTGCGGGGTGGTTCCTATTATTGTGCTGCCATTGCTGCTGGTACTGCTTATCTGGTTGATCCAGCGGTTTGTCCTGCATAGTGAGCGCAGCATGATGCAGGTAGCGCTGGAACTTCTGGATGGTTTAAAAATGTGTGAGCTTTTGAATGAATAGAATGCTGTTCTGCATGTACAGACTGAACAGCATTCTATGAACTCTTTTATCTGTGGTTGAACAGCTCTTCAGCACAGATTAAAAACAAGTAAGAACAACGTTCCACCATACACTATAAAATAATTTTCTCCTATTTGTTTTACAGTTTCCAGCTCTCGGTTGTTTGTTGTGGGCTTCTTGTACTGAATGCAGTATTTCAGAACTCCAGGGTTGATAAACGCATAAGACAATTATCATTCTGTATGTTGTGAAACAGCATTAAATCACCCCATATGCATCTTCTATGAAAACTGAACAGGCCTAGGTTGTTCATTCTGTCCTCATATTCTAAGTTCTCTAAACCTCTCAACATTTTGTCACTTTTCTTTGAATTCTATTGTCCTTCCATCTCCACAGCCCAGGCCACCACAAAATTTGCATAGTAGTCTATCAGTGGCCTGAAGCAAGATTTGTAGAGTGGTAGTAAAACTGCCCTGGGTTTGTATATAAAGTCAAGTCATATTAAAGAGCTAGTTAGTTCTCCTGAATGTCAATAACATTTTGTTTATCACCAAGGTCTGACAAAATAGTAACACCCAAGTTGATCTTCTAAATAGAAGAAGAACATCCACATTGTTGTTAAAATGTCTCCCGGCAAAGCTTGGCCAGTAGCCTCTAGAAAGAGCGCTTTGTCCTTCCTTGTGAGCAGCCCGGGTTTGCTTTGCAGCCTCTCCCACCATACTGTGCTGGTGGAGTTCGGAGCACACTACAGAGGTAGTTTACTGACTCAGAGGGGAGGGGAGGGTAGCAATCTTCCCAGTACTAGAGCACCTTCTGTGTGGAGCTGGGGTGGCAATGGCATCCTTAACCACGTGCCATCTTCCCTTCCCCTCCCTTCCCCGAGATCTGATGTGGCTGATAACAGAAAAGAGAGGAGGAAGGGCCATACAGCAGGAAAATACACCTGGTTGAAACCTGTCAGTCTCTTCTGTGTCATCCACCTCAGTCTCCAGCCTGGTTTCTCTCTGTGTCTGTTGTGAACTGAGTAAGCCTGGGTCTCTTCGTTCAAGGGGCCAGCTGTGGGGGCTTTCCAAATGGGGTATAGCAGCATGGGCAGACCTTCACTGCAGGCACAGGCTAGCGTCGGGAAGGGAGGTGGAATGGCTAAAGGACTAGGAGCAGAGGCAACTTGTGAGTGGGAGAAAAGGAGAACCCAGGATTAGCTACTGCAGAGAGGTGATATGGTCTGATGTTCAGCAAAGGAAAATAATTCACACCGCGTCTTTAATGTAAAATGAATACCAAAGCACTTTATTTACAACTGAAAATGTTGCTTAGCAAGGAAGCCCCAGAAGATGCAGCATCTGTATGAACAGTTGCCAGCAGCCTTACAGGGAAGAGAGAGAGAGAAGACAGTGAGGGGAAGGGGTGGGGGAGAGAGAGGAAGCGAGAGAAGGAGAGAGGATGAGGAGGGGTGGGAGAGGAAGAGGGTGAGAGGGAGGGGAGGAGAGAGAGAGATAAAGAGGGATGGAGAAGAGAGGGAAAGAGGGGAGAAGGAATGAGAAAAGGGAAGGGGGATAGGGAGAAAAAAGGAAGGAGACAGAGATAGGGGAAGAAGGAAGGGAGAGAGAAAGGATAAGACAGAGTGAGGGAGACATAGAGCAAGAAAAGGAGATGGGAAAGAGTGGAGGATGGGAGGAAATTGGGGAGAAACTGAGAGGGAGGGCAGAAGAGAGTAAGGGGAGTGGGAAACAGAGCAGGGAGAGAGTGAGAGAGAAGGGAAGGCAGACCACTAGGAGGAGAGGGAAAGAGAATGAGGAGGAAAGATAGCATGAGATGAAGGGAAGAGAAAGCAAGAGAAAGGGAGATGGAGTAAGAACGAGAAAGGAGGTAGGGGTGCAGGAGAGGGAGGAGATGGAGGAAGGGAGGGAAGAAGATGAGTAGAAGGGAGAGAGAGGGAAGGAACAGAGAGATGAAGGGAGAGGAGAAGAGAATGAGAGAGTGAGGGAGACAGAGAGGCAAGGGATGTAGAGGAGAAAAGAGAGAAGGGTGAGAGGGAAGGGGGAGTGAGGGGAGAGGAAAGATGGAGAGGGAAGAGGCTGTGGGCTAGAAGAAGGAAGTGAGTGAGCAGGGAGAGGAAAAAAGAGGGAGGGAGAGAGCATGAGGAAGGAGGGAGAGTGAGAGGAGAAGGAGCAAGGGAAGGAGGGAGGGAAGGGAGGATGAGGGACAGAGTGAGGAAGAGTAGGAGAGGGAGTGGGGGAGGGGGGAGAGGGAGCGCAATAACCCACTGTAATTGAGAGATTTCATCTTTGGTGTTCTGCTTGTTTATGTGGCTACTGTAGGTAAGGAGGACTGTGACCTTTTCCAAACAATACCTGGGTTTGTGGAATTATTAGGGTTACGGGAAGGGAATGGTCCAGAGCTACAAGAGCCTGTACAGCCTATTGAGATTTTGCCTCTTAGGTGGGATATCCTAGGGAAGTAAACTGGGACCCACAAAGTGAGTTCAGAAACCAGCTATCCCTGGCATTTGAATTCTACAACAAATGTTATTCTTAAAGTTGGGAATTATGTGATAAGGGCGAATCCCTTATCATGCCGCATACAAAGAGTAACACAGATATCACCCGAAGCCAAAGGGCGAACAAAACAAACAGAGACCACTGCAAACAGTGACGGTCCACGGCCACTCCAGAAAAACAAATCACATTTCTTTTTTTGTTGGGGGGGCTATGCCCCCTGCACCCCCAGAAAATAAAATAATCAACTCAAGGGGGAAGTGGACTTTAAAAAAGAAAAAGAAAATAGAGCCGGCCTGGTGGCACAGAGGGTTGAGGAGTTGGACACTACACCTCATGCCATGCCAGAGACCTGGGTTCGGGAATGAGCCTGGGTACATCGGAGGTCAGCGGGGGGGAGGAGAGGAAGTGAGCGGCTGCCAGCCAGTGGCCCTCTGCCTTGGGAGAGAGGAACAGGTTTTCTTGGCACATGGCCACCCTCTGGTGGAGGCCGGGGTGGCTGCATCACTCCGAGGACTGCCGGCACTAGGCCGAGGGAGGATTGAAGAGACTGGCACTGGAGCTGTGGTGCGCATGTGTGCCTCCACGCGCAAGTGTCACCACTTCAGGGGTCTCGGGAGTAGGAATGACTCACTGGGGCGAAAACAGAGGAAACATCAGGGGTGCCTAGGATGAAGCCTCCAGACTGGCTCTGGGGATCTGCCGGGGCGCGGATGGCTCCATAAGATCCCGAAAGACTCTGAGACTGGTAGGGTTGGCAGATGAAGACAGTGGCCTGCTGAAGGAAGATAAATAGAATTGTAAAAAAAAAAAAAAAGAGAACATTTTGTCTCCTACTGTAGGACTCAAACCCAGGTCTATTCACTCTGTAGGCAGCAGCTCTAGCCACTACACCAAACAGCCATCTTGGCAAAATTTGGTCACACACCTCCCTATATCCTGTCACAGTGAGTGTAGTTCACTGCTACACTTGCTATACAGGATCCTTCACTCTGTCAGAACAGTCACCCTAAATACAAGCGTTATTATTGAGTCGCTCAATAATACTCACCCATATAGGGGGCTACCTTAAAGTTGTGATCTAAATGAAATGCAGACATGATTATTTATAGAAAGAGCACTGGTTAATACAAGTAGTTTAGCCATGGATCATTAGGGAAAAAACTTGAGTTTGGGGACAAAATATAAGTGGCTAATGCAAAAACTGAAATGCACGGAAGTCATGGGTAGTCTTCCTTTCTTGTTAAGAAAATGACATTTCCTTCAGTGTGTGTCTGATATGTAATTGAGGCACTGACCCGGAAAGACATTATTTCATGAACTAGTAATAAAACCAGCAAAGGATCTCTTGTGTGCCCTTACCTCAATATCCATGTCCTTCCAGCTCCCCATTTTGTGCTTGCTTGATTCAGGCAGAGTCAGAGCTGAGTGACATGAACGTGAACAGAAGGAGTGCTCTAGGAAAGTCACGTGATGCTGCTCCAGACAGGATCAAAAACAGAGGACGTGCACTCTCCACTCCACTGTAGCACTGGTACAGACTCTAATGTAATTGGAACTCTCCTGCTGCTGATCCACAGACCATGGGGGTGGGGGGCGTGGCTCACCACATGCACACTCCCCTGACTGGCTGCTCTGTGTGAGTGGTAACCAATACCAGTCAGCAAGTCATCCTCCAAGCCAATTCACAGAAGGTAGAAACACACATACACACACACAACAACCTTTGCCCGGTTCTCTCACTACCGCTTGCCAAGAGTGGAGCACTTTGTTCTGTGCTCTGTTGTAAAGCTGGCCCCATTCTCACTGATGTGGTATTCTTAATAAAGTTTTCTATGATGGTGGGAAGCATTTATTTAGTTAATTTCAAAACTTTTACCAGAAAAAGCGCACTGGGCTAGTAGTAACTAGTTTCTAGACACAGCCTGGTGGTTAGAGGGAATGGAAAACTGTACAATGCATGACCACATCAACACTAACAGGGCATGGAATTTTTTTTTTCAATTATTTAGCCAGGTAATAACACCCAGAGGTGTGGAGGGCTGAGGTGCCATTGTCTTACCTCCTGCCATGCCAGTGACCAGGGTTCGGTAAAAGACTCAGGTCGTTGCAAGTCAGCCAGGGTGGGAGAAGATTGAACGTCCGAGGGGCAGTGCTCCTCATCCAGGTGGGGAGGCATGTTTCCTGGCCTTAGACTGTAGCCAGCTAGAGGCCTGATGATGATGCAGTACAGGTGGCAAGAAAGGAATGGTGCTGCAGGGAACGCCTGGCGGGTGCACCTCCACACACGAGTCTGACGCCCTGCAGCAAGGGGCAGGGAGAAAATGGAAAAAGGAATGTCAGTGGTTTAATGAAGCCCTGCCCACCTGTCCCCCGGACCTGCAATTCCACCTGGAGCTCACTGTCAGTCCACCTTGGATTTCTGTACAGGGAGGGCCAGCCTTTCCTCTCCCAGTTCTGCCACAAGGGGAAATTCATAGACAGAACCTGACTGTGGTGAGTATCAGAGAGGGCGGATGCCGGCTCAGGGAGGTGGGGATAAGGCATACTAGCCACGCCCGAATGAAGGAGAAATAAAATAAAGAAAAAAAACTAGGCTTACTCTAGAGACTGCGAGACTACCTCATAAACAAAGCCTGCCTCACTGTAGCCAATACTATACTACTCCTGATGCTTCTGTATGGAGCACCCACTCTGTCCTCACTCAGATACAGAGCGCAATAGGCACAAAATACTCTGCCACAGAACAGGCAGGTTGGCTGCAAATGCAGGTAAGAGAGAACACCAGCATACTGTCCTTGCCCCCATTAACTACCTCCCTTTGAAAGAGAGACTAAGCTGTCCTTTTCTTTGCCTATAGCACTCTGAGTGACTGCTTCCCCAATCTCAGGGATGCACTGTAGCAAAAACCTCAGCGGAAGCTTCTCCACTTAACCACTTCTGGAGGTACCTAGAGTCCTGACAGCAGCTGGACAACAATCCTTCTAATATAAACCCCCCAAGCTCTGAAAAAAACTCCCCCTTACTAAGCAGTACAGTCCTTTGCTACTGACCCTTCAGAGGGTTGCTTAAAGGGCACCCTACCCCAAGAATGACTGTACCTGTACTCACTGAGACTAGAGTGGTGGCTGCTGCCACTTGATACCCTCTCCTCTAAACCACATGTCATACTCGAAGTCTGTATGTACTACTGCTGCCTATATGTAATTGAACATAAGTTCCTACTTGCCTTATTGCACTTAATGTATGGAATTGCTACTACTATTTTTATGTCACCTGGAATGTTGATCCCATTGTGCTGTACATACCTGTAAAATTGTTCCATTTCTTTTACTGAATGTACTCAATTCTGGGTTGCTCATGAAAAAGGGACACATGTCTCAGTAAGCCTACCTGGTTAACCCGGTCTGGGCTGGCAGTACAGCCTAGAGATTAGAGTCATGAACTGTGAATGAACTTGGTACATCCAGCAGACTTGGATTTGATTCCCACAACCTCCACTTGCATACTGTGTGACTCTAAGCAAGTCACTTAACCTCCCCCGTGCTGCCAGGACATCACTAAAAACAGGCACTTGTGCCTAGTGGGCCTTACCTTACCAAAGAGTAAAAAAACATTCAATAAATAAAATAAATAATACACTTATAAACAGCAGCGGGAAAGTGAACTGCTGAAAACAATCGATAGTACAATACAACAGCATAAGACAAGTACATAGTATGGTACCCAAAATGAAAAATGGAGGCAACTTGCAGCAAATAAAAATAAGCATTTACAGGTGCAGAAGCAACAGTGTGCAAGTGTTTAATTACCTATGCAAGGTATCCACCCCCAAGGTAGTGTTTTCAGTGAATTTTAATAAAGAAATAATAACTATAACACCCAACTCTGGAACAGAAACTGGTATCTCCCGACCTCTTTTTTGAGTGGGGGTCACTTATTATTATTTAGCATCACTAGCTCAGCTGGTAGCACTCTCATCTCTGGAACAGAAAGATAAGATGATTGACGGTTCAAGTCCTGCACTGGGCACTTGGGCTGATTTCAGACACTGCAGTGCTGTACCCGGCCGGGGCGGGGGTATAGCCATCCTTTGGATAAGACATTAATCTGAGGTACTTTTGCCCTTCGCTAGGGGCTGCCCACGTGAAAGTCAATGAGGATAGGACATCCTCTCTAATTGGTAATTGTTTTTACAGGAGTTTAAAGAATAAAATTGATACTTTGAAAGTCTGGTTCATGCAGGAAGATCCTGATCTAATTGCATTAACGGAAACATGGCTGAACAAATCAATAAATACAAAAGGAATTGAAACTGACAGATATCACATTTTTTGATTGGACAGAAAGGGTACAAGGGGAGGTGGGGTTCTGCTATATTCCAAATGGGTCCTAGGTTCAGCAAAATTAAAAAAATCATGTATTCAGGTACAAATGACCGAATGTTAAGTTATCGCTTTTCAAGCCTTACCTCTATCAGTCGGGATCATTTACGCTCCACCAAAACCAAAAACTTCAGCCTTTGATGAACTAGCTCTGATACTGGATAAATTCTCAGCCAGAAACCAGCTACTTGTAGTCGGCGATTTTAATGCCGCCTGGGGTCATAAAAGAGGAAATATCCTGAAGCAAAGTTTTCTACCCTTAAACATCAATCAGGTAGTATCAAAAATAACCAGGAAAACTTCCTTGGAAAGCAAAGGTAGTATTCTGGATT
This sequence comes from Neoceratodus forsteri, assembly GCA_016271365.2. Lineage (NCBI taxonomy): Eukaryota > Metazoa > Chordata > Ceratodontiformes > Ceratodontidae > Neoceratodus > Neoceratodus forsteri. The sequence goes on along the minus strand of JADMNL010000024.1, from coordinate 247,881,274 downwards.
TAGTATTCATCTCCCCTGATAACACGGCAGAAAGTGTATTAGTTCAACAGCCAATGTTGAGAGACCACAACTTCCTTCTATGTACTTTCAAGTTGGGATTCTTGAGATAAAATACACAAACAAATTACAAGGAAAATAGAAAAAAAAAAGAGATATTCCTTCAGAAAATACAACAGGGCAATCTTTCAGTCAAAAGTTGCTGCGGAAAAATGGAACAGAATTTTTCTTATCCCTAGTTTAAATCTTGTCATTGAAGAATTTACAAAATGCTTCCTAAACATATGCAACGAGGTAGCCCTATTCACAATTTTGACCCAAAAGAAAAAACATCACCCATGGGTAACAGAAAGGTTAAAGAAAGAAATCATCCAACCAGCCAACGTAACATTTAAGTTTTGAATCTCATATTTCTAAAATTATTATAAATATAAACAAAAGACTGGGTACCACTAGAAGGGCCAGTCATTGTACCAATTTAAATATACAGAAAAGCATAGTAAGTCAATTACTTATACCAGTAATAGACTACGGCTGCCATGTGTCTAGTCTGACAAATAAAACACGGTTAAAAAGTGCTGATGTGTTGTACAGTCAAATAGATAGATTCATATCAAGATGTGATTACTGAACACATCACAGTAATATGTATGAAACCTTAAATTTATTTATTTATTTTTGTTGTTTTTGTTGATCAGGTAAGTGCACTAAACAAATTCTGCCTATTTTCAGGCATGACCCAGGGGAGGGGGATACAGAGGAATACCAACTGACCATGAACCAGATTAAGCTGTTAGTGGTATTTTTTTAGTGAATGGGGGGGCGGGGACTTGGCCAGGGCACCAGAGACATTTCCCTACTGCGTTGTGGCCAGTGGGGGGTTGCGCTGTGTCTGCAGGATGGCAGATGATGCACAGCCTTGTACGGAGCAGGATGTGCTGTTGGTGGCTCCTGCTGCGATTTCAGCAGTAACGACAATGGATATTCTGGATGCTGTCCCTGAGGTTGGGATATCTTGTGCTACTATTCTTGATGGTATGGTCTATGGGGCTACTGGTATGTCACCAGTACGGGAGATTGAGGCAGAAATGAGTGTTGTGGTCAAACGCCCTTTGCTACCTGCTTCTGCACCAGAGGAACCTATTGCTCCCATTTCTGCGGGTCCTGTTGCTGTTACGGACCCTTTTTCTCCGCCAGAACTTCCGGGCGTGGGGACTGGTTGGAGTGAGCCAACTACTGGAGTATCAACAACCGTTACAGCCTCTTCTACCTCACAAATGGTGCGTAAACAGTTTGGACTGATAAAAGACTCGTCGGACTTTCTCTTGGATTGGTCAGCAGACACTTCCCTTTCTAAATCAGGATGGACTCGCACGGCATCAGGGAAATGGATTCCAGACCCGGACTGTGTGGACAGTGGGCCTACCTCCTCTACTTCAATGCATGCCACCGACCTGAGCTCAGGTACACAGTCTGGACATATTTTTGCTCAAAACACTGTTAAAAAAGGTGGGCACCAGGTTCAGGATAATGCTGAGGCCTCTTCTGGCCCTAGTACATCCTCGGGGGGGAGGAGGTTTTGGCCAAAAGGAAGCAAGGTCGGGCACTTCTGAAAGAAATACGCGTATTCCTGTGGCTGACTTGTTTAAAAACAAATTAGAGCAAGCTCCTAGGAGGAATGCTGTGAGGTTGCGATATAGGGGGGGCTTTCTACTCATCCTGACAGATATTATATCGCTAATCAGTTACTCAGAGGTTCTATGCACTTCTATCCTTCTGATTTGTATACCCTGATTCATGTCTCTGGGGAGGATTCTTTTGACATAAGTTTTTGACTTAATAGCAGTTTGGAAAAATTTGGGGAGAAATATTCCGTTCTTAAAACTACTCCCTTATGGACTCCCTTTTTTGCTATCTCTCTTACTAGACCTTAGATTAGATATGTGACCATCATGTTCCGTAATGAAGGGGTAAATGTCAATGATATTTATCACTGGTTACAAAATCGCTGTGATATTCTAGGTCCTCCTGAAGCTCTTCTGGATTTAGAAGGCATTTGAACTGGGGAGTGGAAATTTAAAGTTAAGCTATTTCAGGTTAATTCAGATATCATCCATTTACCTAATAGTTTTTTTCTTGGTAAAGACAGAGGAGTTTGTTTTTATAGTGGACAACCAAGGGCTTGCTATCAATGTGGCTCTCGGACGCACATTAGCAGTTCTTGTGACATGCTAAAATGTTCTCTGTGTGGGGGCTATGGACATTCTGTTGACTTATGTGAAAATATTTTTCAATGTCATTTGTGTGATGAGAAAGGACATGTATTTCATCAGTGTCCTTGGGCCAAACGGAATAGGGCTGAAGGGTGGGATCAGGATGATCTAGTTGGTAGGGCCCAGGAAAAACGATGGGATTCCACCCTTTCTGCTCCCTCTGTCTCACGACCTGAGTCTGCCCCTTCTGAGGATTCTCCCTTATTACACCCTACTGATATTTTTTCCCCTATAGTTCAGCCTTCTTTACCTACCATACAGGACCCTGCTCCTCCTCCTATTCTAGGGACTGACACTTCCACTACTGTTAACAATCAACCTGTTGAGACTTCTATGCCCCCTCTCTTATTTGAAACTGTTAAAAGTCACAGATTCACTAGGTCCTCTCTTAAAACTCCCTCTCCTTGTCCCATTCCTACGGGGAATATTTTTTCTCCCCTTCAAGATGACTTGGGGGATTCTGATTTAGAGTCAGATACCTCTCACAGGTCTGAGCTGGTTACAGAGGATGAGGAAAGTAAATCTACTGAGCTATTTAAGGAAAAAAAAGGGAAGAAAAGGAAGGCTATTAGCAGTCTAAAGGATGGGGTCTTTTAATGTCTGTAGTTTAAAGGCCTATAAAAAACAGATATCTACTTTTCTTTTTTGACTCCCTTGATATAGACATCCTATTTGTTCAAGAAACACTCCTATCCTCTCTTGCTGAGGTAGGACAAATAAAAAGACGATGGCATTGGGGTCCTTCTTTTTGGACTTTTGGTCTAGAGGCCGCAGATGGGATTGGTATTTTATTTAAATTTACTAAATTTCATGTTACCAGACTTATTGATGTCCCCTCTGGTCGTGCTTAGTGCTTGATTGTTCTCTTGGAGACTTTTCTTTCCGTCTTATTAACCTCTATGCTCCTCAGCTTAAAACTGCTAGGATTGAACTATTTGACGAAATTAAACCCTTTTTATATACTAAAAAACATATTATTTTGGGGGGGCGACTTTAATTGTACTGTGGATACTAAAGTATGGATTACATCACAAGTCCTATGAAGACAGGTTGAAGGAACTGAACATGTACTCCCTGGAGGAGAGGAGGGAGAGAGGGGATATGATAGAGACATACAAGTATCTTACAGGGAGGAACAGGGTGCAGGAAAACACTATTTTAAGCGAAAAGATGTTCCAGGACTAGAGGGCATGGGATGAAGTTGGAGGAGGATGATCAGAGGAAACATAAGAAAGAATTTCTTCACAGAATGGGTGGTGGATAAGTGGAACACCCTGCCAGAGGAAGTGGTGGGGGCTGAAACAATCACGGGATTTAAGAATGCATGGGATAGACATAAAGGAATTCTGGAGGTCAGGGGCAAGGGGCAACAGACTTCTAGGAAAACAAACTGAACTTACAAGCTCAAATGGGCAGACTGGGTGGGCCATAGGCCCTTATCTGCCGACACTGTCTATGTATCTATGTATCTAAAGTTACTGGTGCCACACAAAAGAAAATGTACTGTGATTCACATGCCTTGCTACATATTACCTCTGGAGCCAGTGTAAGGGATGCTTTCCGGACCTTACATAAAACTGGGACTGGGGCTACTTATCATAGGCATATTTATGCTACCCGTATTGATATGTTTTTTATTTCAAAATATCTTATTCCTATTTTTTGTATATCTAAACCCTCGGAATTTTCAGACCACAATGTTTTATTTTGCACTTTTAAGTTTATCTACTGTCCCTCCAAAAATATTTTCCCCTCGTCATCGATGGCGGTTCAATATGTCCCTTTTAGATTCCCCTCATCTTTTTTCTCGCATTGAGCTTTTTTTTGCAGCCCGGGGTGCTATTATGTGTTCCTATGATTCTTTGTTGGATCGGTGGTTAGATACCAAAATGGAGCTTAAATGGCTTCTACTTTCCTTTGGCAGACACAAAGCCAATTCTAAATATTTGCACTATCTTCTTTTAAGAAATCAATTGTACAAATTAATGTCTTTCCCACCTTGTGATAAAGTAGGATTTAATTCTCAGATTTTTTGAAATTAAGAAACAAATGAAACTCTATCAATATGATAGGGCTAAATCTTTGGAGATGGAATTTAGATTTGGCATGAAGAAAACACCAGCATCAGATCCATATGCGGGCATGTAAACAACAGTTAGATAAAACCCTGATGACTCACCTTTCCACATTAGATGGTACTGTGGTATCTACCAATTTGGAAATGTTAGCAGTAGTACAGCAGTTTGTTAGTTCCACGTTTAATCCTACTTCTACTACTAATATCTCCTTGTTTTCTGGGTTTACCGCACCATTTCCCCAAATACCTGAATCCATGGCACAAAGTTTAGTACAGCCTATTTCACCTCAAGAGGTTGCGGCTACTATTTCCCAATTAAGTAGTGGAACCTCTACTGGAGTGGATGGCATACCCAATGATTTTTATAAAACCCTTTTGTCATATACATCCCATTTTTTGCCCTTAGTTTTCAACTCTATGTTGACTTCCTCTTCTCCCCTTCATGGTTTCAATACTTCTCTTTTACATTTTTTGTATAAATCAGGAGATGAGACCCTTTTATCTAATTGGAGGCCTCGAAGTCTCTTAAATAGCGATTACAAGATTTTGGCTAAGATTATTAATAATAGATTGCTGATGGTTGCTGACATCCTCATTCACCCAGCTCAGACCTGTGCTATTCCAAAAAGACGAATACAGCACAATTTATATCTTTTGAGGGATTTGTTTGAAGCTAGTACTAGACGTAGTCTTTCTGGGTTTGTGGTGGCCTTAGATCAGGCTAAAGCTTTTGACAAAGTGTGCCATGAATATCTTTTTCCCCTTTTATTGCAGTATGGTATTCCTAAACCCTTTGTATATTGGATATCCTTGTTATATGCTAATGCTACTATCATCCCTATGGTTAATGGTCTTTTTGGAACTGATGTCTCTCTCACTGTCGGTGTCAGACAAGGATGTCCCTTAAGCCCTCTTTTATATTCCTTTGTTTTGGATCCTGTGATTAGGCAAATACATTGGAACAGAAGCATTATAGGTTTGGCCCCCTCACCCTTTTTGCCACATGAAAAGATTATGGCTTATGCTGACGATATTACTTTTATTAGTTCAGGATGTTTCCTCCTTGAATAAGGCTTTGCAAATTTTTTCCAACTTTGGCTCTTTTTCTGGAGCTGTGCTTAATGTTGAAAAAAGTTTTATTTTTTCCTTGGATCATGCAAGACCTACCTCTTTAAACACATTAGGGATTCCGGTAGTTTTAACCCCTCACAAAATTTTGGGAATTTGGTTTGATCTGGGTGATTTAGCTACTTGTAATTGGGATAAACAGTTACAAATAGGGGAAGACAAGGTTCATAGATGGAAAGGTTGGAAATTTGGGAAGAAGAAATGGGTTTTGATTATTAAACAGTTCTTGCTTCCTGTATTCTTATTTTTATATTATGTTTTCCCTCTTCCAGTGCATTTGGAAACTAGAATTCTTAGTCTCTTTTTTCAAATGCTCTGGGGCAATAGATTGAATCCAGTTAAGAGGGACATTACTTATTTGCCTATTAATAAAGGTGGGGTATCTATGATTAATCCTATTGTTTTTTATCATTCCCTGTTTTGTTTTTTTTAGCTCCTTTAATTACTTATGGACTTCTGCTACCTTAGCCTGGCAGGTATGGTCCCAATTTCTTTGGTCTCGTTATTTTGTTAAATGGACGTTATTACCCCCTAAAATTCTATCCTCAGACTCTACCTACTTATGGCCTGTCTTCTATTAAAAAAATGCAACAATGGAAAGTTTCTTTCCCTACACTGATGTCTTTACATAGAAAGTCTTTTTATACATTTATTGTTTATGACGTTCAAAAAATTGTTTTACTGTTTCCTGAATGTATACCTACTAAAATGATATTTGCCTTGCATAAATTGATGGATTTTAGAATCCCTCCTCACATTTGGGATATTGTATAGATCTCAATTCAGGGAAGATTGGGTGTTCGGGGCAATTTAAAATATAAACCCCAGACTGAGAGATGCTGCCCTAGACTTACGTGTCTTAATATAGAGGAGAGTATGCTTCACTTTTTTATTACTTGTTCTCATAGTCTGCTATGTTGGCAGGACGCAGCTTCACATCGGCGTTTGCCTTTTCTAACTCGTATTTCTTATCAAACCATTGTTTTAGGTGATTATACTGGGGTGTGGAAGTCTTACCATAGAAGTACTTTGAATGTTTTTTTTTCATGTGTCCAATATTTTTTATGGCAGGCTCGTTGTCAATTTGTATTACAGCAACAGCAAGTTTTCAATACTACCATTATTTCACAAATTGAAGATGGTTTGCTATCTGTTAAAGAAAATGATGTTCATAGATTTTCAAAAGATAAAGTGGATACTTTATGGAAACATTTTTTCTTCTAAGTTATGTATATATTATTATTTTGTTTTGTTATTTTATACAGACATTTTTCTTTGTATACTTGAGTAGTTATGATGTATTATTGTTTATCTTGTGATGTTATGATTCTTTTTCAATAAACTTCCCCTACTCTGTCGGTAGGGGGCCCCTGATGCTGCAACTGGTGGTCATTCTGAAGCGGGCTCTGGAGGTGGAAGGTTTACTGGATAGGGCTACAATGGCCCAGGAGACAGAAGTAATGGAAGTTCCCCAGGAGGAGGGATCCGCTGTGGAGGCGGCTGGGATGCACCCTACGGGTGGCCAGCATATCGCCCAAGAGAGTGGTCCCTCTTCAGTAAATCCATTGCAGCCTTTAAGTTTAGCAGAGAAGCGTTGCTGCCTAGAGGAGGAATTGCTGCATGTCAGTGAGCTGCTGGCTAAGGAAGGGCAAAAGAAAACTACTGAGGAAGAACGGAAACGGAAGTGAGATGCCACTTCCCCGGGTGCTGCTCTGACTGAAGGTATGCTAAAATTTCACGCATCCACGGAGAAGGCTATGGCGGTTCCAATTACGACAGGCGTGGCCTGGGGGGGACATTGTGGATGCTTCCTGGTCGCTGGATAGGGCCCTGCATGAGGCAGGTTGGATCCCTATGTCCAATGGCCAGTGGAAACCAGCAGAGGTGATTGCAGGTGAAACGGATGGACCTGCTGTGGAGATAAGTACTGTTTCCTCTGATAGACCTATTAAACCAATGGGAGGAGGTGTTGGTCCACCTCCTCTAGAGACTCTCCCAACCCCTTGACGTCCCGGAGGATGGGGCAAATACTGGGGAAAGTGCGGCAGAACAATCCCAGGCTTCAGAGGCCCAGGCTAGGCCCACGTATGCTAGCTATTTCCAACAGACTGTGGAACAGGCTAAACGGCGTAATGCCATTAGACTATGTTATGTGGGGCCTCGGGAAAATCCCCCCCCCCCCAATTGGTTTTTCATGGGGAAGATTCTGCTAAAGCAGAGTATGGGTTTTACTCCAGCAGAGGTTTATGCCCTGATCCATGTTCAAGGGGAATTCTCCTTCGATATAAGTTTTTGTACTCCTGCTTTATTGGAGACTTTCTGGTGTCAGTATCTGAATCTGAAAACTAATCCTCTTTGGTCTGATTTCATCATATTTCCCCTCACAAAGCAACCTTTTAGAGTAATAACTATTCTGTTTCGAAATGAAGGGGTCAATGTTGTTGATATCATGCACTGGTTAGGGAAAAAATGAGATATTCAAGGCAATCCTATCCCTATACTGGATGACGAAGGTTTTTGGAACGGGGGCTGGAAATTTCGGGTTAAATTACATGCTACGGAGACAGATTTGATTCATCTCCCTGTTTTTTTTTTTTTAGGGAAAGATAAGGGTTTTCTTTTCTACCCAGGTCAGCCCAGGGTTTAAGTATGGTTCCAAGAGGCATATTAGCACCACCTGTGATGTCCTTAAATGTGTTCACTGTGGGGAAATGGGACACCCGAGTGCTCACTGTTTCCAACAGGCAAAGTGCAATCTCCGTGATGAGATAGGCTATGCTTTTGGATCATGCCCTTTGGCCACTCAGAACACGGAGGAGGCAGATTTTGGGGTACAGGATCATTTCATTAGAGTAGCAGTAAAACAGGGCCATGCTCCTGGGGGGAAGGTATTAAATGTAGCCCCTAGTAGGGGCAAGTTGGTGGGAAATCGGGCTTGTGAGGCTGCAATGGCCTTTGGCCCTGATACTGTCCCATGTCCCATATCCCAGACACCTAGGCTTGCTAGCAGGTGATTTAATAGATTCGAGTGAGTCCCCCCCCATCCCACTGTCCACTGGAGAGGATTTCACTATTGTAATAGGGAAAAAGGGCAGGCAGGCAAAAGGGAAAGCTAAGGTGACAAAGAAATCTTCCTTGGCCTCTTCTCTTCCCCTGGCAGACCCCAATCTGTATGAGGTTTTGGTGGATGACTCAGTAGGTGTGAATCAGGCAGTGTCCCCCTCACAACCTGTCTCACAGATTATACCGGAGGGGCAAACTGAACAGAGACCTCAGGATTGTATAAACGGTAGGGTGACAAGAGCTTCGAGCAAGGTGAAGTGAGAGATCTGGGTTGTCTGATGGTTCCTTTTCTATTTTGGGTGGCATCTTTAAATGCTAATAGCATTAAATCCTCAGAGAAGCGGCGCAACACATTTTCCAGTTTGTGCACGAAAACGTGGATTGTGTCTTTTTTCAAGATATACGCTTACACTCTCTGGAAGAATTAACTGCTGCTACAGCAGGATGGTTGTGGGGGGACTGTTTTTGGTCCCAGAGGCAGGATTTATGTAGTGGGGTCAGGATTTGTTTTTTTCTGTCTCACGTACAGGTGATGCATCACATAGAGATTGTAGAAGGTAGAGCCTTGCCCCTAGATATAAAATGGGGAGACACCCTTATTCGTTTAATTAATATCTATACTCCCCAGAATAAATTTGACAGAGTTGCTTTATTTAAGTCCATTTTTCCCTTTTTGTACGCTTCTCTTCCTCTTATTTTAGGGGGTGATTTTAATTGCACCTTACCCTCCTGGCCCCTGGCTGATGGCTGATGGGGGGGAAGAAAGTTTATTGTGATGCATCATGCTTGGCACAGGGTATATGGGAGGCTGGGTTGGTGGATGCCTTTGGGTCATCACCTAATGGGAATAAGAACACCTATTGCTGTGGTCCGAGGGCATCCAGGGTTGATTATTTTTTTCTTTCTCCTGGAGTACTTGTTCAATCTCAAAAACTGCAGGATGTAGCTACTTCTGACCATTTACTGTTGAAATTCGTTTTGGGGGATGTGCCTGAGGCCCAGAGTGGGCCTGGTATCTGGAAATTAAATGTTACTTTGTTGGACATCCCCAACATAAGGGAGGGGTTGCATTCTCTTTTGCTTGCCCGTCAGTCTGTTTTCTTTCTTTATGATAATTTGAATGAGTGGTGGGAGGACACCAAAGTTGATATTAAGGTGTATTTTCAAAAAGTGGGTCATATTAATGGGAAGCATAGGCAAAATGAAATGCAGTATTTGAGAAAGCGTATCACTTTTTGGTCCGCTTTTCTGACAACGGGGGTTCTGGGTGTCAGGATATCATTAAGGGTTAAAGGTTGAATTGGCCCATCTACACCTGAAGGTGAAATAGAGAAATAGTATTATGGGATTTCTGGGCGAGAGGGATACTTTGCCATTTGAAGCTACCAGTTTTATTAGGGAGTCTCATATGACATATTTAAATACTGCTCAGGGAGATAGGGTCATTTCGAATGTTGGTATCTTGTCCGAAATCCATGCTTATGCTTCCAAGACTTTTATGAGTACTCCCCTGCCACTCGATTCTATGCATTCTTGGTTGATGGGTTGTCAGTTACCTCAGTAGGCTCCAGGTTTGGGAAGTTCATTGACTGCTCCATTATCTTTGGTAGAACTCAGGTCAGTTATCTGGGCCCTAAAGGCAGGGACTGCACTGAGTTCTGACGGACTACCTCATGAAGTGTACAAAGATATCTGGGCAGTTTTGGGGGTAGAACTGGGTGAGGTACCTAATGTGGGGTTGCAGTCTGGGAATCTCCCCGAGAGCATGTTGCAGGGCTTATTGTTATTGATTTATAAAAAAGGGGAACGGGGTGATTTGGATAATTGGAGACCCCTGACACTACTGAATATGGATTATAAAATTTTAATGAAGGTTCTGGGGAAAAGATTACGTGGATTTTGAAGGAATTGGTACATCCTTCTCAATTTAGTGGTGTTCCGAAGAAGCGGGTTCAGGATGCTCTTATCCTACTCGGGGAGATTCTGCAGAAAGGAACCTCACAAGAGGTTTTTGCTCCTCTTGTTTGTTTAGAACAGAATAAAGCTTTCGATCGTATTGAATATGCATATCTTTGGGAGGTGATGCATGGTTATGGGTTCCCTTTGCAGTTTATAGCATGGTTAAAAAACGTGTTATATGAATATTAGTTTATTGCCTAGTATAAATGGTTGGACAGGGAGCAGGGTTTTGGTACATGGGGGAGGTACGTCAGGGCGGTCCTCTCAGCCCTCTGTTGTATGTGCTGTCATTGGACCCCTTACTCTATGCCCTGAATAGGGCTCCACAGATTATTGGTTTATCTGTTGGTTGTGAGGATGTCCCAGTTGTGACGGTAGCATATGTGATTATGCGGATGATTTGGTGTTGGTTTTGGCTGATAGTTCTTCTGCTAATGAAGCTCTTATGATATTAGATACCTTTTCTGGTATTTCTGGTTCCTCCATCAATTCTTTAAAGAGTGGGATATTACTGGTGGGATACGATGCAGTTGATGTTGCCTTAATCTGGCATATCCCCATTGATTTTGGATATAGACGAATTTTAGGTGTGTATTTTGGTGGGCAAGATGCTCCTAAATATAATTGGGAAAAACAGTTGGTGGGGGCTAAGGATAGGGTGGCTCGGTGAAATAGATGGCAGATGTCTAAAACAAAGTGTATTTATCTTATTAAGACGTTTTTGTTGCCCTACTTTGTGTTTCTGGCAGCAGTGTACCCCCCACCACCACCACTTTCCTTGGAAACATCTTTGTATGCTGTATTTTTCTCGTGCTTGTGGGGCAGCAGACTGAACCTGGTGAAAAGGGGTACTACTTATTTATCTATTGGTGAAGGTGGTGTAGGGATGTTAAACCCAGTGGTGTTTTTTTATTACATTTCTTTCCTATAATATGACTCCCCTGTTAAAAGGGGAATTTAAGGTATGGTTCCCATGGGTGGGTGATGTTCTTGGTCTGGTAATTGATAAGTGGGATCTTTCTGAGGTTTTGCCCCGTCAAACTAGGGTGTCCCAGCTTCCTAGTTATTTTAAAGGTTTGTTCGGGAAATTGAAGGCTTGGCAGATAATGAAACAGGCCATTTGTACCTACTCTCGAAAGCAAATGTATTCTGGTGTGGTTAGAGATTTTTTTTTATGCTGACCCTTGGTTTTTAGATTTGCCTATAGCAGACCAAAATTCTAAATTGAGGTTACTGTCCAGTAGAAGGGTCCCCAAATACTTATGGGACTTTTTGTGGCTATGTTTGCATAAAAAAAGGGGTGTAATGGGGAACTTGAAACAAAAAGAACTAGCTGAGAGATATTGTCCTAGGGAAGAGACCTGTGTGGGCATTGTGGAATTCTTATCTCACTTTTTTTCTGAGTGTCCCTTTGCCAGGTCTTTTTGATCTGTTTTTCATGAGGCCTGGCCATTAAACCCATTTAGGAGACAGTCTGTTGATATACGAACATACGAAATTTGCCAGTAGATAAAGGCCTAGAGGTCTATCAAGTCTGTTCGAATGTGCAGCTAGCACCACTTATTCTGCAGCTGCCCCTCCTTTCTACCCTTCCCCTTCATTAACCCTCCCCCTTGTCCTGTCCCATCCCCTTTTGAAGCAGTCCACTGTTCTACTGCATACCACTTCTGCAGGTAACGCATTCCACCCAGCCACCACCCTCTCTGTAAAAAAGTGTCTCCTCATCTCCCTCCTGAACCTTCCTCCCTCCAGTCTCATATCATGGCCCTTGCTGGCCCTCCCCTCCCTTACTTTGAACAGCCCCTCTGTACCCGTCTTGTTTATTCCTTTCATGTATTTAAAGGTTTCAATCATATCACCCCGTCCCTCCTCTCCTCCAGTGAGTACATGTTCAACTCCTTCAACCTCCTCTCGTATGATAAGTCCCCCAGCCCCTTGATCATCTTTGTCGCCCTGCGCTGCACCCCCTCCAGTAACTTAATGTCCCTCTTCAGATACGGGCGCCAGTACTGCACGCAGTACTCCAGGTGTGGTCTAACTAATGACCTATACAGTGGCAGAATCACCTCCTCCCTCCTCGAGGATATACCCCTTGCAATACAACCCAGCATTTTGTTGGCCTTTGCAGCTGCCTTCCTACATTGTGCCGAGTTGTTCATTGACCCTGTAATGAGCACACCCAGATCCTTCTCCTGCTCTGTCTGGGCTAGCTGCACTCCCCCCAGCTGGTAACTCCTCCTTGGGTTCTTCATCCCAAAATGCAGCACCTTGCACTTTTTGGCATTAAACCCCAGTTGCCAGGTGTCTGACCAGGTTTCAAGCTTTGCCAGATCATCCTGCAACCCTGCCATCCCCCTAGGTCATCCACCACCGCACCTACCTTGGTATCATCAGCAAACAGACTGATCTTGCTCTTGATGTCCCATGATATGTCTGCAATGAATATTCCAAACAACACTGGTCCCAACACCGAGCCCTGTGGAACACCGCTCGTCACTGCCCTTGGGTGTGAGAGCTCCCCACCCACCACCACCCTCTGTTGCCTTCCCTGAAGCCAGTTCCCTACCCAGCTCACCAGCTTTGCACCCACCCCTGTGCCTACTAACTTCCTTCCCAGCCTTCCATGCGGCACCGAGTCGAATGCCTTACTGAAGTCCAGATACAGGACATCCACTGCATGGCCCCTGTCCAGTTGCCTAGTTACCCAGTCATAGAATATTTGGACTGAGGGGGTGTTACCTGGCTCATGGGTGATTTATGATAATATTACCATCAGACTCTTGACGGGTTTTATAGGTTATCAGTTCTGGCTGGCACGTTGTTGTTTAACACTTAGGAAACAGCTGAAATCAGAGAATCAGATTGTGCAAAGCATTAAAAGACATGTTATTAGGTGGCAGATGTTGGAAAGGGAGAGGGTACATCCTGATCTTTATTGGGTATGGTGGAGAAAGATGTCTTGGCTAGACACAGGTTGAGGTAATAGAATACTTCCTTTATAAAATCATTTTTCTGATAGGTTAGATCGAGGGGGTGCTTTTCTCTCGATGAGGGGAGCTCGGGAGTGGGACGGGTCTGTATCTCTGTTGCTTTGGTGCAGGGTCGTGGGTGGGGAGCAGGGTTTTTTTTTGATGGGGTTCTTGTGGTTACTATTTTAGCATGGAAATGTTATTTGGTTTGCTGTGAATTGAACCACTGGGATGATTTTTTTACTTTCAGTAAGATCATTTCTACTTTTATGATGTTCTGCTTATGCTTGTGAATGTAATACGATGTGGTGTACATTCCCCTTCCCTTTTAGTAAGGGAAGGGGGGATATGCTTAGGTTATTATTGTGTTCTGCTCTATGTCTGCATTTATTATTTTGAGTTTTTTTCTGATTTGCATCTTTCTTTTATGTGATTGTAATTAATAATGAGACATTCCTCTTCTCCTATAGTGGGGAAGGGGAGGGGAGGGGTGGGTTTATGATGGATTCTCCTATCACTTTCAGGGTTTGTATGAATTATTATTTTTGATTATTGGATTTATTTTTCCTTTCTTGTTGAGGAGGTATGTTATCTTAGTGCATTACATGACTTTGTTTTTGCCTTGTTGAGATTTTGTTAATCTTCTTTTGTTTCTATAGTGGGGAGAGGGTATATCAAATGCTTATATTGGTTATAATGTTTTCCATCTGTTTTGAGGAAGTATGAATTAATACTCCTCTATGTTGTTCTTTTTCTATGATTTTGTAGGATATATTATTATTTTATATTATTTGTTATGATTTAATAAGAACTTCCCCTACTCTTTTAGTGAGGGGGGGGGAGATATATGTATATAACTGGATATGAATCGGGTAATGGGTAATTTATTTTCAGGCAATGTATGGTTGTAATACTTATTTTTCCTTTCTTATGATTTGTATCTTCATTTTTGTGTGGGTTCACACTGTTTGTATTTGTTTGATGTTTTTGAGGCCTATAATATAAAATTCCCCTGCTCTAGATACATAGACAGTGTCGGCAGATAAGGGCCTATGGCCCACCTAGTCTGCCCATTTGAGCTTGTAAGTTCAGTTTGTTTTCCTAGAAGTCTATTTCCCCTTACCCCTGACCTCTAGAATTCCTTTATGTCTATCCCATGCATTCTTAAATCCCGTATTGTTTCAGCCCCCACCACTTCCTCTGGCAGGGTGTTCCACTTGTCCACCACCCGTTCTGTGAAGAAATTCTTTCTCATGTTTCCTCTGAATCGTCCTCCTCCAACTTCATCCCATGCCCTCTAGTCCTGAAACATCTTTTTCGCTTAAAAATAGTGTTTTCCTGCACCCTGTAGATACTTGTATGTCTCTATCATATCCCTCTCCTCCTCTCCTCCAGGGAGTACATGTTCAGTTCCTTCAACCTGTCTTCATAGGATTTGTGATGCAACCCATGCACCATCTTTGTTGCCCTCCTCTGAACCTTCTCTACCCTGTCTATGTCCTTACGTAGGTATGGTCTCCAGAACTGTACACTGTACCCAGGTGGGGCCTCACTAGTGTCTTGTATGGCGGAATTATGACCTCCCTTTTCCTGCTGGTGATGCCTCGCCTATACATCCCAGCATCCTATTTGCTTTACCTGATGCCTTGTCACACTGTTTCTCATTTCCTGAGGTCATCAGAGATGACAACCCCAAGATCCCTTTCCTGCTTGGTGCATGCTATATCCTCACCCCCCAACTGATATATTGTGCCAGGGTTTTGTGCCCCATATGCATTATCTTGCACTTCTTTGCATTGAATTTCAACTGCCAAACCCTTGACCATTCTTCAAGTTTCTGCAGGTCCTTCTCATTCTGTCTACACCCTCTGGTGTGTCAACTCTGTTACAGAGCTTTGTGTCATCAGCGAACAGTGAAATTCTGCCTTCTATATCCTGTGCAATGTCACTGTGAAGATGTTGAATAGGACCGGTCCCAGCACTGATCCCTGTGGTACCCCACTGGTCACTCTTCCCTCTGTGGAGTGACAGCCATTACCACCACACCCTCTGTGTCCTGCCACCCAGCCAGTTACCCACCACCCACACTACTGTCCTGCCCACACCCATATTCCCCAGTTTGTGTAATAGTCTTCTATGTGGCACAGTGTCAAAGGCCTTGCTGAAGTCCAGATAGGCCATGTCCACTGCCCTCCCTGATCCACCTCCCCTAGTCACCCAGTCAAAAATTCAATGAGGTTGGTCTGACATGACCTCCCTGGTGAAACCATGCTGCCTTGGGTCCTGTAGTCCATTGACAACCAGATGTTTCACCAATCTCTCCTTCAGTAGTGCTTCCATGATCTTTCCCACTACCGAGGTGAGGCTGACTGGTCTGTAGTCTCTGCTTCCTCTTTGTTCCCACTTTTGTATAAGGGGACTACATCTGCTGTCCTCCAGTCTTTGGGTACCTCCTGTTTCCAGTGATTGGCTGAACAGGATAGCCAGAGGTTCAGCCACCACCTCTCTTAGTTCTTTAAGGACCCTGGGGTGCACCCCATCTGGCCCCATTGCTTTGTCAACTCTTATTACTTCCAGTTCCTTCGGACCCTTTCTCGTAAAGGACTTGTGTCCATTTCTGCACCATTCTCACCCTTGTACCCCTTCAGACCCATTACCCCTCTTCCTTAGTAAAGACTGAGCAGAAATACCTGTTCAATATGTCAGCTTTACTGTTGTCATCCTCCACGCTGCTCCCATCCTCCCCTTCAGTCTAACTATCCTCCTTTGACCTTCTTTTTCACTTATGTACCTGTAAAGGTTTTGTCCCTATGACACTGATTTTGCAATGTGTTCTTCTGTCTGAGCTTTGGCTTCCTGCATGACTTCCCTGCCTCCCTTTGTTTCTCCTGGTACTTCTCTTTTTGAGAAGTGCCATGGGATCTTTAACATCCACCTGAACTACCACGAGAACAGGCAGATGGGACCTCGGTTTAACGTCTCATCTGAAAGACGGCACCTCAGGAGTGCAGCACCCCCCTCATGCTGCACTACAGTGTCAGTATTGGGATATTAACCCAAGTGCCTGGTGTAGGGATAGATTGGTTACCACTGGAACAAAAAAGACAACTAACTTGGGCAAACCTAATGTACAAAACTGAAAAGGATCAGAAACCGTTATATTTTATTGAAAAAATTAAAAAAGTTGATCATAAACACAATCTTAGAAATAACAGACAAAGGAAAACCAGAATACCAAAGATCAACAACAAATATGGGGAAACGACTTCCTCATACAAGGCTGCTCCCAAATACTGGAACTCCCTACCACTTGATGTTCGTGAGGCGCCTAGTTGCCACATCTTTTAAAAAAAGGCATCGCACCCTACTTGCTGACCTTGCCATGTGCACTTATTTTAACCCACCTTAGACTTCCTGCCCCTCAGATCTTTACTAACCTGTTTGCTTTCCCATCCCTCTATCTGCCTACCTATTTTTTCTCACTTCCTTAAGCTTCTCTCCTCACCTATATCTCCTCTGTCTGCTACATTTATAAGGAGTCCCAGCATAGCCTCTTTTTGTAATTCAATTGTCTTTTATGCTTTGCTTGATTTGTGAAACCTAAGTGATTTTGGCCTGTACTCTATTTTATGCCTTATTTGACTGATGTTATATGCTTATATACCTGTTACCGCTACTCTGTGTACCTCATCTGACTGTTTTGTAATGTTACTTGCTGTTTTCCTTCTGACTTTTATCCTGTAACCTCCTGGGTCATGCCTGAAAATAGTCACTTCTGTGTCTGGTGCACCTACCTGGCAAACAAAAACTAAATAAATTAATGCTATGGGCCAAGATTAGTGAACAAACCAAGGCAGCCACGTCTATAAAAAGCTTCTCCACCCAAGTAATAAAAAAAGAACTTTCTTGCAGATGCATGTGCAATGGTTAACTTACAGTGACTTTTGCTTCATATGAGGTATCTATGGAAATGTACTGTTGAATGTAAGCTGTTAATTATTTGTTTTAATACGCCGCTGTTAAAAGTTCTGGAGTTTGAGTGGTTGTTCTGTACGTAATTTTTTGGTGTGTGGATTGTCTAAAGTTATATTTTTTTATATGACTAAAACAGGACCACCTTGCAACTGGGATTTTTGATCCTAATGGTGTGAATTTGTAACATCTTTTGTACTCCTGTATAAAAAATAGATTTTTACTACTGTATAATGTTCCCATTTTCAGAAATGATATTCATACCCCATATGAAATGATTATTATGTTGCTGTACCTGAATAGATGCTGATGTGACAGACTGTGTTTTGTATTGTGAGGTTTTTTATGGACAACATTCTGTACAGCTCTTTTCATAGAGCCAAGAATTCTCAGTTTAGACTCCGTCACGTTTTGCACTCAGAACTCTCAGTGCTGGCATCATAGATCAGCAGCTCCTGCTTAGTATTCTGTACACAAACCACGCCAGTCCAAACTCCAAATTGCTACTTGCAGAACTACACAGAATGTTGCCCATAAAATGAAAGAAAGTACTGGGATGTATGGATTTCCTTTCTTTAAATAGTAACATTGCAAGCAACTGCCAGTGAGCACAATTTAAAATGTATTACCCCTTTAAAAGTCACACGGCAGATTTTGAAAGAGTAGGTTAGTTGGCCAGCCTTCCCCCTCTCCATATCATGGGTTTTAATATGATATGGTATGTGTGTGCAGGGGAGGGGTATTTAGTGCTAAATCCAAATCCTGTTGTTCCCCCACTCCTTAGCTCCCCTGTTTCTCCTAATAATCCTTCAGCTGTGTCGCACCCATGACATCTGGGACTAGATTCACAAAAAATCACAAAGGCAACACAAAATTTTATATTGTGTTTACGAGTACCCAGGTGTTAAAAAATGCTATTCACAGACAGATAGCGTACCACACTATCTGACTGTGAATACGGCTAGGTAGAGTAAGTGGTAACCCCATTACCGCTACTTCTAACCCCGCTAGCACCACCCCAACCTGTATCCTGGGGAATGGCCCCACAATGAATCGTGCAGGTGTGATATTAGGTATTCACAAAAGCAGCCATGCAAAGCAGCCCACTGAGCATGCAAAGCACTAGGTGGCCATTTGCATGCCCATTATAAGTCCATTTACATGGGCTGCAACGAAGCTAGTACGCCTCCACGCCCAATCACGACCTGCTATGAATGTAGATATTCCCTGAGTGTCTAGTGGTCCTCCCCACCAATCGCTAGCTCGATATAAATGTAGATATTCCCTGGTAATCTAGTGGTTCCCCCCTCCAGCAATCACCAGCCCGATCACCCAGTTCTATTAAAATATATATATATATATATATATATTCCTTAGTGGTCCCCGCCGATCGCTGTCCCAATCGCTGAGTTCTATTAAAATATATATTCCCAGGTGGTCCCACCCCCACCCAAAGCCTGCCCAAAATAGTACTAGTATTCTCTGGTGGCTAGTGGTCCCTCCCCACCCACTCACTCACCCACCTGATGTTGCATCCTATTCCCTGAGTCAGTGTAACCCCACCATCCCCAATCCTTGCATAGTCAATATAGCCATACCGGTGGTCTACTGAACCCCCTTTCTATCCTCAAGCCCCAGTAAGTTCAATAACATCTCTTCCCTGGTAGTCTAGTCACCCCCCACTTCCCCATCCGAACTTGAGGCCAGCAGTTACTAAAGCCCTCTTCTCTCCACCATGGCTGGCTGCCGACTGAGCTCTCCATGGGTGTGTACTGAATGACAGCTCACTCTGAGCTGTCAATCTATGTCAATGAGTGCATACTGTATACAGTATGTGCTCATTGAGAGCTCAGTTGGTGGCCAGCCATGGTGGAGAGAGGAGGGCTTTGTTGGTCGCCAACTTGGGTTTAGGATGAGGGTTAAGTGGGGTGGTGAGACACTACCTGCTGGGGTGGGGGGTGCATTAGACCACCAGGGAACAGATGTTACTGAACTTACAGGGGGCTCGGGGATAGGGAGTGGGGTTCACTAGACCATCAGGGATATGGTTATATTGACTATAAAGGGGATCGGTTGGGGGGTTTACACTGGACACCAGAGATATCTTAGAGTATTATTATCAGGCGGTGATCAGTGACCAATGGGTGGAGGGAGGGGGCACTATACCACCAGCGAATATTGTTATTGATATCGGGCCAGCAATCGGCAGGAGGAGAGACCATTAGATCACCATGAAATATATATTGTAATATACCTCGGTGATCGGGATAGCAATTGGCATGGGGAGGGACCACTGGACTGTGCAGGGGTTGTGGGATAACAGATGAACCAGACACAGAGCTTCAGGTTCAACACACAATCTCTGTGTGATGTTTCTTTAAAACATAAGAGATAATCTTAAGCAATGGCACATCCCTTTTTCAATACGTCGGTTTGCAGCAACAAACTATGCATGTCCTTCCTCTGCACTTAGTTAGCACTCACTGATCTACTGATCTATCTTTCTAGTGAAAATTATTTCATCACTATGTTGATCTTGTGTGTTTGGGTGATGGGGAGCTCAAAAAAAGAAAAAAAAACAAAAAAACAAACAAGCTAAGGACAAAGAACCTCAGTGCAAATGTAGTGAAGCAAGAGTTACCCCAAAGGGCACTGGCAATAAAGCCAAGTTTCAAAGAAACACAACATCACACATACCCCCATAATGCAAAGCATTATGGGCTGCATATGCAAATCACCATGACATTTTAGCTGGTTCAG
This sequence comes from Neoceratodus forsteri, assembly GCA_016271365.2. NCBI lineage: Eukaryota > Metazoa > Chordata > Ceratodontiformes > Ceratodontidae > Neoceratodus > Neoceratodus forsteri. Next base: position 247,861,076 of record JADMNL010000024.1, on the reverse strand, counting down.
CTTAAAGCAGGAATGCATGGTGCCAAAGGGCCTCTCAAACAATCCGTAATTTAGTTGCATTTTAAATAACACAACGGGGGGGGGGGGTGTTCTGATATCGCTACCCATGTAACTTAATTCTATAATTCAGTCACCTACTAACTTTTTACCTTTATCAAAACACCTAGTGCCATGGTATTGTCAACATTTACAGGTTTCATACACATAAGGCATGTACATCAAGGTATTTTATGACATAGTGCTATTGCATACTAAATCCAACAATGAGGAACACAGCCTGTTGTTTTACATCAGCTCAGAGGTCACCACAATAACCTCCCTGTATGAGGATCTGAGAGGGGAAAAGGAAAAATTAGAGGACACTATAGCATAGTCAAGAAAAGGGGGTGAGGCCCATAGGTGGCCAACCTTGTGGACTAGAAATCGTGAAGAATAGATTAGGCTAAAAAATAGAAGAACTGTTGCAACAGATTTAAGAAAAGGCCGGTCCTCAAGAGTGGCAGGATCTCCCTGTCACATGGACCACCAAAGAATATACATTTTAATAGAAACAGGTATTTGGGATGGCAATCGTCGGGGGGAGGGATCACTAGACGACCAGGGAGACTGTTGTTTATTACTCAGACTGGCGATTGGCGATGAGGAAGACATCACAGTACCTCCACCAACTACTAGGGTTGTGTGGAATTAAAGCAAGGTCTTGCTCAGCGCCATTTTCTCCACGCAAGGGAACCCCAAAAAAGGCCACTGCAGGGAGAAAATACTTTGTGAATGGGACTACGCCAATATGCCGGTCTCCTACCCTTCATGTGCATTATGGCCCCTCCACATTTTGCCCCAGAACAAACCGGTTTGCACCTGCATACAGGGCTTTTGTGAATACCACTTTGGCGCAAAACCTGGTTTGCGCTGGGGCAAAGTTTTGTGAATCTGGCCCCTGATCTCTGACTGCCAGGTGTCCAAGCTGGGGTCCTTCAGCTGTGTCGCACTCATGGCATTGGATCTCTGACTGCAAGGTGTCTGAGCTGGGTGGGGCCTTCAAATGTGTCGCACTCATGGCATTTGATCTCTTGACTGCAAGGTGTCCGAGCCAGGGGGCCTTCAGCTGTGTCATACTCATGGCATCTGATCTCTGACTGCAAGGTGTCAGAGCCGGGGGGGGGTCTTCTGTGGCCATAACAACCTGTTCTCGCTGTCTGATTACAGAAGCACTGCATCACTGCGCTACTGGAACAGTCATAAGACTCATTTTTTTTAAACATATTTTATTTTGAAAAGTGGTAAAATTAGATAATCATTTATTCTTTTGAGGCCACCTCCTGCAGTGCATTCACGGTACATTGAGTCAGTGTACACATTTTTATTACCAGCTTGTATTAAAATGCCACCTGCCGGTGCAACAGTAGTGCTACTGCTTGTGACACTGGTGACCTGGGTTCGGGAATGAGCCCAGAGTATCAGAGGGCCAGCCGGGCGAAGGTTGGATGAGGGTCCCATGGACAGCTCTCTTCCTTGGGGGTAGGAGCGCTGTGAGTTCCTGGTGCATGAGTTACACCCAGTGGAGACTTGGTGTACACCAGCTGGGACTGCATACAGTAGGGGCAGAGGCGTGGTGGATCCCTGCAGGACATGTGTGGGAGTGGCTACACGACAATTTGCGCCGGTCAATCCAGTCCATGACACATTGCTCCGTCCTGTGAGTTCTGACATAATTGTCCTCTGGCAGTTTGCCCCCAGCATAAACATAATAGAAAAAAACTCCATGGGGCATGAATCAGGAATGAATTGTTCAGGGAAGTGATTGACACCAGAGCTCATAGCCCAGAGTGAGTTGTCGCAGTGCAGAATGTCCATCGTGAATTGATGTGTCTGCCCATCTATGCACTAGATGTCATTGCACATCTGCACCTCTAGGGGAGCCACAAGTGAAAAAGCCTTTGGGACAGCAGCAGGATGATGCTCCCTGGCCACCCTCCTGAATGATGCCCCAGGTGTAAGCCTCAGCCAGGGACTGTGGTGAATCTCAGTCTCCCCCTCTTCGAAGCCCCACCACCTGGGACAAGCTGCGGGCCACCCAGTCTTAAGCTTGGGGAGGATGCTGGGTGGGCTAGCCCAGAGACCGAACAGGGCGTATATCCCTTACCTGAACAGGAGAGACAGAGATGAGAAAAAAAGAACAAACACATGACAACATTGAAAAGGCAACACAAAAAAATCAACACTTTTTTAAAGTGTGATTTTATATTTTTTAACTTGCTTGATATTTTTGATTCATGGACCATACAAGTTCTGTTTAGAATTCCTCCATATGTGTCCTCTCACACGTGCACATGCATGGTGATGACACAGTTCTAGTTATCTCTGGATTTTTGGTCCCTGAGCTAGAATTGTCACTCCAGTGGGGCTTTGACAATACCCAGAGCTGGTTCCGCTCTAACCAGCTCGCTGACTAAATAAAACATTTTCTCCCTAACATTTGGCGCAGGGAAGAAACTTAAGACCCAATCATACACCTGACTTCAAAACCCTGGATGGGAACCTGCTTGAACAGGTACCCCACTGTAAGCACTTCGGTGTGTGGCTGGATCAGAATCTGAGCTTCTCTCCCCACACTGATACCATACATAAGAAATGTCGCCCTAAGCTGGCTGTGCTGTACTGACTCAAATCCTACCTTTCTCTCCCAGTCTGCCGAGAGACTATCCTTAACTCTTTACTGTCTGGAGCACTTTTTGAAATCTGAGCTTTCTATTGCTTAACCTGTATACAAAATGGCCACCCATTGCCAGTGTCTGACTACATGGATGTAGTCCACTGCGCTGCCCCAAAGCTTACACTTGCCAGGCTGGACCCCCTTTTTCATTTCTCCTGCCACTGCACCCTTAGTGCTCCATCTCACACCCATCTCTGCTCTCTAAATGCTAATCTTCCCCCACCACCACCACTGATGATGTCCCGTGTGTTGTTTCTCCTTCCTGGCCTGCCGCTGTTCCCACTTACCTCTCCTTTCTCTTTGTCCTTGTCGTCCCTCCTCCTACTCCCTCTGCTCATCCAGTGCTCATTTCTTTTATATTCCTCGCTGTAAATGGGGGCAAGGTCAAGAGAAAAGTGAGCAATTTGTACTTCAGTGAGATGGTGGTAGAACCATGGACATGGTAGGGGCAGCTACCCTTAATGGGTTTAAACACAGTTTGTGCAGGGCAGGGAGACTCATAGTCCCCGAGGTGGTAGTGCAACACAGGTTTGCGAGGTGCAGGAATGCGGGAGGAGAGTAACAGATCAATAGTGCAGTTGGTTAGTGGAGTGAGGTAATAAAGTAAGGGTTGACTAAATAAACCTTAGGTCTCCTTCTGCCATCAAATTCTATGTTTCTAAATCTGTAGCAGGCCAGACTGCTTTCTCTGTGGCGCTCTCCAATACTGTGGAACCACCTCCCTCTCCCATCTGTCTCTCATCCTCCCTGTGCTCTCTCAAACCACTCTTACTAGCAAACTTCTCAAAAGCATGCACCCATGGCTAGCCTTCTTCCTCTTCTCTCCACATTACAACAACCAATGCCCTATCCAACCCCTCCAATATTTACCCATTTTGTCTCTTACCCTAGTGTATAGTTTAAAACATAGTGTAGTCAGTAATTTGAATTTCATGCCACCATAATTCTGCTACAATTATCTTGCCATACAGTATGTTGGCAGCATGCTCCCTTCTCCCTCACCCTTACTACTCCATAACTGATGTACCTTGCACATTTTACATTTTTTTCTTTCTCTAGAATTTACAACTCATATGGTGAGTTCACTGTTCATATCTGTGCACCTGTTATCGGCACACTATTGTTGCTGTTTCATTCCCTGCTGTATCCCTTCCCCCATGTCACACCTGGAAACAAGCCCTGGCTCAGTATGCCTGCCCTGGTCACCAAATTTTGAATGAATCCATACACACATGGGCTCGACTGGCACCTTGATTTTTCTGGGCATGTGGATGCCACACACAACAAATGTCACCCCAAACTCAGAGCATTATACAGGAACAGAGGCTGCATTCCTCCTCCTGCCCGCCAAACTATTGCCCAGAAAATGATTTTCCCCATCTTTGACTATGGTGACATTGTGTACAGTGCTGCTCCCAAGACCACCCTACCCAGATTGATTGACTCTTTCACTCCTTCTGTCGCTTTGCTTTGGCCTGGCCGCCTCGCTCCCATTATTGCTCCCTATATTTCTCCCTCTCCTTCCCCTCCCTCAAAGCCAGACGCTTAGCTCATTGTGCTTCTTTTATTTCCAAATACTGGCTTGGCTCCCTACCCCCTTATCTTACCTCTCTCCTTTCTCCCCCACCTCCTCCCTCTTACGCCCTCCATAACTATGGCTTTTGCTCCTTTGCACTCCCTTTAAGGAATTCATCAGCTGGCCAGGCAGCTTTCTTCTGCCATTTCCCCAATCTCTGGAATTCTTTTCCCATAACTATCTGCTCTGCCACCTCCAAACGCTCTCTCTCTCTCCTCTCTTCTCCACGATTTCACTTCTCACTCCTGCAATTGCACCTACCAGGTCCCTGTTCCACTGCTGACTACTCACCACCTTCTACCCACCCTTCCTACTCTCCCTTTCCTCCAGACCTTCACTTCTCTCCCCTTTTTCTCTCCTCCCCTTTTGTAACAAGTCCTAGCTCCAACTGCTATTCCCCCATTACTACAGCACTTTAAATTGTATTCTCCTTGAATCCCACTAAATTGCATTCCCTGTCTCTCTCCTTGTATAAATGGCACAGTTGCTTTTGAAATATATTTCCTGGCTAGCCACTGCATTTAATTCTATCCTCCCCCCAGTACGCATCTGGAAACGAGCTGTTCTCAGCTCAGTATGTTTTTCTTGGTGAAACTTTTTAAATAAATACATACAGACAGACAGACAGACATAAATAAGTTCTGTATAGAAACACAATTAGTATTTAGTGTAGTATAAAGCTACAATCACATCACAAAAAGAAAACCTGTCCAGCTGTAGTCTTATCCCTGTTAGCACGACCTCCAGGAGTCGTTATTGGAACCATCTCCCTGCCTGCTGACAGGCACCTGTCACTCAGTATCACACACTGCTGCCACGCCTCTCAGCTGCCCCACAAGGGACAGTCCCTCAGTCACCAGTAGCAATGTTAGTGGCTTAGCAGGTTGTACACCCACCTCTGTGACCAAAGGATCCAAAGGTTGTGGGTTCTACTCCCACACCAGAAACGTGGGCTAATACTTAATGCTGCTAGTGCCAGGCAGCACTAGGGGAAGGGGGTGCAGTACTGTTGAAATCCTATCCTTCAGAGAGATGTTAAACCAAGGTCCCAGCTGCACAAGTCTTTTGGCTATCCAGGTGCAATGCAGTGCGGTGTGGCATGGCGTGATGTGGTGCAGTGTGGTCTGCTGCTACCTAGGAGACGAGGGATCATGTGCAATCCCTAAATTTTCACACTGGGGCTGAACCCCTTCAGAAGATGAGGAGCTTGATTTCTGGACAGGGACAGCGTGGGACACCTGGCAATCAGAGCACCCCCTACTGGTCTACCTCTGAATGCCACAGGTATCAGCTAGGAAGGCAGCTACCCATCAGCCCTCCCTGCCAGAGGAAGGGTGCAGCTGTTCCTGTCATCTTCCTCCAATGGGGAATGTGAAAATGAGAAGCGAAAAAAAATGATTAAAACAAAGGAGGGAGATTTACACCAACCGAGTGAGCAGATTACCTTTCCACAAAAGAAGAAGCTAGCGTGTCACAAGAGCAATAGGTAGGAACCAGCAGGTAAAACTAGAAGACAATTTGACACTTACCATGTCTGAAACTGGATAATTTAAAAAGTTTCGTTTTTCCAACTAAAGGTATCTGTCCTGTTCCTCTCAGCCCACTAACTGGTCTGCACAACTTCAGACTCTGGTCCTACTGAGAGAGGAGTGCTTCTCACCGAGTCCTCATTTACTGGATTGTAATCCATGGAATGTGTAGTGGACCAATCAGACAGCAAGAAAAGCCCTTAAAGCACCTTTTCAATTAGTGAAGAGACAAGAGTTCTGCCCCACAGGCATTTAACCCTGTCTCGTTACCCAGGAATGAATCAGAATGGAATTGGGTACAGCTCTTCTTCGGGCCTCTGGCTCCTCCATTCTTTAGAAAAAAGGGTCAGAGCCAGACATTTATTTATTTTTTTAATTTACATTTATCAGCCAGCCAACCATAACAACCACCACCACTCCTATTCCTACCTCAGATACCATCTACCTGCACTTCCCCTTTTCACAATCTACTCGGATCTGGGTCAGCACCAGACCCATTTAACCTCCTTCCGGGCTCCGTGGCTTGTTCCCACATGGTGTGGCCCTGACTGTTGGTGTGCACTTACCAGCCATCGATGATAGCATCTTAGACGATGGAAGCAGCGGGGTTACCATTTAACCCTTTATGTGGCTCTTGAGGTAGGGTTGGCAGCATGTGGTCATGCTGTCAGGAGGCATAGTGTTTACCCTTTTACAGCCTATCTAGATCTGTAGATGCTGCCAGTGGCTACCTGTGATGTCATCCTGTGCACCAGAATGGTCGCCATAGTGTGGTCCACCAACCAAGACATCACTGCCACACTACTTGCCTTTGGAAGTGCTTGTAGTGGGGGAAGCATCACTCATTCTGATGTCAGACCCCACCAGCTCAGGGCTGGGGGATCAGGACCGGGACTCGATCCCAAATCCCCCACATAGTAGTGGTGCAGTGCAACACCAGCCGATGCCACTGGGCTGGGAAAAGAAAGCAATTTCACTTTGTAAGCTTTTAGGACATTTTGATATCCCTAACTGTAATGTCCCAGTATTGCAAACGGGGTGCAGTGAGGCTAGACTGGTTAGAATGGAAGCACTTTGCCATTCTACAAGTCCTGACTTGCATCATTTGGGCGCAAGGGTGAAGACATAGGTAGGACCAAGAGGACAAGACCTATCCTAGTTCTCTCATGGCCCACCCTAGTAGACACATGGCAAATAATGCAGCTCTCACCACCTGGTCCTGTTTTTTTTTTCTTATTTTCTGAACAGCTATTTTTCTAACCATTAGAACCCGTAATTATCTTGTTTTGGGGAGCAGTTTACACTACAAAGGAAGGCGTATGCTCCCCAATACAAAAAGGACACTCAGGCACTTGAGAAGGTCGAATGCTGGACCATATAATGATCAGGGGTATGGGGGAGACTAAAACTAAGAGGAATGGCAGGAGGCCCTTAAAATGTTCATCCTGGAGAAACAGAGGCTGAGGGGGCACTTCTTCTCCCAGAGGGCAGTGAACCTATGGAACAGGCTTTCATCGGGGTAACAGTCAAAGGCACTTAGTCTCCCAGAGGGCAGGGAACCTATGCAACAGACTTCTATCAGGGTAACATTAGAAGGCACTTCTTCTTCCTGAGGGCAATGAACTTATAGAACAGACTTCTATCAGGGTAACATTAGAAGGCACTTCTTCTCCCACAGGGCAGTGAACCTGTGCAACAGACTTCCATCAGAGTAACATTAGAAGGCACATCTTCTTCCAGAGGGAAGTGAACCTATGGAACAGGCTTCCATCGGGGTAACATTAAAAGGCACTTCCTCTGACAGAAGACAGTGAACCTATGTAACAGACATTCACCAGTGTAACAGAGGGTGCTTCTTCTTGGCTGGCCTGGTGGCATTGAGGGTTGAGGCACTGGATGCCACACCTCACCCCCACCCAGGTGACCTGGGTTTGGGAATAAGCCTGGGTTGTCGGGGGTCGGCAGAGGGGGAGGGAGAGGAGCAGGACTGAGCTGCTGTGAGGGGGCTCTCCTCTCCCAGGGAGGGATGAGGAGTTTCCCCGGCCCCTGGCTTCCACCCGGTGGAGGACAGATGGCAGTTCGGATCGCAATGGAGCCTGGCAATTGCCAGGGCTGGGCCAGAAGGGGCTGAGCCAGCACCCAGAGTGCATGTGCGCCTCCATGTGCACACACTGCCATGTTTGGGGTTCCAAGAACAATGGGGAGAAAATGGTGAAAAACTGCAAAAAAACACAAATTAAAAAAAGACACTTCTCCTACCAGAGGGCAGGGAACCTATGCAACAGGCTTCCATCAGAATAACATTAGAAGGCACTTATTCTTCCTGATGGCAGGGAACCTATGGAACAGACTTCCATCAGGGTAACATTAGAAGGCACTTCTTCTCCTAGAGGGCACTGAACCTATGCAACAGCCTTCTATTGGGGTTAACATTAGAAGGCACTTCTTCTCCCAGAAGGCAGTGAACCTATGCAACAGCCTTCTATTGGGGTAACATTAGAAGGCACTTCATCTCCCAAAGGGCAGTGAACCTATCAAACAGGCTTCTATCGAGGTAACATTAGAAGGCACTTCTTCTCCCAAAGGGCAGTGAACCTATGCAACAGGCTTCCATGGGGTAACATTAGAAAGTACCTCTTCTCCCAGAGGGCAGTGAACCTATGGAGCAGGCTTCCATCAGGGTAACATTAGAAGGCACTTGTCTCTCAAAGGGCAGTGAACCTATGGAACAGTCTTCCATTGGGGTAATATTAGAAGGCACTTCTTCCACAGGTCAATGAACCTATGGAACAGGCTTTCATCAGGATAACATTAGAAGGCACTTCTTCTCCCAGAGGGCAGTGAACCTATGAAACAGACTTCCATCGGAATAACATTAGAAGGCACTTCTTCTCCCAGAGGGCAGGAAACCTATGGAAAAGATTTCCATCAGGGTAACATTAGAAGGTGCTTCTTCTCCCAGAGGGCAGTGAACCTCTGGAACAGACTTCCATTGGGGTAACATTAGAAGGCACTTCTTCTTCTATAGGGCAGGGAACCTATGCAACAGACTTCCATTGGGATAATATTAGAAGACACTTTTCCCAGAGGGCAGTGAACCTGTGCAACAAGCTTCCATCAGGGCAACATTGGAAAGCACATCTAGAAATACAGAAACATAGAAGCTGACAGCAGATAAAGACCGCAAGGTCCACCCAGTCTGCCCACTTCTTTTTCTACCTTATAAATGTGCCATTGGCCTTTGCTCTGTCAATGGCCTATCTAGTCATAATCATCTGTATTGTTCCCGTATGCCTATCCCATGCCTGTTTGAAGCCCTGCACTGTATTCATATCCACCACTTCCTGGGTAGGCTGTTCCATGCATCCACCACCCTTTCTGTGAAAAAGAACGTCCTTACATTACCCCTTAATCGGCCTTCCTCTAATCTCATGCTGTGCCCTCGTCCTGCTATTTTTCTTATATTGAAACATGTTAGACTCTTTCACCTTGTTAATGCCCTTAAGGTGTTTGAATGTTTCAATCATATCACCTCTCTCCTTCCTTTGCTTTAGGGTATACATATTGAGCTCCATTGATCTGTCCTCATATGTTTTCTGATGAAGTCCCTGCACCATTTTGGTTGCCCTTCTCTGGACTGCCTCAATTTGATTATTGTCATTGTGAAGGTGTGGCCTCTAGTACTGCACACAGTACTCCAGATGGGGCCTAACTAGTGTCTTGAAAAGAGGGATTATTACCTCCCTCTTCCGACTGTTGATACCCCTACTACTACACCCCAACATCCCCCTAGCCTTACCTACTGCTTTAGTGGTCTGCTTGGATGATTTCAGGTCATCGGTGATGATGATGCCCAAGTCTCCTTCTTCTCTTGTGACTGCCAGCAACTCCCCTCCCAGCCGATAGGTGGCTTCAGGGTTTCTCTTCCCTATGTGCATGATCTTGGACTTCTTTGCATTAAACCCCAGTTGCCACTCTTCTCACGATTTTGCTAGTTTATCCAGATCTCCCAGAGGGCAAAGAACCTATGCAACAGTCTTCCATCGGGGTAACATTAGAATGCACTTCTTCTCCCAGAGGGCAGTGAACCTATGGAATAGGCTTCCATTGGGGTAACATTAGAAGGCAGTTCTTCTCCCAGAGGGCAGAGAACCTATGCAACAGACTTCCATCAGGGTAACATTACAAGGCATTTTTCTGCCAGAGGGTAGCAAACCTATGGAACAGGCTTCCATCAGGGTAACATTAAAAGGCACTTCTTCTCCCAGAGGGTAGTGAACCAATGCAACGGACATCCATCGGGGTAACATAAGAAGGCACTTCGTCTCCCAGAGGGCAGTCACGACCAGGGGGAGTACAGTCATAAGCACAGTGGAGTACAAATACAGTAAAGAGATAAAGACATTAGAAATATTATAGTTTAACAGTACATGACTAAGGCAACAAGGAGACCCAGTTCATTGCAATGAAAAACAACAGGAGCATAAGGCACCTCAGATAATTAAACAAATTCAACAAACACATCTCTTAGCACAAATAACGTAAATTACACAAAAGGCTGCAGTGGACCACCAAAAAATGGGAAGGAAGGTAAACCAAATGATACCAGGTGTCAGGACATAATTGAAACTGTAACAGATGCCAGCATAGGTACCTTACTCAAGGAGGCAAGAAACAGGTACATGAGTCACATACCCACTAGATGGCGGTAGAGCTCCCCTTTAAAAACAGGCATGGGATGTGGAGTGCCAGAGTGTTATTTATTTTATTTATTTGTACATCAGTTTACAACCTTAGAGCCAGAGGCTCATTTCCAAAGGTACAACGTCACACTGAAGACAGAAATAAATTTAGGTTACAGCATATATGTCACATACTTAGGGTTACACAGAATGGCTTCATACATTTATACAATTTAGTAGACATTACAATGATACAGCTGAGAACATGCTGGTAATCACAGAGGCAATAGGCTGTGGGGGAGAAAATTGGGGGATGGGTGTGTTTGAGTGCCGCCCAGGGGGCGGTGTCAAGTGTGGAGAGATCAAGGCCCCATTTAGAGACAGGAGCAGGAGAGATGGACATCTTGGACCTAGTGTCCTGTCCGACTGTGAGTTACTGTTACTGTGTTATACAATATCTGAAGAAGATGCTGGAGCAAGCCTCAGACAGAGGAAGGGAATGACAATGGAAAGTAGTTTCTGAAAAGCAACCAAGCTCAGCTCTCCGTCCCAAGAGAAATGATCCTCAGCAATGCATATCAGTAAACAACAAGCATCTGTCAATGCCGAATGTTTGCTTGCTGGCATTGGCATTGGTAGTGCAGAAGTTAGAGAGATGCATAATAGGAATGGCAGTGAAGTATTGACCTAACACCATATCCCACCCTGTAGAGACTGACAGGCGTTGGGGTGTGCCTTTGTGTCATTAGCCATAACGCTCATGCCATTCCACCTCACTCCACCCTGCAAACACTGACAGGTGTCGCGATGTGCCTTGGGGTCTTCAGCCCTTACGCTCACCCCATTCCATAAGGAAATTAGTTGAGATGGGTGTAGTATAGAAGAATGGGGTGAACGTTAGGGACGAAGACCCCAAGGCACACCTTGATGCCTGTCACTGACTGCAGGGTGGGGGTGGAAAAGTGTAAGCATTACGGCTGATGACCCCAAGTAACACTCCTAATGTCTGTCAGTCTCTACAGGGTGGGGCATTACAGCTGGAAACTCTAATGCCCTGGGCGTCTGTTGGTATTTTCGCTCTAAATTTCAACATGGACTTTTTGGGACCCCACCTCATGAACAGTGGCACTATCATTTCATTACTCAGTCCTGAAAGGGTATTTCGCAAAGCGACTACACCATTCCGCGCCACAGGTGGGAAAACGCATTTCAGGCTGGATGTGAAAAATGACAGCTGTACTGTTCAAGAGGAGGTGTGAAAAAATGGCAATGTTGAAAATCTGGAGTGAAAATATGAAAAATTGGTGAAGTTAAGAGCGTGCATAGAAACTATACAATGCATGCCCATAACGCAGTCATTTTTTTGAATTTTGTTCACCAGATTTTCAACATGGGCATTTTGGAACCTCCTCTCATGAACAGTGGCACTGTGATTTTGTTAATCTGTCCCAAAAGTTAATTTCTCACAGTAACCATGCAATTCTGTGTCACAGGTGTGACAACACGTTTCAGGAGGGTGTGAAAAATGACAGCTGTACTGTCCATAAGGAGGTGGGAAAAATGGCAATGTTGAAAATCTGGAGAAAAAAATAAATGGTGAAGTTACAAATGTGCGTAGAAACTGCGCAACGCACGCTCATAGCACAGTCATTTCTTGGAATTTGTTCAAATTTGCAACACGGGTTTTTTGGGACCCCACCTCAAGAACAGTGGCACTGTTGTTTTGTTAATCAATCCTGAAAGGTGATTCCATGCAGTGACTGTGAAATCACCTTTTGGGACAGAGTAACAAAATGATAGTGACATGTTCATGAGGTGGGGTCCTAAGAACCCCATGTTGAAAATCTGTGGCCACAGTTCTTAAAAATAGCTGAGCTATCTACCTAAGTTGACCCCCCCATTGACTCCCATTATACAGCACTTACCGATTCCTCAGTTCGCAGTTTGGCTTTGGCGCAGGCATGTCCCAGTCTAGAGAAGACCTCCGAAGGGTAAGTATGGGTTGGTGGGGGTGCAGGAGGTGGGTGCTCAGTAAGAGGGGAGGACTGGGGAGACAATGGTGGACCATATTCTTTTTTACAGGTAAAAAAAAAAAAAAAAAAAAAAATATGCCAGGGGCATGGTTTTCTTTCTTTTACAGATTAAAAAAAAAAACATTTCGGCACACTGGGGTGGGCTTCCAGTGTGCCACAATAGTGATGGGGGGGGCGGGGCATGCCGACACAGGGATTGGGCACCCCTATGTTGGCAGATTACAGACGGGTTTTGTGGGGGTGCATCCCACACCAGGAGTGGGCATCCTGGTGTTGGAAACATTTTGGCACTCTGGGGTGGGCTCCCAATGTGCCACATTAATGGAGAGAGGGAGAGGGGATACATACCGACATGGGGACTAGGCACCCCAATGCTGGCTTTCCTTGGAGTATGTGGTGAGCAGCAGGAGCTGCGGCTCATTCCTTGTTTCACCAGGAAAGGCACACTGAACAAACAAGTTGGTGGAGCAAGGGCCAGGCACAGAGTGCTGGGTGGCAGGAGTCGACAAGGTTGCAAGGGAGGTGGGAGGTGCTATCGCAGTGATGAAACTGTTTGTGACTGCAGCGGCAGATTAGTTTCAGCTCCTTGTCTCTCTTTGAAGCTGCTGTCATCGGCAGCTTCCCCTTGACTGGTGGCTGAGGGATGCGCCCAGTAAAGTGTCCGCTGCATTGGCCACAACACTGACACACCTGTGAAATGTGGTACTGTCTCAAGATGTTTCTTGCGCATGTGCGCAAGCAAACATAAAAATGCTGCTTTACTGGAGTGACAATATGAATTAAAAGAGCAAAAAGAACCAAAAATAGTAAAATGTTACAAATTTTAAGAAGCAGTCAGTTATAACTTTTTATTTCTGCAAATATGTTTTTTTTTTCCTTTTGCTCATTAGAAAAATTTCTATGTACAAACATACGAAAATGACAGCAGAAACAGGCCTCATGGTCTACTGTGTCTGCTTGAGTGTGCAGCTACTACCTTATAATGCTGCTGCCCCTCCCTTCCCCCATCCTATTACCCCTTCCCCTATCCCAACCCCTCTTGAAGCTGTCTGCCGTCTTGCAGGCCAGTACCTCACCCGCCAAGGAGTTCCACTTGTCCACCATTCTTTCTGTGAAAAAATGTCTCATCTCTCTCCTGAATCTACCCCCCCCTCCAGTCTCAGTTGGTGTTCTCTCATGTTCCTCCCCTTTTTCCTCTGCAAAATCCTCCCTGTATTAGTCTTGTTTATTCCCTTGATACTTAAGTCTCAATCATATCTCCCTTGTCCCTCCTCTCTTACAGACAGTACACATTCAGCTCCCCCAACCTTTCCTCATATGGCTTGCCCTCCAATCCCTTGATCATCTTTGTAGCTCTACGCTGTACCCCCTCCAACAAATTGATGTCCTTCTTCAGGAAAGGGTGCCAGTACTGCACGCAATACTCCAGGTGGGGCTTGACCAGCAACCTATACAAGGGCAGGATAACCTCCCTACTTCTGGAGGAGATCCCTCTAGCTGTACACACCAGCATTTTGTTGGCTTTTGCCGCTGCCCTTCTGCATTCAACAGAGTTGTTCATGCTGCCTGTTATGATCACCCCTAGGTCCTTCTCTTCTGTGGATCAACCCAACTGAACCCCATTTAAGTGATAATCCCTCCCCTGGTGCTGGGCTCCAAAGTGCAGAACCTTGCACTTCCTGGCATTGAACCCCAGCTGCCATTTATCTGCCACTCCTGCAGCTTATTCAGGTCCTCTTGCAACCCCTTTCCCTACTCTGTGTCATCTACCACAGCTCCCATCTTGGTATCATCTGCGAACAGACTGATTTTGTTCCGGATCCCATTCAAGATATCTACAATGAAAATCCTGAACAGTACTGGTCCCAGCACAGATCCCTGTGGTACCCGCTCATCACCGCTCTTGGTGATGAGGTTCTACCACCTTGCTGTCTCCCCTCAGCGAGTTCTGATCAGGTCACCATTTTTGGTCCTGCCCCCACATATTCCTGCTTGTCCCCCAATCTCCCATGCAGCACCGAATCAAAGGCCTTACTGAAGTCCAAGTACAGGGCATCCACAGCATGGCCCTTGTCTAGTTCCTGTGTCACCCAGTCATAGAACTCTACCAGGTTTGTCTAGCACAATCTGCCCGCGACAAACCTATGCAGCTGGTTGTCCTGGATACCATTTGCCTCCAAGAAGCTCATGAGCCTCTCCTTTAGGATGGTCTCCATGAGTCTGCCCCCGATCGAGGTGAGGCTCACTGGCCTGTAGTTTCCCGGTTCATCCTTTGGCCCACTTTTATGGATGGGCACCACATGGGTCATCCTCTAATCCTGTGGCACACATCCTGAGTCCAGGGAGGTATTGAACAGGTCTGCCAGTGGCCCCACAAGGACCTCTGCCAGCTCCCTCAGTACTCTAGGGTGAATGCCATCCGGCCCAGGTGCTTTGTCCACTCTTTATGCTCTCAACCCCTCCTGCACCCTACCCTCAGTAATCCCTACATCTGTCGTCCTCTCCCCTTATCCACCCCCCACTTGCCTGAGGTATTTGCCCCCCCTTCTGCTGCATGAACACAGAGCAGAAGCACTCGTTCAGTGTCTCTTCCTGCTCTGCCCCCTTCTCCACCCACCCCCCATCTTTCTTGATCCTCACAAGCTGGTCTTTGCTTTTTCTTTTCTCGCCTATGTAACAGAAGTAGTATTTTTCTCCTCTTTTGATCCCCTGCGCCAGTGTCGGCTATCTAGACACTTTGGCCCCACTGACTAGTCTGGTGACCTCCCTAGACTTTTCCCTGTATACATCTTTATCTTCTCCCCTTTCCATTTTCCTATACTTCCGAAATGCCACCCTCTTGGCTCTCACCCCTTCCCTGACCTCCGGTGACAGCCAACTGGGTTTCTTTACCCTGCACTTCTTGTAACTGTAATTCCACAGTTCTGTGCCTTAGGCTTCTTGCGTTCAGTGAGACCACCTTCCAGCCTGTTGCCTCCCCAACCTTACCATTCCTCTTTCCCCCTTTGGTCCTCTCTGTGCCCCCTCCTCACTGCTTTCACCTCTAACTAGGGGGGTGAGCACCCTATGCTCTCCTTTCCAGACATTGTTTCTAACAATGGTCCCCTCACCACCCCCTTTTCCTAGTTTAAATCCACCCTTGTTGAAATATACCCCTCCAATCCCTGTTTGAGTATGCTCTTCCCCTCTTTGCTCAAATGTAACCTGTTTCCTGCATATAGAAACATAGAAACATAGAAGTTGACGTCAGATAAGGACCGCAAGGCCCATCCAGTCTGCCCATTTCTTTTTCTACCTTATAAATGTGCCATTAGCCTTTGCTCTGTCAGTGGCCTATCTATTCATAGTCATTTGTATTGCTCCTTATGCCTATCCATGCCTGTTTGAAGCCCTGCACTGTATTCATAGCCACCACTTGTTGTGGTAAGCATTCCATGCATCCACCACCCTTTCTGTGAAAAATAATTTCCTCACATTCCCCCTTAATCGGCCCCCCTCTAATCTCATGCTGTGTCCTCTTGTCCTGCTATTTTTCTTATATTTAAACATGTTAGACTCTTTCATCTTGTTAATGCCCTTAAGGTGTTTGAATGCCTCGATCATATCACCTCTCTCCCTCCTTTGCTCGAGGGTATACATATTGAGCTCTGTTAATCTGTCCTCATATGTCTTCTGATGCAGTCCCTGCACCATTTTGGTTGCCCTTCTCTGGACTGCCTCAATTTTAGTTAATGTCCTTGTGAGGTGTGGCCTCAATCACTACACAGTACTCCGAGATGGAGGCCTAACCAGTGTCTTGTAAGAGGGATTATTACTCTCTTACGACTTGTGACACACCCTAACACCCTCCTAGCCTTACTCTACTGCTTTAGAGGTCTGCTTGATGATTTCAGGTCATCAGTGATGATGATGCCCAAGTCTCTTTCTTCCTTTGTGACTGCTAGCAACTCCTCCCAGCCTATAGGTGGCTTCAGGGTTTCTCTTCCCTATGTGCATGATTTTGCACTTCTTGCATTAAATCCCAGTTGCCACTCTTCTGACCATTTTGCTAGTTTATCCAGATCTCTTCTCATTCTGCCCACCCCATCTGGATCATCTACTCTGTTGCAGATCTTGGTGTCATCTGCAAACAGACAAGCCTTACCCTCTAGTCTATCTGCAAGGTCACTAATGAAGATGTTGAAGAGGACTGGCCCCAGAACTGATCCCTGAGGTACCCCACTTGTGACTTGCATCTCTTCTGACTGTATACCATTTACCACCACTCTGTTTTCTGCCCGTCAACCAGTTTGCCACCCAGTTGACCAACTTCTGACCCACCCCGAGCCTACCCAGCTTATTTATCAATCTATCAATATAGGTCGCTGTTGTCCCAGGTCCTGCCCCAGTCTGACACCAGTCTATATTTCCTGGTTCAGCACCAGTCCCTCAGCCACCCATTGAACTCCTCTATCCTTTTTTTTCTCCCTGTACTTGCACATGGTACCGGTACCACCTCAGAGAATGCCACCAATACTCCAGCCTCCTCACACTGCCTACCCAATTCCTCGAACCTCCCCTTTACCATCTCCACTGTTTCCCCAGCCAAGTCGTTTGTTCCCACATGCACCACCATGTGTTGTTTCATCTTCCCTCTGCTTTCACACTTAAGAAGTGCCTGCCCTGCCCTGTCTGTGGACAACCCTGGAATTGCCTCAACCCAGATATGACTGTGCCTCCCCCCTTCCTCCCCATCTGATCTCTTCAGTATGGAGTCCCCCAGCACCAACACCCCCCAGTCTGATCCTAACCCCACCTTCCACTGTGATCCCTGTCCACTCCCCTCGTGATCCCGCTACCTCCCTCCTTACATCCCTAATCTGCACCTTTTGTGCTCTTTGCATCATTCCCCCCTACTGCCTCTCTTCCTGTTACTGCCTCTCCCTCCTCCTCTACCCTACCCTTCCTCTCCCATCTCTGTTTCCCATTGTAAATCCTGCCTCTTGGACCTTCCCTACCCCTCTCCCCCCCTTTCACGCAGCTCCAATACCTCCCTTCCTCTGCCAGCACTGCAAACATATTGCTTGATAACCCCACAATGGTGCCCGTCACCTCCTTCCTCCTTCCCTGATCCCTCCCTCCTCCTACTGCACCTCCGCTCACCTCCCCCATCCTCCTTATATCCCCATCTTTAGCTCTGCAGTTCCCTCTCTGCATCTCCCTGCCCCTCCTTAGCGGGGTCACTCCTGCCTCAGCTCCCCCTTCCCTCACTCTCCTTAGTTTCCTCCATAACCCCATTACTTCATCCTCCATTTTCCTTAGCCTGTAGCAAATTGGACAGCCTCCCAGTTTCCATAACAAATTCATCCAAACAGCCCCACATCCACTGCAACTCACTATCCTCCCTGTGCCTGCCTCCCTCCCCCCACGGCACCCATAATTCCACCCTTTATTCTGCAGCCGCCCCAACATCTACTGCAACTCACTATTCTCCCTGTGCCTGCTGCCCTCCATCTACGGCGCCCATTATTCCACCCTCTATTCTACAGCCGCCCCACATCCACTACAACTCACTATCTTCCCTGTGCCTGCTGCCCTTCCCCCACGGCACCCATTATTCTACCCTATATTCTGCGGCCGCCCCATATCCACTGCAACTCACTATCCTACCTGTGCCTGCTGCCTCCCCACGGTGCCCATCATTCCACCCTCTATTCTGCAGCCACCCACATCCACTGCAACTCACCATCCTCCCCAGCTCACACCCTCCCACATGGCAGTGCCCATCATTCCACCTCCCCATTCTCTTTCGAAGCCACCCCACATCCACTGCAACTCACCATCCTCCCTGTGCCTGCCCATCCCTCCACAGTGCCCATCATTCCACCTCTATTCTGTAGCCACCCCACATCCACTGCAACTCACTATCCTCCCTGTGCCTGCCACCCTCCCTCCATGGCACCCATCATTCCACCCTCAATTCTGCAGCCTCCACCCACCCACCCAGCCTTATCCATATCTGTCCGATTCCACCACCCCTCACGTCACCCCCCCATGCAGCCCTTCGCACCTACTCCCCATTATTTGCGTTCGGCTTAAGTGTATCCCCACACCTGTTCCCCAGTCCTTACTCTCATACTTATATGCTCTATAACTAGTCTGATATCAGTCCTTTAACCCCTTGGTCCTCATTTGATGGCCTTTACTCAGTAACACATTAATACAATCCCCTCAGTGTACTACATTAATACAGTAACACATTAGTACAATCCCCTCAGTGTATTACAGCTCGAATGAACCCTAAATACTTATCCCAGCCCTGAGTATGCTAGATCTGTAGCTTAGCAATACATTACCACCTTAGTATTGGGGCTCAGTGGGCCTACCTGGTCACTAAAATTTAATAAATAATATATCAAATCCAAATATGACATCCTATAACAAGGCTAGCTTTCATATCATAACAATCATTGCAAGAGACCCTGTGGGCTTGGTTAACCTTTCTATCTCCACCCACCTAGACCCCATGTCTGAACTTTTACCTCCTGACTATTAGCTTTAAGGACAGTTTGTATCTCCCCAAGCTCCTCCCTCACAGCCTTCAAGCCCAACCCCCCCAATGGCTTTTCAGTTTTTAAGAACTGCCAACAACCATTCCCACAACCAGCACACAAACCACCAACAGTTAAATCACTGTCCAAGTAACAGTTGTAATTCACAGTACTAATTTAAACAGTTGTAACTCACAGTACTAATTTAAAGTACAAACTATTCAAATATCACAGTTAAAACAGAAGATAAACAGAACCACTCTCCTGAACACACCTCCCTCTTCTGTCCCCAGGTGAATGTGATAGTATTATTTTTTGCATTCAGTGTTTTACTTAATTTAAATATATCATACAAGTGTACTCAAAATACAAACAGTAATTGTTTTAACAAGTTTTATTCCTCTTGCTCTCTTGCCCTGTTGTTGGGTGAACCCCTGGACTCAGTAGATACCTTTAAATACCTAGGGTTCTGGCTGGACAACAAACTTAATTTTCTATGCCACCTAAATGAAGTCTCAAAAAAGCTAAGACAGCGACTCAGCCTATTCTATCGTATCAAACACCTGCTCACCACAGAATCTAGAAAGAGACTAGTACAAACCACTTTCCTACCCGTACTCGATTATGCGATTTCCTCTACGATCGTGCCTCTCACAGCACTAAATAAACTTGACACCCCTTTATCACCGAGCCCTAAGATTCATCTTTATCCTGCCTTTTCGCACCCATCACTGTCTTCTGTACCAAATGGCGGGTTGGCCCTCACTTTCAACAAGGAGAAAAAGAAAAGCGCTCATTTGTTTCCATAGAGCTATCACAGACAAGCTCACTACATATATTTCTAGCCTGTTGAAACATGCCTCTGGCTCCTATGGTCTCAGATGTTATGCAACTCTTTGCTTCCAAATGCCCAGAATGAAAACTAACCTTGGATTTTCCGCAATTAACTAAGCACTCCCTTCACTTTGGAACACTATGCAAAGCATATTCAAGCTTATCCCACTTCTGAGCCTTCTCTCCCTCAAATCCCTGCTAGTCGAGTATTTGCCGTAACCTTGTAGTTGCTATAGGTAATCTGTCCTTTCATTTATTGATATCTCGCTCTAATAATTGTTAGTAAGTCATCCTCCTTCTTCCCTAAGGTTCCAGTACACACACTCCTCCCCCACTCCATGGCTCACTCCCCTTTTCTGCCCAGCATATCCACTTTCATGCCCCTGGTCGTTTACAGTTTCTACCTTCCTTTCACTTTACCCTATTTGATATTGTTTTTTCCATATGTCTAATTGTGAGTTCCTTTGACGGACTCAAGTATTTTGCATCCAACCTTGTACCGCAGTCTGCTGATGTTACAATCTTTGTATTACTGTGTCTATGTATTTGTACTGTTCCTTGTCCAGGACCACTTTGAATATTAGCTTGCTCAATGGTGTTGATGCCTGGTTAAATAAAGTTTGATTTGATTTGATATAGTTCTACTTGCTCTAATGATGTTTCTTAAGTGATCGATGGCACTTATTTATTTTTATGTTGCTTGCACGCATGTGCAAGAAACATAGTGCCATCATCCGAGTTTTCAGAGGCGTGGCACCCGTCTTTCAATTCAGTCACTGTGTTTGCAGGTGCAGCCCCAGTTCCCCAATCACTGCTGCAGCTGTCTATGACAGCAGTTGAAAATGCAGTGGTCGTACACCAGTTGAAGGGGAGAGCTCCGCCAGTGAGCAGAGCTCTCCCTCCACACCTGCCTTGCTGCGCATACTGCGTGCTCATGCGCTTCCCCCCATGCACACACTATACAGCCGAAGGGTGCCCAATCTACATCGGCCCATGCCCAAAGCTTCCAGGTGCCACACTGAGAGCCCACCCCAACATGTAAAATTTGTTATGGTCGGCAGGGGGTGCACAATACGTTGGCTCCACTTCAAAAGCATCCAGGTGCCATGCTGGAAGCCACCCAGCGTGGCAAAATGTGTTATGGCCAGCCCGTCGGCTCCAGCCCCAAACAGCCTTCCAGCTGCCACACTGGAGCCCACCCAAGCGTGGCAAATGTCCCTCATCGTCTTATTAAAAAAAACTGTAAATACAAAACTGTCCCTCGAAACTCTCCATGCCCCTCCCACAACCCTCACCCACCCACTGCGCACCTGCCTCCCCACCCCCCACCCCTTACTTACCTCCAGACCTCAGCATGACAATCTTGGTGGACCGGAAACACGTCTGCACTCTTCAAAGCCGAACGCGAACTGAGGAAATGCCAGTAAGCTGTATAATGGGATAGATAGGGTTTTTTCAACTTTGCTGCATATCTCAGGCATTTTTTGGAATTTAGGCACCAAATCTTCAACGTGGGGTTTTTGGGACCCCTCCTCATGAATTCTGTCACTGTAATGGCGTTAATCAGGCCCGAAGGGTGATTTTGCAGTCAAAACGAGAAACCACCTTTTGGGACCGATTAATGAAACGACAGTGCTAGTGTTCATAAGGTGGGCTCTCAAAAAGCCTATGTTGCAAATTTGGTGAAAAATTCTAAAAATGACTGTTTTATGAGCATTTGTTGTGCTGATCCTCACGACGTAAGTTTGCGAATTTTCAATATTTTCACTCCAGATTTTCAACATTGCCATTTTACCACACCTCCTTATAAGCAGTACAGCTGTCATTTTTCACATCTTGCCCAAAACATGTTTCTGCCCATGTAGCGCACAATGTCGCATTCGGTGTACGCAGTCAATGTTTGGGACACATTAGGAAAATCACAATGACACTGTTCATGAGCAGAGGTCTTAAAATGGCTAGTTGGAAAATTTGGTGAAAAAATTCCTAAAATGACTGTTTGTAACAGATGCGTTCGCGCGGTTCCTCACCTACGCTCGTGAAGTTCCAAATTTTAATATTTGCACTCCAGATTTTCAACATTGCCATTTACCACACCTCCGTATGAGCAGTACAGCTGTCATTTTCACATGTCACCCAAAATGTGTTTCCGTGCATGTAGCGCACAATGGTGTATCCGGTGTGCACAGTCAATGTTTGGGACAGATTAAGAAAATCAGTGACACTGTCCATGAGCAGAGGTCTTAAAATGGCTATGTTGAAAATTTGGTGAGAAAATTCCCTTCAGACATTCTGCAATGTTACTAATGAAGACACTGAACAGGACTGGCCCCAGGACCGATCCCTGCAGCACCCCACTGGTGACCCCCTCTCCCTAGACTGCACACCATCCACCACCACTCTCTGCCTCCCATCTGTTAGCCAGTTTCTAACCCAGTTTACCACCCTTCCCCATGCCAGCCTACCCAGCTAGTTTATCAGCCTCCTATATGGGATGGTGTCAAAGGCTTTCTGCCAAATCAAGTGGCGTTGTCCACTGCCCACCCTGATTCACTTCCTCTGTCACCCGTCAAGAAATCAACTAGATTTGTCTGACATGATGTCCCCACTGTGAATCCATGTTGGCTATAGTGCTGGGCTCTGATGGCTTCTAGATGCCCCACTATCCTTTCTTTCAGCAATGTCTCCATGATCTTCCCCACTACTGAGGTGAGGCTGAATGGCCTATTGTTCCCTGCCTCCTCCCTGCTGACGGACTTGTGTAGAGGGACCACATGTGCCCTCCTCCAATTCACTCGTGTTGAATGACTCAGTGAACATGGCTGCCAGAGGTACAGCTATCTCCCTACGCACTTCTCTTAATATCCTTGGGCGTATGCCATCTGGTTCCATTGCTTTGTCCACCTTCAATTTAGTGAGCTCCTGCAGGACTCTTTTTGCCTTTGAATGAACTATTGTCCACCTCTTCACCCCCTTACCAACTGCTATACTGCTTTGCCCCTTGCCCTTCCCACTCTTCTGTGAATACTGAACGGAAAGACACAGTGGATGTCTTGGGAGGAAGGCATGGAACTATTACTTCCAAATACCTAAACAGCACATACAAGCAAGCAGCATTCGGCATCGACAAATGCATGTTGATTTATATTTTGTCTTTGTTACTCTAGATGCCTTTTGCACTTTTTGTTAACTAAAATTTCTACGGACTGCAATATCATCTGTACTGTAACATTATTGTTGCTAAATGTTGGACTGTGTTTCATCCTTGTCATGTTTCCACTCTGTTTGTAACCTCCCTTTAGTGCACCCAAGGCTTACCAGTCATCCACCACTTACACCTCCCCAGCCCTGTCACTGACCTTCTCACAGACTTACCGGTTATCCACCACTTACACCCCCCAGCCCCATCATTGACCTTCTCACTGACTTACCAGTCATCCACCACTTATACAGCCCCAGCCCCGTCACTGACGTACTCATAGACTTACCAGTTATCCACCACTCACACCCCACCACCCCATCACAGACCTTCTCATAGACTTACTGATTATCCATCACTTGCACCCCCCAGCCCTATCACCGACCTTCTTACTGACTTACTGGTTATCCACCACCTACACCACCCTAGTCCTGTTACTGACCTTCTTACCAACTTACCGGTTATCCACCACTTATACCCTCCCAGCCATGTCACTGACCTTCTCACCGAATTCTGGTTAGCCACCACTTACACACCCCCAGCCCCATTACTGACCTTCTCACCGACTTATCAGTTATCCACACTTACATCCTGCCAGCCCTGTCACCGACCTTCTCATGGACCTACCGGTTATCCACCACTTACACAGAACCCACCCCCAGCCCGTCACTGACTTTCTCATGGACTTACCAGTTATTCACCACACTTACACAGAACCCACCCCTAGCCCCATCCCTGAACTTCTCATAGATTTAACGGTTATCCACCACTTACACCCCCAGCCCCATCACCAACCTTCTCATGGACTTACTGGTTATCCACCACTTACATCTCCCCCATCCTTGTCACTGACCTTCTCACAGACTTATCGGTTATCCACCACATGCAAACCCCCCAGCCCTGTCACTGACCTTCTCATGGACTTACTGGTTATTCACCACTTACACCCTCAAAGCCCTGCCACTGACCTTCTCACAGACTTACTGGTTATCCACCACTTACACCCCCACAGCCCTGTCACTGACATTCTCATGGACTTACCGGTTATCTGCCACTTACACCCTCCCAGCCCTGTCACCAGCCTTCTCACCGAATTCCGGTTAGCCACCACTTACACACCCCCAGCTGCATCACTGACCTCCTCACCGACTTACCAGTTATCCACACTTACATCCTCTTAGCCCTGTCACCGACCTTCTCATGGACTTACTGGTTATCCACCACTTACACAGAAACCACCCCACCAGCCCCGTCACTGACTTTCTCATGGACTTACCGGTTATCCACCACTTACACAGAACCCACCCCCAGCCCCGTCACTGACTTTCTCATGGACTACCAGTTATCCTCCACTTACACAGAACCCACCCCCCAGCCCTGTCACTGACCTTTCTCATAGATTTAACGGTTATCCACCACTTGCAAACCCCCAGCCCTGTCACTGACCTTCTCATGGACTTACTGGTTATCCACCACTTACACCCGCAAAGCCTGGTCACTGACCTTCTCACAGACTTACTGGTTATCCACCACTTACATCCCCACAGCCCTGTCTCTGACATTCTCATGGACTTACCGGTTATCTGCCACTTACACCCCCCCCCAGCCCTGTCACTGACCTTTTCACAGACTTACCGGTTATCCACCGCTTACACCCCCAAAGCCATGTCACTGACCTTCTCACAGACTTACCGGTTACCTACCACTTACATCTCCCCAGCCCTATCACCGACCTTCTTACTGACTTGCAGGTTAGCCACCACTTACACCACCCCAGCCCTTTCACTGATCTTCTCACGAGCTTACTGGTTATCCACCACTTACAGCCCCAGCCCTATCACTGACCTTTTGCCGACTTACTGGTTATCCACCGTATACACCCCCCCCAGCCCTGTCACTGACCTTCCCACCAACTTACTGGTTATCCACCACTTACACCCTTCCATCCCTGTCACCAACCTTCTCACCAACTTACCAGTTATCCGCCACTCACACCCCCAACCCCATCACAGACCTTCTCACAGACTTACCGCTTATCCACCACCTACACCCCCAGCCCTGTCACCGACCTTCTCACGGACTTACCGGTTATCCACCACTTACACCACCCCAGCCCGGTTACTGACCTTCTTACCGACTTACCAGTTATCCACCACTTACACCCTCCCAGCCCTGTCACCAGCCTTCTCACCGAATTCCGGTTAGCCACCACTTACACACCCCCAGCCCCATCACTGACCTTCTCACCGACTTACCTGTTATCTACATCCTCCCAGCCCTGTCACTGACCTTCTCATGGACTTACTAGTTATCCACCACTTACACAGAACCCACCCCCAGCCCCATCACTAACCTTCTCATGGACTTACCAGTTATCCTCCACTTACAGACCCCCCCCAGCCCGTCACTGACCTTCTCATGGACTTCCAGTTATCCACCACTTCACAGACCCCACCCCTCCAGCCCTGTCATTGACTTTCTCATGGACTTACCAGTTATCCACCACTTACACAGAACCCACCCCCAAGCCCCATCACTGACCTTCTCATAGATTTAATGGTTATCCACCACTTACACCCCCAGTCCCGTCACCAACCTTCTCATGGAGTTACTGGTTATCCACCACTTTCATCTCCCCCATCCTTGTTATTGACCTTCTGATAGACTTATCGGTTATCCACCACTTGCAAACCCACCAGCCCTGTCACTGACCTTCTCATGGACTTACTGGTTATCCATCACTTACACCCCCCCAGCCCCGTCTCTGACCTTCTCATGGACTTACTGGTTATCTGCCACTTACACCCCCCAGCCCTGTCACTGACCTTTTCACAGACTTACCGGTTATCCACCACTTACACCCCCACAGCCCTGTCACTGACCTTCTCACAGACTTACTGGTTACCTACCACTTACACCTCCCCAGCCCTATCACTGACCTTCTTACTGACTTACATAGAAACATAGAATTTGACGGCAGATAAGGACCTCTTGGCCACCTAGTCTACCCATTTCCCTACCTAACGAATAAGCTGCAGATCCTAGTTAACCAACACTCTACTTCCTCCTACCCCCCCGACTAGAATTGCCTTATGTTTGTCCCATGCATTCTTGAATTCCAACTGTTTTTGACTCTATGACCTCCTCAGGAAGGCTGTTCCATGTATCCACAACCCTCTCTGTGAAGAAACACTTCCTCACATTACCTCTGAGCCATCCCCCTCTATCTTCAAATTGTGCCCCCTTGTTTTTGCACATCTCTTTTTCTGAAAGATGCTACCCTCATGGACTTTGTTGATTCTCTTGAGGTATTTGAAAGTTTCTATCATGTCCCCCCTCTCCCTCCTTTCTTCAAGGCTATACATCTTCAGTTCCTTTAGTCTTTCTTCATATGTCTTCTGATGCAGACCCTGCATCATTTTGGTTGCCCTCCTCTGGACAGCCTCTACCCTGTCTATGTCTTTGCGGAGATGGGGTCTCCAGAACTGTACACAGTAATCCGGATGTGGTCTTACAAACTGTCTGTACAGAGGGCCAATAACTTCCAGTTTTCTACTGGTGATGCCTGTCCCTATGCATCTCTGTATTCCCCCAGCCCTCCTTACTGCCTTCTCACATTGCTGGCCCACCTTTAGGTTGTCTAATATGACTACCCCCAGGTCCCTTTCCATTTCTGTTGTTGTCAGTATCTCACCCCACATTGTGTAACCTTCCCCTGGGTTTTTGTTTCCCAGGTGCATTACTTTGCACTTCTTTGCATTGAATCTAAGCTGCCATACATTTGACCATTCCTCCAACCTTGCCAAGTCCCTTTTCATCCTTTCCACCCCACCTTGTGTATCAACCCTGTTGCAGATCTTTGTGTCATCTGCAAAGAGACATACTTTCCCCTTCCAGTCCCTCTGCAATGTCACTTATAAAGACATTAAAAAGGACCGGCCCCAGGTTAGCCACCACTTACACCACCCCAGCCCTGTCACTGACCTTCTCACGAGCTTACTGGTTATCCACCACTTTCAGCCCCAGCCCTATCACTGACCTTCTCCCGACTTACCGGATATCCACCACTTACACCCCCCCAGCCCTATCACTGACCTTCTCACCAACTTACCGGTTATCCACCACTTACACCCTTCCATCCCTGTCACCAACCTTCTCACCAACTTTCCAGTTATCCAGCACTTACACAGAACCTAGACCCCAGCCCTGTCACTGACCTTCTCATGCACTTACCGGTTATCTGCCACTTATATCCCCCAGCCCTGTCACCAACCTTCTCATGGAATTACTGGTTATCCACCACTTACATCCTGCCATCCCTGTCACCAACCTTCTCACCAACTTACCGGTTATCCAGCACTTACACAGAACCTAGCCCGCAGCCCTGTTACTGACCTTCTCATGCACTTACCAGTTATCTGCCACTTACACCCCCCCCCCAGCCCTGTCACCAACCTTCTCATGGAATTATTGGTTATCCACCACCTACATCCTGCCAGCCCTTTCACTGACCTTCTCACAGGCTTTCTGGTTACCAACCACTTACACCCCCCCCCAGCCCCGTCACTGACTTTCTCATAGGCTTACCGGTTATCCACCTCTTACACCACCCAGCCCTGTCACTGACCTTCTCATGGACTTACCGGTTATCCACCACGTACACCCCCCTGCTGTGACAGGGAGATCCTGCCACTCTTGAGGACCAACCTTTTTCTTAAATCTATTGCAACAGTTCTTCTGTTTCTTAGCTTAATCTGTCCTTTACAATTTCTAGTCCATAAGGTTGGCCACCTATGGGTGCCCTTCCCCTTTCTTGACAATGCTATAGTGTCCTCTTTAATTTTCCTTTTCCCTCTCAGGTCCCAGTACAGGGAGGTTATTGTGGTGACCTCCGAGCTGATGCAAAACAACAGGCTGTATTCCTCGTTGTTGGATTTAGTATGCAATAGCACTATGTCATAAAATACCTTGATATATATACCTTATGTGTATGAAACCTGTAAATGTTAAAAATACCACAACACTAGGTGTTTTTGATAAAGGTAAAAAGCTACTAGGGGGCTGTATTATAACAATTAAGTTACCAGGGTAGAGATATCAGAAACCCCCCATTGTGTTGTTTAAAATGCAGGTAAATTGCAGATTGTTTGAGGCGTCGTTTGGCATCATGCATTCCTGCTTTAATCAGTCCAGAGACAAAATCCTCAGCTCCACACATGCGTGCCACCTTGCAAAAATGATTAATAGAAAAAAGGTAACAAAAGGCACCTCAGGTATTACAAAATGTGAAAATTTAATCAGTGCATAAAAATTGCACAGCCGCCCAGCAATACAGGAAACGAACCTCAACTAGTTTCGCACACACAGTGCGTCATCAGGAAGATGGTCTACTCACACTGCATACCCTTAAAAAAAGCTTACAATTAAAGAGATAGCACCTCAAAAAAGAAATACATATAATGCATCATAATACAAACATACAGACATTCAGTGGAAATAATACATAAACCTTATTAACCAAAAGCATCTCTATACATAAGTGTTACAGAAACATCTAATGCACATTTCATTTAAAAACAGATGTTTTTATATCTGTAATAACTAACAGAAAAATGTACTGCTATTATTTCTCCAATTGAATCATATTTATGCTTCTACCAAAACCTGGTCTACTTATCATTAACCATATCATTAGTCATTATGACCATGTGACTCTCTAGACTTACTAGTCAAAGTCCATTATGTTGCATTTTTATAGCTTAAAAATTATTTTCAAGCAGTATATATACATATACATACACACACACACACACACACACATATACAGTATATATATATATATATATGTATGCAAAAACAGCGCCATCTAGGAGAAAGAAGAAAAAAGAGAAAAAAATTATAAAGAGTTAGTAATTATTAGATAATTTACATCCATTATCACAAATTGCTACATCTCAAATACATCAAGCTCCATAGTATTCTTATTATTCAGAATTGCAAACTGAGAAAAAAAATCCCTACAGATGTTAGAATTCATAAATCATTTTTTCTTTCTCATATTTATTAAAGGGATAACATCAAACCTGTCATTTAATCCTGGAAACTGTAAACCCCCAAGGGTATAAATCCAGTATGCTTCTCGGTTTAGTAGCAAATCACTGATGTTACCCCCTCGTGGACCCAGTTTTACCAATTCAATTCCACAGAACTTAAATTCATGTTTCATTTTGTCTATCTTATGTTTACAACAATGTATAGCCAGTGCACTCCTATCATCATTTTTGATTATGCTACGCATGTGTTCTCCGACTCTTACTTTAAGTTGGCGTGTAGTTTTGCCAATGTAAAATGCCCCACATGTGCATGTTGCCAAATACACCAAATTCTCAGAGGTACAGCTAAAAAAAGAACCCACTGTATATATTTTTCGTAGTATTAACTGATGTGAATGTAGTACTCTAACATGGTAACACAGTATTTGCAATTTCCAGATGCAAAATTGCCACTAGGTATGCATGGTAACCATGTTTTCACATCCCTCTGTACAGGTTGGTAGCTTTTAGTAACAATATCCCCAATATTTTTGCCACGATGATACACTATACGTGGCAATTTACTAGCTACCCCCTGTAGTTTCAGTTCCAGATTCAAAAGTGGCCAGTGTATTTTAATTATATCACCAACTACACCAGACTGTTTACAGAATGTGGTGACGAAACAAATTCGATCGTCAATTCCCCCTTGTTTGGTTTTAGATTTCATAATGTCATCATGACCCTTTTCAGAGACTTCAACCATGACATGTGAAAACATGGTCACCATGCATACCTACTGGCAATTTTGCATATATACTGCCTGAAAATAATTTTTAAGCTACAAAAATGCAACATAATGGACTTCGACTAGTAAGTCTAGAGATTCACCTGGTCATAATGACTAATGATATGGTTAATGATAAGTAGACCAGGTTTTGATAGAAGCATAAATATGATTCAATTGGAGAAGTAATAGCAGTACATTTGTATGTTAGTTATTACAGATATAAAAACATCTGTTTTTAAATGAAATGTGCATTAGATGTTTCTTTAACACTTATGTATAGAGATGCTTCTGGTTAATAAGGTTTATGTATTATTTCCACTGAATGTTTGTGTGTTTGTATTATGATGCATTATATAGAGGATAATGTATGGTCCTCTATTGGTAACCGGTCTGTTAACCGTCGAGAGGTTGCCAGGGCGACCGTGTAAACCTCGGAAGCGAAGCTCGAGATGTTTACGTCGCCATGGCAACCTTGAGACGGCTAACAGTAACTGGTTGCCAATAGAAGGACCATACATTGTTTTTTATAGTGTATGGTCCCAAGAAAAAGGGAAAACAGCTCCTTACTTTTCGAAAAGGAGTCACCACCACAGCCGTTCAGTCCTTCTCTTACTGCTGCGCATCCATCGGTTCCCAAGTGTAAAAAAAAGGCATGCCCCGTTGTTAACCTATCGATGTAACGTAGCATCGATAGGTTAACAACATTACCACGTCACATCGATGGTATAACTACCTTAGGAAATGATGATTTCCTAAGGTTAACAGCGTTCTACCATACATTATATGTATTTCTTTTTTGAGGTGCTATCACTTTAATTGTAAGCTTTTTTAAGGGTATGCAGTGTGAGTAGACCATCCTCCTGATGACGCACAGTGTGTGCAAAACTAGTTGAGGTTCATTTCCTGTATTGCTGGGCGGCTGTGCAATTTTTATGCACTGATTAAATTTTAACATTTTGTAATACCTGCGGTGCCTTTTCTTACATTTTTTCTATTCCTGCTTTAAGCTGAACCAGCCTAAAATTCCATGGTGATTTGCATATGCATCCCATGATGATTTGCATTATGGGGTTATGTGTGATGTTGTGTTTCTTTGAAACTTAGCTTTATTGCCAATGTCCTTTGAGGTAACCCTTGCTTCAGTGATTCTGCACCGAGATTCTTTATCTTTAGCTTGTTTTGGGGTTTTCCTTTTGGAGCTCCCCATCACCCAAACACACAAGACCAATATAGGGAATGAAATAATTTTCACTAAAGAGATAGACCAGTAGATTAGTAGGTTAGTAGGTGCTAAATACAGAGAAAGGACATGCGTAGTCTGTTGGTGCAAACTGATGTATTGAAGAAGGGATATGCCATTGCTTAAGGTTATTCCCTGTGTTTTAAATAAACATCACACCCACTGACTTTCTCAGGGACTTACCGATTATCCACCACTTACACCCCCCATGTACTTACAGCTTATCCACCACTTACACCCCCCCAGCCCTGTCACTGACCTTCTCACAGACTTACCGGTTTTCCACCACTTACATCTCCCCATCCCTGTCACCGACCTTCTCACCAATTTACCAGTTATCCATCATTTGCTCAGCCATCCATTTTGGTCAT
This sequence comes from Neoceratodus forsteri, assembly GCA_016271365.2. Taxonomy (NCBI): domain Eukaryota; kingdom Metazoa; phylum Chordata; order Ceratodontiformes; family Ceratodontidae; genus Neoceratodus; species Neoceratodus forsteri. The sequence goes on along the minus strand of JADMNL010000024.1, from coordinate 247,829,547 downwards.
GCGAGAGCCTACAGGGAGAAGGAGGCGTCAACTGTGGGCAGCCCAGCATCTTTTTCTTCTGTTTTCTCCCTCTGGGCTGTAGTGTTGGGACTGTGTTCAGCAAGCACGTTGCTCTACAGCCCTGCCCCTTGTGCACTCCCGCTGTGTTGCTCCCCAGCCTCTGCCAGATGGCAGTCTCTGTAGCGGGACCCGATACCCCCCCCACCTCAAGGAAGGAAAGCTACCATCAGGCGCTGAAACCTCCCTCACCTGGCCAACCTACAGAGTGACACCTAGTCCGTTCCTGATCCTGGGTTGCCGGTGTGGGGCATGGCAGCGCTACTGCTCCTCCACTGGACCAGCCTCAAAATATAACCATTCTTAAATAATTTTAATATCTATAACATATTTGTTTATAAAATGGGTAGGGTAAATCAAGGAATGTGATTGGCTAGTTACCCATGCATGAAATATGTTCCATGCATGGGTGAAAAAAGGTGCTGGCAGTAAAAAGGCCAATATCCATAAGCCATGGAACATTGGCATTTTTACTGTTTGCCACCTTTGCATTTGACAAGCGCGAGAAAATACACATTTTGAATTATTCAGCATACTGTCTTAAAATCGTAACGATGCTTAGAGCAAACGAAGTAGATTTCAACATTAGCATGTCGGATGAGGAGATAGAGAGGATTTTTAGCATACCAGAGGAAAATTTTACTGTGGTGGAGAAAAAGCCGGCAAGTCCCACAGTAAGTGTAATTAATTGCACAGAACCTGTCACCATGATGCCACCGCGAATGACAGTGACTGCTATGCCTACACATGTTAATAAGGCAAAAGTTGCAAACACGGCAATAAATGAAGTTAAAACTGTAAACCCGATGGCCAGTTCATCACAGTACATGACAGTTGGAGCTGTAACTGGTATCAAATCGCAAATGTCAAAGACCGCGGGAAATGTCAATTTCAGTGAAACTGACAAACGATCGCTAAGCACATCCGGCACTTAGCACTAAGCAGTGATGCTATTGATCTAATCGAGGATGGGAAAAATGAAATGAACACAAAAAACCACATTCTGGGCCATAAAAGTTTTTAATGATTGGAAGCAGCAAAAACTACAAAATCGATTTAAAACTGCCACCACCACTGAGATGAATGAGGCTTTCCGGCGTTTCTATGCAGAAGTGAGGAACAGTGAAGGAAAAGAATATTCCATCAGCAGCTATTGCAGCTTGCGATCATCCCTGAATAGACACTTAAATTCAATGCAGATTGGAAGAAAAATAAATATAACAAATCCGGACTTTAACTCAAGCAACAATGTCTTTGTATCTGTCACAAAACGTTACCGGAGACAACAAAAAGATGTTTCAAAGCTCTACCCTCCAATCTCAAAGTCCGATTTAATGTTGCTCAAAAAATCTTCCGTTTTATCTCCTGACACTGCGCCTGGCCTTCTAAAAAAAGTCTGGCTAGACATACAATTGTATATGGCCAGGCGTGGGCAGGAGGGCCTCAGAAGCCTGAAACGTGACAGCTTCATCTTTCTCGTGGATGAAAACGGTGAAGAGTATGTCAGCCTCTCGTTCAACGAGGCAACGAAAAATCACAGTGACCCATTTGAGCCCAATAAACAGTGTCACAGAGGGTTCATGTATGCTGAACCAAACTCACCACAATGCCCTGTTGAAAGTTTAAGGGAATATCTTTCCAAACTGCCGTCAGATGCTCCAGCCCTGTATTGTCACCCACGCAGATTGCCTCAACATTTCCTGGACTGCTCAGAAACCTGGTACACTACCCAACCACTTGGATTAAACACTCTGTCAACTCATGAGCAAAATAAGCAAGAGGCATCGCTGAGTCAAATTTATACAAACCACTTGATTAGATTGACAGCTGTTCATTTGCTGTCTGACGCAGGGCTCCAAAGCCGAGAAGCCATGGCTGTAACGGGGCACCGTTGTGAAGCATGCCTTTGCTCATACTGGAGTGCGTCCTGCCAAGATCGTACAAGATGGAGCTCAATATTGGGGCGAAAGAATGACAGCACACAAGAAAGTACACAAGAAAGAAAGAAAGAAAAGAAAATGAAATTAAGATAAACCCAGTGCCACCAGCTGGAATGATGACATCTTTCAATCAAGGTCTATTTATCTTTAATGGCCCCATGACTTTCAATGGACCTGTGAATTTCATTAGTCCGACTAAGTGATTTGTACTTAAAGTAAACCGCAAACAGTAAAAGAAATGTAAAAGCATTTTTCTTGTTCAAATACCCACTCCACTTCCCAGTTATTATTCTATCCCTCCCTTTACCCTTCATTCTATGTAGAACTACTTTATGCTGTAGTAATTTTTTCAGCAAAAATAAAAGTTTTTATGCACTTAACTTAAAAGTTTTCCTTGCTTTTTTAAATCAAAAATGCATGACCATTTTATAAGTGCAATAAGACATGACAGGGTGTGCATAGGAACATATTTTACCACACGTCAGGGGCTAAAGGCACTCGGCCAAGGCCTCGTGCCTTATTACGCCCCTGGCCGTGCGGTAAAATATGTTCCATGCACACCCTGTCATGTCTTATTGCTTACATATAGTTCTCAACAGAACCAAAAATCAGAGCTAAATGTACAGGCATTGTAAATCTTTTATATTCTAACCTGTGTCTGGGGTGACAGATGGTCTGTCTCTTTATGTTGCAAAATCAGATATCTCATGGGAAACAGAGCGTAAGAATGGGGACCACGTTTCCTCAGATACAGTACATCAAGCGTATTGCTCTTGACATGTGCCAGTCTCTCATAGCTTGCTCTTGTAGACATTTCATTCATCTGCTCTGCTATCTTCAGAGGGTCTCTACTGTTCCAGCGCCTTAATGCAATATTTTTAGCTGCTACCAAGGCTGCTTTCAGCCACAGACACTTTGGATATAAGATATTTAGCATCTAAGTGGAGAAGCCTAAAAGAGTTACTTTGGGAAATTGTGGTATTGCTCTTTTTAGTATTTTAAACAGCTATCAAACATCTCTTTCCAAAAAGAATTTAGGTTAGGACATGGCCATACTACGTGCAAGATGTTACCCCAACCCCAACATATCTCCAGCATTTGGAGTCGGGGCGATGCTTGACTTATGCAATTTATCTGACATATAGTGTCATCTGTGAAGAAATGTAAACTTTGTTAAGTATGTCAGGGTATTAAATAGCTGGTATAGTGTAGCAAAATGCTACGCACAACGGGGGAAATGCTAACCATTTCCAGAAATACATAGCAGTAGATTGCTATCTATTTTTAAAGCAGCAGTGCAATGAAAAATGTTTTTTCAGCAAAAGCTAGTTTCAGGTACAGTTAAGAAAAAAAATAGCATACCTGTCAGATCTACTTGTCTAGGTGCCTCCTATGCTGTGCAACGTGAAACTTAAAAAAAAAATTCAATCCTACTCTTGCCAGGTCATTGACGCTTTTCTATGCAAAATATGGTGGTTATCTTTTTTTCTTGAGAAAAAAATCAAATAAAACATATACAAAATACTCAAATTCTGGTGGAACTAGAAAATTGAACCACCAAATTTATCTGGAAGATGACTGGAATCTTTTATAGTGAAAAAAGTTAGTGTCATTTTTTCCCCCAGTTTCGTTGCACTGCTGCTTTAAAGGAAAGCTGTCATTAATGTGAGCTCCGGCCCCCGAAAAGCTTACCCTCCAGTTAAGCTTTTTTACAGTAAGAGCTGTGTTTTTCTCATATCACAACTTACTGTATTTTAATTCGCAAAAGTCTGAAACCAGGAAGTATGGCGGATGCAGGGGAGGCCCCACTTGCTGAAAAGGCGCGGCGCATCAACGCTTGCTTCAACACAAAACTACTTAGTCATCTACATTTTTTGAAATGCTCTGCCCTGTCACCTGGTGGGTACAAGTTTGAATGTTTATTTTATTTAGACTTGGGTGACCAAATAGTGCCAACTGTGACAAAGCCCATGTGCAGGGAGGACCCGGATGTGTACAAAACAATACATACAGTATACGTATATAACAATATGGACTCCGTTTCCAGTACCAGGTGTGGCAGAGGACCCTTTTTTTTTTCACTCTTTTATCCTGTGGTTGCCAAGCCCAGGGATCTGTCTCAGATGTCCCTCTGCTGCTCCAGCCTGCCTAAGACTCCCCCACTCAGGGTCCCCTCCCGCAGCTCCGCTTCATAGCCATTGCCTAACAGCGACCCCCTGGCTTGTACCTCCCAAGGTGGGGCTACCTCCACTACTATGGTGCTCCTTGAAATCCAACTGCTGCAGGAGTCAGGTTGTGGCACGGAGGATCGGGGCCCTGGTGGGTGGAGTCTGATGGTGAGCATGGGGCCATCATCGCCCTCCCAAGGCTCAGGTTTTTTTCTTTGTTTGTGAGGTCCACCCTAACCCTCCCATGGCAAGGGTGAATGTGCAATGATGTCCGACTAGGGACGCGCGCACACTCCTGCCAAAGTCCGTCACGCTCCATCTCCCAATTGCTAGCTGGAGCAAGCTCAGTACTACCCAGCCACCACTGGGGGGCACCTGATTGCCGACCCCTGCATCCCTCTCTCTCGAGGAGAAGGTGAGCTGCCCACAGATGCTCCAACCTTCTCCTAAGCTGCCAACCCCCTGGTGGCCCAAGTTCGCTCCCGAACACGGGTCACTGGCATGGCACGATGGGTGTGGCGTCCAGCGTCACAACCCTCAGTGCTACCGGGCCAGCTGGCAGAGGACCACTGAGGGAATGAAGGAGGATGCGGGCCTTTCCACACTTAACTGATCCTCCCATTGTACAGGTCACTGGTGCACTCACGCCTGGAATATGCAAAGTACTGGAAATCACACCTGAGAAAATACTCTGACAAAGTGGAAGCACATGTAAGTGTGAACACCCCACTGGGCCACAGACAATCTGCAGGTTCATATTGGGTATGCCTTGCAGTTCCAGTCCACCTCTTCAAGCTCAGGTGATGCCATGATGGTCACATGTCAGAGTGGGACAAACTAGGTAGCCAGGTGGCCGATGGTCACTGAAAAAAAGATTTGGCTACCAGATTTTGAAAGTTAATGCCCAACTAGCTAGCTGCCCACAAAGTGAATATTAAATTCTTAAAATGATGGCCACTAAAAATATTGATTGGGCTACCAGATTTTGAAAGCTAGTGGCCAAACTGACCATCTCATAAACTGATTTGTACCATTCTGGCACATGTGCACAGAAAGTGACACCCATAAAACTGAGAAACCATCCAAGAACACAGCAACTCTCTGTGGTGCCCCCTAGTTCTGCATCTCTGTTAGGTAGCCCTACATAGTCCTTCCTATGTAGCAGTAGGGCTTCTGTCACATCACCCGTCAGCCTCTGGAATCACCCGCTAACACAGTAGGCCAAGGCAGTCTGTACTCTGGTGTGAACATAAAGTATGTGGCTACGGCACCTGTTGGTCTGCAGTTGTGGAGCCAGTAAAGTATACAATTCATCAACTGTAGCCCTGTTAAACCTGATCCAGTCAAAGTACTGCAGTTTGGTCAGTGGAGCAGGGTGGAGCCTGGGCCTGTATATACATTGTGTGTGGTACCTATGCCTCTCTGGTTCCTGCTGATACAGGCACTCATTCATCAGCACACCCCATGACATGATGTGGAATGGTCGTATGCTAGCCAGGCTTTCTGCTGTGTGCATGTTGTGTGTCCAGCACAATGGTGCAAACACTACCTGTGAACAGGTCTTTAGGGATAGGCAACAAACATGGGGGGAGGTCATGATGTCAGCCTTGAACAGATGCTCATGTAGTGCTCTACGCCACTGAATAATAGAAGGATGGAATATGTGAAGCACTGTAGTTCCAAGCCAAAGCCCTTGATATGCCCCTGCTTCTTCCAGGATGCACTGAGGGCAGAGGGGCATGGCTACTATGATGAGCAGGGGGAATACTGGCAGGCAGTCGACCCCGTCAGGGTATGTAATTTCTTTCTACTACAGCTGTCACTGTGGCATCGTTTGCACAACGTGAATCGGCACATTTTCAGGCCTAAATAGTGCTGTGGATGTGGCCATAATTACTGTTTTGCCACGTGGTATGTATGCTGCCCACTTTCTACCATCCACTGACACTGCTTGCGTGCATAGCTCTGTGGAACACACTTTCGCATGGTGTGGTTTGAGGTTGTTAATCTGGTACAGGCACCTGTGCACACTTTTGTGGCATTGTGTATGCTAAGCATTGGTAACATGGCACTTCCACACAACCATGTCTGCTGTGGATTGGAGCCTAACACTCACTGGCCTGATGGTAAGCAGTAGCACTAGCACCAGCCACAACAGTGACCTGAAGCAGATTTTGGTCATTCAGGGGTCAGCCAGGGGAGAGAGGATCGAGTTTCCAAGGGATAGCTCTCCTCTCTCTCTCGGGGGAGGGGGGCAGCGTCCACATGTACTACTACCCTCCTTAACATTTACAACTTCCTGCAAAGTATACAAATAGGGTCTAAAGGCCGTCACTGCTCTGGACTGCATTGTAACCCTATCTGTGACATGGCAGCCCCTTCCTTACTTTGCATCATTAAAAAGCAGTTTTGTGGGTAAGGCTGGGGCATGTGCTCGTCGGCTCAGATTTAAGGATGTAGGATTGACTTTATAATGAGTTAAATATCTACAGATTCTCTGGTTAAAAAACCTAAATCAGCAGGATTTACAATAGGTCCTGGGGCAGTCAGCTACGTGTCATGAGCTGCCTGCCCGTGGGTGTTGGTTGCTCTTTAAAGAGTCAAGAGGTAGGTTGTATATACTGCATTCACAGATGGCATTAACAGACACCCTGATGGGGGTGCAGGTGCAGACAGGTAGCAAACGGCACAAATGGATAGTACTTTACTGATGGTCTAGTAAATTCTTGAACCGAGAGATCAGGAAAACAGTCTTTTTATCCATTCCTCTTCTGGGGTTAGAGCCAGGACAGTGCATGTCCTCACAGACTTGTGACAACTCTGGGTTCGCTTTTTTACATTTTCTCCTCAAAGAACAAATAACAGAGACCAGGGCAGCACATGTCCTACATTTTCACACATTCCTGTGACACTTCACATCCTTTTAAATGGTCAGGAGACCTTCTCCATCTCCTAGTCAGGAGACATTCTCCATTGTCTACTAGGAAATTAGTACCATGGAGGCACTATTTGGGATGGTCCTCCAAAGAAATCGGGATCTAAACCCTCTCAGGCATGCAGGCTTTCTCACTGTGGGAGAATCCGGGTCCTTCCAGTCACTGGGCCAAATCCCAAAAGAAAGTCCTTTAAAGCTGGGGTAGGCATCCACACATTACTCAAGGTTCCTTTGACCAGATGCCTTTCTGGAATCAATACTCCCCAGAGGGCACCACAGGAGACTGCTGCTGCCACGGCTTGATGCTCTGGACTTGCTGTATGTATGAACTAGGGACCAAAACAGGACAAGCAATGGTTCCCACTGCCCCTAAGGCTCTCCTCCATGAGACTGATAACCTTCTCTTAGTGAGCAACTGACAACTGCTGCAGCATTCCATCGTGGCTTACGCTGCTGCGAGACCCCTTCCACTTAGATTCTATGGCCGTAAGTCTGACGGGGGATCCAGAGGAGACCTAGAAGTTACCTTTTAGTTGCCCAGACTGGCTAGTTGTACAAACCTATAAAACAAAACAGGGTTCTAGTAACCCCAAAGGGTCATGGTGGTTACACACTGATCAGACTGGAATTTAATTCTTGGTTGCCCCATTTATATGCACCTTAACTTCAATTAAAAGGTAACTGATACCTCAATAATTGAGTGAGGTGGTGTATACAGGGCATATGATACTAGGTACTAAATAATAAGCTGTTGAAAATTAGCTTTGCTCAACTGGCATTTATATATATATATATACATATATATATATATATATATACATATATACACACATACATATACACACATACATACGTATATGTGTATATATATATATATATATATATATATATATATATATATACATACACACACACACACACACACATATATACATATTTATACACACACATATATATATATATATATATATATATATATATATATATATATATTAAATTTGGCACAAATAAAAGCTCTACTTTCCAGAAGTTTTCAGCTTTACATGTTTAATGATGTGCCCCACATTTTGAGCACCAGTATCCCACATTTTGGGGCCAGTTCACCATATTTTGAGGACCTGCTTTGCACTTTAAATGTCTATGTCCCACATTTAAAAAAAAAAAATGACTGTAGCATTATTGCCAGGAAAAGGCACGCTGAGCTTCGGCTAATTTCCAGGTGTGTCTCAGGAGCACTGGTTGGTTAAGTGACTCGTTCAAGGTCACAAAGAATGAACATGGAGGTTCTAGGAGGGATTTAATATAATACCAGACCATGAGACGGTACTGTACCCCAAATGGCAAAAAAAACTGGATCAATTGGACTGGGAGTAACTTGTGGGATCTAGCTGTTCCAGTAGGACCAGTCAGTTCATTTTTTACTGTTTTGGTCAGTCTGTCCTGGCTGGCCAGGATGAAATCTGGACCCCCTTTTTTCCTCCCCCTTCTTACCTGTCACATCTGTGCACTCCCCCTTCTGCTAGAGTTATACTCTGTCCTTTAGTAGGCAATGCAAGGCAAATTTTATTTTTCCAGGCGTCCAGTCCCAGAGGCTCTGGGTGCCGTACACATCAACACAACTATCCATAACATAAAATAAACAGTAAAAACATCAGCAATAAATTAAACAGGCCCTATAAATAGATAAACAAGGCCTAAGCTAAAAAACAGTAGCTAGAAGGTGCCATCCCAAGGATAAGATCTAATACACAGTGTCTGGGAAGGCCTGACTAAACAAGCAGGTTTTGAGGCAGGCCTTTAATACCTCATCTGAAGGGGCCTCCCGAACAGATGTTGGGAGCGAATTCCACAAGACAGGGCTGACGACAGTAAATGCTCTTTTGCCGGCAGTTTTCAACCTTGTCCTGGGAATCGTAAGGAGGCCCCTAGAGGAGTAGCGGACTAAGGCAGCAGGTGTAAGAAGGTCAAACAAGTATCCAGGGCCCAGCCCATGTAGGGCCTTAAAGGTGAGCAAGTCCACCTTAAAGAGGATCTTCCACTTGACTGGCAGTTCATGCAGCACCGGGGTGACATGAAAGTATTTTGACTCCCCCGTCAGCAGCCTGGCAGCCGCATTCTGCACTAGCTGCAGCCTGCAGAGGGTACCTCCCAAGACCCCGAGGTACAGCACACTACAGCAGTCAAGCCTTAACGTCACGAAGGTGTGCACCAAGGTGGTATGGTCCAGGGGTGGAACTAGGGGCTTGATCTTGGCGATTTTCCTAAGATGATAAAAGCTGGTCTGGACAATGGATGACACCTGAGCTTCAAATGTCAATCCGCTGTCAAAGGTCACACAAAGATCACGCACCCTAGAGGAGGCCTTCAGTGGCACAGACCCCCGGAACAAACCTGTTCCTGCACTACAGGCCATCCTATCATGCCCTCTGTTCGACTCCACAATCAGTACCTCCGTCTTATTGGGGTTCAGTCGCAACCAGCTGGAGGCCATCCATTTGTATATCTCAGCAAGGCATTCATTTAGCACTTCCACTGCACTGGATATCCCAGGGGCAAAGGAAAAATACAGCTGGGTATTATCCGCATAGAAATGAAAACCCAAACTGTACTTCCTAATGAGCTCTCCCGGAGCAGCATATACATGGCAAACAACATTGGGGACAAGATTGAACGCTGAAGTACTCCACATGACAGTAGGATAAGGGAGGAAGAGGAATTCCCCAACACTACCCGTTGCCTCCTATTCGTGAGATAGGACTCGAACGAGCAGATGACAGTGCCGGTGAGTCCAGAAAATTCCCTCAGGTGGTCAAGCATCACACAATGGTCAACCATGTCAAATGCTGAGGAGAGATCAAGAAGAATAAGAATTGTCCCTTCCCCTTGATCTCTAGCCTTGAGGAGGTCATTGTCCACCCGAACGAATGTGGTTTCTGTGCTATGCCTCGCACGAAACCCCAACTGGAGAGGTTTGTACAAATCAAAGGTCACAAGGAGCTCTTCAAGCTGAAGCACCGCCACCTTCTCAACACCTTCCCTAAAATGGGAGGTTGGAGATTGGACAGTAATTTGACTTGACATAAGGGTCTAAAGATGGTTTCTTCAGAAGTGGTCTGACCAGTGCCTCCTCCTTCAAGGCATCTGGGATGCCCCCCTCCCCCCGAGAGAGAGAACACCAGAAAATCAAGGCGAACACCGGGCCTACGGTGTTAACACATCTCATTAAGAAATGCGTCAGCACCGGGTCCAGTTAACAATATGTGTGCTTCAGCCTGAGAGCAACCCGAGTGACCTCAGCTACCTCCACTGGTTTAAACTCCCCCCAATCAGACGGAGTGCTCTCTAGATGCCTAAGGTGACCACTGTCGGCCATGTTATGGCTCACTGGTGATACACACTACCGGATGGTGGACACCCTGTCCAAGAAGAAGCAAGCAAACTCTTCGCATAAAGCGTCAGAAAATACTTTTTTGGGCTGTAGACAGGCTGGGTTTAATAGCCTGTCCACAGTCCAAAAGAGCACAGTTGGTCGATTCTTCCCGGCAGTAATTTCCCTGGACAGGAACTCTACTTTCTTATGGGTAATTGCCCCCTGATAATCACCATAATGGGAGCGCATGGCCAATCTGTCCACCTCCAACCTGGACCTCCGCCAGCAGCGCTCTAACCTCCGACCCAAAATCTACATTGCCTTGAGCTCCCCATCAAACCATGGGGACCTCAAGTGAGAGGATTTGGGTCATACACGGATTGGTGTGAGAGAGTCGAGGCAGCTGCTGACATCGCCCTATTATAAGCAGCGACAGCCTCGCCTGTACCCCCTACGCATGGACTACCCACACTAGATAGATCAGCTACCGCCAAAATCCCTCCGGGGTCAAACCCCTCAAAGGACAGTAGCTTACCATCTCTGCAAGGAGAGGGCTCTCAGGCGGGGCCCCAAACGAGAATGCCACTGTGCAGTGATCAGACCAAATGACCCAATTGGTCTTGAGGTTACTGACCTCAAGCCCCAGCGAGAAAACCAGGTCCAACATGTGGCCACCCTGGTGGATGGTGGAAGAAACTTCTTGCCACAGGTCCAGAGATGACATCATCTGGAGGAGGTTATAACTTAGCCTTGAAGATTCGTCGTCAGCCCAAACATTGAAGTCCCCCAGAATTAAACATCTGGGGGACTCCAACGTTTCACTGATGTCGAAATCGTCTACCTCCTGCAGGAATTCACCTCCCGCCCCAGGGGGATGGTAAATCAGGAGAATCCTGCAGCCTGCACCTGGAACCCCATGCATGGCCACACACTCAAAGGATTCCGGTTTTCCCACTGGGTGTACGATGAAGCCAAGTTCAGATCTAAAACAGATGGCCACTCCCCCGCCCCTAAGCTCCACTCTGGTGCAGTGCACTACTGAATACCTGGTGGGGAGGGGGGGACAGTAGCCTCTAAAACCGGACCAGCATCGTCACCAATCCTTGTCAGCACTTTTTTCTCAGCACTTGAATCAATGCTGTTCTTGTGTAATCCCCCTTAATCTAAATCCCCTGTTGACTCAATGTGTAAACTTTTATGTACTCGTTGCCCAGATATGTATTGTTCACCTTTATATACTCTGTAATTGTGATTTTCGAATGTTTGACTGTATCAGGCCAGACGTACTCCGTAACTTTCTTTGTTGTGTCTAAACTGGACGCTTGTGAAAATGGGAATTTTGCTCACATGCCTTTCCAGTATAACAAATAAACTGAAACTGAAATAAACTGGATGGACCAAAACAGTAAAATGTGGGCCACACAAGTTGTGTGCAGTCCAGCTGGACCAACCAGTCCTGTTTTCACCACTGTGGAACCGGTCTGGATTTCACCCGTACCCATTCTAGGATTCAAACCCAGGTCTGCTAGGTCCAGGTTCACAGCTCTCTAACCTCTCAGTTATTCCATCATCCATCAGTTCCCCATATTTTGAGGACCAGTGCTCCACATTTCGAGTGTCTGTGCGCAATGTTTTAAGTGAAACTGTTGCCCACATTTTGAAGGCTAGTGCCACACAGTTCGAAGACAAAAGGTAGAGAGGTGTATGCAGCAAGTTGAATTTTGGGTTAGGGTCTGATGGGTTAAGGAACACTGGGCCTCATATTTAAAGGTTAGTGCAGCCACTGATGAGTAACCGCAAGCTTTAACCTGGGTTTATGCCAGTGCTCCGGGGAGGGGGGGGCTATATTCAGAGGCCTACAGAGTGCTGTATATACTCAGCAGCATGGTCACACTTATCATACCACTGCAGCTATGCAAATGAGGGAGTCCCTCATGGATAATGGCACAGAGGGTATATTCAAAGGTTTGCAGTGACGCTAAACAGCCCCCAGACAGATGCTGTTTACTGCCGCCGAACACCCTATCTTTCGCAAAGTTAAAGCCTTGCCCCCCAAAAGCAGAATGGTTCTACTGCAGCCTCCCTCCTCTGATCACCCCCATATCGTGACTCAGGACCGATCCTTTGTGGTTAGTGGACCTCCCCTCCTGATCACCACTGGTCCCCTGTATAACACAATCCCAGGTGGGCTGGCACCCCCCACACCAAAGCCCCCCTCTGTGCACGAGTCACCTGCTGCGGACCCACGCCTCGCACCCCCTTCACCCAGGACACCACTCACAGGTTATAATAGTGGAGATCAGTTGCTGGCACAGCCCTCCGCTCACCTCCTTGGCTGGCCGCCATCTGACAGTCACAAAGCATGTCTCGCAAATGCACTCTGTGACTGCAAGACAGCGGCTGGCTGAGGTGAGCGGAGAGCTATACTGACCACCGATCTCCACTGTTATGACCAGTGAGTGGTGTCCTGGGTAGGGGATCTTCAGCAGGTGACTCAGGCATGGTGGGGGAGGGGCAATGACACATGGTGTGGGGACAGGGGTGCCAGCTTACCTGGGATTGTGTTATACAGGGGAACCGTAGTGATCGGGGGGGGGGTCCACTAGGCATCAGGAATCAGTCTTGCTGCATGATACACGGGCGATCATGAGGTGGGGTGGAACAGTAGACATCAAGGAATACCATCTCCTACACACCAGCATGGGTGCTAAGGGGGCTGCGTGGTATGCAAATGAGCCAGTAACAGACATGCAGTGCCTTGCATGCTCAAGCTGAATATGGCCCACAGGAGCCTTTGTGCTATCCTTTTTTGGGCAGGGCTATCTCCTGTGGGTCGCATGCAGCCTTGGTCTATGTCAGCTCAGCGCATGTCCATTTAGCACTGCGCCAACATGGCTCAATATCAGGATGTGCTGCGTTAGTGACTGACTCTGTATATGGAGCCCACTGAACTGTAATTTTTCAAGAGTGTAGCTTGAAACAAAGTTATGGTTTCATTAAACACATGGAGCCTCAAGATTACAGGCAAGCATTCCTCTTTCTGTTGACCAGCAGCAAAGAAACAATACAGTGCCAAACCCCAACACAGTAATATGGCTCTTACTAACAGTCCTACCGCCTACAACTCCCAGAGTCCTCTGCCCTTCCCGTTCCTCCAGGCATCTATAAAAGGCAAAAGTGCCAAACTGACTTCCTCTTCTTTGCAAATCTGTGGAAACAGGACCCTCCAACCCCACCCAAAACCAGAGTCCTCCATCACAACAACATGGAAATGGAACCAATAACTTGAACTGGAAAATGGAACCAAACCATGGGTCTCCACTTGGTCCAACATCAGCCCTTCCTGGTCCTTCTAGGTGGTAACTGCAAAAGCAAATAGGGAGGTTGAGGAAGGACTACAATTTTACGCCTCTGTGTGTTCATTAAAATCATAACTTTCTTTCGAGTTACACTCTTGGAAAATTACAATTTTACATCAACACATGGAAGCTTGTATTATAGGCATGTTCAAAGCCCCATGTGCGGTCATTAGGATGCCATAACATGGGCGACAGAACTAGTTCGCCTGTCATAGGGACGAATTGGATATGAACATACGAAATTTGCCAGCAGATAAAGGCCTAGAGGTCTATCAAGTCGGCACGAATGTGCAGCTAGCACCCCCTATTCTGCAGCTGCCCCTCCCTTCCACCCTTCCCCTTCATTAACCCTCCCCCTTGTCCTGTCCCATCCTCGTTTGAAGCAGTCCACTGTTCTACTGCATACCACTTCAGGAGGTAACGCATTCCACCCAGCCACCACCCTCTCTGTAAAAAAGTGTCTCCTCACCTCCCTCCTGAACCTTCCTCGCTCCAGTCTCATATCATGGCCCCTGGTGTCCCTCCCCTCCCTTACTTTGAACAGCCCCTCTGTACTGGTCTTGTTTATTCCTTTCATGTATTTAAAGGTTTCAATCATGTCACCCCTGTCTCTCCTCTCCTCCAGTGAGTACATGTTCAACTCCTTCAACCTCCTCTCGTATGATAAGTCCCCCAGCCCCTTGATCGTCTTTGTCGCTCTGCGCTGCACCCCCTCCAGTAACTTAATGTCCCTCTTCAGATACGGACGCCAGTGCTGCACGCAGTACTCCAGGTGTGGTCTAACTAATGACCTATACAATGACAGAATCACCTCCTCGAGGATATACCCCTTGCAATACAACCCAGCATTTTGTTGGCCTTTGCAGCTGCCTTCCTACATTGTGCCGAGTTGTTCATTGACCCTGTAATGAGCACACCCAGATCCTTCTCCTCCTCTGTCTGGGCTAGCTGCACTCCCCCTAGCTGGTAACTCCTCCTTGGGTTCTTCATCCCAAAATGCAGCACCTTGCACTATTTGGCATTAAAGCCCAGTTGCCAGGTGTCTGACCAGGTTTCAAGCTTTGCCAGATCATCCTGCAACCCTGCCATCCCCTAGGTCATCCACCACTCGCCTACCTTGGTATCATCAGCAAACAGACTGATCTTGCTCTTGATGTCCCATGATATGTCTGCAATGAATATCCCAAACAACACTGGTCCCAACACCGAGCCCTGTGGAACACCACTCGTCACTGCCCTTGGGTGTGAGCTCCCCACCCACCACCACCCTCTGTTGCCTTCCCTGCAGCCAGTTTCCTACCCATCTCACCAGCTTTGCACCGCCCCTGTGCCTACTAACTTCCTTCCCAGCCTTCCATGGCACTGGGTCAGATGCCTTACTGAAGTCCAGATACAGGACATCCACTGCATGGCCCCTGTCCAGTTGCCCTAGTTGCCCAGTCATAGGAACTCGACCAGGTTGGTTTGGCAGGATCTGCCACGTATGCAAGCCATGCTGTCTGCTGTCCTGTAGTCCTTTGGCCTCTGGGAGGGCCACCAGCCTCTCCTTCAGGATAGTCTCAATAGCTTACCCACGATGGATGTGAGGCTCACTGGTCTGTAGTTTCCGGTTCATCCTTGGAGCCACTCTTGTGGAGGGGCACCATGACCATCCTCCAGTCCTGAGGTACACACCCGAATGTAGTGAGGCATTAAATAGGTCTGCCAAAGGTCCTGCAGGACCTCTCCAGCTCTCTTCAGTACCCTGGGTGGATGCCATCTGGGCCTGGCGCCTTGTCCACCCTCAGTGCCTTCAAACCCTTTCGAACTCTGCTCTCCATGATTTCCCCATCTGTCACCACTTCCCACCCTGCTTCTGCCATTTCTCCCACCTTGAGTGTCACCCCCCTCTTCTCTTTAGTAAATACTGAGCAGAAGTACTCATTTAGTGCTTCCACCTTATCGCACCCTGCTTCCACCCAACCCCCCTCCTTTCTAATCCTTACTATGTGGTCCTTACAGCTCCTTTTCTCCCTGATGTACCTAAAGAAGTCCTTCTCCCCCTTCTTAATGCCTTGTGCCAGCCTGAGTTCTGTAGATGCTTTGGCTCCCCTTACTGCCCTTGTCACCTCCTTCGATTCTGTCAAGTACTCCTTCCTGTCCTCCCCCTCCCTGTTTTCTTGTACTTCCTAAAGGCAGCTCTTTTCCTCCTTATCTTTTCCATGACCTCCTTGCTCAACCAGATCGGTTTCTTAGCCCTAGCCTTCTTGCTCTGGGCTTTGCAGCAGGTTTTGGTTGCCTCCACTATCCCCAGCTTTATGAGCTCCCACCTCTGGTTAGTGTCCATACTAGATTGAATTCTGGCCAGGTACCTTTACCACTTCCCCCATCCTCCCAAAGTCGGCCCTCCTGAAGTCCAGCACTATTGTGCCAGATTCCACTCCTTCCTTGCCCATATCAATGTGAGCCATACTGAGTGGTGGTCACTCCCTGACAGCGGTTCCTCCACTATAAGTTCTCTCACAAAGTCCCCATTTGCCAGCACAAGGTCAAGGGTATTCCCTAACCTGGTTGGTTCACTGACCATTTGCAGCAGGAAGCTGTCCTGGAAGGCATCCAGCAGTACCTGCTCCCTTCTGTTCCTGGTTGTTGGGGTGCTCAGTCCACTCCTGGCATGTTGAAGTCCCCACAATCACCACACTACCCTTTCGCAGGTCCTCCTGATCTGTCCCGCTAGTTCCCTGTCTAACTCCTCCGTCTGAGATGGCGGCCTGTACACACCTCCCATTCTAAGAATCCTATTCTTGGAATCCTGGATTTGCATCCAAAGTGACTCCGTACTACCCTCCTCCCCTTCCTCCCTTACACACTTCAGTCCTTCCTTCACATATAGTGCCACCCCCTCCTTTCCCAATCACCCTGTCCCTACGAAATAACCTGTACCTTGGTACAGACAGGTCCCAGTCATTGTATTGGGTGGCCCATGTTTCCGTGATGGCTGCAATGTCCACCTCTCCCTCTGCCATGAGAACCTGTAATTCTGCAGTTTTCCTCCCAAGGCTCCTAGCATTAAGGGTAACCACCTTCCACCCTTCCCCCCTCCCCATCCTGCCCTCCTTTCCTAGCATCACCAACAGTACTTGCCATTTGTCCTTTGTCACTGTTATGGGGGTAAGCTCATATGATTTCCCAACCTGTGGTCTCTGCATATCTCTTCCCTAACTGCCACCCCCCACTCCTAGTTTAAATTCCCAACTTCCTCTATGTACTCCTCCATCCTCTGTTTCAACACTCTTTCCCTCCTCACTCAAGTGTAGTCTGTCCTTGGCATAGAGACTACTGTCCTCCCAGGTCCCTCCCAACCCCCAACAGCCCATCCCTTTAGCACAACACCAGGTTCTTAGCCATCCGTTAAATTCTCTATTCTCAGCTTCCTTGTTGTGCTTGCCTTTGCACCGAAGTATCTCTGAAAAGTTACTGATCTTCCTGCTCCCTCACATAATTGTGCTAGTTCCTCAAACCTCCTCTGGACTGTATCTACTGTCTTGTCAGCCAGGTCGTTTGTCCCAAGATGTATAATTAAATGAGGCTTGTCCCTACCCCTTCTAGCATATTTCAGAACAGACTGTCCCACCCTTTCCGCTGTCATTCCTGGCATTGCCTCCACCCAAATGCGACTATGCCTCTCCCCCTTGCTACCCCTGTGGCGTGCTGTGGCGCTCTGGATTTAGTGGTGCAAGGGTGTTGCCCCACATCTCTAAACACCTCGGATGTGGAGGTGATAATACTTAAGTTGGGGCGCAACCCCCACAAATGGCATATACTTGCCCCAGCATGCTGCGTGCTGTTGGGATGAGGGTGCACAATGGTCTGGCATGATGCTGGGTGGCGACATTGTGCTTGTGCTCTAGTGACGGTCGTTCTTTTTGCAGGTGCACCGGCATGGGTGAACCCTCCTGAATGCACTGCTGGCCATCGCCCTTCTAGTGGTGTGGGCTCTGAACATGGTCTTGTCAATCCCCGCCTCTGCCATGGTTCATCAGACTCACCTTGCAATAGTGGCCACTGCCACTGCTTTATGAGGTTCAGTCAGAGAGATCGGAACTTGATCCACATCCCCACAGAAGGGGGCTGTCTGACGAAGATATTCCAAGAGACAGGATACCACACACAGCTTGGGTTCTGACTCGAAACGTGGATAAGACACCCCTTGAGCTGCTATTTTCAACCATCCGGCAAAGGAAAAATAAAACTACAGAGCGATATGACATTCTAGAAATGTCCATGGTTCTAATGTTCAACACCCTCCTGATTGATGTCAAACAGAGCAGAAAGGCCAGTTTTCATGGAAAGTTGTTCTCAAGTTAAATCCCAGTTTGAGGACCTGGTCCTGAAGAATTGCAGAACCTTGTCCAGATCCCAGGTGCATCTGTACCTGAGTTGCAAGGGTCTAGACCATCTGATAGCTTTGAGAATTCCACAAATAAAGTGCACGTTGGCCTACAAACGTACTGTTCATAAGGATATGTGCCGCAAAGATGGCAGACCTCTCCCCACTTATAAATCTGTACACCTTACCTGAAACATACAGCTGGAGTGAAACCTTTACCCTCTCTGTCACTGGTGCTGAAAAGGTATCCAGGACCCTTCCACCACACCAGCTAGTCCACCAAGATCAGGCTGATGAATAAGCTTTTTTTGGTCCCTTTGGCCCAGGACTCTCTGAGAAGGTTGGCAACCCTACCGAAAGTCCTGGGGTAGCTCAGGTACCACTGAAAAAAAGCCAAGCCGCCAGCTGAAGCTTGTCTTCCAGGAGCAAAGAGTGCGAGTTGCTGTCCGCATCCAAAAGAAAGTCCTTCTCCAGGACAAAAAGGAGGGGAAGTTGTACCAAATGTTCCAGAAGGGATGGGAGCCAAGGTTGGGCTTGCCAAAATGGAGTGATCAACAAGACTGTGACTTATTGCCTCCTGATCTGTGCTACTGTTCTGCAGATCATGGAGAGTGGGGGACTGATGCAGCCCTTCAGATTGCTTCAGTCCTAGAGAAAGGCATCTGTGGCACTGGCTTCCATATTCGGTCTCCAACTCAAAAAAGATTGGGAGCTGAGCTGAGAGGCACAAGGTGAATAGATCCACTCCCAATGGACCCCACCAGGACTGCAAAAGCAGGAACAAATCCTTCCTAAAATGGAAGTCGCTGTAATCTTCCCAGGGAGCTGGAATTCCAGTTCACCACTGCATTGGAGAGGTCTGGGATATGCTGGGGCCCAGATCTGCAAGCTCTGGTTCAGACAGTAATGCCAGAATGTCTTGGCCACTATATTGAGATGGAAGGACTTTGGACCCTCCCAAACTTGTTCATGTAGCGCACTGCTGTCACATTGTCCATCTTCAAGAGAAGTACCAGGTCATTCCTGCATGTAGTAAAACTGTGAATCACAAACAATGCTGCCAGGAGTTTGAGCACACTGTTATGGGAGAAGGACTCCTCCTCTGACCACCTGCAGCCTGTGGAGGTGCCTTGGCACCAGGCTCCCCATCCATACAAACTGGCACCTGACTTTATCATGAGTTCTGGAAGAGTCTGGAAAATTACTGTCCCGTTCCTCATGTCCTTCTGGCAAATCCACCAGAGGATACTGTTGCAGGCTATTTGTGAGAGAAGCACTGGGGAGTCAAAGGAACCTGGGAGCCTTTAGGCTTCGATCTTGCACTGTTGCAGGGAGCGGTAATGGAGGGGAGCCAGGAATGTGGCTAGGCTTGATGAGGGCAGGACACTGGTAACTCTGGCTAGGGTCTGAATCATGGTTTGCTCCCTCTTGAAGAGCTTGCGTAACTCCTTCTTCATGCCCTTGACCTTGGCTAAGGGCAGTTTGAGACAGGCTTCTACTAAGTCCACCTGGAACCCCAAGAAGGAGATCATCTGGCTGGGGAACAGGATTGATTTGTCCCAGTTGATGACAAAGCTGAGACATTCCAGCAGGTAGATGGTTAGGTGGAAGTGCTACACTAGTGATGGAGCATCCTGATTGATAAGCAAGATGTCGTCCAGGTAAATTACAAGCCTGACACCCGCAACCCTGAGTCAGGCAACCACTGCACACAGAAGCTTCATGAGGCACCATGGGACTGAGGAGAGACTGAAAGGAAGGAAAGTGGATTGCCAGGTCACCCCTTCCCATGAGATTCTGATCCACCTCTGGTCATCCAAATGGATGGGAACTGTTAGGTGAGCATCTCTGAGGTCCAGTCGAACCAGCCAATCTCCTTTGAGGATGTCTCAGAGAAGATGAATAATCTCCATCTTGAAATGTCTGTAGACAACATGATGATTGAGGTCTTTTTTTTTTTTTCCTGACTCTTTTTCCCTCCGGTCACTGGAGTTGTGACCTCTCTCAGGCATCGTCCCGGTTCTCCCACCCAGGCTGAACCCCACCCCCCACTCTGGGTCCCCTCCCGGGTCTCCGCTACTGCCTACCTCTGCCTGGCGAGAGACTTCCCTGGCTTAGCCCCCAGGGCAGGGCCGCCACTCCTTTTGGTGCCCAAGACATCCAGTATCATCCAGGCTGAGAAGGCACGCAGAGGATCGGGACCCAGGTGGGCAGGGTCCAGCAGTAGGCATGGGGCCAAAGGCGGCGCCGTCACCTACCACATCTCTGGGTGTTTCCTTGTTCTTGGTGGTTCACCCCCCAGGCGGCATGAGCGTATAGTGACACCTGGGGGACCTGCTTGCTCCTGAGCACGCTCCTGCCGACGTCTGCCGTGTGCCACCTCCCCACTTGTGTGCAGGCTGCAGTGCATTGCCTCCCCCTCTGGGAGGCACTCAAGTGCTGAGCCCTGCAACCCTTCCTCCCCAGAAGAGAGTGAGCTGTCGGCAGATGCGCAAGCTTTCTCCTCCCCTGCTGATACCCAGTGGCCTGTGCTCGTTCCCGAACACGGGTCACCGGAATGGTGTGAGGTGTGACGTCTAGCGCCTCAACCCTCAGTGCCTCTGGGCGGCTCGATGATTGAGGTCTTGCAGATTGATGACTGGCCGATGACCTCTGGCCTTCTTAGGAACCAGGAAAATGGAATTGGTCCAGCCTTGAAGCCCCAGTGGGGCTCGAACTATGGCACCTCTGGAATAAAGGGAGTCCATTTCCTGGGGAAATCAGGGTCATTTCTTCTTTGAAGAAAGAAGAGGAATGACCTGGGGAGAAGGGTGCGATTTAAACTCAATCTGGTAGCCCTACACCGTGTTCAGAACCCATGCATCCTGCATGATAAGTTCCCGGTTGTGGAAGAAAACGTGCAGTCTGCTCACCAGTTGGAGCACTCCTAGGAAGAAAAGGAATTAAACGAGAGAGAGTTCAGGGGGTGGGGGTGTCCAGGGATCCCCCTGAGGGAGACCTACCTGATGGGGGGGTGGAGTTGGGTGAGGCAGAGCCCCTGCCCCCATGGAAGCATAGCATCTGCCTCTAAACCCACACACCTGCACCTGTTTCCCATAGGAGATCAACCTTACTGATTTTGGTATTTCTTGGTTTTTTGATTCCTATCTATACAAATGTTCTGTTGTGCACTCTTTTAACGTTGTATTGCTTTAATGCCAATCTCAATTTTCAAATTGCACTTATGCTTGTACAATATGCACTTTATACTGTCCACATTTGTACCTGTTAAGTATTCTTGCTGCTTAGTCTCTGCACTTTATCTGAATTATGTAGTGCACTGTACTGTTTCACTGTTTACTCCAGTAACCCTTCCCCTGGGTCACACCTGGAAACAAGCCTTGGCTCAGTATGCCTCTCCCAGTTACCAATTTTCAAATAAAACAAATAAATATAATCCCCAGTCTTGACCTGGATCCATAGCCAAAGGAGCTGTTGAACATGGATCCCTGGCGAAAGCCTTGGCTCTGGTCCCAGCCAAAAGAGCGGCCTCTGCCTCTTCTAGCCCTACCAAAAAGTGGATGCCCATCGCCCTAAAGGAAGACTGGATCTTCTTGATTCAAAAAACTTGTTGCCCAATTTGTTGAGCTCCTTCAGCAAGGGTTCACCAAATAACAAGCCATCTGCCTCCGGGTTTGCTTCTTTGAATGCCAGTTCTGAAGAGTCTGGGTGGAATTTCAAAAGGGCAGTCTTTCACTTTTCAGAGGAAAGGCTGTGTTTGCATTACCCAGAAAAAAACTCACACGTTAGACAACATCCTGTTGGCAATCTGGATCAATCGGGCTATCATTCATACGTGCCCTTTGGGTCACATTGCGAAATAGTGCCATGAGTCTCACAAGGTCCAGCAGTTTGTCTTGAACCACTTTAAAGCTTTTATCCAAGCCTTTCTTGGGTTCTTTGTCTCCCTTTCCCAGATAGGTGGAGAATCTTTTGTCAAACTCTGGTGCAGGGCAACCTTGAAAGGGAGGACGAGTCCAAGGCAGTTCCTCTGGAGCTTCCTCTAAGCCTTTCTGTCCAGAGGCTTGCACAGGCAGCTGACCAGAAAGTCTGTGACCCCAGGTAGAGGGGTCCATTCAAACAATGGGTCCCCGGGGCATCTGGATCAAAAGATGACTTTTTGGTCTCCTGGGAATCCTCTGTAGGCGATCCCGCAGGTACCCTCCTGGGGAGTTTGGAGGGATGGCCATCACTGCACAGGCATCTAGGGAGGGATCGGTCAGAATCCCCATCCGAATTCGACACCCAAGCAGAGGAGTCTAAAGTGTCCTTCCTGTACCCACCCCCTGATTTGGTGCCAGGGTGGGGCCTGTGGGAGCCAGCCTGAGGATGGGTTACATGTTTCCTTTTCTATGAGGCCTTCTTGGGGTATCTAAGGACTGTGGCTGCCCCTCCAGCCTTGTGAACCCTGTATTGGTAAACCCACAGGGCGCAGGGTCACTACCACCCTCGATGAGCTGGAGGATCTAGTGCACCTTAGAACCCTGCAGCCTTATTCAGGCTGTTGATTATGATCCATTCTGAGAGGGGAGGTGGTCCTTCCCTCAATGGGTAGCATCATGACCTGGTGGTGCTGGAGGTTGAGGCGCTGGTCGCTACACCTTGCGCCACACTTGCGACCCGGCTTCCAGAACACACCTGGGTCGCCGGGGGGTCAGCAGGGGGGAGAGAGAGAATCGAGAGTCTAGAGTACAGAAGGTTTGTCATCCGCCTGCTGACTGCCTCTGGCGGCGACTATGGGAGCAATCTGGGTTGGGAGAGCGTGCAGTACCCGCACTTGCGTCGGTAGGGAGATGGGCAAGGAGAAAAAGGAGGAAAAATAGCCTGGCAGGCTCCGTGATGGTCCGCCACATCCCAAGGGCTGTCCCCAGCTTCTGGATTGGATCTCGGGGGAGGGGGAGTCAGCAGCCTCCTCCCTGGCCCTGCTGCAGGGGAATTCCGGGGACCAGCAGGAACGGCGGGGCCGGAAAGTGACTCCCGCTGTCAGTATGGCCATAGCTGCCTGCCTGGGCTTCAGGTGGAAAAAAATAATAATTAGAAAAAATGGCAGCATCAGTGGCAGAAACCCAACTAGGAGGGTCTAGGGCAGAACCAGTAAGGGACCACCTGCTCTTGTGGTCCTCTCAAGTCACCTCTTCCACTCAGGGAGGCACTTCTAACCCAGGGGGGGAGGCCAAGATCGTGACCTTCCCCCACAGGACAGAATTAAAACAGATTTTTGCTTCACCTGGGAGTGGTGCACATACCTGTGTGCTGCTAGGGCCTTCTCCTGTTCAGCTACCAGGCAGTCCTCGCCCCCAAACATGTCCTTGTACCAGGATCTTTTCTTGATCCTCGAGGTAATGGTCTTCATTTTGAGTGAGCTCCTCCTGAAACTGCTTCATCAATTAGAGCCACTAGACACTCAGTGGCAATAGCAGGGCCCTCACTGGCCTCAGCGAGAAGTGAGATAATGTGCACCATCAAGAGTAGGGCAGGCCGCAAACACAGCAGCTGCACTGTCCTCAGCTTTTGTGGTCAGCAGCAAAGAATAAGATAGTTTGGGGCCTTTGCCTTTTGTAGGTACCTGGAGGGGTAGAAGACTCTGGGAGTTTTAGGCAGTATGGCTGTTAGTAAGGGCCGTATTGGTGTTTTTTTGCTGTATTGTTTCTTTGTTGCTGGTCAACAGGAGTCACTAGATAGCCTGGTACCTTTCCTTGGACCAACATATGTCTTGAATAAAGTCTGTACAGTACACAAGCTTTTGGGGTCCCACAGGTCCGTTCTTCAGGTGTAGACCATCTTAGCACAAGACATATGTTGATCCAGTTAAAGGTATCAAACGATCCAGTGACTCCTGATTTCCAAGGACCAATACAGCTATAACCCATTTTTAGGCAGTATAGCTTACTGGTTAAGGGCACTGAGCTGCAAAGCTGGAGACCTTGCATAATGTGTGACCCTGAGCAAGTTACTTAAAGAGCAGCTGACACCTTCAGGAGAACTTTACCAAAGTATAATATGTAGACAAAGTTCAGCATGCGTCTCACATTAGTTCAGTATTTCTCCTCCCTATTATTTATTACTAAGGTCATTTGTATGAAAACAAGATCTTTGCTCTTGAATATTTCTTCTGCTCTTACTTTGGGAGGCTCTTGCAGCAGGTAATTTTACTTACTGAAATGTTTCACCAGGAAGGCACACTGAACAACAAGTTGCATGTCCCCCGGTGCAACCTGGGTGGTAGGGGAACACGAAGATAGTTTACAGAGATTTGGTACACAATATAAATTTACAGCAGATTATATTCAAGTAATTTGAGTAGACTGTACAGGAGTAATGAAATAGCGGGATGCTAACAGTTTTGAACTAGATAGATACTACGCCAACACGTTTGGACTAGATAGCTACAACAACACAAAATAACATTTAGGCATGCACTAAATGACACATAACTCTGTAGCTAGAAAATGGCTGAATAGAATTGTTGAAGTTTGATCTAGGGAAGTTAGTGAGGAGTAAACACAGGCAGAACAGGTTGGCTAAGGTATAACAGAAGTGCAAGTTAACTACAAGTGCAGTAGAGATTAGGGGTCAGCTATAGCTAGGGCTACATATAGGGGAGAAGGGAAGGTGAGAGGTAGGTATGTCGGTAGGCAGAGAAGCAAGGGGGATGGAAGGAGGAGGCGAAGGAAGAGGAAGGAGGAGAAAAGTGGAGGAGGGAGGACCCTGCCTGCACAAGGCAGGAGTCAAGCACGATAGGAAGGGAGCAGGTTGTGGCAGCGAGAGGTAGAGTACGATAGGAGGGAAGCAGGTTGTAGGCAGCGAGGGGAATAGGCTTTGGGAGAACAGAAGAGAGGGTGAAGGTGAAGGTGAGAGAGAAGAGAGGCCGAATCCCAGCCCTTCGGGATGTGGAGGGAGGAGTTGGGTTAATGGTGTAAGAATAGGGTAGGGACAGGCCCTTGGTACAACTTTGGATGACTGAGAAATCACATTAAGAGAACAATGGAAGGTCGGAAGGGAGGGAATCGGGGGAAGGGAAGGAATGCTGTTTTTTAGGTGAGTGGGAGGTGGAGTTACAGCAGGGGCATTGCATGGGTACTGAAGAGGGCTGGGGTTTGTCAGGGGCTTAGAGGGGAGTTAGGGAGGGTCGTAGCAAGAACAGCTAGATGCAAGGACATTTTTGAGGGCAGAGCTGATGGAGTAGTAGGAGGATGAGTGATGAATTTGAGGGGGGAGGGAATTCCACATTTGTGGGAGGCAGTGGGAGTAACTGGATTGGCCGATGAGAGTGGCTCTGCGGGGGCCACCACAGTACAGGAGTCGGATGGTCTTTGGGAGTGAGAGGGAGGTGTTATAAATGAGGGGGAGAGGTAGGAAGGGAGTTCACCCAGCCAGTGTTTGGAGGTGAATTTAACGGGAAGGATAGGGCATGATAGAGATCACAGTGGTGGGTGCGAGAGGGAGCGTCAAGGGAAAACTGCAGAAGGAATTGAAGAGGGTATCCAATCTGGCCAGGGAGGACTTGGGAACAGCAGTAATAACCATTAGGACTGAGCCGCCAGGCGCTAGGACCAGATGTAAAACTTTAGCCAGAAGTGCCAGGTGGGGACCTCCCACCCGACATCATGTGACGGATGTCAGCGTGACCCTATATAGTGGGCGGTCCCCACACCCTCGCCCTCCAGTTCTTTCCTGCCGTCGATCTGTGTATGTCGGACCTCACAGAGGAACACTGCTTCAGTCGACTGCCATTTTGGATGAATATTTAATCTTTTTTCTCCATTTTTTTCTTATTTTCTGATCAAAATTAGTGTTCTTACCCCACAAGTCCTTTAGCATCAGTAACTTTTTTGCTTACTGATGCTAAATGACCCCTTGGAAGAAAGAAGATTACTGCAGTGAGCAATTTTTTCTTTTTGTGCATGTCTTCTCCGACGTCTTCCGAGTCGCATAAAAACAAGTGCAATCCCTGTACCTTGCAACTCCAGCATAAGATGGCCACTTTCTCTGCTTTTTCTGCCTGGGACCAGAGCACAAGACCGAGGACTGTGTAGCCTGTCAAAGCTTCAACCAGGTCACATGTAAACACCGCCAACAGGCCCTGGAAGCCCATGTTTTAAAGCTTAAGATGGCTTCCATGGAGAAAGAGTTGCAGAAGCTGCAAGGTTCATCTTCTTCACCGGGAGGTTCTTCATATTCCACAAGGCCCAAAAAGAAGAAGAAGAAGAAGGACAAGGAGAAGCACTGGGACCAGAATTGGTCTCCCTCCCACCAGTGTCTCCCCTCGGGAACCACGGGCGTCAAGCAGCCTTCCTCTAGCAAAGGTAGTGCCCCTCCAGCCAAGCCTGCTTCTACTTCGGTGAAGCAGCCCTTGGTTCCCCCACCTGAGCTGGTCACAGTTCAGGTTGGCGCCTCTGGATCTCCTGAGGCTCCTGCCACTCTTAGGCTCATGAAAGCCCAGGGGTCTAAGCTTGATGGCGCAGCTGATAAGTCGCTCTTCAGCCCCTCTGATGAGCACCCAGCCCTGGATGATAAGTCAGTTATCGGCTCCCCCGACTGCCGAGCCACAGCCAATGAGCCAGCTGCTGGCCCCTCCAGCAACCACCCAGCCACAGCTGATAAGTTGGCTGCCAGCTCCCCCAGTGATAGCCCAGCTAAGGCGCTTTCATCAGACTCTGATAACAGGCCCAACGTCAGTCTCCAGGACCAGTGCCCGCTGCCGCTAGGGTCGCAGTCTTCCCCAGAGGGATTTCCCTCTCTGGAGCCTCCATCTCCGCCTCCTCCGGTGGAACCTTCGGCCTCCCCTATTGCTCAGGAGCCAGCGGAGGAGGAGCATCCACCCATCAACACCATCCGAGTGCCGACGCCGCAGCACGCATGCTGGACCTCCATCCAAAGCTTCCGGCTCAGATGCCTCAGGATCTCTCATCTGGGCCATCTGCTCCTCCCCACACCCCAGTGGGACCCCCTGTCCCTTCCTGGACAACCCCCACTGGGTCTACCACCAGATCTGACTATTCCAGGCCCTTTAAATGTTCCTTCAGGGCCACTGTCAGGTCCCTTGGCACCTCCATCGGGTCCTTCACCAGGCCTTCCGACGCCAGATTACCCAGCACCTCATTATCCCTTTCCCAGGTATCCAACGCCAAGTTACTTGATGCCAGGCTACCCGATGCCACAGTTTCCAATGCCCAGCTACCCAACACTGGGCTATCCTATGGTGGGCTATCAGACACCGGGTTACCAATGCCGGGATACCCGCCCTTGTACCAGCCTCCTCTGCCACAGAGCTGAGGTAACTTTTCCAGTCTTGGTGGCATGAAGCCAGGACCCAATTCATGATGGAATTGGACCATCGCCAGCTGGTTGCTGCCTTGACGCTGGCCCATTCCATTCCATTCCCAGGTCTGCCACCCCAGTGGAGTCTCGACCCTCTCTGTCAGGACTGATGTTGGGCTGTGTCATGGTTACGGAGCATGGTGGAGGGGCCCCTGTTCTTCAGAAGGAGATCCCTCTTCCAAGGGCCTTGTCCCCAGACAGGAGCTCATCCTCAGACTCGGAATCTGACTCTTCCTCTTCAGCCTCGGGTTACGAGACCCCTACCCCGGAGGAGCCTGTGCTCAAAGAATCTCCCAAATCTCCTTCTGAGAACCCTTCCTTCATGGAACTCCTCAGAAAGATCCAGGAGGCCAATGGATGGACAACCGATTATCACGACCCAAAGCACAAAAGACTGGCAGAGCAGCTGGACATGCCAGATTTAACTCCTCTCCTTATCCTTCCATGGACAGGCCCTCATGAAAACCTGTCATCTACATCTGGCAACAGCCTTAGTCAGTAGCAGGTGTTCCCAAAAAGGCTGACAGGCTGCATCAGCTCCAGAGGGCAAGGACCACCTCAGTACCTACCCTAAGGACAACTCGGTGGTCATTAACACGGCCCATGACTGTTCAGCAAAACCCAAACACACGAGCCACTCTCCTCCAGATAAGAAGTTGAGTCAGTTGGACCAGTTCAGATGAAAGTTTTATTCATCTTCTACTTTGGCCCTTAGGGCCCTGAACTATGCGTCATGGTCGTCTATCAAAGGACCATTCTAGGCCAACTTAAAGCTGACATTGACTCTCTACCAGATTCTGAGACAAATTTGAAAATTGCTCAGATGGTCCAGACAGCAGAGGTCTCTTACCGCCATGCTCTTCAGGCGACTTATGATGCCATGGACGCCTTGGCCAGGGCACTGCTACAGCTGTTTGTCTGTGTTGATACTCCTGGTTGCAGGTCTCGGGGCTCGCACAGGTGGTTCAGACTGCCATCCAGGATGCCCCTTTTCAGGGGTCAGTCCTATTTGGGGGCAACGCTAAGGACATCATTACTAGAACTTCTTAAAAACTGAGATGACCCACAACCTCTAAAAATTAGCCGGACACCACGGCTAGTAGAAAACATTATCAAAACGCTTTAATCCATAAAAAGCAGGTACACCAGACACCTGTACCTGCTTTTATGGATTAAAGCATTTTGATTCTTTCTTCAAGCTCTGGTGCCCGCAAATTTTTGGGGTTCGTAGGCTGCCTCAGTTTTTAAAAAGTTCCAGTTTATATTGATTATTGGCGAGCACCACATACCCTGTGCGCATTTGTTTTGTGGTAAACAGACATCATTACTAGTCTGCAGGACAGTGGCAAAGCTTTATGCTCTGTGCAGACTATGCATCACTCCAGTTCTAAACCCAAGTGACCTTTTCATCACCAACAGTGGCACCAATCCAAACAGCAGCCTGCCAGACATCAGAACAAACGTCGGGCTACCTCAGCAGTCACCACTCCCCCGGCAAAGTCCCAGCGGGCCTCTGGTGGAGCTCTCCCCAAGCCCCCCACAGCCTCCTGACTCATGGCAGTGCCCCTCACTTCCATTACTAGCTTCAGAGGAACCCGTAGAGGGTAGATTTGCCAACCACCTGCTGGGTTGGGCGGCCATCATGAGGGCTCTTGGGTCCTCCAATTGATAGCTCACAGTCACACAACAGAGTTTCTAGAGAGACCAGCAAACCATTCTCCAGGTCACTCTCATTATCCAAATAGCCACATTCCTCTTATTAGGGTGGAAATCGAGGCTCTTCTGTGCAAATCCACCATAGCGCCTGTTCCTCAGGCCCAGGTAGACAGGGGGATATTACTCCCACTTCTTCCTGGTTCCCAAAAAGACTGGAAATCTTCGGCCAGTCCAGGAGCTAAGCACACTCAATCTGTACGTTGAGTACAAAAGATTCTGCATGCTTACTCTTCCAGGTCTCTTGCCACTGCTCCACCAGGGACAGTCTCTGTGCGCTGGATATGCAGGATGCTTACCTGCATATCCCAGTCTTCCACTCCCACTTCTTCAAATTCGCCTTTCAGGGGGAGCATTACCAGTTCAGAGCTCTTCCCTTTGGCCTTTCCTTGGCACCCAGGGCTTTTACCAAGTGCCTAGCGGTAGTGGCTGTGGTTTTACGCCATCAGGGTCTTTTTGTGTTTCCCTACCTCAATGACCAGCTCCTTTCAGCTCTGTCAAGGGACGGCCTGCTGAACTCCCTATCAACAACCCTGGCCCTTTTTCGCCAGTAGGGTATCATGGTGAACAACTCCAAGTCTCTGCTTACCCCTTCTCAGTGCCCCCAATTTATTAGAATTATGCTGAACACAGCTCAGGGCAAGGCTTTCCTCTCACTGAACAGAGCGGAACCCTTGTAACAGCAGGCCAAACAGGTGGCATCCGGTCACTGAACTTCGGCCTGGTTGGTTTTATGCCTCCTGGACTTTATGGCAGTGGCTATCCTCACTGTACCCCTAGCCAGGCTCCACATGTGGATCACGCAGTGGCCACTACAGGTCCAGTGGGATCAGAGGTCAGATAACCTAGATCACAGAGTCCTCATGTCCAGTTCCATGAGGCAGGATCTCTTATAGTGGCAGGATCTCTACAATCTCTGCCAGGGGGTTCCTTTTCTGCCTCTCACTCCAGTCCAGACCCTGACCACTGATGCTGCCAGCCAGGGCTGGGGCACTCATCTGGGAGACCGCAGAACCCAAGGATCCTGGTCTCAGCGGAAGCTCTCCCTGCACATCAGTGTGCAGGAAATATGAGCTGTACTGTACAACCTTCAGGCCTTCCAGCCCTTTCTCCTCCCAGGTCGACTTCTTGTTCAGACGGACAATATGTGTGTGGTGTGGTACCTGAACAAACAGGGATGAACGTGGTTGTATCCCCTATGCAGGGAAGCAATGCACGTTTGGTACTGGGCAGTCCAGCACAATCTCCAGCTGATGGCAGTGCACGGCCCAGGAGTCCAAAATGTCCTAGCAGACAGTCTCAGCCACATGCAGGCAAAGGCACACAAGGGGGAATTGCGGCGGTCAATGGTCGAAGACATCTTTGATCTGTGGGGTCGCTCAGACCTGGACCTGTTCGCCTCCCCATACAATGCAAAACTACCCAGTTTCTACTCGCTCGTTCCCGGGCATGGTGTTTTCTGACATGACACTCTGTCTCTTTGTTGGACTGGGAGGTTCCTCTATGCCTTTCCTCCCTTCCTGCTATTATAGAGGGTACTTCTGAAACTGCAGTCAGAAGGGCCCATATGATTCTGGTAGCCCCTTACAGGCCTTGTCAAATTTGGTTCCCTCTGCTCCAGCAATTGGCAGTGGAACCTCCGGTTCCCCTTCCCCCCAGAAGCAGGGCAAGCTGGTCCATCTGGGCCTAAAGTCCCTTCACGTGTGGCACCTTCTGACATAGCTTCTTCATGCTATGGGGTTTCTGCCAGAGTCACGCAGGTTCTTATGGAGGCCAGAAAGCCATCCACACAAACCACCTATATGATGAAGTGGAAAAGGTTTTCCATCTGGGCAACTTCCGAAGGTTGGGATCCTTTTTCCTGCCTGGTTCCTCAGGTCATGGAGTACCTACTTCACCTCTCAGACCTTGGGATAAGCTATTCCTCGCTGAAGGTCCATTTGTCGTCCATTTCCGCCTACCACGTTCCGGTGGATGGCAAAACCATGTCACAATTGGAGGTTTCCAAAACTTTTCTGAAAGGAATACTCCACTTGAAACCCCCAGTTTGGAACCCTGTTCCGCTGTGGGGCCTGAACTTTTTTCTTGAGAAACTCACTTTGCCTCCCTCTGAACTGGCCTCAAGTTGTGCCCTGCGTGATCTTTCCTGGAAAGCGCTGTTTTTAGTTGCTATTACTTCTGCTTGAAGGATTTCTGAGCTTCAGGCCCTGATGTGGACGGAGCCTTTTTTGATTTTTCCCAGAGACCGGGTGGCTCTGTGTGCAAATCCTCAGTTTTTACCCAAGGTGGTTTCTGAGTTTATTTTGAATCAGACCATACACTTGCCAGTGTATTACCCCGAGCATTCCAGTCAGGGGGAGGCAATCCTACATACTTTGGACGTGCACAGAATTTTGTGTTACTACACCAGTCGGACGAAGTCAGTCCAAAAAACGGATCAGTTGATTGTTTCCTTTGCACCCCAAAAGAGAGGGCATTGCAGTTTCTAAACAGTGTTTGTCCAAAGGGATGGCTAACTGAATTTTATTTTATCAGATGTATTTCAAGCCCCTTCCGGGGGAAGTCAAGGGACACCAACAAGAGGCATAGCTGTATCTACAGCTTGTTTCAGGAATGTTTTCAGCTGCAGACATTTGTGCAGCTGCTACTTGGAGCTCTGTCCACACCTTCACTAAACATTATAGTCTGGATATTGTCTCTAGGCGCAGGGCCGGTTTTAGACTAGCTGTCCTCTAGGGCCTACTTTCTTAAACCCCTGCCTAATGCAGACCTTTTTCCTACCTCCCGTGTTCAGTCTTTGTCCGAATTACACTGCTTGGGACTCACTCCTAATGGTTATTACGTACTGCAAGAGCCCGCTCGAACTAAGATGGTACAGTTGCGTAAGAACTTACCGTAAAGGTAGATCTTCGAGAGAGACTCTTGCAGTAGGTACCATTTTCCCTCCCACCTTCTGTTTCCACTTTTCCTTTCTACACAGCCTTTCTTAAGCTCCAGGAGTGCACTCCTTCTCCTATCGCACCTTCTTAGGTCTTCAGCAGAGAACTGGAGGGTGGGCGTGGGGACCACCCACTATATAGGGTCACGCTGATGTCCGTCACATGGGTGGTCCCCGCCTGACACTGCTAGCTAACGTTTTCCATGTGGTCCTAGCACCTGAAGGCTCAGTCCTAATTGTTATTACCAACTGCAAGAGCCTCTCTTGAAGATCTACTGTTACAGTAAGTTCTTATGTAACCACTTTCTTGTTGTTTTCTCCCTACCCGGGGTAATTATGCATTCCTTATGACATCACAGTTACTCCCATGGCAACATACTGTGTTTCACAACAGAGGATCATGACTTGAAGTAGGGAGTAAGTTGTAGAGGCAGATGAACGCTAAGGGATAAAGATCATGTATTCATGCAAATGTTATTAATAAACAACGGGTATGTAAGCAATAAGGCATGATGGGGTGTGCGTGGAACACATTTTACCACACAGCCAGGGGCATAATAAGGCACAAGGCCGAAGGCCGAGTGACTTTAGCCACTAGCCATGTGGTAAAATGTGTTCCACGCACATCCCATCATTCCTTATTGCGCTTATAAAACAGGCTCCTTTTTTAAAACTTTTTACAGTTGGGAAAAGCATGTTTATATGTAGAAACAATAGATTTACTTGTGTACATTTATGATAAAATAGTCCTTCCACCGACTAAAAATGATGTCATTGATGATGGCATCAGTGTATTATTGCCTACTTTCTTCTTCCTGTTTTTTTCCCACATTCAAGATATGGAATGTTTACCATGGAATACATGGATTCAAAATTCTGCTCGGTTCCATTGGCAGAATGTTTCTCTCCTAACACTCTGCATACACAGACAACAAAGGCCTTTGTTACAGCCAGAGACTCAATTATCTCACTGATAGAAGGGGGATTTTTCACTGTCAGCAAAGAAACAGTTGTAGGGAAAACTATAAACAATACTTATTGTTTCTAATTTGTTTATGTACATAAGGAAATAGTGATAACCAAGGTAACTACAGTTAATTTGTTTTATTTTTTATTTAAGGTAGTTTTATTTTTAGGGCCCAGATGAAGTTTTTTTTACAGTGTAAAGGTAGCAGCCATGTTTGTGGTGGATGATCAATTCTGGCTGTAGGGGGGCTAACTGAAATGCCTGTGTTCCAAATGCCCACTGATCTGGTTTCCAGAATCTTCACAGTCCTTTTTTTTAACCATGTGTAAACCATATTTTACACATAAATAACAGCCAATCAGATTCCATGATTTTACCCTGCCATTTTATAAGATAAATATATACAATATATATGGAATACAAGCCGAATTGTACCTAACTGTTTTTCAACGATTTGAGGCGTCAGCAGCTCTTTCTCTGCCTTCTGCCCTCAGGTCGCAGGTGGAAACAAGATCTGCTTAGTGTGCCTATCCGGGTTAAATAATTTCCCCTCCCCCTTTCAAACCTCTTTTTACTGACAGCTAGTCGACTAAAGAGGAGTGCTTGCCTGTAATACAAGCCTCCTTGTAACATGGTATAAAAAAGTAAAACAAAATGAAGCACTCAGATGCAAACACACCATGTGGTACAACAGAAACCATGGTCTAATACCACAGTAGATCATGGTAGCGAGTAGGGGCGCGGAAAAATAATTATACAATGGGCATAAAAATGAAGCACAAATCCTCTAATCTCATTGGCTACCTGGCACACCTCTCCCGTTGTAAAAGCTACAATAACCACACGGGAAGAGGTGCCAGCCACCAGTAAGCCGCATCAAGGGCCCCCCTGAAATCAATGCAACCATCATAAACACAAACCCGGCAAAAACACCGACAGTCACAGGGCAAAACCCCCACAAAGCCACGATGTTGCCGTCGGAGTAAACAATATGAAAAATCCCGCAAGTTTCAAAAATGTAATTCAGCTATGAATAAAAAAAAAAAATACTCCAAATCACAGGAAATTCAATTTTTTTTCTTTTCTGGTTTTCGGGGGGAAAAAAAGAAACATGTTGCTCTTTCCTCGGGCTCTCTCTTTCCGTTTCACTTTCAGAACCCTGTTCTTACAGTTTATCAGCGACACTGTAAAAAACATCCCACAACAAAATTACCTCTCTTTGTTTTTGCTCCATTTAAATATGCACTAGTACAGCTTACATTGCTGGACTCCGGACCCGCGGTTTCCTCGAGCCTCTGTTTTCCCCAAACTGTAACCATTAAGGGTATCTCCTCGACCGCTTGCTGGCTCCTCTGCACATGCGCATACCTACCAACAAAGCACTATTTTTCCAAGTGTGACAACAAATCTAATGAAAACTAATAAAACATCTAAACCAACTTAGTTTTTTCTTATTTTTTCACACACAAACTATACAGATGTCCATTGTATAATTGCAATATGCCACTCGAGAATGTTGGTGATGCCAGGATTTACCCATGCCCTGGGGTGTTTTGGCCACTTGGCTGCGCCTCATGGCCAAACAACACCCCAGGGCATGGGTAAATCCTGGCATCACCAACACTCTCTCGTGGTATATTGCTTAATTATACAATGGGCATTAAAATCAGACACAAATCCTGCAATTTCATTGGTTACCTGGCACTCCTCTCCCATTGTAAAAGCTACAATCACCCCACGGGAAGAGGTGCCAGTCGCCAGTAAGCCGCATCAAGGGCCCCCCTGAAATCACTGCGACCATTTGGAACACAAACCCGGCAAAAACACAAGACAGTTGCAGGGCAAAACCTCCACAAAGCCACGATGTTGACATCCGAGTAAACAATATGAAAAATACCACAAGTTTCAAAAAAAATGTAATTCAGCTATGAATTCAACATAAAAAAAACTCTAGTCACAGGAAATTATTTTTTTTTCTGGCTTTTGAAAAAAAAAATTGCTGTTCCCCAGGCTCTCTCTTTCCGTTTCACTTTCAGAAACCTGCTTTTACAGTTTGTCAGCCACACTGTAGAAAACATCCCACAACAAAATTACCTCGCTTCGTTTTTGCTCCCTTTAAATATGCACTACAGCTTACATGACTGGTCTCACACCCGCGGTTTCCTCGAGTCTCGGTTTTCCCCAAACCGTAACCATTAAGGGTTATCTCCTTGCCTGCTTGCTGACACCACTGCACATGCGCGTACCTACCAACAAAGCACTATTTTACGAAGTGTAACAACAAATCTAATAAAAACTAATAAAACATTTAACCAGCTATTTTTTTGTTAAGTTTTCACACACAAAATATACAGATGTCCATTGTATAATCGCAATATGCCACTCGAGAATGTTGGTGATGCCAACTTGGCTGTGCCTCGTAGCCAAACAACACCCCAGGGCGTGAGTAAATCCTGGCACCACCAACACCCTCTCGTGGTATATTGCTTAATTAGACCACACTTTGTATGCTGTTGGTGCTGAACAGCATTGGTGAGGAGCGAGCACCGTCTACACAGTGCAGCATAGAAAATGCTGTTTTCTGTCGCCTCCTAGTGGCAAGCGAGTAACCCATGTCAGAGAACTTGCAGACTGGTAGAGGTACAGTAGGAAAGTCCAAAACGAAAAGAAACGTGTAAATAGTAGCACAGGAGCGTGGGTCAGAAATTTTTTTTACCAGAAGTAATGGCAGACAGAGCAGCCTGTGTGAGTAGAACAGTTGTCAGAAGAGAATCAGTGCAGTAATGTAAAGATGCTTATAAAATGGGCATGAAAAAATAAGCTCAGTGATTGGCTAGAAAACCAGTGTAATATCTGTATTACACATAAAATAAAAAAAGTACAGGCAAAGATATCAATGCCCCTAAATGGAATGTTCATAGCTAGGCATGGAACGTTCCCTTTTCAAAAACCGCCACTGTTTTTAGTCTCGGTAAGTGAGGGAGTGAATGTCTTGGAAGTTGACCGACTGATGCCAACGACTCGGCTACTCTGCCAATCACTGAGCTTTTTTTTTGTGCACATTTTATAAATTTGTTTACTGACTGAAAGGTCAGAGATAAATTAATCAGTCCCGTAAACAGCGACACTGCAGCAACTCCCCCTCCCCAATGAGCTTCTTTCTCTACCAAAAGTGTTGGCTACTCACCAGCACTGTGAAGAGCAGCATTTTCACCATCCACCTCCCGTTCTAGTGCCGCTGCCTAAAAGGAGCCATAATATTGCTGCCACGTCTGAATGGGGGGACTGTTTAACCAGGAAAAGGCACAGTAAGCCGGAGCTTGTTTCCAGGTGCGACCTGGGAGAACAAGGAAGTCAAGTGACTTGCTCAGGGTCACACAGTATGCAAGTGGAAGCTGTGGGATTCAAACCCAGGTCTGGTCTGCTGGATGTCACCAGATTTGCAGCTTAGAGCCTTAGACAACTGCGCTATACTGCCGGGCCGCTGGCACGTGATGATGGGAAACTCGCTACCGAACGAACTACAGCGCCCAGAATACCCAACGGGTATTCAGGATGAGAGGTAATTACAAGTTAAACAGCATGCAAGGCAATTATTATGGAGGTACAGTTTCACAACCTGTCGGGGAGAACCTGTTACTTCCTCTCCTGATCACACTTGTTCTCTCGATCGGGGCGCAACAACAGTACAAATGTTAATGTGTCAGAAGACAATTATGTCATCCCCTAGTAGGCGGAAGGACTATTTTATCTCAAATTAACACAATGATTTCATTTTTTTTTCAGTTTAGTAATATTTTTAAGGTGACAAAAATATTTAAAAAAGAGAACCATTTTATAAGCGCAATAAAACATGACAGGGTGGGTGTTGAACAGATATTACCGCACTTCCAGGGGCTGAAGACACTCGGCTGGTGGCCTCATGCCTTACTACACCCCTGGGCGTGCGGTAATATCTGTTCAACACACACCCTGTCGTGTCTTATTGCTTACATAGTAGGAGGTGCCTGTAATCGGTGAAGTAGTGTGAGGTGCATGAGAAGTGTCCGCATGGCATAGCTGTAGCGCTCTCTGTATCACATCACATCACGCAATGTGGACAAATACCCATAGTGCAGCAGCAACGAACACGAGAAATGTTAGACAACGGAGCTGAAAGGAAGACAAAAAGACAGATAGAAAGAAAATTGTGTACAGCAAGCAATGTGAATGTCCGGGCTGCATATTTTAACCAGTTCCTATATATGTGCAGAAAAGCACATCAGTACATGACTAGATGGCGAATGTTGAACGTGCACGCGGACGTTTTTAACTGTACAGAAGCTTACAGAGACAGTAGTGAGACACAGAAAAGTGCTATTTTGACAGCAGTTACTTATTCATAACATTGTTGTCTTATAAGAATAAAGAGTAACCTAGTAAATTCCTAGCTGCCTATCCGGGTTAAATAATTTCCC
Source organism: Neoceratodus forsteri (assembly GCA_016271365.2). NCBI lineage: Eukaryota > Metazoa > Chordata > Ceratodontiformes > Ceratodontidae > Neoceratodus > Neoceratodus forsteri. The sequence continues at coordinate 247,791,914 of JADMNL010000024.1, read as the reverse complement.
CTCTCCCTTTCAAACCTCTTTTTACTGACAGCTAGTCGACTAAAGAGTAGTGCTTGCCTGTAATACAAGCCTCCATGTGTTGCCCTAAAATTTTGGACAAGCACCTCAAAGTTCAGGGCATGCATGCAAAAAATTCAGTAGTGCAAGTGGTAGACAAAAAGTACAGGAACTCACGTACTGGCAATTATGAAATGCAGAATGAAGATCCTCAATCTAAAGGATAACGGTGTCAAGACACAACTACCTAATTAGACAGTAGTAGATTCAGTTAGATATATTGAAGTATTTCTAGGAAAATAGCATTATTGTACAAGTCAAATGTTGTTATGGAAACCCCGATTGCAGATCACAAGTCCAGAAACTGACACTATGTTGCTAGTTGAAGAATTTCAGTGTCAGGGGGAAGAAGTACAGGAACTCAGTTCCTGTAGGGTAACCACCTGTCCCTATTTTCGCAGGACAGTCCTGACTTGGGCAGCTGTGTCCTGCAATAAAACATGAAAAATACTACATGTCCTGACATTATAATAGAAAAACAATTGTCTGACTTTCCTCTAAATGCTGCAAAACAAATATAATACCTTAATTAAAATACCTTAAAATGATAAGAAACACTAGAAACAGCTAAAAAACTACAGCACTTAGTCTTAATTCTGATTATTTAGAGAAAACAAGTCTGTTGCATTGGTCAAGATTACACATTGTCCAGCAAAAAATCATGTTTCAGTAACAAATGTCCCACTTTGGGCTTCTTGAAAGGTGGCAACCCTAACTTCCTGCTGCATAAAAGGTACAGGAACGGTTCCTGTTGACTTTAATCTCTGGCAACAATACCAACATTTTTATAATCAGGCAAAGTGGGGAGTTTCAGGACTGTACTAGCACTATCCTTCCTGGTCAAGTAGTCACCCTAGTAGCAGCATAGCTGATTGTTTCGAACTGAGCTCTCCGCGATGTCACGTACTGATGTACAACTCCTCACTGCGCGTCAGGAGCGGGGGCTGTAATCTGCGGCTGACATCACCTCCGGACTCTTTAAACAGGGCAACCCGATGAGGAGGCGCGAGGATTCGAATCAGGCTGCGCGAATTGCTGTACTGACTGGAGGGGGCTGAGTAATTCCCAGTTAATCTACTCCGGTTATTGGTGTGTACGGTGAGGATGAACTGCCTAAATATGACCGCCATCATGCCCACGTCCCCTAGCAAAATAAAGGGTCAGATTCAGGTGAGGAGCGCGGGGTGTTCTAGCCAAATTTATTTGGGGCATGGCGGGAGCTGGTGTTGACACGGTTGTCACTCAAGACCGGGAAGCTCGCTGGGACGCAAAAAGCGCGGGCTGGGGACTCGCGAGACCGGTGTATTTTTCTTGTACATACAAACTACTGTCTGAATTTGTTTTTATTCTTATAATTTACTTTGGATATTTTTTTTAAAGAAAACCTTAAAAAAATGACGGCGTACCCTACTCTTTAATGGATAAACTCGGGTGTCCTGTGGCACAATTCATGTTCGCTAAATTCCTCAATATATATAGTCTATGCTATAGTTTTAGGGTCGCCACTGAAAAAGGGACATTCGAGGCTCAGCTGGCGTACCCTGTTACCAAAATTGAATAAATATTCAGCTATATTGTATCATTTAATTATATTTTAATTGGTCATGTCACAGGTGGCCGTAGTTGGGAACTGGTGAAACTTTACAAGTTGATGGACACTTTCTGTATTTCATTCCACAGGTCATTTTTGGACCCATGTTCTCCGGGAAAAGGTATCAGTTATTTTATTCTTTCTTTTTCTGGGGTAATAGTCTGGTCAGTAGTGTGAGGGTTATTTGCTTACGGCCTCATATTGCCCCAAAAAAAATAATAATCAGCAACGCAATAAATTGTCTGCATTCAGTCTCTTACTGAGAGTAAAGGTTAAAGCCCCCAAATTATGCCAAAGGGTTCTCAACTGCTCCCCGATCTCACTGCCTCCTGCACTATATTCTTTATTTTCAGAAGGTGCCGCCTCATTTGGTCACTGGGCCCCGCGTTTAGTGGCGGGGACGTATGCCGAGAGGCAGTGGTTTATAGAAATGTTTGAGATGGAACTGTAATCTCTAAATTTATAGGACATGGAACTGTCCTCCATATGAAGTGGAACTTCCCAATACAATGGAGAAAGATGTAAGAGGAGGTGGAACGGACTTCCAGCCCAATTTAACCCCTGCTTGAGAGGGATGGCTCGTTGTACCCCCGTGTGGGAACGCGAACGGTATCTGGACCGGGGTCGCCCCGCATCCTGTCCGCCTGTCCCGGTGTCTGCAGTTCAGAGCAGACTCATTGGACTGGAGCGTTTCGGGGTGGGTTTAAATTAAAAAGGAACTGCTCAGTTTTCAGGTGGGGAGGCTGCCAGCTACTGCCGCAATTTGGCGCCAGCCGGCTTCCTCGGACAATGGAGGAATCTGGCCTCGTAGGACACTGCATAACATTCGACATCAAACATAAAGATGCAAACTGGAAGCCAGTGCTATTATTGCTTAAACTTTACCTTGCCATCCTAGAATGTTGAGAATGTCTGCTTCTAAAGACTGTTAGCAGTATCGCCTGTAGGTGTGCACCGCCTTTTCAGTGTGGGACCGAGCACTTGTGAGGGGTAAAACCAGGGGTGTCCCTCAATGAGATAGTTGAGAGGTGTGCACACAGGGATGTGTAAGCAATAAGACATGAGAGGGTGTGCATGGAACATATTTTACCGCACGGCCAGGGGCGTAATAAGGCACGAGGCCTTGGCCGAGTGCCTTTAGCCCCTGGCTGCGGTAAAATATGTTACATGCACACACCTGGAATGTCTTATTGCGCTTATAAATGGGCTATTTTATTTTTAACAATTTTTATGTTAAAACACATTTAGATAGGAATACACTGACATAAGTTAGTGTATTTATAGTAAAATAGTCCTTCGCCTTTGTGTTCGATAATTGCTTTAGTACATTGTCCTCCATTGGGATCCGTAGTTATACTGAGATGAGGAAGTGGGCAAGATTTTTTTTTCTGATTAATTTAAGCTGCAACCGATGGCAGAAGTATGAAGTGGGGAGAATTGAATTTAGTCTGGGGATGGGCAAGGATGGCAGGACAAGAAAGCACTTTTTTTTTTTTTTTTTTTAACGTAGCTGGTGGGTAACATTTTTTTTTTTTTAAAACGGAGCGGGCGAGGATAAAAGCAACCGATAGCAGCAGAAGTATGGAGTGGGGAGAACTGTAGTTAGGTCTGGGGACGGGCGAGGATGGCAGGACAAGAAAGCAAATTTTTTTTAAATGGAGCAGGTGAGGATCACAGCACAAGCAGTAACATTTTTTTTTTAAACAGAGCGGGTGTCCTGTAATCCCAAGCAAACTACTACAGCAGGGCTCATTTTGACACTTTTGTCAACAGCACAACACTTTTTTACATTCAGGCAAAGTGACTGTGTTAAAATCCTCTCCATCTACTCATTCCACATGCTAATATTAAAATCTACTTTGTTTGCTCTAAACATGGTTCGGTTTTATAAAAGGGTAGGCTGACTAATTCAACTCGGTTTTCCTCAGGCTTGTCAAATACAAAGATGGCAGACAGTAAAAATGCCAACGTTCCATGGCTTATGGATATTGGCCTTTTTACTGCCAGCCCCTTTTTTTACCCATGCATGGAACATATTTCATGCATGGGTAACTAGCCAATCACATTGCTTCATTTAGCCTACCCATTTTATAAGTTATTTTAACCATTTTCTGCCAAGCCATGATTCCTGCATGTCTGTTTACTGAGCTGCAGCTTTTGAGAATACATCTGGCTTCAGCGTCATCTTGGGAATGGGTGAAAGCATGACCGATCCAGATTAGTAAAAGCTGCACTGGGTTTAAGGTGTGTGTGAATGTTGTTGGAGAGGCTGGTATGACTTACACATGTGTTCTGGTTTTAATCCTGTCCCAGGCATGGGTGAAAACTGGAGTGCTGGAAATAGACTGAAATGCCAGAATTTCCACCACTTGCACCTGATGTAACTTCAACTGATGTAGTCTAGTTCTGGTGGCCAAGTTTTCACAAGCCCCCCACCCACCCACCCATATGCAGGAATCCGATTTTATGGTGATGGATCCACAGTCTGATGTGGGATGGTATTCCAAATGTGGTCAAACCAGTGCTCTGTACAGGGTCATGATCCCCTCTGTCTTCTTGATGATTCCCCGTCCTAAGCATTCTGTTTATCCTCCCTTTTGCACTGGGCTGATGTTTTACAGTTGTCCATAATTTACCTTCTCCCCTTCCCTGTTCTGTTGTTCTCTCGTTCTCTCAGCTTGTCGTCCCATTATGTACTATTCCGTTCATGGGTTCTTGGTGCCTATCTGTAGCTTTCTGTCTTGATTGCCAGATGTGCCATGTGCCCCCTTAGCTGCATCACTGACCTCACATACTTACCATAGTGGACTACCTGGACAGTAATGGGCTCCTAGATAGTAAACAGTACAGGTTTGTGGCATAGAAACATAGAATTTAACGGCAGATAAGGACCACGTGGCCTGCCCAGTCTGCCCATTTCCCTACCTAATGGATAAGCTGCAGATCCTAGTTAACCAGCAGCCTACTTCTTCCTACCCCAACCCCCTAGAATTGCCTTTTGACTATCCCATGCATGCTTGAATTCCACCACTGTTTTGACTCTACAACCTCCTCCAGAAGGCCGTTCCCATGCATCCACAACCCTCTCTGTGAAAAAATACTTCCTTACATTACCTCTGAGCCCCCCCTTCAAATTGTGCCCCCTTGTTCTTGCACGCCTCTTGTTCTGAAAGATGCTACCCTCTTGGACTTTGATTCCCTTGAGGTACTTGAAAGTTTCTATCATGTCCCCCATTTCCTTGAGGCTATACATATTAAACTCCTTAAGTCTCTCTTCATATGTCTTCCGGTGCAGGGTCTGCACCATTTTAGTTGCCCTCCTCTGGACTGCCTCCATCCTGTTTATGTCTTTGCGGAGATTGGGTCTCCAGAACTGCATGCAGTAGTCCAGATGGGGTCTCACCAGCTGTCTGTACAGAGGGATAACAACTTCCTGTTTTCTACTGGTGATGCCTTGCCTATGCATCCCAGTATCCCCCCAGCCCTCCTTACTGCCCTCTCACATTGCTTGCCCACCTTTAGGTCATCTGATATGACTACCCCGGTCCCTTTCCATTTTGTTGTTGTTAGCATCTCTCCCCCATTGTGTACACTTCCCTGGGTTTTGTTTCCCACTTGCATTACCTTGCACTTCTTAGCATTGAATCTAAGCTGCCATACATTTGACCATTCCTCCAACCTTGCCAAGTCCCTTCTCATCCTTTCCACTCCACCTTGTATATCAACTCTGTTACAGATCTTTGTGTCATCTGCAAAGAGACATACTTTTCCTTTCAGTCCCTCTGCAATGTCGCCTATAAAGACATTGAAAAGGACCGGTCCTAGTACTGAACCCTGCGGTACAGCACTAGTAACCCCCCTTTCTTCAGAGTGGACTCCATTTACTATTACCCTCTGTGTCCTGTTCTCCAGCCAATTCTTTGCCCAGGCTACCATCAGCGAGGTCTTGTTAGATCAACCTGATATTAATATTCTTTGAGTAACTAGGACAGTAGATTTACTTTGCTTTCAGCAATGCATTTGGCTCTGTGCCACACAGAAGTTTGCTGAAGAAGCTAAAGGATTTAGGTGTGGCAAAGTACATGGTTGGATGGGTGGGTTGTTAATTGGGGAGGCAGAGGAGGGTGGTGGCAAATGATAGAGCAGCAAAGGATATAGTTGGATGGGTGATTGGTTCAGGGGGAAACCGCAGAGTGTAGTGATAAAAGGGGGAGAGGTCATAAGTGGGCTGTCACAGGGTTCGATCTTGTGAGTCCTTTTTTTTGTGCATTATCTATTTTTTTTCTCCTCCCTGCATCTTGACTGGCCTCTCCTTCAAGCCGCCTAAGACCCTGCCCCAGGCAACTCCTTCTGCCAACTGCCACCCATACTGCATTCCCCGTAACCCGATGTATCCTTCACGGGTGGGTCCTCTCCTTCTGGGGAGAATGAGCCTCGCGGCCTACTTCTTTGCCCTGGGTGCTGCTGGCGTCAGTCCTGGCTGTCTGGGGCCTCTGTGGCAGCGAGGGTCTAGTGGCTGTCATCTGGCTGGCCTAGATGCCCTCTTCTGTTTTTCAGTGCCCCGCCCCACAAAAGTTCTCAGCCTTGTGGGCGGTGTCCTTGGGCAGGAGCGTCTCGAGGCAAGCACGCACCCACTCTGCCCAGAGGTGCCCAGGCAGTACCCGCCCTCCTGGGAGGGAAGTGTCCAATGGACGCTTGTGCATCCCCTCCCTGCCAGACTCGGCTCCTGGTACCCGGGCTTGGGGCACGAACCTGGGTCACCAGCATGCCGAGCGAACCCCTTTGCTCAGCGCCATGGAGCTGGCTCTGGGAGTCCTTTTCAGTATGTTCATCAGCGGCATAGAAGGAATTCCGGGCAAGATGTGTTTTTTTTTTCACATCATACGGAGTTCTGTGGTAGGGTAGATTGTGAGGAGGGGGTCAGTGTTACAGAGGGACCTATAAAAGTGGGAGAGGTGGTCTTAGATTTTGTTTGGAATATCAGTGTCAAAGTACAAGTAGTAGCCTACAAGCTGAACTGCTTATTTCAGAAATTTTACCTGTCCCTAGGGCAGGCCAGAACTGGACAAGGAAACTGGGAAGTATAAACAATAACCTGGGGAGATGGTGCTTGCAGGACAGTGTTAAATGCATGAAGATATGAGAATTATTCAAGGGACAGTGCAGAGTATTTGCCTATGATGGCCTCCACCAGATTTATGGGAAAACTTAACGAAGCGATTTCAGAAATGAGTTTAAATTAATTGGGAAGGGGAGAGGATTAGTTCTAAACTAGACATCGCAAAACACATCTTACCACCAGCCCCCGGTAAAATATCTGCCCCAAACATTAAGGATATCTAGTAATCTAAAAAGAAAACCTAAGGAAATAGAGCATAACGAAATGAGCGCTGTTAATAAATGCAAGAAGTTTGTTTATTTTGTTGGACCCGTAAGCCCACTGGGCCTAGAAGTCCCTTTTTCAGGGGCGACCGGGGAATACAGATGGTAAGCAACTGAAACTGAACCAGATTAAGCTGTTGGTAGTATTTTTAGTGAATGTTTGGCAAATGAAATGGATGAGTTGATAATTCTCCTGCAGGAAGAAAATATCCACCTCTGTGCAATCACAGAAACGTGATGGCAGCAGGACCAATGGGGGGAACAAATACCTGGGTATAAATTATTTCGTACTAATAGAACAAATAAAGGGGGGGTGTAGCACTCTACATTAAGGATCATTACGAAGCATATGAAGAATGTCCCATAATACAAAATATAGGAGTTGAACAAGTGTGGGTTAAGCTCATCCAACCAGGGAATAGGAAAATCACAATAGGGATATATTATAGAACCCCAGGATTAAGTATGAAGGAGAACGATGGTTTCCTGAATTACATCAAGAGTAAGAATTTAAATGGAAGAACGCTGGTTCTGGGGGACTTTAACTTCCCAGACATTGATTGGACCACATACATAGGGAAAAGTGCAGTAGAAAAAACACTTCCTTAATGTATTGAGCATTGGTGAACTAAAACGATGTGTAAAGTGCAACACAAGCGGTGAGGACATTCTCTACCTGGTTTTGAGTAACATGGGGGAAGATGTAAAGGACTGCATTGTCGGGGAACCACTAGCCACGAGTGACCATAACATGGTAGAGTTTACAGTTCTTGGAAATAAGATCATAGCGAGGGGACATACTAAAATAAAATGTTGGAACAAAGCAAATTACAATGAGATGAAAAATTATCTTAATTAGAATTGGGAGAAAGAGTGCAAAGAATCCAGTGCCCAACAATTGTGGGATAATATAAAATCCAAGATAGAATATTGTATTATACATTGTGCACCAACCAAAATTAAATACAACTCCCAGGGTGAAATGCCAACATGGCTACATCCCAAACTAAAAAAAAATCATAAAGAAAGACTTTTCAGAAATATAAAAATCCCTCATCCAGTAGATGGGCAAACGTTAAGAAAAAAGCTACGTAATGTAAAAAGAAAATTTTAAATCCGCAAAAGTGAATGTGGAACTTAAGAGCTGCAGATCTAACGGCTGATAATAAGAGAACATTTTTTAATTACATAAATAACAAAAGGAAAAGTTCCACAAGGAAAGGACCAGTAATCATAGAAGGTGGAACAATTGGCAAAGAAAAGGAAATGGCAGAGGCATTCAACATATTTTCAGTGTATTTCAAAACCAGATTGGTAATGATGAAAAAAAATATCCAGCCTACACCAGAATAAATTAGACTGTATTAAATTTAAAATTCTGCGGTATTGACTAAATTATTAAGTCTTAAAATCAATAAATCCCCCGGGCCCGATGAGATGCATCCCCGCTTGATCAAAGAACTAGTTTATGAACTAGTTGGCCCAGTAGTACATCTCTTTAGCGAGTCTCTGAAACATGGAGAAATTCCAGATGACTGACGGTCGGCTAATGTGACTCCAGTTTATAAAAGTGGAGTGAAATCAGATGTTGGAAGTTATAGGCTTATTAGTCTGACGTGTGTCCTGTGTAAAGTTATGGAAGAATGCATTAGAGTCCCTGCAATAACGTATATTGATTGAGGGCCTTATGGATGTTACATAGCATGGTTTTACACTGGAGATCGTGTCAGATGAATTTAATAAGCTTTTTTTGAGTCTGTTAGCAAGGCATTGGAGGAAGGTTTACCGATGTGGTATGCCTTCACTTCTCCAAGGCCTTTGATTTGGTTCCCCATGCTGATCTAATTGATGGCCTCCAGGAACAAAGAGTAGAACCACAGATTATTATGTGTATTTAGACATGGCTTAGAGACGGGAGGCAGAGAGTCCGCATCAGAGGGCATGTATCAGAAAGGGGCATGGTGACAAGTGGGGTACCACAGGGCTCGGTCGTGGGGGTCCTGTCTTATTCAATATCTTTGTCTCTTCACTGACAACTTCAAAGAATTCATGGATATCGAAGTTTGCAGATAATAGTAAAATAGGGGCAATTATAAGAACAGAAATAGATGCACAGAACTTGCAAAAAGATTTGGATATTGTAACTGCCTGGGCAGAATCACATAAAATGAGATTCAGTATAGGGAAGTGTAGCGTCATGCACTTTGGCAGTAATAATATTCATGCAACTTATAAACTAAGTGCATTTACCTTAAAACCGGTAGAGTGTGAAAAAGACCTGGGCGTACTAGTAACAAATGACCTTACATTTAGGTCACAAACCACCAAAGTGGTTAATAAGGCAAATAGAATGCTCCACTGTATTTTACATAACATCAAAAGTAGAGATAAAACTGTGATGTTGCCACTGTACAGTGCATTGGTGAGGCCCTTAATGGAGTACAGTGTGCAGTTTTAGTGCCCCTACCACATAACAGATATTAAGAATCTGGGGGCTGTTCAGAGGAGAGAAACAAAAAGGATCGAAGGGCTGGAGTCCCTCCCTTATGACGATAGACTGATGAGGCTGAACATGTACTTGCTGGAATATCATAGGCTACGGGGAGATTTATGTATGGTATATTCAGCATTTCAAAACTTAAGACTTGTGTGAATGTGTGGGACTAGAAAGAAAAAAACATAGATCTTCAAGAACCCACGATTGACAATTGAAAGGGGAATTGTATAGGACAAATAAAAGGGTTTGGTTCAATCGGAGAGTAGTGTCCTGCTGGAAGACTCCCCCGTAGCATATTTAATACTGACTCATTCACTAGTTTCAAAAATAAATTGGATCTCTTCTATGGCGTCAACCAAACAACCTAGATGGGACATTAAATATTTTAATAAATGAGACTTTTGGCGTAAGCTATTGTCTCAAACCTGACTTATTAGGTGGGGCACATAGGACCAGGCACCCCAGGAAAGAATATTGGATAGGGCATAAGCTGAAGAGAGGGACCAGGAACAATCTAGCCAATGTAGCAAGGCAGCCAGGATGTTTGGGTGTATTGGCAGGAAGAGAAAGGAGATCATTTGGTTAGGCCACATCTGGTTTACTGTTCCCAGTTCTGGAGCCCTCACTCGAGGAAGCTCTGGGGCAGGCTGGAGTTGGTGCAGTGTAGAGTAATGGAAATTATTCATTGCCTACAGGACAGATCTTGTGAAGATCAGCTTAGGGCACTGCAAGTTCCTAAAAGGAATGAACAAGATAAACTGAGGAACTGTTCAACAGGAATTACAGCTTAGAACACGGGGACATGAGTGGAAACTGGCAGGAGGGACACGAGTGTTTTTTTTTTTTTTTTTTTACAGAGAGAGTGTCTGAGCCGTGGAACAGCCTGCCGACTGAGGCGGTGGGCACAAAGACCATTAATTGCTTCAGACACGGTTGGGACAGAGTTAGCGGGTTATTGGTAAGGCAGGGAACATGGGAGCAGGTAGAGTGGTCATAAACCCTGTATAGACACTAGGTCTCTGTGGTAGGATAGAGTGTTAAGGGCATACTAGATGGGCCCGTTGTCTTTCTTTGCTGTCCTCTTCTATGTTATTGGTTATCCACTGCTTTTCCAGGACCATGGTACTGGTGGCTGGCCTGTCTTTTTGTGTGTGTGTGTGCCTGCAGGGTGGGAGGGGGTTTGATGGCGCTGAAGACTTTTACCTGCAGTGTCTGGTTTTTATCCCGGATAGTGCAGGTGTGCCATTAGGCTGCCTGTCCTCTCTCTGTTCTGTTTGTCCCTTTATGCTGTCACCTGGCCTTATCCAGGGGGCAGTAAATTAACGGGATGCAGCATTCCCTCTCCAAGGGAGGAGAGCAGTCCTTTGGATTCTCCCTTCCCGTGCTGGTGCTTTTCAGTAAAATTCTACCTGCCATACTGTAGACCATTACTCAAGTCTCTCTAGATCCTCTCCCTTGTGGTCGTAACACTATCCGTGCTGTCTATTCTTTGCAGATCATTTGTTTGAGAAGAGGTAGATTTTACCTGAATTCATATTTCAGTGTCACAGATGTTGAGGTTAGAGGACTAGTCCCTGTGGCACTCCACTGGTGATATCCTTTACCTTTGAGGACAGCCCTCTGGGTTCTCCGACTTGGCCAATTCCTTACCAATCCTGTAATCTATTCTCTACCCTGAGAGGTCAGTTCTTTGACCAGCCATCCATGTGGAACACAAGGTTTTTTTTGTTTTTTTTTTACTGTGGTTTAGTTGCAGTCTTCTCTTATCCAAACAGAAAACTGCACAATTTGCACCTGTCTTGGCTTTTACTAGTTCTGGAAGTTCTGTATTTTACCAACTCCATTGTATTTATTTAGTTTTGTGCCCTTCAGTACACTTGGAGCACTATACAAAGACAGCCACAACCCCATAAAAAACAACAAAGCAGCATTTATTCGCATGTAAACTACCCCAGAACACCACACAGATAAATGCATTGCACATAACTTTAAAAGCATTCAGGCCTATCGTTTTCATGACCTGCCTAAATGCGTGCAACAAAAAGGCAGGCCTTCCTCAGATCATATTAAACTTGTCTAAAAGTCAAAACAAACTGAAAAAGGAGAACAATTCCATTTTTTTTTTTCTGGTTTTGATTTTACCAGCTTGTTGGCACACACACACACCACCACCATACTGAGGGTAAAATCTGGAACTGTCTAAACTGGTGAAATCCATAATCACTAGAATGGAGAAAATGGCGCCCATTTTTCCTGTTTCACCCATGCCCTGAAACCATATCTCCTCATCCCACTCTGTCCATGAATTCACCTGTAATTGATTTAAAAAAAAAAAAAAAATCATTCCAACACTGCTTTTTGTAGTTAAGTTTTATGTTTTTGTTGTTGCTGGCCTTGTATCTTTTAACAAGTAAATGGTTTTCTGTAATGACAGTGGATGCTGTTGGTAAGAGAGTGACCTATTTCTCTGTATGTTTCAGCACTGAGCTGATGCGCCGGGTCCGCAGATTCCAGGTTGCTCAATACAAATGTCTTGTGGTTAAGTATGCCAGGGACACTCGCTACAGCACGTCTGGAGTTGCTACACATGACAGGTAAGGTAGGAGCATCGACTAGGGTCGCAGTTGAGACCCCTTTTGAGTTTCATTAAAAAGTTACTACAGTAGTTGCAGCCCCTTTTAGGCACGTAATGCCTGAGCCTGCGGGACTGAGAGCAGAGTGCCTCTGCTGTGTAGGTAACAGAATTGTGTTTGTGACTCCATCCCCAGACTGAAGAGTACTGTGGAAGCAGCCTGCTCATGGGGGTTGTTAAAGCAGATTCTCTGCTTGTATGCCTCCTACCACTGGAATGTGAGCAACATGGGATGTTATGGCTGACATGATAGCCTTCCCTCCCCAGAGTGGATCAAGCAGGGGCTGGAGTACAATGATGGAGGCTAGATGGGCCTCTAGGGAGGGAGGAGGTGACAGGACGAATGCTTGCTGGATCATCTACATACTAAATGACCTGCCAGGCTATGTCTGTGGTTCTCCCAGCCACACAAAGAGCCACAGATGATGATTTCAAAAATGGCCAGTTCTACTGCCAGTCCGGTGGCACTGGAGGTTTATTTATTTTTACTTATTCGTTCTTGCATAAGTACCTTTAAGCCAGGGGCTCGTTTTACAAAGGTTCCATGTCCAGATTGGAAAAACAAACAACATATGATAGAGGTAACAAAAAAAAAAATGTGAGCCTAATAGATTAGTGAATTACACTATAGGGAATTTAATCAATGTGAGGGAAAATTGAGGCAAACATTTGAAAAAACAGTTCTTGTCAAAGTGCAATTAACAGATTAACTCAACAGTTGATCACAGAAGTGCATTTGCAGATAACAGAGTTGGTTCACCTGGTCAGGATAGAGTGGATTTGGGAGGTTGAGGCGCTGGTCGCTACACCTTCTGCCACGCTGGCAACCCGGGTTCAGCAACAAGCTCGGGCTGCTGGAGGTTGGCAGGGGCGAGGGAGGATCAGTCATCCTGCTCGCTGATTACCTTCTGGCAGTGATTGGAGGGCAGTACGAGTCGGGAAGATAATGCACCAACGACATCATGTCGGTAGGGAGGGGGGAACGGGAGAAAAAGGAGAATTGGAGCTGGCAGGATCCATGATGGTCACACGCACCCGACCAGCCCCTGATTTCTAGATTTCACTCCGGGCTGGGGTGGCCTGGTGCCCCTTCAGCCAGTCTCCACACCTGGGGGGGGCCGTGGGGGATTATGGGGGGTGTCTTTTCGGGAAATAGGAGCCGCCTACTGGGCTCGGGCAATAAACTGCTCCATGGGGGTGGCCAGTTCTATTTCAGAAGTGGCCAAATCGCACTCCCCACCCTGCCATTTCTCTATTTTTAGTCCACGATTGTGTAAGTGCAGAGTGCCAAACTGCATAAAATTGATTTACTTGTATCTTGTTTCTTTTTATGAAAATTATTTAATTGGGGCCAATGATTTTCCATTTTCAACTAGAGAATTGTACCATATATACTTGCATACAGGGCGGTCCACATACAAGTCGAGGTACTTTTTTTTTTTTTTGGGGTTGTAGAAAATGTTTCTTTGTGAGACCTGCATATAAGTCAGACCCCTAAACTTTCGGGGAGGAAAAATAATTTCAGAGGCAGTACTCTTCTTTTGGTGTCTTAGTCCAGCTTCGCTAGGCACTGTCATACACTGACACTGAACTGAACTTTCTGACATACGGTACCAGCCACTAATATAGTTCAGAGTTTGCATGCACTGCAGCTAAAATTGCCATTGCTGTAACAGCGTTAGTCCATGGTGCCGTGTAGATAGTATAAACAGATCGTAGCAGAAATTAACCAGAGTTCACCTGCACTTTGTCTGAAATTGCGATTGCTGATAGCTCACCCGTAAATTAAATTCAGTGCTGTAACTGGGGGGGGGGGGCTACCATGCAGGAATGGAAATATAACCTAGACAGACGCAGATCACACTGCCTCTGACAGTCATTTGTTTAGTGCGGTAGTATTAGTTAAATTCAGTGAACCAGACGTGTGCACTGTTTAATATTTGGTCTGGGTGTCTATATCGGAGTGGCCAGTGATTAGTGTGACACTCTGCCATCTTCTTATGATTATTGTATGATATTTGTATTATAAACAAATGTCTGCTTAGATGCAGCCAAGCTGGGCTTCAGTGGGTGAAAAACCCCGGTTCCAGTGTAGTAATAATACAAGATGATGTAAACTGACCAGAGAACCTCTTAACACATCTGGGGACGGAGTGAAATCTAGATATCAGGGGGCGGTCAGGGTGCTGGTGTGACCATCATGGAGCCTGCCAGCTCTAATTCTCCTTTTCTCCGTTCTCTCCCCCAACCGATGTGATGTCGTTGGTGCATTATCTTCCCGACTCGTACTGCCCTCCAATCACTGCCAGAGGGTAATCGGCGAGCAGGATGACTGATCCTCCATCTGGAGCTGTGTTCATCGACCTATCAAAGGCCTTTGACCTTGTTGACCATGACTTGCTCTGCGCTCAGTTGAGGTCCCTCGGCCTGGCTCCCCCGGCCCTGAAATGGATAACTGACTACCTGCATGGCAGAAAACAGCTAACCAAATTTAACAAAGTCCTCTCCACTCCCCTGCCGGTGACCTCGGGCGTCCCCCAAGGCTCTGTACTGGGACCCCTTCTCTTCTCTCTATCAACAATCTCCCAGATGCTGTTACCAGATGCAGGGTCACCCTGTACGCGGATGACCTGGTCCTCCTTGCTCACTCCCGAGACGCAGCCACCCTAAACCTCCATCTATCTGAGGACTTCAGAATATCAAGGCTTGGCTCACCAACCAGAAGTTGGTCCTCAACCAGAAAAAGCATGAGCCATGCTCTTGGCTCCTCAGCTAAAATTCACGCCTCCAGTCCCTCTGCTAATCAACTGCACAAATGGTACTTCCTCCACACTGTGACCTCCGTCAAATATCTGGGGTGACGCTTGACCCCAACTGGACCTTAGGAGTCCATATTGTCAGCGTCTGCAAGGTAAATGGCAAGCTGGGGTTGGCCTATAGGGCCAAACACAACTCACCCCTGCTGCCTGGCTCTTGCCAGGGGATGTTACTCCCTTCCTAGCTATGGATTCCACCTATTTAGCCACACCTCAAAAGCCCTCCTTACTAGATGGAATCGACGTACAACAACATTTGCCGTTTTGCTCTGGCTGCCCCCTGCTTCACTCATCACTGCGATCTTTATGAGAAGTTAGGCTGGCTATCCCCGACCAATCACCTAAACTTTGATATAGGGTGCCACGTGAGCAAAGTGATCAGCACTGGCTCACCCCCGGGGTTGGCTCAGCGCCTCTCCCCAGCTGACCGCTCATGCTACCCCCTAAGCTCCCAGGGTCCTGGGATACTAAAAGTACCCTCAACCCGCACTCTTATGGGTGAGAGGGACTATGCCGCACATGCCCCTAAGCTCTGGAACTCCTTCCCTGAGCAGGTACGCACCGCCCCTTCCCACAAAAGCCTTCGGACCTCCTTGTGGGAGCATCTTAAGCTGGCCTCACGCTGTGAATGCCTAAAGCCTCCCTAGCTATAAGCACTGGACACTGGAGTCCCTCTGGCACTCTGCTCCAGGAGCTATGTTTTATTTAAACCAAATCGGATGCTGGTTTCCCTGACCAGCTCCTCCTCTGTTCCACTTTATGCTACAGATAGTCAATGTTGTTCAATGTCAACTCACTATGTATTCTATCCTCACTGTCTTACTCTGTATATAGCCTGCAGCTTATCGACTTACTGTATCTAATCTCCAAGTGTATATGTAATCATTTCTACTAGTGCGAGACGTAGCCGTTCACTTAACTTTTGCTGTATTGTTGTACTCTGTATTACCTGTATTACCTGTTTGTACTCTCCCGGGTCGTTCCTGAAAATAGGCATACTACTTGTCTAGTGTACTTACCCGTTTAACAAAAGCTAAATAAAATAAAATAAATATGCCTAATAAACTTTTATGGTTCCTGCAGGAGAAAGGCAGGTTAATAGCAGAAATGTGTGAAGAGTTGTAAACCCTCAGATCACAGTAGCCACAGGCAATCAGCAGAGGGGCAACAAAGAAAAATGTTTGGTTAAAGACTGTCCTATTTGGGAAATGTATTTTTGCAAATATTCACAATTATTTAAAATACCTCGTTGTAGAAAAATTATGAAGAATTAACTCTAAGGGAGGGTCTAGCTGACATCACAAAAGGGGTGGGGAGATGCTTCCTGAAGTGGTCCTGCATCTGGTGAATATGTGAGACATACGATTCTTGGACTCTGAAAAAGACCGTGCTCTGAACTTAAAAAGCACTTAGAAAGGTAATACTTAGTTAGAAAATAATTAAGTATCTGTGGTATGAGTTTGTATTCTGTAACTTTCTTTTTTATTTGTAGATGATTGTGAGATTTGTGATATAATTGTTCTGTATTTGATTTTTTCTGTTTTACCATTTTTCTAGTAAACAACATTCTCTTTAAAATACTGCCTGTGCTCTTCTGTTTTACATGTGATGCTGAATCTGTGTTTAAGTCTGACAGCTATTAAAGGGCTTGCATGGTGTTACTAAACTTGAAAAAGGTAAATACCTAGGTCTCGTATAGAGTTCTAAGGGTACATTTTGGAAACCTGGCTGGGTGCCCCTGGGCGAAGGATTGTACCGCATCCCCCGAGAGGGTACTTATCAGAGTCTGTTAATTGGGTATGCTAGCATAAGGTTCACAGTTTGAATCCCTCCAGAACTCGAGGCTAACAGGTGATTCGGACCCAAAGCAGACAGGAGGGTTACCCTGTCTGTTACCTGTTCACACTATTGCACTTTGAGGTTGGCACTGTGGGAGCAGAGGGTCTGACTTACGGTGTGCGTTTGTGACAGTTAGTACCTTAATTTTGCGTATCTCTCTTCCTCCCCCACCCACTGGTCTGTTACTCGCATATAAGTTGGAACTCATTAGTCTGTCATAAGATTCAAGACCCAAAAATCCGACTTATACGTGAGTATATACAGTAGTATCATTTTTTAAACCAGCATTTGGTGTTAGCTTTTCATGAGAAAAACTGCACCACTTCCTGCATGTAACACACAAAGCTGATGTGAGGTGAGATTTTTTTAAACAAAAAAAACGCTTTGAGCTAATGTACTGTATAAAAACATACTGATTTGCCCTCAGTTTGGGGGCAAAAAAGAGAAAAACTGATTAGATTGTCAGACGGAATTAGCCATTTTTTTAAAAACTGAGACATCATTGGTCCAAGTTAATACAGTAAAATTGTACAGAGATGAATAGGAATCTTCTTTACAGATGTGCCCTGGGGATGGTGGGTTGGGAGATGCAAATAAACTAGACAATTCTAGACTGCGGTCACGCTTTCGACTAGGCGGAGTGCTCCCTTTCCCTGTGCATTAGACACTCTTCTGTAAACAGGCTTTTGTGCAGATGCCCTGAAAACAGTCCTGTCTGGCGTGGGGGAAGAGTTTCATATATTTTAATACTATTGATTGTCAGTATATTCTGAAGAAACCCCCTCTTACAGCAGTTGTTCATGGGTGTCAGAACCATTCACGTTTGTAAGAGTAGTCTCCGTGGATGTATTAACATACAGTTATAAACTGTAGTGATATACAGTATTTATTTGGCATCCCAACTGTACCTGCAAGAAGACATCGATGCCGTAACTTTCCAAATCATACAAACCTATATAACTACTGTAACATGTCTGCTGCTGCAGTGCTCCAACAGGACCCCCCCCAATGGTGAGCTATCAAGTTTCCTGTGGTTGTGGAAAATTCTGTGGCCCTACAAGTGCCAGATCCTAAATTGCTGCATGGATTTGTGAGTGGTCTTGTGTCTCAAGACATTGCGGAATAGCTCGGGGTCATAACTGCCATGACTAGGAAAATCCACTGCCCCCCTTTTTCCCCTCTCCCCACCAGTTTTAATCTTAACCCCATAGTGTCTTATTTACACCACTACCATTTGATACAGATTTTCTCCATGGGATTTATCTGCATTCCAAATTATGGAAGAGTAATATTTTGAGGCACTTTAAGGCACACCACAAAAGGATTATGGGTTTGAACTGAGGGACCACCCCCAAGGAAGACCTGGCACAGGTCGAAGCACTGAGGTAATAGCCCTCCAGGCTGCTCTTGATTCAAAAGAAAAGAGCTGTTTTAACTTCAAAAATCTTCTGCAAGTTTACGGGGTCTTGAGTACAGTTTTGTGTTGGGGCTGGCAGCCTCTTACTGCACTACCTGTGTTCCAGGACACACTGCTTATTTGTATTTCTACATTCTGCTGGCCTGAGTGATGTTTGACTTTAAATTGTAGCTTTACGTGATCAGGCCGGTGTCCATTTCAAACCCCATATTGGTTGGATGTATGAAGTTAAACTTAGTTTAAAGACTGCAAGATCGTGTGCTCCTTGAAGTACCACTGCACTTACCAGATGGGCTGATTGCCCAATATAGCCCTGTAGGCTGTGGTTTCCCATCCTCAATTATGGTTGCTCTTTTCTACAGGAACACGATGGAAGCTGTATCAGCCACCTGCCTGAGAGACGTACAGCATGAAGCTCTGAGCAGCTCTGTCATTGGAATTGATGAAGGACAGTTTGTAAGTGTCAAGGCAAGAAGACCGCTTTGCCCTCCGCTCCCCCAAGCAGGATGGTAGTTCAAAGGGAGATGAGTGAAGGAATGTGGGTATGCATGCATGGGTGTAGGGATGCAGTGAAGGGGTGTGCGCGCGTGGGTATAGGGATGCAGTGAAGGGGTGTGCGCGCGTGGGTGTAGGGATGCAGTGAAGGGGTGTGCGTGCGTGGGTATAGGGATGCAGTGAAGGGGTGTGCGTGTGTGGGTGTAGGGATGCAGTGAAGGGGTGTGTGCGCGCGTGGGTGTAGGGATGCAGTGAAGGGGTGTGTGTGCGCGCGTGGGTGTAGGGATGCAGTGAAGGGCTGTGCGTGGGTCGGGGATATACAATGAGGTGGTGTGCGTGCATGGGGCAGGGGATATACAGTGAGGCAGTATCCATGTGTGGGGGCAGGGGATGTACAGTGAGGTGGTGTGCATGCATGGGAAGGGGGTGCAGTGAAGGGGTGTGTAGGTGTGAGGTTTAATGGAAGGGGTGTCGTGGAGTGGGGATATGCAGTGAATGGGTGTGCGTGCATGGGGCGGGGGATATACAGTGAATGGGAGTCGTGCATGGGGCGGGGGATATACAGTGAATGGGTGTGCGTGCATGGGTCGGGGGGATATACAGTGAAGGGGTGTGCGTGCAGGGGGATATACAGTGAAGGGGTGTGCATGTGTGGGGGCAGGGGGTATACACTGTTCATAGCCTTGGTGACTCTTTGTATATATTCTTTGTTCCTCTTCTAACTGTGTTTACTGACTGCTTGTGTTATGTTTATCTGGTTGTACCTGCTTCTGTGTAATGCCTAACTTGTATCATGTTGTCCTCTGTATGAACTTGTATTTCATTGTACTCTCCCGGGTCGTACCTGAAAATAGGCAAATGTCTTGTCTAGTGTACTTACCTGGTCAACAAAAGCTAAATAAATATAGTTGGTGACAGTAGTAGAGGTTTTAAAACATGGGTTAAATTTAGACCCACCAGTGTACATAATGTGTCAAAATGAGAAATGATTGGGTTAAAACATAATAGGAAAGTACAAATTTCACCAGTGCAGAAGCCTTTTCTATTCTTCACTTTTCCTTTGTTTAGCTATTGTTACAGACTGTGTGCACTGTTGTGGACCCACTGTCCAGTGGAAAACTGGTCATTTCTGGGTAGGCTGCAGCTTTTTCCCTTTTTGACTTGTGCTGTCTATGTATATAGTGAAGGAATGCATATGTTGTTTCCTCGCTTACAAGTTGATTTGGAGAGGTGTGCCATTGTGGTCCTGATTTGGTTTCTCTCACGGCCTGATCCCGGCCCTTTACTGATGCTGTATAGTTATATGATTGTACTCCGGTTGAACTAAACATAATGTGCTAAATACATAAAACTTCATGCCTTTTGTCCATGGGACAGGGAGCTCATCACACTAAGGAGCTGCCTACCAGAGGGTCTAAATAAAGTGAATTTAACTTTGTTCTAGTAGTTTTTTTAGCTATGTACGGTAAAATGCATTGCTTGTAATTTCCTCCTTCGCTACTCTACTGTCTAGTTGATCCCTGGTACCCCACCTCCAAAACGGTGTTTTGATATCACTGGGGAACAGGCTATATAATAAATGGAGAGAGATTGGGATTAGCAGGAGGGGAGGGGCTGTGAACAGTGATGTGGGTGTACAAAGTTAATGAAACTTTGGAGGATATTGCTGTAATAGACTCATCTCTGTGCAGAGGATTTCAAAAGATGTACCTTTGCAGACTATGGTGTTAGTTTTCTTGATACAGAATGTATCATTAAAACTGCTGTAAAATTTAATTGCAGGACACGTCTTGTTTGGGCATAGTATTATGTCCGTTTCAATGATACCCCCAATATAAAAGAGGCCTTGGTGATTAAAACTGTTAAACAACACCCCGGTGAGGCTTATCAATACATCCTTGTTCCGTAGTATTGGTGCCAGTCTACTGCAGCCCCCATTCAGGGCCCCAGCTTCTAGACTGAGCTGGTTGAACCACCTAGTTGGGTGGCTTGGAGGCAGGGCATCTCGGCAATGTACTTCAGTCTCTGCGCCTGTATTTATGTCTGCTTGCACGCGCAGCGCACAAGAAACATTGAGGTAGTACAGCAGTGCAGAGGCATGGCAGTGTTGTGGCCAATGCAATGGACGCTTTAATGGGCGTGTCCCTTAGCCACCAATTAATGGGGAAGCTGCCAATAATGGCAGTTTCAGTGTGAGTGCCGCACTTAAAAGAAATCTGCCACTACAATCTGAGACAGTCTCATCATTGCAGCACCAGTCCCTCCTCCCTCCCAACCAAGCACACAGCAGGACAACATGGCCTTTTTGAGACCTCCCCAATGTTGGCTCCCTCCCACTGCTGCTGCCCGCCCTGTGCCCTCCATTCTCCATCCCTTGCCAACATTGGGGTGCTCAATCCTCGTGTCAGTATGTTCTCCCCCTCCCATTAATGTAGCAGCACACTAGGGCCCACGAATGTGCCAAAAAAAATTTGTATTTGGTGTTTCCAACACCGGGATGCCAACTCCTGGTGTGGATGCGCTGCTGCACCACGCGCCCCCATGCCACTCTGTTCTCAGCCAACCTCAGGGTGCCCAATCCCTGGGTCTGCATAGATCTCTTCCCCGGTACTCTGGCACAGTGGGAGTCCACCCCAGTGTGCCGAAATCCATTTTAATATTTCACCTGTAAACAAGAAAACGGGCCCACAATGTTTATTTATTTATTTTTTTTTAACCTATATAAAAAAAAAAAAGGTCCCTCGTCATTCCCGCTGGCCTCCCCTTCCCCCCCCAATCCCTCAGTGCACCCCACTTCACCCTGCACCCACCCCTTTCACCCATACTTGCCTCTGGAGGTCAGGAGCAGCGATCTTCTGTGGACTGGGAACTTGTCTGTACTTTTCAAAGACCAGCAGGGCACTGAAGAAATGACTGTAAGCCCTATAATGGCAGTCAGTGGAGGGTTTTCAACGTAGGTTGATATCTCGCCCAATTTTTGGAGGTTTGGTCCCAAATTTCCAACACGGGGTTCTTGGGACCCCACCTCATGAACACTGGCATTGTACCGGTAATTCCGTTTCTTGGTCGCTGCTCAGAATCACCTTTCGGGACCAGTTAATGAAAAGACAGTGCCACTGTTCATGAGGTGGGGTCCCAAAAAGCCCATGTTGAAAGTTGGTATCGCGTCATAAGAGTGACCCAAAATGAATGACTAGAAATACAGCTACTCATTTTGGGTGCTTTTATGGAGGGCTACCCTGCAGAATAGCGAGGGTATGGGATAGCGACCGGGGGAAGGGCGAATGGAGGGGAGGAATACAGAGGGGGAGGGACAGGGAAAGGGGTTTTGAGGCACTGGTGTACCTGCCGCCAAGCTAGCCATGTGGCATGGTTGTGTGGGAGGCTAGCTGTGGCAGAGCAGGTTCTGGGTTCGAGGCCAGGAGTGGGTTATATTTTGCCACAGCTGCAAGCTGCGTCACTTAAATTTTGCTGAGATACAGATTTTTGCCCTTCTCGTTGCCCCGGAGTTGAGAATCCTAAGTGGGGGGCCTAACCACCCGCAAAAATACTTGTTAAAATTCGGATGTTGGGTTGCTGTGAAGTGTATATCGCTGATTTGCTTTTCGGCAATCTACACTCTCCATAAACGCGCTCGCTGTTTTGCGTTCGCTATTATGATATGGAACCTGAAAATCTGGAGCAAAAATGCCATCAAATCCCCGGAGGCGTTACGGTTTCCAGCCATAACGCCCACCCTGTACAGACTGACAGGAGTCGAGGGTGACTTGGAGTTGCCACTTGTAACGCTCACCTATTCCACCCTCATCCTGCAGTCACTGACAGGCATCGAGGTGTGCCTTGTGGTCTTTGGTCCTAACATTCACCCCATTCTCCTATACTGCACCCATCTCTGCTTATTTCCTTATGGAATGGGGTGAGTGTAAGGGCCAAAGACCTCAAGGCACACTGCGACACCTGTCAGTGTTGGCAGAGTGGGGTGAGGTGGAATGGCGTGAGTGGTAGGCTAATCAAAGGCACACCTCCAACGCGTGTCGGTGTCTTCAGGGTGGAGGTGGGGGTTGACGTTACTTCAGTACTTCACTGCCATTCCTATTATGCATCTCTTTCTAACTCCTGCACTACCAATGCCAATACCAGCAAGCAAACATCTGACATTGCACTTGTACATTGACTTTGGTGCCTTTTTCGGCTTGTAGGGTTGTTGGAGGGAGCCTGCTATGACTGTGTCTTTCTTGTTGATGCCTACTATTCTGCAACCTCAGCTGTACCGTTCCTAGTTTACGAAGTATAGTGTTTGCTTTTTCTTGCACTATACAGCTTTGTTTTTCATATTTATACTGCACAGCCAGCCTGGAGCTCTTGTTTGTTCATTGCTGCACTTGCTTAACTGATCTTTCAATCTAGCCACTTTTTGCTGTACCTAGGAGTTCCTATCTGGATGCTCCCAAATTCTGCATTTTTCTGTCTTGTAATTTAATTTCAGGCTGAGTTTCTGCATTGTAATTAGGGTTGCCATCTATCTGGTTTTTGACCAGATAATCTTTTTTTTTTTTTTCTTCTTTTTAGGGTCCTTATCCGGTCATCCGGTTTTGGGGCCATTTTGAGTGCTCATATACTCTTAAAACTGATGTATCAAATCATTCACTGTTTTGGCTGCATTACATGTCCAGGTTACAAAGAAGTTCTGCTGTCAGCCATTCAGACCTGCCTTTGTTTGAAAAAACCAGACTGTCTGAGAGGTGTAAAGTATAGCCATTAAGATCATTAGCAGTAAATTAACCCGTTTCTTTTCCACTCTGAATTTTAAGTATGGTCTTTTACTGCTATGACAGGAAACGGTTTTTACACCTTTATGTGCTCTCGTGTGTTTCTTTTTGTTCGTTCTATATTATGGTAAGCTTTAGACCCATTTTTGTTAAATTAATAATCTAACTTTTATTGCTTTTATCACTACATTTGTTCTAATTTTTTGTATTACCTGAACATTCCATATTAGCAGCTACACTTTGACAGGTCATTCAGATAAACAGTATGGAATGGTGTATCTGAAATTGTAAAATGTCTTAGAAATATGAAAAGAAACAGCAGTAGCTGCTGAGGTAAAGGGGAACACAGTGCAGTATTAAGGGTACCACAAGCACTGATAACTTAATTATCAAAAATTGGTCAAATAATCTGAATACATGGCTGACATGGAAAGGAAAATGGGAGAGTGTTTAACAGGGGGCTGAGCAATAAGCTGTGGCTGAGCTTGGCACATCCAGCACTAAGTTTGATTCCCACAACCTCCACTTAAATATTGTGTGACCCTGAGCAAGTCACTTAACCTTTCTGTGCTCCTGGGTCACTCCTGTAAAATGGGCTGTGTGGCCTATGGGAGGTAACCTGGTTGCCAAAGAATAAAAATAAATAACTGAATAAATAAATCAAATAAATAACAGTATAAAAATAATTTCCTATCACTAGTAATGTATATTCCAACTGGCTTTGGAGGAGGAGGAGTGATATACTCGCCAGTCATAAAAGGGGTGGAGCCAGAGGCAGAGTTTGGGGTGTGGTTTCGGATCTGGTTTTTACCTCATCCAAAGGTGGTAACCCTAATGTAATTAATATTTTACTTAGCTTCTGCTTTAGTTGGCTGCTAAGTACTCTGTGGAATACATCTGTGCTGAAGCATCATTTGCTTATTTTGTAATTCAGCTTTGTCTGTTACCAGGTGTTGGCAGTTGCTGCTAGCCATTTGTCTAGTGCAACTAATTTTAATATCACAGCACAGCTGTTAATCTGCGTTGCCATTTTGCCTTCTGCCGCAGTGTTCTTTGCTGTTCTCTTCCTGTTTCATTTCCCTTTCTTCCTCCTACCCCCTTCTCCCGCACACCCTAGCTAACTTTCCCTCTCTTCCACCCTCCCCGACCCTACCCTTCTCACTTCCTCTGTCCCTATCCACCTTGATCTCCTGCTTGCCACGTCCCTCAACATAGTTTAACTGTGCGCTCCTTTCCCCTCTCTGTCCCTCTTCACACCGCTTTCCAGTCCACTCAAAGGGTAGGAAGCCCCACTCCATCCTCCTGCTTCTCGCGTGTGGCGACATGGAGCCCACTTCTGTGTGTGTGTGTGTGTGTGTGTGTGTGTGTGTGTGTGTGTGTGTGTGTGTGTGTGTGTGTGTATATGTGTGTGTGTGTATATATATATATATATATATATATATATATATATATATATGTATATGTGTATATATATATATATATATATATATATATATGTGTGTGTGTGTGTGTGTGTGTGTGTGTGTGTGTGTGTGTATGTATATATATATATATATATATATATATATATATATATATATATATATATATATACATACATAGCACACGCACACTCTTCCTCCATCCCTTGTCCACTGCCAGAAGTCTTGGCATCTTCCATCTGGATGTCAGGAGCCTTCTACCTAAGGTAGATCTCCTTTCTGTTTGGCTTCATTCACACTCTGCTGATCTCTGTATCACTGAGTCCTGGCTGTCCTCCTGGACTCCAGACACTAACCTGTCCCTTTCTGAATACCATCCTTTTGGACAGGACGGGAAAACATGGTGCAGGGGGTGCAATTTACATCAGCCAGCATCTTTCATGTGCCATGGCTAGTAGGGAGGCCTCACCCTCCTCCCATGAATTTATCAGTCAGGCTCTCCTTCTCAAACAAGTGTAGGGCTTATGGGCAGACTAGATGGGCCATGCTGTCCTTATCTGCTGACAATTTCTATGTTTCTCCTTCTCAGTATCTATATCCATTGGGATTTTCTATGCTTCTGAAGATATGACTTCATCCTGGTCAATTCTATTTCCTCTACTGCCTCTCTTTCCTCCACAATTTAACTCTTCTTCCTTAGGGATTTCTGTGTAAATTGGCTGGGCCCATCCTCCAGATCTGCTATTCAGAGGATTATATCCTACCCTCTTGGATTCGTTTCTAACCTCCTCTCCGCCATTGCATTATTACAGCAGATATCTTTCCTGACTCTTGGTGTCCACTGCACGATGTTCTGCATCCGAAAAATTCATCGTCCTCCCTTATCTTCAAAATGCATCTGGTCTAGGTCTCCTTTGATTGCTACACATCAGTGCTCTACTGAGTAACCTCTCTGCAAACGACTGGTCAGCCATTGTTACTGCTTCAGATACTGCTGTGGCCCACTGCACTGTTCCACTCTGAATTTTCCTTTGTCTGGGACAAGCGTGACCCCCCCCCCAGGAAATCCAGAGTAAAAACCTCCCACCATCCCTGGATTACCACCGATATCCTGGAGTTGTGTAAGTCCCAGGACCTCGCATGGGCCCGTTAAAAGCAATCCCACTTTGCTTCTGAACACCTCTCCGACAGGGCACTAAGAAATGAATGTACAAGGCTGTCTGGGCTGCAAAATCACGTTGTTTGAATGCCAATCTCTGCACTAATCTTAATTCACCAGCTAAATTCTGGAAGGTTATCCACTCATTCTTTGATTTACCCATGTCTAGTCTGGCCCCCCAAATTCTTGTGGTAGGCGCTTCCGTGTCTTGATCCCCTCCTCTGTTGATGCTCTCTCTCAATGAATTCTTTACAACCTTGCCCTTCCTGCCTCTCCCTCCTGGCTCCTCCTTCCTCTTCCTTCCTCTCCCCCCAAAACCTCCCCATCCCTCTCTGGGTCAACACTTCTACCCAGTCACCATCCAGGAAACCCTGCTTGCTCTTTCCTCTCTCAACGTGTCCAAGTCCAGCCCAGGTGGTCTGGACCCCAAGCTCCTCCACCTTCGCTCCAGCCATTGCTGCTCTCCTTACTTACCTACTTAACCTCTCCTTCACTCTCTATGCCATTGGTCAGTCGTGGAAGTGGCCAAAGTTATTCTACTTCCGAGGTGGTGACTTCTCCCCTGGCAACTTCCGTCTCATCTCCCTCGTCTCTTCCCTCTGCAAGCTGCAAGAGAAACTGGTCCATTCAAGACTCCACAACTTCTAGTCAGCCTGGTGGCGTGAGGGTTGAGGTGTTGGACGGGCGCACGCCAGCGACCTGGGTTTGGGAATGAACTTGAGGTGCCAGGGGTCGGCAGGGGAGGGATATGGTCTAGCAGCTGGAGGACTGCTCTCCTGTCCCGGGATGGAGGTGGGGGGGTTCCCATCTCGGCCTCTGGGGACTCCTAGGAATGACTGGGAGCACAGTAGCCTGAGATCAGGAAGTCTTTGGGGATTGACTGTGGCAGCGACTCTATAGGCACGCACAGGAGGTGTGCATGCCCACGCTGGGACGCATTGCACGACAGAGTCAATGAGGTAGGGACTTAAGTAGAAAATCCCCATCCTCGAGGATGGGTGACGGCACCACCTCCCCAGCCACACTCCACTAGCTGAACTTGGTCCTCTCCTGGGCTGGGCCTGGCCCGAATTCTAGATGGAGTGCCTGCTGTGAATAGAGGCGGCTCTAACTTTGGGGGGCTTAGAGCCTGGGGGATAGCCGGGCTGGTGCTAGGAAGACTGAGAAGTTTCAGGCTCGGAGGTAGAGCTGGAGAGTAGTGGATGCCTGAGAGAGTTCACTGAGAGACGGTGCCAGAAACAGAGTTCGGGAAAAAGACTCCCAACTTCTTTCATTCTCCAGCTTCCTCTCACCCTTCCAGTCTGGTTTCCGGATGCATTATTCCACTGTTTCCTCCCTGTTGCATGTCACTAGGGTGATCAGAGGCTCCATAATGGGTACTATTTTCATCGATCTAGTGAAAGTTTCGACTCTGTGCCCCATCCTCTTCTGGACAAAGTTCACCAGGCCTCTTAGCCTCTGCTGTTACTTGCTTCTGTTCTACATAACAGGCCAGCAGTTGGTTCAGGTCGGTGGTCCCGGTCTCCTCCCCTTCCTGTCCAGACTGAGGTCACACAGGGCTCCATCCTGGGTCCAATCCTTTTCTCCATCTTCCTCAATGAGCCACCCACTGCTTGTCCCAACTTGCATATCCACATTTATGCAGATGACAAGATCTTCACCTCTGGTCCCTCTGCTGAAGCTGTGGAAGACCTGCTCCAACAGGATTTCAGTAGTGTGTTCTGCACTGGTTTATCTAGCCAACTGTGAGTCAACACTAAGACCATGTCCATGAAGTTCGGTACCAGTGAGAAACTGGCCAGACTCATTGCCTCTCCCCACCCCTTGCCATCTTCACCACTCTGGATGGCAACCCCTTGAAGTGGTTCAGTCCTTCAGGTACCTGGGGTCGTGGCTTGACAGTAAGCTTAATTTGGCCCACATGCTAAACTGTCCCAAGTTTGGTGCCCTATACCATAACAGACTCCTTATCTCTGCAGGGAGCTTGTTACCAAAATGGTGCTCCCTGTCTTTGACTATGCGGATGTAGTCTGTGGTTCTGTCTTTTCCATTTCTCTTGCCAGACTGGACACCTTCTTCAACTCCTGCCATTTTGCTACTAATTTTGTGCCCCCGCGCACACCACTGCTTGCTGTTCTCATCTTTCCATCCTTCCCCTGCCTCTCGCTGCCCGGCTCCTTGTGCCTCCTTCATTTCCAAATACTGGATTGGCTTGCTTCCCTCTTGCCTCTCCTCTCTCCTATTCCCACTTCCCTCTGCTTCATGCTCCTTCTGTTCTGGGGACCACTGCACTTTTGCCACTCCCCACCCCTGTTTCTCTGCTGGGCAATCTGCCTTCTTTATTGTTGTTTATTGAAATGTTTCACCAGGAAGGCGCACTGAACAAGTTGCTCATCTCCCGTTGGGACCTGGGGGGTGGGGGTTACAATTGGATGAAAAATTAGACATGCAGTTTAACATCTGAGAAATTAAACAGTCAAACAATTTTGTAACAAGACACAGTTAAAAAAAATATTATAAATAATTCTCCTGTTGACTTCCCTCATTCTGGAACAAACTCTCTTCCTTCCTCCATTACTCCTCATCATCTGGCTCTTTTAGGTGCCAGCTGAAACTTCAACCCCTCCCCACCTGTTCCCATTTCCCTTCCTCCTGATAACTTTGATGGCTGACTTCTGTCCATCCAGGTTATTACTTTTTGTTCTATTATTGTTGCCAATTTTTATGCAGTACTGGGCATTCTCTGCACTTTATATCTGTACATGCAAATTTGTTTGTTTTATTTTAACCTTTGTATAATATTGCTGATCAGATGTTTTCATACTCTGCATTGTCTGCTGCTTGTTTCACCCCCCACTCCAGTCGAACCTGCAAGTGTGCCTTGGCTCAGTGTGCCTTTCCTAGTTGTCAGTTTTCAAATAAATTAATAATCAAAACACTGTTTTGGAGGTGGGGGCCCCACAGATTAACCCCAGAACAGCGTAGGAGGAAATTGTTACAAACAGCACATTTTACCGTACATAAATACATTGAGAATTACAAGACCAAAATTCAGGTCTGTGCCCTTCGGTAATAAAGGATGGAATAGCTTGAAATTCATATTTTGAGGGAATGTGCATACATTTTTTACTGGTGGCTCTAATGGCTGTATGCCCAAGGGCCCTGAACACCATTGCTACCTGTGGTGACCACCTGTATGCCCACTTTCTGTGGAGAAGGTCTGCAGACTTGCTAAATACAGCCTAATGTTGGTGTTGCTTTAGCATCTAGGACAGAATCTCACTGCATCTACTGCACTCTGTGCTGATCTGGGGTGGGTCCTTTGATTTCATACTGTGTGCTGGTGCATCCTCTACAGCCAGATGTGGCAGCTGAATTTTACTGCCTTGCCTCTGGGAGAGCCATAGGAGAGTACAGTGAAATGTTTTCCTATATAGATTGTTTTATTCACCAACTAGCCTTGTATCACCTTCAGGACACTGCTAACTTGCTAAAGCAATGGAGTCTCCCCCCCCAATGTCTCTCTCCACTCCTGACTCATTCTGGGTCTGTAATTTGTGTGGCTACCTAAGTCTCCCATGGGGTTTTTAAGCCCCTGACTCATCCTGGGTTTGTAACTTGTGACAGCTGCTGAGCCTCCCATGGCTGCTGTGTCTGTTCCCTGGCTCATTCTGGCTTTGGTGGCAGGCACATGGCAGCTATAGAGTCTTCCATGACTCTTCCACCCCCTGACTCGTTCGGGATCAGTGGTAGGCACTAAGCAGCTGCTGAGCCCCTCGTGGCTCTCTGCACCTGACTCATTTCAGGCCCGGTGGCAGGCGCATGGCATGGTGCTGGTGCTAAAGTTTACTGGCAACAGTAATTTGGTTCATTCTTTTCCTCCCTTGCATTTCCCCACCCTCCTTTACTTATTAGATGGTGCCATCAGCCCGGATTTGGCCTCAGACCGCAGTAGTGGTCGTTGGTTGATATCCCCATCCTAGGCTGTGAAATCCTACATTCGGCAGTATTATGTGGGTTGCCCATGCGGACCCCGATTCATCCAGCAGATTCCACTAATCTGGATACAACTGGGTGATGACAAGAATTGGTGTAAAGGGAACTAGATAAAGCGATTCAGTTTCCAAAACTGCAGAGACCCCAACAAAGCAAAATGTTTGGTGGCTTGGTCTCCATGCCTGTAAAACGGTGCTAACCGGAGCACTTTGAGGTGCGGGCTGTCTTGCGTCCACACGCACACACTCACTCTCTCTGCTTTAATGAAAAGTTCCTCCTGTTAGTATTTTACAGACATGATTTTTCTTTTCTGTGTTTGACATAATCTGTAAACTGAAATGTTTAATCCTTGCTTCCCTTTCCCTTCAAGTTCCCGGATGTGGTGGACTTCTGTGAAACCATGGCAAACAAAGGAAAGATTGTAATTGTAGCAGCATTGGATGGCACATTCCAGCGGAAGGTATGGACTTAACACTATCCCTTCTGTAGAAAGCAAGTATTGTACAGTTCTTTTTATTCTGTATTTTGGGTCCTGTATGCAACCACAGACCAATGTTTGGGAGTCTTTCTTGCTTGCTATACGGAAACTCCTTGGTTGTAACCTGGTGGTTTAACAGATTGTGTGCCTGAGGTACTCTGTAAAATTTAGACCTTCAGTTGTCCAGCCGAAAAATGTCAATTCAGTTGACTGCATCCTCTTGGTGGTGTCATGGCCTAAGCATTTTTTCCTCTTGTCCCTTTGAGATTGTATTGCAATACAGAAAGTTTAAGAACAGGGATGTATAAGAAGGCAACTGCTGGGAGAGATCGGTATATCTAGAATGCTCCACCCTGTCCCCTGAGACTTGCCTTGCCTCCAGAGCTTCCACCTCTGGCAGAGGCAGTAGGCCCCCCCACCAAGTAGCCAGGTGCAGGGCCTGCGGGTAGGCCTCCTTCATCAAGTCACTCGGGGTGGCTTTCCTTGCTTCTTCCGTTCCCAAGTATGTCAATGTAAGGGCACGCCAAGCACACATGCAAGTGTGTGTGGTGCAGTGGCCATCTTCCCACCCAGGAGCTGCTCCAGCTGCATGGCGGAGCTGGCTACCCTGCCGGCCCCCAACAACCCACACTCGTTCCTGAATGTGGGTCACCAGTGTAGAGAGCAGTAGTACTACCATTGTGTCAACAAGCTGGCTACCTTACCTCTTGGATTGCTGGAGTTATATCTGGGAATGCAGTTTGTTGGTGATGAGATGTCAATAATCCATATATATTATGATATTTGAGGGACAGAGTTGTATTTGTAACTATCTGAACAGTGTGCCCAGTGCTATTGTGCTAGCAAGCAGGTGACAGGGCTTGTATCTCTAGATTGACTCCATACCTTGTGTGTTGCAGAAGCAGCCCTCTCGGATGGGGCTGCTACATGTGCCTCTTTAGCTTTGCTGCAACACTGTTCTTTATTTTGGCAAAGCAGCCTTGTGCTGGAGGGGGTGGGGTTGGAATGCTGCCTTGACATCTTCCTGCTGGTCATGTCCTGATGACCATATGGTTGAAATAAGTTGGCATCAAAAAGGGACAATGGCTGGAGTGGCACTGCTGGCTACGTAAGCAACAGCCCACAATGAGACACAGGTTTCTAGAGAACCAATTTTGCCCGGGGAATTGGAAGGTGTACAGAGCAACATCAGAGTGGCAGCATTGATTTTCAAGAAACCTATGCCCTGGAAATGGGTTATTGCTTTTGGAAATGGTGGGAAAATATGTGTGTGTGTGTGTGTGTGTGTGTGTGTGTGTGTGTGTGTGTGTATGTGTGTGTGTGTGTGTGTGTGTGTGTGTATGTGTGTATGTGTGTATATAATCTTTTCCTGTAGTTGGGCTGTTGCTATGTAGAATATGTGACAGTGAAAAAGACCAAATGCCTTTAAATGATTCAGGAGAAAAGTGGACTTTTTAAATTAAAATTTATAGCCAAATGCAGCCATGAAAACTTAGGCTGTCATTACAAAACCATGTGAAACTGCAACAGTTATTGTAGTATAGATGAGAACTACCTAGTGGTAAATCGCTGAAGGCTCCCATTAACAGTTTGTAGAACATATGACACCAAAAATAAGGTAGTTATGCAACCAGTGCATGAAATACATTAAACCACATCCTCATTCCTAGTAAAACTAATTACCAAGCTATCCAGTTTTTAAGTATGACTCTAAAACGAACTTGGTTATAAAGCTATTCTCTGAACTCTCAAGCTGAGTTGCACTTGATGGGCTTATCGCCCTCGTACCAACCACAAAGAAGGAAAAGTGGATTAGAAACTTAGAAACATTGACTTTGACGGCAGATTAGGACCAACAGGCTCATCTAGTCTGCTCCTTCTCCCTACCCACTAAGAATGTCACAGATCCTACTTAATCTCCAGCTTCCCGTTCTCATTTTAACCGCTATGGTACCCCTACTGTATGTCTATCCCATGCAGCTTTGAATTCCCCCAGTGTATTTACCCCTACCACCTCTGCTGGGAAGCTGTTCCATGCCTCCACTACCCTTTCCATGAAGTACTTTCTCATGTTACCCCTTTGTCTACCCCATCCAGTCTCATGTCATGTCCATGTGTTTTAGAGCATATTTTCTTCTCCAAGATGCTGCTCTCCTCTACTTTGAGTCCCTTGAGATGCTTGAAGGTCTCTAACATGTCTCTCCTTTCCTCCAGAGTATACATATTAAAGGGAAACAATGGAAAAGGCACATCTTTACCCAGGCACTACAAAAATGCCTGATTAGTGCTTTCAGACAGTAACATTTTTTTAACAAATTACTCTAATTGATTTTTAGTGACTTAAACAATGGCCTTCAACTTTCACTTTCTACTATTGCTGGCAGCTACCATTTCATGAGTAGCAGAGAGCTTCCTGAGCTCACTTTATGTTAATATGTCCTGCCAACCAATAGCTGAGGTGAAACGGGCATATTAGCATACAGTGAGCTCAGGAAGCTCACTGCTGCTCATGAAATGGCTGCTGCCAGCAACAGGAAGTGAAAGTTGTGGGTAGCTGTTCTAAATCATTAAATAAAGTTGTTACTGTCTGAAAGCACTAATTGAGAGTTTCTGCAGTGTTTGAGGAAAACTTTCTTTTCCATTGTTTCCCTCTAAGGGGTGGATTAGCAAAACCTTCCCTAAGTCCCCAAAAGTTCCGTAGCTACTGAGGGGATTGCTCAGAGTGCTATACACAAAACATGCACAGCTGTGGAAAAAATGCACTATGGTCTGTGGGGAAAAAAGTGTAGCTGCAGAAGTTCTTCAGGAAAAAATGTCACTGATGAGTATGGCACATCCCCTTAAAGGCTATTCTCAGCCAGTGTTTTCCAGCAGTTGCGGAAAAAATGTTTCACATACGAGCGTGAGGTGTAACACTCCCTGAGCAAAATGCAGTGCCCCCACAATTGAAGTACAATTGTACTGGAGGTTAGGCACAAGTAATAGACCAGTGGGTGTACATCAGTGGCGGTTGTTACAGCACCACTAGCACACATTGTCATTGAAAGACAACAAACAACCACCACCAAACCCAGTGCATCCCAGGAAGGCGCCCCACAGGCAGTAGAGACTGAACAGTCTGCAGTGAGTGCTGCTGCAGCAGGCAACAAAAAACACTCCAGGGAGAGAGACGACCGTTGGTTACAGACAGCCACTGTGGTGCATGGTTTTCTGGTACCAGTGGTGCTGCAGTGGTCCCAGTTGGAATGGGTGCTAGTCTCTCTGTGGGTACTTTAAGCTACATCTATGGTAAGACTGTCAGTCTGCTGCTCCAGCTAATATAGATAACCTGTTGTGCCTCCTAAGCCTTTTCCGCAGCTGCGGATCTGCAGTAACAGATTTTCACCATATGCGGAATTTATACAGCCGCTGAATTTCTGCAACTGCTGTTCTTTTTTTTTTTTTTTTTTTTAACAGATTTCCACACGTGCGCAATTTTTCTTGCAGAATATTCCGCGCCAGCGTTTCTGCAGTGCTGCATGCCTTTATCCAGCAGGTATGGGATTTTTGACTGCTTTGTAAATACAGCCCCAAGTTCTCCAATCTCTCCTCATGTGACTTTTGGTGCAGGCCCTGCACCATTTTTGTGGCCCTTCTCTGAACTGCCTCCACCCTGACTGTCCTTCTGGAGATGCGGCCTCCAGAACTTGACACAGTATTGCAAATGATGTCTCACCAATGACCTGTGCAGTGGCATTAATCATCCTGCCAAATGCTCTTCAGCAATAGAGATGAAAATGTGTTAATTGTTCTGTACTAATTCCTCCCCAGGTTAGAAGCCTAGTCATAACAATGAATTTTCTACTGGTGACTGTACGATTCCATGATGTGTAATGTCTTGACTGTAAGCAAATGTGGTTCTCGCCGAGATGGAGCTCTTGCAGCAGGTGACACAATTAGGACTATGCTGCCAGGCACTAGGGCCCCACAGAAAAATTCTAGCTAGCAGTTTAAGGCAGGGGACTGCCCCCTGACATCTGCCCTGCTCTGACATCACCAACAGTATAAAGGGCTGGTCCCCTGGCACCACCTCAGTTTTTTCCTGCCATCGACCCGTGCAGTTTGGCTCCACAGGCGCTTCCTGACGACCGCCATTTTTGTGCTTTGCGCAGTTACCATTTTGTAGCTTCAAAATAAGAGTTCGTTGTGTATGTCTAACCAGCCATTTTCCTCAACAGAGCATTGGAAATCTAAGTGTGAGTGCGGCAAGCAGATCCCGGCAAAGGACGGCCATTCGGCCTGCCTGCTCTGCCTAGGCCCTGACCACAAGGCAGACGACTGCCCCTACTGCCTCAGCTTCAACAAGAGAATTCTAGTCCACTGCCTGAGGATCTTGAAAGCATACCTCTTTGAGCAACAAGTGGCCGCCATGTAGAAGACCCACTCAGGGCAGAGCTCGTCTTCCTCTCCACTAAGGAATCCTCCCCCAGAGAGTAGAAATCCAAGCACCATCATCGGGACAAGGACCGGTCCTGGTCAGAATCCCGTCCTAGGTCAGACTCTGCCCCCCAGTCTCCCTGGCTCTTCCGGGGTTACCATTGAGGAAGTCCCCCGCCTCCTCTCAGACGCACGGAGGGGAATCTTCCGGGCTAGGGCTTTCTCAAGACCCTGTGTCCCTGGCTATCTGGCCCCACAAGCTTACACTAGGGTCTCGGCCAGCAGGATCGACCCGTTTTTCAGGCGGCATGTCTGAGCCTGCCATCCTCAAGGCCATGGCCTCTAGGTCGTCGGATAGGGCGACAGAGTCAGACACTAGGAGATGTCAGGAACACAAGCGCTATAAGGAAGCCGCGCTCACCTTCCAGACTGGAGTTGGTTGAGGTTTCAGACTGACACCAGGCCCCAACACCCTCTGACTCCACTATGGAGCCAGACCAGACGCCACCTTCTAAGCCGCCATCTGTTCCGCAGGGTTCCAACAAGGATCTGACTTCAGACCTGACGACCGGGATCCTGACGCTTGTCACCACATACCTGGCGTCACTCCCTCTGCCTTCCCCTCGGGAGTCCGACAACCAGGCATCCGGGTACCTGACGCCAGAGGACGACGCCTCAGGGACCGCATGTGTTGAAAAAAGGCAACGCCAGCATTGGGATCTACACTAGCACCCCATTCGGCCTAGTGGTCCCTTTAGCTGAGGTCTGGGCTCTTTTAACAGTTGGTGGAATACCATTAAAAGGGACCTGTTGCCTAGGTCACTGGAGCCAATCCCTAACCCCATGGGGACCCCGGCCCCACCTAGACATCAGACTCCCCCGCGCGCCCCTTCGGCCGGCCCACCCGACTCCAGGAGACAATGGACAAGGATCACCTGTATGATGTTGTCATGATCATCACCCGTCCAGGTCCTCATCTAGGGGACATCAGTATACGTCCTCTGAAGAACCCTCTGGAGGTGGCTCCTCCTATGATTCTTCCAAAGAAGAATTGTGTCTCCCATCCCCGGACACACGAAGGGATTCCCTAAGGTCCCCTCGGACGACACCCCCCTTTTTTCCTGGATGTGATGACTCATCCAATTCCTTAACCAATGGGAGATGGAAAGTTAGACCCCGAGAAGCGCCGCCTGGCTAAGTACCTGGGGGCACAAACCTGAAACCCTTAGTCATTCCACCCTTAGTGGAATCTTTCCAGGATGTTACAAAAGTAGCTTGGAAGCATCCTTCCACAACCTCGGCGGTCCAGAAGAAGGCTGATCGCTTGTATAGGATCCTGAGGGGAGAACCACACTTGATTGAGCAGCCGAAAGCAGGACTCTGTGGTCCTCATGGTAGCTCGCGGGAGAACCCAGCAGCCGAAGCGTATGACCTCCCAACCACCAGACAAGGGAGTCCAAGAAACTGAACCACCTCCGCTGTAAGGTGTACTCCTCAACCACCTGTATGGTTCGGTTGCTTAATTTTCTGGCACATATGGTGATGCATCAGAACTCACTTTGGAATAAGGCCATGGATCTAGCTAGGTCATAACCTGATTCTGCTAACAAGTCAGAGCTTTTAGCAGTTCTCCAGTCCGGGGCTGACCTCGCACATCGGTAAGCATGTTCTTGGCTGCTTATCTGACTCTGCCGCTAGAGCAGCAGTTACAGGGATATGCCTGCAGTGCCGCTTCTGGCTGTGGGTCTCGGGCTTCTGCCAGGATTTGCAGGATGTCATCCTAGACGGGCTGGTTATTTTCAGCCAGGAAGTAGAAAAGCTGATCACTGGCTTGCAGGACTGGGGGCGGGGGTGTGTCCACAAAATGTATAAGTCTGAGCCAGCCATGTCCAGGCATCAAGGCCAGCAGGGTAGATGACAACAGCAAAGAGGAGGGTTACAAAGGAAAAGGTGTCCCTCTGTCTTCAGGAGCACAGGGACCTAAAAACACCAGAGCTCCCTTGTCCACTCCAACAACCTCCTTATGACTCCGTGCCTGGCCCCCCCCAGTGGATTTTCAGGGGGAGACAGTAGGAGGGAGATTCTCCCTTTACCCCAGAGGTTGGTCCAGTATCACCACAGATTGGTGGGTTCTCCAGATTGTAGGAAGGGGTTACACACTGGAGTTCACTCAAATCCCTCCAGACAACCCCTCAATCCCTACCTGTTGCTCCCTATCCCACGCAAGCCTCATCTGGGCAGAAATCCAGGCCCTGCTGCGCAAGAAGGCGATCCAGGCAGTCCTACCAAGTCAAAGGGGAATGGGGTATTACTCCCACTTCTTTCAAGTCACCAAAAAGTCAGGACCTTCGTCCCATCCTGGATCGCAGTCAGCTGAACACTTTCATCAAATACAAAAGGTTCAGGATGGTGACACTTCTGGGATTGCTGCCCATGCTTTGCCAAGGGGACTGGCTATGCTTCCTGGACATGCAGAACACCTACATGCACATCTGTCATCCCACAGAAAATACCTCCGCTTTACCTTCCAGGGAGAGCACTACCAGTTCAGAGTGCTGCCGTTTGGCCTTTCTTCGGAACCTTGAGTGTTCACCAAGTGCCTTGTAGTGGCAGCAGCTCTCAGAAGGCAGGGACATTAGGTCTACCTCTACCTCGATGACTAGCTCCTGACAGCGCCCACAAGAGAGCAGCTGCGTCGCTTGCTGGAAGACACCTTCCTACTGTCCAAGATCTGGGAGTAACCATGAATCTTCCCAAGTCATCTCCCTGGCCCACCCAGAGGTTACAGTACACAGGGGCTGTCTTGGACACTGTCCAGGGGAGAGCTTTTATTTATTTAAAAGTTTTACCAGGAAGGCACACTGAGCAGAGAACTGCTAGAATTCAGGTGCGTCCTGGGGGAGGGTGAGCAGAGGAGAGAAAAATTCACATAATAATGTAATACAATAGTGTGTGTGTGTGTGTGTGTGTGTGTGTGTGTATGTGTATGCGTACGTACGTGTGTGTGTGTGTGTGTATATATATGTGTGTGTGTGTGTGTGTGTGTGTGTATATGTGTGTGTATGTATGTATGTATGTATATGTATATATATATATATATATATATATATATATATATTTGTGTGTGTATGTAACCCCTAGATGGCGCTATCCCAGGGGCTACTACCCATGCCTGATTTGCCACTAACAGGTTGAGGGGCCTGGATCCAATGGCGGGTGCCTCCACCCAGAGGTCAGGGTTTGAAATAGTTAAACTTACTTGGTCACAGCCCTCTGGGACACTGCAACCCCCCTTTCTTCCCACTAGTGGCCCACACAATATATCAGAATTACCTTCACAGTATACACTACCCCAGGGCTGGTTCAGGCACTGGGACCTCCTGTAAAATAAGATACAGTGCAACAATCACAGTACAATACTTTAACATAGACAAATACCTCAGGCAGTATAACTTGCTGAAACAAGCAGCTCGGATTTATTTAGGGGGATATAACAAGGACAGGAAATCAGGTTAATTAGCTTATCACTTTACTCATCTACCTATGGCTCTGTGCAAGGCTATCCCTACCAGTTACTGTCCTGGGTACCCAAGCCCTAGTGGCTAGTCCAAACCGTGGCAGCTGGTAGGGCCCTTTCCCACAGAGAAAAGAAAAATTAGTTTAAACAGTCAGCAGTACAGTGATTCATTTGGATTCAATGTGGCAATTCAACAGGAGCGACCTCGAATTAGTACTCGACCTCCAAACAAGATAGGGTCCTTCAATGTCAGCAGGGCTACTCTTGAGCTCCACGAGACTCCTCACACATTTATATGGCAAACTGCAACAGGCAAAAGTCCTTTAATGGCAGCAGGATTCACTTGAGCTAACCAAGCCTCCTCACACATTTATATGGTGAACAGTAACAGGCAAAAGTCCTTTAATGGCAGCAGGATTCACTTGAGGTACACAAGCCCCTTCACACATTTATATGGTAAAACAGAAAGTACTATACCAGGCAGGCTGCTTCTCTATCCGATCGCAATTACTGCACAATACCGGGAGAACACACGGCAGATTCAGTTCTGACAGACCGAGTGCAATTCAAGCAATTTCAGTCTTCTGCAGTGTGGCTTGGTTTCTACTCTTCAGATATCCTTGATTCTCTTCACAGGGACTTGATTCAGTCCTAACAAGCAGTTACACAAGCTGCAGACCGGAACTCTGGGCCTTACACGTTTCCGACTAAAACTGCACACTGAAAAGCACAGGGCTCCTTCCTTCTTCACTGCAGAGCTCAACTGAAACTCCAACAGACAAAACCGGGCACTTCCTTTGAGTTCCTCCCAGTTCTTGACTGGATTGGCTGTCACTCACAATAGACTGCTCCTGTTGGTCCAAAAGGCGCCAAGTCTAAACTACATCTCCCAGAGTCACTGCCTATACAATCCTCTTGTGGCTGGCTCAGATTATGAGTCAAGTTCTGATTTGTCCAAGGCACCATTTTAGAGCTAGCTTACCCACACTGATTGGTCCAGTTCAGCAGTTCAAAACCAGAATGGAACTAGGCAGACACAGTTCTGACTGCAAAGAAAGCAGGTTAGACAAACTGTAATTTCATTATTACTCTAAATGGTTTCTGGCAAACAGTTACATCTTTCAGATAGGTTCCCTTTGCACTCCTAGTGACTGCAAAAATGGAGTGAATTGGCAGCAGCTCGAGTGGTACTCAAAGAAACACACAGTCCCCCATACAAACTAATTATGTCTGCAAGCAGACAGCTCTTAAATAGACTACCAGAGGTTCTAAAAACATTCACTGATAAATGGCTTAAACGCCAAACACCATTCAGGCTTGGAGCATTCAAGCAAGCTCCTGGAAAAAAAAAAAAATATATATATATGTGTGTGTGTGTGTGTGTGTGTGTGTGTGTGTGTATATATGTATATGTGTGTGTGTGTGTATATATGTATATGTGTGTGTGTGTGTATATATGTATATGTGTGTGTGTGTGTATATATGTATATGTGTGTGTGTGTGTATATATGTATATGTGTGTGTGTGTGTATATATGTATATGTGTGTGTGTGTGTATATGTATATGTGTGTGTGTATATATATATATATGTGTGTGTGTATGTATATATATATATATATATATATATATATATATATATATATATATATATGTATATGTATATATATATATATATATATATATATGTATGTATATGTGTGTGTATGTATATATGTGTGTGTATATATATATATATATGTATATATATATATATGTATGTATATGTGTGTGTATATGTATGTATGTATGTGTATGGATATATAAATATAATTATGCGGTCACTGTGGGAACTCGAAGTTCAGGACACAGTAGCAAAATCACAATGCCACTGTTCATGAGAAGAGGTCCTAAATGCTTTCATGAGGTGGGGGTCACAAATAGGCCATGTTGAATATTTGTAGTGCAAATACCAACAAATGCCCGAGGCGTTAGGGTTTCTAACCATAATGTCCCACCCTGTACAGACTGACAGGCATCGGGGTGTGCCTATGGATTGCCGACTGTAATGCTCATGCCATTCCATTCCACCCCAACCCCACTACCCTGCAGCCAGTGACAGGCATCGAGGTGTGCCTTGGACTTTTCAGCCCCAGAGTTCACCCCTTTCTCCTATACTGCACCCATTTCAGCATATGCCCTTGTGGAATGGGGTGACTGTAAAGACGAACACCCCAAGGCACACCTTAACACCTATCTGTGTCTGCAGGATAAGGTGAAGTGAAATGGCATGAACGTTACAGGCGACAACCCAAACGCATACCCCAATGCCTGTCCTCCTCTGCAGAGTAGAGGTGGGGTTGGCACGAAGTTCAGTACTTCACTGCCATTCCTATTCTGCATCTCCAATGCTAATACCAGCAAGCAAACATTCGGCATTGACAAATGCTTGTTTTAACCAGCTGTTCTCTAACCTGACTGAATACACCTCCTCCTTTCCCTCTACTCTTCCACGAAATTCTCGCCTGTCCACTTGTACAGGAGCTAAGACATCTGTTTCACTTTAAGGCCATATCGAACGCTGATGTCTTAAAACTCTTAAACACAATATCAGACAATACTAGCACAGGCTCTGATCATCTTGAACCATGGCTCCTAAAACTTGCAGCTCCTTTTATGGCTTCCCCGCTGGCTAAGATTTTCACCCTCTCCCTATACCACAGCTCCGTCCCAGACATCTGGAAGCTGGCCAGGGTCGCGCTAGTTTTCAAAAAAGGTGATCCTAAAGATCCCACAAACTGTAGGCCCATTGCCATCCTATCTGCCCTCAGTAAAATTCTGGAGAAGCTAGTTGTTAGGCAAATAATTGACTTCCTGCTCAAACATAATCTCCTCTCGGTTAGCCAGCATGGTTTTCATAGGGGACAACATGGCACCACCACAGCCTTACTTAAATTCACCACAAACACCCTTGTTACTATGGATTCTGGTCTTCTCACAGATGCTGTGTTTGATATGACTAAGGCCTTTGACCTTGTTGACCATCCAGTTCTCCTTGGCATGCTTCACTTGTTGGGTTTCTCATTGTCTGTGGTAGCCTGTTTCTCTAATTACGTATCAAATAGGGTCCAAGTTGTTAAGTTCAATACCGCTCTCTTGAATCAGACAACTGTCAATATTGGGGTTCCTCAGGGCTCCATCCTGGGCCCCCTTCTCTTTTCTTTATTTAATAATATCACCACTTGTCTCATCCTGCTCCTCCCTTCTTTATGCAGATAATATAGTCCTGTAATCGAGCTCTAAAAGTATGTCTGACATAAACTCTAACCTCTCTTTGGACTTTAGCAATGTGCAGGCCTGGCTTACTGACAACAGTCTGGTTCTCAATGAAAACAAAACCCAGGCTATGTTATTTAGAACGGTTTCTAAACTCAAATTGTCCCAAGTGGATTTTGAAGTATCCGGCGCTGCTGGCTCGCAAGTTAGTATTGTTTCTTCCTTCAGATACATAGGTATCACTCTGGATCAGTCCCTTGACTTTGACCTACATGTGCAATCCACTTGCAAAGCCGTAAATTCAAAACTTGGTATAGCATATAAGACTAGTTACACTCTTACCCCTCTGCTAGGCTGGTCATCGCTTGGGGTATCCTGCTTCCTTCCCTGACCTATGGGGTTTCGACTTATGCTGCCTTGCAAAAGTCTACACTACGCCGATGGGATGTTGCTTATAACATTTGTCTGTGTGCCTCCTCATCGACGCGGCTAAAGAACCACTGTCAACTTTACTCTGACCTAGGCTGGTTATCACCGTCTGGTATAAGGCTACACTCTGTTGGCTCTCTGGTTGATTGCATCATGAGATCCCAAATTCCTGCAGCACTTGCTGCCATACTGCTTCCCCAGTCATCCCCATATGGCCTGCGTTTGGTTGAGAAATCCCTTCTTCATGACCCAAGATGTAAAACCTCCAAAGGCTCTAGTGCCTTCTCCCACTTTGCCCCAATGTACTGGAACACATTGCCTCCTGCTATATGTCTGTCTCCATCTCATGCCACTTTCAAAAATTACCTCCACAGATACCCATCCCTCTGTGATGTGTGCTCTTGCTTTAAGCCACTGTAATTAGGCTCTCCCTAGCTCCTGTCTTTTTTTTTTTCTCCATTAAACTTGTTCTTGTTTCTCACTGGTACTTCTGTCCACCCTCTCCTGCCTACTTCTCCAGCCAGTGGTGACCCCCTTGATGGGGTAGTGATCAGGTGGAGTTCTGCACTCTGAACTCTATTATCCTCGCACCAATACCTAGACCTCTTGGTGTGCTAGCACTTATATCTGTATTGTGTTAACAATCTATCCTGCTGGTGATTTATTTTGTGCTTCTGTCAAAATTACTCTTATCTGTACTCCCTCATAACATACTGTATTTTAAATTGTTTTTTTGAATCAACTTAAACATTATCCAAGTTTTTTTTAATGGACACTATGTTTAACATTCCCTGTTTGTTGTATACACCATCTATCTATGTTGTCAGTTATCTTGCACTGTTTCTTTGCTGCTTGTTGTGCTGTGTTTTACCTTGTATTCTCCTGGGTTGTGCTTAAAAATAGTAATTTCTTGGCTAGCGCACCCATCCGGTAAACAAAAACTAAATAAAATTATGGAAGCCAAGTGTGGTGTCATCATAAGAATGATATACAGAGGGTGGAGGAAGTCCAGAAAAGGGCCATGAAGATAAGAGATCAGCCGGTACAGTCAAAGTAACCTTGACTTTTCCTGAAAAATTCTGGAAGGTCGTCTACCCACTTTTTGATACTCTAACTCAGTCTGTACTGCCTGTCCTCAGGATCACTGTTTTCTGACCCTTCCTCTGTTGCTTCTTATTTCAATTAGTTTTCACCACTTGTGTGCGCCCCCCTCTCCCCAAAATGGCTTTATCATCACACTTTCTGTACTCTGCCTATTTCAGCTTATCCTCTTTTGACTTCCTACTTCCCTGCTATTACCGCTCATGAAACTCTGCTGGTCCTCCTCTGTTACTCTGTCTAAATCCAGCCCAGCAAACCTGGAGACCTGGGTTTGAATCCCACAGCCCCCACTTGCATACTGTGTGACCCTGAGCAAATCACTTAACTTCCTTGTGCTCCCAGGTTGCACCTGTAAATAAGCTTTCAGCTTAGTGTCTCTCTCCTGGTTAAAAAAAAGATGGACTTGATCCCAACCCCCTTCACATCTCTGCTTCTGCAAGTGCTTGCCCACTGACTCCACTGTTTCTCTTATCTCTATCTTGCAGACTTGGAAGATTGTCAAAGTCCTCCCTCTCCACAAAGGGAGGACCCCTCCTCTCCTTTCATTTACCACCCTGTTGCCCTCCTTGCTATGTTATAAGAGAAGCTAATCTAGTTTTACTCTAGCCTCCTTGACCATCTCAGCTCCACCAGTTTCCTCTCTCCTTTTCAGTATGACTTTAGTAAGGATCACTCCGCCATCTCTTCCCTGTTGTGTGTCACTGACTCCATCCTTTCCAGGGTTTTAAATAAGGATTTTTGATTAATTGGCACGTTAGCACAGAAAAGTGCTACTCAGTGTAGCTAATGTGTAGTAAGGGGATCAAATTGACGAGCAAAATGAAAAAGTTGTCAGGATAGACACATTATGCATTATCCTATTTTTCAGCTGATAAACACATTTTTGACTTCATTTACAGTGTAGAGCATAAGAAAAGACTCCCTAGTTGTCAGGAGTGTACACCGGCAGCAGTTTATTAAAAATGTTGTCAAGTGTTCAGTGTCTTAACAGATTCTGGATGCAATGCAAAAGAGCACTGACAGTATTAAAGCATAAAAAATTCGGACTCCCTAAAAGTGGCCTCATGGTGCTGCAACTCTTTCTCATACATTTGGAAATTGAATAGGTG
This sequence comes from Neoceratodus forsteri, assembly GCA_016271365.2. Classification (NCBI taxonomy): domain Eukaryota; kingdom Metazoa; phylum Chordata; order Ceratodontiformes; family Ceratodontidae; genus Neoceratodus; species Neoceratodus forsteri. Next base: position 247,747,540 of record JADMNL010000024.1, on the reverse strand, counting down.
GCTGGGAACATGTTTGGTGTCTGTCTGATATTTGTAAAGTCGAGTAGTGGGTCGGAACTAGAGGACCAGGACTCCCTCGGCTTGCACTTTGACTTAGAGGGCCCCTAGCTCACCTCAGACACCGAAAAGTTCGTCAGCTGGCATTCTGAAGGCAGTCTGGGCACTGTTAGTTGAGTACCACACCAAATGCCCCGGATTAGTGCAGAGCTGCAGCCCCCCCCCGGTTGGATGGCCATGTCGGCCCAGGCATACAAAATTAGCAATGGCTGCCTGCAAACACACATGCACACACACCCATGGCGGGGCCAGAGAACTTCCAGGGAGGTAGATGGGTCTGGACTCTGCCAACAAAAGGCCCATCAACTGAGCCAGCCTGGCTGGGCACAACACTGTCATGGCATCTTCATGCTCTTGTGCCCAGGCTAAATATTTGCCCCTAGTGGTAGACATGTTGGGAACACTGACACCCCTCCTCCCCCCAATAATAAAAGTGAGGGGATCCACTAGTCTGTACAGGCAGAGATAATAAATAATATCTATAATAAATATCTATACAGACACACACCCATGTGGCGCCAGAGCGAGCACCATCACTTCTGCAGTTTCTCCCCGCCTCCCTAGTGTTGCATAGATGCCGGCAACCCACTGCAGCCTCCGCTTCCGACTCCTGCTGTGCACTCTTGGCTGGTTGGTCAAATTTCCACGGCGCGGGTGGATCACACAATAAGTTGCAGCCAGGCAGGGCACAGAGCCCCGGTACCTGACTGAATCAGCGTTTGGGCCTGCAGTAACCACACAGTCAAGGGAGACTGCAGCAGCTGCTCAGACTGTCAGCGGGGGGTGGGGGAGAACAACTGGACTTAGCCTGAGTCTGGTCGGACAGTACTCCTGTCTACCACATCAGGGACTAGATCACCGAGGGACAGGTTCACTGAAGACCCTTAGGGCGAGGTTGTGTGGGCTGATAAAGGAGGGCTGCCGTTGAGCCTGGGTCATTTAATGGAGGGCTTCAAAGGACTGTGGCCTTGTACGGCGCTGTCTAACCTTTAGCCCAGCGATCCCTGACATGGGGGGGGGGGCAACGACTCACTCATCTGCACCCAGAACAACACAGCGCCTGTTAAGCTGTAAGCACCCACCCCCACCTTGGCCCTGGAACCAAACTTTCTGCTCCCACTGCAGGCATTACACAGCCTTGGCTACCGTGAAGCCCAAACCATCCCTGAGATCATCTGACCCAACCAGCTGAAGCCATAGGGGGACAGACATCCATTGCAAACCCAGTGCAGCGGACACCCGAACACAAGCCACTTGACTGCCATCTAGGGTGCACCAACCCACCCACCCCAATAAATGTGTTTTTTGGTTTACCATGCCACAGTAATCCTCACAAAAGATACAGACACCTTTTCTGACTTGACTTGCTGCCGGGCTGTAACAGTCGTCCTCATACTGTGATCTGATCATTTCCAAGAGCCATTCCGGATCGCCGCAAGTTCACAATAAAAAAAAAACATAACTCTATCTAACTTTTTTACCCTGAGTGCCCTTCACAATAAGGTTGCTTCTTGAATCTGAGAGTATATTTTCCTTTTTGGGAGTGTGGGATCAGGCAGCCAATACTGTTAGAGGTGGGCAGCGCTAGCTTCACACAGTGACGCCCATTTTGCTGTAATTGATAGTCCTGCAGACAGAATTGCCCCTCTAAACATGTAGAAATGGTTAAAAAAAACATGGAAAAATAGATAGCACTTTTCTGCGATCAGTCCATGATTTGAGTTGCACGATCCGCCGGTTTGCATCGCAAAATGCAATGCAATACTGGCTATTTAAAACCCTGCTGTCTGAGATGGATCAGGGGTATAACACAGCTGCAATTTTCATTGATTTGTCTAAAGTCTTCGAATCATCAGTGTCCCATTGACTCCTTCTGGAGAAACTGATCTTGGCAGGTCTCTCTCTGCTCCTAGTACAGACTGGTTCAGGTCTTACCTAACAGGTCAACAGCAGTCTGTTCAGGTTGGAGGTGTCGGCTCCCCCTCTCTCTATTCAGACTAGCGTCCCACAGGGCTGTATCCTGGGCCCCATCTTATTTGCCAGTTGCATAAATGATCTCCCCTCTGCTTGTCCACTCATATATACATATGTATGCTGATTGATGCCATACATGCGAAAGTTCACCCCAGGCTTGGTGCTCTGTACCGAAATAGTCAGTCCCTGTCGGCCTGCCATGAGCTAATTACCAAAATTGTGCTCCCGTCCTGTAACTACACCGATGTGGTCTACAGGACTGCCCCTTCCACTTCCCTTGCAAGCCTGGATAACCCTCTGTAATGACTTTTGTCGGTTTGCAACTAACTCCCTCCATGTAAGCACCACTGCTCCCTCTACTCCTCCCTCTCCATCCTCTTCCTACTACACTCATGTTGCCAGCTCCACAATGCTGTCTTCATTTCCTAGTACTGGTTATGCTCCCTGCCGTCTTGTCTAATCTGTCTTCTCTCCTATCCTTTTAGCTCTATGCACCCTTCACTCAAGAGATCAGCATACCTTTTCACTCCTCACCCTTGATTCTCAAGGAGGTATAATAACAAGAGAGCACGTGTTAAAGTTAAAATTGGAAGGATTTCGCACAGACAGAAGTATTTTTATGGGGTGGTGGACCCATAAAATAGATTACCATAGGGGATCATAATAAGTATATTTAAAAAAAAAAAAAAAAAAGGAAAACAAGCCAATGGATATTTTCTTCCTTGACTTCCAGAAAGCATTTGATAAAGTACCACATAACCAACTCATCACTAAAATGGAGAGAATGGGAATTGCTAGATTAACAAGGTAAGTGCAGAGTTTGTTGGGAGAAGGGAAACTGACTGTAAGGATAAGAGTATTGTCAAGTCAAGCAGGGATGACAAGTGGAGTACCACAGGGGTTGGTGTTGGGCCTCACATTGTTTTCATTACATATAGGAGATATTCATCATGGTATACAGAATTTTATGGTAAAATTCGCAGATGATGTAAAGTTGGGAGGGCAGTGGGTTCAAAGATATCCAACGAATGGAAGCTGACTTTGAACAATTAGAAGAATGGGCAAGGGAGACTAGGATGCCATTCAGCACAGAGAAGTGTAGAGTGATTCATGTGGGGAGCAAGAATCCCAAACATGAATATTATTTAAATGACTATAAGGTGGAGAATAAGGAACAGAGATCAGAGGTTATAAGAAAAACGAACTACATAATAAGAAATATAAAAATAAGTTTTATAAAAAGGTCTAAACAATGTCTAGTACCACTATATAGGGCGTGTGTAAGGCGCTATATGGATTATGGATCACCACTGTGGAGCCCCATATACAAAGGGTGAAATAAATAGAATAGAAAGAGTGCAAAGAACATATACAAAGATGGTCTGGTCAGAAAAAAAATAATGGGTATGAAGAGAGGTTGAGAAGATTGAATATGTTTAAATTGGAAGACAGAAGAAAGAGAGGGGATTTATTATAGTCATTTAACTTTATGAAGGATCCTGAGTTAGTAGAAGAATTAGGATTGGAAATGGTGAATAAACCAGGAGGGTTGAAAGCACACAAGCTCCAAATAAAAGGTTAAGATAGTTAAAACAAATTCAAGATACTTTTCTTGTTTTGTAAAGAGAACAGCAAGAATATGGAATGCCCTACCAGAATATATTCTTCGTAATCCATTGGATCAGTGAGAGAGAGGGAGAGGGAGAAATTAGTATGTACAAGGAATTGAGCCTGCTATGTGGGGAACGGTATAATGGGCTATGATGCCTTCTTCCGTTCCATCACCCAGTATGAAACCCAGTATAAGTACCAGTAACACTGATTTTAAACCTAAATTTGATAGGTACATGTGTAATGGATTAAATGTCAATTTCTACACTTAAAACACAGGAGCTAAATATGGTTGTATGCCTTTTCAGCTCCTTACCTCTACATAGAAAAAAGTTAACGGCAGAAAAGGACTGCAAGGCCCATTCTATCTGCCCATTTCAACAATTTGCTCCCACTGCCTCTACTAGGTCAGCAGCCTCAGCTATGCCCCACTCTTAATGTATGATTCCCTTGTACTTATCCAATACCCTCTTGAATCCCTCCTACGTACACCCACTCCCTCCTGAGGCAGGGCGTGTTCCATGCATCCACCACCCTCTCTGTGTAGAAAGGAAAAAAAAAAAAATTGCATTGCCCCTTGTGCGACACTCACACACGCTCCTCCAATTTCATGACATGCCCTCTAGTTCCGTTGTACTTTTTATACTGGAAGATGCTATCCCCTTCCACCTTATTTATGCCCTTCAGATATTTGAAAGTCTCGATCATGTCCCCCATCTCACATCTGTTTCATTGCGTACACATTGAGGTCCTGAAGTCTATCCCCATATGCCTTGTTGTGCAGACTCTGCACCATCTTAGTTGCCCGCCTCTGCACTGTTTCCACCCTGTCAATATCCTTACGCATGTGCCGCTCCAGAACTGCACACAGTACTCTCTTTATTTTTATTGAAATGTTTCACCAGGAAGGCACACTGAACAAGTTGCTCGTCTCTCTAGGTGAGGCCTAACCAGCGTCTTGTACAGAGGGATCACCATCTCCCTCCTACCGCTTGTAATATCTCTCCCTATAAACCCTAACATACCACTAGCCCTCGCAACTGCTTTTGTGGTCTGTTTGGATTTCCGGTCATCTGATAAAATGACCCCCAAATCCCTCTTCTCCCTAGTGACTGTTAACAACTCACCACCCAACATGTAGCTCCCCAGAGGGTTTCTGTTCCCCACGTGCATGATCTCACACTTCACGTTAAACCTTAACTGCCATACCTTAAAATATTTCTCCAGCTTTTCCAGGTCTCTTTTCTCTCTATGCCCCTTTCAGACCTTGGTGTCATCTGCAAACAGGCATATTTTTCCTTCTAGCCCTTCTGCTATGAAGTCATTGAAGAGGACTGGTCCTAGTACTGGCCCCTGTGGCACCCCACTGGTGACTCCCATTTCTTCAAACTGTGTGCCATTTACCACTGCCTTCTGTCCACTAACCAATTTCTGACCCAGTTCACCACCCTGTGTCCCACCCCTAGACTCCTCAGCTTGTTTACCAGCCTTCTATGCAGAAGTGTGTTGAAGGTCTTGTTGAAATCCAGGAGGGCAGTATCCAACGCCCTCACTGGTCCACCACCTTGGTCACCCAGTCTATCAGATTTGTTTGACAGGACCTTCCTGCTGTGAACCCATGCTGTCTTGGATCCTGCATTCCAATGGCTATCAGGTGATCCACAATACATTCTTTAAGCAGTGTTTCCATGATCTTCCCCACTATTAAGGCGAGACCCACTGGCCTGTAGTTTACTGCATCCTCCTTGTTTACCACTCTTGTGAAGAGGGACCACATTTGCCTTCTCTAGTCCTGCTGGACCACCCCCCGTGTTCAGCACCTTTGGCAGCTGACCAAGGCTGCCAAAGGTGCTGCCAGCTCCATCCTTAGTTCCTTTAGGATTCTTGGATGTACTCTGTCTGGCCCCATTGCTTTATCCGCCTTTAGTTTTTTGAGTTCCTATAGGATACTGTGTTCTGTGAAATGTTGTGAAGCTCAATTCTTCTCTCCACACATCTGTTTTCCAGTTTTGGTCCCTGCCCTGCTCCGTCTCTAGTAAAGACCAAGCAGAAGTACCTGTTAAGGATTGTGGCCTTCTCTAAGTCCCCTTCTACCCTCTCTTCATTGGCCCCTTTGAGTCTGACTATACCCCCTCTGGACTTCCTCCTCTCACTGATGTACCTAAAAAATGTCTTGTCCCCTTTCCTCACTGATTGTGCTAGCCTTTCTTCTGTCTGCGCTTTAACACCTCTCACCGCCACCCCTGCCCCTCTCTGTCCCCATCCTCTTGTGTCCCCTTGTATTTTTGGAAGGCTACCCTCGTGGCCCTGATTTTATCTGCCACCACCTTAGAAAGCCAGAGTGGCTTTTTCCTTCTCTTGCCCTTATTCTTCACCCTCACACATTGATTGGTTACCCTGACAGTGGACTCCCTAATGCGTGCCCATTGCCCCTCCATGCCCCCTCCTGTCTCTTCTCTCCTCCCCCCAGCCAAGTCCTCTTTAGCCCTCCTTCCCATCTCTGCAAAGCCAGCTATTTTGATATCTAGGATTTTAGATTTTGCATGTGTGGCCTGTATTCCCGTGTCCAACTTGAACCAAACTATGTGATGGTCCCTTGACCCCAGGTTCCCCTTCACCCATTGGTGAGTACTAGATCCAGGCTATTCCTGTCCCTGGTGGGCTCCTGTACCAATTGTCTTAGGCCAGCTCCCTGTAGGAACTCCACAATATTCCTAGTCTTGCTCGAGGCCCCAGTCAGGCATATTGAAATTGCTCGTAAGTAGAAAGTCCATTATCCGTCAGTGCTTGTGCACTAAGGTTCATTGTCTTTTAGCGGTTTTTGGTTTTTATTGGGCTCACCACAACCCAACCCAGATAGACCAACTTAGGGTAGCTGGTTCATTCCACTGGGGTGTCATACAGATGAGGCACACTGATGAATCCTGGTAGGATGAAACACGTGGCTGTGTCTTCTGTTGGCACCCTTTGCAGACTGTGTGAGAGGCCTTTTGGCACCATACATTTCTGCTTAAAGCTGAACCAGCATAATAATTTGTGGTGATCTGCATATACAGCCCATGATGCTTTGCATTATGGGGTCTTTGTGATTTTATATTTCATTATGTCATGTTGTATATTGACTCCAACATTAACTTGTCCGCCCCTCTTCAGACTTGTCTAACTGCCGTGTGTGGCTGTGAACTATATACCACTCCTAGAACTACGATTACAGGTGAGTAACAGATTTGTTTTAAGCTCAGAAAGAGGATAACAGAGGCTATTATTCAGTAGTGTCCATTTTTGTTTACAAATTACAAGTTAGCAATGACACACGACTGGGTATGGCGTTATACGCATTTAATCCACGCCTCTGGTGCTTTGTGAGGCACGAGGTTGCAGGCAGTGTTCTCATAGCGCCGTGGATTAATGCCTTTGTAACATGGTCAAAATCAGAACATATAAAACAAGGAAGACAATTGGCTGAATGGGTTCACCTGGCATAAGAGCAACACGGCATTATGGCACGATAATGCCGTGTTGGCATCGGGAGCGTGCAGAAGAAAAGATAGGAGCACTGGTCGTGGTGTGGACGAGCCTGAGAAATGTGGAGTGTGCATCTGAAGAAGTGAGCAGGGCAGATATTGCCGTAAGTCTGACCAGTAGGTGGCGCTAATAAGAGAGATGGTGAAAGTGAATAGCAGTGTGAAGCAGGTAGTACAGCAGTCTGTGCCACGGTGAGTGAAGAGTGGTCGTGCGGACACATCACACAAAGGTGAGGAATAGTCTTACACAGCCACCCACCCAGATGCTAGTAGACAAATCGCAAAACAGTGGAATGCAGTGAAACGAAGGAATACACAATATAGGAACCAAGCTGAAGTCTCCAGATGTGTGAACACTGCCACCTATTGGTGGTAAATGCAGGGTGTGGGACAGCCGTCCAAGTGAGTTTGAGTGTGGTGAGCAATGGGAGGAAAAGAAATGGTTTTGCAACCTTAAAGTGCAGTGTTAGCAGTTCAGGAACGTACCTGATAGAACAATAGTGGCATCAAAATTGCAGAGCAAAAGTACAGCAGCATTCAATACAGGATGTAGAAAACCAGCAGTAGTAGTGTGCAGCTGTACAGGTGCCACCTATTGGTCGGAAACATCAGTGCAGCTCTGCAGACTGAGGTAAGAATAGTCTCGTCAGTCCTGGGGCACAGTAAAGCATGCAGTAAACAAATAGGTTCCACAATGCACCCCGGCACCAATAACAACAACACAAGCATGCAGAGGAGTAGAACAGCCGAATAGAAGTGGGACGGCTGTAACTGACAACAATATGTTATCTGTATCTTGCAAGATAAAGCAAAGTGTCGACAGTAGAACGTGCACACTCATTGTGGCACTTACACACAGCCTTATAACACAAGGACATATAAACCAGAAATTAGTAAGTTACAAAATTCGTACTGCTGATCTGTCTATCATAAGAAGTCAACCAATATCCACATGAAACTTGCATTGCAGATGCCATGTTACAAGCGCATTAATCCACTCTGAAGGTGGCATCTAATGGGGAATTAATGCATGGTTGGTCTGTCGTAGGCACTCTGCCTGCGGCCTCTTGCCACAGCAGTCCCAACCATGCATTAATTCCCCATTAGATGCCACCTCCGGAGTGGATTAATGCTTACATAACCCCATATCCTGGAACGAGTCATTGCGCTTATAACATGGGTTATGTGTAAAACAAGGGAAACCCCCACAAAAAAGGGTTTTTCTCCATGTTTCAGTACCAAGAACAGTACTGTATCCTACCACCTTGCAAAATAGTCCCTAACATAAGGCATATGTCATTGCTGTTATGGACATAGAAATGTCACACCTACAGTACTGGGATGATTTGTGACATTCCTTGTGCATACCATTTGTCTGCTAAACTTCCTAAGGTGTTTACTTTGAGAGACACACACGTCATTTCCATCACAGAGAAACACACACCTACCTCTCCGCTGCTGATCAGATACACGCATAATACAGCTGCTGTACAGACAGACACTGACAACAGCAATGCGTGTTCCATGTCACAGTCCCTGTCGCCAACTCTCTGAGCTGCTGATGCCCACACACAAGAATGCTGTGCTGATGTGCCAGTTGCTGCTGTCACTTCACTTCCTCCTAACCTTCCCCCCCCAAACACACAAGCTTCTTGGAGCACACTGCAGACCTGTCACAGCATACACATGCCTTGCGCTAGCGGTGCTGTTCAGCTACCTGTCTTTCCCTGTGGTGACTGTCTCTCTCTCTCTCTCTCTCTCTGTCTCACTTTCTCTCTGGGGACCATGATCGGGCATGTACTTCACTTACTTTGCAATGCTGTCACACTGCCTTCCTCTCAGGACCCTTTCCTGAAGCATACAGCCCACTGATATGAGCACTTCACATGTATTCTCTATGCCGCTTTGCACAGTGTACAGCACTCGCAGACCACCTATGGTGGTCAGAAATGGGAAAGAATGCGTGTACTTCGTTCTTTCTGTGCAATGCTATTGCACTGCCTCCCCCTGAGAAACATCATAAATCCGCATGCTGCAGCACTGAAGATCATGGCTGCTTACGTGAACTGGCTGAGACACTAAGCTATTCCTGCACTACTGTGCATGCATACATATATTAGAGTCTTTGCTGCTGACTGAGGGGGCCTTGCATTTCCTATTGGATGCTCGCAGTGCCTGGAAGAATAGGGTGAGACTGTACTGTTCAAACTTTGCCGTGCAGGATTTCATCTGTCACTACTTGCTCATGCCGCTTATAGGTTTGCAGTGACTGTGGCACACAGTGTCAGGTTGGGGACATCACTCTCTTCCAGCAGACAGAAAGCAAGGATGTCCTGATCTTGCTCTCGCTGTCCCTCACTGAGCGATCTCTCTCACTCTCTCTCACACACACACACACACACACACACATTTTAAATGGCTGCCTCTCACTGCTGCTGACTTTTCCCCACACATAACAAGTCCCACTTTGCCCAGGGATCTTGCTGGCCAGCATCTCACCCCAACTGTGGAGTAAATAGTGAATTTAATCCACGGTCAGGTGATGCTCTTTGGCCAGTGAGCTCTTTCCCTTTTCTTGACCTATGTTTTGTAAGTCCTTTTACCCAACAGTCCAGGGCAGAAAGACTTCCAGATTGCAAACTGAAATATTCCCTCGTCCCTTTACTTCCAACCGTCTCCCACCTATCCTCCCTACCCCCTAATTACTCCCCTCCCCTCCTAAGCCATCCTCCCACCAATATCCTCTCACCTCCCCTTTTCAAGCCAATCCCAACCCAATTTGACAACTGCCTCCTGGGTTTTTTCCCGAACTTTCCTTACCCTGCTGCATTGTTCTCTTCCCTTATTCTGACCTCCTGTTCCATGCGCACTCTGCCTTCTAAAGTTTCCTACCATAACCTATCTTGTTCAACCTTTCTACTAATTTAAAGTGTTTTTATATAACCTGTAGTTCTTTAAGTATCATGTATCCTATCCTCCGATTCTACAGCAAGCACTGTATACACTGCGATTTACCAAGCTTCTCAGTGTGTGACCTTTTCCACTGACATGTAATCCACTTCATTATTACCTTAACATTGACATGGTGATATGACTGCTGCTCAGTGTATGTGCTTTCCCTATGAAATGCAACCCATGTTATGTCCTTACCATTTTGCAGTATTCTTATATACTTTTCTCTCTCTTGAATATGCCTGATGTTGAATGTCATTCCTATGTTTTTTTATAACCAAGTTTAACTGACCTATATGTTCTTGTAAGTTTGTGCACAAATGACGTGAAATCTTTTGTAAATGAGCTACCAGCTCGAAGGTGGTGTAATCCAAGATAGAAATAAATATTCAACTTAATAGTTATTTTTTTTTTTTTTTGGACATACAAGCGCCTCTTTAATTGCCCAATAATCTTTAAATACGTTTTCTGTTTAGGAATAATAGGAAGAAACTCCAGTTCTTGGATTTGTTTGGTCTTTTGTGTGTTTGGGGAGTGACTTTTAAAATAATCCTGTTTGCTTGTAACTCTACTCTTGCTTGTTTCAGCCATTTGGAAATATCCTGAATCTGGTTCCGTTGGCAGAGAGTGTAGTTAAACTGAATGCCGTGTGTGTGGAATGTTACAGAGATGCTTCCTACACCAAAAGACTGGGAGCTGAAAAGGAGGTAAAATCTAACCCCACAATTAGAACAGTAGTGTTCTGCCAAGTTTTGTTCTTCATGTTGAGTTAATCACTTTGTACTCCTACAGCACTTACAATGTAAAACATCACTTAAGCATCGTACAGAGAAACAAATGCTAAGAATTCTTAAAGGGACACTCTTAGCTTTTGCTATTTTTAACATGCTAAAACCTGGTGCCTCTTGCCATCTCCGTGTACACTGTTGACGCACGTGATGAATGAATAACATAATTTAAACAAGCATTTGTCAATGCCGAATGTTGCTTGCTTGTATGTGCTGTTTAGGTATTTGGAAGTGATAGTTCCATGCCTTCCTCCCAAGTCTTCCACTGTGTCTTTCCGCTCAGTATTCACAGAAGAGTGGGAGGGGCAGGGGCCACAGCCGTACAGCAGTTGCCAAGGGGGTGAAGAGGCGGACAATAGTCCATTCAAAGGCAAGAGTCCTGCAGGAGCTCACTAAATTGAAGGTGGACAAAGTGATGGAACCAGATGGCATATGCCCAAGGATATTAAGAGAACTGCGAAGGGAGATAGCAGTACCTCTGGCAGCCATGTTCACTGAGTCATTCAACATGAGTGAATTGGAGGAGGGCACATGTGGTCCCTCTACACAGATGCAGCAGCAGGGAGGAGGCGGGGAACAATAGGCCGTTCAGCCTCACCTCAATAGTGAGGAAGATCATGGAGGCATTGCTTAAAGAAAGGATAGCGGGGCATCTAGAAGCCATCGGAGCCCAGGACCATAGACAATGTGGATTCACAGTGGGGACATCATGTCAGACAAATCTGGTTGATTTCTTTGACTGGGTGACAAAGGAAGGGAATCAGGGTGGGGCAGTAGACAACGCTTACCTTGATTTCAGCAAAGCCTTTGACACCATCCCACATAGGAGGCTGATAAACTAGCTGGGTAGGTTGGGCATGGGGGGAAAGGGTGGTAAACTGGGTTAGAAACTGGCTAACAGACAGGAGGCAGAGAGTGGTGGTAAATGGGGTGCAGTCTAGGGAGAGGGGGTGACCAGTGGGATGCTGCAGGGTCTTCATTAGTAACATCGCAGAACGGCTGAAGGGAATCTTTTCACCAAATTTTCAACATAGCCATTTTGAGACCTCTGCTCATGAACAGTGTCACTGTGATTTTCTTAATCTGTCCCAAACATTGATTGCGCACACTGACTGCGCCATTGTGCGCTACATGCACAAACACATTTTGGGCAACATGTGAAAAATGACAGCTGTACTGCTCAAAAGGAGGTGTGGTAAATGGTAATGTTGAAAATCTGGAGTGAAAATATTGAAAATTCGAACTAAGAGCGCATGGTAAGGACTGCACAACGACGTAAGAAAACAGTCATTTTAGATTTTAAATTTTCAACATAGACTTTTGAGAGCCCACCTTATGAACACTGACAGTGTCATTTTGTTAATTGGTCCCAAAAAGTGATTTCACGCAGTGACTGTGAAATCACCCTTCGGGCCCGATTAATGCCATGGCAGTGCAAGAATTCATGAGGAGGGGTCCTAAAAACCCCATGTTGAAAATTTGGGCCCAAAATTCCCAAAAATGCCTGAGATATGCAGCAAAGTTGAAAAAACCCTATTTATAACATTATAAGCTTACCGGAATTTCCTCAGTTCCGGGTCGGCTTTGAAGAGTGAGCAATGTTCCCGTCCACATCAAGATCGTCGCGCCGAGGTCCGGAGGTAAGTCACGGGGTGAGGGGGTGGGGAGGCAGGGTACAGTGGGTGGTTGTGGGGCAGGGAGACTACGAGGGAACTGCTTTTTTTTTTTTTGTTTACAGGTTTATTTATTTTTTATTAGGACAACGGCTTGCCACGCTTGGGTGGGCTCCCAGCATGGCATCTGGAAAGCTTTGGGGGCGGGCGTGGAGCCGGGCGGGCTTGGGCATCCCCATCAGCTATAACAAGCTTTTGCCACGCTTGGGGCAGCCAGCGGGGGATTGGGTACTCCGCCGGCCACAGTGCAAGGGGGGAGGGAGCATCAGCACGCAGGCATGCATGTGTGTGGGGGGGAGAGTCTGCTCACTGAAGCGGAGCTCCTCCTTTCAACTGTACAACCACTGCATTTTCAACTGCTGTCATAGACAGCTGCAGCAGTGATTGGGGAACTGGGGCCGTGCCTGCAAACACACTGCCTGAATTAGAAGACGGGTGCCACACCTCCAAAAACTCTGATGATGGCACTATGTTTCTTGCACATGCATGCAAGCAACATAAACAGTATTTTCTGTATTAAAAAAAAGGGGGGGGGGAGGGGTCCTGGATGTGGTCCTGTCAAGCGGCGAGCTCATCAGGGACCTAGTTGTTGGGGACCCACTGCCGAGAAGTGACCATGCCATGGTTTGGTTCTTCCTTAATCTAGGGAGCGGGGGTAGAACCCACAAAAGCAGCAGTGGTTGATTTTAGAGGGCTGGACTTCGGGGGGTTGGAGAAGATCCTTGGAGGTTACCTAAATGAGATCAGGTCAAGCATGGGCACAGAGGCCCAGTGGGAAATTATTAAAATGGGGTTCCTGGAGGCTACCAAGGCCTGCACGAGGGAGAGCCGCAAGTGGGGCAAAGCTAAGTGGCTGAGCTGGTGGACAGTGGAGGTCCAGGATGCGGTGAGGGAAAAAAAGGCCGCTTATAGCTGATAAACGTTCGGGGGGAGTATGATGAGGTAGCCAGGAGGGTCACCAGAGTGGTGAGATTGGCCAAGGTGGGGCAGAGCAGAGATTGGCACAGGGAATTGGGGGGTCTTCAGGTATATTGGGGAAAGAAGGGAGGGAAGGGCAGATTAGTAGGTTGAGGATGGGGAGGAGGCAGGGAGAAGGCAGAGGTACTAAATGACTTTTGCCTCTGTCTTTACCATGGAGGACAGGGGGAGGGGTGGCACTGCAGGGGGAGAATGGGGGGGGGTTGGCAGATTAAGAGGGGGAATGGATGTTGAAATCCCCAGGGGAGGAGGCGGAGGGAAGCCCTCAAGACCCTAAGGTGGGATAAAGCACCGGCCTAGATGGGATCCATCCCGGGGTGCTTAAGGAGATGGCGATACCCTGGTTGCACCCCCTGGTGGACCTATTTAACTCATCTCTGCAGTCGGGATGGGTGCCTCATGACTGGAAGATGACCCATATCTTGCCTGTACACAAGGGGTGGGTCACAAGAGCAGCTGGGAAGCTATCGGCAGGTTAGTCTGACTTGGTTAGTGTTCAAAGTGATGGAGGTCATCTTGAAGGAGAGGCTGGAGGGGTTTCTGAAGGCACGGGGACACCTAGATGATGACCAGCATGTCTTTAAGGGCAGATCATGTCAGACCAACCTGGTGGAGTTCTGTGAAGGGGGTAACTAGTGCACTGGATCAATGCAGGCCAGTGGATGTCCTCTTTCGGGACTTCAGTGGGGCATTTGGCTCAGTGCCACATCCCGGGCTGCTGGGGAAACTGGAGGCTCTGGGGCAGATTGTCAGGTGGATAAGAAACTGGCTAGCGGGGCGTGTACAGAAGGTGAGGGTAGAGGGAGTACTCCTCCTCTAGGAGAGTCATTAGTAGGGTCCCTCAGGGGTCGGTACTGGGCCCACTCCTGTTTAACGCCTAGATCTCTGACATCAGGAGCGGGATGAGCCTCTTTGCCAATGACTCGAAGCTGTGGGCGGTGGTGTAAGGGGAGGAGGGGAAGCTGGCTCTCCAGGAGGACCTAGAGACTCTGGGGTGGTGGTGAAGAGCGTGGAAGCTAAAGTTTAATGCTGAGAAATGCAGGGTTCTGTACCTGGGGCCAGAAACCCGGCTCATGCATACACCTTTTGGGGGAGGGGGAGGTACTGTAGGATTTTGGGGGGGGGGGGGGACCTTGTGGTGGATGCCAAATGAATAACTCAGAACAGTGTAAAAGGGCTGCAGCCCAAGCAAATAAAATGCTGGGGTGCATAGGCAGGTGAATATTCTCAAGGAGTAGACAGGTGCCCCTTCCACTGTACAACTGCCTGGTTGGAACACACCTTGAATACTGTGTGCAGTTTTGGCGTCCCTACTTAGAGGGACATTGCTCTTCTATAGAGGGTCCAAAGGAGGGCTACCAAGTTGATACTTGGACCAGGGGAAAGGCCCTATGAGGAGACTGGAGGAGCTCAACCAGTACTAACTGGAGGAGAGAAGGAACAGGGGGGGACATGATAAAGGTCTTCAGATATCTCAAAGAAATAAACAGGGTAAGCATTGAGGGGGTGCTTCAGCTGAGGGAGGTGGGGGCCACCAGGGGTCACTCAGTGAAGCTGGACAGGGGAGACTGAGGGGGGTAAACAAGGAGACGCTAATTCACAGAGAGGGTGGTGGAGCCCTGGAATGCGCTGCCTGGGGAGTTGGTGGCTGCTGCAACTGTGGAGGGGTTCAAGAAAGACTGGGAGAGGTATAGGGAGAGGGTGCATCCCAGAGCTCTGCTGGGGGACCTTGTAGGGAGGGAGGGGGAACCAACAACTGTGCCCTGGGAAGGCACTGATTATCGAGCAGCCTTGATAGACCATAGGGCCTAATCTGCTGGCTTCTTAGTATATAAGTTCAGGATGCTCAGTATTAATTTTTTATTTAAAAAAAAAAAAATCAATAATGCTGCTTTCATGAGTCATTCATTCACCATATATGCCATCCGTGTACACTTAGATGGCAAGTGGCACCAGATTTTAGCATGTTAAAAAATAAAAAAATAAAAAAAAAAAACTGACAGTGTCCCTTTAAATAAAATTACAACTACACCGTAGTTCAGTAAATCAAGTTGAAAGCCTGTGCAGAAATTAAAAATGTTTGAGTGTCTGAAATGTCATTCTGTACAGAGGACTTCCATTTTAAAAATCGTTGGCTTGTGTGAATAATACGTGGCGTAAAGGACTGCCTGGTGGTAGAGTGGCAGCATGATCTCTGCCACGCTGGTGGAATGCCTGGGGAGGTGGCTGGGTGGTTCTGCCATGCAGAAGTGTGGGCACTGGGCTCGGCAGCCTCAGCAACCCCTGTGGTTGTCCCAGTGCCGAGTGGGTTTGAAACAAAAAGAATGTACCTTGGACTGCAAGCTTGGGCCCTGTTGCTTGTGGATCCCCACGTGCTGTGACAACAGGGGGACCAGCTGCTGGGGTTAGGGAGGTGCCGTCATGGAGAGGTCACACAGCGTGAGAAGTATGGCTCTGGTGTAAACAGCTATATGACAAAATAATACTGTAAATGTAGGGGCTGCAGGACAGTTTTTTTATACATTTTTATTGGACCAGTGTGTCTTGTATAAAGGTAGTATAGTACACAAGCTTTCAGAGCTACACAGGTCCCTTAATCTGATGCAACAGCATTCTGAACAGAAACTGAATTTATATAGTGCTTCAGAATAATTTGACAGGATTGTTGGTTATCATGAGATGTTTAAAGAACTACTGGCAAAGGTAATGTAGTGATTGCTGCACAGTTTGGGGCTCCAGTACCCCGATTCCCCCCCCCCCTTATAATATATATTGCTGTATTTAAATGCCTTATTGCTCGTAAATTCTGATTAATCTCACCAGTGCAGCTGGCATTTTGTAACTAGGTATGCACCGCCATAGATTACACTGCAAACAACGCAATATGATGCACCTTTGCCCCTTCCTGTACTGTGCTCATATGTACAGAGATTTAATAATCCCCATATCTCCTGTGCCCTGCTCTGTTTTCACTGACTTTGCCTAAATGCCATGTGTATGCCTGTTTAGGGCAGTAACATAAAATGCATAATATGGGGAAGGAGAGGGGGGGACGGAGAGAACTCGTGGTCTGGTTGGAAACGTGCAAACCTACTGGTGCCCGGTTTAATACTTTGTACCTCCTGGTGAAGGTTTATCATGGTTAGCTTCATTTTCCCCTAGATAGCATCCAGTGGTGCACTGGTTGTACTAAATTAGGTAAACTACATTTATGTATTTATTTAGCTCTTGTTACCAGGTAAGCACGCTAGACACAACAGATGCCTATTTTAAGGTGCGACCCGGGAGTTTGAGATATTGTTTGATTTGCATGTGTAGGATACATTTATTTTTATTGTGCCATACTGTCCTGTTTTCAGTGGTAGTGTGGGTGCATATGTTGGTGTGGATTTTGCATTTTGTATTGCAGTGTTCCTCTTGTTTCCAGGTCATTTGAATCTGTTGGGAGTTTTCTTAGCAAGGTTTAGGGGCTGTTTGTAGGCAGTAACAAGTGGTTTGGGGAATCTTGGCTCGGCATGGGTTGTAGTTCTTTAGTTATTTGCTGAAGGGGGTGTTTGCATGGGAGTGTGCAGTGACCAGAAGTGTGTGATTCATTGGATTTCTTTGCACGGACTCCAGTATATTCCAGATCTTCATCGAGGATATCTCATCTATTGGTCCACACCTTTGGAAGTGTAAGTTGCTGTGTCAAGACCACTTGGAAAGTTTTGCTTGCCAGGTGCCGACAACAATGACTTGTGGCATCGTTGCCTATAAAACATGGGTGACTCCAACACTCCTTAATTCTTCCGTCTCAGTCATCCTCGTCGTAATTGCTGAGAAACAATGTCGAAATAGCGGTTGCTGTTATTTTTGATTTGCATATTGCTTCCTTCACTCTATGCCATCGAAGAATAGGTAGCCTTTGTTGCGATATTGTTTCTGCAGCTATAAAATCTATAGAGACAACACTCACCTTATTTATTTTTAAACTCTAATATTTATTTTGATGATACATGAAGGGATACAGATCATATAAATCTCTTTTGAACAGCTGTAAAAATGAATTGCAGAATTCTTATACATCGTCAACAAAACAGTACAAGAACTAAGCTTGATTTCCTGCAGGTCTGAAAATAATAGGTTAACACAGGAGGAATGTAGATTGGAGTAGAAAAGTCATTGCTCCTTTTCAGAACAAGTTCTGTGATAGTTGCAGAATGGACTGGCTAGACAACCCCCCCCAAAAACCCCTTTAGGGAACCAACTCCGGTCTATATTCCGTGATCTAGGTAAACCAAATAGTCCATCTGTTCATTAACAGATGAGTCCTATTTTGAAGTTTCGTAAGACTCTCCATTTTATAAATGTTGTAGATAAGCCGGGCCGGTGGTAATGAGAGCTGAGGTGCTGGTCGCTGCACCTCACGCCACGTCGGCGACCCACATTCTGGAACAAGCGCAGGTTGTTTGGGAAGGAGGCAGATCGAGAGCCTGATGGACTGCTCTCTATCTCCGGGGAGGGTGCCTTCGGTCGGGTGCGTCTGACCCTGGCAGAGGCTGAGGGGTCGGCATCATTACCACGACATAGCTGGGCTGGGCATGGCGCGCCGGGCGGGGATGCGTTCATGTGCCTGTCTCCGGCGTCATTGCACACACAGCTCTAGCAGGAAAAGCGAGAAAGACCCTGGTGGTGGCTCAATGGCCATCTCCTGGCGCCGTTCCGGAGTAACACCCTGAGCTGCATCCTGCTTGGGACGGGGGAGCAGGGGGCTACAAGGGTGAGGGCCTGTAGGGGCGGCAGCCGGACAAGAAAGGCCAACAGGGGGGCAAAAAAATAAATTAATGTCGTAGATGGTATTTTTCCAGTTCTTAAGGGACGGTAAAATAGACTGAAGCCATAGTCTAGTAATGACTCTTAGCTGTAGTCAAGAGCATACTTAACAGATGGGTTTTATGCTTTTGTTTTGAAGTGAGTAGTGAAGTAGAGTAAGATGGCTACCTCAAGAGTTAGGGAGGCCCTAATTCCGGAAAATTTCTCTTGGAACCGTTTCCACACCCTGCCAAAATGGCAGCAATCGGTCAAACTTTATTTAAGCAGGCAAAATCCATCCTTGAGCAAGCTCATTTACAAGATGGCCCTGGACAAGTAGGGCATATACAACTACAGCTTACTATCGGAGTTGCAGAGTACATACATTGAGAAAATAGACAATTGCAGTATAACAAATAAGATCAGGGCTGGGGAATACATAAAGTGCACGACTATCCATGGGTTGATAAATGTGCATACAAAGGACTCCCTAATGGAGGGCGCTTTTACAACCAGATACCACAATGTTACAGTAAAGTGAGGGATACCAGGGAGGGTAAGTAGGGGAACAACATGAGAAGGCCTATGGGGGCAAGGGAAGGTAGGTGAGAGGGTGATTACGAGTATGGACGTAACAAACGGGGGGGGGGGAGTTGGGCAGATTAATCTGAAGGTAGGCATGAACAAGAGAAGTGCTAGGAGACTACATGTAAGTAAGTGCCTAGTGTTTGGGGAACCACAGGAGATGGATGGAAAGTGGTTATCTGTGGCATGCACACAGGACTCTCAGATTGTGAGCGAGCAGCCTCCCAAAAGCGTGAGGCCCCAGGAGGAAGGAGAGCATGAGGGTCTTTTGCATGGCCTTCCAAAGGGACAGCAGAGAAAAGTTCATAGCAGCTGAACCATGTTGTGTCCTTATTTTGGGTACTTTAAGGGAGACCAGAGACAAACTCCTTAGGCCATATGTGCCCTTGGAACGCTCAAAAAGACTAGAAATATGGGTCGGTAGCTTATCGGTTAGAGCCCTTTAAATCCACGAGAGCATTTTTTTTTTTTTACCTCCTCAGAGTGAGAGGGGGCCAATCTAGTGCCTGATGGAGCAAGCATTGGTGGGTACATAGTGGCTTGTTTAGGATAAGTCTCAGCACACGATGGTAGAGAGTGTCGAGTTTACATAGCGCCTGGTTAGGACAATGGCTATAAAGAAAGTGCATAATCAAGCAGTGGTAGAAAAGTTGTTTGGACATGTTGTTTCCTTGCTTCAAGTGTAAGGAGGTGCCTTATCTGATAAAATATGCCTAGTTGTTGCCTTAGCTTTTTTGATAGCTCATTAAGGTGAGCCATGAAGTTGAGCCTGTTATCCAGCCAGACACCCAAGTACTTGAATTTTTCCAGTAGTTCCAAGGCTTCGCCAAGAAAGGTGTAAATCTGGAGGCTCTGAGGTGGTCCTGTGCTGTGGGAAGCGTATGGCGAGATGATCATAGTAGTATGGGGCATGAACAGAAGACATGGCTATGGGTCAAGACCTCACACCAGCAGCTCCTTCAGCAGGAGGCATCCCCAGAGAACAAACTTGACCATGATTTGTGAGGTTCGGAAGAATTGCACTCGAACATACGAAAAACGCTAGCAGAAAAAGGCCTTGCGGTCTACCAGATCTGCTCGGTTGTGCAGCTAGCACCCCTTATTTTGCAGTTGACCCTTCCTCTTGCGCTGTCCCATCCCCTCTTGAAGTCCCCCACTGTTCTACTGGATACCACTTCTGTTGGCAGCGTGTTCCACCCCCTAGCAATACAGCCCAGCATCCTGTTGGCCTTTGCAGCCGCCTTTCAGCATTGTGCTGAATTGTTAATTTCTCCTGTAATAAGCACCCTCAGATCCTTCTCCTCAGTCACAACTAGCTGCTCACCCCTCTTTTCCCCCCCACCACCCAGTTGGTAGCTCCTCTTCAGGTTTTTAGCTCCAGAATGCAGCATCTTGCATTTTTTGGCATTGAAACCCAGCTGCCAGGTGTCTGACCAGGATTCTAGCTTTGACAGATCTCCTGCAGCCCTTGCCAACTCTCTAGGTCAACCACCACCGCTCCCATCTTGGTGTCCTCAGCAAACAGACTGATTTTGCTCTTGATACCCACCAAAATGTCTGCAGTGAATATCCCAAAAAGCAGTGGTCCCAACACTGAGCCCTGCAGAACTTGTGGATGATAGCCCCACCACTCTCTGCTGCCTCCCTGCAGCCAGTTTACTACCCAGCCCACCAATTTTGCCCCCGCCCCTGTAGCCTACCTCCTAGTCTCCCGTGTAGCACAGAGTCTAATGCCTTACTGAAGTCCAGGTGCAGGACATCCACTACATGGCCCATGTCCAGTTGTCTAGTTACCCAATCTTAGTACACCATCAGGTTGGTCTGGCATGATTTGCCAGTGACAAAGCCATGCTGCCTACTCTCCTGTAGCCCATTGGTTTCCAGAAGGGACACCAGCCTCTCCTTCAGGATCATCTCCATCAGCTTTCCCACAGTGGATGTGAGGCTCACCAGTCTATAGTTCCCCGGTTCATCCTTGGGGCCACTCTTATGGAGAGGTACCATGTGAGCCATTCTCCAATCCTGAGGTGCACACCTTGAATCCAGTGAGGCAATGAATGGGTTTGGTAGCGGTCCTGCTAGTACCTCTGCCAGTTCTTTCAGTACCCTGAGATGGATGCCATCTGGCCCTGGCGCCTTGTCCACTGTCAGTGCCTTCAATCCCTCCAGCACCCTGTCCTCTGATTACCCTGTCCATCACACCCTCTCCCTCCATTCCTGCCTTTGTGCCCCCATTGGGTATCTCTCTCCCATTTTGTTTAGTAAAAAGACGAGCAGAAGTAATCATTTAGCGCTTCTGCCTTTTCACCCCCCCCGCTTCCACCCCTCCCTCAGTCCTTACTATAGTGTCCTTATAGCTCCTTTTTCCCCTGATGTACCTGAAGAATTCCTTCTCCCCCTCCTGAATGCCTTGCGCCAGCCTGAGCTCCTTTGATACCTTGGCTGCCCTTGTCACCTCCCTAGCTTCCTTCAGATGCACCTCCCTTTCCTCCCCCCGCCCGGTTTTATTGTACCTCCTAAAGGCCGCTCTTTTCTTCCTTATCTTTTCCATGACTCATAGGTGTCACCCAGCTAGGTTTCTTTGCCCTATCTTTCTTGCTCCTGACGCAGGTTTTCATTCCCTCCGCTGCCATCTTTATGAGCTCCCACCTCTGGTTAGTGTCCATACTAGGGTAACTTTTGGCGACATACTCCTTTACTATTCTCCCCCATCCTTCTGAAGTTGTAACACCCTTGTGCCAGATACTACTCCTTCCTTACTCATATCCAGTGTGAACCATACCGAGTGGTGGTCGCTCCCTGCCAGTGGCTCTTCCACCCTTAGTTCCCTCACAAACTCCCCATTGGCCAGCACTAGGTCAAGGGTGATCTTACTGAGGCTGCTCTTGCAGCAGGCTGTAACCGTAGGACTTATGCATGAACTAGGATTACGGAAAAAACTTAGCTAACAGTACCCGTGGGGGACTGCGCCCCGTCGTCTGGCATGCTACAAAAGAGGGCGGACTCCAACTCCACCTCAGTTCTTTACCGCCGCAGACCCACTCTTGTTGGGAAGTTCTTGGCGTGCTTTTCAAGCAGTTCCAGTGAATCTCTTAGTATTTTCGACCGTTTTTTCCTCCGGCTTTTCAACCCTGCAGTTCGTTTTTCTCCTGACCTTGGTACTGTCTCATGTCGTCACAGTCGGTCTCCTCTTGTCCCAAGAAGACAGTGTGCCTGTGGCCACCAAATCCCATCTAAGGCTGGCCATGAAACGTGCGTCTTCTGCCTGGGGTCAGACCACAACAGTGCTTCCTACAAGATCTGCAAGGGCTTCACCAGCAGGACTCTAATCAGATGCCTGAAGACCCTGAAAGCCCACCTGTTTGAGCAGAAGATGGACATTCTGCATCCCTCTCCAGGGAAAAAATGGAAGCACGGGACAAGTCCGTAGAGGTCCCGGGACAAGGACCATGCTTGGTCCGCCATTGATCCCGTTCTCGGCCCCAAAAAAAGAAGGCTGCAGCTTGGGTGGGTCCGACCGTCTAAGCATCCAAGCACAAGAATTAGTCAAGGCCAGAAAGTCACGCCGCTGCATGTCACTTCCACCCTGGCAGTCAGCAAAGGGCTCTTAGATTTGTCCGGGTCCTGGATCCGGAACGCCGGAGACTGGCTCGTTACCTGAGGCAAAAGGAGCCCAAGCCTTTGGTCGACACTTTCCAAGACCTCACAAGGATGACTTGGAAGTGTCCAGCCTCAGTCCTGGCGGTTCCCAAAAAGGGGGACAGGCTATACAAGGCCCCGAGGGATGAGCGTTTCCTGGCAGAGAACCCTCAGGCGGACTCTACAGTGATGGCGGCTATTCATGACAAATCTAAGCAGCCGAAACATCTCTGCTCCCAGCCCTCCCAACCAGGAATCCCATTATTTGGACCAGGTGGGCAAGAAAGTATATTCTGCGTCCACCTGCTCCAGTCATTCCCCAAGTCTCATGCATATGGTCCAGTACCAGAATGTGCTTTGGGAAAAGGGACAGGAGCTAGCCAATGCCTTGCCAGACTTCTCACAGAAAACTAAGCTTCTGGACATGTTGAAATCCTGCTCAGACGAGTGTACACATGTCCTTCATGCCTTGTACGATATTACAGATACAGTGCCATCGGATGTCTGCCTAAGGCGCCATGCCTGGCTCAGTCTCTAGATTCCACCAAGATCTGCAGGCTGGAATCGGGGACCTCCCATTCCAGTGTTCGGTTCTGTTTGGGCGGGAGACGAGGGTCTTATCTCTCGTCTCCCAAGAGTCTGGCAAATCCATCTGGTCCGTCCACCAAATGTATAAGGGGGACCAGAAGCGTTTTCGAAAACAGCCCTTTCGTAAATCCTCAGGCCAGCAAGCCTGTGGTAACCACCGGGGTCGGAGAGGTGGCTTTAAGAGGAAAGTCTGAAACCAGCAACCTGGAGGCACTCCTTTTCATGGCCCAAAGTCCTCTCAAACCGCTCTCCCCACTCCTGGCTCTGCACGATGACTCCCTATTGACCCCTCTCCGGAGGAAGAGGAGGCACCAGTGGGTCACTTCTCCCTCCTTCTGGAGGGATGGAGCACAATCACTGTGGACCAATGGGTCCTAGACATTGTAAGGAGAGGACATACACTGGAGTTCATGCAGATTCCTCCAGAAACTCCACCAAGGTCCTCAAGATATCCTTCTCGTGTTCCTCTTCTAGAAGGAGAAATCCAGGCCCTCTCGTGAAAAAGGGCGATAGAACTGTCCCCCCTGCAGCAGCGAGGAAAAGGGTATTACTCATTTCTTCCTGGTTCCAAAGAAGACTCAGGATCTTGGACCCATCCTGGACCTCTGCTGTCTAAACAATTGTATCGAATGCCGAAGGTTCAGGATGGTGACCCAGGAGAGGGGAGATCGCCTGCGGGAGGTAGCCAGTTCGGTTCTCCTGACCCCTCGGGTCCAAGTCAGGACCTTCCTCAGACTTCTGGGGCACATGGCAGCAGCTGTCCCTGTAGTTCCCTTGGCCCGCCTCCACATGAGGATCCCCCATGGATGCTCAGGGTGCAGTGGGATCAAAGCTCCGACTGTCTGGACCATATGGTCAGGATCTCGGAGCCAGCCAGGGGGGCCCTGCTTTGGTGGTTGGACCCTCTGAATTTGGAGAAAGGGGTCCCGTTTCGTCAGGAGCCCAGACTGTGACAACAGATGCCTCTGATTTTGATTTGGGGGGTGCATCTCAGAGACTGCTGGACTCAAGGCGTCTGGACCTCAGAGGAGCACATCCTCCACATCAATGTTCTGGAAATGCGAGTGGTCCTCAATGCTCTAAGGGCCTTCGAGGAGGACCTCATACCAGGCTCTCTTCTTGTTCAGACAAACAACATGTTTGTCTGAACAAGAAGAAAGCCTGGTATGAGGTCCTCCTGGAAGGCCCTTTCTGTCCTTCCTTAGATGTGGCCTCCAAAACTAGACACAGTACTCCAGGTGGGGTCTTACTAAAAGACCTGTATAGTGCCAGCACTACTTTCTTTTCCTGTTCATAATACCCCTACCTATACATCCCAGTATCCCACTAGCTCTCCAGTCCTGATTGATTAGTCACATTGTCTGGCCACCTTCAGGTCCTCTGATATGATTACTTTCAGGTGTCTTTCCTGCTTGGTCACTGCTAGTATTCCACTTTTGATTATGCTGCCCATCAGTTTCCATTGACCCAAGTGTATTATTTTGCACTTTGTTGCAGTAAGCCTTAGCTGCCAAACTTTTAACCACTTCTGCAGTAGTTTCAAGTCTCTTTTCACCCCCTCCGGAGTGTATACCCTGTTGCAGATCTTGGTGTCCTCTGCAAGGAGGCAGATCTTTCTTTCCAGTTCTCTGCTATGTCACTAATGAAGACATTAAAGAGGACTGGCCCCAGTACTGACCCCTGCGGTAGTCCGCTGGTCATTCTCCCCTCAGACAGTGTCCATGTCCCTCCCCCATCTCTTGGTGCTTCTTTGTGGTCCCTCCCTTTTCTACTCAGCTGTGAATACTGAGCAGAAATATTTAAGAAATGTGCCTTCTCTTTGTCCTCCTCACTATAGCTCCCTGCCTCCTTTATTAACTGTGCAATCCTTCCTTGGTCTTCTTGTCTCACTGATATACCTGAAAAATGTCTCCCCTTGTCCCGCTTTGATACTGTCTGGGCAATTCTTTCATCAGCTTGCACTTCTGCACTCCACTACCTTGTCTGCCTCCTTCATTTTCCCAGATATACATCTTTGTCCTCCTCTCTCAGGGTCTCCTTGTACATTCTGAATGCCACTGCTTTTGCCCTTACCTTTTCTGCCACTTCTGTCGAGAACCATAGTGGTAGTCTCCTGCTTCTGCTTTTGCTTATGTGCCGGACATAAAAGTTTGTAGCCTTTACTTTGCTCTTGTTTATTCTGGCCCATTTTCCCTCCACCACCACCACCTCCACTCCCCAGCATCTCCCCCATCAGGTCTTCTTGGATGCATTCCCCTATCTTTGTAAAGTCAGTCCTGAAATTCTGGACCCTTGCTCCTGTGCAGCTTGATTCCGCTGTTGTATTAAAACCATACTGTGTGATAGTCACTGGTCCCCAGATGACTCCCCACTCTGACATCTGCCACACTGTCCCTGTTCATAAGTACCAGGTCCAGTATTGCCTCACCCAAAAGTGGGTTCACGGACAGCTGACTGAGGAATGCCCACTGCAGGGGGTCCAGGATGTCTCTCCTCCTAGCTGATGCTGCAGCAGGTAGGTTCCACTCTACATCTGGCAGATTAAAGTCCCCCATCAGCACCGCCTCTCCCTTAGACATTTTGCCTAGGTCTTGCAGCATCTTCTTGTTTGTCCTCTCCCTGTGTCAGGAGGTCTGAATAACACTCCTGTGCGAATAGTGGTTCCGTTTCCAGACTTGAGGTTGATAAACACCCCACCTCCTTCCCCATCGTCCCTGTACCTCTATAGCTTTGATGTTTTCCTTAACATAAAGCCACCACTCCCCCACCTTTCCTTCCTACGCTGTCCCTTCTAAACCTTGTGTAGCCAGGTATGACCATTTCTCAGTCACAGCTGTTTGTGCACCATGTTTGGGTAATGGTCACAATATCCAGTTCTGCCTCAGCCATGGTGGCCTCCAGGTCTGGTATTTTATTTCCCAGACTTCTAGCATTGGCACATATGGCTGTCCAGATTTAATAGAAAAGGGTTTGTTCTGGAATTGATTAAAACCCCTCCAGTTCATCTGTTCCATTCTTCTTGCCTCCAGGCCAGTTGTCCCTTCTAGAAGAGGAAGTGCAGACCCTGTTTCAAAAACATGCTATTGAACCTGTTCCCACGCAAGCCTGGAATAAAGGGTTCTATTCCAGATACTTTCTAGTTCCAAAGTGGACAGAAGATTTACATCCAGTGCCGGACCTTGATCTGTACACTGAATACAGAAAGTTATGAATGGTGCCTCTCTAAGCTTGGATTCCTCCCTTTCAAACAGGGTACTGGCTGTGTTCACTAGACTTGAAGGATGCATACCTTCATATCGGGATCTGAGAGTGCCTCGCTGGCCCAGTTTAGCTGAGGGTTGAGGCGCTGGATGCCACACCTCAGGCTGCCGGGGGTCGGCAGGGGAGGGAAGGGATGGAGCATCCGGAGGACTGCTCTCCCTTTCCTGGGGAGGGATTGGGCTTTCGCGTCACTCTCTATGGGCCCCTGGGGAACTCTGGGACGATGCAGGGAAGCGGCACCGGTATAGTAGGGGGAGGAAGGGAAGGCGGCGTCATGCGTTGTGCCTTGGGAATCCTTGCCGTCCACACCAATCCTGAGGGGAAAATCCTCGGAGAACTGAGGAGGTGACAAGGCCCGAGGGACGGCCACATTGTTCTAATGCCGACGCTGCCCTGATGGTCCCCAGGAGCACACTCACAGGACAGACCCTTCTAACTTCAGAAAGATGCTGTCGAAGTAGGTGGGGCGGGCCCTCACCAGGGGACCAGAATGTCCTGATGGGGGAGTAGCAGGCAGATCATCGACTCAGCACCTCCAAGAGATGCCTCCGTCTGAGTGCAAAATAAAGTAAAACAAAAAAAAAATAAATCCGAGTGCCACAGACCATGCATCTGTTTCATGCTGGAGGGCAGGCACCATCAGTTCAGAGTGTTGCCCCTTAACTTATCCTCGACACTGTGGGTATCTACCAGATGCTTAGCGGTGGTTGCGGCAACGCTTTGCAGGGAAGGGCTTTATGTCTTCCCTTACATAGACAACTGGCCCCTGAAGGCCTGTTCCAGGACACTCTTCTTTACACCCTTTCCCAAATGATGCAACTGTTCAGGGCCTTAGGGATAACAGTGAATGCGCCAGAGTTACTGGTGAGTCTGTGCCAATACTTGCAATACATTGGGGCAGTACTGGTGTGGCAGTTTGGCCACTGCTGTCATAATTTTGTCATATTTTTCTGTGATTTGGTTGTTTAAATTCCCCAGAAGGCTCGGAGATAAGGTGATAAAAGGATGCCCGTGTGTCTTTTTTGTGTGTGTGTGTGTGTGTGTGTGTGTGTGTGTGTGTGTGTGTGTGTGTGTTTTTGTTTTGTTTGTTTTTTAAGGTTACATAGGGAGGATGTGTGTTCCAGAGTCTGGGGGCTTGCTTAACAGGAAACTGAAATTACATTTCAAAAGGGATTTCCTGGTAAGCTGATCAAAAGGCAAAGGTGTCATAAGGACGGGAGATAGAAAAATTATTTCGCTGTCATAAACTTTCCACTTCAAAGAAAAATACTTTGAGAACAGGATCTGGAAGTCTATCTACATTTTATTAAGTGGTGGGAAGAACACTGGAGATCAAAAACCCAGCCAGGATGTTGGGACTGTAGGAAATATAAATTAATAATGTTCACTCCCTTAAAATTTGGGAAAGAGTGAGAGAGAGACCCCTGCTGGCCTAGCAGTGAACAGCGGGATTTGGAGGTATCTAGGCCTATAAGTCTGCTCACAAGAGGCAACACACATTTCCTGAGATTCCCTTCCTGACACACTAGAAAAGCCAAACTGTCTGCAGTTGGTAAAAGCACTTGCTTTTAAAAACTGCCTGGAAGTAATTTTGTTGTGTGTGAAGGTGAGAAGATTTAGTCAGTCTGACAGCCTGTTTAATGCTAAGTTGCTACCGAAGACTAGGATCCTGGAAGGGAGTCTGGGGGCCCAAGTAGGGGAAATGCATAGCTCTCTAGTGGTTTGTGAATTCTAACCAAGTTCCCACCACCTGTGGAGAAGACTCAATCAGGGTTACGAGGACAGCCCTGAAGAGCCTGTAACACCTGGGTGTGTGGCATGGCATCGCCCCGTGCAGGAACCAAGGAAGTTCTTGGCTATAAACTCGAGACTGTATTTTACCCTTATCCAGATTAGAGAGGAAGCCCTGGGCCCTCGTCGTGAGTGTTCAGTTGTGAATTCAATGAGCACACTAAGACACGGGGAGGGTATTCCTGTTCTCTTCTCTCCCCTCCCCTTCATCGATTGTGGGTGGGCACAGTGAGCTCAGTGGACCTGGCCCCCAGGAGTGGGTAACAGTTAGTGACACCGGACACTAATAATGGATGTGTCCTCCTGCCACAGGACAGGGCACACTCCCTTATTGCTCAAGTGCACTTAATACATGGGAGCCACTACATCTCAGCCAGGACAATGTTGTGGCTCCTGGACCAGATGGCTGCCGCCATAGTAACGACACTGATTTGCATGGCTCCATATGCAAATCCCACAGTGGTTAGTCAAGAGTACAGTAGGATCAACTGATGGACGAGTTGGAATAAATTATTCTCTTCATGTACCCTCTTCGTCAAGCTCTGCGGTAATGGATGGGCCACAACAACTTCCTCAAGGGCATTCCATTTTTTACCAGTTCCTGTACAGATACCATGGATGCCTCTGGCTTTGGTTGGGGTGCTCATCTCTGCTCTTCCCAGACATAAATGTCCTGGAACAGAGTGGGGGCTGAACTACACATGAATCTCTGAGAAATGAGAGCTGCCCTATGCAGCCTGTTGACGTTTCAGAATCCTCTCTGCCCCGGTCCTCTGTTAATCCAGACGGAAAATGTCCGTGTCATACAGTACATAAACAAGGGGGCACTCCAATTCCCTATGTAGGAAGCAGTGAGAATACGATGCTAGATGATGTCTCATGGCCTTCTACTGTCTGCTGTGTTTCTTATAGGTCTCAATATCTTGGCAGACAAGCTAAGCTGGTCTTCATCCTGGTTCACAAATCGGAACTACTGATCTCCATGTTAAAGTACCTCTTTGCAACATGCATTTTTCCGGAGCTGGACCTTTTTTGTGTCCCCACATAGCACAAAGCTGCCGCATTTTTGCTCGCTAGTGGTGAGACGTGTTGCCCTGTCTCTTGGAAAGAGAAATTCCTGTATGCATCCCCCCCATTCCTATCATACAGAGTGTTCTGCTCAAGCTGAGTGGACAGTGGCACTCTTATCCTCATAGCTCCTCTGTGGCCTCACCAGATGTGGTTTCCACTCCTACCTCTGGCAATGGAGTATTCTGTTCCTCTGCTCCTGCGTTGGGGTCAGTCTCAGGATGGGGTGGGGGTCTCGGGTCTATGCGTCCCTAAAAAGTCCCTACATCTGCATGCATGGGTCCTGAAAACAAAACCAGTGCACGTTTTGGGGTGTGGAGTAAGGTTGCTGTTGTCTTGCTTGCATCTAGAAAGCCTTCTGTCAGGCATGCTTATTCTCTGAAATGGAATCATTTCACTTTGTGGACTGCTTCTCTTTTTTGAGTGTGGTCCCTTTTATGTGTCCTGTGAATTCTGTTTTAGAATACTTGCTTTCATTATCTGATGAAATATTCCTCTAAAGGTGCATTTTGCTGCCTTATAAGCATTTTATGCCCCTACTGATGGCCATATGGTTGCACAATTAGAAGTGTTACACATTTTTCTGAGAGGTATCTTTCTTAAAAAACCTTCCATCTGTAATCCAGTCCCACCCCTCCTTGAGACTTGAATTTCATACTTGAAAAATTGATCTTGGCTCCTTTTGAGCCTGCTGCAACTTGTGGCATAGGTTTCCTTTTGAAAATGTTATTTCTAGGGATGTTGATGTGGTGCTCTATCCACACTTTCTGGCAGTTGCTTTTTCCTTTAATTCTGGATGGAAAGTCTTCAAGTTGGCACCACCCACCTGGGTGGTAACTCTCTCAGCTCTGCCCCCTGATGCCAGATCTTCCTTTCTGTTGGAAGAAGCAGGTTCTCTCCTTATCGCTCTCTGCGTTGAGTTAGGACTTTTGTTCTAAATTTTCCAAACAATTTCCAAAACTTTGTCTTCAGGCTTAGTTTTCGATTGTGACTGATGAGCGACGAAGTGCACTCCAGGGTTCCGCCGGTGCCTTTGCGGGCAGATGATGTCCCGAACGGATCCGCACATTGCGTACCTCTACTTAAAGGCCACGATCATGATCTTCAGGCCAGACACATCTGTCATTCCTTCCATTCCTCAGTTCGGGGACAGCTTCTGCCGCCTTGTTTCGGGCGAACAGGGCCCACCAGTTAAATCTAAAGACTCCCTTCGGGGAGATGGCTGCCCCTTTGGGAAGCCCGTGGCTCTCATCACCTCAGCTACGGCCTTCATTCAGCTTTCTCTGGGCTCCTCCTTTTTGGGGTCCTTCAAGGAGTTGTGCCAATCCTCCAGGCACAAGTCCAAGTCCAAAAAATAATCTAAACAATGGTTTTACCATCAATCGTGGGATTGGGAACGCTCTAGTTCGAGAGCTTCAGATTCCTACGCTTCTCCTAATCCAACCTGGGTTGAATCATTAGCTCAAATTTCCGGCTCCATGGTACTTCTTTTGGGCCAGTTGACAGAAATGCTGGTTTATGGCCGGTCAAGATTTTTCTCGATCCAGTCAACCAGCTCTCAACTGAAGAGGCAGACACTTCACTTTCCAGGACTTTGGTCCTGACTCAGACTGTGGGAGGAACGGATCAGTCCACTGACCCGCTGACTCCCTCCGAGCTCCAGCGACTGTTTCCCCAGCAGTTGAGGTCCAGGTCTCGGTCCTCCTCCAGGGGGTCGAGTGGCTCCTGCTCTGGACATCATGGTAAGCAGTACCACCGCTATTCATCCTTCTCGGGTGAGGAGAGGCTTTGACGCAAGTTGCGTAGACAGTACAAGGATCTTGTGTGGCAACTGCTGGTGTTCTCCGGTATGAAGCCGACTCCGGCTCCTACACCGGCCATCACTTGGCTCTTGCTGCAACGGTCAACGCCTTCTCCGCCTCAGGAGCCAACCAAGATGGTTTGGTACGCGGCACTCGGCGTCTCCCCAATCGCGTTGCAACCGATCCTCTACAACGAAGATTGGTACTTGACTGCGATCTCGACCGACCAAAGGGCTTCCCGTCTGCTGTTTGCCAGTCATTCTGACAATCCGCTGAAGGTCAGTGAGGACTCTGGCGATCGACCCTTTCACGATTCCTCAGAGTCTGAGGGTTCCTCTGCACTCCCATTTATTTGATATGGAGTCGGTTGGAAGTCTCTCAACTGACGAAGGCCCTACTTCCTTCATGGGTCTTCTCCGCCTGATCTCAAAGTCTACGGGGCTGAAGATGGAGCCCGTCCAAACACTGGCTAGAAAGTTAACGGAAATCCTTGACCAGGGTGACTATCCTGGAAAGGTCTTCCTGGTGGCAGAGGCCATTTTCGGCCCTGCCCTGGAGCTTTGGCAGTGCCCCCCTTCCTGCCCGGTGCCCTCTTCCTGGATGGCTCGCAAGTATACGGTCTCTACCGGTTCCCTTTTGGGGTTCGCGGAACATCCCTCGGCTGAGAGGCTGACTGCCGATTCCGTGTTCAGGCACTGGGGATGTTGACAAGCCGCCCGACAAGGAGTCCAAAAAGTTGGACCATGTGGCTAAGGTCTGTGCTGTCTCTTCGCTTGACCTTTGCCAGGTGAGCTCGGCCCTCCTTATGGCCCACTTCACCCATGCCCTGTTGGGCACTCTGGATACAAGCATACGAAATACCATCAGAAACAGGCCTCATGGTCTATGGAGTCTGCTGGATTGTGCAGCTAGCCCCTCAATTTGCAGCTGCCCCACCCTTCTCTCCTCTCCTCTTAACACCCCCCTCACTCTGTCCCACCCTCTCTTGTGATGCAAGAGACAACTTTACCTTCATGCAAGCCCACCAGTAAATCTACAACTGACTGCCTAGTGAGGTTTTAAAATCAACCTGCATACAGTCATGTTCTTTTCCATTCTTGCAGTTTTTCCTTTGGAGCACAGTTTGTGAATACGTGGAAAGAAAAGGCAGCTGCTCATTCCCACCGCAGCATGACTTTTCGTTGTTTTAAACACCAATGATGGAATTCAGTGCTATACTGTTGATGACATTATACCTTTTCCCCTAAAGCGGCCTGGATCTTGTTTTTTTAGCTCAACAGACTAAGGTGAGGCTATGCTAGCTACAGCTGTGACTACTTTATTTTGAAGTAACATCCGAAGTGATTGCATCCATGCAAACAACTTAAAAAGATTGTTCCAGTTCTGCATCTGCTGGCAGACCGCCAGACCAGGGGTCTACCTTAACTTTTGTTTGCACTAGCCAGCCGGGCTAGTGAACCAGAGTTTGCAGTAGCCCGCAGAAATTTGCACTAGCCCGCAGTCAGTATGGTTCACAGTCATTTGTTAAACAAAAAGCAAGTAAAATTGAAATGTATCAAGCAGGTGTCTGAATTTTTTTGAAACCTAAATTACAAATGAACTTTGTGAAATAAAATACTTCATACGTGTGTGTGTTTGTGTGTTTGTGTGTTGTGTGTTGTGTGTGGATATATAAAACACTCAGTGAAGTCAGTGTCTTAATGTCATTGTCTTAAAGTTCTTAATATAAAAGTCAAAAGTCCTTAAATGTCGCTGGATTGTGTGGTGTCAGGGGAATGTGGCTTACTGTCAAGCACATTGTTTCACAGTCACTCTCAGCTCAGACAGACCACAGGGACAAGGCTGAAAAGAACAGCAGAGGTTGGAATGCTGGTTTAACCTCCCTGTGTTCCTGGGCTGTAGCCTGTTAGTCTCTTGTTTGATTAGCGCCACTGTCCCTTACTGTTCCGACCACACCCTGGTGTGAATGCTGGTGAATCTAGCGATGTTGTTTTACTTGGGGGTCTGTGTCTGTACCATTACTGACTGTGGAGATGGAGACCAGCTGTTGGGAGCCCGTTTTCTCACTGGCGCATATTTGCTGCAGCTGCTGATTTACAGTTTTGGAAGCAGCTTCTTAGAATGATGGTGACCACAGGATGACATGGTGGGGACAAGGCGTCTTACTGTTCTGACCGCGCCATGTCCTGACTCCTGAATGCTGCAGGGTGTTGACTGTTCAGTTTGGTTGGGGAAGGGGGGGGGGGTGCTCCGGTCATGTTTTTCCTGTGGAGGGGCCCATTTTCTGACTTGCACATACTATCTGCCGCCACTGCTGCTTTGCAGCTTCTCGGATGGTGACCACAGCACAGGGTGACTGGGACAAGGCTAAAACAAATGGAACAGCAGAGATGAGGTAGGAGTGCATTACTAGCTAAGCTAACTTTATTCTCGCTTCAGCAGTCTGTCTTGATTTTACTTATGACCCAATGTCATGGCGCACATTGTCTTAAATACTGAGCTGCTCGTCTTTAATTATGTACAGTTTGTGGTCTCACTTTTCCGACCATGCAGTGTCCTGAATGCAGCTGCTGCTGGGGGTGTTCAGTTTGATTGGAGGGGGGCTCCTTTGTGATCTGTCAGTTGTCTGATCCCATTTTGCTTTACTTTGTTGTCTCACTGCTCAACCGTGCTTCATGCTGGTGTGTTTTTTTTTTTTCTTTTGCAACCCGCTGGCACAACAGGCAGAGAATGGAACTGCAGTTTTCCACCGGAGGAACTGCACTAGCACAACTGGACAAGTGACAGAGATCCTGCACTAGCTCATGGCAATCTGCACTAGTAACTGGGCTAGTAAATGAATGTTAAGATTGATCCCTGCTCCAGACCTCAGTCAAACGGGTCCAGGACCAGGGCTGGGCTGTAGCTAAACTGCTTCAGACAGCAGTGGACATTGGAGACTCCTGTGCCCACGTGCTGCAGGGCTTTGCTGAGGATCTGCACCTTCGTGGCTGATGCTCTGTGCAAATCACGCTTCATCCGGATGCTGGAGTCTCCGGTGGAATAAGAACTGGGGCGGGCCTACACTATTGGTTAGAAGTTTGCTTTGGGGTCCTGTCGCCTGCCGGCTACAGTCCTGATGGTGTTAACTGCTGCAAGAGCTTCTCTTGAAGATCAGCGGGAGGCAGTATAGCGTAGTGGTTTAAGGCTCTGAGCTGCAAATCTGGTGACATCCAGCAGGCAAAACCTGGGTTTGAATCCCACAGCTTCCATTTGCATACTGTGTGACCCTGAGCAAGTCATTTAACTTCCCTGTGCTCCTAGGTCGCTCCTGTAAAAAAGCTTTCAGCTTAGTGTGCTACTCCTGGTTAAACAACTAAATAAAAAAAATGTTACGGTAAGTTCTTGTGTAACTGTACTTTTTATTGCCTTTGGTCATTCTTGCTTTCTTTACTTGTCTTTTCTTTAAAGGGAGGGGAAGGCTTTTATAAAAATACTTACAGTTCTAACTATAACCTTCATGTTGCAGGTGGAGGTGATTGGAGGTGTAGAAAAGTACCATGCGGTGTGCAGGACGTGCTACAACAGAAAACATTCCTCTCCGAATAAAAACAAAGAAAACTGCAGCATCGTAAGTCGGCAGGACGAGACTCCACCTCAGCTGCTGACAGGACGGCCAGGCGATATGAAAACAACAAGAAGACTGTTTGCAAATCTTCAGTCATCGTGAGAATGTTTGGGATTAGCTTTTTAAACTCCCCCGCCCCCTTGCAGTAGATTGGGGAATACTGTAATTTTAGTCTTTCACTTGATGAATTATTCTGTGGGCTTCACTGATGTATCTATGGAAAAACTACTGTGGAAAAGGCGGTTTCTTTGTCTAAAAGACAACATCTGTGCTGATACTAAGGGCACAATAATTCATAATCATCTGGCTCAACCAGCCTACCTCTCCATGAGTGTTAACATGCCTTTTTTGTGTTTTAATTTCTTTAGTTGGAATTAACTGAAAGACTATTGGTTTCATGCACTTTTGAGGAGTATGCACACTATCATGGAATAATCTTACTCCTGTTTGTAATTTTGGCCTGTAATGTAAATAACTTCTCTGCTGATACATTGGTTTTTGTATGCATTTATGGCTCCCTGGCGATGAGATGTACGGTACCACTTGATATATGGTGCTATGGTTTACTAATGATGCAGAAGGCCTTGCATGATGCATAAAACACGTCTGATTTCCCCCAGCAAGGGCCAAATTAATGATCTTGCCTCTTTGTTATGACAAAAAGCACTTGTATTTAAATTTTTGTGTCAGAAGGCAATGGGGGTGGGGGTAGAAGCTTCCTTGTTGACATCTGGTGACATGATAATCTGGTAAACCTTCATACTTGACAGAGACAAAACAATGAGCACATTATCTGGTAACTGGTTTAAATTTCTGGTCTCGAGCATCTTCATTCTATTCAGGGGTGGCTTTATCTAAACCTGAATCCTTGCTTGCATTGGCATGTGATGTTTTCAATCTTTACACAGAGACACAATCTGTCATTAGATAAGGACCATATGGCCTACCTAGTCTGCTTATTTGCCTACTCGCTGCTGCAGCCGCAGATCCTGTTTGATCTGTGGCTCTCCTGCTCTGCACATCTCCAGGGTACCCTTATGTCTACCCCATGCACTCTTGACCCTTGTATTGCTTTCCACCCACCACTTCTGCTGGAAGGCTGTTTCACAGCTCCATCACCCTCTCAGGGAAAAAGTACTTCCTAACATAACCCCGAGCCTTCCACCCTTCAGTCTCCTAACATGTCCCCTTATTTTTGTGCAGAGTTTTCCACCTGTACCCTGTTTATTCTCCTAAGGTACTTGAAAGTCTATCATATCTCCCCTCTTTCCTTCAGCGAATAGATATTGAGGTCCTTTAGGCTTTCCTTATAGGGTTTCTAGTGCAGTCCATGTACCATCTTCGTTGCCCTTCTCTGGAGTGCCTCTGTTTTGTGAGTGTCCTTCTGGAGATGTTGTCTCCAGAACTGGATAACCCCCAGGTTTCTCTCCTGACTTGTGGTGGCTGGAATTTCCCCACCCATCCTGTACTCCTCCCTTACATTCCTGTAACCCAGGTGCATGATCTTGCACTTTTTAGCATTGAAACTCAACTGCCAGACACCCGACCACTCCTGTAATAGGCTTAGGTCCTTTCTCATTTTTTCCACCCCTCCGGTGTGTCCACTCTGTTGCAGATCTTGGTGTCATCCGTGAAGAAGCATACCTTTCCCTCCAGACGCTCTACAATGTCGCTAATAAAGACATTGAATAGGACTGGCCCCAGCACCAACCCCTGTGGCACCCTGCTGGTCACCTCCCTCTCCTCAGGTTTCATGCCATTTACCACCACCCTCTGAGTCCTGTCCCTTAGCCAGTTCCCAATCCACTTTATTACCATAGGACCCACTCCCCACTCTATTTATTTAGCAATCTCTTGTGTGGGATGATGTCGAAGGCCTTGATGAAATCCAGGTAGGCTACATCCACCACCCTTCCCCGATCTACCACCCTGGTTACCCAGTCAAATATAAGATTCGTCTGACAGGACCCTCTTGCTGAGAATCCATGCTGCCTTGGATCCTGTGCCTGCTATCCTCCAGAAACTTCACAATCCTCTCCTTACGTAAGGACTCCCATTAGTTTTCCCACTACTGAGGTCAGGTTTACAGGCCTGAAATTGCCTACTTCCATTCTTGTGGAGAGGGACCACATCTGCCCTCCTCCAGTCCTCTGGTACCTCTCCAGGCTCTAGTGATGTGTTTGAAAAGGGCAGCCAGTGATTACGCCAGCACTTCCCTGAGTTCCTTTAGTACTCTGGGGTGGATCCCATCTGGCCCATTGCTTTACTTGCTTTTATCTCTCCTTCCCCCCCCCGGAGTTCTTCTAGGACACTTTCCATCGTGAATGGGCTAGTGTCTGCCTCCCTCCCCATAATACCTCTCTTACTGAATCTTGGTCCCTCAGCCTCCCCTGGTGAATACTGAACAAAAGTACTTGTTCAGTATTTTAGCCTTTTCTAGGTCATCCTCCACCCTTTCTCCTTCTTCAGCCTAATGATCCCATTTCCGGTCTTTTTCCTCTCACTAATGTATCTGAAGACGGTTTTGTCACCTTTCTTAATAGCCTGGGCTATACTTTCCTCTGTGTGTGCTTTTGTCCTTCTAATTATTTTTACCGATTCCCTCTGCTTCTCCAGATATTGTTCTCTGTCCTCATCCTTTTGTGTTTCCTTGTATCTTCTGAAGACTCTTTTTTTTTTTTTTTCCCCTTACTTTCTCAGCCACTACCTTCTGGAACCATAATGGCCTTTTCTTTCTTTTTACTCTTGCTGTATTTTCACACAGTGACCTGTTACTTCTGTTATGACTCACTTGAGTCTAGACCACTGTTTTTCCACATCTCCCCCTGTACCTTCTGCTGCTAGGGCTCTTTTGAGATTTCTACCCCTCTCCTTAAAGATCAACTGCAGCTTTATTAAAATCATATTACAAATGTTACTCCTTTTCCCTAACATAAGGACAACCAGACCTTATTTATTACATGTGAAATGAAGAAATTGGCATTTGTCATGCTCAGATACTATTTTAATGTCTCCTATTTGATGGTTTCTAAAAATCTTCAGACATTTTTGACCAGCTAGGAACTTTGGTGAGTGCTGATTCCAGTCAGCAAGAATGATGTCATTTTCCTTCAGTTCCTGCAGCTCAGTACCTGGAACTTGAGGAAAATGACATCATTCTTGCTTGATTGGAATCAGCACTCACCCAAGGTTCCGCTAGTTGGTCAAAAAATGTCTGAGAGATTTTCCGTAAAACCATCAACTAGGAGAGCGTTAAAATAGTATTTGAGCATGACAAATGTCAATTTCTTCATTTCACGTGTAATAAATAAGGTCTGGTTGTCCTTATGTTAGGGAAAAAGGAGTAACATTTGTAATATGATTTTAATATAGCTGCAGTTGATCTTTAAAGTTAGCTTTCCTGAAATGCTTGCCTCCTCCACTGTGGTTATCTTAAAGCACAACTGTCCTGTGGTTGCTGGTACCAAGTGGACTGCCCACATCCACATCTGTGATCCTGTCCCCGTTGGTCAGGACCAAATCCAGTATAGTCTCCTCATGGGTTGGTTCTGCTACAAGCTGTCTTAGGTTTGCCCCATTCAGGGCAATCGTGAAGTACCTTTACTTCTTAGGTTGACGCTTGTAATGCATTGAAAAATATTGAGGGGTGGATGGTCATGTTTTGTTTGGTAAATAGTACTGTTACTGATGTTTAGAACAAAGGAATGCTAGCCAGGGGCCTTACTTTAGATTTTCTGTCCTCTCCCTCGCATAACCAGTGACCCTGAGCAAGACACCTAAAGAGCTCCTGCCACCATTAGATAATCTTAAAATAAATGAGATTTAGACACAGTTCTGTTGATATTTCATATATGTTATAGAATTATTTTTTTTTTATTTCTGAGGACAGTTGTATGAAATAGGATCATTGTCCCTTAGACTGCAACTGCTTTTTCCGCTTGCCTACATCTGACGACATAATGCCCCGTTTGACATCACAGTTATCTCCACAGCAACGGACAGTGATGTCCTAATCAAAACTGTGATGTCATATGTAGGCAGGTAGCCAGGACAGATGGGGCAGCAATCATATTTACGTTCAAATGTCCAAAGTAATAAAGTAGTAAGGGTCAGAATTACAGAAAAACGATTAAATATAAGCTAAATTGTGTTTTAAATATTACAATTTTCCAAAGTTGTCACAATGGTGTCAGTGATTCACTTCCAGCTGTAAAATTCAGAAGTGGGATCCCCCACTGGAAATCAGATGCTGCATCTCAGGTGGGCAGTGCTGGGTAAATATATAATAAATTGTGAAGGATGGGGGTGCACAGACATAGATCAGCATTCTTCCATGACTGTACATCAGCCTTTATCTTTTTTATATATATATATATATAAAAGACATTTGACAAATACATGTGTACAGTTACTGGCATCACAACTACAAGAGTACAGCCTCCGTACAGGAGACAGGATCCAGAGAGTAAAATTCACAACTTTTGCATGTCTCTCCAGTGCAAAAGTACATTTTTTAAACCTAGGAAATGCAGTGGAGACTTGTCAGATAAGAACATTAAAATATGTATATGTAAGTGTGTGTTGTGTTTTTTTTTTTTAACTTGCTATCTCCCCCCAGCTCTGGTCTCCTTGGGAGCACCTAGGATTCATCCCTCTGCAGTCCACCTCATCTGGTCGACTCTCCTTCGCCCATGTAGCCACGGTTTTACCCCCGGGACGGGTTGGGTACAGACACCCCGAACCTCCAGTCTTGTCGGTCGGGAAGGTGCCAGGAGGACAGTCGCAAATAGAGGGCAACATCCGGTGATCTGTCTCCGCCAGAGCTGGAAGGGCTTTTTCCCCTGTTCTAGGGAGTGGCTAGCGCCCTGACGTCAAGGCGTTGCCACTGACGTCTGCCACTCCCGACCCTGTTTTCTATGCTCCAGCGCTTGCTATGCCCCTGGCTTCTTCCAGAGGCCAGCCAAGCAGGCCCCCCCACCCCGACAACCCTGGCTCATTCCCGAACCTGGGTCGCCGGCATGTGTCGTCCAGCACCTAAACCCTCAGTGCCACCGGGTTGGCCCATATATGTATGTTTTAATATTGCATACATAGAAGCTGAACAGTTGCGATGTGGTGAAAACGTGGGTGCAAAACACCTGGTTTCACTTCTAAAACTGCTGATAGTGGGTTGCTGGATGACCAGGGGTAGCGTTAAGTACTACTGTGCAGGTGATCCTGGTTTGTGCTCATATCCAGCTGTCATGAGGGAGGTGCTGCCCACAACAGCGCTGTCCTTCAAGGGATAGAGTTAACCTTGGCTGCTCTTCAAGGATCCCTGTGCATGCGGCAGAGCTGTCTGACATATGTGTTTATGCTGCCCACAGGGAGATTTGACATCCAGCAAGGCTGGCTAAAGGAGGGTTGCGTATGGTGTGTGCACATTTGATCAGCTGCATATTGTACCCCAGCCAAGGAACCAGGAGAAAAGGAATGGGGGAAAATGACTGTGGGGATGTCACTACTGTATGGGTGCTAGTAGTCTGGGATGGGTTCCAGGAACAAGTAGTGGGCATGTAGTCCTAAAGCTATGGAGAACTCCAATCCCCATCACCCTAAGGTTTAGACCAAGTTTCACATGCTGTAGTTTTTGGTTGGCCTGTGTTTTCTACTGTGAATTACAAAAGGCACATTGGGGCTGGTGATTTTAAAGAGCAGGTTTCGAGCAAAATTATTTCTACTCCAACCCAACACATAATGTACCCTCCCGTTTTAGCAATTCTTCACAAAAGTTTCATTTTTGTCACACTATCTTTTATGAAATAACCCTCGTAAAACACTCCATGGAGCTGGTATCTAAAACGGCAGTAATTGCCGACCCGAAGCCGCCACGCTTACTGATGTCGGTACCAGAATGGCACTGGGGATGCACTCCATAGACTATAATGGGACATTTTTTATAACTTGTTTCATACTTTTGAGTGCCAAATTTGAGAATGGAAAGCCACCGCTCAACTAACAAAAATTCTTGTTAGTTAAGCAGTGCCCTTCCTTTCTCAAATTTAGCACTCAAAAGTATGAAAACAAGTTAGAAAAATTTCCCCCATTATAGTCTATGGAGTGCACTTGGTACCTGACATCAGAAAGCATGGCGGCTCTGGCTCGGCAGTTGTTGCCGTTTTTAGATGCCAGCCCATGGGAGCTGTTTTACAAGGGTTATTTTTATTTCATAAATATACGTGGACAAAAAATAAAACTGTTGGGAGTGAAATTGCAAAAACCGAGGTAAGCTATATTATGTGTGTTTTTTGGGGGTTAATTTTGCTTGAAACTTGATGTTTAACCCTGGCCCCGCCTGTTTGTCTGCTGTCACCTGGGACCCATCACCACCTAGAGCCAAATTTATTGAATTTGTAAGGCATCCTCTCTGTGCATGTGAGG
Organism: Neoceratodus forsteri; assembly: GCA_016271365.2. Taxonomy (NCBI): domain Eukaryota; kingdom Metazoa; phylum Chordata; order Ceratodontiformes; family Ceratodontidae; genus Neoceratodus; species Neoceratodus forsteri. The sequence goes on along the minus strand of JADMNL010000024.1, from coordinate 247,706,431 downwards.
CAACTTCATTTCCAGCTCAGCTATCATTTTGTAAAACACTGCCAATGCCTCACTGCATGTTAACCCTCTGCTAATCTTTTTTTTAATAAAAATATTATTTTTAAAGTTTGTGGTGGATTTCATGTTTTGTGACAGCGTTGTCTGGCAATAGTGAGTAGTCCCTTACTGTTTTACTTATCACTCATCACACAGGGTATTTACAATATGAAGAGCATACTGCATGCACCATGTTTAGTACAAAACTGTGCTTTGATACTGGCTGATTTGCATAAATATTCGAATATGTAACGCAGATAGCTGTGGACTTTCAGTTCAAGCCATGTGAATTTTCTAAGCAATATTTCAATGTGTGTATTTCAAATGGAGTAAAAGAAGGAACTTCATAGGTCATTTGTGATCCTGGCAGGCTGAAGGTTTGTGCCTCTGTTCCATGGTGTGCTAAGGGCACCTCAAAAGCCATAGTACATTGGAATGTAACCCACTGGCATCAGGGCCTCACAGGATACTTTTTTTCAGTTACGGGAATGGCCATATCTGGGTGCCTGCATGCACTGCAGTGGCACCCAGCATTGCCTGTATAACATGGGTAGGCCCATTCCACTTCAGGTTTTTCCCTCCAGCTGTTGAGTTTCATTGGGCCAGGACCAACAGAAGCTATCTTCTCCCCCCCCTTGCTATTTGAAAATGTCTCTCTGGTAGATACAGAAACAAATGATTTGATACCTTTTATTGGACCAACATAGATGTTAACGCACAAAAAAAAGTGTTCTAGCTTTTGGACCAATCAGGTCCTTCTTCAGAAGCTTCTGAAGAATGACCTGGTTGGTTTGAAAGCTAGAGCACTTTGTTCTTTTTTTGTGTATAACATCTATGTTGGTCCAATAAAAGGTATCAAATCATTTGTTTCTGTATCTGTTCTTAAAATGACCAATATGGCAACTACACCTTTTTTTTTTTTTTTTTTTCTTTCCTTTGGTAGATACACTGACAATTGACTGTCCCCAAAGGAGTATGTCATTGTCAAGTAAGATGCTTTTCCACAGCTATCACCGAGGAAAGCCTGATCTTGCTTCCAGGGTATCTCTTGCAGCAGGCTACACCTATGGAACTATAGCCACCAGGCATTGGGACCATACAGAAACTTTTCTAGCTAGTAGTCTACCAAGGGGTGCCCATGCTGACAACACCCTATCCCATAAGAGTGGGCGGCCCCTACGCCCTCCTCGGTTCTTTTCCCAACATTGCAGGTCTGACTTCACAAGAGATCCGTTTGCTTCAGTTGACCACCATTTCATCGAATTTAAATCAAAACTTGCTACAACTTTATTTTATTTCTCTCCCTAGTGTGTATTACTTCAGCTCTAAAGTGATTTTTCTGCTTCGTTTATGCCAAGCTCTGTCTGCGGTAACCTTTTCAAGAAGTGTGCCTGTGGGAAGAAGATCCCCGAGAAGGACTACTACAGGGCCTGCGTCCACTGCCTAGGCCTGGAACATGACACTCAGGCTTGTGAGATCTGTGACTTCACCCAGGCAACACCGAGAGCAGACTTTTTGGAAACATTTTTGCTGAAGTAGGTCACCCAGATGGAGAAGGAGCTTCAGGCCAGGAGTTCCTCCACTCCCCCTCGATGTCCGGGACAAGTCAAGCGGGAAGCACAAACGCAGGGTTTTCAGGCCCAGACCTCCCTGTCTTGCTTGTGGTCACCACTCTGGGCGTTGACCACAGCGGGGCTGTCCTCATTGAGGATGGCCTTCTCTGCATCACATGCCCTTTCTCCTGCAGGACTGCTGTTAGCAGCTCCCTCCACCAACATTTCAGTGGCAGGTGTTGTTTCTAGTAGCTCTAGTGCCCCACTGACTGCCCCTGCTGTTCAAGCCCTTGTTTTTGGTGGGTACACAGGTGGCTCGGACAACTTTGTCGACAGACTTTGGCTCAGCAGTTGCCGGGATTCAGCCTTTTCCCCCGCCACCAGCCTCTGCTGTTTCTTGGGCCACTGTCTCGGCCCAGGTAGTCGTTGCCCTCAGACGCTGACCCATACTGGGGAGACACCCCCGCACCCCCCCCCCCAAACAGGCCATGACCGGTTTGGCTACCCTCCCTGGCGTCAGTCTTGGTCTTTCCTCAGCTGACACAGATAGCTGTGAACTTTCAATCCATACTGTATACCTTGTGGGACTCCATACAAGCTAAGCTTGCCCCTCACTAGGACCCATCCCTGCAGTGACCTACTGTGCCTGCCACCTCCTCCTGTGGGGCCACGGCATACACCTCGGGATCCGGGACCCTTGAACACCTCTCAGGACCCAGGGGACGAGGATGAGTACTGCTCTGATGTTATCCTTCCAGATGATCTGACAACAGAAACAATGATGGAGGTGCTGCTCCCTCACACTCCTCCATGGTCTTGTCTGACGACGAGGAAACCCTTGAGTACATCGCTCGGTTTCCACTAGATGACCCCTTTTCTTTGTCTCTTTTATGAAATAACTACAGTTGGCCATGGGGTTTGACACAAAGGCGTAAGACCCCATTCTGCATTGACTGGCCACTTACGCCTGCCGGACACTCCTCCTTTCATCATTCCTTCCTCAAAAGAGCCCTTTGAGGATACCACCATGGCTGCCTTGCACCAGCCCAAATTTAATCCTGGCCATGCCCAGGAAGGTGGACAGATTATACCAGGCTTCTGCAGAGAAGCCTTTCTTTGTGGATCAACCTGCAACTTGATTCAGTGGTCATAAATGCCACCCACAACTGCACCAAGATGCCAAAGCATCACACCTCTTTGCCCCTGGACAAGGAGTCTGGGAAGTTGAATCTTACTGGCAAGAGAATTTTTTGCCTCTGCCACTTTGACCATCAGAGTGCTGAACTATATTGGCCATATGATCCAATGTCAAAACCAGCTCTGGCATCAGGTCCTTGCATCTGTCCAGACCTTCCCAGAGGGCACCCAGAAACAGCAGATGCTTCAGTCTGCTAGCAGGATAAAACATCGGCAAGCACCTTCCACGGGCTGCCTACGCAACACCATGTGCATTTGTGCAGACATTCCCGGCTGAGGGTGTCGGGCTTTGCCTAGGATGTCCAGTTGTCCATCCTGAACACCCCCTTCAGAGGCTACACAGTATTTGGAGCAGATCTGTAGGACATACTGTCTAACTTGCAGATCTCACTTAGAGGGGCGCTTTTGCAGCAGGTTACACAGCATTGAAGCTGGCAGGTGCCAGGACCCCACGGAAAACTACTAGCTAGCAGTATACAGTGGGGGGACTGCTCCTGATGTCTGCTTGCCCACGGTATCCGCCTGCGGTATAAAAGGGGCGGTCCCCCAGCAACACCCAAGTTCTTTTCCTGACGTCAGACCTTCACAGATGCCTTCTGCTTTAGTCCACCGCCATTTTACTCACGTTACCTGCGCTTTATTTTCAGTTTTTTCTTCAAATTTTCAGCAATCTGTGCATGTCTTCATCAGTTGAGCAGTGAACGAAGTGTGCTTGTGGAAAGCAACTTCCCCAAGAGGACGGCCATTCATCGTACCTGCTTTGCCTAGGCCCGGACCACGACACTGAGGCCTACCAGCATGTATCAGGATTTTAACCAGCACACCCGGCTTTGCCACCAGAAGACACTGGAAGCATTCCTGCTGCAACAAAAGCTCACTGTGATAGAGAAGGAGCTTCACCAGAGTACCTCCTCTTCCTCTGCCTCTGGGGCCTGCACTTCTTCAGCCAAGGAGGTGAAAGAATCTTCGGGAAAGTACAAGTACTGGCCAGAGAAGCATAGGGAGAAACCCCTGTCAGTTTCCCACTCCAGGTCCCTGCGCAAGTCGGGCATTGAACACGGGTCTTCCTCCCGCAGGAGGCTGGCCCCTCCACTCTGGCAGCCCTCCAACCACCCGCTCTCCTGACAGTCTCCAGAGGTGGTTATTTTGGACTTGGGACTTTGTCCCAGCTCCTGAAACTCTGGCCCGTTCAGCAGGCAGGTCCTCAGGTGGCTCGACCAGGTATTTCTCGGGTGGCAGGTCTTTGACCATTGCCCTCCCAGTCAAGGCATCTGCAGAGTTGGTTCCAACGTCCTGGATCAACACCTCCATGTGACGGGGCATGTGATCACCTCTCCCATGCATATAATGGCTGTGCCCTGCTCTAGTTGGCTCCCCAGGATGGGCCTCTGCTTGTAGGCCAGCGCCAGCTGCTTCACCTGACTGGTGTCAGCCCATGCCTGTCCAGTCAACGCCGACCCCAGCAATGCCTCAGTTGTCTCCTAATCCCCCGCTGTCGCCACACAGCTGACGCCAGTGGGACTGGTGCCCAGTCACATGACTCTGTTCAGACCAGTGCCAGATGGTTCCTTAGCACAGGGACTGATGCCAGTAGATCCGATGCCAGGGTTACTGCAGCCTAAAGAACAGATGCCAGGGTCCTTCCAGCCTACTGCACAGATGCCGGTTCCCCCCAGCCACACCTCAGAACCTGTCCACAGACCTTAACCCCCCCTTTTTGCGGCCTGGTGGGCATACTTTATCGATGAGGCACCGAAGGAACCATCTGACTTGGAGGGATCCTCCTCCCAATCCTTCTAAGGAGCAGGTTCCCCCTAGGAAGGCCCCGACGCCACCTCTTGAGGAGCCTTATCCACAACCTAAAAACTGGCATTGGTCGTTTAGGGACCCACCGACGTAGGCCTCTATGCTCACCCTCTCTGGATTCTGGTGAATCAAGGGGGGATATTCCTCTTTCTACCCTGCCTCTGGGGACTCAGACCTACACTGAGAACCAGATGAGCCCAAAGACACCCCACGGTCTTCTCCAAATGACCCAACTTTCATGGATGTGATGAGGCACATATAAGCACTCATGGGCTGTGATACTGAGGAAGTAGATCCCAAATGACGTCGGTTAGCCATCTTCCTCCACAAGGAGTCCTTACCGCTAGTCGTTCCTCCACTCATTGACTCCTTCAAGGATGTAAATAGGGCTGCTTGGATGCACCCCTCCACTACACCAGTGACATCTAAGAAGGCAGATTGCTTGTGTAATGCCCAAGGAGCGAACCTTTTTATAGAAAGTACCCAGAGGCTGACTTAGTCATTATTAACATGGCCCATGACTGCTCAAAGTGACCTCTGCACCTTAGCACTCAGCCTCCCGATAAGAACTCTAAGCAAATAACTTTCTTACCACAATGGTCTATTCAAACAACATGAAGTTTTGCTATATTCTGATTATATGCAGTTAACCCCAGCACTTGAAGTGCTCTGGAGAGGAAAAGGTTAACTCTATGCTAGAGCATAGAATGTTGAGCTCGAGCTCATTTTTCAAACCTCTGCTGCACTTCAAAGTGTAACCGTCAGATTCTTTACTCCGCCTAACTATGAAGATGCGCTGGAGATTCCTCCTTCGGTTCAGTATTAGTAAAATCGGTCGGTTATCAACTGTTTGCTGTTATTATTCGGTATTGAGTCTCTGTCTACGGTACTGGTAGTGTAAGTAGGTAGATGGGTGTTTTTGTTTAGAAATTGTTTTTCTTCAGTTTCTTTCCGGTCGGTCCAGTTGGGAACCGAAACAATTCTGTGCTTCTATCTTTATTCTGTGGTGTTCCGGTACCTATCGATTCCTTTAAAAAAAAAAAAAAAAAAATTTTTTTTTGCCGACCCGTGACACAGTTGGACCCCGATTAGGTTTGTGTTACCTAGCTTGAAGGCTGAAAAAGGGTAACTTTTAAAACTGGCATGTCTGAGAAACCCAAAAAGAAAACTGGTCCCACTGGGTTTCAGCACTGTACAGAGTATGGGGATGCATTTGCCAAGGCTGATTCCCCCACCTCATCTGTGTTTTATTGTCTGGGGTTTGGCCACCTCAGAGAAGACTGCCATATCTATAAGAACTTTCCCAAAGCCACTTTGGAAAAACGTTTAAGTAGGCTAAAGGAAAGACAGGCCGAGAAGTCTGCTGATCCGGATGGCCAGCCCTATTTTTGGTTCCGACCGAACCTGAAGGGGTGCCCACTGAACTGGGCGATACCTCCTCGGGCAAAAGGAGAGCCGATTCTGCGGAATCTGTTTCGGCTAAAGGAAAGGGAAAATCAGCTGGTTTGGATCCCAGTTCCTATGTCCTACCGCTGAGGAAATTGCTAAGGCGATTACTATTGTCCAATCGCTTGGCCCGGTTCAGACTGAACTGACACATAAACGGTCGGTTCAGTTGGAAGCTGCCTCTTTGGATTATGATCCAGAGGCTTTCTATGAGGGCGACTGGGAAGGAGAAGAGGCGTATCCAGGTGGTGATGATTAGTATGAAGGCCTAGATGAGTCAGTAGAGCCTGACATCTCCCCAGACAGGCCTTCTAATGTTTCTCCTCCCAGACTTTGAGTCCCCTTCCCATTTCTTGTTTTACAAGAAAGTGGCTGACTCTCGCCAGCTTCCAGTGGAAGAAGCTGAGCAGGATCAGGAGGAGCCTGACTATGTGGAAATGATGGATGTCCCAGAGTCGAAAAGGGTGTTATCCCTCTGCATAAATCCTTGGGGAAACGGACACAAAAGATTTTGCAATTTCCCACATCTATAACTCCTGTGGATAGAAAAATGGACAGGAGGTATGCAATGTCAGGTCGTGGTACAGAATTCTTAACCAGTCATTGCAATCATGTTGGGATAGTGCAAGCTGCAGCCTGTGATAAGGCTAATATTCCTTTGACATCTCACCCCCCCCCCCCGATAAGGATTCCAGGAAAGTGGATGCTATGGCCAAAAAACAATACTTGGCATCCTGTTTGGGACTCAGGCAGGCTACCTATATGGCATATACAGCCAGGTACCAGAAATATATGTGGGATATGGTTCTGGAGCTGGCTAGGAATGCCCCTCCTCAGTTAGCCAAGGAGTTGGAGCAGATGGCATCAGAAGTCTAATTTCATGCTGCCGTGGACTCTGAATGATGTGCATTCTAGAGTTATGGCTACATCTGTCTCCATGAGGAGGTTTGCTTGGCTCAGATGTACCAGTCTGTCACAGGATACCCAGACTAAGGCCATGGATTTTCCTGTTACTGATAACTCTCTGGGGAACAAACAGAGGCTTAGATAAAAAAGATGGATGAGTACAGGACCACCTACAGGAGTGCTGCAGCCAAGGAAAAGCAGGCCACTCCTCAAAGGCAGCTGGCAGGGGCAGGCCTTTTCACAGGCCTTTCTACCAAGCTCAGGCCTCCTCCTGTTTTCAGCAGAGGGAGTTCTTTAGGGGAAGAGGCAGAAGGGGGATGACCAGAACTCCATCCTCCACTCAGTCTAAGCCCCCTGCAAAACAGACACCCTGAGGTGTCAGCCAGGGTCGCCTCCTCAGTTCCAGTAGGGGGAGCAGGCTTGCTTACTAATTCCAGACTTGGAAGGCTATTTCAGACAAACTGGTCCTGGAAGTAGTGAGCCAGGGACTTGTTCTCAGTTTCAAAAGGTTCCCCAAAATGAGAGCAGTCTTTCAGTCCTCTCACTCCTTTGGAGACAGATACCTTAGAGGCAGAAGTCTCTCTACTGCTTCTGCGAGCAGTAGAGAGGGTGCCCTTTCAGCACAGGGGAAAAGGACTGTATTCCAGATACTTCCTTATCCCAAAGAAGACAGGAGAGGCAACAATCCTAGATCTAAGATACCTGAACAGACATATCACAAAGCCAAAGTTCAGAATGGGGACTCTGGGAATAATTCTTCCCTCTCTGAGACAGGAGACTGGCTAGCCTCTCTGGATCTCAAGGATGCCTATTTTCACATACCTATCAGATTCCCGCTCAAAGTACCTCGGGTTTGAATTGCCCTCAGGTCATTACCAGTTCAGAGCAATGCCCTTCGGCCTAACATCTGCCCCAAGGGTGTTTTAAAGTGCCTAGCAGTAGTAGTGGCCTTTCTCAGGAGACGAGGCATTTCAGTGTTCCTTTATCTGGACGATTGGCTCATAGTAGGTCAGTCCTCGGACCAAGTCAAGTCAGCTCTAGAGGTCACTCTAAAGCTTGTGTGTTCTCTAGGATTTATTCTAAACCTAGAAAAGTCTGTTCTGGAACTGGTCCAGCTTCTCACCTTTATAGGGGTGGAGTTGGACACTATTCAGGCAAAGGCCTTTCTCCTCCTCTCGAGGGTAAGGGCCCTCACAGCCTTGGCTTCTTCCTTTCGACCACTAGTGTCTCGACCAGCCAGGCACTTCCTACAGCTATTAGGCCACATGGCAGCTTCCACTGCAGTGGTGCAAGGGTCAAGGTTCCAGATGAGGGACATTCGGTTCCATTTAAGGTCTTTTTGGTCTCAGAAAAAAAGACTCTTACTAAGTTAATTCCAGTGACTCGGACTCATGTCCAGGCTCTCCAGTGGTGGCTGGAAGAGGACAACTTGAGACAGGGTGTTCCATTCCTCAGTCAGACCCTTTCAGTGATTCTCACTATGGATGCTTCCCTACTGGGATGGGGAGCCCACCTGGATCAGCTCACTGCTCAGGGAACATGGTCTCATCAAAGAGTCCCTTCTGCACATAAATCGTCTGGAACTTCGAGCTAGCCTTCTAGCTCTCCAGACATTCTCAGAATCAATTCAAGGGAAAGTGGTACAGGTCAGGAAAGACAAAACCACTACTATGTGGTACATAAACAAGCAGGGGGGCACATTGTGCACTGAAGCCATGAAAATATGGTCGTTGACTTACACTCTTCAAGCTTCTCTGATCGCAGTGCATCTCCCAGGAAAGGACAATGTGTTGGCAGATGCACTCGGCAGAATTTCTCAGGGTCACCATGAGTGGTCTGTGAATCCCCACAATGTTCAGGTCATTTTCAAGAGATGGGGCACTCCAAAGATGGATCTCTTTGCAGCCCCAGACAATCACCAACTTCTCCTGTTCTGCTGCAGGCCCCCTCTTTTGGGGTCTGTTCCTCAGGATGCTCTCCTGTTGGATTGGACAAGCAGGTTTCTGTATGCTTTTCTTCAGAGTCTCAGAGTGCTGATAAAGATCAGGTCTCAGCCCTGCACAGTGATTCTAGTGGCTCCAGACTGGGCCAGGCAACCATGGTACCCCCTGTTGTTACTGTCAGTGACGATTCCTATTTTGTCTCCCCAGAAGGTACAATCTACTGACATCCTCTCGGGGGAGGATACTGTACCCCAATCTTCAGTTTCGAAGCTTGGCTCTTGAGGAGCTAGAATATGCAGGCCTGCATCTTTCTTGGTCAGTCTTGGACATCTTTAAGGTTAGTAGAAAACCACCTACTAGGAAAACTTAAAATTCCAAATGGAAGAGATTTGGTATTTGGTGTTCTCAGAGGGACATTCAGCCAGATTCAGCTGACATTGCCACTGCTCTAGATTATTTGGTTCATCTTAATAGCTTGGGCCTCAGGCCTGCCACTCTTAAGGTTCATTTGGCAGCTATCTCTGTGTTCTTTTCTGCTGGGAAGGGCTCTTCCATGGCTTCCTATCCAGTATTCAAAAATGTTTTCAAAGGTCTGGTTCATATCAACCCTCCCTTTAGGGAGCCTACTCCTGTTTGGGACCTGAATATCTGTACTGCACAGCTTATGCAGCCCCCCTTTGAACCATTATCTTCAACTGAGCTTAAGTACTTGACTTGGAAGACTCTGTTTCTGGTAGCCATTACTTCTGCCAGGAGAATCAGTGAGCTACAGGCCTTATCAGTGGAACCTGGTTTGATTTCATTTCATAGAGATAAGGTGGTCCTTCGGACAAATAGAAAGTTCTAGGGACATGGATATGTTGTTCATCCACACTGTCTGGCAGGTTCCTTGCCGCTTTAAATCTTGCCGGAAGGTCTTCAAGCTGGCTCCTCCCACCAACCCGGGTGGTAAAACTCTTGGCTCCGCCCCATGACGCCAGATCTTCCTTACCGCTTGGAAGCTCAGGTTCCCTCCTTAACGCTCTGCGTATAAGACTGGTTCCTAATTCTTGAATTTTGAAATTAAAGTTTTTGCTAAAAAGACTTCGGTCTTCTCTCCCTCGCGGCTGCGATGGACAAATCAACTCCCGGTTTCCGGAGATGCCCTTGTGGGCAGAAGATGTCTCGGACGGATCCGCACTCCACGTGCATCTACTGCTTGGGCCTTGAGCACGACCAGCAGGCCTGCGACCTGTGCTCTTCCTTTTCGGCCTACGTCCTCGAAGACCGTGCTGCCCGTTTACAACTGGAGCATCCCAAGAAGAGATTTCCTCCGGTAAAGTCAAAAGAGGCCCGGTCGGCGGTGTCCGCGGCGGCGGGCTCGGCGGATCAGCTAGAGTAGATGATCGCCCTCGAAGAGGAGGCGGCACGGGCCACTTCTACCTCGGCTGCGGCATTTGTCCGCTCTCTCGGTGCCTCTTATTCGGCTTCTTTTAAGAGCTTGTCTGACCCTCTCGACAAAGGTGAGGTCCAACTTCTTCTGGACCGTTTTCTTGGTCCAAAGAGACAAGGGTAAGTTTCACTGTCGGCGCTCTTGGGGGCGGGAAGATCCCTCTCCCTAGTTGTCGGCCGTGACTTGATCGACCCACGGTTTCGACCACTGGTCTCATGGTGTCCCGTCAGGCCAGTTGACGAGACTCCCGTCGGCTTGATCGAGATTTTCTCGACCCGTTAGATGAGTTGTCGGCTGGAAGCGAGAATCCCTCTCCCGGTTCCCCGGTGGGAGTTGAGGATCCCGTCGGCTCGTCTGTGCCTCCGGTTCCAGAGCCTTCAGTTGAATCGTCCGAACCAGTGCCGATTCGCGACACCTCCGCTACGTCCTCGGCTAAGCCGAGGTCTTGATCTCGAATGTCTTGGCGGTCCAGCCGATCCCGCCGTCATAGGCGGTCTCGACAGCGGCGCTCGCCCTCTCTCTTCCTCCTCCCGAGCGAGGGGCTGGGCAAGTACCGTCGGAGGTATGAGAACTCATGTGGCAACAGCTCCTTCTGACTGGGAATAAGCCGGCCGTCGTCTTCTGACCATTAAGTGGCTGTCACCGGGCGGCGAAACAACCCTCATTTGCCGAGGGCCTGTTCCCAGGCCAGTTGTTCGACCAAATCCAGCTGCCCCACCGATTCTGGTGGAACCTCCGCCTCCACAGCCGTTAGTTGGGGCTCCGACCAAAAATCCTCGGTCGGCTCAGGGACTGCCCGATAGGCTGTATGTCACCCTCACTCCCGACCGGCCTCGGCAGGTGGAGGGTGGCTCAGGCCCAAGGCAGCTCTTTGAGGACTCTTCCGAGGACGATTCCTCCCTTTTCTCCAAGCGAATGGACTTGGAGTCCTCAGGAGGACAGTCGGTGGGCGATAGCCTTCGTCCTTCCTCGGATTGTTTCGGCTCATCTCGGAGTCCACGGGATGAAGCTTGAACCCGTTTCTATGAGCCAGGTATCCTCACAGAGATTCTGGACCGAGGATTCCCCTACAGGAGCCTTTCTGGTGACCCGAGGCCATAGTGGGTCCGGCCTTGGAGCTCTGGGGCCCTGCTTCCTGTCCTCGCCTTGACCAGGATGGCCAGGAAGTATCCGGTCCCGGTTCCCTGTCCGGTTTTGGAACACCCCTCGGCTGAGGGGTTGATTTCGACAAGCGTTTTTCAGCGTGCCGGGAGCGCTAGGGATGTGGACAAACCTCCCGACAAGGAGTCAAGAATTGGACTATGCTAAGGCGAAAAGTCTATGCTCGTCCTCCTCGGCCTTCGCCAGGCCAGTTCGGACCGTCCTCATGGCACATTTTCTCATGCCCTGTTGGGCTCCCTGGATGAGGTCATCCCTCATCTTCCCGCGGATCTGCAGACCACGGTCAGGCAGGTGCGGGACCAGGGCAGGGCAGTGGCCAAACAGCAGCTCCAGACTGCTTTAGACATTGGGGACTCATGTGTCAGGACTGTGGCGGCCGCAGTGGCGATGCGTCTTCGGGCTTGGCTGAGGATATCCACATTTACTTCGGATACCCAGCACAAGTTGGCGGATGTCCCCTTTTTGGGGACTGACCTCTTCGGCCTTGGGGTGGAAGGTCACCTGCAGAGGATCGAGAAGTCCAATGCTACCTTGGACTCGGTCTCTTCCGCTCAGAAGGACAAAGGCTGCAAACCACAGCCTAAGCCCTTTCATCCTTCTGCGCCCGCGGCGCGTCCGGCCCAGCAACGTCAGGGCCAGCAGGCTCGGGCTTGGCATCCCAAACCCAAGCCCGGGCTTCCTCCAACAGGAAACAGGGAGGTAAAGGCCAGGAGGTCCCTCGGCCGGTCCCTCCTCCAAGCCTGCCCAGTGACGGGCTGAGGGGTGTCGCCCCAACCCCGTCACCTCACCCCAGGTTCCCCTGTGGGGAGGCGGCTCCAGCACTTCCTTTCCGCCTGGTCCGTTGTTACCACGGACAGGTGGGTACTGGAGGTGGTGGGAAAGGCCTGCCTCTGGGGTCGAGGCAGGCCCGCCCATCGAGGCCGTCGCACCTCGGGGTCCGCAGCCTCACTGTCGGCTCATCGGGCCGAGCCATCTCCTCCTCCAAAGGAGGTGATCAGGGAGGTGGCGGACCCTCCCTCGAACCAGGGTTTGTGTCCAGGTACTTCCTGGTTCCAGAAGCAGACGGGGGCTGGCGCCCCATTCTCGACCTACCGACCTGAACAACTTCCTAAGGTCTCGAACCTTCAGGATGGTCACTCTGGCTCAGATAATACCATCCCTGGAACACGGCATGTGGTTCTGCTCTCTGGACCCGGGGCCAGCGTTCTTTCACGTCCTATCCGTCCGTCACATGGAGAATTCCTTCACTTTCGGCGGAGGGATCCCTCTTGAGTTCGAGCCATGCCCTTGGCCTGTCTCCAGCTCCCAGGGTCTTCACCAAATGCATTGCAGTGGTGACAGCTTTCCTCTTGGCGCCGAGGGGTCCTGGGTGTGCCCTTACCTGGACGATTGGCTGATGGCAGCCCCTCCAGACAGGAGGTGGGGCGGTCAGAAGATCTGGCCCTCCAGGTTTGCTCTCAAGTCGGCCTTCTCATCAACTAGGCCAGAGTGGAACTCAAGCCGAAGCAGGTGATTCTGTTTATCGGGGCAGAGCTCGACTCTCTTCGAGCCAGAGCACGGCTCGCGGCGGACAGGGCCGAGGTTCTTCCCTCCTTTGCCCAATCATTTCTGGTTGGGCAATCGCGCCCTGCCCGGGACTTCCTGCGCCTCCTGGGTCTCACGGCGGCCTGTACCGGCGTGGTCCTTGGGCACGCTGGCACATGCGCCCCCTTCAGTGGGGACTGGCCAGCCAATGGTCACAACGCTGCGATCCATTGGACCAGCTAGTGATAGTGACCCAGGAGATGTGGAACGCTCTCCGGTGGTGGACCGTTCCATCTCATCTATAGGAGGGCATCCGTTTGTCCGCCCGAGCCAGCCAGTCTCTCTATCGACCAATGCCTCTCTGGGTTGGGGTGCCCATCTGGGGGAACACCGGGCGCACGGCCTCTGGTCCCCGCAGGAGTCCCGATGCCACATCAACCTGCTGGAGCTCCGAGCGGTCCGCCTAGCTCTCACCGCCTTTGCTCCGTTTCTTCAGGGTCAAGTGGCCCGAGTCCAGACGGACAATACCACGACCATGTACTACCTAAACCGCCAGGGCGGGACGCGTTCCATGCTTCTATGCAAGGAAGCTCTCCGCATTTGGTCACTCGTGCACAGCCTGGAGGCGGATCTCCTAGCCATTCATGTGGGGAGCCCAACACCCTGGCCAATGCCCTGAGCGGATAGGGGCTGCATCTCACAGTGGTCTCTCCTGCGGAGATAGTACAAGATCTGTTCTCCCATTGGGGCACACTCAGGTGGACCTGTTTGCCTCAGAGAAACCAGAAGCTGAGGCTATTTCATGCCCGCCCCCCTCAGCAGGGCTCGCTGCAGGGGGATGCCTTCTCGAGGCTGTGGACCCCGGGCCTCTTCTACGCCTTTCCCCCATTTTCCTTGATTCACAAGGTGCTTCTCAAAGCAAGGAGGGACAAGGCGCAGGTGATTCTGATAGCCCCAGACTGGCCCCGCCAGTTCTGGTACCCAGATCTCCTCAGCCTCAGCTCCAGGCTCCCGAGGCAGCTTCCAGCTCGCTCGGACCTGCTCTCAGTCAATCAGGGGAAGGTGTTCCATCCGGACCTTCAATCCCTGCACCTGACGGCCTGGTTCCTGAGCGGCTAGAGTTCCAGGCCTTGGGTCTTTCCGACGAGGTCCTCAATGTTGTTGAGGCGTCCCGTAAGGAGTCGACCAGAAATGCTATGCCTTCAAATGGAAGAGATTTTCCATTTGGTGTCAGGGCAAGGGCTTGGACCCTTCTTCCTGTCCTTTGGCAAGCATCTTGGACTATTTATGGTCCCTTTCTAGTCAAGGGCTTAGGTCGACGACCCTAAGGGTGCACCTGGCAGCCATCTCTGCTTACAGGCGCGGGCAGGGGCAGTCGGTGCGCGGAGGAGAAGGTGGTCTGGCGCTTTTTCAAGGCCTTGATCACATTGCCCTCCAGTCTGAGAACCTCCACCTCTATGAGATTTACTGCTGGTACTGGCAAAGCTCATGGGCAAGCCATTCAACCAATGCACAGATGTGAACCTCTCACCTGTCGTGGAAGACCGCCTTCTTGGTGGCTATCACGTCAGCCAGAAGGATGGGAGAACTCCAGGCGCTCTGCATCGAGTCTCCTTACCTGGTCTTCCACAGGGACAAGGTTGTCCTGCGCCCCCACCCGAAATTCCTTCAGAAGGTGGTGTCGGAGTTTCACCTTAACCAGGTGTTGACTCTGCCGGTGTTCTACCCCAATCACACCTCGGAGGCCGAATACAGGCTCCATACTTTGGACCCTAGAAGGCGCTCGCTTATTTTAAGGAGCGCACGGCTGAAATTTGGGGAGAGGTTCGCCAGCTGTTTGTCACCTACGCTGAAGCCGCACCTGGCAGACCTGCAGCCAAGCGGACGACAAGCAGGTGGGTCACCTCCTGCATAGATCTCTGCTACAAGTTGGTGGGCATGGAGCCTCCCAGAGGGATAAGAGCTTATTCTACCCATCATACTGCTGCATCGGTGGCTGCTTCCAGGGACGTCCCTATCCAGGAAATCTGCAGGGCTGCTACCTGGAAGTCAGCACACACCTTCATTACCCATTACCACATCGACCTTGAGTCACGCGGGATGCTGGTTTTGGGGCCTCGGTTCTCAGTCTTTATTCCCTAGTAGGGGTGTGCTGCCTGCCTCCCTCCTCCGGAGAACTGCTAGGAGTCTGCCAGACAGTGTGGATGAACAACATATCCATGTCCCTAGAAATACAGGTTATTCATCTGTAACAGGAGTTCTAGGAATAGTATATGTTGTTCATCCACCAATCCTCTCCCGGCCGACCACAACCTGAGCTTCCAGCGGCCAGATCTGGCGCCATGGGCGGAGCCAGAGTTTACCACCCGGGTGGGTGGGAGGAGCCAGCTTGAAGACCTTCCGGCAAGATTTAAAGCGGCAAGGAACCTGCCAGACAGTGTGGATGAACAACATATACCATTCCTAGAACTCCTGTTACAGGTGAGTAACCTGTATTTTCTCCCCAAGGTGGTATCAGACTTTCATCTGAATCAGTCTGTCATTGCCTGCATTTTTCACTGACCATTCTTCTGGGGAACGAAGACTACACAGTCTAGATGTGAAGAGGGCCCTCAGTTACTACATAGAGCATACTAGGGCCCATAGGAATGACTGTTCACAATTGTTTCTCACTTATGGTGAAGTAGGAAAAGGTAAACCTACCACTAAAAGAACCATTGCCAGGTGTATCCTGTATCCAATTCTGCTATTCAAAGTTGGGGAAAGACACCCTCTCAGGCCTGCAGGCTCACTCCACCAGAGGTCCAGGCTCCAGCTGCTTCACTGGCAGCAGCTAGAGACATCCCTTTAGTGGAAATTTGTAAAGCAGCCACCTGGAAAACTGTTCATACATTCACCAAGCATTATTCTCTCTCATCCAGTCCAGAAGTGATGCTAGGTTTGGCACAACAGTACTACAGAGTCTGTTCCCAAAATAGGTTCTGTAGTTCCCTCCTCCAAGGGGGTACTGCTTGGTAGTCTGCATATAGTCAGAATACAGCAAGACTTTATGTTGTTTGAAGAAAAAATGACTCACCATAGTAAGCTTGTTTCTTCTAATGGAGTCTTGTTGTATTCTGAGCTCCTTCCCTGCCTACCTTCTTAGAACCAAGTTGTTTTGGGATGTGGGTTGGCAGGAACAGTGCTGCACCCCAGAGGTGTACCTTTGCACCTTTTCTTATCAGGAGAGGTTTTTTGTTCTTGTTTTATGTACATTGTTTTTAGTCACTATCTATATAGATTCTTTTTGGGGTTCTCGACTTGTCTTACGGACCCAAGCTTCTATTGCCTTTTGGATTAAATTTTAAAAACAATTTCTATACTTAGCAGTTACAGTAGCTAGTATAGTGCTCGTAAGAATCTGATGGTTACACTGAGAAGTACCAGAGACAGGTTTGAAAACCGAGCTTGAGCTCAACGTTCTATGCTCTGGCATAGAGTTAACCCTTTCCTCTCTGGAGCAGTTCAAGTGCTGGGGCTAACTGCATATAGTCAGAATACAGCAAGACTCCATTAGAAGAAACAAGATTACAATGGTGAGTAATTTTTTCTTCCTCCACCACCTGTGCTATCTGTTTCCTAAACTTCCTCGCCTACATAGTCCAGTACCAGAACGCCCTGTGGGAGAAGGCTTTCTAGGTGGCACAAGCTCAGCCAGGCCAAACTATTGCACCTCCCAAAGTTGGGCTCGAATGTGGGGACCCACGTTTTCTGAGCCTCATGACTGTGTACACTCTGCAGGTAGGGCTGTGGCTACAGGAGTTTGCCATTGGTGCTACTTCTGGCTGAGGGTCTCCGGTTTTGCTCCAGATTTCCAGTCTAAAATTTTGGATGCCCCCTTCAGAGGCCCTGTCTTGTTTGCTGAGGATTCTCAAAATATAATCACTCGCCTTCAAGAGTCACGGAAAGGCTATTCGTTCGGTTTATATCCTTTACCGTTCTCAGCCTAAATCAACCCAGTGGCAGTCCTTTCATTGCACCTCGAAGAAACAGCCCAGAGGTCAGCAGACCAGAAGTGCCTATAAGAGGAATGCTACTTCCAAGCCATAGGAGGTTCTGCCCCCTGAGCTCCCAGAACCTCCCAGACCACATTGCCTGACACCAGTTCCTCTGCCTGACTCCTTACCTGGCTCCCTCTTCCCCCCAGCAGAATTCTTGAGGGAGGTGATGGGGGGTAATTTCTCTCTCTACCCGAGAGAGCTGACGCAGATTAATCTCAGATCATTGGGTTCTGCAGTTAGTGTAACAGATTTACTGGAATTCTTGGAGATTCCTCCAGACAATTTTCCAATTCCCTCCCATTATTCTCAGGCACACATCACCCTCATTCAAGACGAGATCAAAGCGCTTCTGCAAAAACGGGCCATAGAACCTGTCCCACCAGCGCAGCGAGGGACGGGGTTCTACTCACATTTCTTCCTGGTTCCACAGAAGACAGGAGACCTGCATCCCATCTTGGGCCTCAGCCACCTGAACCACTTTATAGAATACAAACTGTTCAGGATGGTCATTCTCTCCCCTGCCTTCTCCCCTTGCTTCATTAGGGGATTGGCTGTGTTCTCTGCACATGCAGGACGCTTGCCTTCACATTCTGGTGTTTCCATCCCACAGAACGTTCCTTTGTTTCTGCTTCCAAGGAAACCACATTCAGGCCCTGTCGTTCAGCCTGTCCTTGGCCCCACGAGTCTTTACAAAGTGCCTCGCAGTAGCGGCCTTAAGGAGGGAAGGCCATTATGTCTTCCCTTGCCTAGATGACTGGCTTCTGACAGCTCCCAGCAAGGAGCAGTTGCTCAGAACCATGGAGGCCACTTTCACACTGTTTCGGGATCTGGGCGTACCTCTGTCTTCCCAAATCTTCTCCTTGGCCAAGTTAGATTCCTGTACATAGGGGCAATCTTGGAGCCTTTCTTCCCCCAGACGACAGAACGCCTTCAGGTACAAGCTCAGCTGGCCACATTCTCTCGCCAGGTTCCAGCCAGAACCGTTCTCAGAATACGGGGACACATGGCGATGGCCATTGCAACTGTTTCTCCGGCTCACCGGCATATGCGAGTAGCCCAATGGAACCTTCAGGTCCAATGGCATCCGCACACAGATGACTTGGAACAACCGATGTCTGTTTCCAACTCAGTGTGACAGACTATGACATGGTAGCTGGACCCTTCCAACCTCTCCAATGGGATTCACTTCCAGTTGGAATCACCTCGTCAGATCCTGACCACAGCCGCATCGGGCCAGGGCTTGGGGTGCCCATCTGGCAGACCGTCAACTAGGGGTACCTGGTCCCCACTGGAGCAGTACATCCACATCCATGTTTTGGAGATGTGGATGATTCTGTATGCTCTACAAGCCTTCCAAACTTAGCTCCTTCTGGGTCCTCTCTTGATTTAATGGACAATATGTCTGGTCTTTCACATAAACAAGCAGCGAGGAACGCATTCTTACCCTCTCTGCAGGGAGGCGATGAGGGTTTGGTATTGGGCCATAGAGCATCACCTAGACCTGACTGCTGTGCATGTTCCAGGCGTTCAAAACACCGAGACAGACCATGTAAGCCATTCCTGGTCCAAGGTGCACAAATGGGAATTTCTCCCTTTAGTGGTCGACAATCTCTTTTGACTGGTGGGGCCGTCCTGAACTGGACCTCTACACATCCCCATCCAATGCAGAACTGCCCAGTTTCTGCTCACTAGAGCCAGGGCTTGGTGTTGTCTGTTGAGACACGTCCCTCTCTTGGACAGGGAGGTTTCTGTATGCCTTCCCTCCCTTTCTTTTGCTGCAGAGGGTTCTGCTTAAGTTGCAGTCATAAGGGGCGGAGATGATCTTGATAACCCCTTACTGGCTGCACCAGATTTGGTTTCCACTCCTCCAGCAACTAGCAGTGGAGCCTACGATTCCCCTGTGCTCTGACCTTCTCTCATAGAAGCAGGGCACCCTAGTTCATCTGGACCTCAAGTCACTGCACCTTTACGCATGGCTCCAGCGGACTGAGCAGTTGCCCGATTTTAGGGCGTCTCCCAAGGTGGCAGTCGTGCTAGTGGCAGCCAGGGAGCTGGCCACTTATGCTGTGAAGTGGAAGCGGTTCTGCATGTGGGAAACCATTTGTCACCTAGATCCCTTGTCTGGAGAATCTCATTCTAGAGTATCTCCTTTCTCTGTTGGACTCAGGCTTGAGTTACTCATAGATTAAGGTGCACCTTTCCGCCATCTCTGCATACCATGCACCTATTGAAGGCAAGACTCTTGCCCAGTTCGATCGCTCCTGCACTTTTCTGCAAGCATGTTGTACCTGAAACCTCCCATCAGGGATCTGGTTCCCTCATGGGATCTTTTGTTTGTTTTAGAAAAGCTTACATTCTCGTCCCAGGAATACTGCAATATTCCTAACTCTATGCAGTATGCCTTTAAGCCAGATCTGCCCGGAGATGGAACATTATGCTAATGACAGAATCATTGGCTCATGCCACTTTTTCAAATGCTGCCACCTATCAACTGCCTACATTCTAACCCTCAGATTTCTCTCTCTCTCTCTATCTGTCAAGGCTAGACGCTCAGAGATTTTCTCCTCAACATCTTGCCTTCAAATACCTAGAAAGTAAAAAAAATGTAAGTATAACTTTTATTTTATTTTCAACTGCTACCTTTATCTAGTATTTATTTGACAGCTGTTAGTGTTTTTTTCGGTTTCTCACGGTTCAGTATAACTGGTGATAAACTGAGGATTTTTTTTAGCTTTAGTGGGTTTTTTCCCCCGGTTTACTTTTATTTTCTCACAAAAAGTTAAAAATGTTTAAATTTGTGTAACTGCAATTCTCAGTTACTGAACCGCTAATCCCGGTTCCTGTCTCATCGGTTCCTGGTTCCGCTCAGTTCTCTGATCAGTTCCTGAACCGATTGCAACTGACAGATTTGTTTTAGAAATTCTTTAACGTTTGTTATTTTATTGCGGTTGCTGTTTTTATTTATTTTTTATTTATTTATTGAAGATATCGGATAACACACCTTTGAGTCAGACTCCTTTACAAAGGTTCCACGTCATTGAAAACAGAGACATCAGGGACAATAGCAACAACTAGACACAATAGTTACAGAAATGGTTACAGATAACACAGTAAAGCAGCTGGTGATACAGAGTTAGAGTGCTGCCAAACATAGGTACATTGTGCAGACGGTAGCAGGTAACAAAACATACACTGCAGGGCGGTGGCACTAGCCATGCCTGGGTGGTTATTTGTAGGCCTAGGCTGGGCTGAGGTGTCCATTGCCAAAATGCAGACACGCCCAGGGGCGGCTGGACCACAGTTAAGTCCATAGTCGGGGGGGGGAGGAGAGAGTGGGTAAGGCTAGATCAAGGGCAGTCACAGACTGAGTCATGAGTGATTAGGTCTCTTAGTTGGGACTTGAACTGACCAAGTTTGGGTTCTGTGAGGAGGGAGTTTGGGAGTGAGTTAAGCTAGCTAGGGGCCAGGTACCTAAAAGTTATTTGACCCGAAGTGGTCTTGCAGCAAGGTACCCTGAAGTGGGTTGTCTCAGACTGCCGAGTGAGGCAGGTGGACAATGGTGCCTGGAGTAGGTATGAGAGAGCAGGTTGGAGTAGCCCTGCTGTTATTTTTTTTTAGCAAAGAGGCAGATCTGATATTTGAGCCTCCTGTCAAAGTTTAGTTAGTTGGTTGAGGCGTAAAGGGTGCAGGTATATGTGAGTCTGGCACAGCCAGAAGCAAGTCTACAGGCCTTATTAAGGGCCAGCCTAATTTTGTTTAGGTACGTATTGTCGGCTGCCACACTGATGATTCTGTAGTCTATGAGTGATAGTATTGATGCAGAGACAGCTAGATGGAGAGCTTCTGATGGGAGGCAGTGCTTGTACTGGTGAAGTAGGCCAATATGTACATTGACAGCGGTGCTCAGTATTCGGATGTGGTCATGGTAGGTAAGCCCAGAGTCTAGGGTGATACTTGGGTATTTGAACGAGGTAACCCGCACAATGGGGTCATTTAGGGAGTTCAATATGAGCAGGGGTTGACCTATGTTCTTGTTTTGGAGATGTGCAAACACCATGGATTTAGTTTTTTTTTTTTGTTTTTTTTTGTAATTTAAGACTAGCCTATGTTGAACGAACCAGGATTCAGCTTCCATGAAAGATTTTTGGAGTGCCGAGCAGAGGGCTGTGGCATCATTGTGGGAGCTGTAGAGGACAGCATCGTCTGCATACAGGAGTAGTTTCCTGGAGCAAACCTTAGGCAAGGAGTTGAGGAACAGGGAGAAAAGTAGTGGGCCAAGAATAGAGCCCTGTGGGACCCCTGACCTGACTTGGAGGGGGGGAGGACAGGGTATGGGCAATCCTGACTGGGTTCTCTCAGACAGATAGCTGGCAAACCAGACAGTGGTCTCTGGGGACAGGCCTATTTGTGTGAGAGAATCCAGGAGTAGTGTATGGGGCACCGTATCAAACGCCTTGGAAAGGTCTATAAAAACAGCACCAGCAGTGTGGCCAGTGTCCTGAGATGTGTGGAGGGCGTTTGTAAATTCCAAGAGGGTTGTGGTGGTACTGTGGTTATGGCGGAAGCCATGCTGCTCAGGACACAGGAGGCTATATTTGGAGAGGTAGTCTGTAAGCTGGGTGGCCACAATCTTCTCCAAGGTTTTGGAGAGGGGAGGCAGGCTTGAGATGGGGCAGTAGTTCCCAGGCAGGGTGCAGTCACCGCTTTTAAGGATAGGTGTGATGAGGGCAGATTTCCATTTAGAGGGAAACTGGCCTATTGATAGGGAGCAGTTCAGAAGCATGGGGAGAGAACTTAAAGGTGAGCCTAAGCAGTTTAAGATCTATTGCGTCACTGCTGAAATGTGATTTGCTGAGGGCTTTGAGTAGAAGAGGGGCAGCTTCGCGCTGAGACATTGCTTTAAAGTGGAATGGGGGGGTGGAGAGGGAGCAAGGTGGTGCTGGGGGTTGGGGGAGAAGAAATTGGGGGGGGAGAACACCAGTAAGGTCGGAGAAGGAGGCATTAAATGTGTTTGCAATCAGGGCAAGGTCTGTGGTGATAGACCCATTGGCCCTGAGTTGGGAGGGAGGTACAGTGGAGGCTTTGCCACTGAGCTCTTTGAGGGAGTCCCAGAACTTGTGGCCTGAGCCCCATGTGGCAGCGAGCAAGGTTTGGTAGTACTCCACCTTTGCCTTACGAATACTCCAAGTACATTTATTGCACGCTTCTTGGTAGCACTGCCTATCAGTGGGTTTACCAGTATCCAGCGCAGTGTGCCATAGATTGTCATGTTCACGCATCTGGTCCAGCAGGGCTTGTGATATCAAAAGTGTGTCAACCCCTTTAACTCTTTGTTTGCTTAGGGGTGCATACTGGTTGCAGGCAGAGCTGAAGATGTCGACAAAATGGTCGAGGGCAGAGTCAATGTTCAATGCGGTTTTAATGGGGGACCAGTCACTATCTAAGAGGCACTGTCTGAGGAACCGAAGTTTGCAGGGTTTGAGGTGGCGTTTTTGTGTACTATGTCAGAAAAACCGAAGAAAAAGACTGGTGAACCCGGTCTCAAAAACTGCATGGAGTGTGGAGAGGTCTTTGCCAAGGCAGATAAACACAGTTATTGTGTCATCTGCCTTGGTTTTGACAATTTGAATGCAGATTGTGAGGTATGCAAAACTTTTCCTGAGAAGATGCTTGAAAAATGTCTGGAAAGGTTAAAAAAAACAAAGTACCTCTTCCTCAGGGTCCCTCTGGCTCTAATCAACCGATACTCTCGGGGGCTGTGGGTGATACCACAGTTTCCATTACTTCTACCCTTGATATGGGTACAAAAAGAACTGCTGAACCGGCTAGCTCTCTGGTTCCAGCAAAAAAGACAGAGCACACTGAACCCCCTGCTAGTCAGCCTAAGGGGACTTCTGTGGTGTTGCTTGCCATGCCTTCTCCTCTCGAAATAGCACAAGCTTTTAAAATTCTGCAAGCCTTGCAAGGTCTGTTGCCTGCAAAATCCGAAGCCCCCAGTTCAGACCCCTGTTGGTTCCAACCAATATTCTTTTCAGGAAGATTTTGGTGAAAAGGAGGAGGGGGAGCCTATAGAGCTTGAGGTCTCCCCCCACCCCCCCTAGGTCTTCTAAAGATTATTCTTCACATTTTTCCTTTGTTAGGAAAACTGGATGCTTTGGACATCTGTACCACAGAGGTGATAGAGGAGGAGGAGGCTGAGTATCTTGAAATGATGGCGTTAACACCTGCCAAAAAGCTGTTGCTCCCTGTTAAGTTCTTTAAAAGGGATGCTCTCGAGTTCCTCCAGACACCTGGGTCTGTCCGTCCCTCTGGATAAAAGGTTAGATAAAAAGTACCAGCTTGACAGCGAAGGGGCTGAATTTCTATATTCACACCCTGACCACCAGGGAGTGGTGCAAGCTGCTGCCTGTGACAAGGCAAAAGTTCCTCTGGCCTCGCACCCTCCTGAGAAGGACTCGTGCAAAATGGACAGTATGGCCAGGGAAGGCTATTTGTCAGCCTCTCTGGCCATCAGGCAGGCTAATTTCCAAGCCTATGCAGCCCATTACCTGAAGACTCTCTGGCAATCTGTGCTGGCTATAGCTGATAAAAGCTCCATCTAACTTATCCGCAGACTTAGCTGAAACTGCTAGGTTTGGCATGGAAGCTGCCAAATACCAGTTTCAGATGGCAGCAGATGCCAGCAACACTGCTGCCAGGTGGATGGCCAATACCATTGCTCAAAAGAGGTTTGCATTGTTGAGAGCCACAAACCTCACACAGGACACTCAGAATAAGGCCCTGGATTTTCCTGTGAAAGGTAACTCCCTTTCTGGGAGTCATACAGAGGCCTATATGAAGAAGGTGGATGAATATAAAACCACCTTTAGGAGCAATTCTGCCAAAGAAAAGGCTACTTCCTCCACAAGGCCCTACAATAGGGGAGGCAGGGTCAGACAGTTTCACACCAGGCCTTTTTACCAGGCTATGGCTGTACCCCAAGTACCTCAATACCCCCAGCAAGGATATTTTAGAGGTAGGGCAGTAAGGGTTCCAGGCGTGGCTCGCACTCTCAGCCCCAAGCCAAGTAGGATCCCTGACTTGTTCTCTCAGGCCACCCCCCCATCTTCCAGTACGGGGCAGGCTGACCCATTATTTCCAGTCATGGAAAAATATCACCACGGACAAGTGGGTCCTGGAGATGGTGTGTCAGGAACTGTCCCTAAGCTTCAAGTCCTTCCCCTCTCTAAAAACAAGAGCTTTCAAACCAGCTTCCATTCTGGAGAGGAAGCTGTTGGAAAAAGAGGTTTGAAACCTGCTGCTGCTAAAAGCAGTGGAACCAGTGCCTCCACAGCACAGGGAAAAAGGACTTTACTCAAGATATTTTCTTACACCAAAGAGAAATGGGGAGTTGCTGCTCATCTTAGACCTAAGGGTCCTCAGCAGGCACTTAAAACCAAAATTCAAAATGGTGACACTGTCTCCGATTCTACCAGTACTCCAAAAAGGGAACTGGCTGGCATCCCTGGACCTAAAAGATGCTTATTTCCACAACCCCTTAAGGGAGTCTAACAGAAAGTATCTCGGATTCAGACTTCCTTCAGGTCACTATCAGTTCTCAGCCCTGCCATTCGGTCTCACCTCAGCTCCAAGGGTGTTCACAAAGTGTCTGGCAGTAGTGATGGTACACTTGTGAAGGCAAGGTATCACAGTGTTTCCCTACCTGGATGACTGGTTAGTGGTGGGAAAGACTTCTCAACAGTTGAGGGAACACTTGCAGCTCACTCTGCAACTTCTGGAGTCCTTGGGTTTCCTGCTAAACCAAGAGAAGTCAGTTCCTCTTCCCACACAAGTTCTGCAATTCATAGGAGCAGAACTAAATACCAAAGAGGGCAGAGTTTTCCTACCCCTGGACAGAGTAAAATATCTTACAACTAACAGGTTCTTTTAAGCTGAATGTGCCAAGAACCACAAGGTAATTTCTTCAACTCCTGGGACACATGGCAGATGCCACAGGCACAGTC
The DNA here is from genome assembly GCA_016271365.2 of Neoceratodus forsteri. Lineage (NCBI taxonomy): Eukaryota > Metazoa > Chordata > Ceratodontiformes > Ceratodontidae > Neoceratodus > Neoceratodus forsteri. The sequence continues at coordinate 247,681,384 of JADMNL010000024.1, read as the reverse complement.
CTGGATTCCAGGTTTCAGATGAGAGACATTCAGTTCCACTTAAGAGCTCATTGGTCTCAGAATAAAGATTCCCTCTCAAAATTGGTCCCAGTAACGAAAACGTTCATCCAGGCCCTTCAGTGGTGGAAGGAGGAAGCCAACCTCAGAGAAAGGGTCCCCTTCCAAAGGGAGCTTCCCTCAGTAATTCTCACAACAGTTGCGTCCCTGTTGGGATGGGGTGCCCCTCTGGCAGAGCACACTACCCAGGGCACTTGGTCAAGTGCAGAGTCTCTCCTACATATCAGTCTGTTGGAGCTCAGGGCAGTGTTTTTGGCAATGCAAGTTTTCATACCACTGATACAGGGGAAGGTGGTACAAGTCAGAACAGACAATAACACCACCATGTATTACATAAACAAGCAAAGGGGGAATGAGGTCAAGTCTTCTTTGAACAGAAGCAATGCGAATCTGGTCCTTGGCCTACTCCCTAGGAGTCTCTCTACAGGCCATTCATCTGCCAGGCAAGGACAATGTTTTGGCAGACGCCCTAAGTCGAGTCAGCCAGGCCCATCATGAATGGTCCCTAAACAGGCAGGTGGTGGAAACCATATTCGGAAGGTGGGGTACTCCAGAGGTAGATCTCTGCCTCCCACCAGAGCCACCACCTCCCACAGCACTGTTGCAGGCCTTCAGTAGTGGGCTCAATCCTCCTGGATGCCCTCATTCTGGACTGGTCAGGGAAGTACCTGTATGCATTCCCTCCATTCCCGCTAGGGTACAGGGCACTGCTCAAGCATGGGCTTCAGCCAGCCACCATGATTCTGATAACCCTGGACTGGGCCAGACCGCCATGGTACTACTCCTGCTTTCCATGTCTGTAGACAAACCAATGCACCTTCCCAGGAGGCACAATCTCCTGACCTCCAACTGGGGGGAGGGTCCTATACCCAAACCTCAGATAACTCAGACTCAAAGCTTGGCTCTTGAGGACCTAGAATACGCTGGCTTGCACCTCTCTGAAGGGGTCATGGATGTTTTAAGTGGGTATAGGAAGCCCACTACTAAGAAAACCTATGCTGCAAAATGGAAAAGGTTTTTTATTTGGTGTTCCACCAAGCACATAGTGCCAGCACAGGCAGGAGTGCCACTTGTGCTGGACTGTCTGGTTTGTTTGCATTCTCTGGACTTGCAGCCCTCTACACTGAAGATCCATTTGGCTTCAGTCTCTGCTTATACCTCAGCAGGTAAGACTACCTCTATGGCATCAACCCCCATCTTTAAAAGGTTCTTTAAGAGTCTATCCCACTTGCACACCCACCATTCAGAGAACCAGTTCCAACATGAGATCTCAACATTTGTATTGCTAAATTCATGGGTTCCCCATTTCAGCCCATGTCTTCAGCACCTCTGAAGTATGTTACATGGAAAACAGTGTTTTTGGTAGCCATCACTTCAGCCAGATGAATCCGTGAACTTCGGGCCCTATGCATTGAGCAGGACTACTTTTCTTTTTACAGGGATAAAGTTGTCTTCAAAACTAATAGGAAATTCCTTCCCAAAGTTTGTTTCAGACTTTCATCTAAACCAAACTATCACTCTGCCAGTATTTTTCACTGAGCATGCTTCTTCTGGTGAACGTAGATTGCATAGTCTTGATGTCAAGAGAGCTTTGAACTACTACGTGACAGCCACTAAGCCGCACAGGCAGGACAAAGTACAGCTTTTCCTCACTTATGGGGATGTTGGATAGGGTAATCCAGCATCTAAAAAGTCCATTTTTTGCTGGATTGTTCAGTATATTCAGTATTGTTATTCCAAAGCGTGCAAAGACGCCTCAGCATGGCTCAGAGTCCACTCCACAAGAGGGACAGCTGCCACACTGGCAGCTGCCAGGGATGTCCCTTTGGTGGATATCTGTAAAGCAGCTATCTGGAGGACAGTCCACACATTTACCAAACATTACAGCCTGGATATGCAGGCTAGGGCTGATGCCAGGTTTGGTACAGCTGTCCTGCAGAGCCTGTTTCCAAAATAGGTTCTGTTCCTGCCTCCAAAGATACTGCTTCTTAGTTTGCAGAAGAGTTAGGAATATTGAAGTATTCCTAGCGTAAGAAGATAAAGTTACTTACCATAGTAACCTTGTTTCAACCAGGGATACTCCAATATTCATAACTCTCCCACCCTGCCCTCCCTACCTGAACCAGTGGCCTCTGCATTCCATGCTGTATCTTAAGGGTATGTATACCACATTCTGGCTTTTATTGAAACTAGTTTGTGTTTTTTCTCCTTTTCAGGTGATTCTGAAATTTGAGACTGTATGGTTTATGAATATATATATTAATATTTTTCTTCCTCCAGTCGGAGGCTGGTTGTGGGAGTTCTTCAATTACTAAACATTTTTAATGGTTTATAAATCTTTTTGGGCCCTGTTTTTCCAGGCATCCATGAAATCTGAGGGTTAGAATGTAGGCAGTTGATAGGTAGCAACATTTGAAAAAGTGGCACGAGCCAATGATTCTATCATTAGCATAATGTTCCATCTCCGGGCAGATCTGGCTTAAAGGCACACTGCAGAAAAGTTATGAATATTGGAGTATCCCCTGGGAGAAACAAGGTTACTATGGTAAGTAACTTTTTCTTGTCTCCCTTTGAGCCTGCAGCAAGCTGTGCTTTCTGTTATGGAAAGTGTAGTTTTTAGTTGCTATTACTTCTGCTCGGAGGATTTCCAAGCTTTAGGCTCTGATGTGTAAAGAACCTTATTTAGTTTTCCACAAGGAGAGAGTGTCCTTGAGAACCAATCCTAAGGTGGTGTCTGAGTTTACTCAATCAAAACATGCACATGCCTGTGTATTACCCAGGGTATTCAAATCAAGGGAGGCATTACTACATACTCTGGATGTCTACCGGGTACTTCACTATTATTTGGACCGCACCCGAGTCATCAGAAAAACTGATCAGTTATTTCTTTCATCCCACGAAAAGAAGGGGCTTCAGTTTCCGAACCATGTTTGTCAAATGGTTGGTTAATTGTATTGTTTATTGCTGCCGCAAATATGAAAAGCCTTTACTGGCCCGGTTAAAGGCCATTCTACCAGGGGTGTAGCTACTTCATTTGCATCCTTCAGAAATGTATCCATTGCTGACATCTGTGTAGTGGCCACTTGGAGTTCCTTCCACACTTTCATCCAGCATTAAGTCTGGACATTGCTTCTGGGTGCAGGGCAGGCGTTGGACTGGTAGCCCTGAAGGGCCTGCTTTCTTGCTTTACGCTGATCTTTACCTCCTCCCAGCTGACCAGGGTCGATCCTTATACTGCTTGGGACTCAGTTCTTATGGTGTAACCTGCTACAAGAGCCCCCTCGAAGTGAAATAGTATAGTTACGTAAGAACTTACCTTAACAGTAGATCTTCAAGAGCAGCTCTTGCAGCAGGTGCTGCTTTCCCTCCCTTCATCCTCCTGGTGACTGCTTCGCCATCACTGTTTCAGTTTCCTTGGTTTCAGAGGAACACCTCAGTTCTCCATTCACTGTGCTTGCCGGGGTCTTTGGGAGAACTGAGGTGGTGCTGGGGGACCACCACTTTTACAGGCGGACGTCGGGAGTGGGCCGGCGTCAAGGGCAGTGCCCCCGCCCCCGGCTGTATACTGCCAACTAGAAGTTTTCTGTGTGGTCTATGCCTGCTGACTTCTGTCCTAATGGTGTTACCTGCTGCAAGAGCTCCTTTCGAAGATTTACTGTTGTCACAAACCCACTCAGCAGGTCAGGCCCTCTACTCCCAAAGTGCCAACCTCCGAGCGCAGTCTTGTGAACAGTTTAACAGAACAATGTAACCCTCTTGTCTGTTTTGTGAGTTTGGATCAACCTTTGGTCTCAGTTCTGGAGGGATTCAAAATGTGAACCTCTTGCTAACATACCCAATGCACAGGCTCAGAAATATCTGTTTTCGGGGCGGGCCAGATATCTTTGCCTACTGGCACCTAACCAGGTACACAGAGATGAACCCTTAAAAACTTTAATAAAGACCTCAGATTTAAAACGCTTCTCTTTCCAGTTTGGTACCACCATTCAAGCTTATGCTTCGTGTCTGCTATAACCATGTATACTCTCCTTACACGTGAAGGAAAAACAAAGGCAGACGAAGTAAGCTCTAAAAAGAGTTTTTACTAAAAATAGATAAAAATATGTCAAACACAAAATACAGAACTGTTCTATCACAAGACATACAAATCTTATAAAAGAACAAGGTTTAAACAGTGCAATTCCTACTAAAGTACTTAGGCCCAGATTTTCAAACTGTGCCATTCTGAGGCGCAAGCCCTTGCGCTGCTCAAAATAGTTGCGCAGGGGTGTGGCCGGGGTGATATTCAAAGGAGTTGCGCTGTTGAGCAACTCCTTTGAATATCACCCCCAACCACAGCACTTGCGCGTGGGCATGATGGAACTGCGCCATAAGTTGCCAAGTGACATTAAACTTGCGGTGTGTAAGTACAGTGCGCCAATACTCCATTCAGGATATTCAAAGGTGACATGCAAATGGGGCCATAATTTGTTGCAAGGTCTGAGGGGGCCATTGCATCTGTTATATTCATTGCACTTAGTGTGGTCCCGAGGGACTTGCTCCGGCCACCCTGTTGGCAGCAGCTGCCGGGACCGACGCGACAATGCAGCCCGATCGCTGGGCATCACAGTTGGCATGAAACCCCCACACACACACACATATCCCACAGCCCGCGCTGGCAGTACCAGTACCTGAAACCCCACCACATATCCCACAGCCCGATCGCGGGCAGAACGGTATGAACCCCCGGTCCCGATCGCGGGCAGAGTAACCCTCCCCAACCCGAATATCTCCTGGTGGTCCAGTGGACCGTAAAGCCCGATCGCGGGCAGAATGTCACATCACAACCCCCAAACATCTCCCTGGCAGCCCAGTGCTCACCCACGAAGCCCCTCCACCCGCTACCTCCCCGCAGCCGGCGGGCGACAGCATCCCACCCGCCCGCGATCGGGCTGTGGGAGAGTGTGTGTGTGTGTGTGTGTGTGTGTGTGTGTGTGGGGGTTTCATGTAACTGTACTGCCAGCGATCGGGCTGTGGGATATGTGTGGGGTTTCATGTACCTTTCTGCCCGCGATCGGGCTTCGAGATATGTGGGGAGGGTTTCATGTAACTGTGATGCCCGCGATCGGGCTTCGGATATGTGTGGGGGTTTCTGTAACTGTGATGCCCGCGATCGGGCTGTGGGAGATGTGTGTGGGGGGGTTCATGTTACTCTATGCCCGCGATCGGGCTGGTGGGGGGGCACAGGGACCAAGTTGGGGGTCAGCCAGGGGTGGCAGCTGCTGTGTTGCGCCCTGCAATACAGCAGCTCACCTGTGGGTGGCCCTCAACTTGATCCTTTTTTTGCTCAAGGTTGTGCAGGCGCAGGTTGGGGGTTGCGCATGCACAACTCTGCACAACCCGACTGAATATCGGGTTGCGCAGGTTATGCATGGTTCCTCCCCCTCCTGTTGAGCATGCATTCATTTGCATCTCTCTTTTGCGCAACCTGTTGCCAGTGGAGCAACTGCCTCCTGCTGAATATCGCAGAATGGCGCAATGTAGGACTTACGCATGCGCAACCCTTTTGAATATCTGGGCCTTAGTCTCTAAATACCTGCTTAAAGTACTCACAGGTGTGTCCTTGTCAGAGTCTAGATAAAAGAGTGTCTGAGTAAAACAGAGTATTCCATAAAACAACTGTATTGGCCAACCCCTTTTTGCATGAGGTCGTCTAGCTCCTCCTCTGTCAGATTATATATAAAAATATATCTAATAAAAAAAACAGGATGTCTTTTCAAAGTATTAATTTTGCAATCCTCAGCATGACTCGTATGTTCTTCAAATGACATTTCTTTGATTTCATGATAAGCTTCCCCCTTTGAGGACATGAAAGCATATTTATGATTTGCATCTAATACATCACAACCTGCTTTTCTTCTTTTGGAATGTCATAAAATGGATATGCTCAACTCAAGCTTCTTTCACCCTGTAATTAGAGTCAGGCCTTCCACGTAACACCTGGTATCTAAAAACTGAGTGTGTGTGATCTCACATGCTGTGTCAGCATTTTCTCATGGCTTTTCATCTTTCAGCTGAAACCTGGGGGGGAGCGAGGTCACTCCTAAAGCACCAGATTTCTCAGCAGAGACAGTAATACATTTTATATAAAAAAAAAAAAATGATACAGCACTCAGAACTGGCTGTCCACGTCACAATTCCTCCCCACCTAGACTGAATTTGGGGGTTCTATTCCCTACATGGGATGAGCTTCCCAAATCAGTTCACTCCTCATAGACCCTAGACAGCCCATATGAGTTCTGGTTCTTCGCTCCAGCCCTGTGTACGATTGTCAGATTATAACCTTGCAAAGCAAGACTCCATCTTAGCAGTCTGCCATTGTTTTTCCCCATCTGCGTCAGCCAAACCAGGGGGTTGTGGTCATTCTGCACCACAAACTGCTGCCCATATAGTATGGCTCTAATTTCTTTAGGGCCCACACTATGGCAAGGCACTCCTTTTTCTTTGTCAGGTCAGATAGGGGAGCAGCCAGGGCACTGTAATTGGGTACAAATTTCCTGTAGTACCCTGCTGTCCCTAGAAAGCTCCTGACCTGTTTCTGGGTTTCTGGTCTGGACCACGCCTGGATCACCTCTATCTTTATTTGGTTAGGACGAAGCTGTCCCCGGCCTACTACATGCCCGAGGTATGCCACTTCTCCCATGGCCACCTGGGACTTCTCGGCTTTGACAGTGAGCCTGGCCCTCTGTATCCTGTCCAGCACTTCCCTAAGGTGGGATAGTTGTTCCTCCCAGCTGGTATTAAAGATGGCAATGTCATCCAGGTACTCCACGGCGTACTCCTTAGCACCATTTAACACCTGGTTCACCAACCTTTGGAAAGTGGCCAGGACGTTCTTGACTCCGAAAGGTATTACTTTAAACTCAAATAAGCCTATCAGAGTGATGAAGGCCGACCTCTCCCTAGCTCTGTCTGTCAACTCTACCTGCCAATACCACTTTGTCAGGTCAATGGTCGTAAGGCAGGTCGCCCCTCCCAATTTGTCCAGGAGTTCATCTGTCCAGGGCATCAGGTGGGCGTCTGACTACGTGACTGCATTCAGTCCACGATAGTCCACACAGAAACGAGTTGAGCCATCTGGCTTAGGTACAAGGACTATGGGTGAGGCCCAGGGGCTGTGGAATCTGTGGATTACCCCTAAATCCAGCATCTCCTCCACTTCCCTCCTAATGTCCTTTTGGACAGTCTCTGACACCCGATATGCTGTCTGCCGCATGGGCATCTGTGTCCCTGTCTCCACATCATGTGTTGCTAAGGGGGTTAGTCCAGACTTGGCGCTAAACAAGGGGGCAAAGTCTGCTAAAACCTCCCTTACTTTCTGGATCTGGTCTGGGGCCAGCTGGGGAGACAATTTTACTGCCTCCACAGAGGACTCCCACTTGTTTTCTTCCAGCAAATCCAGAAGGGGGTCTCCTTCGTCCATCCCCTCCCCATGACTACACACTGCAAACACCATGTCAGCCCTATTTGCATATGACTTCATCATGTTGACATGGTACATCCTTTCTGTCCGTCTTCTGTCAGGTAACTCCACAATGTAGTTCACTTCATTTACCTTCTTAACCACTTTGTACGGTCCTGCCCACTCAGCTTGCAGCTTGTCTTTCCGGACCGGAATAAAGACCATGACTTCCTGACCCACCATGTACGAGCGAGCTCTGGCTCTGCGGTCATACCACACTTTTTGTTTCTGTTGGGCAGCTGCCAGGTTGCTCTGGGCTGTCCCCATAAGCTCCTTCAGCCTCTCCCTAAACCTAAGGACGTAATCCACAATGGGAGTTCCCTGGGTGGTGTGCTTGCCTACCCAGTCCTCCCGGATCAAGTCTAGGGGCCCACGTACCCGGCGTCCATATAAGAGTTCGAAGGGGGAAAATCCTGTCGACTCTTGGGGCACCTCCTTGTATGCAAACAACAGGTGGGGAAGGTATTTCTCCAAGTCCCTCCAATGCTGTTCAGCAAACGCTCAGAGCATTGCCTTTAGGGTACCATTAAATCGTTCCACAAGTCCATTGGCTTGTGGAAGATACGGTGTTGTGCATCTTTGCACCACCCCACACTTCTCTCATAAACATTTCATCAGGTCCTACATGAAGGAATCCCCTCGATCGGTGATTACCTCCTGTGGAAACCCAACACGGGAGAAAATCCCAAGTAAGGCATCTGTCACTTTGTCTGTCCTCAGTGAGGATAGGGCAACTGCCTCTGGGTACCGGGTGGCATAATCCACCACAGTCAGGATGAATCTCTTCCCTGAGGAGCTGAGGGTATTTAAAGGCCCCACAATATCCATTCCCACCCTCTGGAATGGCTCCTCCACTATGGGTAATGGAATCAGGGCAGCTTGGGTTTTCTTGCCTGCCTTCCCTATTTCCTGGCACTGGTGACAAGACCTGCAATACTCCTTCACCTGCTGGGTGAAGTTAGGCCAGTAGAAATTGTGGGCCAACCGCTGCATAGTGCGCGCGATTCCCAGATGACCAGACAAGGGAATATTGTGCAATTTTGAGCAACTGCTCACGATACCCCTGGGGGACGACAAGCTGCCTGCCTAGCATCCCTCCCTCTGTCTGTACTGCCTGAGTATACATAAGTCCATTTTCCCAATAAACCTTATGTTTTGCCATCACCTCCCTGTTGCACTGTCCGAGTCTGCCCAAGCCCTCAGCTTCTCTAAACTAGAGTCACTCCTCTGAGCAGCTGCAAACCCCTCACACAGTCCCAAGGCATGGGACAGCTCCCCTTCAGTCGCTAAACTAGGGTCCCTCTAGCACTAGCGTCAGGGCCCTCAGGATCACTGTCAATCCCAACCCTCTGACAATGGGTCACCCCTCCCTCTTCAGAGTAACCTTCCGTAGCTGTGTGGTCACTTGCTACCGGGGAAATTTCCACACACCCTTTTTATCAGTCTCCATATCAGGATACACAGGCTGGGGAACCAGCCTCCCAGTGGTTTCCACAATGGCTTCTGTGGGGTTCAGGAACTACTACTTTCCTTGCTGCTTGGCTACGGGTAACTGCACACACCATCCCCTGCTGGGAGTTTACACAGGATCACATCCACTGCTAATGTTTTGGCTACAGCCACCTGTTGCACAGTTCCCCCTGTTTCACCCCAGTCTAAGAGAACACTAGTGAGGGGTAATGTTTTCTCTTCACCAGTGAACCCTTGGACAGTGACGTATTTATTGGGTATAAGCTGACCAGGCTGTACCAGATCCCCCTTTACTAATGTCAGGGATGCCCCTGTGTCCCTTAACCCTTGCATCTGCACACCATTTACCATGGGTGCATGTGTTCCCTCATGTTCACTGGCATGCTTCCAGGGACACACAAACAACCTACTTCTTTTCTAGCACCCTGTTGTTTATTGCTCGCCTTTTTGGGGCACTATCTGGCAATATGCCCAGTCTCTTTACACAACCAACATTCATTTCTTCCCTCAGAGAAACATTTTCTCTGAAACCTGGGGCTAACTGGTTTCGGTGGAGGCAGTGAGGTTTTTGGCTGCCCTGAAGACGCGCTTTTCCCTTTCTCGCTGCATCCGCCTCATTAAGCTCTCAGAGCAGGTCTGCTCCTGGCATAGCGGTCCGAGAGTTCAGCAGCTTCTTGCACTGTTTTGGGATCTCGGTCCTCTAGCCAGGTTTTTAGCTCTGCTGGGCAAGCCCAATAAAACTGTTCTAATAAAATCACATTTTCAATTTTATCAACAGTGTTTGCCTCAATTCCTTCCCACCAACGTTTTAAAAACTGACATTGTTTCGTGGCTAGCTCCTCATAGCTCATATTAGGGCTTCTCCTGAGCTTACGGAATTTAGCTCTGTATGATTCAGCAGTTAATTCAAACTTTTTTAACAGTGCAGCTTTTAGCTTGCTGTAATCATTGCTGTCCTCATTGTCCATTTGACCCAATGCATCCCGAGCTTTCCCGGTAAGTAGCAGGGATAGCTGGAAGCTCCAGGACTCTAGGAATTTTGGCCTGAATACGAACTTTTTCAAAAGAATTTAAAAAAGCATCCATATCTTCCCCCTCTTTAAACTCAGCTATTAATTTGGAGTTCAATTTGTAACCCAGTCCTGCAGTCCCAGTTAAACCCAAGCCACTTACCTCCGCTGGTGCCGCTGGTCGGAGTCGTAGCTTCTCCAATTCGTGTTGCCACTGGCGCTCCTTTCTCTCTTCTCCTCTGCAGCTCGCTGGCACTCACACTCCTCATGGTCTGCCTCCCTTTGTTGTCACTCTGCCTCTCGCTGTTCTCTCTCTGCCTCTCGTTGTTCTCACTCTGCCTCACGGCGTTCTCACTCTGCCTCACAGTCCGCCTCTCGCTTATCTCACTCTGCCTCTCAGCGTTCTCGCTCTCTTTTCTCCTGGAACTCCAGCTCCATCCTGCGCAACTCAGTTTGCAGCCTGAGTACCTCTGGATTCAGGTTATGGGTGACCTTCCCCTGCTGCTGTGGCCCTTCACTGACAGTGGCCCTGCTGTCCTCCTCACCGGATCTGGACACAGCACTGGCCATTAGTCCTGCCACACTTGAGGTCTGGTCCCTTTTAGTCACGGTCTGTGACTTGCTGCTCTGGGTATCTGCTACCGTCAGGGCCTCTATGAGGTGCTGCTTTTTGGCTGTCACCTCGAATGGGACTCCTCTGTCCCTGCACAACTGCTTCAAGTAATCTACAGTGTGCCTGCTGTAGTTGGAAGCCATCTCCTTCCCTGACTACGGCTACTCTGACTTGCACTTTAGGAAAAAATAAATAAAACGGGTAGGAACTTGACTGTACGCCAAGTGATATATAGTTCTGTTTCATTTTTAAAATAAAACTCTGCCTTTTTTCTTTCTTTGCAAGAGAGCTTACGGTCTCAAGCTGACATAGAACAATACACGCTTGTGATACCAAAATTATGCCACTGCTGCCAACCAATCTGTCACAAACCCACTCGGCAGGTCAGGCCCTCTACTCCCAAAGTGCCAACCTCCGAGCGCAGTCTTGTGAATAGTTTAACAGAACAAGGTAACCCTCTTGTCTGTTTTGTGAGTTTGGATCAACTTTTGGTCTGAGTTCTGAAGGGATTCAAACTGTGAACCTCTTGCTAGCATACCCAATGCACAGGCTCAGATATATCTGTCTTAGGGGGGCCAGATATCTTTGCCTACGGGCACTTAACCAGGTACACAGAGATGAACCCTTAAAAACTTTAATAAAGACCTCAGATTTAAAACGCTTCTCTTTCCAGTTTGGTACCACCATTCAAGCTTATGCTTCTTGTCTGCTATAACCATGTATACTCTTCTTACAAGTGAAGGAAAAACAAAGGCAGACCAAGTAAGCTCTAAAAAGAGTTTTTACTTAAAATAGATAAAAATATATCAAACACAAAATACAGAACTGTTATATCCCAAGACATACAAATGTTATAAAAGAACAAGGTTTAAACAGTGCAATTCCTACTATAGTACTTGGTCTTTAAATACCTGCTTAAAGTGCTCACAGATGTGTCCTTGTCAGAGTCTAGATAAAAGAGTGTCTAAGTAAAACAGAGTATTCCTTAAAGCAACTGTATTGGCCAACCCCTTTTTGTGTGAGGTCATCTAGCTCCTCCTCTGTCAGATTATATATAAAAATATATCTAATAAAAAAAAAAAAAAACAGGATGTCTTTTCAAAGTATTAATTTTGCAATCCTCAGTATGACTCATATGTTCTTCAAATGACATCTCTTTGATCTCATGATAAGCTTCCCCCCTTTCAGGACATGAAAGCATCTTTATGATTTTTGCAGTAATACATCACAACCTGCTTTTCTTCCTTTGGAACGTCATAAAATGGATATGCTCAACTCAAGCTTCTTTCACCCTGCAGCTAGGTTCAGGCCTTCCACGTAACACCTGGTATCTAAAAACTGAGTGTGTGTGTGTGTGATCTCACATGCTGTGTCAGCATTTTCTCATGGCTTTTCATCTTTCAGCTGAAATCTTGGGGGGGGGGGGTCACTCCTAAACCACCAGATTTCTCAGCAGAGACAGTCAGTAATACATTTTATATAAAAAATGGGGCACTAATGAGCAGCTAACTGAGCGGTCGTGTTTCCAGCTCGCTCCGTCCAAATAGCTGATAAAGATACATTTATAAAATCACTCACCCCAGAGCGGCGAAAATTGTATCGGCGGGTGGAGGAGGGCACGATGGACGAATTTCTAACCCCCATGCCCTCGAAGGGCCAACGGGTGATCAGGAAAACCGGAAAGAAGGATGCATTGGCCGCGGTGGGGGAGAATGCAGGCCTTGTCTCGCTTTCGGCTGCTGAGGTTGCGGCACTCGGAAAGGAGTTAACGGGGCAAGTGATTGCAGCCTTAGAGCCGCGATTAATAAAGCTGGAGGATAAGTTAGATGGCAGGCTGCAGGAGGTACTGGAGCAGCAAGCGCAGCATGGAGCCTGGTTAGCAGAGGCAGAGGAAAGAATCTCGAGATTGGAGGATGAGGTGCTAATGGTCCCTGGCCAAGTACGTGCTCTCCAGAAGGAGCTGGAGGAATTTAAGGAGGCATTCGACTACCAAGAAAATTATCACAGGCGCTTGAATCTGTGCCTGAGAGGATTGCCAGAAGGGATGGAGGGGAATGATATCCTGGATTTCTGCAGCAGGGTGCTACCAGAGTTGCTGGGCGTTAGTGTGAAAAATGGCCAAGTGAAAATGGAAAGAGCGCACCGGGCGGTCATGCCACGGCTGCCGGCGGATCAGCCTCCCCGCCAGATCATCATGCGCTTTCATAATTTCCAAGATTGGGAGATGCTTCTGAAAGCATACCGAGCGAAGGGGTCCCTGAGCTTTGAAGGCCACAGGCTATACCTTTCACAGGACTACTCGGCGCGCCTGTTAAAGAGGAGAAAGGCGTTTAATGGGCTTATGGCTCAGTTGAGGAATTTAAAGGTGGAAAACTTCCTCGTATTCCCTGCCACACTTAAAATCAAACATGAAGGGGCCACATACTCTTTTTGGGAGCTCGAAAAAGCAGAGGAATTTGTCAAGGCCCTAAGGAGAAGAGTTAGTTGAGGGACTGTTGGCGAGCTGGGATGAATCTGGTGACCGAGCTGGCTGGAGTTTGCTTCTGGTTGGATTACATTTATGTTGGTTCCTGTTTGAAGTTTGAAACTGTTTTTGCGTGAGTTGTTGGCGCCGTTGCGCCCTATCCACCTGAGGGATCCGCGAGAAAGGAGAAACGGACGTTGGTCTGACTGATGCCGGTACCCACTGAGCAGTGGGGGACAATGAGTGCTGGAGATGGGGCTCGAGTGTGTCTCCTTCTGCCCTGCTTTTTCTTGGACTCTCTGACTGTGGCGGTACATGGGCCTGAAGAGCACGCTAGAAGGCTGGGATTGTGGAGAGAGAGGCCTTGAGACTGATGCCTGGTACCGTAAGGTAGGAGCGGGTGCCTTGAGACTGATGCCTGGTACCGTAAGGTAGGAGCGGGGGAGGGCCTAGCGCATGTAGTTAGATGGCGCGGCCTGGCCCTCGTGTCCTGAATGTCCCTCAGTGCTTCACTCCTTTTTTTTTTTTTCTTTTTCTTTTTTCTTTCTGCTGCCTTGCTAAGTTAAGATTGGGGGTATTGGTACATTATAGAGGACAGAGCCTGGGGGGTGTGGGGGAAGTTGGATGGGTCGGGGCTGGAGGTGGGGTGGTCACACTGTGGGAGTGGGTCTGGCGGGACGGGTGAGTCTGGGGCATGATGCTGAGCCTCCGAGGTCCTCCTCCTGACCACATTGTGCGCTGCTTCCTCTTGCTGACACACGTGTTTTTGGGATGTCTTAGGGAGATGAAATCGCGGTGTGAGGGGCCTGGAGTGGGAGGCCTGCTGTGTGTGGGAGGGGAGCGGGACCGGGTTGGGCGCATCTCAGTGGGTGATAAGGCCTGGTGGGGGCCCATGGTGTCTTGGGCGACTCCAGGTGGTGTGTGCTGTCATGCGCGCTATCGCAATCTTGAGCGAGGAGTGGGGTCAAAGAGTAGGGCACAGACTAACCCACCTGCGACATGTGCTGGAGTGCAGTGCCTATATTAGAAGGCAACGACAGAGGGTGTGCGGGGGGGGGGGAAGAACAGACAGTATATCCTTTCTGTTTGGGTAGATTAGAAGTGGGGGGAGCGGGAGATAGATTTAAAGGTACGGCGGCAAATTAGGGGATGGGATAGCCGGAAGAATGGGACGTTACCCTTGCCTTTCTAGAGGGGGGAGAGGGCAAAAGTATCAAAACTTTTTGGAGATAAGCAGGCTACGGTACAGGGTGGGAACTAGGGAGGGCAGTACGAGGGAAGTCGGGGAGGACCTATGGCTGTGCAATATAAAATAGGGCCCAGAAGAAAGGAAGGGATGCATGACTACCTCTTCAGGTAGGGGAGAGAGGGAGAGTGACGGAGAGATAGTGAGTAGATTAGGGCAAGAGGGTGGAGGGGGGGCAGGGATAATCCTGGAAGGGGAGGGAGGATAGACGGATGGCTTGGGTCTGAGAGCTGTCTTGATGGGGCCGCATGGGGGAGGACTTCAGGTTAAAGGGAACTTGGCTGTTGGGAGGAGCAGCGGGATGCGCATCTCAGTTGTGGAGGAGTGTATTTGATCGTTTGTTTCTTTTGAATAAACACTTGTGCTATATTAGCAATTAGTGTACTCAGAGGGGGGAATATGGAGGGTGGGATGAGTGGGGAAGAAAGAGAAAAGATTAAGCGGGGAGGGGAAGGAGGGTAGCGGGTGGGGGGAGATATGACAGGGTTGTAAAGTTAAAAATGTCATTTTTGATAGGATTATTACTGTTCTTGTTGTTATTGTAGATATGTGGTTATGTTTTTTTTGGATGCAGTCGACTGTGTGGAAACTAAAGATAATATATAAGCATGCTTTCAAGTGTCATGAGAGAATGGTAGTGTGCAGGGAAACACCAAATGGGAATTGGCTGGAGCTTGGAAAGACGCTTGTGAAGGTATGGGGGCTGCAGTAAATCTGAATGTCATCTCTTGGAATGAAAAAGGCATAGCGAGCCCAGTAAAGAGGACAGCGCTTTTGAATGCGCTGAGGCAGAGGGGGGCACAGGTGGCGATGTTGCAAGAGACCCATCTGACAGACGCAGAGCATGAGCATGCCAAGCTGGTACGAAATTGGGTGGGAAAGTGCTTAGCGGCCTCTTATTCCTCCCACAAGCAGGGAGTGGCAATACTGTCGCACAAGAGCCTGGTGTTTGAAGTGAAGAGGTTGGCGAGAGACCCAAAGGAGGGTAGCTACATCTTTGTCATGGGAACGTGGCAGGGGGAGACACTCATGTTTGGCTGTGTATATGCACCGGTGGTACATGACCCGCAGTTTTATGCCTCTTTGCTGGGCCTGCTTGTCAGGGAGCAATTCCCTGGGCTTATTTTAGGAGAGGATTTTAATTGAACCATGGATGCATGCATGGATCACTCTGCTGGGAAGGGGCGGGTGACAGAGGCTATGAGCCAATGGTTGGTGGGGATGGCAGACCTAGACATGGTAGATAGCTGGAGAGCGGTCAATCCCAGTGCGAGAGAGTATACGTTTTATTCTAACCCCCATAAGACGTGGTCCCGCCTGGATTATGTTTTCTTACCCAGAGGATGGGTGGGTAGGATTAAGGAGATAGCCCACAGCCCCATTTTCATATCAGACCATGCTATGGTTGTCCTAAAGATATCTGGGAGGGGGGTGGAGAGCAGACCAGCTACTTGGAAGTTCCCTACATATCTGATCAAGGACCGGGCATTTAAGGAATATCTAGCAGAACAGTGGAAGCTATATGTGGAGACGAACTCCACGAGTGAGATCTCTAGTATCACCTTCTGGGAGGCTGGGAAAGCCTTCATGAGGGGAGGTATAATAGCTTACGTAGCCAAAAATCAAGAAACAGAGTAGAAGTAAGAGGGAGGAACTAGAGAGGCAAGTGAAGGCATTGGAGAAGCGGGTAGGCGGAGGAGAAGGGGGTGATGTTGCTAGATCTCTGGTAACAGCGAGGGAGGCTCTTAATGCCTTATTAAGGGAGGAGGCTGGGAAGGCGTGGTTTTATTGCCAAAGAAGAGTGTTCGAATGGGGGAATAAGCCAGGACCTATGATGGTAAGATTAATGAAAGGGGGTAGGTGCCCTACACGGATATTGAGGGTTAAGGGAGTGACGGGGCAGGTTTTCACTAGCTCGAGGGATATAGCAGACTGTTTTTGGAGCTTCTAAGAGGGATTATATAGGGCGGAGCACAGGGGGAAAGAAGGGTGCATAGGGGAGTTTCTGGATGGAGTGCCTCTGCAAAGGGTCACAGACGAACAGAGGGAGCTGCTAGGTCAACCCATCTCAAGAGCGGAAATCCTAAGAGCTATACAGAAACTGCAGGAGGGTAAGACCAGTGGGCCGGATGGTTTTCCTGTCGAGCACTACAGGATCTTGGGGGCAGCTGGCAGATACTTTGAGTAGGGTATTTAAGGAGAAAGAGGAGGGGGGAGCCCCGGAGCTACCTGATTCCTGTTATGAGGCAAATATTTGCCTAATACATAAGGGGGGACAGAATGAGTTCGTTTGCACGGCGTACCATCCTATTTCCCTCCTCAATGTAGATATAAAAATTCTGGCTAAGGTTCTGGCCACCAGATTAGAAAATATCCTGCCAGAAGTGATTTACCCAGACCAGACCGGGTTCATCACGGGGCATCACTCTTATCATAATGTGAGGAGACTGTTAAACGTTATATGGCGAGCTGGACAGAACAGAGGAGGGATGGGGGTGATCTCCCTAGACGCTGAAAAAGCGTTTAATAGGGTGGAATGGGAGTATCTCTTTGAAGTGATGGCCCGGTTTGGTCTGGGGGACTTGTTCATAGGTTGGGTTAGGGCTATGTACCTCAGGCCGAGTGCGCGAGTTATTGTGAATGGGTACCTGTCCGAGAAATTTGGTTTGGGGAGGGCTACGAGACAGGGGTGCCCGCTATCCCCCCTACTGTTCGCTTTGGCGATTGAACCATTGGCGGAGGCTATACGTCAACATAAAGATGTGGTAGGGGTACGGGATGTGGAGGGGAGAGAGCATAAGGTGGCGCTTTACGCTGACGATATGCTGCTATTTCTGGGAGACCTACATAGTTCCATGGGGCACCTGATCAATATTATTGAGAGATTTGCTGATTTCTCTGGATATAAGATCAATATCAGGAAATCTGAAATCATGGGATTCCCAGATGTGGGCCAAGAGGTGCAGCGACTGGGATTTAAGGTAGCTCAGACAGACTTTAAATACCTGGGGTCCAGATAGAGCGAAGATGGGAGGAGCTGTATAAGCTAAATTATTATCCCCTGATAAAAATGGTCCTGGCAGATCTCAAGCGGTGGACGCCGCTTCCTGTGTCCTGGATAGGGAGGATTAATCTCATAAAAATGAATATTATGCCCCGTATTATATATCCCATGCAAATGCTTCAGTTGAGATTAACAATGAGGGATGTGAAATGGCTAGAGAGGGGTTTTTGAGCTTTATTTGGCAAGGTAAGAAGCCCAGAATTAGTCTGGAAAGGCTCAAGGCAGATAGGACTAGGGGAGGCCTGAACTTCCCAGATCTAGGTGCCTATTACAGGGCGGTGCAGCTTAGAGGGATAGCTGACTGGGTTCATAGACCAGGCGTGGCCAGCTGGGCAGGCTTGGAACAGGGAGGGACCCCAGGGAGGCTTACAGCCTACCTCCATAGTAGGGGATTATGGGCATACAGGGCTCTGGGGGTGGGAACCCATTAGTCAGGGAAACGTTAGAGGCTTGGGACCACCTGTGGAAGTGGAGAGGATTGGCTCAGAGGGAGACTGTGCTACTTCCGATAGCGCGGAACTCTTTTTTCGTGTCAGGGATGGAGGATAAGGGGTTCTTAGAATGGGAGAAGGGAGGAGTGGCATATGTAGGGACTCTGTCGGAGAAAGGGGAGCTAAGCGAGTTTGATAGGATTAGGAGGGATATGAGGTTGGGGGCATCCCAATTATTCCGGTACCTGCAGGTGAAAGCATTTGTAGGGAAGATGGGAATGGGAGACTGGGGAGGACTGCACCCGAATAGGATAGAGCAGATGGTATGTCAGGCTAAGAAATATCCCAAAGGATTTATTGGAAAAGTGGCTAAACAAGATAAGCAGAACCTGCCAGACCTGACGGGGGGCCACAAGGGCTCTGTGGGAGAGGGATTTGGGGCAACAAATATCGGAACAGAATTGGAAGATAGCCTTAGGGATGCCGGAGGGGATCATGGTGTGTAATAAGTTTAAGGAGGCCTTCTATAAATTCTTGCATAGGATATACTGGCCCCCGGCGGTGGTTCATAGAGCGCATCCTGCGGTATCACCGCTGTGCCGGAGGTGTAATAAGGGGCTGGGCACCTTCTTTCATTGTTTCTGGACATGCCCGGTCTTGGTCAGATTTTGGGGGGGTAGTGCAGGAGGTGAATAACGTGGCAGGGGGGCGGCTGATCTGGGACCCACTGCTTTGCTTGTTCGGGGTGGAGGTAGTGGAAGGGGAGGAGGAGTGGTAGCCGTTGCCGAGATGGACAAGAGTTTTACTAGTATTGGCGAGGCACTGCATACAGAATACTTGGGTCACTGGGAATGGACCTACGGTAATTGAGTGGCGGAGAATGGTTATCCGCTCTCTTGCATTAGAGAGGCTTACATGGGCCGTAAGAGACAAAGAGGAGGTGTTCTTGAGGGAGTGGGCCCCCTTTCTTGCGTCCTTGAGTATATCTGAAAATTTGATGCTCCGCACAGGGCTGAATATTTAGGCCTCGGAATAGGCATCTGACTGGGGAGGACGAGTACTGTCTTAGTTTGTATTCTAGTTTATATTCTCTTTTCTTGGATGCCGACTCGCTATTCCTTGAGAGGTGTTCTCTGACACTTGTACCGTGTATAGAATGGAGTGGTTCTCTTGGATATTATATTGTGTGGGAAAATGCAAATACTTGACTATGTATGGCAGTATAGATTGTAACATGCACTCGATTGCATCCATCTAAATGAGTTAAGTGATAATACATGATCATTTGTGTTATGTGTTAACATGGGATATGTATTTTTTTTGTGTATTTAGTATGTATGTCTGCCTTTTTATTTTAGTGTCTGTAGCTGTATGTTATGTATGTGCTGTTTGTAAGAGAAAATTCTCAATAAACAGAGTATTCAAAAAAAAAAAATGATACAGCACTCAGAACTGGCCGTCCATGTCACAACTGTAACGGTAAGTTCTTATACAACTGTACTGTCTCTGATTGCACCCTGTGGTTGGTCTATTCTATGTACCATATGCAACCTAAATGTAGCCATAGGGTACCCTTTCATCTGTCTGCCTATAGACCTAAGCTCTGCAACAAGCCTCAGTGTAAGTGCCGAACTGCCCCTGCCCACCCCCTCCTCCACCACTGGGAAAAAACCCTGAGGAGGAGTACCATCCCTTGCTGCCTGTACCTCTTCATCCTGACTCCTAGCTGGACCTGTCTCCTTCTCCCCCCTCCCTCAAGTCGGGCAGAAGGTGGTAGTTGGGGGTCGCTTCTCCCTGCACTTAGACAAGTAGAGCCAAATCTCCAGAGATGCCTGGGTACTACAGCTTATAGAAAATGGCCACACTCTGGAACTTTTGGGAGTGGCCTCCTGATCTTGCTTAAAGGGGGCTCTTGCCACAGGCAACACTGGTAGGACTAAGCCGCTAGGCACTAGGACCACATGGAAAACTTCTAGCTTCTAGTTAGCAGTCTACAGCGAGGGACCACCCTTGATGTCAGCACGCTGACGTCTGCCTATGGTATAAAAGAGATGGTCCTCCAGACCTACTGCAGTTCTTTTCCTGTTGTTGACCCACTCACGTCGGACTTCTATGATCACCTACTTCAGTCGACTGCCATTTATCTATTTATGTCATTCCCTGCATTTTACTCACGATTTCATTTCGTGTTTGATAACATCGAATTTCTATGTTTTTCACCTTCTCGTTTATCTCTCCTTCTCCAGCTTCATCTTCCGACCAGCCTATGAAGTGTGCCTGGGGCAAGCAGATACCTGCCAAGGACAGTCCGTCTTTCTGCCTGCTCTGCTTGGGCCCTAACCATGACACCAAGGCCTACAAGCACTGCCAGGACTTCAACCAGGTCACATGGAGATGCCGCTTGGAAGACACTTCAAAGTCACTAGCTTCAGCAAAAACTAGATGTAATGGAGAAAGAGCTTCAGGTTAAAAGTTCTTCCACCGCTGGGGCTTCATCGTCCTCTTCCCGGAAGAAGAAGTCATGAGCGGGAAGCACAAGCACTGGGACTGTCCTCTGTCAGCCTCTTGTTCATGGTCACTGCACACACCGGCTTCCACTTCAGGGTCATCCTCCCACGGGGAGTCGGACCCTCCAGCCTCTGCAGCCCTCACTCCCTTCTGGTTGCCAGTGGCTCCGTCGCCCGCGCTTATTTCTGTTATGGGCGGAGGCTCTTTGGGGGCAGCAGAACTCTTCCCCTGGCTCCCAGTGCCCAATGCTCAGGCCCTTGATTCCAGCGGGTCCTAAGCCAGGTGGCTCAACCGGTGTTGGGTCTTCTAGCAACAAAGCTTTGCACATCTCTTCTCCCCCCCCCCCCGGTCAAGGCATTGTCATCGGTCCCCAATTCTGAGGCTGGCGCTAGTCCTTCCAGGCATCGCCCAGAGCAAGCACTTGCTGCCTCCTTGATGCAGGCGACCCTTTTGCCTCAGTGGAATTCCCACCCCCGGCACAAACCTCTCCTCTGGAGTTTCCGTCAGCCCCTTCTCTGGACTGGCACCAGCCTTCACCTTCTAGGCCGGGGCCGACGACACCTCACCCGTTGTCGCCTTTGCCACAGCCTGCACCTCTGCCATCGGCTGCTGGTCCTCCTAGAGACCCACAGACGATGCTTGCTGAACTGATGCCAGGGTACCCAATGCTGCCTCCTCCACCGATGTACTAGTATCCACCGTACAGTCTTCCCCTCTGGTGGATTACAGCACTTTGTTCTTGGCCTGGTGGGCCTTTATGAAGGACAAGGATACCCCAGGAGGCCTCCCTCTCTCCTAGAGGACCCCCTCCTAAGAACCCGGGCCGTTCAGAGCCCACTAACTCCTGTACTATGAAGACCTCTGGGAGTGGTGCAGGAGTCTGTCTCCCACGCTTGGAGGATACTGATCCCAGAGAGTGACCCTAAGGGAGCTGACGCCTCTTCAGAGTCCTCTGAGGGCTCTGGGGACTCCTCGGACACTCAGAAGCAGACTAAAGAGACCCCCAAGTCTCCCTTGGAAGATCCTTCCTTCATGGATATGATGCACCATATCTAGTCCCTCTTGGGGTGGGATATGGAGGAATTGGACCCAGTGTCACGTTGCCTGGCAATTTAAGTGTGCAAGTCGGAGACCCTCACTCTTGTGGTCCCCCCTTGACAGAGGCTTGTGGGTAATGAGAGAGCGAGGGAGGGCTTTCCAGGGGGGTTTCCAGAAAAAGGCCTTTGGGGAGGGGGTCGGTTCTCCCTCTAGCTAGATGGGTGGTGCACTGCAACCTCAGATCAATGGGTGCTTCAGATTATTGAGCGGGGTCATACCCTCAAGTTTCTAGAAACCCCCCTGAAAAGCCCTCCTTTGCTGTCCCATTACGCACAAGCCCACATCTCCCTTGTCTAGGCTGAGATTCAGGTACTCCTGCATAAGAGGGTCATAGAACCTGTCCCCACAAGCCAAAGGGGAAAGGGATTCTACTCCCACTTCTTTCTAGTCCCCAAGAAAACAGGAGACCTACAACAAATCCTGGACCTAAGCTGCCTGAACCTCTTCATAGAGTACAAGTGCTTCAGGATGGTGACTCTTCAGGGGCTGTTACCTCTCATTCACCATGGGGACTGGCTCTGTTCCCTGGATATGCAGGATGCATATTCTTCATATCCTGTTTTTTCTGGCTCACCGCCACTTCCTCTGTTTCTGTTTCCAGGGGGACAACTTCCAGTTCTGGGCTCTCACCTTTGGCCTTTTTTCAGCACCTCAAGTCTTTACCAAGTGCCTAGAGGTGGATGCAGCGGCTATGCGGAGGCAAGAATTTAATGTGATCCCTTACCTGGACAATTGGCTGCTGACAGCCCCCTCCAGGGATCGTTTGCTGCAGACCCTGGAAGGCACCTTTCGGCTGTACCAGCTCTTGGGGATAACTATCAACCTGCCAAAGTTGAATCCAGTCTCCTGCCCCAAGAATCGGTCAGAAGCGCCTTGCCACAAGCTGACTGCCCACCTTGATCTCCATTCCCATGGAAGGCGCCCCTCGATCCTGGATTCGAACCACCAATTGGGGTTCTGAAGCCTGCCCTTCCTACAAATCCAGTTGCCTACCCCAAGAATCACTTGGAGGCACCTTGCCAGGAGCTGACCACTAGCCTCTATCTCCATTCCCGTGGAAGGCACCCCTTGGCCCCGGCTGGGCTGGACCTGGATTCAAACTGCCAATTGTGGTTCTGAAGCCTGCCTTCCATACAAATCCAGTTGCCAACCCCAATAATTACTCAGAGGCACCTTGCGAGGAGCTGACCACCTGCCTCCTCCATTCCCGTGGAAGGCGCGCCCTGGCTGGGCTGGACCTGGATTTGAACCACTTATTGTGGTTCTGAAGCCTTCCCTCCCTACAAATCCAGTTGCCTACCCCAAGAATCACTCAGAGGCACCTTGCCAGGAACTGACCGCCCACCTCGATCTCCATTCCCGTAAAAAGGTGCCCCTCGACCCCGGCTGGGCTGGACCTGGATTCGAACCTCTGATTGCGGTTCTTTTTTTTTTTTTGTGCCCCAGAGTTACCTCTCCTTCAGGCCGCCATGGACCCGGACATTCCCCTACTAGCTCCCCTCAGCCACCTACCTCATATCTGCAGCCTTCCTCGGGCTAGTCCGGTGTAACCCTTGCACCGGATGGGTCCCCCTCCTCCGAGGGGAAAGGCACCAGCGGGGGCAGAACCAGCACACTACTACTTTCTCAGACCTCAGAGCTGCTGAGGCAATTTAGCTCTCAGGAGTCTTCAGGGATGTCCGGGGCGGCGCGATGCGTCATCGGTTAACTTCGGGCCGGATTTTCTCGTTTTCTTGTTTCCCCCCTTGTTGCGTCGCTACAGCAGTGCCTCCAGTCTCCACTGGGGCCGCTGCATGAGCGAAGATGCTCCCTAACCCACCCAGGACAGGAGAGCAGTCAGCCGGACGCCGATCCTGCCCCTTCCCTGCCGACTTCCCGAGACCCGAGTCCGGCCTCGAACCGGGTCGCCGTGTGTGGGTCGAGGCGCCACAACTCCCACGCCCACCGGGCCAAGCCTCTGATTGCGGTTCTGAAGCCTGCCCTCCCTATGAATCCAGTCACCTACCCTAAGAATCACTCAAAGGCACCTTGCCAGGAGCTGACCACCCGCCTCGATCTCCATTCCCATGGAAGGCACCCCTCAGCCATGGTTGGGCTGGACCTGGATTCGAACCACCAATTGCAGTTCTGAAGTCTGCCCTCCCTATGAGTCCAGTTGCCTACCCCAAGAATCACTCAGAGGCACCTTGCCAGGAGCTGACCACCTGCTTCGATCTCCATTCCCATGGAAGGCGCCGCTCGGCTCCAGCTGGGCTGGACTTGGATTCGAACCACCGACTGTGGTTCTGAAGCCTGCCCTTCCTACGAATCCAGTTGCCTGCCCCAAGAATCACTTAGAGGCACCTTGCCAGGAGCTGACCGCTCGCCTCGATCTCCATTCCCATGGAAGGTACGGACGCTCCTGCCAGCTTCAGATTTCAGCAGCTCTGAGGACACTTTGCAATTGATTTTGAAATTCGTGTTGATTTAATAGTGGCTCCTATATTGTGATCCAAATTTTGATTCTGACTTAAGCTTTAAGCCTCTTAGTATTTGCAAGTGCCTGTTTTTAATTTGAGTATTTTAATTTAAGAATAAATGCTGAACCTTTTCTTTTAAGTTGTGCTGTATTTTCTTTTATTTTTCCTTCACTTTCAACTCTGCTCTCCTATGTCTTGGCTGTTTCCCCTGTCCTACCCTCACTCTGAATCCCTCCCCCTGATTTAGACCCTCAGCCAAATCTTTTGTCCTGTAAATTTGTGTTTTCTCCTTCCCTCCTCCTCTAACTTGTCTGTACTTAATCCTCTTGTCTGTGTTCCCTCTTCCCTCAGTCACCCCTTGGCCGCGGCTGGGCTGGACCTGGATTCAAACCGCCGATTGCAGTTCTGAAGCCTGCCCTCCCTACGAATCCAGTCGCCTACCCCAAGAATCACTCAGAGGCACCTTGCCAGGAGCTGACCACCCACCTCAATCTCCATTCCCGTGGAAAGTACGGACGCTCCTGCCAGCTTCAGATTTCAGCAGCTCTGAGGACACTTTGCAATTAATTTTGAAATTTGCACCATTTTACTAGCGGCTCCTATATTGTGATCCAAATTTTGATTCTGGCTTAAGCTTTAAGCCTCTTAGTGTTTGCAAGTGTGTTTTCCCTGCCCAACCCTCTCTGGGCAATTTGTTTTATAGCTGTGCTTGGTCACATGACCAAATAAAGTATCCATTTTCTCATTTGCTCTTTATCTTTTCTGCCCACTAGGTGGCTCCATCTGAACCCTGAGTCTTTTAACTGGCTGTGCCCGATTGCTGAATCACTGCTGCACCTTATTTCTCCACTATTTTAAAGTGTAGCCTTTCTCCTTGGCTCCAAGACTATTGCGTGCCCAAATTTCTGCCTGCTTCAACCAATCCTCTCTACTTCTAAGAGCGACTCCTTCTCCCTTCTCATTATAAATCAAGGTGTACCTATCTCACCTGTTTACATTTATCTTCTCTTCCACATGGCCTTCCTGAGGAATATATTTTTAGCTACCTGCCTTTTCCACCTATTCGCCGCTATATTTTGCCATAATCCCATACCCCTGTAACTACCCCACCATGACCCAATCACAACAATTTTGCCTTCTCTAATTTGCTAATCCTGTCATGCAGGCCATGTGACCCTACCCCTCTTCTCTTCACAAAATACTTCTTATACCGTGTTGCTTTTATCTCAAAAAATGCTTTCGCTGCAATGGTATATCACCCCCTACTTTCTTCCATCAAAAACTCTGGTGCCCTATCCTTCTTGCACTCTTACTTACCCTTGCTGGTGACATAGAACTTAATCCTGGACCAGCTACTTATCTATCTCACCCAAATGTTGCGTTGAAAGACTCTAAAGGCTTCGTGTTGCTCACCTCAACATTGGGGGTCTACTGTGTCACCTAGCTGAACTGGAAGCGTGGGTTGGTCTGTACCACCTGACATCTTATGCCTATCAGAGACCTGGCTCAAACCAAGTATACCGGACACTGTCTGTTCCTTACCTCTAACTATAATCTTGTCAGATCTGACAGGCTCACCTCCAAAGGGGGGGAGGGGTCACCATATATTCCAAATCTCACCTCAACCTCTCCACCCTGCCAACCCCAGCCCTCTCTCACTGTGAATCCATTCACGCTGTCCTACACCTAGGCACAAAGAAATTACGTATAGTGTGTGCCTACAACCCCCAAAGCAGTCTCTCAGGCCTTGATGAATTACTTGACCAAGTTAAACCTTTCCACTGGTCGAAATGAGGTTCCCCTTCTCGGTGACCTCATCCTGAACTGGTCGAGTGAAGCCAAAGAGTCCATCCTGTCCTAAGTCCAAGGGCACAATTTTCATCAGCTCATTAATGGCCCCACAAGGGTTGTGTCCTCCTCTAAATCTAGCACGCTTATTGACTGGATCCTATCGAATTGTATCGACAGGATACTGGCATCTGGAACACTGGCCAATGCCTTAACAGGTCACTCACCAATATACTGCATATGGCATTCTTCAACACTATCAGTTCTCCCTCATAAATACATTACTTTTAGGAACTTTGCTAATCTAGATCAAGCTTCGTTCCTAAATGACATCTCCTAATGTGACTGATACCCCATATACCATGCCAATGATCCTGAGGCTGCACTCGGCTATTTTATAGCTCAATTTGGTGCAATACAGGACAAATCCCCCCCGCCCTTCTTGTGTGCTCAGAGTCTGGAGGACACACACAAGGTGGCTATTCAGACCTCCTATCGCAGCTAGAGATCGGGATAAAAGCTGGCAGCATTTTAAAGTGTCTGGTCTTCCCTCCACCTATAACACCTACAGGGCCCAAATAAATGCCTGTAAAAAAACATTAGACTTAGGGTTGCCAACAGTCCCGTATTTTACAGGATGTCCCGTATTTAGAACTATTTTCCCTTGTCCTGTTTCAAATTCTAACAGGATGCCTATTGTACTGTATTTTTGGTGGCCCCCTGTAGTCGTGGAAAAAAACTCATTCTCCCAAGATCCTAGAGGGCCAGTGGAACTTTTGTGCATGTGCAATGGTGGGGTCCTGCCTGGGGATGTCACGTGACCCATCATTATCACCACGAGAGAGCAGGAAGGAAGCTGCCTTGCTGCTGCTGCTGCTCTCTACCATGCCACTGCGACTCTGCCAGCTGTCCTGCTGCGAGAATCCTCTCTCCTCATCTCTCGACTCAAGCTGCGTTTGACTTTGACAGCTGCCGCGGTGTGCCAGGGGCCCAAGAGGAGTTGGGATGGAGTGAGTGAGACTAGAGGAGACAGCAGGAGTTGCTGTGTCAGAGACTCTGAGAGAGAGAGAGACCCAGACCAGAGAGGGAGCAGTAGTCAGGAGCGGTCTGGACAAGTGGAGAGTAAGACGGGGGGTGGGTAAGGAGCCAGAGGGTGGCTGACGCAAGGACTCAGTGTGTCTGGTGGAGGAGGAGAGCGAGGACTCAGACTACCTGCTCCTCTCCTGCTGTGTGAGCCGAGCGAGTTAGGAGGAGGAAGAAAGTAGTTGGATGAGTCACAGAAGGAAGAAGAACCTCATGGGCTGCTGGGCTGGGCCTGGTTTATAGGCTAGCTTGCCTAAGTACTGTCTACTTCTACTTCTACTTTGTATGGGCAAAAAGTAAAAGTGTGTGCTCCTCTTTTCTGCTCCACTCTTAGTACTGTCTACTACTTGTGTGTGCCAGACAGAAAGTAGCAAAAAGTAACAAGTGCTCCTCTTTTCTGCTCTGCTTTGCAGGTGCGCAACTAGTCACACTACACTAGTCACTTGTTCACTTACTTGATTGAATTTGATGTGACATGACACAACACAACAGTGAGTGTGACTGTGACAATTAATTAAATGAATGTTAAATGATGACAGTATGACACCAACTTATTTATCTGGAGGATTTTGTTAAGTAAAGTTACTCGGGAGGATCACAATGACATTGATGACCCACTTTTAACGGTGATGTTCATGATTTTTGGTCATTTGTCCCAGCCTGTCCCCATCCCCAATGTTTAAAAAGTGTTATCCCTGTTGCTATTGACTGCTGCTGCTGTTTTATCTCCATTGCATCGATAATCTTGCATGATATGTGGTGCACTGAAAAGTCTGAAATGAAGTTATTCAAGTGTCTAAACAAGTAAATAACATTTTGAACCTGCATCCCACCCACCTGACAGCATCAGGGTGCCCTGTCTTCTGAGACCAAGTTATGGGGGCTCCATCCCAAAAGTAACACCCACCTGGGAACTTTGCTCTTCTGTCAATTACAGGGATCTAGACTCCAACCCCCCATCCCCAAGAACTCTACTCTTTATGACACCTTACAGGAGACTACATCCAAAACAAACAGCACGTTAACCTGCGCGTGTTCTGGCATCTGATCAGAGGCTCCATTCCATTTCTACACCCAATAACACCCACCTGAGAACAGCTCTGCTGACGCCATACGACGGAGGGGGAGGTGGGGTGATGAAGCCAAGGTGAATTGGCCTGCCTGGGTGGAGAATGAGCAGCAAAGACGATGATCAAGAACTGGCACAAGTTTTTATTTTCTCTCTCTCTCTGTCAAATTTTAAAAGCCAGGAGATGTTTGGGTTGCGTGCTTGCTTTTGAATCATGACATCTGGTGCTAGCTAGAAAGACTGTGGCAACTGGCAAAAAAGTAAAAGTGCTCTGCTCTCCGCTCATTATACTTAGGCCCTGTCCACACTACACCTGAAAACACCCTCTGTAACGTTACAGAGTGCCTGTAACATTACCGTAACTGATAGCGTTTACACTGGTAACGTTACGGAAGGCGTTGCCATAACCATTGTTGAAACCTGTTAGCAGGTGGTTTCAACAACGGTTACTGTAATGTTTGCAGGTCTGTAGCATTACAGAGCACCGTGTAAACACACAGCCATGTAGTCACTGGTCCCCCCAGTCTGCCAGCTGACCGTCATGCTGTGCAGCAGCTCCATGATGCCAGCACCCAGCTCCCATCATGGAAGGCAACTATGGAAGAGGGCACGGCACTCCACACCTGACAATGCACTCCCACGTCGGCACACCCCTCAGACAACCCACCTCCTTGAACAACTCCTGTACAGTCCCGGTGCAATACCGTGACACAGCCACCGAGTGTGGGTGACTGGTCCCACAGGGGATATGTCGGGGACTGTGGCAAACGAACTACACACCCATATTCCCCACCCCTGTGGCACAGCCCTCTCTCTGGTAGGCAACTGTGTTCAGTTGCACACTGAGAGCCATACGGAGCATACATGCCCATGTCCAGCAACCATGGCCTGGGAAGGATGCCACAATTTGAGGTATGATGGCAGGCAGAGTGTGCAGCAGCCATGACCATGGACAGGGTGGGTCAGGGGCTGGGTAAGAGGAGGAATGGGAACTGGACATATGGCCCACACTTTGGCCACCTGGACACCCAGCACATGACATTCTGTATTTCCCTGCTCCATGACTGCTGCAGAAGCGTAGTGACCAGTGTGTGCAGTACTGGTGTGAACTGGCACCGGAGTGAGATGTAGGGAGAGGGTTGTTGCAGAGCGCACAGATGTGGCCGATGTTTCATGGACCCAGTCCTGCCACGGACGTCTTGCAGATATGTTTGCACTTGTACATGAGGCACTACACAGTCCGGTGCCCTTCTGTGGTGTGGGGCAATTTTGCACGGCTTTGCCGCTGCTCCTCTGCCACATGCTCATGGAGGTGTGGAGCAGTGTGGATCACTACTGTATCCTGGGCTTGTGGCAGAGGAACCGCAGCACAAATGTGCGGATTTTCCCCACACCGCATATGGGCACCAGACTGCTCATTGACTGCACCTACAGACATTACCTTATCTGCAGGATGTCCCATGACAGCATTTAGTGGTGTCTGGCTCAGGGGGGCAGTGACCATGGCAGCCCACTGACCTGCCATGCTGGATGTTCTGCTGCCACGGCATTTAACTGCAGCAGCTGCACCCAGCATCTCAGCATGGCACTGTGGCATGCACTTGCTTGGGGCTCGGTAGTGCCATTGTGCTGGGGTGGATATACCGGGGCTGGGACTGGTGCTCTGCACACTGCTGCATCATGGGATGTGCCCAGCTCTGCACGGGTTGGAAGCCATTTCCAATCCATTAGCAGTGTGGATGGGCTGCCACCGTTTTCACATATAGTGTGGACACACTGTACCATTTTCAGTCTGTAATAGTTCTGAACTGTTACAACATTTTCTGGTGTAGTGTGGACGGGGCCTTACCTGACTGACGATCTTCTAACTGTGTATCTGCGGCCCCGTCCACACTACACCGCTCAGGCCTGGTAACGGATGCAAATTGTTATGGCCGGGCAGCGGTGCAGTGTGTCCACACTGCAGGCGGTTTTCAATACAGGACGGTACCGCGGTCCACACTGGGGCAGAGCAGCACTACGGTGGCACCCGATCCCACAGTGCAGCTTGTGCCGTGCTAGGGGATCAGTGCCACGCATTCACACTATGGCCAGTAATGTTACCGAGGCGTAACCGGTTTCATAACCGTTGCTGAAACCACCTCATATGTGGTTTCAACAACAGTTACGAAAACGCTGTCTGTAACGTTACAGGTGTAAACGCAAACCGCTGAATATTGAGTTACTGTAACAATGTATGGCTTAATTTATGCATCTGTATTTTGTATGTCTGCCTACCTGACGGAAGTATCATGTAATGTCTTGTTGCATACTCAATAAAATATAAGTTTAAAAAAAAAAAAACCTTCCTTGGGGCCAGTAGATCCCACTCTGCTAACAATATGGTTATTAATGGTACCCACTGTAATAACCCTATTACAATAGCTAACTCTTTTAACCTACAAGTTTCAGATTTATCTACATTTACATCTTCTTTCACTCCACTCAGTCCAATACCCTGTCTACGGTGCTCGCTTTACCCCTCTGTATCCACCCTTCTATTTCAAAACCATATCCAGAGCCGAGATCCTCAAACTTTTAAACGCTATCTCTGATAGTACCAGCGTGTGCTTTGACGGGCTTGAGCCTAGACTACTGAAACTTGCCTCTCCCTTCATTGCATCCCCCCGGGAAAGATCTTCAACCTATCTCTGTGCCATAACTTAGTCCCTGGTATTTGGAAAATTGCCAGATTCACACCAGTCTTCAAAAAAGGGGACCCAAAGGACATCTCCAACTATTGTCCAATAGCCATTCTCTCTGTTATAAGAAAAATTCTTGAGAAACTGTTGCTACACAAACTACCTTCTCTCTGATAGCCAACACGGTTTCTGGAGAGGAAATAGTACTACAACAGCACTTTTCAAATTTACAAATGATGTCTTCACTGCCATGGACAAGGGCTCCCTCACTGGCACAATCTTCATAGATCTAACTAAAGCGTTTGACTTTGCTGACCGTCTCCTTCTCCTTGCTAACCTGCTATCTCTGGGTTTCTCTCCAAAAACTGTGCACTAGTTTGACAGTTGCCTATCCAGTTGTCAACAAGTTGTGAAATTCAATTCTGTCCTGTCCAATCCTGCTGTCGTAAACAAAGGTGTTCCCCAAGGGTCCATTATTGGCCCCTTCTATTCACCATCTTAATCAACAAGATCTCTCGACATACCCACTCATGTTCTATTATAATGTATGCGGATGACCTGGTTCTATATTACAACTCTAGGAGTATAGCAGATATAAACCAAACCCTCTCATCTGACTTCTTGACCACTCAAGCTTGGCTCTCAAAGAACAAGCTTGTCTTAAATATTACCAAAACGCAACTATGCTTTCTGGCTCCAAAGTCAAACTCAGAAATAACCCTAACAACTTACAAATCCACCATGCGGATGGTTCTCTGTTAGAAACAGTTCATTTAAATACCAGGGAGTGTTGCTTGATGGATCCTTAAACTTCAATCATCACATCTCTTTTATCTGTAAATCTGTGAATGCTAAACTCGGGGTTGCTTGTAAGACTAGCTAAGCCCTTACCCCCTTTGCCAGGCTAGCTGTGGCACGAGGCATCCTTCTTCTAGCCCTCACCTATGGTGCTGTTGCTTTCTTGGGTGCTTCCAAAACCTCTCTGCACAGATGGGACACCACCTACAGTAACATATGCTGCTACACCTCTGCCTCCCATCGCCGCAAGCACCACTGTCAGCTCTATGCTGATCTAAAATGGCCCTCCCCATCTGCTCATCAACTCCTCTGTCTTGGCTCCCTGACTGATAGTGTTATCAGATCTGGTACCCCCGCATCGTTAGCCAATATGCTGTCCAGACAAGCCACCTCACATGGCCTAAGGTTGACCGACCATACTTTCCTGCATATACCAAGGTGTAAAACAACAATGGGTGCCCATACTTTCTTCTTGCTGCCCCGCGTTATTGGAATTCTATTCCGTTAGATGTTCGGCAAGCCCCCAGTCATGACCTCTTTAAAAAACTTCACCTAGATTACCTTACCAAACTAACCAAGTGTACTTGCTTCCATCCACCCTAAACCCTTTCTAGTACCTACTGCTGATAGCCTACACCCCTTATGGTTTTAAATGAAGTTCTGGAATGAGCTAAAGATTCAAGAAAAAAATATAAATATAGGTCCACATGAACTTAGTACTGCCCTGGAATGTGAATTAGCAGTTAGATGTACTTGCTTTGATTAGAAATAGAATGCTTTATGAAAGTGTATGATTGTATGTACTGTATTCTGGATTGTATTTATATGTATGAAACTGATTATTTTTCTGCTGTTAACATCTAAGACAGGAACGCCTTGTAAGTAGGATTTTATCATTAAATGGTGCTTTAAAATGAGATGTAATTTTTGTATCCTGTATAAAAATAAATGTTTTTACTACTATTGACTGCCACTTACTTATCGTATATTATAATTGTTTTTCTCTGTAAAGTGGTTGTCTTATTACCTTGTTGTGAGCCATACTTGTATTGATTATTGTACTTTTTTCTATTTTTTATTCTTAGCCAAGTGTTGGACTGTATATCTGTTATGCGTGCTATTTACTTCACCCTGTTGCTGTGTTTTCCCCTCAGGTCATGTCCGTAAATAAGCATTTTGTTTCTATTGCTTACTTGTACTGTTTTTCTAGTTTGCCTAATGTTTGTACTGTATATCAGCTATCTTGTCATGTATTCACCTTGTTGTAACCTCCTAGGTCATGTCTGAAAATAGGCATTTCTATGTCTAGTTCACCTTACCCAGTTACCAAAAACAAATAAACACCTCCTGTATATAGGAGTGGTCTTGGACTTCTCCCGGGAACAGGCCAACATGTTTGAGAGCGCAGGTCCAGCTGGTGTCTTCCAGTCGCCAGGTTCCAGCCAGAGCATTCCTGTGCTTACTTGGGCACATGGCGGCAGCCATAACCACTGCTCTTACTTCGAGATTCACTCTTGCAGCAGCTAACACCTATAAGACTGTAGCCAGTAGGTGCCAGACCCCATGGAAGTTTTCCAGCTAGCAATACCCAGTGGGAGACTGACCTGACGGCAGTCCCCTGGCCCATCCCCAGTCTTTCCCAGCCATCGCACTAGTCAGACATCCGCAGATGCCTTCAGCTAGTCAACCACCATCTTGACCCCATTTTCAACGCCTTCTTTATTTTATTTTTTAACAGTATTGCGATGTTTTCGTGCATGTCGTCTTTTCCAGCATCATCGATTGAGAGGCGCCTTCTAAGTGCACATGCGGCAAGCAGATCCCACATAAAGATGACCATTCAGCCTGCCTATTCTGCCTGGGCCCAGACCACAACATCGAGACCTGCCAGCACTGCCGCAATTTCAACCAGCGCACGTGACTGCGACACCAAAAGACCCTCAAAGTCTTTTGGCTTAAGAAACAACTATCTGCCATGGAGAAGGAAGTTCACCGCAAGAGCTCTTCATCCTCTCCTTCTTCTTCTTCTCACGAAGAGAAGAAATTGAGGGGCAAACACAAGCACATGGACAAGGAGAAATCCTGGGCAGAAGGCGGCTCACGGTCTCCGATGAAGTCTGCAACCTCCTCCTCTTCTGGGCTTGCCTCCAGGCTCCCGGTCTCTAAGCCTCCCTCATTTCCATTTTGGGAGAAGGTTCTTTGGGGCATGGGAAATCCTCCCACTCCTCCCAGCCACTCAAGCTTAAGCCCATTACCCCTGAGGCCTCTAAGCCTAGTGACTCGACTAGTGGTCCTTCGGGTGGCAGGCCAATATCTGTCATCCTCCCAGCCAGGGAGTCCACCCTGACATCAGGGACCAATGCTAGTAGCGGTACCCAGGACAGTCGCCCTCTTCCTCCGGAAGCAATGGGCATAAGTCCCAATCAGGAGTGATGCCTCCTCCGCAGATGAATCCACCTAGGTGTCTGCCAGCCAGTTCTCTGACCCAGCCTCTGCCTATGCTGTTTACTTCTATGCCAGCCTCCCCGGCGCCCCTCGAGGAAACCTGGAACCTCCGCAGGCGCCATTAGATTCCGGGGCCTCCATTAGGTCAACGCCTGATGGTGGGTGTCTAATCAGATGCCTCCAATGGCTGAGGATTCTACTGGGATCCGGATGACCAAGAACTGGTTACCCCGACGCTGGGGTTACCCCCTACCAGACGATGCCGGGGCCATCTGCACCCACCCCTCTGATGCCAGATACTCCAGCTATGCCACAGATCTCTCCCCCCCCCCCACAGGGTCTCGAGCTTTTTGCTGCCTGGTGGGCCTATTTTAAGGGTAACAAGGCACCCTCAACTCCTCTCAAGTTAGCTTCCCAAGGGTCTTCTCTGGTTGAACCCTCGAGCTGCCCTTCTACTCTGCCTCCTGGGAGGCAGATGCCTGACAAAAGCTTCCTTCTCCAAAGGAACGTCCATGTGGGTCATCGAGGTCGCCCTCCCAGACTCAGAGAACTCCGATTTTTACTCTTCCTCAGGCTGTAAGGACTTGGACCTTCCATCCGACCCTGACGTCAGCAAAGATGCACCACGCTCCCTGCCTGATGACCCTTTGTTTATGGATGTGATGTGTCACATCCAGCAATTGAATGGATGGAACTCGGAACACCTCAGCCCGGAATGGAAGAGGTTAGCCACTTTCCTTCTGAATAAGGACACCCTCCCCATGGCAGTCCCACTGATGATTGATTTCTATAAGGATGCCAACAAGCTGGCATGGAAGCATCTGTTCTCTACCCCAGCAGTGTCCAAAAAGCCGGAT
The DNA here is from genome assembly GCA_016271365.2 of Neoceratodus forsteri. NCBI lineage: Eukaryota > Metazoa > Chordata > Ceratodontiformes > Ceratodontidae > Neoceratodus > Neoceratodus forsteri. Next base: position 247,646,742 of record JADMNL010000024.1, on the reverse strand, counting down.
AGGTTGTACACCATTCCCCAGGACAATCCCTTCTATGGGGAACAACTGGAGGCAGACTCAGTAGTGCTGAATGCTGCCCACAACAGGGTCCAGATGTCCACGGCATCTCAGCACACAACCTCCAGATAAGGACTCCAAGCAGTTCGATCATCTGGCCAGGAAGGTTACGCCATCCGGTCACAAAATTTCCTTGCCGGAACTTCCGGTGATGTCATCCCCTAAATGGCAGCCTAGCTTTTTTGGCTCCTGATCCTCCCTGACAAAAATCTCCTGCAAACAGCATTTCCTGAATTAAAACTGGTAGATTCTGTGAGGAGACCTACTGAATATGCCTAAAAGAGGTGAAAAGAAACACTATATGCCTGATAAGGGGAAGGATGAAGGTGGATTAACTGATGGGGATTCGGGCAGCGAGGGATCGCAGGCCTCGGCATCCTCCCATCACAGCAGATCCAGCATCAAGCAAAAACAGTTACCGCTGGCTACAATTCAAAGGCAAATGTCTCTGGTCCTCTCGGAGCTACAGGATTTCCGCAAGGAGATGCGATCAACAGTGTCTGCCTTACGTACCAATATCACAAAAATGGAGACCCAACAAGAAACCCTTGAGGTACATGCTGCTGAGGCGGATGGCAGAATAAATCACACAGAACGAGCAATCTCACAGCTACACCAAGAAATACAAGACTTACAGGCTAGAGCAGAAGATGCTGAAAGTCGCAGTAGAAGAAATAATCTTCGTATTTCAGGCATACCAGAGGGAGCCGAGGGTTCTGACATGCTTAAATTTATAAAACACTTCCTGCAAGAATCCATGCAACTTACTGAGCCTTTGACTCTGGAGCTGGAACGAGCCCATTGCACACTCGGCCCGAAACCTGCACAGGTTGCTCGTCCTCGTACCATACTGGCTCAGTTTCTCAGATTTCAAGAGAAAGAGACAATCTTACATGTTGGTTGGAAACAAGGGGAAGTTTGTTACCAAACCCACTGTGTATATGTAGAGAATGATTATGCCCCTGAAATCATGAGCCGTAGGAAGCAGTACATACCGATCATGCGAGCACTCAAGGCCGCGGGGCTGAGATTCCGTACTCCATACCCTGCTAGGATTGTGATTCATTTCTCAGATGGCCCTCAGACCTTCGAATCGGCGCTGGCAGCCAGCGTGGAACTTAAAAATCTACACATTGAAGTACAACAGAGCTTAGCAACTCAGAAGCCTACCTTAGCCTCTAAACTGTCACAGCGACTCTGGAACGCGGGAATGAAGGATGCACGCAAAAGACAGGGGCAGAAAGCCATCAAGCAAATCACTGACTCACTACGCCAGCAATCGCAGAGTGCAGCCATTGAATTGACCACCACAAGGCCTAATAACAAAGGTTCCCCACACTGAAGCTCGATAATAAGCACTCAGTAGAGTGGGGAAAAGACTGCATGATAAAGACCATAGTCCATTAGGCAATTGGGGATCGAAGATTATCGGAGAATGCTTCCCCTATTTTTCTGCCTTTTGAATGGCTGAAGGTGTTCAGCTTCAAATACCAAGAACTCCCAATGGCAGACTGAAGCGACTTAGAACTTTCAGATAAGTCCCAGTCCACTAAGTTTCATACCTTTGCTTTCTAATTAGCAAACTGTAGGCCTAGTGGCCACTTTATTTGCTCCTCTTAAGCAAACGGCTGTTCTGATTTCTCCTTCCCTCTGCCCCTTACTAAGATACTACACTAATCTTCTCAATTGGCAAGGTGAGGTGAAGGACTTGCTCCCCATTTTCTGCCTATGTTTAAACCCCTACTGTTTACTCTGGGACTGAAACTACACTTAACATTTACTAAGCACCTGCTCTGGGGTGTAGATTAATGGGTGATTTTAGGGGTGAATAGGTTTAATAAGGTTCAACTGAATGTCTGGTTCACAATGATATAGTGCATTGTTTACAAACTTGTTAACCCATGGGGCAGACATACAAGAGGATGGTTGTCTATGCATACGGCTCCCTTTTGTAAACTCCCCCCCCGACTACCTTATATACCCTTTTGCCAGATCCCCTATATCAGGGGGTAAAGAAAACAAGGACCCTGTCCCTGGTAAGTTAAGGGGCATTCCTTTATTTGGACTCGAGTGGTAGTTGGGAGCATTTTTCCCCCCACATCTGTTCCCCTCTCAGCCTCACACCCCTCTTTAATATTATAACCCATCATAGTTGAGGATCAGGGAGGGTACTGACATCACCAACACCTATCCCCCAAACTGACACCAGGGTGTCATACTCTCTCAGCAATACCGAGAGCATAGGTGTGTGTTTCGAACACGCACCGAGGTCATGATATATGACTGACAAGATGGAAGTACTTCTTCTAAGTCAGCTGTTTAGTCTGACTTTGTTGGCCCAGTTGGCCTACACAGTTAAATTTGGCCAGTTAAATCTTTTTTGGCTAGTTAAATGTTCAACTCAGTTAGAGGAGAGTTTTCCTCACCATGTCCTACTCAGCCAGTCACACTTCTTTTTAAAAATAAATATCCACGCCAGTGTCAGTAAACCCATAATCCTGAGTTTGGCACAAAAGATTTCCTTTCAGGTTGTTCAAAAGTATATGCAATGTCTGGGACACCCTTGCAGATCTTCTCATTGAATGTTAATGGGCTGGGCAGCCTGGTCAAGCGAACAAGAATGATTTCCCTATTTAAAAAGACCCATGCAGGAATAGTATTTATGCAAGAAACACATGTGAATAAAACTGAGCATGGAAAGCTTCCACTTGCATACTGTGTGACCCTGAGCAAGTCACTTAACCTCCTTGTGCTCCCAGGTTGCTCCTGTAAAAAAGCTTTCAGCTTAGTGTGCTATACCTGGTTAAACAACAACTAAATAAAAAAAATAAAATAAAAAATAAAGCTAACCAGGGGAGGTTTTTCACAAGTTTTTTCCTCTTCCTTCCCTAGTGGAAGATGGGGTGGGGGGGGTCGCCATACTGATCTCTAACCTTACCCCTTTTAAAGCTACTTCTGAATGGGCAGATCCTGAGGGTCGCATGGTGATAGTCCAGGGCTTATTACAGGGTAAGGAAGTCACTCTTGCCAATGCATACTTCCTCCCTGGTTCCACCCAGCAAACTCTCCGTTCCCTTTTGAATAAGATAGTTCAGCTCACTAAGGGTACTTTACTGTTAGCGGGAGATTTTAATATCATCCCTAATCCAAGTGTAGATTCTACAGGGGTTATAAGAGGTAGACAACCAGCACCTCATAAATTGTTTAGGAGGTTCGTGCAGGAGATGGGATGGGTTGATGTATGGCATACCCTTCACCCTAGGGACAAGAGATACACTTTTTATTCTGCTGTGCATGGCTCCTACTCTAGGGTAGACCATTGCTATACACAAAAAGAATGTTTGGATACCCTCAGGGTAGCAACAATTGGTGATATTGTTCACACCGACCATGCTCCATTTATCACCACATGGGATTTTGGCCTTCAGAAGCGAAACACATTGTGGAGAATGAACCCTGACCACCTTTAAAGTCCCCAATTTCGAGAATTTCTTGACGAGAAAATACAGGAAATCCTTAGAGATAATTTACACCCCAAAATCTCCTCCATTATTAGATGGGACATGCTGAAAGCGGTCCTACGGGGTCACCTTATTCAATACTGCTCCCACCAGGCCAAGCAGCGAAGGGAAAAACAAGCTCAACTGGAGGCAACACTTCACTTCCTTCAGGCTGTCCATCAACAAGGCAATAATTCAGTGATGACCCAGTTAATTCAGACTAGGCAGGAGCTGGAATCCCTTGTTCGACAGAACACAAAGGTGGCTTTAGCCTTCCCAAGGCAGAGATATGGGGAAGTGGGACTGAGAGCCTCCCACCTACTTGCCTATAGGATCCGCAGGCAACATCGGCTGGCCACTATATCCTCTATTAAAGATCCTTCATCGGGCATTGTTTACTCTAAAACTGATCAGGTCACCCACATTTCTTGTGACTATTATAAAACCCTGTACACTCCAGACCAACCGATAGACCCTGGAGACATTGGAACTTTTCTTTCATCCTCGAGTCTTTCTAAAATTGATGAGGACCAAAGATCCTCCTTGGTCTCCCCCATAACCTACCCTGAACTAAAAGCGGCCATTTCCCGCTCCAAAACCATGAAGGCCCCCAGCCCTGATGGTTATGGGGTAGAGTTTTACAAACAATTAGAACAATCACTCTCCCCTACCCTTTTAACAGCTTATAATGATATACTGCAGGGTTTAGCGAACCCCCCACCCAGCTGGTCTTACGCTGTAATATCTCTTATTCCCAAACCCAGTAAAGATCTGCAAAATTGTGCATCTTATTGCCCGATTTCAGTTCTAAATGTAGACTATAAATACCTGATGTCGATTTTGGCCAAACGCCTGGACACGGTCCTCCCCACAATAATTAATCTAGACCAAACCGGGTTTGTTAGTGGCAGATCCACTACAGACAACACCAGAAGGGCCCTGCATTTAGCACAAGAAATGCAAGTCACTACAACACCCTCTGTCCTTCTCAGCTTAGATGCTGAGAAGGCATTTGACAGAGTCGCATGGCCCTATCCATTCGCTGTAATGTCAAAGTTGGGCTTCCCCCTCCCTTTTATCTCTCTGATAAAAACACTTTATTCCTCCCCCCAGGCCTGTGTAAAAGTGTCAGGAAACCACTCCCCTTACTTCCCCTTATTTAGAGGCACCCGCCAGGGCTGTCCTCTCTCCCCTAGTTGATTTGCCATTTTTATTGAACCCCTGGCACAAGCCATCAGAGAGTCTCTGGGGATAAAGGGAATACATCTGGGAGGTACGGAACATCGAGTAGCTCTTTATGCAGATGATGTCTTACTTTTCTTAGCAAACCCGCTTCAATCAGTCCCATCAGTGTCTGAACTCTTACATCACTTCAGCAAATGCTCGGGGTATAAACTTAACACTACCAAAACTGAAGCACTAACTTTCCATTTCCCCCCCTCAGCATCATTTAAGCAAAGGTTCCCTTTTCGCTGGGATTTAGAGGAATTAAAATACTTAGGAATTTACCTTTCCCAACGGGTTGTAGATACAATCAAACACAATTATGATTTGTTTTCAGCCCAGCTAAGGGCGGACCTAGAGAGCTGGAATATACTTCCCCTGAATTTATTACAGAGGGTGGAGGTTATCTGTATGGTAACCCTACTTCGGGCCCTTTATCTGTTTCAGAATGTGCCAGTCTGCATCCCGAATAGCACTTATAAGGCCTGGAATAAACTCATCAGCAGATTCATATGGGCAGGCAAATGGCCTAGAGTGAGAGCCCCTATCTTATACCTCCCCAGGAAACAGGGTGGGCTAGCCCTTCCTAACCTTAAGCTCTATAACTGGGCCTCTCATCTCTCCTTTATAGTGGGTAGACTAGCCAGGTCTGATCTCATGTTGTGGAGGAAGATTGAAGAAGGCTTAATGCCCTTTAAGCAGTTAATTAAATCCATGACCCACCGAATGCCTCCTCCCCGGCTACATGACTCAGCTTTAACAAATCCCTGGATTATTCACCAATTGAAAACCTGGAATGTCATATGCAGACACCTGTCTCTGTCGCCATTTCTCTCACTCATCTGCCCCATTTCACTACTGGAGAACTTCCAGCCAGCACTATATGACCACACATTTGCCACGTGGGAGCACTTGGGGCTTACCAACCTCATTCAGTTCCAAAGCAAAGAAGAGTTTAAATCCTTCTTGAGCTTAAGTCAGACACATGGCATGAGGCAACAAGATTTCTTTCGCTATCTGCAATTAACACATTTTTTTCATTCCCTTCCAAGTCGATAAGGCAATTTGAGAGCTCCTCTCCACTGATTTCTTGCATTCAACAACTCGCTCATACTGGCAATACGCCCCACACTGTCTCTATCCTATACAAGGCACTTGGGGTTACCCTAGGTGTGAATACTGAAAGCCTGTGTGCTGAATGGGCCGAAGAACTTGGTTTTGATATCCCAAAGGAAAACTGGTATAAGGGCTGTCTTTCGATAGCTAACTTACATACTGTCATAGCTGGAGGTTGTTTTCCTGGCAGATAATGACCAGGTACTTTCGATCCCCCATAGTCACTGCACATTTCAATCAGACACATTCAGGGGCCTGTTGGTGGCACTGTGGTGAATCCAGGGTGCACCATACTCATATATTTTGGACATGTCCCCTGATACAGACCTTTCTGACTCTACTACAATCGGAGTTGAGATCTCTCTCTTTGACACTTCACTCACATTAACCGCAGACATTCATCCTTCACATTTTTCCCCCAGAGCTCAAGGATCCATTCACAAGATACCTTCTGGGAGTGCTGCTGTTAGAAGCCAAGAAGGCTTTGACCCGTCACTGGCTTACCCCCAACCCCTCTACCATCTCAGAGTGGAGAGAGATCACTATTCGGATCTATAGATTGGAAAGAATCTCTTATCAGCTAAACGACAAAACTGACCTGTGCACACTGAAATGGTCTAGATGGATACTTTATATTATGTCCAGGGATTCCTCCTTTGTCCCTTAAAGGGAGCGTCTTGGGGAGAAGGACCACCAAGTGAGGGGATTTCTTTTCTCCAAATCTGATCAAGTACAACCCAGGTAGCAATACTACTCGTCCAGGTAGTCAAGTATGGGTTTTGCTTAGCCATATATTTAACTGCATGGATTATTTAAAGCTTGAAACTATGTTTTTTGTTTCGCTTTACAAATTACAACTGCTGTGCCTAACATATTTATTATTAGCTATTTAAACTCCTCCCTCTATGTATTCACAATTTTTCTTTATCCTTCTTTCTATATACGACACTGTATGAAGTATAACCATAGAGCTAAGCTGAATGATGTATTTTGTAACCATAAGCAATCTGTGTACTCAATGAACTGTGACTGTTTACCCCCCTCCTTTTTTTTTGTACCCCCCCCATGTTGGAAAACAACTTTTTGAATAAAAATTATAATAACAAAAAAAACAAAATGTCCTTGCCCACATGGTACAGTACCAGAATGCCCTAAGGGACAAGGCCCTGGACATCATCCAGACCATGGCAGATGCACCTGGATGGACGGAGCACATGGCCATCATGAAATCTGGCTCAGACATCAGTAACCATGTCCTGCGGGCTTCATATGATACCATGGATTTGGTGGGCAGAGCCGCGGCTTTTGCAGTCTTTATCTGTTGTTATTCTTGGCTGAGAGTTTCAGGGTTCGCCAAGGACATCCAGCCCAAGATTATGGGTGTCCCCTTCAGAGGGCCAGTCCTATTCAGGTAAGATACCCAAAATATCATCACCCATTTGCAGGAAGCAGGGAGAGCAGTTAGGTCAGTGCAAACTATGTACAAACCTAAGCAGTCCTTTTGTAAGACTGGACGACAGCAATTTCAAGGTCAGCACCAGCAGCAGCGGCTGGCTTCAAACGTAAGGTCACTACCCCTGCCATCGGAGGTTCTGCCCCACGGATCCCCAGAACCTCTCAGCCTGCCCTTTCCTGGCTCCTCTGCTTTGCCTGACTCGCTGCCTGACCCTCCTTTTTCAGCAGAGTCTGCAGGGGAGGTAGTTCTTGCACACCGAAGGGTGGCATCAGATCACATCAGACCACTGAGTCCTGCAGCTCATCCTAGGTCTCCTTCCCTTATTACACCAGGTGGACTGGCTATGCTCCCTGGACTTGCATGACGCATACCTTCACATTCTGATTTTCCAACCACACTGGAGGTACCTGCGCTTCTGCTTTCAGGGCCGCCATTCCCAGTTCAGGGCCTTGCCCTTCAGCCTGTCCTCGACATAGAGAGTGTTTATCAAGTGCCTTGCCATGGTAGCCATAAGTTTCAGGAGGCAGGGGCATTACATCTTCTCCTACTTTGACAATTGGCTTCTTACCACTTCCTCTCTGGACCGGCTGATAGAAACCCTTTGAGACACATTCTTCCTCTTTCAGGGCCTGGGGGTTACCCTAAACCTCACCAAGTCCTACCTCTGGCCAAGTCAGTGGCTTCAATTTTTAGGGGCAATCCTGGATATGACACATGGCAAGGCCTTCTCCCCCAGGACAGGGCAGAATGCCTTCAGTCCCTCGCTTAACAGCTGCTTCCGGCTCACCAAGTTTCGGAACAGACAGTACTCAGGCTATTGGGACATATGGCAGTGGCCATCACCATGGTCTCCATGGCCCAGCTTTACGTTAGAGTGATCCAGTGGAACCTCCGGGTTCAGTGGGATCAGAGGTCAGATGACCTGGACCAGCTGGTCCTGGTATCCAGCCCATTCAAGCAGTCCCTGGCATGGTGGCCGGATACTCCCAACCTTTCCAGAGGGGTTTCCTTCCAGAAGGAATCTCCCACCCAGATCCTGATGGTATGCCATCACTACGGCAACAATTTTACCATGACCGTCATTACAGCAACAACAGCGCCAGGTCACTGTAATGTTGGGGCGGGACCCCGGCACTGTTTTCTGGGGGTCTTGCACCCCCTCCACAAATCAACTCCAACTCAAAGTTGATTATAATACTTACAGGGGGTGCAGGGGGAAGAGCCCCCCGCATGGGGTGTTTGAGAGACGAAGACCCCCAAAGAAAACTCAGTCCAGAGTGACTGCCTTTATGCTGACTGCAAAACTGGTCAACATAAAGGTGTCACTGTGCAGGCGGTCAACAACAAATTTGTCGACCGACTGTCATGGATCCGATCCTGACCACCGATGTGTCAGACCAAGGTTGGAGAGCTCATCTGGGCAATTGCCAGACTCAAGGATCCTGGGCTCAGCAGGAGCTGCATCTCCACATCAATGCTCTGGAGATGAGGGCAGTTCTTTATGCCCTCCAAGCCTTCCAGACCATCCTCTTGACTGGTCCCCTGCTAATACAAACCAACAACATGTCAATGGTATTTTATATCAACAAGTGGGGAGGGGCACACTTATTCTCTTTGCAGAGAAGCCATGCGAGTCTGGACTTGGGCGGTGGATCACCAACTAGAACTCTCAGCAGTTCACGTTCCAGGCATTTACAACTCTCTGGCTGACAGCCTCAGTCAGATTCAGTCCAGAGCCCAAGAGTGGGAGCTGCTTCCCGCAGTAGCAAAAAATCTTTTCACCAGATGGGGTCACCCGGAAATTGATCTGTTTGCCTCCCCACCCAACACAAAACTACCCTACTGAATTGAATTGCTTGCTAGATCCAGGGTCTGGTGCTTTCTGGCAAGACACCTTGTCTCTGTCCTGGGCAGGAAGAGTTCTTTACATGTTCCCTCCCTTTCCCCTTCTGCAATGAGTAATCATCAAGTTGTAGTCGGAGGGGGACAGAAATTATCCTTGTTGCCCCATTCTGGCCTCGGCAAACCTGGTTCCCACTTTTACAGCAACTGGCAGTGGAACCTCTAGTACCCCTGCCCCTCCAGTCAAACTTGCTGTTCCAGGAGCAGGGCTCCCTGGTCCATCTGGATCTCAGATCTCTGCATCTTCATGCATGGCCACTACAGACCTAGCCATCTCGAGCTTTGGGGTCGCCCCAAGGGTAGCGGACATACTAGTGGCAGCCAGGAAACCCCCCACTATGGTGACCTACACTATGAAATGGAAGCGGTTCTGTGTTTTGGCAAAAGCTAGGAGCTTGGATCCATTCACTTCCCCAGTGATCTCAGTACTGGAGTACCTCCTCTCTCTGTCAGATGCAGGACTCAGGTACTCTTCATTAAAAGTACACTTATCTTCTGTTTCCGCATACCATGTGTCTATTGGGGGCAAGTACATTGCCCAGCTGGACCTTTTCTGCGGGGCGTGCTTCATTTGAAGCCTCCCATCTGAGACCCTATCCTGCCTTGGGACCGTTTGTTTGTTTTAGAGAAGCTCACTGTGCCTCTCTTTGAGCTTGCCAGGAGCTGTGAGCTGCACGTTTTGTCATGGAAAGCGTTATTTTTAGTTGCCATTATTTCTGCTTGAAGAATTTCCAAGCTTCAGGCCCTGATGTGGAAGGAGCCTTATTTGTTTTTTTACAAAGAGAGGGTATCCTTGAGAACTAATCCTAAGTTTCTGCTGAAGGTGGTCTCAGAGTTTACCTTGAATCAAGATATCTGATGGCCAGTATATTATCTTGAGTATTCCAACTCCGGGGAGGCTCTGTTACATACTCTGGATGTACACAGGGTGCTCAGATGCTGTTTGGAGCGCACCTGTCCAGTTCATCAGTCTGATCAGTTGTTCGTGTCTTCTGTCCCCTGAATGTCAGGGGCTCTAGTTTCTAAACAGTGTTTATCCAAATGGTTGGTTAATTGCATTGTGTCTTCTTACACTAAGTACGACAAACCCTTACCAGGCTCAGTAAAGGGTCATTCCACCTGGGGCATGGCAGCCTCCTTCACCTCACTGAGAAATGTATCTGCCAGATATATGTGCGGCTGCCACTTGGAGTTCTATCCACACCTTTGTGATGCAGTATAGTCTGGACAGTGCTTCTCACCACAGGGCTGGCTTTGGACTTGCTGTCCTTCAGGGCCTCCTGTCCTAAATTTCTTCTGAGGAGACTTCTACCTCCACCCTTCTGTCTAGGATTTCTCCTCTACTGCTTGGGACTCTGTTCAAAAGGTGTTACCTGCTGCAAGAGCAAATCTCAAAGTAAGATGGAACAGTTACTTACGAATGTAACAGATCTTTGAGAGGAGCTCTTGCAGCAAGTACTATTTTTCCCTCCCTCCCTCCTTCCCCCTGGTGACCTCTTCTCCATCTCAGATACTTTTATTCCTCAGTTCTCCTTTCTGTTTTTTCTCACTAGCTGATCTCTGGCAGGAAACTGGGGTTGGGCTGGGAGACCACCCTTTTTATACCATACGTGATGTCGGGGGTGGTTCCCCCTAGGTATTGCTAGCTAGAAAGTTATTGAAGTAGAACAAACATATACCTTGGTTATGTTACAATCCTGCTGCAAACTCCCTTCACAACATCAAGGGATCGGCCAAAACTTTACAGTACATACATTGTCATAATGCAAAATAGTCTCCATTCCTCATCTTCCATCACTTAGTTCTACCTCATCTTTTACATTAACATTCCCACATACTGTACACTCCTTCCCTTTTCATCTCCCAGCATTGGTGTTATCTAGGTTCATGTCTCGTCTATGTGTGTGTGTGTGTGTGTGTGTGTGTGTGTGTGTGTGTGTGTGTGTGTGTGTGTGTGTGTGTTCTTACATTTATGCACTGCTTTTCCATACATGGATTTTGCATTTTCTCCACCCTATTCCATTAATCACATTCCATACCTCCAGAATCTGTTCTTACCAGTGAGCCTCTTCAGAGATATCGTCACCGCCTCTTTTCCACTTCTCTGCTCACAGGCATCTACTTCTCTTTTCTACTCAGGTTCACTTCCTTGACTAGAATAAAGCAGACCTCCAGTAATTAATGTTATTGCCTGCTTTAGTGCCATGGCCTCTCCCACTGGAAGTGAATTTATATATGTTCCCCATTTGGTCAAGAACAGTTCCTCCTTCCCATATCTTTGGTACATTAACCTTTCAAGTGCCAAGTTTTTTATGGTCAACCTTTTCCATTGCCCTGTGGATGGTTTAGCATGTGATACCCATGTGTTTTGAATACAATGTCTTGCCAATGCCAAAAGGACCAGGATCATTCTGGGGTACACCTCCCAGTCTTTCCCTGCTGTGACCTCCATCCCAAACAGTAACGATATTGCAGTGTCCTTCACCTGTATATGTAGTGCTCCCATCACAGCCTGGGCTATCTCAGTCCAGAAGGGCCTCAGCTGTGAACACTCCCAAAAATAATGCATGTAGGTACCCCTAGCCACATTGCATCTCCCACATATTGGTGAGATCTTTTGATAAAATTTGTTAACCATCACTGGAGGACAGTATAACCTGTGCAGAAATTTGAATTGTGATTCTTTCAATTTGTTGCACATCAGCAGTTCCATGTGGGACTGTAGGCCCAGCTCCCAATTCTCCTCAGTGATCTTCATTCCTAGATCCCTCTCCCACAGCCCTTTGATCTTAGTAGATCCGTCTGGGAACAAGTTCCTGCCCTGCTTGACTGCCCTGGCAATCAGCCCCTTGGGGTTCACCCTCGCAGTCCAAATCAAATCCTCTAGCAGCTCTAGTTGTTCTGAGTGGGGTTCCTGTCCCTTTCGAGCCATGCTGAATGCTCTGATCTGAAATATTGATATCTGTGCATGGCAGGGATACTATATTTCTCCTGCAACTCCTCCATGGTGCTAATCCCCCCCATAGATCCCTCAAACACTTTACCCCTTTTTGTTCCCATAACTCAAATCCCCCACCTTCCAGCCCTGGCAAAAACGCCAGATTACCCACCACTGGCACCAGGCCTGTAACCGCCTTTCCTGCCGTTCTCTTTTTCCCAGTTTTTTCCCATGCCTCCAGGATCCAGTCCACCAATGGGTTTGGATTCTGTTGTCTGTGGTATATCTTCCTTCCTCCCGGGTTTAAGTAGGTCGTCAGGTGTACCTGCCTCTTCTAGGTTCACCCAACTCGCTTCCTCCCCTTAGTGTACCCAGTCTTGAATATATCTGGTCTGCATAGCCAATGCATATCCCTTTAGATCTGGGAAATTGAGACCCCTCTTTTCTGTCTTACTCTTTAACCTCAGTAAGCTCATCCTAGGTCTCTTATGCTGCCAGATAAATCTACTAAAGTCTCTGTCTAATGTTTTATAATCTTTATTAGTCGACCCATTGGCACCTCGGGCACCTCAGACACTAGGTTCCCCCCTCCCTTCCGGCTGAAAATCATCTCCTGCAGGGAGGCTATGCACTACCTCTCCAAAGCCTTGGCAAACTCGCGCTATAGCAGTGACTCCCTCGTCCTCAAAATACTCCGACTAACGCTGGATGTGACCTTGCCACATCTTACCAAAATACTTAACTGGTCACTACGTCTTAGCCAATTCCCCACACCATGGGAAAAGGAATTATAACACCAATCCTGAAGAGTGGTGACTCAACTTCCCCTAGTAATTACCGACCCATCTTGATCCTACCCCCTTTTTCTAAGGCTCTCGAAAAAATTGTGTCGGACCAGCTCATAGACTACTTAGCCAAACAAAATCTGCCCTGCCAAGAACAACACGGCTTCAGGAGGGGTCACAGCACAACCACTGCCCTGCTTGAATTTACATCTTACATACACGAGGCCCTGGAACAAGGGTCAGTAGCAAGTGCAATCTACGTCGACTTGACAAAAGCATTCGACCCTGTCAGTCAAGGTCTACTTCTCCACTCCTTTCCCTCCTACTATTTCTCCCCCGAGGCCATCTCCTGGTTCAAAGACTATCTCACCGTCGGATGCAACAGGTCAAAATCAACACCACCCTCTCCACCAATAAACCAGTCCTAACTGGTGTCCCTCAAGGGTCTATTCTAGGGCCACTGCTTTTCACTCTCTTCCTAAACTCCCTCCCTCAATCCTGCAGCAGGAAACTCTTACTCTATGCGGATGATGCAGTAGTTTTCTGGAAACACCCCCAATTGCCCTACAAGGTTTTTCCAGAGAAATAGAATCCTGGTTCACTGAGCATCGCGTAGTACTCAACTGCAACAAAACGAAAACCATGATCTTTGCCCACTGTCAAAGCCCTCTCAATAGTGCCCTCCTAACCATCTCCAACTCACAGGGTCTCCTTCTCGAACAGGTCTCAAACTTCAAATATCTGGGTGTCACTCTAGACATGTCCCTCACCTACGACACACATATTCAACACCTCGCCTCTGCTGTAAACACTAGGCTGGGGATTCTATATAGACATAAGCACTGCCTACCCCCTCAGGCCCTATGTCTCGCTGTATCCTGCTCAGTCCTCTCACTGGTGGACTATGGGATTGTAATCTACAGCACCACTGACCAAACCACCCTACACTGCATCAACCTAGCCCTCAACAGGGCATGTCATCTGGCAACAGGCTGTGCTAGATTAACCCACACATGTGAGCTCTACAAGCTGGCGGACTGGCTGACCTTCGAAGGGAGGCTTAAGTATCACACTTGCCTCCAAGCCAAAAAAATACTTATGAACTTAACACCCAGAGGCCTCAACCCCCTCATCCAGCCAGTCCCACACAAGAGGGCCCCTAGATGCCTTGCAAGTACCTCCCTCCTTGTTCCCCACTGTAGGACCTCACTAGGGCAAAGGTCCTTCCGTTATCGTGCTCCCTACAACCTACCACCCTCCATCTCCCTGGCCCCTAGTCTGGGACAATTCAAAACAGGTATCATGAACCTTCTCCTTGACTCCGACGCTTGTGGCTGTAGCCAATACTCCTCCCCCTTGTCCGTATCCCAAAAGAAGGTGTAGTTAAGAATAAAGGTCTAGTTAATCCCCTGATTACATCCTCAGGTCCCACAGTCCAGCTGTAAATAAACTATGACTCAGGGCTCTGCTAATGACCCTCCGAACCTGTAACCAGACTTGTCTCACAACTATGACACAGGGTCTCCTTAGGCCCTTGAGGCGGTAACTAATATGTAATGTAAAAACACTGTGCTGTGTGACCTTTGTATAACTGTTATTAAATGTAATGTTTGTGCTTTCCTGTACTGGCGTGGAGCCTTTGCAAAGGAGTCTATGACTCAAAGGATTGTAATTCTGATTCTCTCAATAAATAAATAAATATAGAATTCTGGGAAGCACATTCATTTTAAGCAGATTTATGCAATCCAACCACGAAACAGGGAGTGCCCTTCATCTTTCCATGTCTGCCCTGAGTGTGTGCAGCAGCGGTCCATAACTAATCCCATGCAAACCCACCAGGTTGTTACCCACCTTAATTCCTAGGTATGTAAAGTCATGTTCAACCACCCTAAATACCCATGTGTTGCTAACCCTTCCTCCCTCTGATCCTTTAATCCTAAACATCTCTGATTTAGATAAGTTAAGCTTGTACCCCGAGAGGCCAGAAAACTCCTGCACTACCTCCAATAAAGCTGATATGTTGGTATCCTGATGCATGGTAAAAAGCAGCAGATCATCTGCGTAGAGGGTCAATTTGTGTTGGTTCCCTGACTTCCCTAGTATTCCCTGTATTCTGGTGTCTTCCCTGATCCTGATAGCCAGGTTCAATGGCCAAGGTGAACAGGAGGGGGATAAAGGAGCATCCCTACGTTGTTCCTCTGTACAGGTCAAACATGTCTGATCCACCCCGTTAACCAACACCTGCGCTCTTGGCTCAGTATATAGCATTCTGACCATATTAATATAGTTATCCCCTAGCCCAAATTTCTTCAACACCTCAAAGAGGTAAGTCCACTCTATGTGGTCTAATACCTTTTTGGCATTCATGGATAGCACCACCACTTTTCCCGGATGCCGAGTGCCCCACTGAATTATATTAAGTAAACTTCTCAAATTGTGGTAAGATTGACTTCCTTGTACAAATCCCTTCTGGTCTGGGTGGACCAGATTCGGTAAGATCCCTTCTAATCTCTGGGCCAAAACCTTCGCAAATATTTTAACATCACAGTTGAGAAGTGATATTGGCCTGTAAGACCCACACTCACTAGGACACTTACCCGGCTCAGGGAGCACGCAAATCATGGCTTGCAAGCAAGTCGCTGGCAGTCCCTGCTCCTCTCCTGCCTCCTCTCCAACATCCCTGCCATAGCCCCCACCAGCTGCTCTTATAGTTCTTTATAGTATTCCATAACAAATCCATCGGGACCTCCTGCCTTACCCTTCTTCATTACTGCCATGGCCCTGCTAATCTCTTCCACTGTGATTTTCCCATTTAATTGTTCCCTCTGTTCCTCAGAAACTCCTGGGAATCTCACCTTTTCCCAAAACTGTGCCATTTGTGGTGATGAACCCCTACACTCTGATTTATATAGGTTTTCATAGAAGGCCGCAAATGCCCCCCTCATCTCATCACTCTGGGTATATAGCTGACCTCTACCATCTTTTATCCCAGTTACCACTGTTGTACCACTACACCCTCTTCCTAGACGTGCTGAAATAGCTCCTGGTTTGTTCCCCCATTCGTATAGCCTTTGTCTAGCATAAAATTGAGAAGTGCTAGCCTCCCCTGTTAACAACAAATTGAGCGCCCCATGCAGTGCAAGCATTTCCCCCCTAAGCTGGTCCACTGGCTGCGAGATCAGTCTCAGTTCAACATCTTTCAGTTGCTGCTCCAAATTCTGCCTGCACAGCTTCCACTGTCTTTTGTACCTGCTAACATATCCAATTATTGACCCCCTCATGTACATGTATGTCTTCCCTGCTTCCCAATACATCACTTTAGATGGAGCTGAAGTCTCATTGGTCTCCTTATAGAATCCCCACTGTTGTTTCAAAAATTCTCTAAACTTTTCAGATGACATGAGGTACGTGGGGATTCACCATCCCGGGCAGGGTGCCACTCCCTCCCCTGGGAACCTCTTCAACACCACCATAGCTTGGTCGGATACGCGTATAGGCCCATGCGCCACGTCTCGCACCCCCTCATATCCCTCCCTCGTTACATATCTGTAGTCCAGCCTGGACCAAGTCCCATGCGGATTGGAGTAGAATGTGTATTCTTTGGCCCCCGGATTTGCTGCCCTCCAGACGTCCACTAAGTCCAAATCCACTACCCCCTGTTTCCATTAGTAAACTGCACGTTCATGTATTACCAGTCCCCGAGTGGTCCAGGCTGGGCTCCATTACACAATTAAAATCCCCCCCAGACACAGATTGGGGAATTGCTCAAGTATCATCATGTCCAGCAGTTTCTTGTAAAATTCTGCAAGAGGGGGCATATACGCTAGCATATGTTATTTGCTCCTGGCCCACTTTGCCCTGGATAAAGATGTACCTGCCCTCCTCAGGATCCGCTACCACTCATGAAACCTCAGTTGGGTAATTCTTATGAAACAGCACTGCCACACCCCTTTTATGAGATGTATAAGCAGCAGCATGGCATGCTCCCACCCATCCCCCCACCAATTTCTTATGTTCATCCGGGTTCAACTAGGTCTCCTACAACAGTGCCACCTGGGCCTGTTTATTTTTTAATGTCTGGAGCACTTTTTACCTTTTATGGGGTTATTAAAACCTCTAATATTCCATGATATAATCACCTTGGTGTTATCCATCTGTAGTTGTAAAACATCCCTCTGCATTCCATTCAAAACGAATGTTCCAGCCTTTTCCACACACATCATACATGCTCAACCCTTGTGTCTGCATATTCCTAGATATCTTTTGCCTTATACCCCCCTTCCTTCCCCCCAATCCAACCATTCCCACAACAGGCACAATATTAACTTTTACAGAAACATCTGTACAAACAAGAACATAACTATTAACTGCATATCTCTTTTGTGTTTTTAACCTGCAGTCTCCTACCCCCCAAATCTCTTGCGGCAGTATCCTCCTATGTCCGTTCTCCATTTCAGGGGCCCGGAGGATAAAATTATATCTATCCTTCTCCTTCCCCCACTACAGTTTACTGTATCAAGCAGTTTTAAGCAGAGGTTCAGTCTCCCACGGTTTACAATTTTACTCATTTTACTGGTTCCGTCTAATAATAGCATTTATTTTCCACTCCCACCATCCCATACCTTACCTCCAAGGCTTATATATCCCCACTGCCCCTGCCTCTGCCTCCCCTCGAGGTCCCCGACCCCCCCGAGCATAAGACCCCTACTTACCCCTGCCCTTGCAGCTTGAGGATACCAGTGTCCAGACTCTTCCTCCCTTCTCCCGAGCATCCGTCACAGCTACCAGTTCCATGCTCTGCACTCCAGTGGACATTACCTGTGAGAAAAAAAGGGGTTGAGCCCATTACAGCTGCAATCCATTCTCCTCCAGAAGAAGCCAGACACTTTCGGCTCCCTTCCTTATATCCCAGACCCTTCCCCCTCTCTCCCAGTGTCTTAGCCCTTTCTGTGCATTATTCCTCCTTACTATACCCTCCGCAGCAAGCATATTCTCACTTGCAGTCCCCTTAAACCCACCCCCATAGTCCTCACTTTGCCGCGAGATTACATTCGCACCCAATCCCCCGCCCCTTTAACAGATATGTGCAGCACATCCTACATTGTAATGTACATTTAGCTTAAAAAAGTCTGTGGTTTTATGTGGTTTGCTGCATTTTGGGCATCCGATCAGGTCTCTGGCCTTCCACCTGATGGCTCCTCCGATTGCACTGCACACATTCCCTGTAAACTCCTCCGAGGCTTCAGACGTGCGTGCAGGCCCCTAGCCTCCCCCTTCATCTCACATCAAGCCCTGAAACCATTTCTAATGCCCAAATGACCCCCTCCTGTTAACGATCATATTCATTTATACCCCTTAATTTACTATTTCAGCCAATTTCCTTAAAATCGTCCCACAGTTCTTCCTGACCATTCCATTCTCTCCCCCATCCCTCTGGGCCCTCGCGCATAGCGCCTACAAACAAGCATGCCACATCTGATTGCTTCCTTGCCCCCAAAGCAGAGTTTAACCAGGAGTTACTGGATCACTTATCTGGAGCCGCTGAAGATCCGGACACTAGTCCTTGCTGTCTGTTACTCTCCAGGCCATTCAGGAACTGCTGAACTCTATCCACCTCATGAAACATGTAGGCTGAACCCTCATGCCACATCTTTACCATGGCTGGGTAGAGTAACTGGAAATCCACTCGGTTTGCTCTTAGGGCACCTAGGACCGGGTTAAACAGTCTTCTCCTTCTCTGCAGGAGCTGTGAGAAATCCTGATGCAAGAACAATCTGGCCCCCTGGTACACCACTTCCTTCTTCTTTTTAAAGGCATACCATATAGCCTGGCGGTCCCCGAAATTGTGAAGGTGAAAGACGATCTGGCATGGGGACTCTGCTGTCGCTGGTTTCAGCGCCAAAGCTCTGTGTGCAGGTTCAATTTTGTACTGCCCTCCTTTCGGCTCCAGCCCCAACAATCCTGGGAGTATCTTGCCACAGAAATCCTCCGGTGCATTCCCTTCCTTGCACTCGGGGAGCCCGCAGATACGTAAGTTATTCCTCCTTTGACAGTTTTCTTGATAATCTAACTGTTCTTTCAGTTCCCCCAACTCCCACCGGAGATCCTGGACAGTTTCTGGAAGGTGCTCCGTGCGGTCTTCTAAACTCGAGATCTGCACCTCAGCCTCCGATATTTTTGCTGCCTGGCTTGAGATCTGTTCAGAAAGTCCTGAAATTTTTGTAGTAATCTTGTCCAATTTGGGGGAGATAGCCACAAGCACTTGGACCGTCACTGTTCTTCCCATCACCTCGATCTCCAGCACCAAGAGAGTGGTTATGCTTGGGCCCTCAGACATGCTAGCAGTTGCAGCTTGCTTCGCTGTTTTAGAGGCATTCTTTGATGATTTTCCCACATTTGGGACCAAATATTCATCCACTTTATCTTCAGAAAGAGATCGGTAGCAATTTTTCCAACTTGCTAAGTCTTTTAGAACCAGTTTTAATCGTTAGAAAGACCCATGGAGACAGAGCTGATGCAAGACGTTGCTGTTCCCTTAGCTGCTCATTAGAGCCCCCCAGCACCTTTCTGTGGGGCATTCTACATTTGAAACCTCCCATTTGGAACCCTGTCCTGCCTTGGGATCTTCTTTTCATTTTGGAAACTTACTCTGCCTCCCTTTGAGCCAGCCGTGAGTTGCGAGCTATGCTTTCTGTTGTGGAAAGCATGGAGCAGGTGGTCCTGGTGGCTGCAGACTGGCCCCACCAGTTTTGATACCCTGATCTCAGCCTCGGCAGCAGGCTCCTGAGGCATCTTCCTCTACACCCGGACCTGCTTTCCATCAGTCAGGGGAAGGTACTCCACCTGGACCTTCAATCCCTGCACCTGACAGCCTGGTTCCTGAGCAGCTGGAGTTCCAAGCTTTGGATCTCTCCAAAGATGTCCTCAGTGTGGTTGCGGCTTCTTGGAAGGAGTCGACTAGGAAATGCTATGCCTTCAAATGGAAGAGGTTCTCCATTTGGTGTTAGAGCAGGGGGCTGGACCCTTTTGTCCTGTCCAGTGGCTAGCATCCTTGACTACCTATGGCCCCTCGCTCAGTCGGGATTTCGGTCGATGACCCTTAAGGTGCACCTGGCAGCCATCTCTGCCTACCAGGCGCAGGCCAGTCTGCAGTTGGTGACACAGGAGAAGGTGGTTCAGTGCTTTTTTAAAGGCCTTGACCACATTTCCCCTCTGGTGCATGAACCACCACCACCGTGGGACATGTTGCTAGTTTTGGCAAAGCTCATGGGCAAGCCATTTGAACCAATGCACAGGTATGATATGTCTCATCTATCATGGAAGACCGCCTTCTTGGTGGCTATCACATCAGCCAGAAGGATCAGCAAGCTCCAGGCACTCTTGGTGGAGACTCCTTATCTGGTCTTCCACAGGGACAAGGTTGTCCTTCACCCCAACCCAAAGTTCATCCCAAAGGTTGTGTTGGAGTTTCACCTTAATCAGGTGATGCATCCTCCAGTGTTCTTCAACAATCACACTTGGAAGGCTGAGCACAGGCTGCATACTCTGGACCTAAGATGAATGCTCGCTTATTACAAAGAGCGCATGGCTGGAGTTTGAGAAAAGATTTTCCAGCTATTTGTCACCTACGCTGAAATCGCACCTGGAAGACTGGCAGCCAAGTGGAC
Source organism: Neoceratodus forsteri (assembly GCA_016271365.2). NCBI lineage: Eukaryota > Metazoa > Chordata > Ceratodontiformes > Ceratodontidae > Neoceratodus > Neoceratodus forsteri. The sequence continues at coordinate 247,626,097 of JADMNL010000024.1, read as the reverse complement.
GATTGGCAGGTGGCTTGTATCCTGCATTGATCTCTGCTAAGGGCCTATTCCACCTGTCATACCACTGCCTCGGTGGCTGCTTCCAGGGATGTCCCTATCCAGGAAATCTGCAGGGCTGCTACCTGCAGGTCAGCACACACCTTCATTTCCCATTACCACATTGACTTTGAGTCATGCCAGGACGTTGATTTCGGGGCCTCAGTTCTCCAATCTCTGTTCCCTAAGTAGGGGGTATGAACCTTGCCCCCTCCTCCTGGAGAACTGCTAGGAGTCTGCCAGAAGTGTGGATAGAACATCAGATCTTTTTTCCCACAACAAATTTGTATTATTTTTCAAGTTTCAACATACAAAAATCTATAAATAATCATTTTTTACCATAAAAACGTACAAGAGAATTAATAATAAGAATTTATATTAAGCATTGACATTTATAACTGTATACTTCAACAGTACTCTAGTATCTTTTCACACCAGTACTACCTGCATATGTAATCATTAATGACTATAAATATTTAAAATCACACACTCAACTGGTACATTTATTTATTTATTTGCTTTTGGTAACCGGGTAAGTGCACTAGGCATAGCAATGCCTATTTTCAGGCATGGCCTGGGAGAGTACAAATAACAAACAGTTTGAAGCAGTACAACAATTGGTAATACAGAGGGTACAGGTACAAATACAATTACCAGTGAGACAGAAATACAGTTGGGACAAAAGCAAGAGAGATGCAAGTGCGAGTTCAATAATATTCAGGATACAAAATATAAGAAATATCATTACAAACATTTTACAAAATACAGTAAAAGTACATTTAAACATTGCCTTAAGTAGGAACACAATAGAGTCAAATTGTGAGCAACCACAGGATTAAAGATCCTCAGAAGTACAAGAGTGCTAGTTTAGAGAAAAGATCCATGATCGAGACCATGGTATATGTGCTATACTGTTGACCAGAAAGGCATGGATATAGAAAAGGAAGAAGCAGGAAATTAAGAGAGAGGAGAGGATTGGAAGTGGGAGAGGGTATTAGCCTAGGAAAAGCAAGGGCAAGGCTAGAAAGAAAGAAGGCAGGAAGCCAGGTTAAGAAGAAAGTTGGAGGAGAGAAGGGCAGCAGTAGGTAGAGACATGACAGCCAGGAGTTAGAGGCTGGAGGGTCTAAGGTGTTCGAAAGCATGCGCAGAGGGTTGAGACAAGTAGATGACTGTGGTGCAGCCTCTTAAAACAGGCATGGGTCAGAGCAAAACGACAAAAGTATAACCTAGAATTCAGTTTATATAGCAAAAAGAATATACTATGTGTGTGTGTATATATATATAGGGATCCGTACAATTGCCCGGCATGAGGTTTCCCGTCACTTGGTTTACCGACATTATTGTCCCGGTATTACTTTTCCCGACTTAATTATTGACCGATTATTAGTTTCCCGACAAAGCTCTGCAAGCAAAAATCAGCGCTCCCTTATTTGAACCCTTCAGCACAAAGCACTGCAAGCAAATTAAAAGGATTCCATCAGCAGCACTAAGCAAATTGAAACGAATAATTAAATCAGCGCTCACTTATTAGATCATTTGAATTAGCAGTGATCATTTGAATTAGCTATTAAATCAGCGCTCCCTTATTTGAATTGTACTATCATTGCTTTGATTAAGGGATCTGGGATTTTGGAGCACAATTTATTACTAATTCAAATGAAATTGAAACGAATAACAAAATTAAATCAGCGCTTCCTTCGATTCCATCACAAATCATAGCAGCGATCACTTCAGCAATGACAGCACAATTAAAGCAAAGAGAATAGCATTTTGCATGAAGGAAAGGGAGCGCATTTAAATAAATCAGTACAATTAGTAGAGAGAGTTTTGTCTGCATCCCATCTGCATCGTTTATTTGACAAGTAGAAAAGCAATAGTTTCTAACTTTATTAACTTAAAATTCCACAGCATAAAATCTGAATTAAAAATTAGTCAGTTGATCTGAATCACAGCACCATGCTATGTGCTATGCCTCTCACGAAAACTGTAGCTGTAGCTGGGAGAAAGGGAAACACAATGGCTTCCACTTATTTAATTAATATTAATTACTAGTTGCCAAATGCTGTGCAGTAATTAATTGTACAGGCTACAGGTAAAACATGGAACAATCCAGGAAATGTGTGCCACGACTTCCATCGAACAGTAAGATCATCTACCTGATACTGATACATAATCAGATCTAATCCCCCGGAGATTGAGAGGTAAGTTAGACAGGATTTGAAATATTGGCATTCCCGTTGCTGTCAGCAAATCGTTTGTGCAGGTTGTGGTTCAAGGAGAAGCAATCATCTTAGTTCTAATCGTTATCTTTTTTTTTGTTATTATTTGACAGGGATGCGAAAGGCGGCCACCACAGCTGCATTATCAGCGCAGTTTATTTATTCAAGTGTGAGCGGAATTACTTAGGCAAAGATTTTGAATAATAGACTGCAAAGGAGTTCACTTTGAAGATAGTTTTTTTTCTGGGGGAGTGGACTTGGGTTAAGCAAGGAAAAGGACTCTGAAGACGGTGATTAACGTTTTTATCGGATCTCTTGCACTGATACTGACTTTAATTCAAGCACAGCAAAGTAATATTGCACTATGCGATCAAATGATATGCGGAGAAAGATCGCATTGGGAAATGTGAAGACGGGAAATAGGTCGCGGGATAAACATAGTCAGGAAATTTAATTAATGACGGGCAACCATACTAGACCCTATATATATATATATGTTATATATATATATATATATATATATATATATATATATATTACACTAAAATGCTTGGAGAATATTTAATAGTTAAAATATCATAGTCTATTTCAATATTGTAGTACAATATTGCCATAAAGGGGGCCCAGATTTTTAGGAATGTTTCATTCTTCTCAATGATGGTATATCTGATCCTCCCATTGTTAGCTTGTAGTGACATTTGATTGTGCCATTCATCTAACTTTGGAATATGACTAGATTGCCAGTTTCTCAAAGTAATTATCTTGTAGCATAGAGATGCCTGGCAAAGCCAAATGCATTCATAGAAGCTTACATTTTGGCATCCGGACATTATACCCAAAAGGTAAATGGCAGGATCAAAGGGAATGTCCGTCCTGATAATCTTGCTGCAGATCTCATGTACCTTTTTCCATCCTGGCTGTATAGTCATATAACCCACATAATGTGAGCCAAGCCAACATCTGACTGATCACATCGCCAACATTTGGATTCATCTCTGAACCCCATATTGTGTAGTTTCTTAGGCGACATATAAAATGCATGCAAGATTTTGAATTGCATTAGCCTACCTTGAGTCTCCTTAAAACTGCAGCATGCTTGCTTCCAAGCATCATCCCAGTCGGTCGTCGAGATCTCAGTATTTAGTTCCGTTTCCAAGTGCTCTTTAGCTCTGATAGTCAGTGCTATAGATGAGACAGAGTCTATTAGTAGTTTATACAGAATCCCTGCTTTGACACCTAGCATCTGCAGCTTAGTCATCTGTGCCCATTGTGTGCTTCCAATCAACTGATAATCAGAAGATAGAACTTGTTTGGATAACCGCTACATTAGCTGTAGATAAAAATAAAAGTGAGACTTATGAATGGAGAATTTTTGTTGCAGTTCAGTAAAAGATAGAAGAGTGTTTGTTTTGGGGTCAATCGCATATTTGAGTGTTGTTATACCTGCTCTTATTCAAGAGGGGTTATCCAGTGACTTCCCACTCTATCCTGGTAAGGGATTCGACCATAAAGACATGAAGTCAGGGAAACGTTTGTCAGGATTGACGATAGCATTAACCTTTTGTAAGATTTTAATGGATGCCAGGAGACATGGATTATCTCTTACATGCAGATCGTTCTTTAAGAATAAGTAGTCAGTTAATTTTTGAGGTCTATAACTTGTTGCTCTAATTCCAGCCATAAAGGACTGTGTGTTGAATTAAACTCCATTCCTGGTAAATGTACTAGTGTTCGTTTGAGTGTAAAAGCGTAATAATATCTCTCCCACCAAGGAAGTGTGAAACCTCCAACCTCTTTTGGTGCACTGAGCTTTCTGATAATGAGGCGTGTTTTTTTATTCTCCCATAGGAAATTTCTGATAATGTTATCCAGTTTCTTGAAAAAGCCAGGTTCTATTGGAATAGGTAAATTTATTTATTTAGTTGTATTTCGGATGACACCTTTGAGCCAAGGGCTCTTTTACAAAGGTTCCACATCAAGGCAATAAGGACAATAAGGTACAAAACATAACATGATCATTACAATGGAACTTACAAAAAAAAAAGATAAATAAGGTTACAATAATAGCAGCCAAAGGCATTGTCAAAGAATTGTGTTGTGAGTTAATTATACAGTACAAGTCATAGGCAGCTCAGTTACAAGTCATAGGCAGCTCAGTGAAGCTTTGTTAGAAATTTAGAATTTAGAAAAAGGTAGAACATTTTAGGAGCTTCAGTCATCTTTATTGCATTAATTTTGCCCCAGAGAGATACATTTACTTTAGACCAATGCTTAAAGTCAGATTCCCGACTATTAAGTACAGGAAAATAATTATTCTGAAAAATAGTGAGAAAGTTCAGAGAGATTTTTATTCCTAGATAGGTAATGGATTCCTTGATTCATGACCTATCTATAACCAGGTCAATTTTTTGCTGGATGCTTGGCGTGATATGTCCATTAAGCATCTATGTTTTTCCCCAATTAACGGCCAGGACAGATATATGCGCAAAACTATTTAGCCGAGTTTGCATCTGTTTACGTGAATTAATTGGATTTGTAATAGTTAACAGAAGATCATCTGCAAAAGCTAATACCTTATGATGCTGCTTCCCTATTTTTACCCCATATCTTAGGAAGACAGTTAATTGAATTAAAGGTTCAAAGGCTAGAATAAATAAATAGGGTGAAAGAGGGCAACTCTGCCTAGTACCACAATGTAGTTGAAAGTGAGGGGATAATAAGCCATTTGTTATAATTTGTGCCAATGGTTTATCATAAATCAGTGAAATCCAGGACAAGAACCCCTCTCCAAACCCAAATTCTCTGAGAACTCTGAACAGATACCCCCCATTGAAGAGTCGAATGCTTTTTTTGTACTTTCTGTTTATTGCTTTTTTTACAAGAATAATACAGTAGCAATACACGTGCAAGACACATATAAAGACAGAGAAATAAAGCAATAATGGGGTTACATAGAACATAGAAACATACACTTTGGGGGGGCATGGCCAACAACCGAGCTGATAGCATCTTCTCCTTGTAGCTCTACAACTCTCCAGAATAAAGAGCAATATAAATTTCTTTTAGAAGCAAACTTTGTTTTCCTAACAGCAACCGGAGCACTCAGCGAGATGTCTGGAGCCTGCAGATACAACATTTTCCCCAGAGACATACCGACAGCTGCAATTATGGTGCATGGGAATAAGGTGGCAGCAAATTCGGAAGGAACCCTCTCGAAGGACCCAGGGATGGGTGGCAGTAAAGATCAACATCCAGGTGGTGGGGATCATGCCAAGGCCCAACCATCCAACGTGGCTTTACTCCGTGCAATCCAGAGTCTGGACAAAAAAGTAGAGGATTATAGTAACAAACTAGAGCAACTGAATACGAAAGCGGCAGTTCTATCTGAGGACACTAAAGGGGCTACTAAAAAGGCTGAAAAGGCAATGGATGTCTCTACTGGACTCACCAAGGAAAATGGCTTGCTATGACGGTGACTGGAGAATTTAGAGAACACTGCCCGTTCTTCCAACATTAGAATTTTGGGGCTGCCAGAGAACTTAGAAGGAGACATTCCACGCCTTTATTTAAAAACTATGTTGGCTCAGTTACTGAATATGGCAGAAGATTTCTCCATCAGAAAGTTGTATCGCATCTCCCCACGTGGTGGACGGCCCAGGGCAGCTACTGGTGAAGCTATTCCCAGAACACTTTTGGTGTAATTGGGATTGTCGGAGGAAAGAGACTTGATTTTAAATAAAGCTAAAAACTTAGCCCCCTGCAATGGCAAGAAACTCATCTGCATGTATTTCCTGACCTTAGCTACGCAACTAGATCCAGAAAAAAGGGATTTGATGGTGTGCGGTCTTGTCTTCACACCCTGGGCATACACCACGTTTTGCTTATGCCTGCAAGTCTGAGAGTCATTTATGGGGGAAAGGTATATCAATTCTCGGATCCAACTGATGCGGCCAAGTTACTGGTAAAGCTGGAAACCCAGTTCTCCACTAAAGGTGTCGAGTCTCTATCAGAGGAAGACATGGATGATTAAAAATCAATCTTATCTGGGATTCACTTCTACCTTATGAAGGGAGACTGGTAACTGTAAGCCTGCTCTGTTTGGATTTTTCTCTTGACTTAATGTTGGGACTTCCACGTTCTTTTTTTTTTATAGTGGATAACAACTAAAGGGCAGTTCATAAGTAAAACCAGTGCTCATGGTAATATAGAAGGGGAGGGTTTCTTAGTGATGGGCTTTCTCAGGCGGTCTGGGAATTTAATTTTACTTAAAAAAAAATTATACTTGGACTGAAGACTGCAAAGGTCTTAAATACTAATAGACTCAGTTTTTAAGGAAAAGATGTGCTCAATTTCTTGCACAATTTTGTATTGCTTTTCTTCTTGAAAGTTTTTCTTTTTAGGTTTTAAGGAGGCAGATGCTACCTAATTTTAGGTTACAAACTTGGACTGGGACACTTAATCCTATTTAGAGGGATGAAAGCTGTTTTAACTGTTAATTGTAGATCCCTGCTCATGGCTAAATCTGGTCAGTATGTTACATTGTGATTGGATAGCATATTTAAGTAAGTTTATATACTAACAAAGGAGAGCTGGAATTATTTAGATTACCCTCAGGTATAGTGACAACGTACAGGGGCTATTTACTGATGTTGTTACTGTAAAAATGAAGTGCTTGTTTATGTAAGCTTAGCTTTCTCTGTAATGCCTGCCTGGTTGGATGCATATGTAATGTTTTATTACTCAATTGCTAATAAAATATAAGTAAAAAAAAAACAAAAAAAACACAAGACTTTGATGGCAGATAAGGACCGCTTGGCCCACCTAGTCTGCCCATTTCCCTACCTACTGGGTAAGCTGCAGATCCTAGTTAACCAACAGCCTGTTTCTTCCTACCTCTCACAAGAATTGCATTATGTCTGTCCCATGCATTCTTGAATTCCCCCACTGTTTTTGACCCCACAACCTCCTCAGGAAAGCCATTCCATGCATCCACCACCCTCTCTGTTAAAAAATACTTCCTCACATTGCCCCAGAGCCGTCCCCCCATCTTCAGATTGTGTCCCCTTGTTTTTGCACATCTCTTTTTCTGAAAGATGCTACCCTCTTGGACTTTGTTGATTCCCTTGAGGTACTTGAAGGTTTCTACCCTGTCACCCCTCTCCCACCTTTCCTCAAGGGCATACGTATTAAGCTCCTTTAATCTCTCCTCGTATGGCTTCTGTTGCAGACCCTGCATCATTTTAGTTGCCCTCCTCTGAACTGCCTCCATCCTGTCTATGACCTTGCGGAGATGGAGTCTCCAGAACTGGACGCAGTACTCCAGATGGGGTCTCACCAACTGTCTGTACAGAGGTATAACAACTTCCTGTTTTCTACTGGTGATGCCTTTCCCTATACATCCCAGTATCCCCCCAGCCATCCCTACTGCCTCCTCACATTGCTTGCTAACCTTTTTTTTAATTTAAAATTTTTATGAAACATTTTTAAAGAAATGAGAAATACATACATATTATATATAATGAAATAATAAAGAGTTGAACTTCAATCTTACAATGCAAATAAATTAGGAATACTTTGGATAGTAACATATGTTGTTATAATAAGATTTCTTCATCACAGAACAGTTATGATCTCATGTAATCAAAGAAAGGTTCCCCTATTTCATTAAATGTATCTGCTCTGTTTGTGATTAGGTAACTGATGCGTTCATTATTAGCTATGGTCCCTACTGAGTCTAGTAACTCTCTTAAGACAGGAACTCTACCAGTTTTCTGGTTCTGAGTAGCAATCTTTTATATGCCAATATCAAATTTAAAAACCAAAGTTGAGAGGTTCTAGATAAACAAGATAACTGAGGTATCTTCTAATATGAAAATAAGAGGTGAAAATGGAATCTGAACATTCGAAATCTGTTGGCATAATGAATGTATTGCCTTACATGCTGGCAGTATTCTTGAACAGCTCCAAAATATATGACTTAGAGTAGCAGAAGTGGCAGCACACTTCCAACAGACTTGACTATGGGAATTGTATATTTTGTCTAATCTCATTGGAGATAATAGTATCTATGATTAGTAACTAAAATGGTGCAGGGTCTGCAAGAGAAGCCATACGGGGAGAGACTAAAGGAGCTTAATATGTATACGCTTGAGGAAAGAAGGAGAGGGGGGACATGATAGAAACTTTTAAGTACCTCAGTGGAATCAACAAAGTCCAAGAGGATAGCATCTTTCAGAAAAAGAGACGTGCAAGAACAAGGGGACACAATTTAAAGATGGGGGAGTTCCGGGGCAATGTGAGGAAGCATTTTTTCACAGAGAGGGTAGTGGATGCCTGGAACAGCCTTCCTGAGGAGGTTGTGGGGGTCTAAAACTGTGGGAGGATCAAGAATGCATGGGGCAGACATAAGGCAGTTCTTGTGGGGGGGTAGGAAGAAATAGGCTGTTGGTTAACTAAGATCTGCAGCCTATCCTGTAGGTAAGGAAATGGGCAGACTAGGTGGGCCAAGCGGTCCTTATCTGCCATCAAAGTCTATGTTTCTATGAAGCATTTTATACTGAATAAGTCTCCCATTAACTTCTCTACTACATGTATATGCATTTTCCAGTAGATTTCCCAACAGTGGTCAGATATATTAACTTTAAAATCTTGTTCCCAGGCAACCTTAGCTGATGCAGTAATATCAACATCACATTCTGAAATAAATTTATATAGGAGACTAGAACCTCTCTTCTTCAAGGACAGATTTAAGATTTGGTTCCAGTCTTAGTCTTTCATAAAAAGAATGTGAAATTTAGCAATATACTGAGTAACATTTTCCCTTAGTTGTAAGTATAACCAAAATTGCAGTCTGGAAATATGAAATTTCTCTCATAATTCCTTAAAAGAAAGGAAAATACCAGATTCTGGGTTTAAAAGATCTCCTACTTGGGTTAGTCCAGCTTTATTCCAAGTCTCATTGTTGAATTGTGAACCATTACATTTAAGATTTGGATTTTCCCAAATGGGGGCTAATTCCAAGGGCAACATACTTAGATGAAGTTTATCTGCCACAGCTTTGAACAGCCAACCTGTTGCCGTAAGAATGGGGTGTGACCTAAGATGCTTAGGAAGTGGTTTAAAGAAAAAGTCACTTAACCTATACAGCTTAACTAATTCTAATTCTGTACAAAGCCAAACAGACTGGGTTTCAGGTAGATCTTTAGAGAACTACAGGGCGGACTGTTTAAGGAAAAATGCCCAACGATATCCCTGCCACCAGGGATAGTTAAAACCACCTACTCTCCACGGTGTTCTCAATTTTGTAATGTTTAATCTGGGGGTTTGTTATTCCATAAGAATTTTGAAAAAATCTTGTCCAATTTCTTGTACCAATCTTTATGCATTTTTGTTGGTAAGTTATTAAGCACATAAAAAAATGTTGGTGCCAGAATCATTTTGATTGAGTTAATTTTGCCCCATAGGGATAGATTCAGCTTAGACCATTTTACAATTTCTGTCTGAATATTTTCAATGAGTGTTGATAAGTTAACTTGTACTATTTTTGAAATTGAATTAAAAATCTGCATTCCCAGATATTGGATCCCTTCACTTTTCCAAGAAAAGTTAAGATTATGATGTAAGTCTGATATATCCTGCGATGAGCCTTGGAGTTTGATTGCCTCAGATTTTTCCCAATTCACACTCAACCCTGAGATTGCAGCAAATTCATCTAATAAGGTATTCATGGCCCTTAAAGAGTTAGTTGGATTTGAAACAGTAACTATCAGATCATCTGCAAAAGCAAGAGATTTATTATTTTCCCCATTTGAATACCTTGAATTTGGATGGAAGAGTTAATGTGTTTCAATAATGGTTCAAATGCTAAAATAAATAAGATACGGGAAAGTGGACAACCCTGACAAGTTCCCCTAAAAAGCTGAACTTGTTTAGAGATTAATCCATTAGAAATGACTGTTGCTTTTGGGGCCGAGTATATGACTGATATTCATCTGTTAAAGGTGGAGCCAAAGTTAAATTTCTCTAGAACTTTTTGTAAATAAGTCCAATCTAGTGAATCAAATGCCTTACCTATGTCCAAAGAAAGGGCAATTGCAGGGGAATTATTGTTCTGTGCTGCCCAAATTATCGAAAAGAGTCTTTTGAGATTATCTGATGCTTGATGACCACATACAAATCCCACCTGTTCTTTACTAATCAGTTTCTGTATAATACCCATAAACCTATTTGCTAAAACCTTTGTCAAAATCTTGTAGTCAAAATTCAAGAGAGATATTGGACGGTAATTTGAAGGATTCAGTGGGTCTTCATCTTTCTTTCCAATTAAACATATGTAAGCATCATTTAGGGAACCAGATATTTGTCCTTTCAATAAAGCTTCATTAAACAAATTCTCTAAATAGTCTATGATAATTGGGTTGTTTTGTTTATAAAATTCACTTGAAAATCCATCTGGTTCTGGTGTTTTTTGAGAACTCGAGGAATGTATTACCTGAGCAATTTCTATTTTCGAAATTGGTTTGTCTAATAGTTCTTTCTCCATCTCTGATAGATGGGATAGTTTAGTTGATTCTAAGATGGTACAGTATCTATATTCTCCATAGATTTAGTATTGATGGGTTTATAAAGATTTTCATAAAACTCCTGGCAACATTCATTAATTTCTTTCAGATTATGTGTCTCAGAGTTATTCTTAGTTCATATTTTAGGAATCATGTTTTGATGTTGTTTTTTTTTTAATCTATATGCTAGGGGTTTCCCCTGTTTTTCTCCAGATTCCCAGAATTGTTGATTGGTGTGAAAGAGTGCAAATTCTGCTTTACATGAAAACATTTTATTTACTTCGAATTTCAGAGCTATCAGTTGATAAACTAAATCTTGATTTGCTCTAGGATTTTGTTTTAATTTATCTTCTAAATGTTTAATACAACTTTCTTTTTGTTCTAGTTCTTTTTGTTGTTTTTTTTTCCTGATAGAAGCATATCTAATTATGCCCCCTCTTATATATGCCTTGTATGCATCCCACATTATCTGATATGAGGTTTCTTTATTATCACTGAGATCAAAATATGTCTTTGTTTCTTTAGAAAGCCAGTCTTTAAACTTAGAATCTTGTAAGAGAGAAGTATTAAAATGCCATATGGGTTGTTTCTTAGATAAGCCTTCAAGGGCACAAGATATTTTAAGTAGCCCATGATCTGAAATGATGGAGTCATACTTAGACTCCAGTGTTTCATTACATAGTGTGAGAGACATAAACAAGGCATTTGTCAATGCCGAATGTTGCTTGCTTATATGTACTGTTTCGGTATTTGGAAGTGATAGTACCATGCCTAAGGACTGTCATGTGCTCCACCCAAGACATCCACTGTGTCTTTCTGTTCAGTATTCACAGAAGAGGGGAAGGGGAAAGGGTCACAGCAGTTGCAAAGGCGTGAAGAGGTGGACAATAGTCCATTCACAGGCAGAAGAATCCTGCAGGAGGTGACTAAATTGAAGGTGGACAAAATGATGGGACCAGATGGCATACACCCAAGGATATTAAGAGAACTGTGAAGGGAGATAGCAGTACCTCAGGCAGCCTTGTTCACGGAGTCATTCAACACAGGGGTGGTACCAGAGAATTGGAGGAAAGCAAATGTGATCCCTCTATACAAATCCAGCAGTAGGGAGGAGGCGGGGAACTATAGGCCAGTCAGCCTCACCTCAGTAGTGGGGAAGATCATGGAGACATTGCTTAAAGAAAGGATAGTGGGGCATCTAGAAGTCATCAGAGCCCAGGACCACAGGCAACATGGGTTCACAGTGGGAAGGTCATGTCAGGCAAATCTGGTTGATCTCTTTGACTGGGTGACAAAGGAAGTAAATCAGGGTGAGGCAGTGGACAATGCTTACCTTGATTTAAGCAAAGCCTTTGACACTGTCCCACATAGCAGGCTGATAAAGTAGCTGAGTAGGCTGAGCATGGGGGAAAGGGTGGTAAACTGGGTTAGAAACTGGCTAACAGACAGGAGGCAGAGAGTGGTGGTAAATGGGGTGCAGCCTGGGGGGAGAGAGGGTGACCAGTGGGGTGCTGTAGGGATTGGTCAAGGGGCCAGTCCTGTTCAATGTCTTCATTAGTGACATTGCTGAAGGGCTGAAGGGAAAAGTATGCCTGTTTGCAGATGACACCAAGATCTGTAAGACAGTGGATACCCCAGAGGGGGTGGAGAAAATGAGAAGGGACCTGGGGAAGCTTGAAAAATAGTCTGAGGACTGGGAACTGAAGTTTAATTCAAAAAAAGTGCAAAATTATGCAACTGGGACACAGAAACCCTGGGGAATGCTACAGGATGGGGAAGGGGAGTTGCTGACAGTCACAAAGAAGGAAAGGGACCTAGGGGTTCTTATTTCAGATGACCTGAAAATGTCAAAGTGGTAAGGCAGCTGGAAGGGCCAGTGACATGCTGGGGTGCATAGGCAGGGGTATCACCAACATAAGGAGGGAGGTAGTGGTGCCATTATATAAAACCATGGTCAGGCTTCACATGGAGTACTATGTGCAGTTCTGGAGTTCGCACCTTCATAAGGATATTAACAGGCTGGAGATGGTCCAGAGAAGGGTGAATGAGGTGTTACACAGCTTGCAGCACAAGAATTATGAGGAGAAATTAAGGGACCTCAGTATGTACTCACTGGAAGAGAGGAGGGAAAGAGGGGATATGATAGAAACATTCACGTACCTCAAGGGTATAACTACTGAGAAGCAGGAGACAGCTGCTATAGACACGTACCAACTTCTGTGTGATATTCTTTTGTTCTTATAAATCTGTAATCTCCAGTATTTCAGTAACCACATAACCACACTGCCTTCTTTAAGCAATTTTATGGTGGTTGATGCCTGGTGTCAGACGGCAGACAGAGGGCTCATCATATTGTGTTGCCATTTGAAAAACTTCATAGAGTGTTATTTTACTGGTAAGCATTTGGAAAGCTGGTGAAGGTCTCACAATTTTTATTGTGATTTTATCTCCTCATGTCTGTCCGCTTTGGTTCCCCCATCCCCACACCCAAACAGTCATCAGTGGCCACAGCTGCAGCCTTCTTCTTGCCAAGATGATGGGTGAGCAGCTGCCTTCACAGTCTGTGAAGTCTGACATCTTTCAGTGCCGCTTATTGGTCATCTTCCAACACAGGCGAGGTGCTGCCAGACTAAAACTAACTCAGGACAAGCAGCTTTCAAAGTGGGGAAGAAATGGAGTGAGCAAGAATCAAGTACTCATTTTTGAGATCAGCATACTGGTGTGGACACTACAAGTAGAACCCCAGCTCTTTAAGCAGCCTTATGAACAGTAAAGGCTTCTCGAAGCACTGGGATTCTGTTTATTGTACTGTAAGTGGGCTGCATCTAATTCGGTAATTTACTGTACCTTACATCTGGATGTATGGTAAGTCCAACTTTAAAAAATAAACACTGCACCTGAATGAACACAAGAAGCCACAGAAACATAGAATTTGTCAGCTGAAAAGGACTGCTCAGTCCATCCAGTCTGCCCAAGTGTTCTCTACCTGCTTGTAACTCCTGCCTGTATATGTTACTGCATGTCTTATTCTGCCTGCGTCCATCAGGACCTCCTTGTGAATGAGCCTGCTCAATGGATTTTTCCTGCAATGAACTTGAACCTACTCCTCCTCCTTAGCCCTATTGATCTCCATTGACCCCCCTCCTTCCCCTTATTCTAATACACCCCTATGTTTGTCCCATGCATGCTTCATGCCCCCTACCATTTTAGCTTCCACCACTTCTCCTGGCAGTCTTTTCAAGGCGTCTACCACCCTTTCAGTAAAGAAATACTTCTTCACATCTATCCTGAACTCCCCCCCAGCTTCATTGTATGTCCCTTGGTTTGGGTGCTCATCCTCATTTGAAGGGAACTCCCCAACTGTACCCTGTTTACCCCTGTGAGGTACTTTGTAGGTCTTGATCATGTCACCTCTCATCCTCCTCTCTTCCAGAGTGTACATGTTGAGATTCTTCAGCCTTTCCTTGTAGGGTTTCCTGTGAACATCCGGAAACATTTTAGTCGCCCTCTGGAAAACCTCCACCTTATGTCCTTTCTGAAGTGTGGACTCTAAAACTGGACACAGTACTCCAGCTGGGGTATACCAGGGAGTGATACAATGGCAGCACAACATCCCTCGTCCTCCTACTGGAGATGACACTCATTATGCTCCCCAGAATCTAATTTGCCCTGCTCATAGCCTTGTCACACTATACTACCACCTTGAGGTCCTCTGATATAATAACCTCAAGGACCCTTTCACGTCTAGTGAGTAACAATACCTCCCCCCCCCATCCTATACTCAGCATCGGGGTTCCTATGCCCTAGGTACATGATTTTACACTTGTTGGCACTGAATCCCCACTAAGTAAGAAAATGGAATTGATTTGAATGAATTGCAGGCTTTTAAGCACTTTTCGTGTGTGTGTGTGGGGGGGTGGGGCTTTGCTACTATAACTATTAGCTTTTGATTATGGCCTCAAATCAGGTGCACTCCTGCAAACAGATAAAACATGTTTAAGAAAGACTCATAAGAAATGTGATAAAGTGTTTGTACATTAGCCTGGGCTGAGCTTGCAGACGGGAGAGATAGAAACATAGACTTTGACAGAAGATAAGGACTGCTTGGCCCACTTAGTCTGCCCATTTCCCTACATACAGGATAAGCTGCAGATCCTAGTTAACCAACAGCCTATTTCTTTCTACCCCCATAAGAATTGACTTATTTCTGTCCCATTCATTCTCCCACAGCTTTAGAGTCCACAACCTCCTCAGGAAGGCTGCTCCACGTGTCCAACACCCTTTCTGTGAAAAAATACTTCCTTGCATTACCTATGAGCTGTCCCCCCATCTTCAAATTGTGTCCCCTTATTTTTGCACATCTCTTTTTTTGAAAGATGCTACCCTCCTGGACTTTGTTGATTCCATTGAGGTACTTAAAAGTTTCTATCATGTCCCCCCTCTCCCTTCTTTCCTGAAGGGTATACATATTAAGCTCCTTTAGTCTCTTCTCGTATGGCTTCTCTTGCAGACTCTGCACCATTTTAGTTGCCCTCCTCTGGACTGCCTCCATCCTGTTTATGTCCTTGTGGAGATGGAGTCTCCAGAACTGGATGCAGTACTCCAGATGGGGTATCACCAACTGTCTGTACAGAGGGATAACAAGTTCCTGTTTTCTGCTGGTGATGCCTCTCCTATACATCCCAGTATCCCATCAGCCCTTCCTACTGCCTTCTCACATTGCTTTCTAACCTTAAGGTCATCTGCTATGATTACCACCAGGTCCCTTTCCATTTTGTTGTTGCTACAACCCCCCATTGCATAATCTTGCCCTGGGTTTTGTTCCCAGGTACATTATTTTGCAGTCCTTTGCATTGAATCCAAGCTGCCATACATCTGACCATTCCTCCAACCTTGCCAAGTCCCTTGTCATCCTTTCCACCTCCTTGTGTATCAATCCTGCTGCAGATGTTTGTGTCATCTGCAAAGAGGCATACTTTTCCTTCCAGTCCCTCTGCAATGTCACTTATAAAGACATTAAAAGGAGATGCAATCTGTTCCTAATTAATGAGCTTCCCACTGGTCACCTGTGAGCCTCTTATGGGCCAGAGCTTACTACACAAGCATTTGTCAATGCCAAATGGTTGCTTGCTGGCATTAGCAGTGGAAGTGCAGGAGTTAGACAGATGGGGCCCCAATTCTTAAAGCCCTGTGTCGGATGTAAGGTGTCTGCAGTGAACAGATATGGTCCAAGGTGCACCTTGCGTCTATGATTGCCCTCCGTGTGATTCACAAAAGTGGCCTGTGTCAACTGTAGTCCACCTGCCCCAAACAAGGCTTGCACCTGCAATGCACTGTGGCATGGCAGTAGGGGGACTGTGGCCGATGCAAGCTGCATCCTGTGATTCACAGACATCACCTGGTGGGAGAATTTCTAAGTGTCCTTAGACCAGCCAGGGCAGCTGTAAGTTGACTTAAACATTCTCACCTGGGTGACATGCCTGTGTGCGGCACACCATGGGTGAAGGTCCACCCACCATACACCCCAGAGTGTGGCCCCGTATGTGTGGCCTCCATCCTAGTGGTCCAATGGCACCCCCTCACAGCTCCCTGATGCCAAATATGTACCATGTTGGTACCCTCGTCCTGATGTGGCTCTCCCAATCCCTGATGCCTGCCCCATCAGTGCTATTGCAGCACCAACGTATGGTGGTACAGTGCCCACCCATGCCCCAGCAGGTGGTGCCCAAACCCCTCGTACACCAGTCCAGACTGCTCCCCAGTGCCCAGCACATCCCACCACTCACCTCCATGGCCAGGCACCAGTTGCACCAAACATGGTGGGGGGACATCGACACACCAGGTTGGGTCCATATGCCCATTGCCTAGTGGGACAGGGGGTCCTGTGTTAGTCTCTGGTGGCCTGTGGTGGACCTGTGCAGTGCACCAGAGGTTTGCCGCAGGGTTCTGGTCAGTGCTAGCATGGGGACTTAGCCACTGGGACCCCTCCTGTACCTGAATCAGGTGCAGGGTCCCTGGTGCACCAGGCATTGGTGCAAGGTGCTGCTTGCCGCAGCTTGTGCCAGACACAGGCCCCTATGAGAATTGGGCCCAATGCAGTATAGGAATGGCAGTGAAGTACTGAACTGACACCAACCCCACCCCCACTCCCACCCTGCAGAGATGGGCAGGCACTGGGGTGTGCCTTTGGGTCATTGCCTGTAACGGTCACAACATCTTCCCTCACCCTACCCTGCAGACACTGACAAACGTCGAGGTGTGCCTTGGGTGTTTGGGCTTTACTCATCTCATTCCATAAGGAAATATGCTGAAATGGGTGCAGTATAGGAGAATGGGATGGATTCTGGGGCCAAAGAGTCCAAGGTGCACCTCGAAGTTTGTCACTGGCTATAGGGTGCGGGTGGGGGTGCAATGGCATGAGCATTACTGTCGACAATCCCAGGTCACATCCCTAACCCCTGTAGAGCATGATGGTTGAAAACCCTAACACCCTGGGTGTTTCTTGGTATTTTTACTCCAAGTTTTCAACATGGGCTTTTTGTAATCCCACTGCATGAACAGAGACACTATCAGTTTGTTAGCTGAAAGGTGATTTTGGACCGCGACTGCGGCATTTGGCGCCACAGGTGTGAAAACACATTTCGAACAGGATGTGAAAAATGACAGCTGTACTGTTCATAAGGAGGCGTAAAAAATGGCAATGTTGAAAATTCGGAATGAATATATAAAAAAACTTGTGAAGTCATGAATGAGCGTAGAAAGTGCGCAAAGCACACCTGTAGTGTAATTAGTTTTAGGATTTTTTACAGCACAGTTTCAACACAGGCGTTTTGGGATCTTCACTCATACAGTGTCACTCTGATTTTCTTAATCTATCCCGAACACTGATTTCCCATAGTGACCGTGCTATTCTGCACCAGAAGTGCAAAAACACATTTCAGCCAGGTTGTGAAAAATGACAGCTGTACTGTTCATAAGGAGGTGTGGAAAAATGCCAATGTTGAAAATCTGGACTGAAAAGATTACGAATTTGTGAACATACGAGGGTGCGTGGAAATTGCACAATGTACACTCGTAACAGTCATTTTATGGACTTTTGTCACCAAATTTTCAACATAGCCAGTTTAAGACCTCTGGTCATGAACAGTGTCACTGTGATTTTCTTAATCTGTCCTGAACATTGATCTCGCACACCGACCACGCCATTGTACGCTACATGTCAAAAAACACATATCAGGTGAAATGTGAAAAATTACAGTTGTACTGTTCATAAGGAGGTGTGGTAAAATGACAATGCTGAAAATCTGGAGTGAAAATATTAAAAATGCTCGAAGTTATGAGCGTGTGCAGGAACTGCACAAAGCACGCTTGTAAAACAGTAATTTTGGGGAATTTTTTCACCAAATTTTCAACATAGCCATTTCAACACCTCTGCTCATGAACAGTGTCACTATGATTTTCTTAATGTGTCCCGAACACTGATTTCGCACACCGACCGCGCCATTGTGCGCTACATCTGCGAAAACAATTTCAGGTGAGATGTGACAAATGACAGCTATACTGTTCATAAGAAGGTATGGTAAAATGACAATGTTGAAAATCTGGAGTGAAAATATTAATAATGCTCGAACTTCTGAGCGTGCATACAACTACACAAGCATGTTATGTGAAACAGTCATTTTGGCAATTTTTCACCAAATTTTCAACATAGGGTTTTGGGGGCCTACCTCATGAACTGTGACACTGTCGTTTGTTAATCAGTCCCAAAAGGTGGTTCCTGCAGTGACTGCGAAATCACCTTTGGGACGGATAACAAAATGACAGTGCCAGAATTCATGGGGGGTCCAAAACCCCATGTTGAAAATTTGGTGCAGAATTCTAAAAATGGCAGAGATATGCATCAAAGTTGAAAAAACCTTATTTATTCCATTATACAGCTTACCGGCATTTCCTCAGTTCACGGTCGGCTTTGAAGAGTGCAGACGTGTTCCCAGTCCACCGAAGATCGTCGTGCCGAGCTCCGGAGGTAAGTATGGGGTAAGGGTGGGGGTGTGGAGGTGGGGTACGCAGAGGGTGGGCGTGGGTTGGGGGAGGAATCGACGAGGAACCATTTTCTACTTAACAGGTTTATTTAATAAAAAAAACATCGCAGGAAGGTTTTCTTTTTTGCAGGCACATTTTGTTTGGGCACGCTGGGGTGGGCTCCCAGTGTGCCACCCTGTTTAGGGGGCTGTAGCCGATGGGGATTGGGCACCCTGTCGGCACCTATTGAGTGCTGGGGCGGGGGAGACATGAGCAGAGGGATTGGGCACCCCTCGGTGAGACAATACATTGGGGGGGTGAGCATTATGCTGACAGGGAGTGGGCTCCCCATCGGCAAAATGATGAATAAGGGCGCATGCTGACAGGGGGACTGGGCATCCCTGTTGACACATAGATGTGCGGGGGGTGGTGGCAAAAGCCGAGGGGGATTGGGCACCACCCTTGGCACAGGAGAAGTTTGGAAAGGGGACGATTATGCCGCCGGGGAGTGGACTACCCCGTCATTTTTTTATTTTCTTGGAAATGCTTCACTAGGAAGGCACACTAAAGGGGGTGGGGTGGCCGGAGGCTTGCAGCTCTGTAATTGGCTGCTGCAGTCAGGGAGCGTACCGAACAGCTGATTGCATACTGATGGGGTGCTCCCTGATTGCAGCGGCTCAATTTCTTTGATCTAGTGGCCTGCTTGTTAACTGTGGTGATCCAGGGCATTCTTCTCTACTGGCCAGGCAGAGACCAGCCCCTGAATGGGCTACTGCCATTTGGCACAACACTGCCGCGCCTCCGCAACCTGCTTGTAAAAAAAGTGACGCAATGTGTTTCTTCGCACATGCGTGCAAGCAACACAAAAAGTAGTCTATCTTACTAAAGGACTTATGTCTTGCAGAAAAAAAAAGAATAATCTTTACCATTAGGGTTGACCATTCGCCATACATCTAAAAGTCCCAGGTCCATTACTAGTTCCTGAAGATAATTATGAGATGTAAGGTGTGCTACTTGGGAGTGAGACCCTGATCTATCAAGTAATGTATCCATTACATTATTAAAATCTCCCCCCAATACTATTTCAAAGTCCTTGAATGGTAGAAGATAAGCAAGTAGGTCTTGGAAAAAAAAACAGATCTATCTCCATTTGGAGCATATACATTGCATAAAGCAATATTTATACCATGTAAGGTACCAGTAAGAATTTGAATTCTACCTTCTGTATCAACTACATGCTCTTTCTTGATAAAAGGGATACCTTTCCAAATCAAAATAGCTAATCCTCTTTTTTTTGACGTAAAGCAATTGTGTGCTACCTGTGCTACCCATTGTCTTTGAAGCTTGTCAGCTTCATCTGGAATTAAATGAGTTTCTTGTAAGAAAATAATGTCCCCTTTGTGCTTTTTTAAATGAGACAAGACTTTTTTCCTCTTGATAGGGGAACCAAGGCCATTAACATTCCAAGTAATGAAGTTCAAGACTGACATATTAATTAAATATACGACTATATCCTGTTATACATACTGAATTAAACAGATAAACAATGTACAAATATTACTAAGAGTAGTACAAAATGAAAATAAAATTTGAATAAAAAGCAAATCAAATAATTAACTATACAGAAATAAAAAATAAATAAAAGTACCACTTCTAGGGAAGAACCAAAGAGAATGTACCGAGTTGATATTTCAAGGTACCTCCACTGGTTCAAAGCCAGATAGCAGATCAGATACCTCGATGCCAAATGCTGAAATTTATTAATAAATGTAAACAGTCTAAGTAAGCAATAATACCTGACGGGGTGGGTGGTATTGGGCTATACCGGACCACCCAGGGGTATAATGAGGCCTGACACCGCAGGCGGAGGGCCTTATAGCTCCTGGGCGGTCCGGTATAGGCCAATACCACCCACCCTGGAGGGTACTATTGTGCTTAGAAAATGGGCAATTAGTTGAATAACAATAATATATATATAGTTATTGACAGGAGAGAAAAAATAGTCCCTTACTGTTACATGACAACACAGATTTTCATAGATTTTACACATTTTTATGCAGTCAATGTGCAAAAAATACAACTAACACACTACTTGTTGTACGTCACAAAGTTGATGGGTGCAAAAAAATTGCCGTTCATTGGTTGAAAAGGATTTGTGGCACTTGAACATGGTGCAGGTGGAGCATTCTTGGTGCTTGGTGTAGTGTTGCTTTGTTCTGCTTCACTGTGTTCTTCATGACCAGCCAAAATTGAACTCCATTTATGCCTGTCTGTGCTGTTAGCTGTCCAGCAGTTTGCGAGGCTTACTTCTGAACGATGTCCAGTCAGCTCGTTATTTCACGTGGCGCTAGTCCAGCATTTGATAACAGTTGCACAGCTGTGGCCCTAATGCTGTGGTTTGTGTAGCGTCTGCTCAGGTTTGCCTCCTTGCTCAGCTTTGCCATTAGTCCACCAAGGTAGTTCTTTCCCATCAGCTCTTTCGACTACTGGTATGGCTGCTTATCTAAGTAGTCCTGTGGGTGACGCTGGGGATGAAGATAAAATGCTGGAGCATCTGGTGGGAGTTTTGAGACATACTTTTTGACGGATAGTACTGGGCAAAGTGGATCTGAGGGCTCTGCATACATAAAACCTCTGAATTTCTCTTTATTTGGTTCTTGCGGATTCTTGTGGTTTTTCGTACTCTCGTGGGTAAGGGTCACATATTCATTTCCATTTTCTACCTGCTTTACTGTGAATGAGTTGACTCTCAGGTCACGGAGTCCCTCATGTCCTCACCTGACCATTGTTATTTGGATGTTGAACCACATCTTGCGGACTAGTCCATAGGCAATATTTGAGCTCATGGCAGGTGACGCTGTTAGTTTTTTCAGATCTGCATCACTTATGGCAAGGTGATGCATTGCAGTGTCTTTCCGTTGTTTATGTAGTGCCTTTAATACACTGGTGAGCACATTATCAGAAGATCTGAACATAGGGTCACTGATTAAGTTGAGTCCACGGGACATAGCTGATGAATTAAGGTAACAATTCAGACCAGCATGCAGTGAACAGTACCCAGACACAGAATATCCAGTGGCTGTGTGGACCTCAGCATAGAATTGCCTCAGTAGATTGTTAAGGTCTTGTACGTGTATGGTGCTTAAGTCAGTGGCTATGTTTTTTGACGTTGCCCAGTCCATAAGTACTCTCTGGGACCAGGTTATATTTTTCTTTGTGTTCACTTCATCTCTGTCTGCTTCAATTTCATCCAGCTCATTTGCAGTTCCAGTTATGTCTCTCTAGCTGGTCACTGTTTCTGTTGTTGCTGGTGTTGTCAGCTCTCCTGGTTGCTGCTGTACTGTTAAGTGTTGGGTAGCTGTGTTCTGCGAACACAATTTTAAAATATGAGAAAATGTTATTGTTTGCTTACCTGTTTTCAAGAACAAGTTTTAGCTTACTTCTAAATTGTGTTCATTTATAGCATTTATGAGAAAAAAAATACATTGAAATAAGAAACTGTGAAAGCTAGGTGATTCAGCTCTCAGCACCTGTGGAACCACAGGCATGCTATGACATGCTCAGGGCCCCGATTTTTCTGCGGCACATCGGAGCAAAGTTCTGTGGCAGGGTTCTCATTTGCCACAGAACTTCTGCGGCGCTCGACACCAATTTCTGCGGCAATTCTGTGGCACATTTTTACCCTTCATTTTTCCCTTTTTTTATTTTTTTGCTATATCTGACACAATGCACACTCGTAACACAGTCATTTTATGGGCTTTCGTCACCAAATTTTCAGCATATCCAGTTTAAGACCTCTGCTCATGAACAGTGTCACTGTAATTTTCTTAATCTGTACCAAACATTGATTTTGCGCACCGACCGTGCCATTGTGCGCTGCATGTGCGAAAACACATTTTGGGTGAGATGTGAAAAATGACAGTTGTACTGTTCATAAGGAGGTGTGGTAAAATGGCAAGACTGAAAATCTGGAGTGAAAATATTAAAAATGCTGAAAGTTACGAGCGTGCGTAGGAACTGCACAACGTACTGTCATACACAGTCATTTTGGGTGATTTCTTCACCAAATTTTCAACATAGGGTTTTTGGGGGCCTACCTCATGAACTGTGACACTGTCATTTCATTAATCGGTCCTGAAAGGTGGTTCTGCGCAATGACACGCAAAATTATCTTTCGGGACCGAATAACAAAATAACAGTGTCACAGTTCATAATTAGAGACTAAACCATCGATGAAATTTGGTAAGATTCAGAAATGACTGATATATACTAAAGTTGAAAAAAATCCATTGATGCCATTATACACAGCTTACCGGCATTTCTTCAGTTTGTAGTGAAACTTTGAAGAGTGCAGGCGTGTTCCCGGTCCACTGAAGATTATCTAACTTCAGCCTCCGAGGGGAATGAAGTATGGGTTGAGGTGGGGGTGTGGGAGGTGGGGTAAGCAGAGGGTGGGCGGGTTGGGGAGGGAAAAAGAATCAACGAGGGAAGGTTTTTTAGACAATGGGGACTTTTGCCACGCTGGGGTGTGCTCCCAGCATAGCAACATTGGAGGGGAGCAGTAAGCGGCGGGGGATTGGGCACCCCATCGGAAAATGACATTTTGCCATGCTGGGTGGGCTCCCAGCGTGGCATACAGACATTTGGGGCAGGAAGCTGTAGATTGGCACCCCATCGAAAATGACACTTTGGCACGCTGGGTGGGCTCCAGCATGGCATACAGACATTTTGGGAGGGCAGTGAAGCCGAAAGGGGATTCGGCACCCCCATCGGCAAAGGATGTATGTAACAGAGGTAACTCAACATGTATTATTTCGGCTACCAAAATGACAATGTGAGCTACTTGTTAAAATGCAGCATTTTTAATACATGAGGGTCTGTTGCTATGAGATTTACACACTGAACTGAAGATCATTTCATGTGGCTATATTACTGATATAGGCAGTGGCTCTTTAAAAATCAAGTTTTGTCTGTACCTGCTGGTTGCTGTTGGTGGCGCTAGAGAACAGCTCATCTATGTCCATAGAGGTCATGAGGTTGAATAAAATGGGAGCTGGAACAGACTTGATGAGTATTTCTTTTTAAATATGTTAAAATTGGCTTAATTATGCTGCATGCTTACTGAAAACTGCTTTCTTTTACTAACGGACTCAAATGGAATGCATTCGGTCAGTGTGGAACTGATCTAGCTCGCACTGCCATGCGAGCGTTTCTGTGAGATTTTTATTACTTTTTTTTTTTACTTTTTTTTTTGTGTTGTGACTTTGCTGCCTGTTTTTTAGGTTTACTTTTCTTTTACCATTGGGGTTTTTTGATTCAGCTTTTATTTTGGGTATGTGTGCGATCCGGCCGAATGCCACAGAGGACCGGTGCTTTGTTTTTTCAGCATCCCGCTAATGGTTGTTTAACTGTGGGATTTATGACTAGGCAACTGCGGTCAGGGCTTAGTCACTGTGGCTTACTATTTGAAGTGTCGTCTGTTATCATGTACAACTGGGGTTTTTATGGGCCATTGCAGAGAATGGTGAACAAGTTTTACGGTGCTTATTTCAATCTTGTTTAAGAAATGCACGCAATCTTTTACTGCTGGGGAACATTGCTGGTTTTAGGCCACAAATGAATATAGCTGAGACCTCAAGACAGACAGGCACATAGCAACAGGGGAGATTGTGTATGTGGAAATGAATATGGAGGTGCACTTTATGCTGCTTTTTTTTCACTTTCACTGTTCTACTGTCGCTTTTGATGCTTACTGGATGTGGTCATGACGCTGCTGTGGGGGGGTAGGCACTCGCTAAGGTTCTTCATTCAAGATGGCGGTGCTAGTCAGTTGAACATTCTAGTGGCCCACTTATTCTTGGAATGATATGAGGAAACACTGACTGATCTAGTTATTTGCCGGTCTCTGCTGTCTCATACCGGACCAGCTAATTGAAGGTATTAGCCAATCACAGATCAGATTTTGCTTGCCCATTTTCTAAGGAATAACTTAGATATAAAAACAATCTCAGAAACTGAGAGAACTTTAAGAAATAATATTATAACTGTACCATAGTAAGCTACTTACATATCTTTCTTTTCCCTCAGACTCACTCGGATGCTTCTGTAAACTTGGGATATAAAAAAAAATAGAAGCAAACTCATTTTACTATTCCTATCTATTAACCTCCAACCAGAAACAACAGTGTATGCAAGGGAAAAGGCTCCTCTCAACTGGTGTATGAGACACAAGTCTGCCACAAGAGGGAAAATGATGGCTCCAATAATAGATAAGTAGTATTATCTAGGATTATTTACTCCTTTGACAACCCCAAATCTTCTAGTAGTACGTTTTATTTTCATGATGTCTCCAGATCTCAGATAGCAGCTATGTTTATATATTTGCCGATAACATCCCCATAAAGAACAGCGTGCTTCATTGTTGTGCCCCTGTATTCAGAAAACCCCATTATCAAGAACCGTCATAAAAATAGAAATTAATTCCCAATATTCCCCAAAAATATATAGATCGAACGAGGAATACTACTATCCCTTGTAGATTAAATAAGTCTCGGGAAAAGAGCTTGGGATTTCTGTAAACAAGGGAATGATACAACCCCACTAGCGTATACACCAGTAGCTATGCCATGGTAACACACAATAGCTGTATCTAAAAAGGATGGGATGTATAGAGATTAAAGATATTACTCTATAGTCAAATTGGAACTACCTAATCTGGGATCTGAAGACATCTTTCTGTTTCAGACTTAAAAGTGATACTCATGTTAATAACGTGTCATACACCAGAGGATGTTACCCAACCCACTGCCACTCTTCAGGTATTTTCAGCTGGATGTAGCAACAGACAGCAAGGAAAAATTTACCATCTTTTAATAGTAAATCTGAGTAACTTATTATGAAAATATTATTAGTGTGATCCGGGAGAAAGTAGAAAGAAACTTGTCAAAATGTGTTTTCAAAAAAATGCCAGCAAGTGGTGCTAATGAACAAGGTAAACTCATGCTGGAAACTAGCAACTGAAGAAGACATGGCTTAAGAATACAATAGGAGCTGAGAAGAAAAAATTACTCACCTTAGTAATGTTGTTTCTTCTAATGGAGTCTTGCTATATTATGACAATTGCAGTATGACCGCAGGTTAGAACTGCTCCGGAGGTGAAATAGTTAACTTTCCATGCAGGCATGGAACTTAGAGTGCGAGCTCGGTTGAAAACTCTGCCTGTTGTGCTTCAAACGCAAACTGTCAGATCTTTTCGAGCTAAAACTCACTAAGGTTCTGTGTGGAAGCTGTAAACCTACACTAGCCAACTGGCTACTAACATAAACACTCATTTTTGGCCTAAAACAAAGACTCAAGTCAGGAGACCCAAAAATGCAAAAACACAACACCAATTCACCCAGAAAGGTAGGTGAAAAACAACAAGGTGGGCATCAAAAAAAAAAAGGTGACAACCCTGTACTGCCCACCCACATCCCCAAAACAGAGGTTCTGAGAGGGGCAGGCAGGGAGGGAGGTCATAATATAGCAAGACTGCATTAGAAGAAACAACATTACTAAGGTGAGTAATTTTTTCTTCAAACAAAATGAAGTCTTGCTATATTATGACAATTGCAGACTACACAGCAGTACCCCCATGGAGGAGGGACAGAACCTACCTAGGAAATAGGCTCTGAAGCACGGCTGTGCCAAACCGAGCATCACTCCTAGCCTGGATGTCCAGGGAGTAATGCTTGGTAAAAGTGTGAACTGTTTTCCAGGTAGCTGCTTGACATATTTCTAGAATAGGAATGTCTCTGGCAGCAGCCAGAGAAGCAGCTGTACCTCTGGTAGAGTGAGCCCTCAGGCCTGGGGGGAACTTTACCCAACTTCTCATAGCAGAATTGGATACAAGAGACAATCCACCTGGCAATGGATCTTTTAGTGGCTGGCTTCCCTTTACCAACTTCGCCATAGGTGAGGAACAGTTGAAGGAGTCAAACCTATGACCCTTATGCAGCTCTATGTAGTAACTAAGGGCTCTCTTCACATCTAGGCTGTGCAGCATCCTCAACCCAGAGGAGGAGTGGTCAGTGAAGTACACTGGAAGTGAAATAGATTGATTAAGGTGGAAATCTGAAACCACCTTGGGCAGGAACTTTCTGTTAGTCCGAAGGACCACCTTATCTCTGTGAAAAGGGTAAACTCCTGCTCCACTGACAAAGCTTGTAATTCACTATGCGTCTGGCAGGGTGATGGCTGCCAAAACACAGTTTTCAAGTCAAGTACTTGAGCTCAGCTGAAGACAAGGGCTCAAAGGGGGTTGCATAAGCTGAGCAATGCAAACATTAAGATCCCAGGCAGGGGCAGGATCCCTGAATGGAGGGTTGGTGTGAAACAACCCTTTAAAAACTGGAAAATACAGGATGAGCTGAAAGGAAGAGGATTTACCTGCTGAAATAAAAGCAGACACAGCTGCCAAGTGCACCTTCAGGGTAGCTGGTCTCAGCCCCAAAGAATTCAGGTGGACCATATAATCCAGGACTGTGGGTAGATCAGCAGAGACTGGAAATATGCTTTTCGAGCACCATATGGAAAACCTTTTCCATTTGGAATTATAAGTAGCCCTGGTGGAAAGCTTCCTTACGGCCTTCAATATATCCATTACACCTTGGGAAAGGTGTAAATCAGCAAACTCTAACTCTTCAAGAACCAAGCCTTGAGATTGAGAGATTTGAGATTCGGTACCAGACCCTTCCTGGGCACAGGTTAACAGATTGTGATTCCTGGGAAGGGACAGGGAGGATGGACTGCCAAGGACAGCAGGAGTGGATACCAGGGCTGTCTGGCCCAATCCGGAGCTATCAGAATGACTTTGCATGATTGGGATCTGATTTTGACTAGCACTTTGAACAGGAGAGAAAGGGAGGAAGGCATAGAGAAACTTCCCTCCCAACTGAGGGCTAAGGCATCCAGGGGAGTGAGCCCAACACTGGGGCCTGCAGCAAAAAGAGGAAGTTGCTGATTGTCTGGGGCTGCAAAAAGATCTATCTGCAGGGTGCCCCATCTGGCAAATACTACTCCCAAGACCAGGGGATCCAGTGACCATCCGTGGTGGCCCTGGGAAATCCTGCTGAGAGCATCTGCCAGGACATTGTCCTTGCCTGGGAGGTGAACTGCCGTAAGGGAGGTGTTCAGGGAGTAAGCCAGAGACCACAACTTCATCGCTTCAGTGCACAAGGCCGTAGACCGAGTGTCCCCTTGCTTGTTGATGTACCACATTGTTGTGGTGTTGTCTGTTCTGACCTGAATACTTTTGTTCTGAACAGATTTGGAAAAAGCTTGAAGTGCTAGAAAAACTGCTCTGAGCTCCAACAGGTTGATGTGGAGCAGAGATTCCTGGGGAGACCACAGACCCCAGGTGGTGAGGTCGCCCATGTGAGCTCCCCAGCCCAAGAGGGACGCATCTGTAGTAAGGATTAGAGAATGAGACTGAGTGACAAAAGGAACCCCTTGTCTCAGGTTGCTCTGATCCTGCCACCACTGTAGGGCTTGGATCAGAGTTCGAGTTACTGGGATCAGCTTGGTAAGAGGATCCTTTCTTTGAGACCAAAAAGCTCTCAAATGGAACTGGATGTCCCTCATCTGAAATCTTGCTCCTTGCACAACTGCTGTGGAAGCAGCCATGTGCCCTAGGAGCTGCAGAAAATGCCTTGCTGTCCGGGAGACCTGCAGGGTAAATGAGGAGGCCAGGGAGACAAGGGTCTTTGCCCTGTCCAGGGGGAGGAAGGCCCTGGCTTCCTGTATGTTCAGTTCTGCGCCTATGAAGGTAAGAAGCTGGACCAGCTCTAGAACTGACTTTGAGAGATTCAGAGGAAACCTAGAGAGGTAAGCAGTTGCTGCGTTATCTGAAGGTGTAAACTGACCTGGTCTGGGGACTGGCCTACTAAGAGCCAATCGTCCAGGTAAGGAAAGATGGCAATCTTTGCCTTCTTAGGTGAGGCAACTGCTACAGCCAGGCATTTGGTGAATACCCTTGGGGCAGAAGTGAGGCGAAGGGCATTGCTCTGAACTGGTAGTGGCCTGAGGGCAGCTTGAACCTGAGGTACTTTCGATGGGAGCTTCTGATGGGAATATGGAAGTAGGCATCCTTGAGGTCCAGGGAAGCTAGCTAGTCCCCTGGCCTTAGAGAGGGTAGGATAATTCCCAGAGTCACCATTTTGAACTTTGGCTTTAAAAGGTGCTTGTTTAGATATCTGAGATCCAGGATGGGCCGCCATTCTCCTGTCTTTTTTGGGGTAAGGAAGTACCTGGAATACAAACCTTTGCCCTGGTGTAGGGGAGGAACCCTTTCCACAGCTCTGAGAGCCAGGAGGGTAGAGACCTCTGCCTCTAGGGCGAGTGCCTCTGATGGAGTTGCAGATGTGGAAAGATCTGGTTCTCAGCTTTGGAAATTTTTTGAAGCTGAGAACCAGTCCCTGGCTTACTACTTCCAGGACCCACTTGTCTGATGTTAAAGACTTCCAGTCCTGGACAAAGTAAGCCAGCCTGCCCCCTACAGGTAGAGGAGAACTGGCCCTGGCAATCCCATCAGGGTGCCTGCTGGCAGGGGCTTTGGGCTGAGGGGTGGAAGCAGACCTGCTTGTACCCCGTCTGCCTCTCCCTCTAAAGAACCCCCTCTGAGCATAGGCGGAGGAGGAAGCTTGGGCTTGGTAAAAAGGCCTATGAAAACGCCTGCCCTGCCTCTAGGAAGCTGCTTTTGAGGAGTGGCCTGCCTTTCCTTGGCCTGTGCACTCCTATAGGTGGTCCTATATTCATCCATTTTCTTCATGTAATTCTCTGTTTGCTCCCAAATAGAGAATTTCCCACAACAGGAAAATCCATGGCCTTAGACTGGGTATCCTGAGACAGGGTAGTACATCTGAGCCAAGCCATCCTGCGAAGTGCCACAGATGTAGCCATGACTCTTGATGAAACATCATTAGAGTCCACTGCAGCATGAAATTGCACCTTGGATGCCTCAATACCATCCATAGCCACCTGTTCCAGCTCCCAATCAAGCTGGTCAGGGACTTGTTTCGCTAGGGCCAGCACAGTATCCCATCTGGATTTCTGGTACCTAGCAGCATAAGCCATATAATTTGCTTGTCTGAGTCCCAAAGATGCTGCCATGTACTGTTTCTTTGCCATAGCATCAATCTTCCTGGAGTCCTTCTCAGGGGGGTGTGAAGCTAGGGAATATTAGCCTTGTCACAGGCTGCAGCCTGCACTACCCCACGTGGCTGCATTGTTGAGTGAGGAAATCAGTGTCGGAGCCTGATAAGGTATACCTCTTGTCCATCCTTTTATCCACAGGAGGTATAGTGTGGAGTTTTAAAACTTTTACTGTCTGTTTCCAAAAGATTTATGCAAAGGAATAGACAGTCTCCTAGACTCTGGAATATCCATCATTTCTACATAGTCTGGCTCCTCTTGGTCATCAACAGCTTCCTCAACAGGGAGCTGAAGAGTTTCAGCAACTTTTTTATAAAACATGAAATGAGAAGGGGACTCAGAAAGCCTTGGAGGAGAAACCCCTAGGGGTCTATCTGGAGAGATGTCCGGATCAATGGGCACATCCAGATCTTCAAAACCATATTCACTCTCCTCATATTCCTCTTCCCCCTCCCCCGGTTCATAAAAATCCTCAAAATCATGATCTTGAACTGGTGGAACCGGCAGAACCAAACACTTACCTGAAGGTGTCGGTTCGGTCGGAACCGGAGAGAGAGAGACTGGACAATTTGAATTGCTTAAGCTATTTCCTCAGCAGTTGGGGAGAGAACTTTTGGCTCTACACTAGCTTTCTAGTCCTTTTGCTGGAACCGGCTCCTCAGAGCCCGACCACCCGTTTGCCAGTATACGCCCTGGTCAGAGGGCACTCCCTCCGATTCGGGTTGGCACCGAACCGGGCTGGCCATCCGGGTCACGGACTTTTGGCCTCCTTTCCTGAGCCTACTAACTTCTTGCATCTATGGTGGCAGCAGGGAAATTGTGACAAATCTGGCAGTCTGAATTGAGGTGGTCAAACAGACTGTGAATACACACATGTGGTGTGTGGGTCAGCTTGTAAGCTTCCCTCAAACACTACAGTGTTGAAACCAGTAGGTCGGGTTTTTCTTTTGGGTTTCTCAGACATAATGCCAGCCTAACCAACTTGCCCGTTTATGGCAATCCACCAACTAAGACACCCTTATCGTTCCCAACCGTGTCACGGGTCGTGGAAAAAACGTTAATGAAATCCGTTTTTTAGAACCGATAAGAACCGGGAACCGCACTCTAAAAAAGGACTAGTAGATTTTAAATACAACCTGATCGGTTCAAACCGAACCGATAAAGAATTACAAGTTCCACACAGAAAAAATAAATGTAAAACCTATCTATTACTTACATTACCACAGACAGAGCTTGAACCGACCGGTTGCGGTTTAATTTCGGCTAAAACCCGAAAAATAATACTTTTAAACCGACAAAATGAACCGAGCAGAAGGAGAAATCTCCGGAGTGACTGTTCAGTGAGGCGGAGTAAAGAATCTGACAGTTTGCGTTTGAAGCACAACAGACAGAGTTTTCAACCGAGCTCGCGCTCTAAGTTCCATGCCTGCATGGAAAGTTAACTATTTCACCTCCGGAGCAGTTCTAACCTGCGGTCATACTGCAATTGTCATAATATAGCAAGACTTCATGTTGTTTGAAATAATGTTTTGTAGAATTCTACTCAAGGATAAACAAACTACATTTCTTTTTTAATTGTCTAAAAGTTTGTAATGCCCAAGTCAGAAGAAAAACTATTTTCTGAACGAGCACTGTGTTTTCTAGCCACCCCACACAACTTTATTATCCATGCCTATTTCCTGAAGCAAGATCATATAATTAGACTAATTATGGGGCTGCATCTTCAAGCAATAGTTTCTTTCCACCCTCAAGGATAACTGCAGCAGACATAGAAAATCTCAAGAAAATTTCAGAGTGAGCTGTATTAATTTCAACCCTTCTGTGAGTAAGTAGTATTGCCTATTGAACAAGACTCTTCCAACTCAGATTGAGAGAAATGAGGATTAAATGGGGGCTCGAACCATTGAGCTATATCAGAGACTTGTTGTTTAGCATCGGGCTTATTCTGTAGTTCTGATGTCCTGGAAGCTGTTTCTATTTGTCTGTATCTGTGTTTGGAAATGGGTACAGTCTTTCTGAAGGACTTTGCCGACCAGGACAAAGATTTGGGCAAGGGTTTTGAGATCACTGAAACAGCTGAGTTCGACTTAAGGGAAAGAGAGTCAGAAGTGTTTTGAATAAGGTATCCTTTTTCCTCTCGATCTTGCGCAGTGTTGGATGTAGGATTAGGCTCGCGATGGTGTTTCAAGCCAGAAGCGCTCATGGGAGAGCGATGAAGCTCTCTCTCTTTCTCAGGGATTCTGTCTGACGGGACGAATTAGGCCACTTTTTCTTAATAAAAGTCCACGCATCTTCAACAATATTAAAATAGTACATGTCTCCACCTCTCATTATAACAAACACTGCTGGGTATTTCACAAAATATTTAATATTCAACTTCTGCAGTACTTTTCTAGCTGGAGCAAACATTTTCCTCTTTTCCACTACATCTGCTGAAAAGTCCTGAAAGATGTAAACATTTTCCCCATTCCATGTCAGACTTTTTCTTTCCCTAGCCATCCTAATTATTTCTTCCTTTGCAAAAAACCTTAAAAAATTAGCTATGATGGGTCTGGGTCTTTGACCTGGTTTAGGTTTGACAGTTAAAGCTCTATGTGCTCTTTCTATTTCAATAGGCCAGTTCCAGTGGTGTTTTAGTAAAGCTGGCAGAAAATCTTGTAAAAGACGTACCATATCTGGCCCCTCCAGACCCTCAGGAATTCCTACAATTCTCAAGTTGTTTCTCCGACCTCGATTTTCCAAGTCGTCTACTTTGTCTGTTAATCTCCCCGTTTGTCTGGCTTCCCCTTCTACAAAATCTTCAAGCTTTGGGAGGGATTCTTCCATAAAAGACATTCTTTCCTCAAGAGTCCAGTCTGGTAGTAATTTCATTTATTTTTGTTGCCATGGCAATGTCTTTTAGGTGTAAATCTGCTATATCTGCTTTAATTGATACTAACATGTCACTTTTGATAAAAGACATGTCACAAAAGACATGTCACTTTTGACCCCTTTTTCTTAGAAGATCCAGCTTTACCTGAGGTGGCATGTTTGTCTGAGGAAGACATAGAAGAGAAGCTGGTGTTCAACTCCGTTGTGGCAGTTGCTATGCACCGCTGTAGGTTTACCGTTACCGGGCATGATTTGAGCTATGAACCGCTGGGCATATAAGACAATTTAAACTAAAAATCCCATATGAACAGGCACTTTCTTATAATGAATAGAACCACGATATCAAGTATTAGCGTTTCCTGACTGTCAAACTAACTAAATAAAATTTATATTATTGATATTATACGGATTTTAAAGTGGCATTGAAGCACCCAAATCAGGCTGGCATCCTCAGTGCGTGCATGCGCTGACTGCTTGCTAGCCTAAAGGTCATCTGATATGATTACCCCCAGGTCCCTTTCCATTTTTGTTGTTGTTATCACCCCCATTGTGTAATCTTCCCTGGGTTTTTGTTTCCCAGGTGCATTACTTACTTCTTTGCATTGATTCCAAGCTGCCATACTTCTGACCATTCCTCCAACCTTGAAAGTCCCTTCACATCCTTTCCACCCCACCTTGTGTATCAACCCTGTTACAGATCTTTGTGTCATTTGCGAGAGGCATACTTTTCCTTCCAGTCTCTCTGCAATGTCAGTTATAAAGGGTTCCATGTTATAATAGTGATTGAGAAAAGCGATGCGCTATTATGGAAGTGTACTGTCACCCGAAAAATTAATTTGGGTGATGCACATAACAGCGCCTGAAAAAAAGCACCCAAGAGCTACAGGTCTAATACCACCCTGGGAGCTTCACCCCTGCACCCCTACTTATATATTCTCAATTCCAGGGGGGTGCATGCTGGGAGGTGAAAAACTTGACAAAATACATGCTGCCAGGCGGCAAAAAAAAAACCCGCACCACACCGGACCAGAACCCAGTACCCCAAGCCTCCCAGCCAACCACCTTCCCCATGACACCAGCAATCCAGCTCGACAGCTGCTCGCCACAACCCCTCCCACATGCCATCCCTCTTCTGTCTCTCCCCCCCGCCACAGGTGCACGCACATACATACATGTAAGTTCCTGTCGCGGTTTTTACCAACTGTAGTATCAGGTCGCCCTCCTCCCTAAAAAGACATTAAAAGGGACTGGATCCAGTACTGAACCTGCGGTACCCCACTAGTAACTCCCCTTTCTTCAGAGTGGACTCTGTTTACTATTACCGTCTGTGTCCTGTTGTCCAGCCAATGTTTTACCCAGGCTACCACTCTGGAACCCACTCCCAGGCTGGCTAATTTGTTTATTAATCTTTTGTGTGGGACTGTGTCAAATGCCTTGCTAAAGTATAGGTAGACCATGTCCACAGCCCCTCCCTGGTCTACTACTTTAGTCACCCAGTCAAAGAAATTGATTAGATTTGCCCGATGTGACCTTCCCGCTGTGAGTCCATGCTGCCTTGGGTCCTGTGCCCCACTAGCCTCTAGGTACTCAACAGTTCTTTCCTTCAGAAGTGATTCCATCATTTTCCCAACCACTGAAGTCAAACTGACAGGTCTGTAGTTTCCTGCTTCTGTTTTGCTCCCACTTTTGTGAAGGGGAATTACATCCACCCTCCTCCAGTCCTCAGGTACCACACCATCCTCCCATGATTTGTTAAAAAGGGTAGTCAGATGCTGGCCCAGTGGCACAGGGAGTTGAGGTGCTGGATGCCACGCCTTGTGCCACACCGGCAGCCTGGGTTTGGAAACGAGCCTGGGTCACTGGAGGTCGGTGGAAGGGGGAGAGGACATGAGCAGGCTGCCAGCTGGCGTCCCTCTGCCTCAGGCAAGGGGTAAATGGTATCCTCGGAGCTTGGCTGCCCCCTGGTGGAGGTCAGAGTAGCGGCACCGCTCTGAGGACCTTCGGCGCTAGGCTGGGGGGGGGGAGGAAGGAAAAGACCTGGCACTGGAGCTGTGGTGTATACGTGTGCCTCCACACGCATGTGCCACCACTTCCGGGGGTCTCGGGATTAGGTTCTGTTCATGAGGAGTAATGGAAGAAAAAGTGGAGGCAGCCAAGGATGATGCCTCTGGACCAGCTCTGGGGATCTGCCGAGGCGTACATGGTGCTACAAGTCCCCGAAGGATCCCGAATCCGGTAGGGTTGGCAGACGACAAAGGCGACCCATCACAAGAGGATAAAGAAATTTGAAAAAAAAAAAAAAGGGTAGTCAGTGGTGTTGCTACTTCTCCCCTTAATTCTTTTAGAATTCTGGGTTGAATCCCATCAGGCCCCATTGCTTTGTCCACCTTCAGTTTTAGGAGTTCTTTCAGAACCCTTTCTTTTGTGAAAGGACTGGAATCAACCCCCACCCCCCATCCAGAGTGCTTCTATTGATTGGATTAAGTACCTCCCCCTCCTCTTCTTTTGTGAATACTGAGCAGAAGTATTCGTTCAGTATCCCTGCTTTTTCACTGTTCCTCTCTGCCTACCCACTGTCCCCTTTATTCAGCCTCACTATCCCTCCCTTTGTCTTTCTTCGCTCCCTAATGTACCTATAAAAGGTTTTATCTCCCTTCTTAACAGAGTTGACTATCTTTTCCTTGGTTTGGGCCTTTGCTATTCTGACTGCCTTCCCCGCTTCCTTCTGCTTTAACTGGTACAGTTCTCTGTCCTGCCCCTTCTGTGTTTCCTTATACTTCCTAAATGCTATCTTTTTCTCCCTAACCTTCCCCACCACCTCTTTTGAGAACCACAGTGGTTTTTCCTTTTGTTTTGATTTATTTGCTTCACACAAAGGCTTGTTGCCTCTGTGATGGCAGTTTTGATGTTTCCCCATTGTTGCTCCACCCCTCCTTTTTGCATGTTTGCTAGTGCTTTTCTGAGGCACTCTCCCATTTTGACAAAGTCAGCCCTCCTGAAGTCCAGTACCCTCACTTTTGTATGGCTTGACTCCGGAGCTGAGTTTATCATGAACCACACTGTTTGGTGGTCACTTGTTCCCAGATTGCTACCACGTCTAGATCTGAAATCCTCTCTGTCCCCATTTGAGAGAACCAAGTCTAAGATTGCTCCCTCCGAAGTGGGTTCCAACACTAGCTGTCTGAGGCATGCCCCCTGTAGGGCATGGAGAATGGCCCTACTCTTGGATGTGACTGCAGCAAAGGTGCTCCAGTTAACATCTGACATATTCAGGTCCCCCATCAACAATATCTCCCCTTTCTCTGCCATCCTAAGGATGCCTTCTATCATTTCCTTGTCCATTTCCTCCTGCTGAGACGGGAGTCTGTATACAACCCCTGTGCAGATTGTGGTGCCATTTTCAGTCTCCAGGGTGACCCACAGTGCCTCCTCTCCTCCCTGTTTACTCTTTTGTTCCATTGCTTTGATCGCTTCACTTACATAGAGAGCTACTCCTTCTCCTCTTCCACCCTCCCTGTCTTGGCTGTAGATTGTGTACCCTGGTATGTTGACATTGCAGTCGTGGTTCTCTGTGTACCATGTTTCTGTGACTGCCATGATATCCAGGCATCCCTCTTCTATCAAGGCCACCAGTTCAGGGAGCTTGTTACCTAGACTACAGGCATTGGTACTTATTACCCTCCATTTTTTGATGGCCTTACCCCTTTTTTCCCCATCCCTGTCCTTACTACCTTTGCCCTTTTCTCCATTTACCCCTGCCCTTCTCCCTATCAACGTCTCTATCTTGGTGTTTACCTCACTAATTACCCTGATTTTTTGGGGGGCGGGGGCTAGGATTTCCCTGCTCTTTTTCAGTGCCTCCCCCCTTGGCTAGTTTAAATGCTTGCCAATGAAGCATTTAAACCTATCACTTAAGATCCTGGTTCCCCTCCTGGACAGATGCAGATGATCGTGCCAGTATAGGCCTGCATCCCTCCAGGTGGACCCCCAGCCCCAATGAAGCCAAAACCCTGAGCTCTGTATCAGTCTTTCAACCACTGATTGAATCCCATGGTGCAGAGCACCCTAGCCTCACCCATGCCATAGACAGGCAGCACCTCTGAGAAGGTTACCGTGCATGCTACTTGTCTAAGGCCCCTCCCCAACTCCACAAACACCTCCTCTACTGTTCTGAGCACTTTTCCCAGACAGGTTATTTGTCCCTAGGTGGGTAATGACATCCATCTCCCTCCCCCATGCAGCTGCTCTCACGATCCTGAGGATTCACTCCCTGTCCCTCCAAGCCATGGTGCCAGGCAGGCACCTTACCTCCCTCTCCCCTCCTTCCCCCAGTTCTACCCTCCTAACAATGGAGTCCCCCTCCAGGAGTTGTTTCCTTCCCCTGTGGGGTCCCATGCCGCCCTTCTGTGGGTCTCCTTTGTGGCGGTTCCCAGCATCCTCCTTGGTCTCCACTACAGGTGCCTCCATAGAGGAACCAAACTCTGCCAGATTGGCATATGAATTGTGGAGAGGTACAACTGGAGGGATGCGTCTCTGTTTCAGCACCTTCACTATCCCTGAGCCCACTGTGGTCCAACCGCTCCTCTTTCTTGGCAACTTCTGAGGCAGCGGTGGTGGCCCTGGTGGTCCCTGGGTGAGAGAGGAGGTCCTGTGAATCCTGGCCAACTCAGCCTGGAGATGAGCAACCTCCTCCCTCAGCCCAGAGAGGTGCCTGCAGATGGGACAACACACTTATTTATTTAAGAGATTTACCAGAAAGGCATGCTGAGCAGCGTACTGCTCGATTCCAGATGTGCCCTGGGGGTAGGGAGTTACAATGGTATAGTAGAACAGAAGAAACAAAAAACGTGCATGCAAGTGTTTGGTACAACAATGGATGAGGCAGTCATAATACAAATAGAGCAGGTACATATTCGTTTGCATTTTAAAACATTAGGTGCAGACCGAAAAAATAGAAAACCAGACAGGTGATAACAGCTGGTAGGTAGGAGATGGGGTTCAATGGGAGGGAAACAGGAGCAGGTGGTAGAGAAGTGCATTTTAAGAAGGGCATTCCGTTGAGGAGTACTTGTGGTGTGTCTGATATCAGCTGCCAGGGAGTTCCATAATTTGGGCAACCTGATGCTGAAATCACCCTGGCCAGACCGGGTGGATCTGTGTGGAATGTGCAGGAGCCTAGAGTCTATGTTTCTGAGAGCGTAGGCAGGTGGGGAGAGGGTGGTTAGGGAGGAAGACAGGTAGGGGGGGAGCATCTGCGACCAGAACTTGGCAGCGGTTCTAGCACAGTGAAGCAATCGTTGGTTATGAAGTGAGGGGAGGTCCACGGACTGGTAGAGGTCGCAGTGATGGGTATTGGGAGGATGGTCCAAGGAGAACCAGCAGAAGGAGTTGTAGAGGGGATCAAGCCTAGCTAAGGACATTTGGGGGGCGGCACAGTAGACAACATCCCCGTAATCCATAATCGGGAGGATCATTTTTTTGACTATGGCTAGTCTGGGAGGTAGAGGAATGCAATTCTTGTTCCAGTAAAGGGCTCCCAGCATGGGATGTAATTTTTTGTGTAGAGCATCTATATGTGCTGAGAAGTCAAGGTACTGATCAAGCCAGACGCCGAGATAACAATATGAGGTGCAGGCCTCAAGTGGGATCTGTCCAGAGTGTAGAATGTGGGTGGTGCACTAAGCCGGGTTAGTTTGGCCCGAGGGCCGAAGGTGAGGGAGACTGTTTTTTTTGTGTTTAAGAATAGTTGGTTAGAGAGGAACCAACGTTGGATGGAGTCGAAGTCCTCCTGTAGACAGGCTGTCATGGTGCTTGCGGATGGGCCAGAGGCAAACAGCACCGTATCATCTGCGTACATATGGATAGCCATTTGTGGGCAGGCAGCAGGCAGATCATTGAGAAAGATAGAGAACAGCAGCGGGCCGAGTACAGACCCTTGGGGGACTCCACAGGTAACAGGTAGTGAGGTGGATCTCGCCGGTGTCTGACTGATTGGGATCTGCCTGACCAGAGTAGAATGGAACCAATTATTTGATTCTGACAGACAGTCCAAGCGGGCAAGTTTGGCCAACAATAGGGATGAGATACTGTGTCAAGGCTTTCGACAGGTCGATAAATATGGCTGCTGTTAATTCCTTTTGTCCATCCCCATAAGGATGGAGTTAGTGAGGCAAAGGAGAGAGGTGATGGTGGAGTGATTTTTTCTGAAGCCGGCTTGGTAGGGGGTGAAAAATGATATGGTATCTAGATAGTGGTGGAGCTGGGACAGAACTAGATGCTCTTGAATTTTGGCTAGGATGGGGAGCAGAGATATGGGCCGGTAGTTGGATGGGGAGGAGAGGTCCCCTCCTTTGGGTAGGGGAATGACTGTGGCTTGTTTCCATATACTGGGGACTGCCCCGAGTTTGAAAGACAGGTTAAAGAGCAGGGTTAGAGGGTGG
Source organism: Neoceratodus forsteri (assembly GCA_016271365.2). NCBI lineage: Eukaryota > Metazoa > Chordata > Ceratodontiformes > Ceratodontidae > Neoceratodus > Neoceratodus forsteri. The sequence continues at coordinate 247,586,758 of JADMNL010000024.1, read as the reverse complement.
GCTATGGCTGGTGCCGAGAGTAGGAGCATTCTGGAATCCAGGCCCGATGGACATTTACTTTTGGCTGGGTTGAGTGACTGCAGTATTTTTAGCACATGGCCAGGTTAAACTGGGCGGAGCGAGAAGGAGGCCGAGGAGGATATTTTAGGTGGCACAAAGGGCGGGGGATGGGGATGGGAGGAGAGTAGAGAAGAAGCATTGGTGGAAAATATGAATTAAGCTCAGTTGCAACCGAGCAAGGATCCATGATGATTCTTCCTTCGAGGTTGAGAGTAGGAGTGGGGGGTTGGGCCGGTGGGGAAAGAAGGGATTTTATTTGCTTCCAGAATTGAGCTGGGTGAGCGAAGTTGTTGTTGAGCGCAGTTTTAAAGTAATTTGATTTGGCCTGACGTATGAGTCTTGTACAGGTGTTTCTTAGCGACCGGTAGTGTTGCTGAGCCGTTTGTGCACCTGTGGCCTTGAAGGATTTCCAGGCCCAGTCTCTGGCTCTTAGGTGTGCCATGAGGTTAGTTGTTACCCATGGTAAGTGGGAACCTCTTACTCGGGATCTCCTGAGTGGAGCATGGAGGTCCCAGATGGCTAGGAAGTTATTAGAGAAATATTTCAGAGCCTCGTCCATGGAGGTGGCCCTCACGGATGAAGGACCAGTCAATGCTGGTGAGGTGCGTTTAGGAGGCTGTCAGGTCGAGTTTATAAACTCTGATGTAAGCGTCTTGGGGTGGAGGGGCCATTGGACGGAAGATTTTACACACCATAAGTCTACATGGAGGTCGCTAAGGGAGTCTGGTACAGGGCCAGCTTTAACTATCCGATGAGGGTGGGTAGTAAGTGCCCAATCCAGTAGTGTGTGTTTATTGGATTTGTGATTTAGTCGAGTGGGTTCCTTTATTTGCTGGTGCAAGTTTAGGGCATTTATTTGGCATCACGATTTAGAGGCTGCGCTGCCTAGCCAGTTCTGATTGAAATCTCCAAGGATGTGTAGTTCACCGCCTTCTGTAAGGGACCTCAGGTTACCAAGGTGGTCAAGAATGCTACCCAGAGGTGTGTCTGGCGGACAGTATGATCCTCTAGATCGTCTCCTGGAAGACTGCTGCTCCACAGCTATTGCACTGCACCACTCCCACCATGTCTTATTTATGGCCCCCTTAACTGCTGTTTTGTATACTTACTCTTTCCTCTCTCTGTTTATTTATTTTTTGTATTTTTATATCATTTGTTTTTTTTTCTCCTCCCTACTTTCCTACTGCCTCCGTGCCCTTAAAGCTCTTGCTCTTCCTGTTCTGGGACAGGAAGTTCCTATATTCCTCAGTAGTCTCCTTACTTGCTCAGAGTCAGACCTCCAGCAGGATACTTCCTCTCACAATCTTTTATATGGGGGAGGGGGGAGATGAAATAGTAAAGGCACAAAAAGGCCTTAAAGTCCCAAGATTAATCTCCCAGAAAGCCAGCTGCTTCAGAGGCTTAGGTAAAAGTTCGGAGAGATATATCAAAATTAAGAGCATGCACTAAACCAGTAGAGCTGTTAACTTAAATCAGCAAAGGAGTAAAACAATATACAGAATTTCCCACATTCCCCCCACAGCTCCAAAAAAACAAAACAAAAAGAAAATGAAAATTTCTATTATTTGAGAAGCCCTCAAACTTTGAGTAAGTTCTCAACCAATCCTCAGGTTACGTGCACTTAAAGAGTTTCTAGGGGGCGCTAATGAGCAGCAGATAAGACCAGACGCATTTTTCCAGAGCACTGCACTACAAAGTATTAAAATTATAATTTCAGTGATATTTTAAACGCTCTCTCTGGCTGATTTGGTGACCAAAGGAGTGGTGGACATGGATGAATATTTGGTCTCCGGGAAATCGTCTCGTCAATCAGCTAAATCAGTGAAAAAAGGGCAGCATCAGAAAAACATGGCGTCTGGCAACATGGGCCTATATCTCTGTTGGCAGCCGAACTAGCACTGCTGGGGAAAACTGTTACGGAGCAGGTTCTGAAGGGGCTAAGTCTGCGACTGGACCAATTCGAAGATAAAATCGGTACCCTTACCTTGAAGCTGACCCAGCAAACAAAACAAATCCAGGAACTGCAACAGCAGGTATCTGATCTGGAAGACACTGCTTTACCTAGCACTGACAGAATGGTGCAGCTCAAGTGGGAAATGGAGGCCCTGAGAGAATCTCTTGACTATCAAGAGAGTTACAATCAGAAAAGTAATCTTAGCCTTCGCGGTACTCCTGAGGGCAAGGAGGGGAGAAGTGCACTAGATTTCTGTGCAAAAGAGCTACCTGAGCTGCTTGGGATGGACGTTAAGGGAGGGAGGCTGAAGACAGAATGAGCACATTGAGCCCTGGCGCCTAGGTAGCCTCCTGCAGACCAGCCACCTAGGCAGATAATTTTCAGGATGCACCACTTTGGAGATTGCCAGGCTATTATGGCAGCAAACCGGGCGAAAAAAGAGCGGATGCATAATGGAGCCAAACTCACAATCCACCAGGATCTCTCTACAAGGGAACAGAAAAAAAGGCAACAGCTTAATCCATGTATAGATTTGATGAGGGAAAGGGGAATCAAATTCTTTATGGTCTTCCCTGCAGTGGTCAGAGTTAAATCAGAAGGTGCCAGCTACTCCTTTTGGGAGCCGGAGAAGTTAAAACGATTCATCGATGAATGGGATAGAAAGAACCTCATGAAATGAAGGGCAATTTGACATATCAAACATACCATCTTTAGGCTCCCAGCTGCTTGCCTACCATCTGAATGGATCTGAACTTTATGGTGCCGAGCTCTGACACGCCCGAGACCTTAGACATCCTGCAACATACCAGATACCCGAGAAAATTGGGGGAATGGTTGGGCCACTCGTACTTCAAAGGAGGACACTGTCTTTGGCCCGAGCCTTTAGCAAAGGAAATCCAGAGGTTATATGAAGGGATTAACCGAATTTACCCTGTATCTCTCTAGGTGGCTGGTGAGAGAATAATGAATATAGAGACTGCATAACTACGTGGAACAGGAGATGAAAACCTTGGCCTGGTCATTGGAAAATAAATAAAAGACTGCTAAGAGGATGGAGAGCAATCAAGCAACAGCCCAGCTGAATGTGAAAGGCCAGGTCAGTGGGGTTGGGGCTGACACGTGGCTTTCTGGGTGTGTGGACCTTTTCCCCTCCTTGGTCCTGGGCCCTTGGACGGGGGATGTATACTATAGGTAACTATGGACTAAAGCTGTGGTAACATAGAAAGGGCTCTAATGTGAATGCGGGGAAGAAAAGGGGGCTCTTCGAATGCTCAGGGTGGGGGCACATGGGGTTGGATCTTACTGGCTCCTGGGTGCATTTAGACACATGGCCCAAACCCAGGATGGGCAGCGGTGGGGAATGTGTATGCATACCAGGGAGCAAGCTACTGCTGGGGAACCCTACAGTCCCTATATAGAGAGATGATTCATAGTAAGCTGGAATGACACAGGGTCAAGTAGTGCGGAGGGAGGGGGTAGAGGGTAACACAAACTCGATAGGAGTTACTTTAGACAGATATTCGCATTTGGAGGAGAAGGAGAACAAGAGGTTGTGACTGTGAACATGTAGATGAAAGTATTAAGTAAAGTGAAATCAAGATGGGGAACTGGGGGGGAGGGGGAATAAGGGATATTGTTACTTAAAGATTTCACTTTCTTTGCCTATGTTTATTGTTTAGAATTACTTCTTTTCATTCTGCCAAGGTATTGAACTGCTTGTAAAATAATAGGATGGATACTCAGGAACTGCAGGGTGGGTATACAACCCCACCTGAGCTAGCAATGTATTACAGTGGTTGACCCAGGAGGTGATTCAGTAGTTTCCTGGAACGTTAAAGGGTTGTCCTCACCAGTTAAGAGGGCTAAAGTCCTTGCTGCTTTGAGGAAGAAAGTCATTCAAGTAGCCCTACTGCAGGAAACACACCTCACACCAAAGGAGAACGCTAAATTAGTTGGAGGGTGGGTAGGAGCATGCTATGCGGCATCTTATACCTATCATAAACAGGGGGTGGCCATTCTTTTTCACAAGAATTTCCCCATGCAGATTACCAGGGTGGTGAGGGACACTGTGGGGGAGGGGCAATATATTTTGCCATAGGACAAATTGGGGAGCAGATAATCACGTTTGGGAATGTATACGCCATCAGTATTTGAATCCACCTTTTATCAGGAAATACTGGATGTAATCCATCGAGAGCAGTTCCTAACCTGATACTTGGGGTTTAACTGTATCATGGACGTGGACATGGATTACTCGAGCAATGGGAAATGATCTAACAGGGCCATAAAAGCCTGAGTGAGAGGATTACTAGACTTAGATCTTGTGTATGGTTGGAGGCAGGCAAATCCTGGTCCATGGGAATACACATTCCACTCTCTGCCCCATGATACATGGTCCAGATTGGACTATATATACACTCGTAGTGCATTATATGATAGGGTGCGAGATGTCTCCCACGGCCCAATAGGGGTGTCTGATCACTCCACGGTACAGTTAAAACTGAGGTTGAGGGCCCTGGAACCCTATAGAGACAGCTGGCACTTTCCCACCTATTTGCTGGTGAAGGAGAACTTTAGAAACTATCTGAAAGAGCAATGGGAGAGTTATATTTCAACAAATAAAGGGACAGTCGAATCACAAGGAACCCTCTGGGAGGCCGTTAAAGCCTATATGAGAGGTGCAATTATAAGTTACACAGCTAAAAGCAAAAGGGAAAGGCGTAAGAAAATTGAAGACCTGGAGCGCACAGTGAAGGCATTAGAAAGAATGGTTGTTGAAGCGGGGCAGAGGAAAAGAGACAGTTGAAAGCAATTAGAGTCTCCCTGAATGACTGTCTTACATGCGAGGCTCAAACCAGGTTATTCTTTGCCAGGCAAAGAATATGTGAATGGGGGAACAAACCAGGCCCGCTACTAGTAAAACTGATGAAGAGGGGGTAGGGTCTCACATAAGGTGCTAGTGATTAAGAGAGTTAATGCGTGACAACCATAACATTAGGGAATGCTTTAAGAGGTTCTATAGCGACCTATATCATGCAGAGTGCAAGGGCACACAGGAAGTAGCACAGAATTTTCTGGAAAGTATTCACCTCCCTAGTTTATAATGAGGCTCAGAAAGGTATGCTTGGGGCAAAAATTACTACTTCAGAAGTAACAAAGGCAATAGGTAGCCTTAAGCCGGGTAAGGCCGGGGGTCTGGATGGCTTTGGGGCCGACTATTATAAGGCGTTGAAGGGGGACCTTGCAGAGTTAATGTGCGGGCTCATAGAGGAGGCCAGAGAGGAGGATTGGCTCCCCAGAACATGTCTAGAGGCAAATATAACTGTAATACCAAAACCTGGCAAGGATGGCACTGAGTGCACTTCGTACAGACCCATCTCCCTGCTCAATTGTGACTGTAAAATTATAGCTGAGGTTCTGGCCCTCTGACTTAAACAAGTCCTCCCGGTAGTGGTATACCCCGACCAGATGGGTTTTGTGAAGGGAAGACTGCCCTATCATAATATGAGAAGACTACTGAACGTGGTATGGTGAGGCTCGAGGCACCCGGATCAGGCATGTGTGTTGACTATGGATGCTGAAAAAGCATTCAACCGAATAGTGGGATTACTTGTTTGAGGCCATGTGCTGGTTTGAACTGGGAGATGTGTTTATGAAGCTGGTGAAAATGTTGTACAAGGAACCAAGGTCAAACGTAATAGTAAATGGCATGCCCTAAGAGGAATTTGAATTGTTCAGAGGGACTAGGCAGGGGTGCCCCCCTCCCCTCTTTTGTTTGCCATAGCTATTGAGCTGTTAGCTGTCAAGATTCAGGAAAGCAAAGAAATTTGGGGTATTGCAGGGACCAAGGGAAGGCAACACTGACTGGCTCTGTATGCAGATGATTTATTATTTCTAGGGATGTGGATATGTTGTTCATCCACACTTCTTGGCGTGTCTCTTTCCCCTTTAATTCTTGTCAGAAGGTCTTAAAGCTGGCTCCTTCCACCCACCGGGGTGGTATAACCCTTGGCTCCACCCCATGATGCCAGATCTTCCTTTCTGCTGGAAGATACAGGTTGCCTCCTCACCGCTCCCACGTTCTATAGGCCCTGGTTTAGTTTCCTTCAGATTATTTGAAGATTAAACTCATTCGAGCTAGCGATTACGATCATTGTTTCTCGATCATGGAAGATAAATCTTCCACCAGTTTTCGCTGGTGCCAGTGCGACCAGAAAATGTCGCGCACAGACCCGCATACCTCATGCGTCTACTGTTTGGATGTTGGCCATAACACTCAGGCCTGCGAGATTTGTCTCGCTTTTGACCTGAACATTCTCGACGACCGTCTCGCATGACTCAAGCTGGGCAGGCCTGAAAAATGGAATCCACCAGTGAAATCAAAGGAGGCCTGGTGGGTGGTCTCCGCAGCTGTGGGGTCCGCTGAGCAGTTAGAGCAAATGCAAGTCTTCGAGGAAGAGGCAGCGCGGGCTGTGGAGCTCTCCTCCTGGCCAATTTTTGTTCCACTCAATTTGGGCTCCACTTTCTCGGGCTCCTTTTGGGAGATGTGCCAGTCTCCTCCCGCTAAGGGTGAGGGACCTTCAGGCGCGCATGTCTCCAGGTCCCGTATAAAGGACAAGGAACCGAGAGATTCTTCATCTCAGCGAAGACGTTCTTGGGATCAAGAGTGATCTCGGTCCCAGGGATCTCCAGTCTTGACTTCAGTCGAGACTGCTACTTTGGCTGCCAGCTTCTTGGCTTTGCTGACTGGTTAGCCGGTCGAAGTCTCAATCGACGCAGTGGAGATCACTCTCGACCCTGTCGATCTGTTGTCGCCTGACGAGGCCGACAACTCACTTACCAGAACTCCGTTCCTGCCTCTTCCCGATGAGGAGATCCAGCCCACTGGTAATCCCATTGAGGAAATGGTCCCTGATCTGGGAAAATCACTAGTCCCCCGGTGTCTCCTGAGCAGCCCAGTCAACCAGCCTGATCGAGGTTGAGGTCTCAGACCCCCTCAACCAATAGGCCAAGGAAGGTGCATAAGTGCTCAAAGAAAAGGCAATGCCGACATTCATCTTCATCCTCCTCGGATGAGGAGAGGCTTCGACGGAAACTCTGTCGACGCTAGGAAGATCTCATGTGGCAACAGCTGATTTTGTCCGGCCAGAAACCGGCTTTGGTTTCCACACTGGCCATTATTTGGCTCTCGTCTTCTAGGCCGAAATCAGCTCCATCAAAACCAATCATCTCAGTTCCTCTGCCCGCGGAGCCAGTAGAACCCACCTTGGTTTGGCCAAAATCGACCTCTCCACAGATGGTGGTGGAGCCGCTGCCTAAACAGCCCACCGGAGAGGCTCCTTCAAAGGAAGCTTGGACTGTTCTGGGTCTTCCCCGCAGGATTTCGGTCACCCTCACGCCTAACCACCCCAGGCACGTGGAAGGGGACCTTGGTGGCCGGACGATTTATCCAGATACTTCGGATTCTGACGACAACCTACACTCTCATCCGCTGGACGATGAGTTGGTGGGCAGTCTGTCAACGGAGGAGGGTCCTTGGTCCTTCTTGGGGATTCTCCACCTCATCTCCGAATCCATGGGGATGCCCCTGGAGCCTGTCCAGAAACGGGTGGAGTACCTTCTTACAGACCTTCTTAAAAGACATTCCTAATCCTACTGCAGGACCTTTCCCTGCCTGGCCCCCCTAATCTCGACAAGGCCCCCTGGACTGCCGATCTTTCTTTCCCCCTACCCCTTTTTACCTACCCCCTTAGGTTTTTACAAGGATGTATTCCACTGCAACTCAAGAGAAATTGTACATCCTTAATTGTAAATCTGTATTTTATACCAACATGTAACTTAGTGTATTCTGTGTTCAATGTCTGCACCTGTAATGTTGTCCAATGTTGTATCTGCACAATGTTCTATTGTCTTGCCTTCCCTGCGACGAGGTGCCTTTTTAAATGAGTCCCTGACTCAAAGGTTGTAAATCTGACTTGTTCAAATAAATAAATAAATAAGGAGAGGGGATACCTCTACGGAAGCCTTCCCCAGTGGCTGAGGCCATTGTTGGTCTGGCTTCAGAGCTTTGGCAGCACCCTGCCTCCTGCCCAGTGCTGTCTGCCTGGATGGCCCGCAAATACCCTGTGCTCGTTGAGTCCCTCTCGGGGTTCATGGAACACCCCTTGGTGGAGGGGTTGGTGACCGCTTCTGTGTTCAGACGCACAGGCAGTTCTGCTGATACCGACAAACCTCCAGACAAGGAGTCCAAAAAATTGGACCACTCTGCCAGGAAGGTTTATGCCACCTCTTCCCTAGGCCTCCGTCAGGCAAGTTTGGCCGTCATCATGGCACACTTCTCTCATGCCCTGCTGGGCTCTTTGGATGAGGTTCTCCCACACCTCCCTGTGGATCTTCAGACTACGGTGAAGCAGGTCTAGGATCAGGGCTGAGCCGTTGCCAAGCAGCAGCTTCAGATGGCCTAGGACCTTGGGGACTCATGAGCCCGTTTGGTGGCAGCCGCAGTTGCCATGCACCGCAGGGCTTGGCTGAGACTTTCCACCTTCACGGCGGATACCCAGGACAAACTCACTGATGTTCCTTTCCTGGGCACCGATCTCTTCACCTCAGGTGTGGATGGTCACTTTCAGCGAATCAAGAACTCCAGTGCCACCTTGGACTCAGCTACTTCTGCTCAGAAAGACGCCCTGGCACCAAGAAACAGCAGAAAAAGAAGAAGCCATTTTGGCACCCTGCTACTGTGGCCAAGCAGCCCTTCTTCCAGGGTGGGCAGCAACAGCAGGCACAGGCTTGGCGCCTTCGGCCCAATTCTGGGCCTTCAATGGCCCGCAGAGGAGGTCGAGGTTCAGGTGGCTTTCAATCTGGACCCTCTTCCTCCAAGCCTGCCCAGTGATGGGATAGGGGGTGCCATCCCTACTCCTGTCATGCCAGCACTGGGTCCTCCCGTGGGGGGCCTGCTCCGCCACTTTCTTTCCGCCTGGTTTGTTGTTACCACAGACAGGTGGATCCTAGAAGTGGTCGGCCAGGGTCTACCTCTAGAGTTCGAGCAGTACCCTCCCAGCTGAGCCCACGCCCCACGGGAAGAAAGGGTATCAGTCCACACTCGGTTGGCTCTGAGAGATGACATAGCCGAACTCCTCCTCAAGGAGGTAGTGGACCAAGTGACAGATCCCCCAGTCAACCCAGGGTTTGTTTCCAGGTACTTCCTGGTCCCGAAGCAGACAGGGGGCTGGCACCCCATTCTAGATCTGCATGACCTGAACCAGTTTCTCAGGCCACGCACCTTCAGGATGGTAACTCTATCCCAGATCATACCATCCCAGGAGCAGAACATGTGGTTCTGCTCACTGGATCTCCAGGATGCATTTTTCCATGTCCCAATCCATCCGTCTCACCAACGTTTCCTCTGCTTCAGAGCAGAAGGAACCCTATACGAGTTCCGAGCCATGCCATTCGGCCTGTCATCAGCCCCATGAGTCTTCACCAAATGCATTGCAGTGGTGGCAGCCCACCTCAGGCATCGAGGGGTCAGAATATACCCCTACCTCAATGATTAACTCTTAGCGGGTTCCACCCAGCAAAAGGTGGAGAGGTCCAGGGACCTGGCCCTCCAGACCTGCACACAGCTTGGCCTCCTGGTCAATAAGGCCAAGTTGGAGCTCGTGCCTTCGCAGGTGATATGCTTCATTGGGGCAGAGTTCAACTCCTGCCGAGCCAGAGCCTGGCGCCCGGTGGACAGGGTGGAGGTTCTTTCCTCCTTTGCCCAATCATTTCTGGTTGGGCACTTGTGCCCTGCCCAGGACTTTCTGCGCCTTCTAGGGTACATGGCGGCCTGCACCACCATGGTCCGAAGGGCCTGGTGGCATATGCACCCCCTTCAATGGGAGCTGGCTGCCCAGTGGACTCAGCGCCAAGGTCATTTTGACTAGCTGATCACTGTGACCCAGAAGATGTGGGACACTCTTCAGGAGAAGACCGTCCTGGATCATCTGCAGGAAGGGATCCCATTTGTCCGCCCCGAGCTGATGGTTGTCCTCATGACCGATGCCTCTCTCACGGGCTGGGGTGCCCACATGGGGAACAACAGGGCCCACGGGGTTCTGGTCCCCAGAGGAATCTCAATACCATATCAACCTGCTGGAGCTCAGAGCAGTCAGACTGGCATGGTCAGCATTCACTCAGCAGCTTCAGAGTCAAGTGGTTCAAGTCCAGACGGACAATACCATGACCATGTACTACCTCAACAAACAGGGCAGCATGCAGTCCCGGCTGCTGTGCAGGGAAGTGCTCTGCATCTGGACACTCGTGAGCCGACTGGAGGCAGATCTCCTAGCCATCCATGTGGCAGGAGCCTCAAATCAACTGGCAGATGCCCTCAGCCGCATAGGTGAGACATCCCACGAGTGGTCTGTCCATCCAGAGGTAGCTCACAGCCTGTTCTCCCACTGGGGAAAAATGATGGTGGACCTGTTTGCCTCCAGGGAAAACACCAAGCTGAGGCTGTTTCATGCCAGCCCCCCTCAGCAGGGCTTGCTGCAGGGGATGTCTTCTCAAGGCTGTGGACCCCAGGCCTCTTCTACGCCTTCCCTCCATTTCTCTTGATCCACAGGGTGCTTTTCAACGTGAGGAGGGACAAGGCACAGGTGATCCTGGTAGCCCCAGACTGGCCCCGCCAGTTCTGTATCCAGATCTCCTCAGCCTCAGCAGCAGGCTCCTGAGGCATCTTCCAGCACGCCCGGACCTGATATCAGTCAATCAGGGGAAGGTATTCCATCCGGACCTTCAGTCCCTACACCTGACAGCCTGGCACCTGAGCGGCTCGAGTTCCAGGCTTTGGGTCTCTCTGAGGATGGACTCAAAGTAGTGGAAGCATCCAGAAAGGAGTTTACAAGAAGGTGCTATGCCTTCAAATGGAAAAGGTTTTCCATTTGGTGTCAGGACAAGGGCCTGGACCCTCTGTTCTGTCCAGTGGTTAGCATCTTAGACTACCTTTGGTCTCTGTCCAAAGGGGTCTTCGGTCTATGACCCTTAAGATGCACCTGGCAGCCATCTCTGCTTACCTGGCATGGACTGGTCAGTAGACAGTGGCACAGGAAAAGGTGGTCTGGTGCTTTTTCAAGGGCCTAGATCACATATCCTCTCCAGTGTGTGTGAACCTCCACCTCCATGGGATTTACTGCTGGTTTTGGCTAAACTCATGGGCAAGCCATTCGAACCAATGCAAAAGTATGAAATGTCACACTTGTCATGGAAGACTGCCTTCCTGGTGGCTATCACGTCAGCCAGAAGGACTGGGGAGCTCCAGGTGCTTTCGGTGGAGTCTCCTTACCTGGTCTTCCACAGGGACAAGATTGTCCTGCGCCCTCACCCGAAATTCCTCCCAAAGGTGGTGTCATAGTTCCATCTCAACCAGGTGATGATTCTGCCTGTGTTCTACCCGAACTACACCTCGGATGGCGAATACAGGTTCCATACTCTAGACCTGAGACAAACTCTCTCCTATTACAAGGAGAGAACGGTGGAAATTTGGGGAGAGGTTCGCCAGCTGTTTGTCACCTACGCTGAAGCCGCATCTGGCAGACCTGCAGCAAAGCAGATGATTGGCAGATGGATCACTTCCTGCATTGATCTCTGCTATAGGTTGGCGGGTAGGGAGCCTCCTGTAGGGCTAAGGGCTTATTCCACCCACCATACCGCTGCATCGGTGGCTGCTTCCAGGGACATCCCTATCCAGGAAATCTTTTGGGCTGCTACCTGGAAGACAACAAACACCTTTATACCCACTACCACATCAACATTGAGTCACGCCGGGATGCTGGTTTTGGGGCCTCAGTTCTTCTGTCTCAGTTCCCTAAGTAGGGGGTGTGGGCCTTGCCTCCCTCCTCCCAGAGAACTGCTAGGAGTCTGCCAAGAAGTGTGGATAAACAACATATCCACATCCCTAGAAAAACAGGTTACTCACCTGTAACAGTAGATCTTCTATGGACTGGTCTCTTGCAGTAGGTTATTACACTTGGGAGGTTCCACCCAGTGGCGCTATGGCAACTTCTAGCAGTCTTCCATAGGGGCCACCCACATGACACCACTTCCTCAGGCTGAGTATAAATGTGGGGGGCCTCAAGTACCCTCTGTTCATTTTCCCACCGGCTTCAGTTCACACAACAGCTAGCTCTATCTCCTGTGTTCCAGTCTTCGATGTGAACTTGAACCCATTTTTTCTACTCTGTACTGGGCCTGTGACACACTCACAGATCCCCTGGCTCTTCTACTTCCTGACCCGGGCCTGTGAACCACTCACAGTAACCCCTGCTTCTGCTTCTGGACCTGGGCCTGTGAACCACTCACAGTAACCTCAGCTCCTGCATCTAGACCGTGCCTGTGAACGACTCACAGATACCCCGGCTCTTCTACTCCCAGGACCCAGGCCTGTGAACCACTCACAGCAACCGTGGCTCCTGCCTCTGGACCCAGAACTGTGAACCACTCACAGTAACCCTGGCTCCTGCCTCTGGACCCGGGCCTGTGAACCATTCTCAGTAACCCCAGCTCCTGCATCTAGACCCGGGCCTGTGAACCACTCACAGCAACCCTGGCTCCAGCATCTGGTCCTGGGCCTGTGTATTACTCACAGGCCCCGGCTCCTACCTCCGGGCCCGGGCCTGTGACACACTCATAGTAACCCCAGTGCCCCTTCTCTATGCAGGCCTGCGACCCACTCACAGCAACCCTGCTACTCTTGGCCCGACACACCTGCTGTGCCTGTGGATTCTTTGGACTGCCTGCAGCCCTGCTGGAATGGACCTCGAGGTCCGCTTTAAGGGTCCCTGGCTCCAGGCTCACATTCCTGACTGATGGGGGACACGGACTTACACTCACGCTCCCTCCACTTCTCTCCATCGACGATGGCTCCTCCACTGTCGCTGGAGCAGTTCTCTTTGATAGGGCTGCTTCCCCCTGTCGTCAGAGCCTTCATTGCTCCCATTCTTTGGTGCCGGGTCATATCTTGTTGCCTGGACACTCTGCCTCTTATTTCTCACCGGCGGGCCATACCCTGTCAACAGTGTGCTTTGCCTCTCATCGACAGGCCATATCCTGTTGATGGAGCACTTTTGGGATCCGTTTTCCATCGCCAGGCACTGTTTCTCCATCAATGGAGCATTCCTCGTCAGCAGGGTGGCTTCCCCTGTTGATGGGCCATTCCCTACTTTATACCTTTTCAACGGGGGTGGTTCCTCTGACAGCAGTGGGGGCGCCGCACCCCAGGATGTTCCCAGTTCGGGGGTCCCCTTCCATGTCCATGGCACCAGCACACTGGCTGGTGTCACGGGTGTCCCCCCTTTGTTGCCATTCCTGCGCCCCCTCGGCGCCTCATCTTTTGTGCCCTCGGCTGGGGTTCCTGGGTCACGCCCCTTGTTCCTTGCCCCTCATCTGGTGCCACCCCGCTGGGGTCGGGATGCCCTCCCCCCAGCCTTTCCGGGTTCATCCAGTTCTGGCCATCTCCACCTGGTTCCTTCTCCCTCCTCCTGTTTTCCGGGGTCCATGCCTGGGGGTTCCCTGTGGGGGGCCTTTTCTACCAATGTCTGGGCTTTGGCATCCCTTCCCTCAGTCATGCCCTCATGCGGGTTTCAGCTGTGCAGCACAACGCCGGCCTTCCCTGTTTTCTACTGCTCCTGTGGCTGCCTCTGTGGGCATCTCGGGGGCTCCTGCCCCAGACCACTTGGCCCTGTCATGCTTGTTCTTGTCCGCCGGATGTGATTTCCCGACACCAAGATTCCATTGGTGTGCAGGTTTGCCTTCTCGTGCCTTGCTGCTTCGCAGCCTTCACTATGTGGGCCATGTGGTCTGGTGCCTCTGCGCCTAGTGTGTTTCCGCTCTTGCACCTTCACCCCACCACTGCTTCTTTCCCCGGGGTCGGACCTGTTGGCGCTGCCCCTGTACACCATTTCCATGCTTTCCCGACACCAGCTTTCTGCAGGGTCCGATGTCATGGCTGCATCTGCCCATCTGTCTGCCACTGATGTCGCCTTGTGGCACCTCACCTGGCTTCCAGTGTCGAGTTCAGCTCCCAAAATGCACCTGTCGGTTGCCGGCGCCCATTTTGTGGTGCCATGTTATTTGGTCCTGGTACCCAGACCTTCTGGGTTCTCTGCCACCGCCTTCTGTGAATATCTGGTGGTCAGTCTGGGACCTCTCCCATGCCCCCCAGTTCCCGTCACCCTCCTCAGCTGCCGGGACATCCAGTTCCTGCCCCCCCCTTCCCAGGGTGCTGCTCAGGACTGCGATGGGCCCTCTCATGGGGTTGCTTTGTCTGCCCCTCCATCCCGTGCCCACCCCTCCTCCTTGACCACTCTCCAGGGCTTGCTCCCCACCTCCTTCCTCATGCCTCGGAGTCACCCAGGAGTCCTTTTGCCCTTGCTTTGGAGGCCTGCTTCTTCATCCTGGTCACTTCCCTCCTCTCTGCAGTTCTTTTGGAACTCCTACTGCTCTCCCTCCTGGAGCCCCTTAAGTTGTTCCTTGCTGTGGCCTGCCTGGTGTTTCTTGCCCCAGTACACTCCACTACTTGCCCGCACACTCCGCACTTGGTGAGCTCTACTAAACGTACCTGCTTGCCATGGCCTGTCAACCCCTGCCTCGTCAGGATGAATCACTGTGCATGGCCACCTTCTTCTCTTCTACACACACCATACTTGGAGCATGTTGTCCTCACCCACCTTTGGCTTTTCTGCCCTACCCGGTGTGGTTTGAGTCGACACATCTACGACTGTCTCTGATGCCGTCCCTGTCCAGGGATATGCTGGCTGTCTCTGAGCTTTCATGAGGCATTCCTCTACTGTTGCCACCTGGCCTCTGTATGTGGCCTCTCTCTTCTGTCTGTTCCCATGGACGTTCCTGTCTGCTTTTGCCTATCCAGTCCCTGTCCTCGGGCCTGAGCACCTTTTCTTCCAGTCCGTAGAAGACAGTATCGTTACATAAGAACTTATCATAACAGTAGACCTTCGAGGAACTGTCTCTTGCACTAGGTACAATGCTGCCCTCCATCCTCCTACCTCTTTTCTTCGGGTCCCCTGCTCTTTGTACCTGGGGTGGGACCTCCTTTGTCCCTCAGTTTCCCTCGGTCCTCGCCTTGCTTGCTGAAGCTGACGGGGAACAGAGAGTACTTGGGGCCGCCCACACTTATACTCAGCCTGAGGAAGTGATGTCATGTGGATGGCCCTATGGAAGGCTACTAGAAGAAGCTGCCATGTGATAGCACCACCTGATGGAACCTCCCAAGTGTAATAACTTACTGCAAGAGACAGTTCCTCAAAGATCTACTGTTACGGTAAGTTCTTATGTAACAATACTTTCTAGAAGTGGTATACGTTGTTCATCCACACTGACCTACCCGGCCTCCCTGGCTGTGACGCACAACCTGGCTTCCAGTGGGCTAAGATCTGGCATCATGGGGCGGAGCCAAGGGTTATACCACCAGGGTGGGAGAGGAGCCAGCTTTAAGACTTTCTGGCAAGAATTAAAGGGGAAAGGGACATGTCAAGAAGTGTGGATGAACAACATATACCACTTCTAGAACTACTGTTACAGGTGAGTAACCTGTTTTTTTTTTTTTGTTGCCTGCCCAGGAGAATTGATACCTGCTTGCCTCCAAACTATTTTTTAGTTTGCTAGGTTCTCAGTCTACAAGCTCAACCTTACTAAATCTGAGATAGTGTTCCTTGGTAAGGAAATGGAAGGGGTCCCGGACCATGCATGGGGCCTCAAAAAAGTGAAGGAATACTTCATATATTTAGGGATTAAAGTGGGCAGCTCTATAAACAAGCTTTACAGTTGGAATTATACCCCCTTGTTTGATGCAATTCTGGCAGACTTGGCTAGATGGAGGGCACTGCCAATTACCTGGCTTGGGTGCATTAATCTAATAAAAATGAATGTCCTCCCACGACTACTCTATCCCCATGCAAATGGTCCCAATATGCCCCACAACTCGGGACATTCATAGACTAGAACGAGGGTTTGCAGATTTTATCTGGAGAGGAAAAAGTTCCAGAATGAAGCTGAATAGTCTAAAGGCCACCAAAGAAAGACGGGCACTTCAGTTCCCTGACATTAAGGGATATTTTCTGGCAGTCCAGTATAGATACCTTCATAACTGGATAAATAGGGGAGAGGCAGCCTCCTGGCTGGATCTCGAGGAAGAGGAATGCCCTGGGAGAACAACAGCCTATCTAACTAAGTTGGGACACAGGGTGTATAAACAGCTTCCAAACCTGAACCTACTAGTGCTGTCAGTATTAGATGCCTGGGAAGCAATTAAAAGGAGGAGGGGAGCCACAGGGGACCATACCCTTCTAGTACCGGTAGCCAGGAATCCAGAATTCCTGCCGGGCCTTGAGGACCCAGGTTTTGCAGTATGGGAGGAGAAGGGTACCTGATGTGTAAGGGACCACCACAGTAGAAAAGGCCTGTATGCATTTGAGGTGGTGAGGGAGACCCTGGATATACCCAGGGAGCACCTGTTCAGGTACCTGCAGGTTAGAAACTCCTCTAATAGCCTAGCTAGGGCAACCAGGGAAAATTCCAAGTTAGAAGCAGTTGAACAAGGAATCCTTAAGACAAGATCACATGAAAAGGGCCTGATAGGAAGAGCGGTTAGATTAGATAGAGAATACCTCCCAGATCAAGCCAGGAGAACCAGATCCCAGTAGGAAGCAGATCTGAGGATCCCTATGACAGATGAGAACTGGCATACAATAATATCATTATATATGTGGGTTTACTACCATGTAACAGGTTTAAAGAAACACAGTACAAATGTATTCATAGTCTGTATTACCCACCGAATGTGGTCAATAAATTTCACCCAGAAATTTCAGATAGATGTGGGAGGTGTGAAGTGGCAAAGGGTACATTTTTCCATTACTTCTGGAAGTGCCCAAAACTACAGCTCTACTGGAGAGAAATTAACCAAGAGATCTCCCAGATATGGGGCAGGGAAGTGAACTTCTCACCTATCTCACTCCTCTTTGGACTGGAGGTGGGTGAAGAAGAAGGAGAATGGAATTGGTATCCTAGATGGATGAGGGTGGCCTTGGTCGTTGAAAGACAGATAATTCTTAATACTTGGGGCTCAGGTGTCTTACGCACACCTCAGATGTGGCACAGCTTATTACTCTCTACTCTAGCGACGGGTAGACTGACTTATGCTCTGAAAGGCAAGGAGGAAAGATTCTTAACAGAGTGGGCAGACTTCACTACCTCACTTACAATGGTC
This sequence comes from Neoceratodus forsteri, assembly GCA_016271365.2. Classification (NCBI taxonomy): domain Eukaryota; kingdom Metazoa; phylum Chordata; order Ceratodontiformes; family Ceratodontidae; genus Neoceratodus; species Neoceratodus forsteri. The sequence continues at coordinate 247,569,476 of JADMNL010000024.1, read as the reverse complement.
GAACTTCAGTTATTACATGGGTCTGGAGTGGGTTGACAGAAGGAAGAACCTATGAGGGGAGTGAAATCAACAGTGTAAACCTTATACAAAGGGGGATCACCCTGAGGTCTATACCATATACATGTATAGTTCCTTTAATAATATTTGTAAAACTAAAGACTGAAAATTTTCATTCTGCCATTGAGTCAGAAGGTCTTATTTTCTTTATTTTTATCCTCTTCATTCTTTCTCTTAAAACTCATTAATAATATCTTCTTGTTTTCTGAATTGTCATGGCACTTAGCCAGTTCCAAGGTGCGCAATACAATATGCCAGTAGTGTGGATCTACTAATTGTAAATATGTTACTTGAACAGAATAGGAAAAGTCCTCCGCATAGATAACTAATGTTTCATTCCCTCAGGGAAATGAGTAGATAAGAATAGCATGAGGAATGAAAGGTTGAAATGTAAGCAACTTGTGATGTGGTTTTCCTGGCACAACATAATGTAAAAATGTGTACACTTGTCTGCCTTACATTGAAAGTCAATAAAAACATTATACAAAAAAAAGAGTTTCTAAAAACTTAGGAAAAGTGAACACCTATAGGAAATGAGTAATACCTTCAATTTGTAAATTAACTTCAGTAATAAAATATTAAAGCAAGCAATTTTTAAACGAATTGCCTAGGTTATCGTTTAACTTATCCCTTAAAATGGATACATGTCCATGTGCTGTCCCTGAGGTTACAACCTGAGTTACAATTCTGCAAAACTGATTTTAAAAGTACTCAGCCTGTGTCTGATTCGGAGTCTCATGAGGTATTCTCAGGCACAGTTTTCCTTTGAAATTCCACCTCTTTCTTATCGCTCCAATGACCCACATCCTTTGGATCCAAAAACTGCCAAGTCTTACCACCATAGGAGACTCGAAGGCGAGCTGGGAGCAAGAAAGAGTGTATTATTCCTAGCGATCGAAGCTTCTGTCTGGTTGCATCAAACTGTTTACATTGTGATCTTATTTGAAATGAGCGGTCAGGGAATAACTTTACATCATGTCCCCGAACCTCTAATGGAGACACTGCTCTCTCTGAAATAATGAGATCCCACACCTCTGGTCCTACTGTTCGGATGAGCACAGTCTGAGGTTGCGAGGTGTCTGCCGGTCTTGCCCTGGATTTTACTCTGTATGCCTGACAAAAGTTACCTCTGTCAAATTCCTCCGATAGTTGCAGCACTTCTGCCATCCAATGTGATAGATAATCCAACAACCGGGCTCCCTCTACTCCCTCTTGAAGACCCACTACCCGAATATTCCCTGCTCTCTGTGCATTTTGAAAGGCTTCCAAGCAGGCTCGCAATTGTTGTTTTTTTTTTGTTAATAACACCACCGTAGCTTTTACTGACAGGGAGCATTTATCCACAGCAGCCACGGTATCCTTGAGAGAAGTCAGGGCTGTGTCGTGAATTTCCAAATTGTTTAATGTTTTTTGATCTTTGCATCCATGGCCCTCATTGATTCTAATATGGCCTCACTGATTCTAATATGGCCTTCTATGGGGGCTCCGAAGATGCTTCCTTAGGCACAGATCCAGATGCATAGTCAGCAGATCCCACTGGTGTCCGAGAGGAGGTAGGCTGCGAAAGTCCCGCTGCTTGGGACTGAGTGTTCCTTGTACAGCCTGTATTGAATCAGGTATCTCCAGAAAGTTTAGATTGTGCAGAATTTGAATCTCTTGAAGATCTTCTGCTTGGTGGCTTTTTTTTGAAATATTTTAACTTCGTTTGGAGCTGAAGGAAGGAGCTGATGAGAAAAGCATCCTGCCTGGAAGCTGGCTCTCTAGCCCCCGAGAGTCGAATGCTTTATAGATGTCTAATGAAAGCAAAGAGCAGGGCTCTTTCTTAAATTTGACCCACCACATTATATTTAGTAATCTGCCTAAGCAAGCCACACTGGATCTGTTATGGACAAAGCCCACTTGTTCACTGCCTAAAAGTTTAGTCAATATCTTTTGAACTCTTCTAGCTAGAATAGTTGTAAATATTTTGTAATCTGAGTTTAGTAGAGAGACAGGTCTGTAACTAGAACAGTCCAGAGGAGCTTTGTTTTTCTTTGGGATGAGGGTAATGAATGCATTTTGCATTGTTGCAGGAAGTGAACCAGATTTGTTGAGAACTTGCAGTACCTTATATATTCTAGAGGTTAGTAGGGCAACTCTCCTGGTAATCCATCCGGACCTGACATCTTACCAGTAGACAGATTGTTAACAACTTCTTTTACCTCCTGTAATGTTATATCCTTATCTAGGAGCTGACTATCCTGGTCACTTAATATTGGCATATTAATCTTTTGTAATAGAGCATCTAGTTTTGGTAGTCAGTTCTCTTCAGCCCCCCATATATTTGTTTGTAGAAGGCTAGAAATTCATTATTAATACATACTAACATACTATTTGCCAGCAGATTAGGCCTTACGGTCTATCGAGTCTGCTCGAACCTAGATCCTTAGTTGGATGCCGAGACCCTCCCATCCCTTGTTCTCCAGAAACCCCTATCATCCATCCCCACCCCCGGACAGGCCATCATTTGATACATCCACTTTCTGTGTCTGTCCCACCTCTCTTGAAGCCCTCCACTGTGGATCTCTGAACCAGCTCACCAGGCAGTGCATTCCAGGGTCCACCACCCTCGGTGAAAAACCTCCTCCTCTTTCCCCTCACCCTTCCACCTTCCAACTTCAAACCATGCCCTCTGGTGATACCTCCCTGCTTTAGTCTAAAGATCCTCCATGTTTACCCTATTTATTCCTTGAGGTACTTGAAGACCTCAATCATGTCCCCTGTCTCTCCTCTCCTTCAATGAAAACAGGCAGAGCTCCTCAAGTCTGTCCTCATAAGTCAAATCCCTAGCCCTCATATCATCTTTGTTGCCTCCTCTGTACCCTCTCCAGGAGCTGTATGTCCCTCTTCAAGTGTGGTCTCCAGTACTGTACACAGTACTCAAGGTGTGGTCTAACCAGTCCATTGTACAGCGCAGAATCACTTCCTTGCTCCTAGAGGTGATCCCTCACGATGCATCCCAACATCCTGTTTGCCTTGCTTGCTGCTCTCCTGCACTGCTCAGAGTTATTCATACATGTATCCACCATGACCCCTAGGTCTTTTTCCCCTATTGAGGCCTCCAGCCTCCCCTCCCAGGGTGTACCTGTGTTTAGGGTTTCCCGACCAAGATGCAACACCTTGCACTTGGTGATATTAATTTAATTTCCATGTGAGCCCAGCTTTCCAGGGTGTCCAGGTCCCTTACCCAGGGCCACCCTCCCTCTTCTCCCTCAACTACTGCTCCCATCTTGGAGTCATCCGCAAGAGACTCATTTCACACCTATACCCTCCCTGATGTCCGATATGTATGCATTAAACAGGATCGACCCAGGACCGAGCCCTCTGGTACCCCACTACCAACCTCTCTAGGGTTCGAGAGCTCCCACAGACCACTACTCTCTGAGTGCGCCCAGCTAGCCAGTTTTCAATCCATCTGACCATCAAAGGGCCTACCTAACCCCATCAGTTTCTCCACCAGACCATTGTGGGGACAGAGTCAAACGTCTTGCTGAAGTCCAAGAATAATACATCCACAGGCTTACCCCTGTCCAGTTCTGATGTTACCCATTCATAGAACTCCACAAGGTTGGTTTGACATGATCTACTTGGCACAAACCCATGTTGCCGACTAACCAGACCTCCCACCTCCTCCAAGTACACCCCCAATCGTTCCTTTAGTATACTCGCCACCAATTTTCCCATTAATGTCTTTGTTACACGTAGTGACTTTTCCTTGTCTGTGTTTCTCCCCCGGTATATTTTGTTGTTGAATTTTCTTAAGTCTGAGAGCTAGTAGTTTACCAGATTTTCTCCAGTCTCCCAGTATTTCTGCTTAGTTCTGAAAAGAGTGTATTCCACCTTGGCTGTCAGCATCTTATTCATCTCATATTTTAATATAAAAATCTTTCTTGGTAAGTCCCCATCAGGAGTTTTCTTCGATTTGGATAGCCCTTCAAGTGACCGGCTCCATTTCTCTTTCTTTTTAGAAGCATATGCAACTATTACTCCCTTTGGGACCTGTGCCTATTTGAGAAGAACATAAAGTGTCTATCCTTCGGGTACACCAATTGCCATACATCTGTGAGATTTCTATCCTTAATCAATTTTTTTTAAAGCTATTCTTGCCTTTATCTCTATCAGAATGGCTTTACAGGAAGCTCTATCAAGCACGGGGTCTAAAATAAGGTTGCAATCTCCCCCGGTATGATATCATAGTCTAGATAGTTATATAAAGCTGCACATACCTTATGAAAAAAATCTGCCCAACGCTCATTTGGTGCATAGATATTACACAATGCAGTTTTCTTTCTATCCAAGGTTCCAGCTAATATCTGGTACCTGCCTTCCTGATCTAAGGTGTGTGACTGTTGAATAAAACAAACACCTTTTCATATTAAAATGGAGGTTCCCCTTTGTTTGGTGGAGTAGCAGTTGTGTTCTTCCTGCCCCACCCAACCTCTCTTCAACTTAATGGCCTCGTCATGTAATAGATGTGTCTCCTGAAGAAAGGCAACATCTGCTTTTATTTTGTTCAGACAAGTCAATACTTTTTTCCTTTTAATACGAGACCCTAGTCCTTTGACGTTCCATGAAACAATTGTGTAATTGACCATAGCTTGAAACAAGGTACTAACTTATTATAACAGAGAAAAGCAATTCAATAAAACTGTTATAGCTTATAGTATACCTTCAGAGAGTACAATCTTATATAGCTAATTAGTTTTAGATACCAGATAAGATTCTGCTATCTACTAAACGCTAAGGAGTGTAAGGATTCTCAGAACTTCAAATATGTAAGGTTATGAAACCCCACCTTAAATGTTATCAGTAAAACAACACAATAACAGAACAACCTATGAGGTAATTAGAAGAACCTTGAAACTCTCTGTACTTAGCTCAGATCAAAACTGTATCATGCACTAGTAACCATAAAGGTAAACACAATCTTTTATGTTAATAATCACAGAAAACACACAGAAAAAATATAGAAATTAACACCACAGAAACAGTAAAATGTAATTACTGTGAAGCCGACTAAGATCCACCAAACTAATGTCCAAGGTGTGGCTGGCGCCAACAATTGGAGTTATGTCACTGAGGTAAACATAGAGAATACTGGATGGGTAACCATGCAGAACCAGTGTGTTCTGCCACAGAGGGGTCTGATTCCCTGTGACCTCGAGAGCGAAGCACATGCCCATTGGTTGCCGCTCTGCTGTGGGCAGGATTTAGGAAAAAAAAAAGATGGTGGACGGACGTCCCCTTTAGTGAGGAAAATACCTGTCCCGAGGCCGAAAAAATGTAAGTTGAGCAATTTTTAAAGATCAGAATCTAGTTGATCCAGCTTTTCCGTTAATCAATGATTAACTGTTAGCTTGTCTAAAAACTGCTGTGGTCATTTTCTGTCTGTTTAAGTGATATTGGCCCGCATTTTTTTTTTTTTTTGTTATTGTTGGCTCGAGCTTCACAGTCTATATGAATGGAATGCTGTTCTGCACGTATGGTCTGTTCAGCACTCCATTCATTCTTGTGTGTGTGGATGAACAGTGTTTTGGTATGATGGAATTTCGAGTTAGTATAGCATTCCACCATACACTATAAAGCGGTAGGATCTGTCCTTGCTAGACAAGTGATTTTGCACCTTATGTTAATGCACAGGGACTGCAAAAGAACCCAGTCATTTATAACCAACACTTATAGAACTTCCTCCAAATACAACATCCTTCATCCCCATGCATAAAGACAGAATAATAGGCAGTAGAGAAAGACAATTGTGGGAGGTCTTACTAAGTCAGCATCACACCACCCATAAGTTTTTCAGCACCTTCCAATAAACTGTTCTCCAATTAGATAAGGATAGAGGTAGTTTTCATAAAAGCAATTTAAGATAGCTATAATACAACTTCTCCAGCTTTTGCTACTTTCACCTGTCCTATTCTAGGGAATGATAATCCAAGTTATCAACCAGCCATATTTACTCCAGATACATGTATAGCTCCTGTGCAAGCATAAGAGGCTATAATGCTGTGGCATAAGAGACTTCTTGGCCTCCTCAACCAGAGCATTTTGCCAAATAGAAAGAGGAGATGCAGAAACGGTATCAGAATGATAGAGATGGTAAGGAGACAGTAGAAAAACAAAATAGAGCTTCAGCACATTCATACACAGGTTCCATGAGGTCACCCAAATGCATTCCCTAAGAAACCATCAAACAGAACAGCAATCAATACAAAACTGACCACCTCCTTGTAATTTTTACTAATCGCATATGTAGTGTGTAAGGAGAGTATGATGATCAGGGAAACAACATTTAATTAATTTGTTTTATTTTTTATTTAAGGTAGTTTTATTTTTAGGGCCCAGTTGAAGGTTTTTATAGCGTAAAGGTAGCAGCCATGTTTGTGATTGAAGATCAGTTATGGTTGCAGGGGGACTGATGGGAGATGGTTCTGGCTGTAGGAGGACTGATTTGTTCATTGTGTGATGTGGTTTAGGACCAGGATGACTGTGCGTATAAAAGAGATTTAATATACAGTTAGCTGATGTCTCTTGGCCAATGAGATTTCTAGTTTTTTTCTTGCCATTTTATAAAGCATATTAAAAAAAAATGCAATGCAGCTTCAGAAAAATCAGAGAATGTAAAAAGCTGTGCATATATGCATATATGTATATATCCACCCAGATCGCTAACCTTAAGTCCATTACAGCTCTTTTGCTCATGTTTCTGTCTTTTCTTTCAATCGGTATCATCAGACTGGAAGTGCTTGGTTGCTAAAAGCTGAAGCATCGTTATTAGTTGGTGTAGTAGCAACCAGCATGTTTCTTGGTGTAGATCCTTTAGGTGGTATAGCAGACATTACAGACTGTAGCACCTCAAGCTCTGGGGGTGTGATTTCCATATCTGGGGTCACTTCTGGTTTGGAGAAGCTGAGAAAGCCAAAGAATGGTAGCTCTTTCTCCTACATTCCCTCTTTTTGGAATTTCTCCATGACAATATTGGAGGGTCTGGAAATATGCCTGGTCTTCCTCTGGATTTCTGGCAAAGGCGATCTCTGAACAGCCGCAGAGTACAGGTGGGGAGTACAGGTTGTAGCATGTTGTGGTGGATCCCTGGCTGGCACAGTGCTCGATCTCTGTGGAGCATGTGAGGTGGATTTGTGTAACTCAGCGCAAGGACCCCCAGCAGCACATTCTAGGTTCAGGCAGCCTCGCACGTAGTTCAAACTCTGGTGGTTAAAATGAGCAGTGTTTTTGTGACTTGTCTGGCAGGACCTGTATTCCTGAATACAACCATAAGCCTCTTTTACTGTGGTGCATTTAATCTCTTCCCCCTTAGGATCCTGAATTATAAGGGTGGCTGTGTATTTGAAGAAGTACTGAAAACCATCATTTTTCAGTTGTTGCTTGACATCACTAAACTCTTTTCTCCTCCCCACGATCTCAAACGAAAAGTCCTGAAAAATAAAGATGCGCTCTCCTCTCCAGTTTAAGGACCTTCATTCTCTGGCCAATCTTACAATTTCCTCCTTGACTGTAAACCTCAGAAGATAAGCTATTATTGGTCGGGTCGCTGGGTTTTATTTTAAGGACTCAGAGACCTATGTGCCTTTTCAGTCTCAAGTGGCCGATTCCAATTATATCCCAGTAGTTCAGGCAAAAAATTTGGGAGAAAAGTTATATTATTCTCCTCCATGTTTTTGGGAACTCCCAGAATTCTAATATTGTTCCTTCTTCTCCAGTTTTCTAAGTCATCAGCTTTCCCCTTTAAATATGTAATTTGGTCAGCCTGTCTTTGTGTGAATTGTTTCAGATAGCCCACCGCTGCTGTGAGCTCATAGATTTTGGCGCTGTTAATGTTAACATGTGAAGTTAGTTCTTCGTTTTGTTTAGTTAAGGTGTCTGTTGACATTTTGACAGCAGAGATGTTAATATTGATATTTGTTAGATTGTCTTTAAGTTCTGCTATATCATTCTTACTTGCAAAGTCAGAATACTTGTTACTGTCTCGTTTCCCTTCTGCAAATTCTTAATAATTGTAGAGGTGAGGAGAACGGGGCCTCCTGGCTGACATAATTTACAGCCGCTTGATCAGACTGACATGGAAGAATGACCCCGTAAAAAATTAATTATTCAGCTGACAGTTTGATTTCTGGACTTCCAATTGCTTATTGTGCCTATTTCAGTAATTTAAATAGCATAATGGAGCATATTTTTAGTAAAAAAAAAAAAAGGGACGAGACCACACGGAGCTCACTCTCTCACATCTATCCCTATCAAGCACTGGCACGCGTTCTCAGAATATCATATCCACGTCCCTAAAAAAACAGGTTACACACCTGTCACAATAGTTCTAGGAGTGGCATATGATGTTCATCCACATGGACTCACCCGACCTCCACTGGCCTAGGTAGACACAACTGCTTTGAGCAGGCAAGATCTGGCATCATGGGGCAGAGCTGAGGGAGTTACACAGGTGGGTGGGAGGAGCCAGCTTGAAGATGTCCCGGTGAATCTTAAAGGGTAAAGGACTCTGCCAGAAGTGTGGATGAACATCATATACCACTCCTAGAACTACTGTTACAAGTGAGTAAAAACAGGTTACTCATTTGTAACAGTAGTTCTAGGAGTGGTATATGTTGTTCATCCACACTCTTTGGCATGTCCCTTTCCCCTTTAAGGATCACCAGAAGTCTTCAAGCTGGCTCCTCCCATCCACCCAGGTGGTATATACCTCGGCTCCCCATGATGCCAAATCTTAGCCGCTGAAGCCAGGTGTTGTGCGCCTGCAGCCGGGAGGTTAGGTGGTGTGGATGAACAACATATACTACTCCTAGAACTACTGTTACAGGTGAGTAACCTATTTTTCTAGGATCGTGGATATGTTGTTCATCCACACTCTTTGGCAGACTCCTAGCAGTTCTTTGGGAGGAGGGAGGCAAGGCATACACCCTCTACTTAGGGAACAGAGATTGGAGAACTGAGGCCCCAAAATCAGCATCCTGGTGTGACTCAAGGTCGATGTGGTAGTGGGTGATGAAGGTGCTTGCTGACTTCCAGGTAGCAGCCCGACAGATTTCCTGGATAGGGATGTCCCTGGAAGTAGCCACCGATTGCAGCAGTATGGCAGGTAGAATGAGCTCTTATCCCTCTGGGAGGCTCCTTGCCCGCCAACTCATAGCACAGACCAATGCATGATGTGATCCATCTTGCAATAGTCTGCTTCACTGCAGGTCTGCCAGAAGCGGCTTCAGCATAGGTGACAAACAGCTGGTGAACCTCTCCCGGAATTTCCGCCGTCCTCTCCTTATAACAGGAGAGAGCACGTCTCAGGTCCAAAGTATGGAGCCTGTATTCGGCCTCCGAAAAAATTACTCACCATAGTAATGTTGTTTCTTCTAATGGAGTCTTGCTGTATTCAGACATAATGCAGTTAGCCCCAGCACTTGAACTGCCCCAGAGAGGAAAGAGTTAACTCTATGCAGTAGCACAGAACGTTGAGCTCGAGCTCAGTTTTCAAACCTCTGTCTGTGGTACTTCCCAGTGTAACCGGCAGATTCTTACGAGCTAACTAACTAATAACTAAAGTATGGAAATTGTTCAAAATTTAGCCAAAGGCAAAATATATCTTCTTGGGCCCCAAAAGACTCAAGTCGAGAACCCAAGAAGGAAAGGTAGTGACAATATTTAGTAAAACACCGGAAAAAATAATAATAATAACACCTACCCCACCCAAGAGGAAGGGTACACGGTACACCCCTGAGGTGCAACACTGTACCTGCCAGCCCACTTCCCAAAACCAGGTTCTGAGAGGGGAGGCAGGGGAGGAGGTCTGAATACAGCAAGACTCCATTAGAAGAAACAACATTACTATGGTGAGTAATTTTTTCTTCAAACAACATGAAGTCTTGCTGTATTCAGACATAATGCAGACTACCAAGCAGTTCCCTATGGAGGAGGGAATGCAGAACCTATTTGGGAAGAGGCTCTGCAGTACTGCTGTACCAAACCTAGCATCACTACTAGCCTGGATGTCTAGGGAGTAATGCTTGGTGAAAGTATGTACTGTTTTCCAGGTGGCTGCTTTACAGATCTCTAACAAAGGTATATCTCTCTGGCTGCAGCTAGAGAAGCAGCTTTATTCCTGGTCGAGTGAGCCCTCAGACCTGAAGGGGGCGTCCTACCCAACTTGTCATAGCAAAATTGTATACAAGAAACAATCCACCTGGCAATAGTTCTCTTAGTGGCAGGCTTTCCCTTTTCCACTTCACCATAAGTGAGAAACAATTGAAGACAGTCATTTCTATGTGCCTTATTATGCTCAATGTAGTAGCTAAGGGCCCTCTTAACGTCCAGACTGTGTAACCTTCTTTCACCTGAAGAAGAATGGTCAGTGAAAAACACAGGGAGAGATATAGACTGGTTCAGATGAAAATCTGAAAGCACTTTGGGCAAGAACCTCCTATTGGTTCTGAGGACTACTTTGTCCCTATGGAAGGAGATGAAGTCAGGTTCCACTGACAGGGCCTGTAACTCACTAATCCGCCTGACAGAAGTAATAGCTACCAGGAACACAGTTTTCCAGGTCAAGTACTTCAATTCGGCCAAAGCCAGAGGTTCAAAGAGTGGCTGCATTAGCTGAGCTATGCAGACATTAAGATCCCAAGGCGGAGTGGGCTCCCTAAAGGGAGGGTTAATATGAACCAGACCTTTGAAAAACTTTCTAAAAATAAGATGAGATGCCAGGGAAGAGCCCTTCCTTGCTGACAGGAATGCAGAGACAGCTGCTAGATGAACCTTCAGAGTGGCAGGCCTTAGGCCTAAACCATTGAGATGAACTAGATAGTCTAAGGTTGTGGAAATGTCTGCAGAATCTGGCAGGATGCCTTTCTGAGAGCACCAAATACTGAACCTTCTCCATTTGGAGTTGTAAGTTTTTCTAGTGGAAGGTTTCCTAGAGACCTTCAGAATAACCAGAACTCCCTGAGAAAGATGTAGAGCTGCATATTCTAACTCTTCAAGAGCCAGGCCTTGAGATGGAGAGACTGGAGATTGGGGTACCAGATCCACCCCTGGGAGGAGGACAGGAGATTGTATGTCCTGGGCACAGACAGGGGATGTGACACTGACAAGGACAGCAGTAGAGGATACCACGGCTGTCTGACCCAATCTGGAGCCACCAGTGTCACTGTGCAGGGTTGAGTCCTGATCTTGATCAGAACTCTGAACAGCAGAGGAAAGCGAGGGAAGGCATAGAGAAACCTGCACTTCCAGTCCAAAAGGAGAGCATCCTGGGGAACTGTCCCCAGGACTGGAGGTCTGCAACAAAACAGTAGAAGTTGATGATTGTCCGGTGCTGCAAAGAGATCTATTTCTGGAGTGCCCCACCTAGAGAAGATGACCTTCAGTATGTGAGGATCCAGGGACCATTCATGGTGTCCCTGTGAAATTCTGCTCAGAGCATCTGCTAGTATGTTGTCTTTCCCTGGAAGGTGAACTGCTACCAGAGAAGTCTGAAGAGAATAAGCCTGAGACCACTGCTTCATGGCTTCTTTGCACAAGGCTGAGGACCGAGTGCCTCCCTGCTTGTTGATGTACCAAATTGTGGTGGTATTGTCCGTTCTGACTTGGACCACCTTGCCCTTGACTGAATCCGAGAAGCTCTGCAGGGCTAGGAAAACTGCCCTGAGTTCCAGGAGTTTGATATGAAGGAGAGACTCCTGTGGAAACCAGAGCCCTTGAGCTGTCAGGGCTCCCAGGTGGGCTCCCCACCCTAGGAGAGAAGCATCTGTAGTTAAAACTACTGATGGGACTTGAGGGAGAAATGGAACCCCTTGTCTGAGGTTGTCCTGGTCCAGCCACCACTGGAGAACTTGGACCAGAGTCTGAGTCACTGGAATCAGTTTGGTAAGTGAATCCTTCTTTTGAGACCAAAAAGACCTCAGATGAAACTGAATGTCCCTCATCTGGACCCTTGCTCGCTGCACCACTGCCATGGAAGCTGCCATGTGGCCCAGGAGCTGGAGGAACTGTCTTGCTGGGCAGGAGACCTGAAGTCGAAAGGAGGAAGCGAGATCCACTAGGGCCTTTACCCTTGCCAGGGGAAGGAATGCTTTTGCTTGTACAGTGTCCAGCTCTATGCCTATAAAGGTGAGAAGCTGAACTGGTTCGAGTACAGACTTTGGAAGACTGAGAAGAAAACCCAAGGAGCTGAGTAGGTCCTGGGTAGTTTGAAGAGCTGACTTGACCTGTAAAGGAGACTGACCCACTAACAGCCAGTCGTCCAGATATGGAAAGATGGTGATACCCTGTCTTCTGAGGTAAGCCACTACTGCAAGGTACTTTGTGAACACCCTTGGAGCTGATGTTAGACTGAATTGCATGGCTCTGAATTAGTAATGGCCTGAAGGCAACTCGAACCTGAGGTATTTTCTGTGGAAGCACCTGACAGGAATATAGAAGTAGGCATCCTTGAGGTCCAGAGATGCTAGCCAATTCCCTGGCCTTAGAGAGGGAAGGATTATTCCCAGAGTTACCATTTTGAATTTGGGCTTTGAAATGTGTTGGTTCAGATACTTTAGGTCTAGGATGGGTCACCACTCCCCTGTTTTCTTTTGTGGTAAGGAAGTATCTGGAATACAGCCCTTTTCCCTTGTGCTAAGTAGGAACTTTCTCTATAGCTCTGAGAGCTAGAAGAGAGGAAACTTCTGCCTCTAGGGCAAGGGTTTCTGAGACTGATGCAGGTGGAAAAGACTTGGCCCTTCTTTTTGGAAATTTTTTGAAGTTGAGGGCCAGTCCCTGGCTTACTCCTTCCAGGACCCACTTGTCTGAGGACGCAGACTTCCAGGCCTGGAAGTAGTAAGCCAGCCTGCCTCCTACTGGGAATGGGGAGTCGACCCGGGCTGACACATCAGGGTGTCTGCTTGGCAGGGGCCTTAGACTGAGAGGAGGAGGGAGCAGCCCTGCTCATCCTCCTACCCTCCCTCTGAAGAACCCCTCTGTGGGAAGGGAGAGGAGGCCTGGGCTGTGTAAAAAGGCCTTTGAAAGGGCCTGCCCCTGCCCCTAGACTGCTGCTTGTGCAGAGTGGCCTGCCTTTCCTTGGCCTGTGCACTCCTGTACGTGGTCCTATATTCATTCATTTTCTTCATGTAAGCCTCTGTCTGCTCCCCAAACAGAGGGTTACCTACTACAGGAAAATCCATGGCCTTAGTCTGGGTATCCTGTAAAAGGCTAGTACATCTGAGTCAAGCATGTCTTCTGAGAGACACAGATGTAGCCATGATTCTAAATGCCACATCACTGGAGTCCACCGCAGCATGAAATTACATTTTGGATGCCTCAATTCCATCAGCAGCCACCACCTCCAGCTCCTTGGCTAGCTGGGGAGAGGCCTGTTTAGCCAGTTCCAGAACCGTGTCCCATCAGGATTTCTGGTGCCTGGCTGTGTAGGCCATATAAGTAGCCTGCCTGAGTCCCAGAGAGGATGCCAAATACTGTTTTTTGGCCATGGCATCCGCTTTCCTGGAGTCCTTATCCGGGGGGGTGTGAAGCCAAAGGAATGTTAGCCCTGTCACAGGCTGCAGCCTGCACTACCCCAACATGGCTGCAATGACTATAAAGGAACTCCGCAGCTGAGCCTGATAACGAATACCTCCTGTCCATTCTCTTATCCACAGGAGGTATTGAACTAGGAGTTTGTAAAATGTTGTGTGTCTGTTTCCCCAAAGATTTATGAAGAGGGATAGACAGCTTTTGAACTCTGGGATGTCCATCATCTCCACAAAATCAGGCTCTTCATCCTCCTCTGCTGCTTCAACCAAGGGAAGCTGCAGAGTTTGCCACCTTTTTGTAGAACAAAAAGTGTGAAGGGGACTCAGAGAGCCTGGGAGGAGAGACACCTGAGGGCCTGTCTGGGGAGATGTCCGGTTCAATGGACACATCCAGACCCCCCTTCATCGTCATCATTATTGTAATGACTGGGATAGTCTTCGTCTCCCTCCCACTCCTCATAATAAGCATCTGGGTCATAATCTGGAGGAGACGGATCCGACCGAACTGACGGCCGAACCGGTGGTATTGGTTCAGATGGAACCTGTCTAAGCAATTGGACAATACTAATCGCTTTGGCTATTTCGTCCACGGTTGGAGAGAGGGATACAGGATCCAAACCGGCAGACTTGCACTTTTTCTTTGACGGAACCGACCTCTCGGGTTGGCTCTCCTTTTGCCCGAGGAGGTATCGCCTAGGTCAGTAGGCACCTCCTCAGTTTCGGCAGCAACTGAACTGGGCTGGCCATCCGGATCTACGGACTTCTCAGCCTCCCTTTCCTTCAGCCTACTCAGTCTTTTATCTAGAGTGGTTTTAGGAAAGTTCTACAGATTGGCAGTCTGACTTGAGGTGGTCAAACCCCAGACAATAAACACAGATGAGGTGGGGTTCGGTCTTAGCAAAGGCCTCCCCACACTCAGTACAGTGTTGAAACCCAGTGGGACCGGTTTTCTTCTTGGGTTTCTCAGACATGGCCAACCTAACAAATTACCCTATAGCAGCTTTCAAGCCAGGTAATAAAGCAACCAATCGGTTACAAACCGTGTCACGGGCTTTTTAAAAGAACCAGTAAAAGTCTGGTTCTTTTGAAACCGATCGGTACCGGAACACCACACTAATCCCAGAAAGAGAGAAAAATTAAATTGAATTTGACAAAGTTGGTTCCAAACCGGACCGACTGGAAAGAAACCGAAGAAAGACAATTTCCACTCTTTTTAGCAAAATAAAACACAGTCACTACCTATCTACATACTACCTGTACCGTAGACAGAGGCTGGAAATCCAAAAAAAAAAAAAAAAAAAATGCGGTTTAAACCGAACGCTTTTATTTTTCTTTTACCGAACCGAGCAGAGGAAATCTACGGAGCGACTTTACTGTTAGGCGGAGTAAAGAATCTGACGGTTACACTGGGAAGTACCACAGACAGAGGTTTGAAAACCGAGCTCAAGCTCAAGGTTCTATGCGTCTGCATAGAGTTAACTCTTTCCTCTCTGGGGCAGTTCAAGTGCTGGGGCTAACTGCATTATGTCTGAATACAGCAAGACTTCATGTTGTTTGAATTAGGGTAGTATACCAGCAGAGTAAACACCTGGTTAAGGTGAAATTCTGACACCACCTTCGGAAGAAATTTCGGGTGGGGGCGCAGGACAACTTTGTCCCTGTGGAAGACTAGATAAGGGGAGTCCACCGAAAGCGCCTGGAGCTCCCCTGTCCTTCTGGCTGACGTGATAGCCACCAAGAAGGCCATCTTCCACATCAAGTGTGACAACTCACACTTGTGCATGGGTTCGAATGGCTTGCCCATGAGCTTTGCCACTACCAGCAGTAAATCCCATGGAGGTGGAGGTTCACGCACTGGAGGGGATATGTGATCCAGGCCTTTGAAAAAGCACCCAACCACTGTCTCCTGCACCAACGCCAGCTGACCGGCCCACGCCCGCTAAGCAGAGATGATTGCCAGGTGCACCCTAAGGGACGATGACCGTAGACCCCCTTTGGAGAGAGACCAAAGGTAGTCGAGAATGTTAGCCATGGGGCAGGACAGAGGGTCCAGGCTCTTGTCTTAAAAGCAAATGGAAAACTGCTTCCATTTGAAGGCATAACATTTCCCGGTCGATTCCCTTCTAGATGCTTCCACCACAGTGTACACATCTTCAGAAAGACCCAAAGCCTGGAACTCTAGCCGCTCAGGTACCAGGTTGTGAGGTGCAGGGACTGAAGGTCTGGATGGAATACCTTCCCTGATTGAGTGATATCAGGTCCGGGCATGTACAAAGCTGCTCCAGGGCCTGCAGCTGAGGCTGAGGAGATCTGGATACCAGAACTGGCGTGGCCAATCTGGGGCTAACAGGATCACCTTCACCTTGTCCCACCTCATCTTGAGAAGCACCTTGTGGATCAAGGGAAATGGAGGATAGGCGCAGAGGAGGCCTGGGGTCCACAGCCTCAAGAAGACATACCCATGCAGCGAGCACTGCTGAGGGGGGCAGGCATGAAACAGCTTCAGCTTGGTGTTTTCCCTGGAGGCAAACAGGTCCACCATTGGTTTTCCCCAATGTGAGAGCAGGCTCTAAGCTACCTCTGGATGGAGAGACCACTCGTGGGATGTCTGGCCTAAGAGGCTGAGAGCATCCGCCAGATGGTTCGAGGCTCCTGCCACATGGATGGCTAGGAGCTCCACCTCCAATCGGCTCATGAGGGTCCAGATGCGGGACGCCTCCTTGCACAGCAAATGAGAGTGCATGCCGCCCTGTTTGTTGAGGTAGTACATGGTCATGGTATTGTCCATCTGGACTTGAGCCACTTGACCCCAGAGCTGAGGAGCGAAAGCTGACAATGCCAGTCTGACTTCTCTGAGCTCCAACAGGTTGATGTGGCATCGTGACTCCTTGCGGTCCAAAGGCCATGGGCCTTTTCATCCCCCATGTGGGCTCCCCAGCCCATGAGAGAGGCATCGGTCGTGAGGATGACCGTCAGCTCGGGGCGGACTAACGGGATCCCTTCCTGCAACCAGTCTGGGGTGGTCCACCATTGGAGAGCATCCTACATCTTCTGGGTTACAGTGATCAGCTGGTCGGATTGACCGTGGTGCTGAGGTCACTGGGTGGTCAGCTCCCACTGGAAGGGGCGCATGTGCCACTGGGCCCAATGGACCACCAAGGTGCATACTGCCATGTAATCCGGAAGGCGCAGAAAGTCCCGGGTAGGGCGCAACTGCCCAACCAGAAATGATTGGGCAAAGAAGGAAAGAACCTCTGCCCTGTCCACTGGGAGCCGAGCTCTGGCTTGACAAAAGTCAAGCTCTGCCCCGATAAAGCTCATCACCTGAGAAGGCATGAGTTCCAACTTGGCCTCACTGATTAGGAGGCTGAGTTGGGAGCAGGTCTGGAGGGCCAGATCCCTGGCTCTCTCCACCTCCTGTAGGAAATGACCTGCCAGAAGTCAGTCCTCGAATTAGGGGGAAATTCTGATCCCCCGACGCTGTAGATGGGCCGCCACCACTGCAGTGCATTTGATGAAGACCAGTGGGGCCGATGACAGGCCGAACGGCATGGCTCGGAACTCATATAGGGTCCCGTTGACCATGAAGCGGAGGAACTGCTGATGTGATGGATGGATTGGGACGTGAAAGAATGCGTCCTGCAGATCCAGTGAACAAAACCACGTTTCGCTCCAAGGATGGAATGATCTGGGCAGAGTGATCATCCAAAAGGTCTGAGACTTGAGATACTCATTCAGGTCATGGAGATCTAGAATGGGGCGCCAGCCCCCCCGTTGGCTTGGGCACCATGAAGTACCTGGAGACAAAGTCTGGGTCTGCTGGAGGATCCGCCATGGGAGCTATTGCCTCCTTGAGGAGGAGCTGAGCAATGTTGTCTCAAAGAGCCAACTGGGTGTGAGTGGACATCCGTTCCTCCCGAGGGGCGTGGGCTCGGCTGGCAGGGTGCTGCTTGAACTCTAGAGGCAGTCCCTGACTGACCACTTCGAGAACCCACAAGTCCGAAGTGACAGCGGACCAGGCGGAAAGGAAGTGGCAGAGCGGCCCCCCCCCCACGGGAGGACCCAGAGCTATCGTGACGGGAGTAGGGGTGGCAGCCCCCACCCCATTACCGAGCAGGCCTGGAGGAGGAGGAGGAGGAGGCCCCAGGACCTGAGCCTCGGCCTCCTTTATGGGCCTGTTGGGGTCCAGGCTTCGGCTGAGGGCACCAAGCTTGAGCCTGCTGCTGATGCTGGTTCTGCTGTCCCCCTTGGAAGGAGGACTGCTGAGCCACAGGTGAAGAATTCCGAAAGGGCTTCTTCTTCTGCTGGTTCTTACCTGAAGAACTCTTGGCAGAAGTGGCGTCCAAGGTGGCACTGGACTGCTCTATGCACTGAAGGTGACCGGCCACTCCTGGACTGAACAAGTCGGTCCCAAGGAAGAGCATGTCAGTTAATTTGTGCTGAGTATCCACTGGGAAGGAGGAGGAGAGCCTCAGCCAAGTCCTGCGGTGAGAGGCAACTGTGGCAGCCATCGAGCAGGCACAAGAATCCCCAATGTCCAGGGCCATCTGGAGCTGCTGTTTGGCAACAGCTCGGTCCTGGACTCAGACCTGCTTGATCAAGGTTTGCATGTCCATGGGGAAATGTGGGAGGACTTCGTCTAATGACCCAGGAAGGGCATGAGAGAAGTGTGCCATGATGATGGCTGAACTTGCCTGATGAAGGCCCAAGGAGGAAGCTGCATAGACCTTCCTTGCCGAATGGTCCAAAAGTTTGGACTCTTTGTTGGGAGGTTGGTCAGTATCAGTAGAACTGCCAGTAAGCCTGAACACAGAGGCGGTCACCAGGCTCTCAGCCGAAGGGTGCTCTGTGAACCCCGCAAGGGACCCCATAGGCACCGTATACTTGTGGGTCATGCGGGCAGATGGAGCTGGACAAGAGGCAGGATGCTACCAAAGTTCAAGTGCCGGACCAACAATGGCCTTGGCCACCAGAAAGGCCTCCATCAGGGTATCCCCTCTCTTAAGGATGTCCATAAGAGGGTACTCATCCTTTTTCTGGATGGGTTCCAGGGGCATCCCTGTGGACTCAGATGAGGCGAAGGATCCCTTGGAAGGAGGAAGGACCTTCCTCCATCCCTAGGCCAATGGAGAACTCATCATCCCCAGGATGAGAGTGAAGCCCGATGATGTCCGAGTCTGAGGAGTCGGGATACAGTGGCTTGCCGCCCAAATCACCCTTGACACACCGAGGACGGTCAGCGGTGACTGTGACCGATAAATGCCGAGGAAGCCCAGTGTCCAGTCTGTCTTCCTTCGAAGGAAACCCTCCCATGGGCTGCTTAGGTGGCGGTTCCACCACTATGGGTGGAGAAGCCGGTTTAGGCCGAAGAAGTGGATTTGCCAACCCCGCAGGCGGGAGAACCAAAGATTTCGGCTCAAGGGGGATCGGCTTCAGCCTAGGAGGTGAAAGCCAAGTAATGGCCGGGGAAGGAGCCGGAGTCAGCTTGTGCCTGGACAAGATCAGCTGTTGCCACGTGAGGTCCTCATAGCACCAACGGAGTTTCCGTCAGAGCCTCTCCTCATCCGAGGAGAATGAGGACGACCGATGGCGTTGCCTCTTCTTAGAGCGCTTATGGCTCTTCCTCGGCCTGTAGGTCGAGGGGGTTCTAGACCTCGACTGAGATCGGGCGGGCCAACTCAGTCGCTCCGGAGACACCGGCGGAACCAGTGACTTCTGGGGGTCTGGAACCGGGTTCCCAATGGGAACACCAGCAAGCTGGGTCTCCTCATCAGGGAAGACAAGGAGTCATCGGCCAGAGCCGATAACAGAGGGTCGATGGGGTCGATAACAATCTCGACCTTATCGGCCAGATCTTCGGTCGTTTGTCCTGATGGAAGGTCCGAAAATCCAGCTGCCGAAGAAGCAATCTCAACCAAGGTCAAGACCACTTGCTCCTGGGACTGACCTCTCTTGGTCCCCCAAGAGCGTCTTCACCGAGATGAAGACTTGCTTGGTTCCTTCTCCCGCTTACGGGATCAGGAGGAGTGCGAGCCCACAGGTGCCTCTCCCCAGGTGGGGAGAGACTGGCACAACTCCCGGAAGGAGCCAGAGAAGGTGGTGCCTAGTTTGAGCGGAATGAAGAAGCTCTGAGAGTCAGCTGCACTAGCCGCTTCTTCCTCGAATGCTTGCATGCGTTCCAATTGCTCGGTAGAGCTCGCAGCTGCAGAAACTGCCCACCTAGCCTCCTTGGACTTCACTGGAGGGTTCCTTTTCTCCATCCCCCCAATTTCAAATGTGCCAGGCGGTCGTCCAGAACGTTGGGATGGAAGGCCAAGCAAAAACTGCAGGACAAGATGTCCTGGCCACCTAGGCAGTAGACGAACATGAGGTGTGGATCGGTGTGTGACATCTTCTGGCCGCAAAGACACTGGCGAAATCCGGGGGAAGATTTTTCTTCCATAATCGGAGAAGCAAAGGTGCGATTGCTAACTTAAATGAGTTTTAATTTCGGTAAAACTGAGGTTTTGAAAGACAGGGCCTACAAAATGCGAGAGCACAATGGAGTCAACCTGAATCTTCCAGAGGAAAGGAAGATCTGGCGTCATGGGTTGGAGCCGAGGTATATACCACCCGGGTGGGTGGGAGGAGCCAGCTTGAAGACTTCCAGTGATCTTTAAAGGGGAAAGGGACATGCCAAAGAGTGTGAATGAACAACATTATCCACAATCCTAGAATCTGCTTTTCTGTCCTCTTATCCTCCAGACCACATTCCATTATTCTGGGAGGAAATCCACTCCTTGCTGACCAAAAGGGTCATAGAACCCATCCTAGAAACTCAACAAGGTAGGGGGCTTTACTCTCACTTCCTCCTGGTCCCCAAATGCACAGGGAATCTCAGGCCCATCCTAGACCTCCAAGAGCTAAATTTTTCCATTCAGTACAAAATGTTCTGGATGGTGACACTACAGGTCTAGTGCCCCTTCTGCACCAGGAAGACTGGATTTGTTCCCTCGACATGAAAGATGCCTACCTCCATATCCAAATACATGCCTCCCACAGACAGTACTTAAGGTTTTGTTTCAAGGGTGTACACTTCCAGTTCCAGGCCTTGTCCTTTGACTTGTCCTTGCCCTCCCCCGGGTGTTTACCAAATGCTTGGCAGTGGTGGCAGCTGCCCTCAGGTGGGAGGGACTCTATGTCTTTGCATACCTGGATGACTGGCTTCTCAAAGCTCAGCCCAGGGGCCGCTTGTTACAGACTCTGGAGAACACCACCCACTAGGACCTGAGGATCAGTCAACCTTCTCAAATCAGTTCTGACTACTCCCACATCAATGTCTTCAGTGTATAGGGGCAATCCTGGATATGGCTCAGGGAATGGCCTTCCTGCACCAGGGCAGATCGCCTTATAGCTCAAGCTTGCTCGCCATACAACGGCCACTGTGTCTCAGCCAGAACCTTCTTCCTGCTCTTCGGCCTGATGGCTATAGTCACAGTGCCTCTAGCCAGATTGCACATGAGGGTACCCCTATGGACACTGAGGGTCCAGTGAGTCCAGCGTACCAATGACCTGGAGCAGCAGGTCCTGGTCTCCTCTCCGGTGAAGAAGAGTCTACTTTGGTGTATGGAACCCAGCAAGCTTTTAAGATGGCTTCCTTTCCTCATTCCTTCCTCTCAGCAAATTCTCACAGCAGATGCTTCAGGGTGGGGGTGAGAAGCCCATCTAGGGCCCCACCAAACACAAGGGACATGGTCCAAGCTGGAGTCCCCTCTCCACATCAGTGTCCTAGAGATATGAGCAGACCTTTATGTCTTGCAGGCCTTCCAAACTTCGCTGTCCTTGGGTCTTCTGCTAGTGAGTGCAGATGGACAACATCACTGTAGTCAATACATTAGCAAGCAGGGTGGCACTCACTCGTACCCTCTCTGCCAGGAAGCCACTTGGCTCTGGTATTGGGCTCTGGAACACTGTCTATAACTGTCAGCCTTACATGTTCCTGGCAGACACCCTAATCCAGTCATAGTCAAAGACGCACGAGTGGGAGCCGTTGACCTCAGTAGTAGAAGACCTCTTCGACAGATGGGGTCATCCAGAGTTGGACATTTTTACATGCTCACTCAATGCAAAACTGAAGTTTTTTTTGCTTGCTCAGTCCAGGGCCTGGAGTTTTCTGGTGAGACACATTGTCTCTCTCCTGGAAAGGGAGGTTTCTGTATGCATTTTCCCCCTTTCCCCTGCACTAGAGGGTTCTGATCAAGCTCCAGATGGGAAGGGCCATGATAATCCTCATCGCCCCATTCTGGCCATGTCAGATCCAGTTCCCTTTCATTTCATTTATTTTGAAATTGCAGGCAAGAACTCTGGAATTTACATTCCATTTTCAGGTACAACCAAGTTAAATAAAGGTACAACATACAAATATACGTGTTTTAACGATACAAAAAATACAGAAACAACAATACAGTACATTCATTTATATGTGCATTCTTTCAGACTTTTATAATAATTAAAAGCTGCCATGTTGACAGCATTAACAGATGTAGATTGTTTAACATGGAGAGGTCCTCCCAGTGGATATGAAAATATTTACATCTGTTAAGGCAAATAGGTTGCAGGGAGTCATGCAGGACCTCGTGGACGAGGACAAATGGGTTTCATTAAGGGAAGGGCCCTGCAGGACAATATTCACACAGTCCTCAATATCTTTACTGCAGCAGCTGATAGTGAAAAGTACAGGTATGTAAGAACTTACCATAACAGTAGATCTTCGAGAGGAGCTCTTGCTGCAGGCAACACCATTAGGACTTGAAGCCGGCAGGCATCAGGACCCCACGGAAAACTTCTAGCCAGCAGTCATTAGCAGGGGACCGCCCTCTGATGTTGGCTCACTCCTGACATCCACCTATAAAAGGGGTGCCCCCCCAGCTCCATCTCACTTCCCCCACCAGAGACCCCGGCAAACTCAGAAAATGGAGAACTGAGGAGGTTCCTCTACACTGAGGAAAGTGAGGTATCAGAGTTGGAGAAGTAAAGACCAGGGGGATGGAGGAAGGGGAAAGGAGCGCCTGCTGCAAGAGCGCCTCTGAAAGATCTACTGTTATGGTAAGTTCTTGCGTAACTATACTGTCTCACTTCGAGGGGGCTCCTGCAGCAGGCAACACCATTAGGACTGAGTCCCAAGCAGTAAAAGGACTGACCCTGGTCATCTGGAAGGAGGCAGAGAGCAGAGTAAGAAGTCTCTCAAGAGAAGAGGCCTTTCAGGACTGCAAGTCCAAAACCAGCCCTACGCCTAGAGGTAATGTCCAGACTGTAATGGTGAATGAAAGTGTGGACAGAACTCTAAGTGGCACCTGCACAGATAGCAGCAGACACATTCCTGAGAGATGCAAAGGAAACAGCCACTCCCCTAGTAGAATGGCCTTTAAAATGGCCCAGTAAAGGCTTGTCATACTGTACTTTTTGTAACAACAAACAATGCAATTGGCTAACCATTTTGACAAACACGGCTTAGAAACAGGAGCTCCTGCTCTGTTAGGGGCGAAGGAAGGAAACAAACAACTGATCAGACTTTCTAGTGGTCTCGGTTCGATCCAAGTAGTAGTGAAGCACCCGATGGACATCCAGAGTATGAAGTAAGGCCTCCCCTTGATTGGAATACTCTGGGAAATAGGTAGATTGATGTCTTGATTCAGTGTAAACTCAGACACCACCTTTGGTAAAAAACTTAGGATTAGTCCGTAAGGACACCCTGTCCTTGTGGAAAACCAAATAAGGCTCTTTACACATCAGAGCCTGAAGTGCAGAAATCCTTCGATCAGAAGTAATAGCAACTAAAAACAACATTTTCCACAACAGAAAGCAGAGCTTGCAGTTTGCTGCAGGCTCAAAGGGAGGCAAAGTAAGCTTCTCTAAAATAAACAAAATGTTCCATGGAGGGACAGGGCCCCTGATGGGAGGCTTCAAATGTAGTGTGCCCCACAAGAAGGTGCCGGAAAGATCCAGTTGGGCAAGAGTCTTGCCTTCCATAGATGCATGGTACACAGAGACTGCAGATAAGTGCACCTTAATTGAAAAGTAATCTAGACCTGAGTCTGACAGGGAGAGGAGGAACTCTAGAACTATATTCACCAGACAGGTGAAGGGATCTGAGTTGTGAGTGGTGGCCCAACTACAGAACTGCTTCCACTTCATAGCATATGTGGATGCAGTGGAAGGCTTCCTGGCTGCCAGTAGGACACCTGGGAAGAAATCCCAAATTGGGCAACTACTAAGTCTGCAGGAGCCATGCATGAAGATGCAGAGACTTGAGGTTTGGGTGGACCAGAGTGCCCTGCTCCTGGGAGAGCAAGTCTGAGCATAGGGGCAGAGTGATTGGGGGGTTCCACTGCTAGTTGTTGGAGGAGTGGAAACCAGAGGCACATCCCTCCAGCTGTGCCTCTCCACTATTCATTCACCATTCTGGTGGAGCATGGTTCCTCTATGGAGGCACCCGCAGTGGAGACCAAGAAGGATGCTGGGAACCTCCACAAAGGAGAGCCACAGGAGGGTGGCACAGGACCCCACAGGGGAAGGAAACAACTCCTGGTGGGGGACTCAATTGTTAGGAGTAGAACTGGGGGAGGGAGGGGAGAGGGAGGTAAGGTGCCTGCCCGGCGCCATGGCTTAGAGAGACAGGAAGTGAATCCTTAGGATCGTGGGAGCAGCTGCATGGGGGGAGGAAGCTGGATGTCATTGTCCACCTAGGGACAAATGACCTGGCTGAGAATGGGATCAGAGCAGTGCAGCAGGAGTTTGTGGAGTTGTGGAGGGGCCTTAGACAAGTAGCACACACGGTAACTTTCTCGGAAGTGCTACCTGTCTATGGCATGGGTGAGACTAGGGTGCTCCGCACCATGGGATTCAATGACTGGTTGAAAAACCAATGTGGAGCTCAGGGATTTGGCTTCATTGGGGACTGGGGATCCTCCTGGAGGGATACATGCCTATACTGGTGTGATGGTCTGCATCTGTCCAGGAGGGGAACCAGGATTCTAGGTGATAGGTTTAAATGCTTCATTGGCAAGCATTTAAACTAGCCAAGGGGGGCACTGAAAGGAAGCAGGAAAATCCCAGCACCCCTCCCCCCCCCACAAAACAGGGTAGTTAGCAAAGTAGACACAAAGGTAGAGCAGTCAACAGGAAGCAGTACATGGGTAAATCCAGAAAAAGGCAGTAAGGACAGGTATGGGCCTAAAAGGGGTAAGGCCATCAAAAAATGGAGGGCAATGAGTACCAATGCCTGTAGTCTGGGTAACAAGCTCCCTGAACTAGTGGCCTTGTTGGAAGAGGAACACCTGGATATTGTGGCAGTCACAGAAACATGGTACACAGAGAACCATGACTGGGATGTCAACATACCAGGGTACACAATCTACAGGAGGGACAGGGTGGGTAAAAGAGGAGGAGCTCTCTACATAAGGGAAGGAATCAAAGCAACAGAACTAAAGGGTAAACAGGTAGGGGAGGAGGCACTGTGGGTCACCCTGGAGATAGGAAATGACACCACAATCCACACAGGGGTTGTTTACTGATCCCCATCTCAGGGGGAGGCAATGGACAAGGAAATGATAGAAGGAATCCTTAGAATGGCAGAAAAAGGAGAGATACTGTAGATGGGGGACCTGAATATGCCAGATGATAACTGGAGCATCTTTGCTGCAGCCACATCCAAGAGCAGGGTCATTCTTGATGCCCTACAGGGGGCATGCCCCAGACAGCTAGTGTTGGAACCCACTTGGGAGGGAGCAGTCTTAGACGTGGTACTCTCAAATGGGGATGGAGAGAGGATCTCAGATCCAGAAGTGGGTAGCCATTTGGGAACAAGCGACCACCAAACAGTGTGGTTTACAATAAACACAGCTGTAGAGTCAAGCCATACAAAAGCAAGGGTGTTGGACGTTAGGAGGGCTGACTTTGGTAAAATGGGAAAGTACCTCAGAAAAGCACTAGTAAGCAGGCAAGATTGAGGGGTGGAGGAATAATGGGGAAAAATCAAAACTGCCATCACAGAGGCAACAAACCTTTGTGTAAAGCAAATCAACAAAACAAAGGAAACAGTCTCTATGGTTCTCAAAAGAAGTGGCAGGGAAGGTTAAGAAGAAAATGACAGCATTCAGGAAATATAAGGAAACACAGAAGGAGCAGGACAGAGAACTATATCAGTTAAAGCAGAAGGAGGAGGCAGGGAAGGCAGTCAGAACAGCAAAGACCCAAACTGAGGAAAGGACAGCCAACTCTGATAAGAAGGGGGATAAAACCTTTTATAGGTACATTAGGGAGTGAAGAAAGACCAAGGGAGGGATACTGAGGCTTAATAAAGGGGAGTGAATGTGGGCAGAGGGTAACAGTGAAAAGCAGGGATAATGGAACGGATACATCAGCTCAGTATTACAAAAGAAGAGATTGGGGTAAAATTCCAAACCAAACAATAGAAACACTCTGGATGGGGGGGCGGGGTCAATACCAGTCCATTCACAAAACAAAGGGTTCTGAAAGAACTCTTAAAACTGAAGGTGGGCAAAGCAATGGGGCCTGACAGGATTCACCCCAGAATTCTAAAAGGGATAGAACTAGTGACACCACTGACTACCCTCTTTAACAAATCTTGGGAGGATGGGGTGGTACCTGAGGACTGGAGGAGGGCAGATGTGATTCCATTTCACAAAAGTGGGAGCAGGGCAAAGGCAGGAAATTATAGACCTGTTAGTTTTACTTCAGTGGCAGGGAAAATTATGGAATCACTTCTGAAGGAAAGAATTGTTGAGTACCTAGAGGCCAGTGGGGCACAGGACCGAAGGCAGCATGGATTCACAGCAGGAAGGTCAAGTCAGACGAATCTAATAGATTTCTTTGACTGTATGACTAAAGTAATAGACCAGGGAGGGGCTGTGGACATGGCCTACCTAGACTTTAGCAAGGCATTTGACCCAGTCGCACACAAAAGATTAATATACAAATTAGCCAGCCTTGAAGTTGGTCCCAAGGTGGTAGCCTGGGTAAAAAATTGGCTGGACAACAGATACAACAGGATGCAGAGGGTAATAGTAAACATAATCCACTCTGACGAAAGGGGGTTACTAGTGGGGTACCACAGGGTTCATTTCTGGGACTGGTCCTCTTTAATGTCTTTATAAGTGACATTGCGGAGGGACTGGAAGGAAAAATATGTCTCTTTGCAGACAACACAAAAATCTGCAACAGGGGTGGAAAGGATGAGATAGGACTTGGCAAGGTTGGAAGAATGGTCAAAAGTATGGCAGCTTAGATTCAGTGCAAAGAAGTGCAAAGTAATGTACCTGGGAAACAAAAATCCAGGGGAAGAGTACACAATGGGAGGTGAGATACTAACAACAACAAACATGGAAAGGGACCTGGGAGTAGTTATATCAGACGACCTATAGGTGGGCAAGCAATGTGAAAAGGCAGTAAGGAGGGCTGTGGGAATACTGGGATGTATAGGGAGAGGCATCACCAGTAGAAAACAGGAAGTTGTTATCCTTCTGTACAGACAGTTGGTGAGACCCCATCTGGAGTACTGCGTGCAGTTATGAGACCCCATCTCCACAAGGACATAGACAGGATGCAGGCTGTCCAGAGGAGGGCAACTAATATGGCGCAGGGTCTGCACCAGAAGACATATGAAGAGAAACTAAAGGAGCTTAATATGTATACCCTCGAGAAAAGGAGGGACATGATAGCAACTTTCAAGTACCTCAAGGGAATCAACAAAGTCCAAGAGGGTAGCATCTTTCAGAAAAAGAGATGTGCAAGAACAAGGGGGCACAATTTGAAGATCGAGATGGGGACGTCTCAGAGGTAATGTGAGGAAGTATTTTTTTCAGAGAGAGTTGCGAATGCATGGAACAGCCTTCCTGAGGAGGTCTGGGAATCAAAAACAGTGAACAGTGAACAGAATACATGGGACAGACTAAGGCAATTCTAGTGGGGGGGGGTTAGGAGAAAGTAGGCTGTTGGTTAACTAGGAACTGCAGCTTATCCATTAGGTAGGGGAAACTGGCAGACTAGGTGGGCCAAGCGGTCCTTATCTGCTGTCAAATTCTATGTTTCTATATCTGACACAGCCAGTAAGGGGCTATCAGGATCATCTCCACTTCTTCTGACGGCAACTTGAGAAGAACTATCTGCAGTAAGGGAATGGGAGGGAAGGCATACAGAAACCTCCCTGTCCAGGAGAGGGACAACGAACCTCGCCAAAAAACACCAGGCCTTGGATCTGGTGAGCAGAAACTGGGCAGTTTTGCATTGAATAGGGACACGAAGAGATCCAGCTCTGGACAGCCCCACCTGTCGAAGAAGTCTTCGACCATGGAGGAAAGAATTTCCCATTTGTGTGCCTTGGACTGGGACCGGCTTAAGCTGTTGGCCTTGGCATTCTGAATGCCTGCAACATGCACAGCGACCAGATCCAGGTGATACTCTACGGCCCAATACCAGACTCTCATGGCCTCCCTGCAGAGGGGTTAAGAGTGCGTTCCTCCCTGATTGTTCATGTAAAAGACCACTGACATATTGTCTGTCTGGATCAAAAGAGGGCCCAGGAGCAGGTTTGTCTGGAAGGTCTGCAGGGTGTAAAGGATCTCTTGCATCTCCAAAACATTGATATGCTGCTCCTGTGGGGATCAGATCCCTTGAGTCTGCCAGATGGGCACCCCTGCCCTGGCCTGATACATCTAGACTCTGGTCAAAAGTGGACCCCCTTGGAGAGGTTGGAGGGGTTCAACGACCATGCCAGAGTTTGCTGCAGAGAGTTGGAGACCAACACCAGTTGTTCCACATCATCCGTGTGCTGATCCCATTGGACCCAAAGGTTCCACTGGACAACCCTCATATGCAGGCAAGCCAGGGGAACTGTTGCAATGGCTGCTGCCATGTGTCCCAGCAGTCTGAGAAATGATCTGACCTGGATCTGGCGAGATGATGAGACCAGTCGAGCTTGTGCCTGAAGGTGTTCTGCACTGTCTGTGGGCAGAAAAGCTTTGCCTTGGGTGGTGTCCAAGACTGCACCGATGTACTGAAGCCTCTGGCTAGGTCAAGGGGAGGATTTGGGGTGACTGAGGGTGACCCCCAGATTCTGAAACAAACAGAAGGTGGCCTCCATGTTTCTGAGCAACTGCTCTCTGCTGGGAGCTGTCAGACGTCAGTCATCCAGGTAAGGGAAAATGTAATGGCCATTCCTCTTTGACAGTGCAGTTACCACTGCGAGGCACTTTGTAAAGACTCACGGGGCCAAGGACAGGCCAAATGGCATGGCCCAAAGCTGATAATGGTCTTCTTGGAAGCGGAGGAACCTCCTGTGGGGTGGGAAGACCAGGAAGTGAAGATAAGCATCCTGCACATCCAGAGAACAAAT
The DNA here is from genome assembly GCA_016271365.2 of Neoceratodus forsteri. Lineage (NCBI taxonomy): Eukaryota > Metazoa > Chordata > Ceratodontiformes > Ceratodontidae > Neoceratodus > Neoceratodus forsteri. The sequence goes on along the minus strand of JADMNL010000024.1, from coordinate 247,540,460 downwards.
CCAGTCAACCCTGATGAAGCAGGGAGAGAACGCCAAGGAGTGTGGCCATCCTAAATCGTTTGTATTCTATGTACTGGTTCAGGTGGCTGAGGTCCGAGATGGGACATAGGTCTCCTGTTCTCTTCGGGACCAGGAAGAAATGAAAATAGAATCCCTTCCCCTGTTGCACAAACGGGATGGGTTCTATGGCCTGTTTTTGCAGAAGCACTTGGATCTCCTCTCAGATGAGGGCAAGGTGGGCCCAGGGGTACTGAGTGCAATGGGGTTGTCCAGGGGCATTTCAGAGAACTCTAGAGTGTTCCCTTTTTCCACTAGTTGCAGCACCCATTGGTCTGCGGTTCCCTTGTGCCAATCTTCTCAGCAGAGTGAGAAACGACCCCCCACCACCTCCCCCAGGCCTTCAGCCTGGGGAGAGGGGTTAGGTAAGTAGTCATGCTGAAGACCTGGGGACAGGCAAAGTGGCCTGAGAGTTTCTGGGAGCTCTGGGACCTGAACATCCAATGGCCTGAGTAGTGGCTTTTCGTTTAAAGGCACCTCTGGGCTGCTGGCCCCTGGGTGGCTGCTTCACAGGGCAACCAAAGGGCTGCCGCTGGTAGGATTTAGGCTGAGACCAGTAAAAAGTTTGTACCCTTGCCCGATTCTTGAAGGTGAGATATTATAATATGGGAATCCTCACTGAAAAGAAAGGACCCCTGAAAGGGGCATCTAAGATCTTGGATTGCACATTCGGGGCAAACCTGGAAACTCTGAGCCAGGAGTCAAAACGGAGGCAAACTCCCATAGCCGCAGCTCTACCTGCAGAGTCCGCAGAGTCATAGGAGGCTCGGAGAATGTAGGTATCCACACCCAAGGCAGATTACAAAAGATGTAACAGCGTGGTCTTGCCAGGGGCATCAGGCTCAGCTTGAGCTACTTCTAAGGCCTTCTCCCACAGGGCATTCTGATATTGAACCATGTGGGCCAGGAAATTCAGGGAATGGATAGTGTAGGTGGCAGATGCATAGACCTTTTTGCCAAAATCATCTCTATGGAGTCTTTAATGGGAGGCTGAGTGCTCAAGTGCCTGTGCCGCTGGAAGTGGCCATGAGCAGCATTAAAAACTACCAAGTCAGCCTCTGGGTGCTCCCTGTAGAAAGGCTCATCCCTTGGAGCATTATATAGGCAATCAGCTTTCTTGAATGTCCCCGAACAGGTAAGATGCTTCCAAGCAACCCTACTGATGTCCTTGAATGAATTAATAAGGGGAGGAACAACCAAGGGCAGTGACTCCTTATGTAGGAAGGTGGCCAACCGACATCTCTTGGGGTCCACTTCCTCCGTATCACAACCTAAAATGGATTGTATGTGCCTCATCACCTCCAGGAAAGTAGGGTCATCTGGAGGAGATTGAGAGGTATCTCTGGGCTCAGACTCCTCTAAAAAGGAGGAGGAATATCCTCCCAACTCACCTGAGTCTGGAGATGGAGAGGGTGAGTGACGATGCCACTGTTGGTGAGTCCTCAAATGGCTGGTGCCAATCCCTTCTGACTGTGCGGGTTGATTGTCTAGGAGATGGCATCGGGGCCTTCCTAGGAAAGACCTGATCCTTATCCGGATCCGGAGTAGGGTCCTTAGGAGCTGAAGGCTCCTTTGGGGACTCCTTATCATTAAACTATACCCACCAGGTGGCAAAAAGGGCATTAAGGCCTGTGGGCAGATTCTGAGGTGCGACTTGGGGAGCCGGCATCAGTGGGGTAGGATTGGAGGGCCCTGGCATTGGTTCCTTAGGCTATGGTAACCCGGCATCGGATCTATGGGCATCAGGTTAATGGACTTCGGTCCTAGATGCTAACAGCCACTGGGCGTCAGCCTAATCAGGGTAGAAGAACCAGATGTTGGACCACCAGGCTTCGACCTAGTGATGACAGGGTCTGTTGGCGGTGGCAGAGGATTAGGGGATGACTGCCAAAGCATCGCTGGGGTCGATGTTGGTGTGGTCAGCATCGATGAGACAGGCATGGGCTGATGCCAGTCTGGTGACACAGCCGGCATTGGCTGAGGAGGAGAAGCCTGTCCCAGGTAGCTCGCTCCCGAGCAGGGCAGAGGCATCACTCTCACAGGGGAGGGGAGCACATACCCCTGGCATTACTTAGTGGCATCGATCCCTGAAGTCGGAGCCAACTTGGCTGATGCCCGGACCAGGAGGGTGAAGGGTAAAGACCCACCTCCCAAAGAGGACCCAGTCAAGCCACCTGGCTGGTGTCCATCTGATGTAAAGGCCCTAGCTTCAGGGGCTGAGAGGCTGGGGATAAAGTTCCAAGCCCAAAGAATCACTGCCTGTGATGGTAATAAGGGTGGGTGGTTTGACCTCAGGTAGCCCAGAAGAGGTGAGGGCTTCTGGGGTGGAGAGGGCTGACCTCACGCGGGGGTAAGACCCAGGCTTAGTTGCTGACTTGCACGAGGACCTGGATTGAGAAGCTGACCGGGGTTTGTCCTCATGTTTCTCCCAGTGTTTGTGCTTTCCCAAAGACTTCTCTCTGTATGAGAAAGAAATAGAAGCCCCAGAGTTCAGGGAAGAGGAGGTACTTTTGTTGAGCTCCTTCTCCATCACTGATATGTGCTGCTGTAGCAGGATGGCTTCCAGGGTCTTCAGGCAGCAGAGCCGGGTGCACTGGTTAAAATCCTGGCAGTGCTGGCAGGCCTCAGTGTCATGGTCCAGGCCTAGGAAAAGCAGACACCATGAGTGGCTGTCCTTGTGGGGAAGCCACTTTCTACAAGCACACGTTGTTTGCCGCCTCTCCACAGAAGAGGAAGGAGACGTAGAAATGCAAAATTTTCTTTAAATTGAAGAAATATGAGGAAAACAAAGCACAAAGAAAATGGCGGTCAACTATAGCAGGAGGTGTCCATAAATGTCCAACTTGTGTGGGTCAACGGTAGGAAAAGAACTGAGGTGGAGCTGGGAGACCACCCCTTTTATAGGCAGACATTGGGGGCAGGCTGACGTCAGGGCGCAGTCCCCCGCTATTTACTGCTAGCTAGAAGTTTTCCATGGGGTCTTGGTGCCTGCCGGCTTCAGTCCTAATGGTGTTGCCTGCTGCAAGAGCCCCCTCAAAGTGAGATCCTCCAACACTTCTGCTTCTGTGCACTGGCTTGGTCTCCCAGAACTGAAGCACCCTGATCTATTTGGACCTCCAATCCCTGCATCTTCACACCTGGCTCCTGAGGACATAGCCATGGCTCAGTTCAGGGTGTCACTCAAGGTGGCTGATGTCCTGGTGATAGCTAGGAAGCTTTCCACTAGGACCACTTATTCTATTAAGTGGAAATGCTTTGCATTGTGGGCTGTTGCATATCAGCTGGATCCTTTCACTTGTCCAGTGACTCAGATTGTGGAGTACTTGCTGTCCCTCTCAGACTCTGGTCTGAAGTACTGCTCCTTTAAGGTGTACATCTGCCATCTTTGCCTTCCATTTGTCTACTGGTATGTGTACATTGATGCAACTGTGTCACATACATTTCTGAGAGGCATTCTTTATCTGAAGCCTGCTACTGCAATCCAGTCTCGCCTTGGGACTTAAACTTCGTGTTGGAGAAACTTACTTTGGCTCCTTTTGAGCTGGCCGCGATGCGAACTACACTTTCTGTCATGGAAAGCTTTATTTTTAGTTGCTATTACTTCTGCTAGAAGAATTTCAGAGCTTCAGGCGCTCATGTGCTAGCAGCCTTATTTGATTTTCCACAAAGACAGGGTGTCTCTGTGTCCTAACCCTACGTTTCTTCCTCAGATGATGTCTCAGTTTACTTTAAATCAATCCATCCCATCTGCAGATCTGTTGGGACAAACTTACCAAGCTATTAGAATAAAAAAAATAGAATGAAGCTTAAGGTATACCAAGCAAAGGTATTATGAAGCTGGTAATAGGGCAGGAAAGCTACTACTGCTACTGTTGTGGCACTTAAGATGACAGATCATCAGTAGGGCAGTCTTAAAGGTTGGGGAAGAGGTCATGTAGGTACCTTACATACTAGCCTAGCAGATATCACTAAACATTTGCCACTTTTCATCAAGATTTATATGCAGACTCCTGGGGGAGAATGATGACATAGCCATGAAAGACTTTATGTCCTTGGTGAGGCTCCATCAGCTCAGTGCAGGAGATAAAGAGAGACTTGAGGTACTATCTCCCAGTCAGAGATTATGGTGGTTATAAAAAAATCTAAAGAATGGCAAAGGACTAGGGACTGACAGCCTCCCAACCAAGTTCCACAAAAAGTTAGGGGATTCATTGCTACAACCTTTACAAGCAACAAGTACTGGAGAGGGAGCAGGCCCCTAACTCCTAGAGACGGGTACAGATCACAGTCCTACCTAAGCTGGGGAAAGATCCACAGTTCTGCAGTTCATATAGACCCATATCTCTCCTGCCAGTGGATATGAAAATACTTACATCTATTATGGCAAATAGGTTGCAGGGAGTCGTGCAGGACCTCATGGACATGGACCAAATGGGTTTCCTTAAGGAAAGGGCCCTGCAGGACAATATTTGCAGAGTCCTCAATATCTTTTCATCCCAAGAAAAGGCTAAATATGTTCAATTGGCCTTTTCATTAGATACTGAAAAGGCATTCGATAGGGTAAGGTGGGAATATCTCAAAGGCGTCACTGAAGCCATGAACTTTGGTCCAGGTTTTCAGGCCTGCATCAATGTGCTGTACAGAGATCCAGAAGCAGTGGTAAAGGTAACCAGGGAAAATTCTATGAGATTCCCTTTGACTAGAGGAACAAGACAGGGTTACAACCCCCCTGTTATTTGCACTATGTATAGAGCCTCTGGTGGTCAAAATCAGACAAACTGATAACATCAAGGGAATAATGGTTAAAGGGGAACAGTACAGAATATCTCTTTATGCATATGATGCCCTGATACTTATTAGGAAACCCGAAACATCTACTCCTGCCCTACACAAGGTTCTGTAGCAATATGGGGGGAGGGGGGTCTTTGGATGCAAAGTAAACTATGATAAGTCAGAGGCAATACTTAGTAGTAGTAGATTCTCACGAGAAGGCAGGGAGGATTTCCCCTTTACTTGGGCAAAATGCAATATTATTCGATATTTGGGAGTGCAGATTACCCCAAGGTTACTTAATTAGACTTAAAGCGTTGGATTCTTCTTCCCTTCTCCCTGGTGGGCCAGGTGGGAATTCTGAAAATGAATGTCCTGTCCAGTTATCTTTTTCTATTTCAGACGGTATCTATTGGGATACCATATTTTTTAATTTTTTGGAAGCAGCTGGATAAAAGCTTTCAGAGGTTTAAGACAGCGATTTAGGACAAGAGGTCACAGCATGCGCCTAAAAGGTGGTAGATTCAGAACCAACCTCTGGAAGTTCTTCTTCACAGAGAGAGTGGTGGAACCCTGGAACAGCCTGACTGAAGAGACTGTAGCTGCTAAAACAATAAGGGAGTTCAAGTGAGCTTGGGACAGGCACATTGGAAACCCAGAATGAAGTGGAGTGGGGGTAGGAAATCGGGCAGTCTAGATGGATTGCACGATCCCCTTCTGCTGACACATCCTTATGTTCTTATGTTTATCTGGGCAGGTAAAAAACCTAGGGTGGAGCATAGAAGACTGTTTCTGCCTAGGGAGTAGGGAGGCCTTGGCCTTCCAGACTTTCAGGATTACTACCTTGCAGCTCAGATCCCCCAACTTGGGCTATGCAGAGGGTAGAGTTGAGATGGTATGCCATGGAGAGAGCGGATGTATCCCTGGTCCCACTTCATGCACTTCCCACCACGAAAATCATCTCTGATTGGAAGAGACAGGTGTCTAATAGGTGGGTCTCTCACTCACAATCCTACAAAAAGTAGAGCTCAAACCCACACACCTAATGAAATTGTTCTGCTCGCGCTAATTATAGGTGATGAAGACTTTAAGTTGGGGTATACAGACATTAGGTTTAGGAAATGGAACAGACAGACACTAACCAGATATGTACAGATAGTTGAGGGCAATCACTGTGTATCATTCCAGGAGCTCCAAACTAAACACCCACTGACTAGGGTTGACTTCAATAGGTTCCTGCAGGTGCGAAACTACTTACTGGAGGCCGATAGACTCAGGTTTATCAGATAAGATGCAGCTCCATGGGAGACTTTTCTGTACTGGTCCACAATCCTTAGAGATAGATCCAAATACATCTCAGTGATGTACCAATTACTTTTATATACCGGGGAAACTCGAGTCTGAGAGATGAATGGCAGGAGGAAGCAGTCACCTATCTCTGAGGGGCGGTGGAGGGAGTGCCTGGGATGGAAGGTGTCAGCCTCCCACAGTTGGAGCAAATTTAATTGGAAAATAGTTAATAGGTGTTTCTATGTCCTATCACTAAACACTTTAGAACCACGGCAGCAGACAGATGCTGGTGGGGGTGTGGAGATAGGGAACACACCTGCACATGTTATGGGCTTGCCCTAAATTGGATGTATACTGGACCCACATTAGACAGGAGCTTTCTAAGATATTGAGGGGGGGGGGTGCAGATGCCAGAGGATTACTTACATTACTTATTGGGAGTGAGGGTCCCGGAAATGACTACCTGGGCAGGGGATGGTGTTCTCAGATGCATGATTATGGCAGCCCTCAAGACTTTGACATCCCACTGGCTGGACCTGGAGACCCCAGCAGTGGTGGAGTGTAGCGAAAGAGTGTCAACAATTTTCCAAAGGGAACAGATTACAGAAAAATGACTGACAGAGGATAAATTTAGGGAGGCATGGAGGGTCTGGATAGCTTATATGAACCCAACTGAGTCAGTGAAAGCCCAGTGCTTCACTACTCTGCTCATGAGGGGGAAGATAAGGTTTAGTCAGATCACAGGATTGCTGTTCTGGGGGTGGGGGTGGTACTGCGTTGAACTGCCTAGTTTATTTTCTCCCTATAGGAGACACCTTTACCCAGTGAAGAGACTGGCAATTTACTGGACATTTTTGACTGTTTAAAAAAAAAAAAAAAGTTTGGACCTCCTATTGTACAAGATTATGGGATGTTTATATTTTAATGAGTGTCAACTATACTGGTTGTAAACTATACCTATACCCTGTATGAGAATTATATTTAATTGTTTATTAACATGGAAATGAATAAACGTAGAGAACAAAAAAAAAAAAAAAGGAAGAAGTGTCTACAAGAAGCAAATGCACAGGTAACCATTTCTTTCTGCTTAAGCAACCTGTTCAGGACTTGATCATAAAGTGCAAATGTTCTATGGAGGGTTCATATCAGATAACATAAGAAAGGCTTTGTAACCCCTCACTGATGTTTTAATTCTAGTTTAATGAAAATGCCACTGAAGATGAAAAATAGTTTGCAAGCACCTCCATTTGTAGAAGGAAGCAGGCTTCACATACAGCGTATTTCTGTTATCATTTGTTTTAATAAAACGATTTGAGTTTCAAAAAAATAAACCAATTCATCCACCTGCCCGTTTATTACCCAAAGCATGCCAATGCAGGGGAAGCATTCCTCTACACTTTAGCTGTGCACAGAATTTGGAGTTACTGAACACACCATACGAAGGACTGCAGGAAGTCCTCTCAGTTGTTCGTTTCTTTCACCCCTTGGAAAGAGGGCCACCCTGTTTCTGAACAGTGCTTGTCCAAATGGCTGGCCAACCGCATTACATTTTGCTACAGGAAGTATGGCAAGGACCTTCCTGGTGTTGTTTGTGGCCACTCCACCAGAGGCATGGCCACTTCTGTTGCCTGTTTCAGGAATGTGTCAGCTGCAGAGATCTGCGCTGCTGCTACTTGGAGTATTGTCCACACCTTTACCAAGCACTTCAGTCTGGACATTGCCTTAAGGCCGAGGGCTCACTTTGGTCTAGCCGTCCTCCAGGGCCTACTTTCCTAAGCTTGAGGTTTCCAACCACCCAGACTGCACTGTCTGATGGCAGAACTGCTTGGTACTCATTCCATAGGTGTGGCCTGCTGCAAGAGATACCGTCAAAGCAAGATCGTACAGTTACATAAGAACTTACTGTAACAGTAGATCTTACTTTGAGGGGGCGCTTGCAGCAGGTAACACCTTTAGGACTGAAGCTGGAAGGCACCAGGACCCTACAGAAAACTTCTAGCTAGCAATATACAGTGGGGGACTGCCCCAGACGTCAGCTTGCCCCCGATGTCACATATGGTATAAAAGGAGTGGTCCCCCAGCACATCCCCAGTTCTTTTCCCACCATTGATCATGCAAGTTGGACCTCTGCAGATGCCTTCAACTAGTCGACTGCCATTTTTCATTGCGCTTACCCCCCGTTTTATTTTTGCCCAAACCAGTTTTCTTCTAAATTTCTCTTGCATATCTTGTTCTCCATCCTCCTCAATCGAGGGGCAGCCATCGAAGTGTGCATGTGGCAAGCAGATTTCTCACAACTATTGGCCATTTGGCCTGCTTCTTCTGCCTAGACCTAGACCACAATATTGAGGACTGCCAGCATTGCCAAGATTTCAACCAACACACTTGGCTCTGCCACCAGAAGACCCTCAAAGCCTTCCTGCTCACCAAGATGCTGAGATGGAGAAGGAGCTTCATTGCAAGAGTTCATCCTCTTCTCTGGCCTCTGCTCTTCTTCTTCTACTCACAAAGAGAAGAAATCAAGCGGCAAACACAAACACCGGGAGAAGCACAAGGAGAAACTCCAGGTAGAAGACCACTCATGATCCCCGATGAAGTCGGTGACCACCTCAGGATTGGCCCAGTCGACTTCTTCCACTGTGGCTGCCCTTTCACCTCTGGGCTCTGGTGACCAAACCTCCCTCTCTTATCACAGTTACAGGAGAAGGTTCTTCAGGGTGTGGGACTTTGTTCCCCACCTCCCAGCCTCTCAAGCTTAAGCCCATTGTCCCTGCAGGCTCTAAGCCAAGTGGCTCAGCCAGTGGTTCCTCGAGCAGCAAGTCTTTGCCTGTTGCTCTCCCAACCAGGGTGTCTGTAGAGTCCTCCCGAATGTCAGGGGCCAATGCTACCAGGTGACACACGGAACCATCGCCCTCCTCCTCTGGAAAAGAGAGGCGTCCGTCCTGCTCGGGAGCTAGTTCCCCTATTCAGGCAACTCCTCCTAAGTGTCCACCGGCTGAATCCCCAGCCTGGCCTCAGCATACGCTGGTCCCCTCGACATTGGCTTCCCCGACATCACCTGAGGTGACCCCATCACCGCCTAACCCTCTTAAGTCACCGGCTGGGCCTGACGCCCACCCTCAGCCGATACCAGAGAACCCAACGCCCGATGGCCAGATGGGTCCAGACCATCTGACACCAGATGGCTCTGTTCCTATGGATCGGCACCCGGTAACCTGGATCAGCCTGATCTGATGCCTGAGTTACCCCAGCCTGACCACCCGATGCCGGGGCCCTCTAAACCCAATCTTCTGATGCCAGACACACCAGCTATGCCACCCAATCCTCCACAGGCTCTAGATTAGCTTTTTTCAGCCTAGTGGGGCCTATTTTAAGGACAAAGAGGCTCCTAGGGAACCCTCCAAGCCTACTCTTCAGGGGCCACCTCCAGTTTACCCACCTACTCCTCCTCCAAGGGGGACCACCCCTTACGCCGGATAGGGGTGATACCCCTCCTTCCTAAAGGTTGGCCACATAAGCACCCACATTTGCATTCCACTCCCCAGACTCGGGGGATTCGGATGGGTACTCCTCCTCCTCCAGTCGGGGGGGACTCTGGCTTGCCGTTGGAGCTGGAGGGTGGCAGAGACACTCCTCGGTCCTCGCCTGACGACCCTTCATTCATGGATGCAATGAGCCACATCCAGCAACTAAATGGCTGGGATACAGAAGAGCTGGATCCAGAGTGGCGTTGGCTGGCCACCTTTCTCAGGAAGAAAGACACCCTGCCTATGGTGGTCCCCCTATTGTAGAGTCCTATAAGGACGTCAACAGGATTGCCTGGAAGCGCCCCTTTTCTACACTGGCCGTGGCCAAGAAATCAGACCGGCTATATACCACCCCTAGGGAGGATCCCTTTAACGGGGAACAGCCAGAGGCAGACTCAGTCATAATTAACGCTGCTCATGACCACTCCAGGCATCCTAGGCATCTCAGTATGCAACCACCAGAAAAAGATTCCAAGCAGTTTGGCTATTTGGCCATGAAGGTGTATTCCTCACCCACTTGCACCATATGCTCCCAAAACTTCCTTGCCCACATGGTTCAATACCAGAATGCCCTGTGGGACAAGGCAGTGAAGGTTGCTCAAGCCATCTCAAATTGCCCAGGGAGAGCAGAGCTGATGGCCATCCTGAAGTCAGGCTCTGACATAGGTAACCACGTCCTTCGGGCATCCTGTGATATGGTAGACATGGTGGGCAGGGCTGTGGCTTCCGCCATCTGTATCACTGCTATTACTTCTTAAGAGTGTCCGGGTTCGCCCCAGACATCCAGTCCAATATTATGGATGCCCCTTCAGAGGACTGCTCCTGTTTGGTGAAGACTCTCAAAACATCATCACTCGCCTGCAGGAATCTGGGAAAGCCATTAGATCTGTATATACTACGTACAAATCCCATCCCAAGCAGCATTCTAAGCAGTCCTTTTGAAGGAATGCTAGACAGCAGTCTAGGGGACAGCAACAGAGAGCAAGATTCAAGCGAAAGGCCCCCACTCCTGCCTCTGGAGGTTCCACCCCTTGAGCCCCCAGAACCTCCCAGCCTGCGCTTTACCTCCCTGGTTCAACCTGACTTGTTGTCTGACCCCCTCCCTTAGGGGAGGTGATAGGGATCCAGTTTTCCTTGCACGTAGATGGTGGTGATGTCAGATGACCACAGATCAGTGCGTTTTACAACTCGTCGAAAAGGTACATACTCTTGAGTTCACTAAGATTCCACCAGAAAACCCTCCTCTCGCATCCCATTACTCTGAGGCTCACAGCGCTCTCATTGCAGCAGAAATCCAGGCTCTTCTGCAGAAACAGGCCATAGAGCCTGCCCCTCCAGCACAACAGGTGAAAGGGTTTTATTCCTATTTCTTCCTAGTGCCAAAGGAAATGGTGGACCTACGGCCTATTCTAGACCTCAGCCACCTGAATCAGTACATCGAGTACAAGCAATTCAGGATGATCACTCTGACAGGGCTGCTCCCCCTTCTTCATCAGGAGGATTGGTTATGCTCTCTGGATATGCAGGACGCATACCTCCACATTATGATTTTCCAACCGCACAGGAGGTTCCTTTGCTTCCACTTCCAGGGAAGCCACTACCCGTTCCAGGCTCTGCCTTTCAGCCTGTCCTTGACCCCCAGGGTTTTTACCAAATGCCTCGCAGTAGTGGCCACAGCTCTCAGAAGGCAGGGGCATCATGTCTTCCCCTACCTAGACAACTGGTTGCTAACCACTCCCACCAGGGACCGGCTACTCCAAACCCTGCGGGCCACTTTTTCCCTGTTTCAGCACCTAGGGGTTACCTTAAATCTCCCTAAGTCCTCCCCTTGGTCAAGTCAGTGGTTACAATATATAGGGGCAATTTTGGACATGGCGTAAGGCAAAGACTTTCTTTCTCCAGACGGAGCAGATTGACTTCAGACCCATGCTCAGCAGCTCTCCTCTCCTCTGCTCGTCAGGCTCCAGCCAGATCTGTCCTCAGACTTTTGGGACACATGGCAGCTGCTATCGCCACAGTCCCCCTGGCCAGACTTTACATGACGGTGATCCAGTGGAACCTGAGAGTTCAATGGGATCAGCGTTCAGATGACCTGGAGCATCCAGTCTTGGTGTCAAACTCTGTCAGACAAGCGTTGACATGGTGGTTGAATTCCACCAACCTTTCCAGAGGAGTCTGTATATGGAAAGAGTCTCCCAGGCAGAACCTGACCACAGATGCATCAGGCCAAGGCTGGGGAGCCCACTTGGGAGCTCACCAAACTCAAGGGTCCTGGGCCCAACATGAGCTTCATCTCCATATCAACATCTTGGAGATGAGGGCAATTCTGTATGCTCTTTAGGCCTTCCAGTCTTAATCCTTGGCCTTCTGTTGGTCCAGACAGAAAACATGTCAGTGGTCTTTTATATCAACAAGCAGGTGAGGGGACTCACTCTTATCCCCTCTGCAGGGAGACCATGCGAGTGTGGGCATGGGCAGAGGACCATCACCTAGACTTGTCAGCAATCCATGTTCCAGGCGTACAAACACCCTGGCCAAGAGCCTAAGCTGGTCTCGGTCCAGGGCCCATGAATGGGAACTTCACTCAGTGGCAGAAGATCTCTTCAACAGTTGGAGACATCCAGAACTGGATCTATTTGCCTCCTCATCCAATGCAAAACTGCCCAGTTTTTGCTTGCTAGATCCAGGGCCTGCTATTTTCTGTCGAGGCGCATTGTCCCTCTCCTGGATGGAGAGGTTCCTCTACGCCTCTTCTCCCTTCCCTCTACTGCAGCAAGTTCTTCTCAAGCTGCAGTCAGAGGGAGCAGAAATGATTGTGGTGGCAACCTTTGGGCCGTGCCAGATTTGGTTTCCGCTGTTTCAGCAACTTGCAGTGGAACCTCTGGTCTCCCTGCCCCTGTGCTCAGACTTGCTCTCCCAGGAACAGGGAACCCTGGTTCATGTGGATCTCAAATCTCTGCATCTTCATGCATGGCTTCTGCAGACTTAGCTGTCTATAGGTTTGGGGTATCACCCAGGGTAGCGGATATCTTTGCAACCACCCAGAAACCCTCTACTAGGGTTACCTACGCTATGAAATGGAAGCGGTTCAGCATCTGGGCCACTGCTCGGCATTTAGACCCTTTCACCTGCCTGGTGAATTCGGCTCTTGAGTACCTCCTTTCCTTATCTGATGCAGGTCCCAGCTACTCTTCGCTCACAGTGCACTTGTCTGCCATTTCAGCCTACCATGTGCCTATTGAGGGCAAAACTCTTGCCCAGCTGGATCTTCTCCATACCTTCCTACAGGGCATTCTACACTTTAAGTCTCCCATCTGGGACCCCGTTCCACCATTAGATCAGTTGTTTTGGAAAAACTCACATTGCCTCCTTTTGAACCTGCTGTAAGTTGCGAGCTGTGCTTTCTGTCGTGGAAAGTGTTATTTTTAGTTGCCATTACTTCTGCTTGAAGGATTTCTGAGCATCAGGCCTTGATGTGTAAGGAGCCTTATTAGTTTTTTCACAAGGACAGGATGTCCTTGAGGACTAATCCTAAGTTTCTTCTGAAGGTGGTGTCAGAGTTTACTTTAAATCAGGACATCCACTTTCCTATCTACTACCTAGAATATTCGAACCATGGGGAGGCATTACTACATACTCTAGATGTTCACTGGGTGCTTCGATATTATTTGGAGTGCACCCAGACCATTAGAAAGTCCATCAGTTATTTGTTTCTTTCGGCCCCAGGATGGAAGGGGCTCCTGTTTCTAAACAGTTTATCCAGATGGTTGGTTAATTGCATTGTTTTCTGCTACAATTAATATAACAAACCCTTACCGGGCTCGGTAAAGGGTCACTCTACCAGGGGCATGGCTGATTCTTTTGACTCCATGAGAAACGTATCAGCTGACGACATTTGTGCTGCAGCTTGGAGTTCTGTCCACACCTTTGTCAAGCACTACAGTCTGGACATTGCTTCTCACCGCAGAGCAGGCTTAGGACTAGCAGTCCTTCAGGGCCTCCTGTCAATGCTTTAGGGAGATTTCTACCTCCATCCTTCTGACTGGGGTCTCTCCTTTACTACTTGGGACTCAGTCCTAAAGGTGTTACCTGCTGCAAGAGCCCACTCGAAGTAAGATAGTACAGCTATGTAAGAACTTACTGTAACAGTACATCTTCGAGAGGAGCTCCCACCTTCCCCCTGGTAGTTGCTTCTCACTCACAGATACCTTTGTTTCCTCTGTTAGATGATCCTCTTCGGTTCTCCTTTCTCACTTACTTGCCAGGTCTCTGGCAGAGAATTGGGGATGGGCTGGGTGACCGCCCCTTTTGTACCAAACATGATGTCAGGCAAGGCCGACATTGGGGGTGGTCCCCCGCTGTATATTGCTAGGTAGAAAATTTCCATGGGCCCTGGTGCCTACCTGCTTCAGTCCTAAAGATGTTACCTGCTGCAAGAGCTCCTCTCAAAGATGTACTGTTACAGTAAGTTCTTTCATAACTGTACTATCTTTGAGAGGCTTTCTTGCAGCAGGCTATGCTGTCCCACCCTCTTTCCCGGGCCTGTGGGGCCATCCTGTATCTGTCTCTCCTCCTTCTATTCCTTTTTGGTGGGAACCTTCGGTTCCTCAGCAGATTGATTGCTTTGTTGTCTGGTGGGAGAACTGAGGGCCACCCCCTCTTATAGGATAGGGTGACAGCAGTGTATGATGGAGTGGGTGACCCCCTGGTAGACTGCTTTCGATGTGGTCATAGTGCCTGGAGGCTATAGTGCCTGCTGCAAGAGATACCCTCGAAGTAAGAGCTTCTCTTCTAGCCCCTCTGCAATGTTGCTAATAAAGACATTAAAGAGGACCAGTCCCAGTACTGATACCTGTGGCACCTCACTGGTCACCCTCCCTTCCTTGGAGTGAACTCCATTTACCACCACCCTCTGTCTCCTGTCCTCCAACAAATTTCTCACCCAATTTACCAGCTTTGGACACACTCCTAGGCTTCCCAGCTTATTTACAAGTCTCCAATGTTGAACAGTGTTGCATGCCTTACTGAAATCCACCTAGGCCACATCCACTGCTCCACCCTCATCTAATTTCCTGGTCACCCAGTCAAAGAAATCTATCAGATTTGTTTGACAGGATCTCCCCCCAGTGAATCCATGCTGCCTTGTATCTTGTGGGTCACTGGATTTAAGATATTCCACAACCCTCTCCTTTAGTAATGATTCCATTCATTTTCCCAGATATGATCTACAGATTCCTGAAAGGGCTACTGCAAGTGTCCACTCCAGTCTGCAGATTTCAGTTTGGGACCTGAACCTAGAGCTCGAATCACTGACTGACATCCCCTTCAAGCCTAGTTTCCTGTGACTTGAAGTACTTGTCCTGGAAGACTTTGTTTCTCATAGCCATTACCTTGGTCAGGTGTGCCTCAGAATATGTTCCTGCTTGACAGGGATAGGGTGGACTTCCCCTAAATTCCTACCCAAAGGGATGTCTTAGTTCCACTAACTCAGTCTACTAACCTAAGCTTTTTTTCTTCCTTTCCTCCCTCAGAAGCTGGGGAGGTGTTACATCGATGGTCATCCATAGAATGCTCTGATACTGTTTGTACCATAGCAGACTGTTATTTTATAGGCAAGCAGGATAGTAAGCCCATCACACTGTGACTGGGCATGGCAGCCTCTGGCTTGTTTCAGGTCCATTTCCACCGCAGACGTGTGCACTACCTGGTATGGGATTAATACTTTTAGTGGGAATTACAGTTTGTATCTGATCTCTTGTAGGTGTGCTGGGTTTGGCCTCGCTGTCTTGAAAGGCTTGCTTTCATGAGGAATCACTATCAGTTATCTGTGTTCACCATCCACCAGACTGAGGTTGCTACTGCTCGAGTCATCCAGTGTATTGTGGCTCTGTGGAGATGCCCTTGAAATGCAAAGGTAGGTTCATTACTTAAACAGTAATGACACAGGGAAGCCGTCTGTTTCCTAGGCCTAACAACTGGATGGGGAGATGTGTGATCAGAAGTGCAGCTGAGGGTCACCTCCCACCAGCCGGTCATTAATACTAGGAAATGACTGACTGCAAGATTATTATTGTGATTACCAGTCTAACTGACAATAACAATGTTGCTTTCTTTCTTTGTTTTGACCACTATTTATTTATTTATTTATTTAAGACAAATATCGGATTTACAACCTTTGAGTCAGAGACTCATTTACAAAGGCACCTCGTCACAGGGAGGGGAACAATCTAAATGTGAGGTAAGACAGTGGAGAACAGTACAGGTGAATTACATGCAACATACAATACAGAATCATTAAAGTGCCATTTAAGTATTTGGGTTTCTAGGGAACCCACAACAAGTCACTGGGTTCCCAGGGGACATGCAGGATACAAAATGTCGCATACAGTTTGTGACAGGCAAAACTCAGGCACTATTATATACTTAGTCCTGCAGTAGCTGATAAGTCAGGAAGGCACTCACAGTAGGCTCTGGGATAGACACGTACATCTCCGTGAGCTAATGAGGTGTTTGCGAAGGGCGATTTTGAATTGGCCAATTTTAGCGGCGCTAGTGACATGCGAGGGGAGGGAGTTATACCAGGACGGCGCTCTATGATGAAAGGATCTTTGGGTGAGGGAGGTCCTGGCTCTAGGCACCTGGAAAGTGGCACTGGTAGCTCTGTGGGTAGCGACAGAATGGGAGGCCCACGGAAGCAGTGCGGTGACACCGGGGGGACAGAGCCCAAGTAGGGACTTTTTGGTTAGTATGCAGGTGTGATATTGCAGCCGCCATGCAATGTAGCTTGCCAGCTAGGTCAGTAATTTCTAAGATTACTGAATGATACAGTAGCCAGTCAGGAACCTCACCAGGGTTAGAAATATTCAATTAGACTAATAATTACCAGTACCAATAGATCTTTAAGAGGATCTCTGTAGAGCATACCTCCCTCTCCCCCAGCATGGAGGACTTTTGTTTCTGTCAATTTGTGAGGCACTGTATATCCTGGTGGGGGACTCAATTATTAGGGGGATAGAACTGGGGGGAGCAGGGAAAACTGAAGTAAGGTGCCTGCCTGGTGCCATGGCTTGGAGGGACAGGAAGCGCATCCTCAGGATCACGAGAACAGCTGCACGGGAGTCTGAGCTGGACCTCATTGTCCACCTAGGGACAAATGACTTGGCTCATCATGAGATTAGAGCAATGCAGGAGGACTTTGTAGAGTTGGGGAGGGGCCTAAGACAAGTAGCACACACAGTATCCTTCTCAGAGGTGCTGCCTGTCAATGGCATGGGTGAGGCGAGGCTACTTTGCACAATGCAGTTTAATGAATGGTTGAAAAAAATGGTGTGGAGTACAGGGGTCTGGCTTCATTGGGGACTGGGGTTCCACCTGGAGGGACACCAGCCTATACTGGCAGGATGGTCTGCATCTGTTCAGGAAGGGAACAAGTCTTTTGAGCAATCGGTTTAAATGCTTCATTGACAAGCTTTTAAACTAGTCAAGGGGGGAAGCACTGATAAGCAGCAGGAAAATCCCAGCCTCTCCCTACAGAACAGGGTACTAAAAGAGAAAAAGACTGAGGTAGAAAGGTCAGTGGGGGATGCTGCCACAGAAGGTAAAGCCATCAAAAAAATGGAGAGTAATGAGTACCAATGCCCGTAGTCTGGGTAACAAGCTTCCTGAATTAGTGGCCTTGATGGAGGAGGAACATATGGATATTGTGGCAGTCACAGAAACATGGTACACACAAAACCATGACTGGGACGTAAACATACCAGGATACACTATCTACAGGAGGGACAGGGAGGGTAAAAGAGGAGGAGGAGTAGCTCTTTACATAAGGGAAGGAATCAAAGCAACAGAACTAAAGTTGCCAAGGTAACCACGAGGCACTAGCATAGTGTGGTTGACCACTGATGCCCATACATTGTCTTTTATAGTGTATGGGCATCGGTATTTTGTCACATTTTCGAGCATAAGCAGGACTCTGTTTAAAAAAACACTACTTCTTACCTTAGCAGTATCACAACGATATAGTCGCTTTCATTTGCCGAATAAAACAATTTTTTTTTAGAATGAAAACATTTGTTTACTCATGAACCGTATATCAATGAAAGAAAAACACACACGCTCATTCAAACTAAATGCTATGGGGGATCAGTTCTGTTATTTTTGCGACGGGTGAACATGTGACAGGGTGCGACCAAGTAGAGTTGCCGTACAGTATTTGCTGGACTGCGTCATCACTATGTGGATGTTTTGCCTCACGGAGATTGCCTGTGATAAGGGGGGACAGGGGAGGAGAAAAAACAACAGAAAATGGCATTAAGAAATCAGGTAGAGAATACAGCGGCTGCCATTATTTGGTTTGTGTTATGGCGTTTTGGGTTCTGCGACTGTCTGTTTTATTTTGACTGCTTTTGACAGCGGGTGGGCTGCCGTGCTGCCTTGGAGAAGACAATGTCTGTGAATTCCAATTTGTTATGCCATTGATGTGACATTACATCGATGGGTTAACAACACAGCAACGTCACATCGATGGTATAACAACACTAGTAAAAGATAATTTTCTGCTATTAACAGCATTCTACCATACATTATAAAAAGGTAAACAGGGAGGAGAAGAAGCATTGTGGGTCAATTTGGAGACAGACAATGGCACCACAATCTGCACAGGGGTTGTATACAGACCCCCCCCCCCCTCTTCTCAGGGGGAGGAAATGGACAAGGAAATGATAGAAAGTATACTTAGAATGGCAGAAAAAGGGGAGATACTGCTGATGGGTGATCTGAATATGCCAGATGTTAACTGGAGTGCAGTTGCAGCAGCCACTTCTAAGAGTGGGGTTATTCTAGATGCCCTACAGGGGGCATGCCTTAGACAACTAGTATTGGAACCCACTCGAGACGGAGCAATCTTAGACCTGGCTCTCTCAAATAGAGATGGAGAAAGGATCACAGATGTAGAAGTGGGTAGCCATCTGGGAACTAGCGACCATTGAACAGTATGGTTCACACTAAACACAGCAATAGAGTCTAGCCATACAAAGGCAAAAGTACTGGACTTTAGGAGGGCTGACTTTGCCAAAATTGGTGAATGCCTAGGAATGCACTCAGCAAATGGGCTGGAAGGAGGGTGGAAGAACAATGGGAATAATAAAACTGCCATCACAGAGGTAACAAGCCTTGTGTGAAGCAAATAAACAAAACAAACGATGTAAGAAACCACTATGGTTCTCAAAGGAAGTGGCAGTGAAGGTTCAAGAGAAAAAGCGTCTCAGGAAGTACAAGGAATCACAGAAGGAACAGGTCAGATAATTGTAAGTTAAAAACAAAAGGAAGCTGGGAAGGCAGTCAGAACAGCAAAGGCCGAACCAAGGAAAAGATAGCCAACTCAGTTAAGAAGGGGGATAAAACCTTTTTTAGGTACATCAGGGAGTGAGGGAAGACCAAGGGAGGGATAGTGAGGCTTAATAAAGGGCAGGGGGTGGGCAGAGGGTGGCAGTGAAAAGGCAGAGATACTAAACAAATATTTTTGCTCAGTATTTACAAATGAAGAGGGGGAGGTACCTAAAACAAACAATAGAAACACTCTGGATACAGAAGTTGATACCAGCCCATTTACAGAAGAAAGGGTTCTGAAAGAAGTCTTAAAACTGAAGGTGGACAAAGCAATGGGGCCTAATGGATTCATCACAGAATTCTAAAAGAACTAAGGGTAGAACTAGTGACACCACTGACTACGCTCTTTAACAAATCATGGGAGGATGGGGTGGTACCTGAGGACTGGAGGAGGGCAGATGTGATTCCCCTTCACAAAAGTGGGAGCAGGGCAGAAGCAGGCACTACAGACCTGTTAGTTTAACCTCAGTGATAGGGAAAATGATGGAATCACTTCTGAAGGAAAGAACTGTCGAGTATCTAGAGGCCAGAGGGACACAGGACCCAGGGCAGCATGGATTCACAGTGGGAAGGTCATGCCAGATGAATCTGATAGATTTCTTTGACTGGGTGACCAAAGTAGTAGATCAGGGAGAAGCTGTGGACATGGCCTACCTAGACTTTAGCAAGGCATTTGACACAGTCCCACACAAAAGATTAATATACAAGTTAGCCAGCCTGGGAGTGGGTCCCAAGATGACAGCCTGGGTAAAGAATTGGCTGGAGAATAGGACACAGAGAGTAATAGTAAATGGAGTTCACTCTGAAGAAAGGGGGTTACTAGTGGGTACCGCAGTGTTCAGTATTAGATCGGTCCTCTTCAATGTCTTTATAAGTGACATTGCAGAGGGACTGGAAGGAAAAGTATGTCTCTTTGCAGATGACACAAAGATCTGCAACAGAGTTGATGCACAAGGTGGGGTGGAAAGGATGAGAAGGGACTTGGCAAGGTTAGAGGAATGGTCAAATGTATGGCAGCTTAGATTCAATGCTAAGAAGTGCAAGGTAATGCACCTGGGAAACAAAAACCCAGGGGAAGAGTACACAATGGGGGGTGAGATACTAACAACAACAAAAATGGAAAGGGACCTGGGGGTAGTCATATCAGATGACCTAAAGGTGGGCAAGCAATGTGAGAGGGCAGCAAGGAGGGCTGGGGGGATACTGGGATGCATAGGGAGAGGCATCACCAGTAGAAAACAGGAAGTTGTTATCCCTCTGTACAGACAGCTGGTGAGACCCCATCTGGAGTTCTGCATGCAGTTCTGGAGACCCAGTCTCCACAAAGACATAGACAGGATGGAAGCTGTCCAGAGGAGGGCAACTAAAATGGTGCAGGGTCTGCACCGGAAGACATATGAAGAGATACTTAAGGAGCTTAATATGTATAACCTCGAGGAAAGGAGGTAGAGGGGGACATGATAGAAACTTTAAAATACCTCAAGGGAATCAACAAAGTCCAAGAGGGTAGCATCTTTCAAAAAAAGAGGTGTGCAAGAACAAGGGGCACAATTTGAAGATGGGGTGGCTCAGAGTAATGTGAGGAAGTATTTTTTCACAGATAGGGTTGTGGATGCATGGAATGGCCTTCCGGAGGAGGTTGTGGAGTCAAAAACAGTGGTGGAATTCAGGCATGCGTGGGACAGTCATAAGGCAATTCTAGGGGTTGGGGGTAGAAAGAAGTAGGCTGCTGGTTAACTAGGATCTGCAGCTTATCCATTAGGTAGGGAAATGGGCAGACTGGGTGGGCCAAGCAGTCCTTATCTGCCATCAAATTCTATGTTTCTATGTTTGCTTCCTGGACACTCCCACCACTGTTCTTGTAGTGGGCAGTGTTGCTGTTTACTTCCTCCACCTGCCTCTCTGCATGATTGGTGGGGGCAGTTCTAATCCTATCTTTGGATATTGCAGAGCTCTGTTTACTGACAGTGGGTAACTGGAGAGGGCCCACCCATGGTACACAGGCAACACTGGGTGTGGCTTGAATTTTCTGAAGACCAGCTTAAATTCATAAGAACGTACGAATGGTGTCGTCAGATGGGGACCACTTGATCTATCTAGTCTGCCCAAGGTGGCTACCCCCTCCCCTTTAATTGTTCCAGCCAAGCTGTCCACACTGTCTGTCCCCCGCTAGCTTAAATTCTCTTACTGTTTTAGCTGCCACCACCTGTGCTGGCAGGCTGTTCCATGGGTCTATCACCCTCTCTGTGAAGAAGTACTTTCTATAGTTGCTCCTGAACTTGCCTCCCACCAGACACAAGTTGTGCCCCCTTGTCCGAGTTCCCTTGTTTTCTTGGAAGAGGTTCTCCGTCTTATTCCCTTGATGTATCTGAACGTTTCTATTATGTCACTTCTGTTTCTTCTCTGTTCTAGTGAGTACAACTTCAGTTCCTTGAGCCTAGTTTCACATGTCTTATGGTGCAGCCCCTGCACCATTTTAATGGCCCTTCTCTGCACCATCTCTAATCTGTCTTTGTCCTTTTTCAGGTGTGGTCTCCAGAACTGGAGACAGTACTCCAGGTGCGTCCTCACCAAGAATCTGTACAGTGGCATGATTTTCTCTTGCTTTCTGCTTGTAATGCCCCTACTTATACATCCTAGGATGCCAGTTGCTCTCTCTGCCGCTTTTTCGCACTGTTTTGTGACTTTTAAGTCATCGGTGATGAGCACACCCGGGTCCCTTTTCATCTTTGTTACCTCCAATTGGTGCCTACCCAGTGTGTACTTTACTTCTGGGTTTCACTTTCCTAGGTGCATGACCTTGCATTTCTTGGCATTAAACTTTAACTGCCATAGTTCTGTCCACTCCTGTAGTTTCCTGAGGTTGGCCACCATACTTGTGGCCCTCTCCTGTGTGTTCACCCTGTTGCAGAGCGTTGTATCATCTGCAACAGGCATACCCTTCCCTCCAATTCCAGTGCAATATCACTGATGAATATGTTGAAGAGTATTGGACCCAGCACTGACCCCTGTAGCACATCGCTGGTCACCTCCCCTTCCTGGTGACATAGCCCCATTTACTAAGACACTCTGTTTTCTATTCTGTAGCCAATTCCTAACCCAGTTGACTATCTTGTGCCCTAACCCTGTGTACTCCAGCTTATTTATTTCCCAGCCTCCTGTGGGGGATGGTGTCAAAGGCTTTACTGAAGTCTAGGTACACTGTCCACTGAGCCGCCCTGGCCCATTGTTTTGGTCACCCAGCCAAAGAAATGTGTCATGTTTGTTTGACATAATCTTCCTGCCAAGAAACCATGTTGCCTGGGGTCTAGTTTTCTATTTTCCCTCAGGTATTCCACGATTCTCTCCTTTAGTAGTGCTTCCATCATTTTTCCCACTATTGGGGTTAGGCTGACTGGGCGATAGTACCCAGTATCCTCCTTATTTCCTCCCTTGTGTAGAGGCACCACTGTTGCTGTTCTCCAGTCCTGAGGTACTGTGCTGCTCTCAGTGATCTACTGAATCATTTTAGGGAGATTGTCTCCTCGAGCGGCACCATCACCGTAAGCGGCGCCCGACAGCCACAACTTCGGCCGCTGTGCCGGCCCAACAGACCCTCCTCGACCATTCTCCGGGTTCCCTGCCTCAGATCCTTGGCCAAGGAAAACTGCCTCCTTGAGCGGCACCATCGCCGTAAGTGGCACCCTATGGATGCAATGTCTGCCGCTGCACTGGCCCAATGGACCCTCCTCAACCGCTCTCCTGGAATAGCTTGGCAGAAGACACTAGGAGAAAGGACTGCTGTGTGACTGAACTTTTCTGCTGGGACTAAAGTAGAAGAACTTTTGTATTTGGACCTTTAATTTAGGGTAAAAAAAACTAACATACAAAACAAAAAAAAAAAAATGTGTTTGGGTTAACTGAACTGAATGGGTAACTGAAAAGTCATCTAGGTGTAAATCTCAGGTGACTGAAAGGACTTAACTGCTGTGAGGTTTAAATTACTTGTAGAAAGATCTGGTAAGTAGTGGGAGTGGCTTAGCTAGAAGGAAGCTACATTTAAAGACTGCCTTAGAAAGATTCTGCTAATAGCTTGGCAGAAGACACTAGGAGAAAGGACTGCTGTGTGACTGAACTTCTCTACTGGGACTATATTGCCCTCCTTCCCTCCCCTCCACCCCCACCCAAAGCTAGTTCTATTTTTATAGGCACAGGATTTGACTGACAACAGGAACTTCCTGTTTAGGGGCAGGAAGTGAGTGATCACAGAACCACCAAGGACCCACCATCCTAGAAGGGCAAGAGTAGCTCTCCGGCCCCCTCTAGCTGCTGGAGGTCTGCCTCTGAACAAGTAAGTGGTCTACTGAGAAATATAGGATATTCTTGTCTCAGAACAGGACAATCAGGAGCTTAAAGGGCACACAGGCAGAAAGTAAGGAGAGAGAGAAAAAAAAACAGAGGAAAGAGTAAGGATTGCAAACAGTTAAGGGGCCAGAAATAAGACATGATTGGAGTGGTGCAGTGCAGTGGCTGTGGAGCAGCAGTCTTCCGGAGATGTTCTGGAGGATGCGGTGTTGTCCCATCTGCAAGCACCTCTCTGGGCTGAGGAGGAGGTTGCTCATCTCCAGGCTGAGTTGGCCAGGATTTGTGGGACCTCCTCTTCCATCCAGGGACCACCAGTGCCACTGCCGTTGCCTCAGAGGTTGCCAAGAAAGAGGAGTGGTTGGACCACAGTGGGCTCAGGGAGGGTGAGGGTGGTGGAACAGAGGCACATCCCTCCAGTTGTACCTCTCCACAATTCCTATGCCATTCTGGCAAAGTGTGGTTCCTCTATGGAGGCACCTACAGTGGAGACCAAGGAGGATGCTGGGAACCTCCACAAAGGAGACCCACAGGAGGGTGGCAGGGGACCCTGCAGGGGAAGGAAACAACTCCTGGTGGGGGACTCCATTGTTAGGAAGGTAGAACTGGGCAAGGAAGGGGAGAGGGAGGTAAGGTGCCTGCCTGGCGCCATGGCTTGGAGGGACAGGGAGCGAATCCTCAGGATTGCCAGAGCAGCTGCACAGGGGAGGGAGCTGGATGTCATTGTCCACCTAGGGACAAATGACCTGGCTAAGAAAGGGATTAGGGAAGTGCAGGAAGAGTTTGTGGAATTGGGGAGGGGCCTTAGTCAAGTAGCACGCACGGTAACCTTCTCGGAGGTGCTACCCATCTATGGCATAGGAGAGGCTAGGGTGTTCCTTACCATGGGATTCAATCAGTGGTTGAAAAACTGGTGTGGAGCTCAGGGATTTGGCTTCATTGGGGACTGGGGGTCCACCTGGAGTGATGCAAGCCTATACTGGCATGATGGGCTGCATCTGTCCGGGAGGGGAACCAGAATCCTAGGTGATAGGTTTAAATGCTTCATTGGCAAGCTTTTAAACTAGCCAAGGGGGGAGGCACTGGAAAGGAGCAGGAAAATCCTAGCCCCCCCCAAACAATCACGGTAGTGTGTGTGGCAAACACCAACATGGAGGTGTCGATAGGGAGAAGGGCAGTGGTAAATGGAGAAAGTGACAAAGGCAAGAAGGACAGAGATGGGGCAAAAGGGGGTAAGGCCATCAGGAAATGGAGGGTAATGAGTACCAATGCCCGTAGTCTGGGCAACAAGCTCCCTAAGCTGGTGGCCTTAATGGAAGAGGGATGCCTGGATATCATAGCAGTCACAGAAACATGGTACACAGAGAACCATGACTGGGATGTTAACATACCAGGGTACATAACCTGCAGGGGAGAAGAGGGGGAGGAGTAGCTCTCTATGTAAAGGAAGGGATAAAAGCAACTGAACAAAAGAGTAAACAGGGAAGAGCGGAGGCACTGTGGGTCACCTAGGAGACTGGAAAGGGCACCACAATCCGCACAGGGGTTGTGTACAGACCCCCATGTCAGGGGGAAGGAATGGACAAGGATATGATGGAAGGCATTCTTAGAATGGCAGAGAAAGGGGAGATACTGTTGATGGGAGACCTGAATATGCCAGATGTTAACTGGAGCACATTTGCTGCAGCCACATCCAAGAGCAGGGCCATTCTTGGCGCCCTACAGGTGGCAGGCATTAGACAGCTAGTTTGGAACCCACTCATAAGGGAGCAATCTTAGACCTCATGACTCTCAAACTGGGGCAGTGAGAGGATCTCGGATCTAGAAGTGGGTTGCCATCTGGGACGAGTGACCATCAAACAGTGTGGTTCACGTTAAACTCAGCTACAGAGTCAAGCCATACAAAAGTGAGGGTACTGGACTTTAGGAGGGCTGACTTTGGCAAGATGGGAGAGTGCCTCAGAAAAGCACTAGCAAACAGGCTAGAAGGAGGTGTGGAGCAACAATGGGGAATTATCAAAACTACCATCACAGAGGCAACAAACCTTTTGTGAAGCAAATAAACAAATCAAAACGAAAGAAAAAGCCACTTTGGTTCTCAAGAGAGGTGGCTGTGAAAGTCAGGAAGAAAAAGATAGCATTCCGGAAGTATAAGGAAACACAGAAGGAGCAGGACAGAGAGCTGTACCAGTTAAGGCAGAAAGAAGCAGGGAGGAAGTCAGAATAGCAAAGGCCCAAACTGAGGAAAAGATAGCCAACTCAGTTAAGAAGGGGGATAAAACCTTTTATAGATACATAAGCGAGTGTAGAAAGACAAAGGGAGGGATAGTGAGGCTGAATAGAATGAACGGTGGGTGGGCAGAGGGGGACAGTGAAAAAGCAGGAATACTGAACGAATATTTCTGCTCAGTATTCAAAAAAGGAGGGGGAAGTGCCTAATCCAATTAACAGAAGCACTCTTGATAGGGGGGTCGATCCCAGTCCTTTCACAGAAGAAAGGGTTCTGCAAGAACTCCTAAAACTGAAGGTGGACAAAGCAATGGGTCCTGATGGAATTCACCCCAGAATTCTAAAAGAATTAAGGAAGGAACTAGTGAAATCACTGACTACTCTTTTTAATAAATCATGGGAGGATGGTATGGTACCCGAGGACTGGAGGAAGGCAGATGTGATTCCTCTTCACAAAAGTGGGACCAAGACAGAGGCAGGAAACTACAGACCTGTCAGTCTGACCTCTGTGGTAGGGAAAGTGATGGAGTCACTTCTGAAGGAAAGAATAGTTGAGTACCTAGAGGTCAGTGGAGCACAGGACCAAGGCAGCATGGTTCACAGCGGAAGGTCATGTCAGACCAATCTAATAGATTTCTTTGACTGGGTGACCAAAGTAGTAGACCAGGGAGGGCTGTGGAGATGGCCTACCTAGACTTTAGCAAGGCATTTGACACAGTCCCACACAAAAGATTATTAGTCAAATTAACCAGTCTGGGGAGTGGGTCCCAGGGTGGTAGCCTGGGTAAAACATTGGCTGGACAACAGGACACAGAAGGTAATTGTAAATGGAGTCCACTCTGAAGAAAGGGCGGTTACTAGTGGGTACCGAGGGTTCAGTATTGGGTCCAGTCCTTTTAATGTCTTCATCAGTGACATTGCAGAGGGACTGGAAGGAAAAGTATGCATTTTTGCAGATGACACAAAGATCTGCAACAGGGTTGATACACAAGGAGGTGTGGAAAGGATGAAAAGGGACTTGGCAAGGTTGGAGGAATGGTCAGACGTATGGCAGCTAGGATTCACTGCAAAAAAGTGCAAAATAATGCACCTGGGAAACAAGAACCCAGGGGAAGAATACACAATGGGTGGGGAGGTAGTAACAACAAGAAAACAGGAAAGGGACCTGGGGTAATCATATCAGATGACCTTAAGGTTAGCAAGCAATGTGAGAAGGCAGTAGGGAGGGCAGGGGTATACTGGGATGTATAGGGAGGCATCAGCAGCAGAAAACAGGAAGTTGTTATCCCTCTGTACAGACAGTTGGTGAGACCCCATCTGGAATACTGTGTCCAGTTCTGGAGACCCCATCTCCAGCAGGACATAGACAGGATAGAGGCAGTCCAGAGGAGGGCAACTAAAATGGTGCAGGGCCTGCAAAAGAAGCCGTATGAGGAGAGACTAAAGGAGCTTAATATGTATACCCTTGAGGAAAGAAGGGAGAGGGGACATGATAGAAACTTTCAAGTACCTCAAGGAATCAACAAAGTCCAAGAGGGTAGCATCTTTCAGAAAAGAGACTTGCAAGAACAAGGAGACACAATTTAAAGATAGAAGGAGGCGGTTCAGGGGCAATGTGAGGAAGTATTATTTCACAGAGAGGTAGTGGATGCATGGAACAGCCTTCCTGAGGAAGTTGTGGGGACTAAAACTGTGGGAGAATTCAAGAATGCATGGGACAGACATAAGGCAATTCTTGTGGGGGGCAGGAAGATATAGGCTGTTGGTTAACTAGGATCTGCGGCCTATCCTGTAGGTAGGGAAATGGGCAGACTAGGTGGGCCTAGCGGTCCTTATCTGCCATCAAAGTCTATGTTTCTATGTTTCCCTGCCTCGCATCCCTGGCCAAGGTACATCCGCCCATCAGCTTAGGAACCTGGTTCTCTGTGGCTGGATGCCGATTGGTTCACTGATGCTGCCTGAGGCTTGTGATTGGACTGGGCATTTCAGGCAGCACAGCCATTGGTGCACCTTTCTCTCAGACTTAAAGGAGAAGACTACTGTATATTTCTGATTTGGATATGTCTGATGTATTTATTATACGTTATATCAGTTACTGTACATATGTCAATAAGAGAGCAGTCATTTCTGCTGTTGCAACACATATCTAGAGTCTGAGGCTCTGACACAAGGTAGTAAAATATCAAGCAAGCCTCCATTTACCTGCAAATGGGTCAGGTCACTTGTAATACAGCCCCTCCCATTCCCTGATGTCACTGCAGCAACAGTGCAGAAGTACACATAAGGGTATCAATGCTGTCTATCCTGATTTTAGTTTAAGTTTGCAATGGCTTAAGACAGTTCTATAATGCAGCTCACACAGGGAGTGGTACTTGTAGCCTTAATACTGCAAGTGCAGAGCAAATAATACATCTAATAGTATTTAATTCACAGGAAACAATTTCTTTGTACTGCTCATTTCTCTCTGTGAGACAGTTGCAACATGTTGTGGAAAGCAGCAGAAAGAATCAATTGGACAATCAAAAGGTCAATCTAGCAGTCAATGAGTCAATCAGTATTGCACCAGGTGAACACCCTTGAGAAGATTCATTTACAAGGTATGCCTGAGCAGTTTCCCAAAGGATCACACAAGACTGAATTCCTCATTTGCACAAATTATACACCCCCCTTTCAGCAGCCTGGAAGTGGATGGCTAGATCACTTACTTTATAAAGTGTATTGTTTAAAATTTCATAGAAAGTAAGGGACTTTAGTAGGATGTGAACCAGAGTTTCCCAGTTCTTGTGCCTGTGCTTTAACCACTAGATTATCCTTCTTCCATATGCTGCAGCTGATGTCCTGGTAACCTATTCCTTGGTATATCTGAACTCTATATTGCCTTATATCAGCCACCCAATCATGGACTGCCTAGTTACAAAGGGAAAGGGGCATTTTTGCAAGATTGTGTCTCACTGCTGGTGTCAATCAAAACAGAGAATACTAACACACACAGAACATAACACAACAGCTATGTAATACCACTTAAGACTCTTGTTGTACCCAGAGTAATTTATTGAGTAAACTGTTTTTGCTAACAGAAACATTAACACAACACATGCAGGCACTTTCTTATAGGCATACTGTTATATACATGTCAAATCAGAGCTGCATCATACTCACATGGTCCTAGTACCTATTAGACCTGCACTTCAGGATGTGCACAACACTTAAAGCGTTCCCCATTACTCAAGTAAGGAATCAAACATTGTGGGTTCTGTTTACTGGTGGAACAGCATTTAGTGCAGCACCATTATCTGTTGCTCTGATGACATCATCCTCCAGCAGCACTGATGGTAAAATGGAGGACTAACACATTGATAACTTCTGGGGATGTATATTTTTATTTATAATCTAGATTTGGACAGCAATAGGACTGCTGGCAACTGGAGGAGGTACACAACAGTTACTCATAAGGAGTTGGGAAAATATGGCCGTGAAACTATGGGAGACTTCCCCTTTAAGCCTGTCTCCCATGCCAGATATTGTCTGCCTTCTCATAAGATATTTTCAATTGTTAACTAATATTAACCTGTATTTACGATTACTAGTGGGCTTTTACCACTGTTACTGCTGCTTTGTTATTGTGAACAATTTTACTGTTTTTTGTACAGCTGATTTAGCCCAGTACAGTGTAAATTTTTTGTAATTTCACTTTCTCCTAACTTCCCACTCTATTCCCCTCTCCTCCCCTCTGTCCGCTTCTTGGGTCAGTAATGTTCCCAGACACAGTTCCCCCCCGCCCCCTCTCTCTCTGCTCGCTACCCACCCTCATCTTTCTCCTATCCTTTCAACCTCAGCTTGAGTTCCCTGGCTTGACTCCCTCGAGATCACTCACGTCTCCTCCACCCTCCCCCCTGCCATCAGTCCCTTCCTACTTGTTAATCACTTGTCTCTTGTCTCCTTGACTCTCCTTCCAACCCCTCCCTTTAGTCCCTGTAACCTTTTCTTTTGTCATTCAACCCCTCCGACTATCTGCCGCCAGTTCCCTGCCCCGCTTGCACAGTGTCTACAGCCCTCTTAATTAGCTTCTCTCTCTCCAATTTCTCCACTTTAGGGAGACTGCCTCCTCGAGCGGCACTATCGCCGTAAGTGGCGCCTGACGGCCGCAACTTCGGCTGCTCCGCTGGCCCAACGGACCCTCCTCGACCGCTCTCCTTGTTCTCTGCCTCGGATCCCTGGCCAAGGTACGTCTGCCCATCAGCTTAGGAGCCTGGTTCTCTGCATCTGGATGCCGATTGGTTCACTGACGCTGCCTGAGGCTTGTGATTGGACTGGGCATTTCAGGCAGCACAGCCATTGGTGCGCCTTTCTCTCAGACTTAAGCCTGTCTCCCACGTCAGATATTGTCTGCCTTCTCATAAGATATTTTCTCCCCCCTCACCCAGGCCTCCTTTAAATATGCTTTCGGCCCGCCCAATCTTAGTTGTCCTTTATCTCATTGGTTCAGCTTCTCTTGGCCTAACCACTCCTTATGTAAACCCCTTACACACCTCTCTCTCTCTCTCTCTCACCAACGTTGCAACCGCTTCTACCCTGATTTTTATACTCTCCTTCCTTTCTGTGATCTCTCTAGTATTCAGACTTTCTCCTGTCCTTAAATGCTTACTCAATTGATTATTGTGGTTATGCTTGTGCTTCTCAGCCCCATACCCCCTGGGTACAATTCCTGCCATTCACACCTTCACCTGGTACCCCTCTCAGCCCTGCATTACACCTCTGGTATGGTCACAGGGACACATGACATGGACTATCTGGCCTTCCACCCCCTTTGTGGCACCTTGGGGTCCTTCTCAAACTTAAAGCGTGCAGCTCCCCCGATGATCCCACAGGCTGTACATGCACTCTACAATTCGTCAAGTCGACCCCAGCACTATGGCGCAATAAAGCATGGGAGCATCACACACACACACAAGCAAGTCTGCAGCATGCTCAAATCCTTTCTCCTACGACTACTGCTTATGCTGCTCCAGCTCTCAGGAAATGTTCACCCCAATCCAGGTTCCTCTGGGCACGCAGCAGAAAATTCGATAAGGAGGGAAGGGTTTCTCACCCTGGCATCTATTAATGCCTGTAGCATCCTCAGCAAGCTAGATTCTCTACAATCATGGATTCAACAGCATAACCCTGATGTCCTGGCTAAACCCTAAGGTCCCAGATGCCTCCTTCTCAATCCCTGGCTACTCCATAGTCAGGCAAGACAGGATTTCCAAATGAGGTGGAGGCTGTGCCATCTACCTCAGGAGTACCCTCTTAGGTCATGCTATTCCATCTCCAAACCAGGGCACCTCTGCTCAGGGCCTTGCCAACAAAGTCCTCCTTGGAGCCCACAATAAGGAACTTACTGTTGTCTCAGTTTATATACCCCCTAAGAACCAGGCCACTGGCTTCAACAACATTCTGGAATACCTAAGGAGCTTGCATCATAACACAGAAACTATAATTCTTGGTGACTTTAATATTAACTGGCTCTCCCCTGAGGCCTCTGTATTCAAGGATGCAGTTACAGCGCAGCACCTCTCACAACTTGTCCTCACCCCCACCAGATGCAACTACAGGACTGGTACTTTCACACTACTAGACTGGATTCTGTCTAACCGCCCTGAACGAATCTCTACTGTCGCAGTCCTCCCGAACACAATTAGTGATCACTCTTCTGTCATCTGCGTTTGGACTAACAAGTTCATCAAACCCCCTCCCAAGCTTCTCTACACAATGGTAATTAATCAGGAGCACCTTCAGCTACTAAAATCGCACCTAAACAGACTTGACTGGGCTGTGCTGCACACGCTCAATGATACTAACAAAGCCTTGGACTTGTTCATTGACCGCTTCAACTCAGCCTGTAACATCTATGCGCCACTAAAAAAGATGAAAGTCAAAGGACGGTCGAACCCCTGGATTACCTCTGATCTTTTAACATGTCTTAAGCACAGGGACCACCTTTGGCAATGTGCTCATGCTACCCCTTCACAAGGAAACATACAAAAATACAAAGCAGTCTGCAATGCCTGCACTCGTCTAATTCGGAATACCAAAAGCAAATATTTCAAGGAGGCACTGACCAGCCCTTGGGGTGATGGGAAAAACTTCTGGAACAACCTGAAAGAACTCACTGGCAAGGATCCTAAAGAACCCCCTACTATGCTCAACATACACGGCACTCCAACGCTCAACCTTGGCACCATTATCAATACCTTCAAAAATGCTTTGTCGAACCTGGACAATGTGCTTCTTCTCAATTTCTTCGTCGACCCTGCCCCCAATGCCCCCCACAAGACCACCCCAAATGTTCATACAGCTACACAATTCTTCTTCAAAGAGGTTCCTCCACATGTGGCTCGTACCTATATCTGCAAAGCCATCCGCAAGTCCAGGTACAGTGGTGACTCCCTTGACCTCAAACTTCTGGCGCGAGTTCTGGATGAGGTCGTTGAACCCCTGATGAAGATCTTTAACCTTTCACTAAGACTGGGCCAATTCCCCTCACGCTGGAAGCAGGCAACTGTCACACCAGTGCATAAAAGTGGAGACAGGTCTCTTCATTCCAACTACAGACCTATTTCACTCCACCCCCCGTTATCTAAGGCATTAGAATGAATAGTGTCTGACTAGCTAGTCGAATTCCTGGATAAGTATGAAGTCTAATGCTCAGAACAGCATGGCTTCAGAAAAGGGCACAGCACCACCACGGCTCTTCTGGAATTCATGAGTCTCATTCACGACACGCTCGACAAAGGAAAATGTGGGGGGCAGTTTTCATAGACGTCACGAATGCCTTCAACACCGTTAATCATCCTCTACTTCTTAGGCAACTGCCCTACATTGGGATCTCTATTGATACCCTTCCATGGTTTGCTAGCTACCTCAGGAATCGGACCCAATGGGTCAGGATTGCAGGTGTCACGTCCAATGTCAAGCCTGTCCTCTCCGGAGTCCATGCTGGAACCTCTACTCTTCTCCCTCTTCCTCTTCCTCAACAGACTCCCTGGTGTCTGCCAGCAAAAAATTCTACTTTACACAGACGATGCAGTACTATTCTCTTGCCACCATACACTAAACTCCTTGAAACACAGCTGCAGCTTGACTTCAAGCATGTTGAAGATTGGTTCAGCACGCATAAACTCATCATGAACTATAGCAAGACCAAAGTAATGACCTTCTGTAACCCGCGGAGCAGGTACAAATCTCGGTCCTTCAATATCATGAACAACGCCCTGTACTTACTCGAACTAAGCAGTGTCAGTGGCTCAGTAGGTAGCACACTCGCCTCTGAGGCCGGGAGATCAGAGGGCTGTGGGTTCAGTTCCCACATCTGGCACTTGGGTTAATATCCCAGTACTGACACTGTAGTGCAGCATGAGAGGGGTGCTGCACTTCTGAGGTGCCGTCTTTCGGATGAGGCGTTAAACGAGGTCCCATCTGCCTGGATTGGTGGTAGTTCAGGTGGATGTTAAAGATCCCATGGCACTTCTCGAAAAGAGTAGGGGAATTTCCCCTGTGTCCTGGCCAAATTTCCCTCATTCACTAAAAATACCACCAACAGCTTAATCTGGTTCAAGGCCAGTTGGTATTCATCTGTACCCCCCTCCCACGGGTCGTGCCTGAAAATAGGCAGGATTTGTCTAGTGCACTTACCCGGTCAACAAAAACTAAATAAATAAATAAAATAAATAAATGTCCTGGAGTTCAAATACCTTGGTGTCACACTGGAAAGCTCCCTCTCCTATACGCAGCATATTGACACTGTTGCCAATGCCTCCAATATGCGAATTGGTCTGCTACACAAGCACTATAAGACTGTGGACGCACTTAGACTGGCCATCTACAGCTCTGTCACCTCTATCATTGACTACGGTCTGGCTATCTATGGCTCTGCTTCTTCAGCTGCCCTCTGTAGAATCTGTCTCGCTCAACAAAGCCTGCAGGCTCTTAATGGGCGCTGCCCGAGACATGCACACTTGTGACCTCTATGCACAGGCTAGTTGGCTACCACTTCTCAACAGAATTCAATACCAGACCTGCCTGCTTACCAAAAAGATTCTCCTTGGTCTCATGCCCCCTGGTGTTTGTAAGCTCTTCTCTGCCTTCAGTGGTACTCAGTAAATGCGTAGTGCCCAATCTCAAACCTTTCAGGTTCCTAGATGTCGTACCTCCTTGGGTTAGCGGTCCTTCTCCTATAGGGCTCTTCACTGGTTTAATACCCTCAACAAAGAAGCACTTTCCTCTCCAACACTTGGACCCCTTAAAAAGAATCTCCGACTTTACATCACCTCTACCTCCAAATGTGACTGCTTCTCCTAAAGGACTGGTCCATTCACTGCCTAGTTGATCTTGACCTGTGCCGCGCATCCCTCCTGGCACAACTCTCTCTGGCATCTGTCTTCCTTGTGCCCCTTTTTCCTTCCCCTCTCTCCACCCTTCTTCCCCTTCCCCCCTACACTCCTCCTCCACTCTTCAAACCTCATCTTTCTTTTCCCCTGTACCTGATCCCTTCCCACCGTCCCTCTCCCACCTCACGACAAAGGCCCCTCAGCCTGCCTACCTCTCTCTGGCAATCTCCTATTCAATATCAGGCCAATAGTCCCCTTTCTTCTTAATTCCCTTACTCTGCTACATCATCTATCTGCCTTATTTATGTTGCTCCCTACTAATAACCTTTATCTCTAAAGTGATCTACAGCCGCAAAAATATGTCAGCCATGTCTATACTATGCCTGTTTACCATTACCAACCTTTGTATGTATGTTTCCCCCTTTCTTTGACGTGAAACCTTTGTAAATGAGCAGCTCCTGCTCAAAGGTACTTGTAATCTGAGAGTTTAATAAAATAAATAAAATAAAAAAATAATTCTGCTAGTGGTGCTGCAATTACTTCCCTTAGTTCCTTCAGCACCCTTGGGTGAATTCCATCCAGCCCCATTGCTTTATCAACTCTAAGTTTGTTTAGCTCTTCTAGGACTCTTTCCCTTGTGAAGGGGCTCATGTTTGTCTCCTTGTTATTGTGTTCTGTCTGCTTTGGAGGAGGACCTTTTCCACTGTCCTTTATTGTGAAAGCAGAACAGAAGAACTTGTTTAACACCTCTGCTTTGTAATTGTCATCCTCTGCCATCTGGCCATCTTGTGCTATTGTCTAACTATTCCTCCTTACTCTTCCTTTTTTCTCTCATGTATCTATAGAAGGTTTTATCTCCCAGTGTTATTTTTTTCCTCTGTTTGTGCTTTAGCCCTTCGAATGGCTCTTCCTGCCTCCCTGAGCTAGTTCCTGTAGTTGTCCATGTCAGCTTCCTTCTGTGCTTTCAGGGCTGCTCTTTACCTGATGGTCACTTTTTGCAGTTACTAGGAGGATCCACGAGAGTCTCAGTCACAACCCGGGACTCACCCCTCTACCTCAAGAACTGCCACTCAATCAAACCAGAGACACCGGGAGCCTGTATATCTTCTTAGACGCAAAGGTTCTTAGACTGTCACAGTGAGCCTCCCCAAATCCATGGAAAAGATTTTGAGCCTCCCCCAAAAACTGAAATAATCTTGGGCCTCCCCAAGGAAAAATAACGTGCTGTACTTTGCACAGTACACCATGAATACATTGAAACCCCTTTGAGTACTTGGCTCACATTCAGTTCTTTGTCTTATACTGATGTGAAACCTTTGAAAAAGAGCTATTCTGCTCAAAGGTGTTATCTGAATAACAAATAAATAAAATAAACAAATATTATTCAGTTTATTGTAACCCTTCCCCGCCAGCCTACTTGCTCCGCTATTTTCATTCTTGTACCATTGTTACCCCTTGTTGCAGTACCTTCATGGGTCAGGCTACTTTCTCTGTTTCCTCTCTATATGAAATAACCTTTCTGCATACTTTGCCTCTCCCCCTCTTTCCCTTATCCTAAGCAACTTCTCTGGGATTACTTTGCTCCTTCCTGCTATTGCTCTTAGAACTTATATGCTCAATCACTGTATTTGGGCTGTTCTGCCATCAGTCTACAAATTGATCAATTACCACCACTCATTATCTGTTTATCATTTGCATTTGTTTACACTATTGTTCACTGTGTATTTCTTGATTGTTTTGCAGTTACCTTTTGAAATGTATTCACTACCTACCCTTCCCTGGGTACACCTGAAATGAGCCTTGGCTCATTCACCTTCACTTGTCACCTATTAGTAAATAAATACATTAAATTCACCTACTATTATCCTCTTTCAGTTTGCTTCATCTCTTCACACAAAATACATAAAACTCAAAATTTAAATACTGTACTTTTTCAGACTTGCTTGAGCCTCCCCTGGAACAGGTTGGGGCCTCCCCAGGGAGGCTGGCCTCACCATTTGAGAACCCGTCTTAGAGGATATCTCCTCCATTAGGTCACACCTTTGGAATTATAAACCGTCACCATCAAGACCACTCAGAAACTTTTTTGCTAGCTTCAGACTTCCCATGACATGCAGCATCTACACGTATGTAGTGCGGATGGCCTCATCACTCCTAACTTCCTTCTCTTGCTAATCATACGCGTCAGACCTGCCGAAAAAAAAAACAGTCTATTTAGCCATTGTCATTTGCTGTTTTAACTTTCTTAGTTTCTATCATATCTGTATGCTACCGTAGTTGAAGGAGCCTTTATTTCAATATTGCTAAGTGTGGATGTAAAGTTTATAATGAAGACACACAGTTTGTGTGTGCTGTTTGGGCCTGTCTCACAATGTAAGACATACCAGAGTTTCAACCAGGCTATAAAGCAACGCCATAAGAAAGCTCTAGAACATTACC
Source organism: Neoceratodus forsteri (assembly GCA_016271365.2). Taxonomy (NCBI): domain Eukaryota; kingdom Metazoa; phylum Chordata; order Ceratodontiformes; family Ceratodontidae; genus Neoceratodus; species Neoceratodus forsteri. The sequence continues at coordinate 247,504,054 of JADMNL010000024.1, read as the reverse complement.
TTCTATTAAAGGCATTGACAGTCATGGAAAAAGAAAAAGGTTCAAAATCTGCTTCTGTCTCTTCATCAGCCACAAAGCAACTGAAATCTAAGGACAAGAAGCAGTCAACGTCATGGGCCTCCTATTTTAGGTATGTTAGTGAAAGAAAAAACAGACAAGTGGGATTGTAAGACTAAAAAGGGAAAGAGGGAATTGTGTAATGGGGGGCCAAGAAAAAGCAGAAATCCTGAACAAAGTATTTTTGTTCAGTATTCACAGAAGAATGGGAGGGACCAAAATTAGGCGATGGAAGCTCTGCAACAGAGTAGATAATCCAGATGGGGTGGGCAGAATAAGACGAGATCTGGAAACACTGGCAAAATGGTTGGAAGAGTGGCAACTGGGTTTAACGCAAAGAAGTGCAAGATCATGCACATAGGGAAGAGAAACCCTGAAGCTACCTATAGGTTGGGAGGGGAGTTGCTGGCAATCACAAGGGCAGAAAGAGACTTTTGCATCATCATCACAGATGACCTGAAATCATCCAAGCAGACCACTAAAGCAGTAGGTAAGGCTAGAGGGATGTTGGGGTGTATTAGTAGGGGTATCACAAGTAAGAGGGAGGTAATAATCCCTCTTTACAAGACACTGGTAAGGCCCCATCTAGAGTACTGCATGCAGTACTGGAGTCCACACCTGCACAAGGACATTAACAAAATGGAGGCAGTCCAGAGAAGGGCAACCAAAATGGTGCAGAGACTGCATCAGAGGACAGATTAACGGAGCTCAATATGTATACCATAGAGCAAAGAGGGGGAAGAGAGGTGATATGATCGAAACATCGTAAGGGCATTAACAAGGCGAGTCTAACATGTTTCAATATAAGAAAAATAGCAGGGCAAGAGGTCACAGCATGAGATTAGAGGGCGGCCGATTAAGGGGTACTGTGAGGAAGTTCTTTTTCACAGAAAGGGTGGTGGATGCCTGGAAGAGCCTAACTCAGGAAGTGGTGGATATAAATACAGTGCAGGGCTTCAAACAGGCATGGGATAGGTATAAGGTAGCAATACAGATGAGTATGAATAGATAGGCCATTGACAGAGTAAAGGCCTATGGCACATTCTTAAGGTAGAAAAAATAGTCAGACTGGATGGGTCTTGCAGTCCTTATCTGCTGTCAACTTCTATGTTTCTATAGAAGCACCACTGGTAGAAAGGTGGACACCACTCCATTTAAGGAGGAGAAAGTGAAATAAACTTGCTAATCTGAAAGTGGACAAGGCAATGGGGCTGGATGGGCTATATCCCAGAGTATTAAGAGAACTCAGGGAGGTGCTGGCAGCACCACTGACAGCCCTGTTCAACAGTTAACAGGTGTGGTACCAAAGGACTGGAGGAGGGTGAATGTAGTCCCTCTCCACAAAAGTGGGTGCAGGGAGGAGGCTGGCGATCACAGGCCAGTCCGCCTTACCTCGGTGGTGGGGAAACTAATGGAATCCCTACTAAAAGAAAGGTTTATGAAATATCTCAAATCCAACTGAGCACAGGATCCAAGGCAGCATGGATTCACAGCAAGAAGATCTTGTCAAACAAATCTGATAAGATTTCTTTGACTGGGTGACTAGGGAGGTGGATCAGGGAGAGGTGATGGATCTGGCATACCCTTCAACACCATCCCACATAAGAGGTTATTAAACAAGCTGGGCAGCCTGTGAGTGGGTCCCAGAATGGTAAACTGGGTCAAAAATTGGCTGAACGATAGGACACAGAGGGCGGTGGTGAAGAGAGTTCAATCCAAAGAGAGGGAGGTGACCAGCAGGGTCCCAAAGGGATCAGTGCTTGGACTAGTCCTCTTTATAAGCGACATTGCAGAGGGGTTGGAAGGGAAGGTGTGTCTTCTTGCAGATGACACGAATATCTGCAACAGGGTTGACACTCCAGGAGAGGTAGAGAAAATAAGAAGGGACCTAAGCAAGCTTAAGGAGTGGGCAGGGGTGTGGCAGCTAAGATTCAATGCAAAGAAGTACAAGATCATGCACTTGGGGCACAGAAATGCAGGGGAGGGGAGGTACTGACCGCCACCAAACAGGAAGGGAACCTAGGAGTTTTCATATCTGGTGATCTAAAGGTTACCAAACAATGTAAGAAAGCTGTGAGGAGAGCCAGTTGAATGCTGGGGTGTATAGGAAGCAGCATCTCCAGCAGAAGGAAGGAGATGGTGATACCACCGTATAGAACATTGGTGAGACCTCATCTAGAGTAGTGAGTCCAGTTCTGAAGGCTGCATCTCCGGAAGGACATAGAGTTGAAGCGGTTCAGAGAAGGGTGACAAAAATGGTGCAGGGGCTGCACCAAAAGTCATATGAGAGGAGACTGGAGGATTTTAGTGTGTTTCCTGGAAGGGGGGATATGATAGAGACTTTCAAATACCTCAAGGGTGTAAATAAGGTACAAGAGGGTAGCATCTTTCAAACAAAAAGATGTTCAAGAACAAGGGGCCATGATATGAAGATAGAATGGGGTAGACTTAGGGGTAATGTGAAAAAGTATTTTTTTTACAGAAAGGGTGGTGGATCCATGGAATAGCCTCCGGTAGAGGTTGTAGGGCCAAAAATGCATGGGACAGACATAAAGGAACTCTAGTGATAGGAAAGAGAGGGTAAGTCGCAGATCATTTAGGATCTGTGGTATATGAAACAGGTATGGAAAACGGGCAGACTAGGTGGGCCACGTGACCCTTATCTGCCATCAAATTATATGTTCCTCATTGTCCAGTCATAAGCACAGACAGATTGGAAAGGACAAGTGTGCTTCACTAGTGAGCTCCCAATCACTGTTGAGAAAAGGTATGTCCTCATCAGCACCTACTATAGCAGTGATTATTACAGCCCCCCCCCCCCCCCCCCCAAAGTCGTTGAGATACCATGGTCAAGGCTTCGCTTAGACCCACATAATCATGTTATCAGAACAGCCTGTGGAGAGCTGCTCATACTATGGCTCAGGCTTTGCCTAATGCCTCTGCCAAGGCTGATCTACTTAAAACACTGCTGGTGCTGAGATTGACAAACGTTGGTTGCATTCAGCTTATATTTCTGGTGCTTCTGTCAGGGCTTCAGCTTCTGGCATTTTCAGGAGATATTTTTTGGCTTAGAGTTGCTGACTTTACTAATGATGTGCAACAGGCAGATTTCAGTACTCCCTTTAATGGGTCAAAACTGTTTGACTATGTTGTAGAGACCCTACGTGGACTTCAGACTTCACAAATGACTCCACAGTCTGAAGTCATTGTACCCTACTCCTACTAAAGGTCCTGGTCCAGGCTCCTTTCACTTGCCTTCTGCATGAGGTAATCATGCCTACCATCAGAAAGGTTGTAGTACAGGAGGTGGCCCTCACGTACACCCCCCCCCGGTGTCCATGCAAAGCACCCAAGAAACATAGAATTTGACGGCAGATAAGGACCGCTTGGCCCACCTAGTCTGCCCATTTTCCTACCTAACAGATAAGCTGCAGATCCTAGTTAACCAACAGCTTACTTCCTCCTACCCCCCACTAGGACTGCCTTAGGTCTGTCCCATGCATTCTTGAATTCCCCCACTGTTCTTGACTCCATGACCTCCTCAGGGAGGCTGTTCCATCATCAGAACCCTCTCTGTGAAAAATACTTCCTCACATTACCTCTGAACTGTCCCCCTCTATCTTCAAATTGTGCCCCCTTGTTCTTGCACATCTCTTTTTCTGAAAGATGCTACCCTCTTGGACTTTGTTGATTCCCTTGAGGTACTTGAAAGTTTCTATCATGTCCCTCTCTCCTTCTTTCCTCAAGGGTATACATATTAAGCTCCTTTAGTCTTTCTTCGTATGTCTTCTGGTGCAGACTCTGCACCATTTTGGTTGCTCTCCTCTGGACAGCCTCCACTCTATCTATGTCTTTGCGGAGATGGGGTCTCCAGAACTGCACACAGTACTCCAGATGGGGTCTCACCAACTGTCTGTGCAGAGGGATAACAACTTCTTGTTTTCTACTATTGATGCCTCTCCTTATGCATCCCAGTATTCCCCCAGCCTTCCTTACTGCCTTCTCACATTGCTTGCCCACCTTTAGGTCATCTGATATAATTACCCCCAGGTCCCTTTCCATTTTTACTGTTGTCAGTATCTCGTCCTCCATTGTGTACTCTTCCCCTGGGTTTTTGTTTCCCAGGTGGATTACCTTGCACTTCTTTGCATTGAATCTGAGCTGCCATACATTTGACCATTCCTCCAACCTTGCCAAGTCCCTTCTCATCCTTTCCACTTCATCTTGTGTATCAACCTTGTTGCAGATCTTTGTATCGTCTGCAAAGAGACCTACTTTTCCTTCCAGTTCCTCTGCAATGTCACTTATAAAGGCATTAAAAAGGACTGGTCCCAGTACTGAACCCTGCGGTACCCTGCTAGTAAACCTCCTTTCTTCACTGTGGACTCCATTTATTTTTTATTTATGTTTTTTTTTTATTTAGCTGCTTAACCAGGTATAGTACACTACCCTTTGTGTCCTGTTGTCTAGCCAATTATTTATCCAGGCTACCACCTTGGGACCCACTCCAAGGCTGGGTAACTTGTGTATTAATCTTTTGTGTGGGACCGTATCAAATGCCTTACTAAAATCTAGGTAGGCTATGTCCACATCCCCTCCCTGGTCTACTACTTTGGTCACCCAGTCAAAGAAATCTATTAGATTCATCTGACAAGACCTTCCCATCGTGAATCCATGCTGCCTTGGTCCTGTGCCCCACTGGCCTCTAGGTACTCAACAATTCTTTCCTTCAGAAGTGATTCCATCATTTTCCCTACCACTGAGGTCAAACTAACTGGTCTGTAGTTTCCTACCTCTGTCCTGCTCCCACTTTTGTGAAGAGGAATCACATCTGCCCTCCTCCAGTCCTCGGGTACCACCCCATTCTCCCAAGATTTGTTAAAGAGAGTAGTCAGCGGTGTCACTAGTTCTACCCTTGGTTCGTTTAGAATTCTTGAATGAATCGCATCAGGCCCCATTGCTTTGTCTACCTTCAATTTTATTAGTTCTTTCAGAACTCTTTCTTCTGTAAATGGACTGGTATCGACCCCCATCTTCAGAGTGTTTCTCTTGTTTGGTTTAGGTACCTCCCCATCTCTTCCTTTGTGAATATTGAGCAGAAATATTCATTCAGTATCTCTGCTTTTTCACTGTCACCCTCTACCCACATTCCCTCCCCTTTATTAAGCCTCAGTATCCCTTCTTTGGTCTTTCTTTGCTCCCTAATGTACCTATAAAAGGTCTCATCCCCCTTAACAGAGTTGGCTATCCTTTCCTCAGTTTGGGCCTTTGCTATTCTGACTGCCTTCCCAGCCTCTTTCTGCTTTAACTGATATAGTTCTCTGTCCTTCTCCTTCTGCGTTTCCTTATAGTTCCTGAATACTATCCTTTTCTCCTTAACCTTCCCTGCCACCTCTTTTGAGAACCATATTGTTTTTTTTCCTTTGTTGTATTTTGTTGAATTGCTTTACACAAAGGCTTGTTGCCTCTGTGATGGCCGTTTTGATTACTCCCCATTGTTCCTCCACCCCTCCTTCTTGCCTGTTTGCTAGTGCTTTTCTGAGGCACTCTCTCATTTTCCCAAAGTCAGCCCTCCTAAAGTCCAATACTCTTGCTTTTGTATGGCTTGATTGTATGGCTGTGTTTATCGTGAACCACACTGTTTGGTGGTCACTTGTTCCCAGATGGCTACCCACTTCTAAATCTGAGATTCTTTCTCTGTCCCCATTTGAGAGTACCAGGTCTAAGATTGCTCCTTCCCGAGTGGGTTCCAATACTAGCTGTCTGAGGCATGCCCCCTGTAGGGCATCAAGAAGTACCCTGCTCTTGGATGTGCCTGCAGCAAAGGTGCTCCAGTTAACATCTGGCATATTCAGGTCCCCCATCAACAATATCTCCCCTTTTTTTGCCATTCTAAGGAAGCCTTCTATCATTTCCTTGTCCATTCCCTCCCGAGATGGGGGTCTGTATGCAACCCCCATGTGGATTGTGGTGCCATTTCCTGTCTCCAGGGTGACCCAGAGTGCCTCATCTGCTTCCTGTTTACTCTTTAGTTCTGTTGCTTTGATCCCTTCCTTTACATAGAGACTACTCCTCCTCCTCTTTTACCCTCCCTGTCCCTCCTGTAGATGTGTATCCTGGTATGTTGACATCCCAGTCATGGTTCTCTGTGTTCCATGTTTCTGTGACTGCCACAATATCCAGGCAACCCTCTTCCATCAAGGCCACTAGTTCAGGGAGCTTGTTACACAGACTACGGGCATTGGTACTCATCACCCTCCACTTTTTGATGGCCTTACCCCTTTTAGCCCCATTCCTGTCCTTACTGACTTTGCCTTTTTTTTACATCTGTCCTTCTCCCTAATGACTTCTCTACCTTGGTGTTTACCTCACTAATTACTGTGTTTTGTGGGGGAGGCTGGGATTTCCCTGCTCCTTTTCAGTGCCCCCCTTGGCTAGTTTAAGTGCTTGCCAATGAAGCATTTAAACCTCTCACCTAGGATCCTGGTTCCCCCCTGGACAGATGCAGACCATCACACCAGTATAGGTCTGCCTCCTCAGTGGCTCCCAGTCCCCAATGAAGCCAAAACCCTGAGCTCCACACCAGTTTTCAACTATTCATTGAATTCCCTGGTGAGGAGTACCCTAGCATCACCCTTGCCATAGACTGGCAGCACCTCTAAGAAGGTTACTGTATGCGCTATTTGTCTAAGGCCCCTCCCCAACTCTACATACTCCTCTTGCACTGCTCTGATCCCATTCCTAGCCAGGTCATTTGTCCCTAGGTGGAAAATGTCATCCAGCTCCCTCCCTTGTGCAGCTGCTCCCACGATCCTGAGGATTCGTTTCCTGTCCCTCCAAGCCATGGCGCCAGGCAGGCACCTTACCTCCCTCTCCCCTTCCTCCCCCATTTCAACCCCCAATGATTGAGTCCCCCACCAGAAGTTGTTTCCTTCCCCTGTGGAGTCCCATGCCACCCTCCTGTGGGTCTCCTTTGTGAAGGTTCCCAGCATCCTCCTTAGTCTCCACTGCAGGTGCCTCCTTAGAGGAACCACTATCCACCAGAAGAGCAAATGAATTGTGGAGAGGTACAGCTGGAGGGATGCAAATCTGTTCCACCACCCTCTCCTTCCCTGAGCCCACCCTGGTCCAGCCTCTCCTCTTTCTTGGCAACTTCTGAGGTAGTGGCATTGGCCCTGGTGGTCCCTGGGTGGAGGAGGAGGTTTCACGAATCCTAGCCAGGTCAGCCTGGAGACGGGCAACCTCCTCCCTCAGACCAGAGAGAAGCCTGCAAATAGGGCAGTATCGCAGCCTCCAGAATGTCTCCCGGAACACTGCCACCCCACAGCCATTGCACTGCACCACTCCTATCATGTCTTATTATTGTGTCCCCTCTCCTGTTTCTCTATATGCTTACTCTTTCCTCTCCTTACAACTCTCACCCTTCCTGTTCTGGGACAGCAACTTCCTACATTCTGCAGTAGCCTCCTCCTTCCTTGCTCAGTGTCAGACCAGCAGCAGCTAGTGGGGAAAGTGAGCTACTTTTTTCCTTTAGGGTTGATAAAACTAATGTTTCTCTATGATCCTTCCCTTCCTACTGCCAAACAAGAAGTTCCTGTTGACAGTCAAATCCAGTGGCTATAAAAGTAGAACTAGCTTAGGGTGGAGAGGTGGGATGGAGGGCAATAAGTTAGAAAAAAGACTAGCAACAGGAAGTTGTAATTTGAGTCACCTGCTTTTATAGTGTCTAAGCCACACCCCCAATTAAGCTCTCTCTCCTCCTACTGGTTTAGCAAAGTAAGTTGATACAGTACCCTTCCCAAGAGAATCTATTCCAGTGGCCCTGCTGCCCCTCGTTCCACATGACTCTTCTGTCTCTCCCCTCACCTCAATTACCTCCAGAGGTAGGGGTGGGTGGGGGTGCGCGTGTGTGTGTGTGGTAGGATCTCCCTGCTTCTGAAATAATGGCAGATCATCACTACAGATGAGGGGGTTCTGAAGATAATTGGAACGGGACATACTCTGGAGCTATTACAAATCCCTCCAGATCATCTGCCACCTTCCTTTTATACTCCAGGCCATTTTTCCCTTCTGAAAGAAGAAATTCAGTCTTTATTTCAAAAACATGCCACAGAACCAGTTCCTCCTCAAAAGAGGAGCAAGGAGTTCTTTTCCAGATAGTTCCTAATCCCAAAACTGACAAGGGATCTGCATCCTGTGTTAGATTCTCAGGGATCTCAGCCTCTACATCGAACACAAAAATTTCCAGTGGTATCCCTGCAAGCTCTGATTCCCCTTTGCAAACTGGGGATTGGCTCTATTCTCCGGACATGATGGACACATACCTTCATGTAAAGAATAGTAAGTACCACAGAGAATACCTCCATTTTGTGCTGGAGGGTGAATACTATTAGTTCAAGATATTGTGCTTTGGCTTGTCTTCTATGCCATGGGTCTTTACCAAATGCTTGGCAGTAGTTGCAACGGTCCTTCACAGGGAAGGTCTGTGTGTCTTCCCTTATCTGGATCGCTGACATCTGAAGGCCAGCTCTGCTACATACTGTCTTGGACAGGGAGTTACTTGATGACTTAGGGGTCATACTGAATGTGCCAAAGTCTGTGTCGACTCCATGCCAAAAGCTACAATGCACAGGGGGTGGTCTTGGGCACAGAGAAAGGATGTGCTCTCCTGCCACTGGACAGGGCAGCCACTAGTTGCTCAGGCACACTAGATATACAAGAGTCACTATGTCTCTGCGAGAACAATGTTACATTTCCTGGGCCTCATGGTTGCAGCCATAGTGACTGCCACTGGCACGTCTTCATGTGAGGATACCTCAGTGGACATCCAGGGTCCAATGGAATCAGTTGATGGATGAACTGGACCAAATCGTTCTCATAACATCTCCTTTTCACAGAGAATTGCTGTGGTGGATGGATCGCAACAACCTCCTGAAGAGCATTCCATTCCGTGTACCAGCTCCTCTAGAGCTCATCACTATGGATGCCTCAGACTCCAGCTGAGTTGCTCATCTTGGCCCTTGACAGACACAAGGGTCATGGACCCAGGTAGCGGCCAAGCTGTACATGAATGTCCTGGAAATGTGGGCTGCCCTGTACAGCCTTCAGGCTTTTTAGAATAATCTCAGCCCCGGTCCTCTGCTAATACAGACAGACAACGTTAAGTGTGATGTATTACAACAAACAAGAGGACACTCATTCTTATCCCCCATGCAGGAAAGCAATAAGGGTAGGGTACCAGGCTGTCTCATGGCCTTCAGCCATCAGCTGTGTTTCATCCAGGTCTCCAAAACGTTTTGGAAAACAGGCTAAGCAGGTCATAGTCAATAGTTCACAAATGGGAACTGGTGACCTCCATGGTAAACAACCTCTTTGCAAAATGGGGTTGTCCAGAACTGGATCTTTTGAGTCTCCACACAATGCAAAACTGCCAGATTTCTGCTTTCTTACTCCTGGGCTTGGAGTTTTTTGCAAAACACACTTTTTTCCTCTCCTGGAAAAGGAAATTCCTATACACATTTCCCCCCATTCCTCTAATACAGAGTGTTCTGCTCAAGATGATGGTGGAGAGTGCCACTGTCATCCTCAGAGATCTGTTCTGGCATTGCCAGATATGGTTTCCACTCCAACATCTGGTGGTGGAGCCTCCTGTCCCCTTACCTCTGTGTTGGGGTCTGCTGTCACAGGACAAGGGATCCTGGACCTAAAGTCCCTATACCTGCATGCATGGCTCTGAAGACAGCCATTGTGCATTTTGGGTATTCCCTACCTGCCCCCCACCCTTCTACCAGACAATATTTATTCCCTAAACAGGAACACTTCACTTTGTAGGCTGTGACTGCTGTGTTGGAATAACTTCTTTCATTGTCTGACTCTGGCTTGCAAAATTCCTCTCTCATTACCTCCAGTGGCTCCATATGAAATCCGAACTAGCCATTGTTTACCTGACACAAAATGGCCACCCAGGTAATAAGTTAAGGTACATTTGGCCGTTATATCAGCTTTCCACACCCCTACTAATGGTCATACGGTTGCCCAATTAGAGGTGTCCCATACATTTTTTTATTTATTTTTTTTAAAGTATCATATGAAACCTCCTATCCATAATCGTCCCACGTGGGGACTTGTAAATTTCATTCCTGAGAAATTTGCGTCTCCTTTTGAGCCTGCCATGAGCTGTGGCTTATGTTTCCTGCCATGGAAAATGGTTTTAGTTGTGAAAACCTCTGCAAGGAGGATTTCCATGCTTTAGGTGCTAATGTGTAAGCCTCCTTGTTTTTTTTCAGTCTCTTTGCATACCGATCCTACGTTTCTACTGAAGGTGGTATCTTAATTTACACTGAACCAAACAATACATGACAGACACCAGCAGGTGGCAGAGGATCAGCATCTGCAGGATAAATGATTTTTGACTTAATTTGTTACTGTGTGGCCAGATTTGGGGGTAAAATAAATGTTTTAAACCAGTATTTCATGCTGTATGGGGACTGTGTGACTGGGAGGTTGGGAGGGCTGAGGGCAGAACTGCATCAGAGAAGCCAGCATCATTGGTAGGGGAGCCAGGCCATATGGCAGTAGTGAGCCAATCAGGCCTAGGACTCCCTATAAGTTCATAAGCTGGGACCTAGAGGGAGGCAGAGTACTGGCAGCTGCGGGATAACTTACATTTGACTTGCTTAATTTGTTACTGTGTGGCCTGATTTGGGAGAAAATAAATGAGTATTTCATGCTGTGTGGCTGGGAGGGGAAGCCAGAAGGAGGGCTGAGGGCAGGACTGCACCGGAGAAGCCGGCACCATTGGTAAGGGAAGCCAGGCCACGTGGCAGCAGTGAGCCAGTCAGGCCCCTGTCCTATCATCAAATCACCTGGGGGACCCAAGGATCCCAAAGAGTGCCACAAAGCAGGCGTGTGGCACTTGACTAGGTGGCATCTACGGGGCGTCCACAGGCCATGCCGGGGCAGGGTAACTAGATGAATGTACTGCTAAGGGGAAGTTCAGAGACATATGACAGCATAGAAATGGGAGGATATGGCAACCTAACAGCTGGTGGAGCAAAGAAACAGCATGGAGGAAGGTTGGTGGGGGAAGAGATAGATGGATGGAGCATATGGGGGTTATGGGAGGATGGTCAGATGTAATGGGTGTGGAGCAGCCATCTTCTTAGGAACAATGTGAAGGGCTGGGGGTTGTTTAGTCTGTAGGCAGCTTAGGGAGGAAATAGAGAGGTTGAGATGGAAACTGGAAACGAGGAGGGGAGGTAGGAGGGGCAAATCACAGCCAGGGAAGGGACCAGGGCAGGAAACTAGGAGGAACACAGAGTCAGGGAATACCATCACCACGAGAGGGAGGGAAATGGAAGGTGACAAGGAGTGGATGCATGGAAAGGGGCAGGGATGGAGGTGGGGGGAGCAGGAAAGGGTAGCACAAAGCATTGAGGGCAGGGTAAATATGACTTCTAACAGGTTCACAGTCTTATAGGGTTTGGATGAGCAAGGGAAAGGTGAGGAGAGCAGAAAGTGGGGGAGGCAGAAGCAGAACCCAGTAATGGGCAACAGGGGAGTGGGGGTGGGACAGAGGTAGGAGAGTCAAGAGGATGGCAGTCAAGATAAGCACGAGAAGGGGGAGGCATGGGCAAAGTGAGGGAATCTCCAGGTGGACAGTACACAGGGAAGAAAAGGACAGACCATGGGAGGAGGTTGGGTTGGGGAAGAAGGGATGCTGGGGGGGTTCCGTAAGCGGAAAGGAATATATAAGAAGAGGAGAAACAGGTGGGAACCTTTGCAACGGGGGGTCAGGAAGAGGGCGAGACTGTTGTAATTCTTGGGGACTCAACACTGAAGGGAATACACTGGGGTAACAAGCATTCAAAGAACAGCAGAAGGGTGGAGTGCATGCCTGGCATGACTGCAGGGAGGGTGGGAACAATTGTACCAAAATGTATGGGCCAGGAACAGGGGAAGCCTCGCATAGTGGCTCATTGAAAGTTTCAAGGAATTGGGAAGAATCTGTGGTGGAGTGGAGAAAACCAGTAGTGTTCTCGGAGGTACTACCTGTCCCGAGAGCCAGTACTGTAAGACAGCTGAGGATTGTGGACTTCAATACATGGCTGGGAAGTTGGTGTCAGGCAAATTGGTAAAGACTGGGGCAGGACATGGAAACACAAAGAGCTATATGCACCGAACAGGCTGCATCTGAGTAAGAAGGGAACAAGGGCTCTGAAAGGCAACCTGGAGAAGTACTTGATGGGTAAGTTACATTTAAACTGATGAAAGGGGGGCAGTAGAGGGCACAGCACTCTGCACCAGGCAAAGTGGGCCTCTGTGCCTCCCCAGTAGGGAATCTAAAGGAGTGGAGAGGGCAAAGGGAAGAAATAGCAGAGATAAGGGGGGAGGAGAGTCGAAAAGAGAATAGGGGCAACGAGGGACAGGGGTCAAGATGGAAGGTGGTCTCCTTGAATGCTAGGAGTCTGGCAAACAAGTCAGCAGACGTGCTGGCAGAAGGGGAGGTAGACATAGCTGCCATCACCGAGACGTGGTCAACCCATTATCATGACTGGGACCTCAAGATCCCAGGGTACTAATTGCATAGGAAGGACAGCGAAAGAGGGAAGGGGAGGAGTAGCATTGTACATAAGGGACAGGATAATGTACAGCGAGGAGGAGGGAGTAACCAAAGCCCTATGGATAGTGCTACAAAACACAGCTGGGAGAATGATTCGGTGGGGTGGTGTACAGATCATCATCACAGGGCATAGAGCTGGGGGAACAGATCAGAAAGGCAAGAGGGAACACTAATATGAGACTTCAGTCTGTTTGATATTGATTGGAGCACCCAGCTACCTCCTGTTGCAGGGAACAGGTCCTCCTGGATGCTAGCCAGGATGGTTTCCTGACACAGGGAGTCACAGAGCCAACAAGAGAGAAGGGCATACTAGACCTAGTGCTATTGGATTGGGAGCATGTCCAGGGAGTTGAAGTAAGGACGGAGAAATTACAGAGGGCAGGGTTCTGGAGGGTTTGGGGCTGACAAGGTGCCAGGCCCAGATGGCATCCACCCCAGGGTACTAGCAGAGGTCTTGGTAGGACCTTTGGCAGATCTATTCAATGCCTCACTACACTCAGGGTGTGTACCTCAGGACTGGAGGATGGCTCATGTGGTGCCCCTCCACAAGAGCTGCCCCAAGGATGACCCAGAGAACTACATACTGGTGAGCCTCACATCCATCGTGGGTAAGCTGATGGAGACTATCCTGAAGGAGAGGCTGGTGGCCCTCCTGGAGGTCAAAGGGCTACAGGACAGAAGACAGCATGGCTTCGTAAGTGGCAGATCCTGCCAAACCAACCTGGTGGAGTTCTATGACTGGGTAACTAGGGAACTGGACGGGGGCCATGCAGTGGATGTCCTGTACCTGGACTTCAGTAAGGCATTCAACTCAGTACCGCATGGGAGGCTGGGAAGTAAGTTAGAAGGCACAGAGGTGGGTGCATAAAATGGTGAGATAGGTAGGGAAGTGCCTTCAGGGAAGGCAACAGAGGGTGGTGGTGGGTGGGAAGCTCTCATCCCCAAGGGTACTGACAAGTGGTGTTCCACAGGGCTTGGTGTTGGGACCAGTGTTTGGGATATTTACTGCAGACATATCATTGGGCATCAAGAGCAAAACCAGTCTGTTTGCTGACAACACCAAGATGGGAGCAGTGGTGGATGACCTAGGGGATGGCAGGGGCTGCAGGATGGTCTGGCAAAGCTGGAAACCTGGTCAGACACCTGGCAACTGGGGTTCAATGCCAAAAAGTGCAAGATGCTGCATTTTGGAGTGAAAAACCCAAGACGGAGTTACCAACTGGGGGGAGTGCAGCTAGCCGAGACGGAGGAGGATCTGGGTGTACTCATTGTGCGGTCAATGAACAACTCAGCACAATGTAAGAAGGCAGCTGCAAAGGCCAACAAACTGCTGGGTTGCATTGCAAGGGGTATATCCTCGAGGAGGGGGGAGGTGATTCTACCACTGTATAGATCATTAGTTAGACCGCAACTGGTGTACTGCGTGCAGTACTGGTGCCCATATCTGAAGAGGGACATTAAGTTACTGGAGGGGGTGCAGTGCAAGGCGACAAAGATGATCAAGGGGCTAGGGGACTTACCATATGGGAGAAGGCTGAGGGAGAGGAACATGTACTCGCTGGAGGAGAGGAGGGACAGGGAGGATATGACTAAAACCTTCAAGTACATGAAAGGAATAAACAAGACAGGTACGGAGGAGCTGTTCAAAGTAAGGGAGGGGAGGGACACCCAGGACTATGATATGAGACTGGAGGGAGGAAGGTTCAGGAGGGAGATGAGGAGACTTATTTTTTATGTCCTCTGTGGCCACCTGAACTGCTCCCCCATGTCCTCGCATCCCATCGCTGGGGACATCCAGCCGCTGTCCAACTCTACCACTTCGGCAGGCACCCCAACTCCTGTGGCTTCCCCCCACAGCAGGGCCACAGGGAGCCCCCAACTCCCTACAGAACATGGATCCAGATAGGTGCCTGCCAGGCACAGCGAAATTCGCGGACAGCCATCAAGCCGCTCGCATCAGGCGTCACCCCTCCTTTTTTCTAAATGCTGCCCTAGAGCCAAGGACGTGCAATGATTTTGATGGAGGGGAGTGCACATGCATCCACCCATGCTCCCTCCAGACATCTGTCCTCAGCTCCACCCCTTGTGCACAGCGGAGCGTGACTGCACACCAGCCACCGCTAGGAGGCAACCGTGCACTGACTGGGTGGATCCCCACCCGGAGAGGGCAGTAGTCCGCTGACGCCGATCCTCTCCTACCCTGCCAACCCCGTGACCCTGCTCTGCTCCCCGAACACCAGTCATTGGCGTGGTGGGGTGGTGATCAGTGCCTCAGCACCACCGGGCTGGCTGAGGAGACACTTTTTATGGAGAGGGTGGTAGCTGGGTGGAATGAGTTGCCAGTAGAAGTGGTATCCAATAGAACAGTGGACTGCTTCAAAAAAATGGCTGGGACAGGGCAAGAATCAAGGGAGGGAAGGGGAAGGGTGGGAGAGCTGCAGAATAAGGGGTGCTAGCTGCACATTCAAGCAGACTTGAGACCACTAGGCCTTTATCTGCTGGAAAATTTCATATGTTTGTAAGGCATCCCCTTGCAGGCAGTGATCACCGCATGTTGTGGTTGTACATTAATATGGGAAGGAAGCAGCCAAGACAAAAACGAGATTGATTTATTTTAGAAAGGCAGACTTCACTAGAATGGGCATCATAATGAAGGAGCACAGCTCAGACTGCAGATGGATGCAGAGCAGAAATGGGCAGTCAAGAAGGGGTTAAGAGAGGCCACAGACACCGCACAAAGATTCATAAAAAGAACTCCAGGTGTCAGAGACCTAGCTGGTATAGAAGGAGGGTGGCAGAAAAGGTGAAAGCAAAGCGTGAGGCCTTCCTGACATACAGGCATACCTTGAGGGAGAACAACAGGGAGGTTTATGCAGAGAAATCTCAGGAGGCATGGAGAGAGATCCGGGCAGTCAAGGCAGAAAAAGAACGAACACTGGCACAGGAGATGGAAGCAGAAGGGATGGGATTGTCAGGATAAAGAGGGATGGAGGATGGGCAGAAAATCGAGCTCAAGCAGAGGCTTTAAATGAATACTTTTGCTCTGTCTTCACTAAGGAAGCGGAATGGCAGATACCACAGGGGAGGAGCCGGGGGGGGCGGATTATGAAGGGTAGACAGGGTCTTAAGGGGGCTAAGTGAACTGTGGGTGGACAAAGCACTGGGACTAGATAGTTTACACCCAAGGGTCTAGAGACACTTGGCGGGGGTACTAGCAGCTCCGCTGACAGACCTGTTTAACACCTCATTGGAGAAGGGGTGTGTACTGCAGGGCTGTAGAACAGGTCACGTGGTTCCACTCCACAAGTGCGGTCCCAGGGATCAGCCAGGTAACTACAGGCCAGTTAGCCTGACCTCCATAGTGGGGAAGATAATGGAGAACATTCTACAGGAAAGTCTGGCATCCTTTCTTGAGGAAAATGGTCTCCAGGATAACAGGCAGCATGGGTTTGTCGGGGAGATCTTGTCAAACCAACACAATCAACTTCTTTGACTGGGCTATGAGGTCACTTGAACAGGGGGCAGGTGGTGGACGTCCTGTCCCTGGACTTCAGCAAGGTGTTCAATTCAGTGCCACATGACAGGCTGATCAGCAAGCTGAGGGACCTGGGAACAAGGGACAAACTGCTGGGGTGGGTCAAGAACTGGCTGCAGAATAGGGATCAAGAGTGGTGGTGGCGGCAGAGGAGAGCTATCCACACCTAGGCCTGGAACCAGTAGGGTCCCACAGGGCTCAGTACTTGGACCTGTGCTGTTCAACATCTTTATTGGTGACATAGCAAAGGGGGGTCAAAAGTTACATCTGCCTCTATGCAGATGATACCAAGCTCTGTGGGAGGGTGGACACAATGGAGGGGAGACAGGAATTAAGGGAGGATCTGGCTAGGCTGGAGAAATGGTCGGCGTCTGGCAGTTGGGTTTCAATGCCAAGAAATGCAAGGTCATGCACTGGGTGCCAGGAACCCTGGGGCCAGCTACTGGGGGGAAGAGTACAGGTGGCAATCTCACAAGAGGAAAAGGACCTTGGAATGATGGTCAGATGTGACATGAACCACTTCGTACAGTGCCGTAAAGCAGCAGCCAAAGCAAATAAAATGTTAGGCTGCATCACCAGGGGAATAACCTCTAGGAGGCACAAAGTCATTCTGCCACTGTGCAGGTCGCTAGCGAGTCCGCACCTGGAATACTGTGTGCAGTTCTGGTGCCTGTATCTGAAAAAGAATATCGGACTACTGGAGGGGGTCCAGTGGAGGACGACCAAGATGATCCAAGGTATGGAGACACAACATATGAGGAGAGGTTGAGAGAGCTCAACATGTACTCCCTGGAGAACAGGAGAGAGGGGGGGTACACGATAGAGACCTTCGTACCTTAAGGGAATAAACAGTAGGATCGGAGGGCATCTTTAACTTAAGGAAGGAGGGTACAATGAGGGGGCACAGCCTGAAACTAGAGGGGGGGTAGATTCAGGAAGGAAATGAAGAGGCACTCTTTCACGGAAAGGGTGGCATTGTGGTGGAACAAGTTGCCAGAGGAGGTGGTTTTGGTAAATAGAGCAGCTAGTTTCAAAGTGGGTGGGGTGGGGAGAATAGGATGAAGAAGTTAAGGTGGGGCGATGTTCCTGGGATGAGGAAGGGGAGAGATAGTCAACTCCTTTAGGAGTGGGGGGTTTAGGGGAGCTCCAGGGAACTAAACAGAACTACATACTTAATGGATCATTATGGTCTGTTTCTGCTGGCAAATTCACACGTTCATATGTACAAAATACACCTTCATGTATATTATCACGAGCATGCCAACCAGGGTGAGGTGCTGCTTCATACTTTGGAAGTACACAGAGTAGCATGATACTGTATTGCTCACACTAAGGACTGCAAAGTCCTCTCAGCTTTCTGCTTCATTCTCCCCTAGGGAAAGAGGGGGCTCCTGTGTCTAAACAATGCCTATCCAAATGGCTAAAATTGTTTTACGTTCCATTATAGAAAGCACAGTAAGGAACTTCCTGGTGCTGTTCATGGTCACTCCACAAGGGGTATGGCCACTTCTGTTGCTCGTTTCAAAAATGACAGCGTACTGTTCATACTTCACTAAACATTATAGTCCGGACATGATCTCTTGTAGACAGGCTGGCTTAGGCCTTTCTGTACTGCAAGGCCTGTCCTTATAACATATTAAACTGTGCCATCCTCCCAGTTTACTTTGTACTGCTTAGGAGTTGTCCCAAAGGGGTGGCCTAATGGAGGAAATATCCTTGAAGAAGATATGGTAAGTTCTTACATAACTGTTCCAACAGTAGATCTTCAAGAGAATCTCCTCCATTAGGTCATACCGTACCCTCCTTCCTTTTGCTTTTAGTGTATGTTATCAGATGCTGTACCTAAAACCTTACTCCATGCATCCTGCCTCCAGTGCCTTGCCTTGTATGCCGGGTGCTGGTCTCATCTCCTAGTTCTTCACAGCTAGAGGTCCTCCGGGCTCTATGATGCCACAGTGTCAATATCTTCCCGACATGACCCTACAGCAATGGATTTATGTTGACTACAATTTGCAGTCAACATAAATCCATCGGAGAACCTTTGTGTTTATCGGGAGCAAAGCCCCCCAAACTTAGGGACTATCAACTCCGAGTTGGAGTTGATTCAGGAAGGGGTGCAGGACCAGGGGAAAGAGTGCCAGGGTCTAGGGCAGACCTTACAGCGAACTGTCGATGTTGTCAGGGTTGACATGTGCACTGTAAAGGTTTCGCTGCAGGATCGGTATATGGGTCCTCCGAAGCTAATCTCCAGCAGGGACTGAGGAGTGATGGGGTCACCCACATTACATATACGTAGATGCAGCACATCACTGTGGGCAGCCCCTGGCTAGCAAAAAGTTTCCACGTGGGCCTGACGGCTTATAGTTCCAAAGGTGTGGCCTAATGGAGAAGATTCAAAGATCTATGGTCACTGTAAGTTCTTGCGTAAATTTTCACTGGTTGCTATGCCCACTACCACTCCGGCAACCAATCAGCAGCACAGACTAAGGGGGCATGAGTTTTAAATTTTCTGAAGACCAGCTTGAATTCAGGGCTGCTCTTTACCTGATGGTCACTTTTTTCAGTTATTAGGGGGATCCGCAAGAGTCTCCGTCACAGCCTGCAGTGTCACCCCTCTGCTGCAAGAACCACTGCTCACTTAAGGCCAAACCACTGGAAGCTGAATACTCTGCAGCAGCTCCATCCACTACCACTCCAGCAGCCAATCAGTAGAGAGGACTGAACTTTCCATTAAAAGGAGGTTACCACTAGCAGCCCCTCTGCACTAAGGATCGAACGCAAAGGACATCAGAGTCAGTAAGGAGAGACAGCCACCAGCCAGTAACTCAAGAGTGTCAACACCAGTAATGCTACAGACAAAAAGATAATTACCTTGTTTTGAACCTATTTGAGCTAGGTCTTAGAAACACCTTATTTAGGGGAGCACTTCAGGCTAATTTAGCAACCTGTTTGTGCTGAAGTGCTGCTCAGTATTACTACCGACTGGTTAAGTCTATCTTAAAGTTGATGCTAACTGGCTTCAACCTAGCTGGGGAAAGCACTAACAGATAAATTAGTAGTTTGTTTTGTAAGTGGTACATGCTGCTACTACTGATTTATTAGTCTGCTCAAGTTGAAACTTACTGCCAAACCCTATCTGGGTGAGCCAATAGTTAAACCACCTGCTCCTGGGCCACTGTCTGCTACCAGGTGCACCTTATAGGTCGTCGGTTACAGACCCAACTGGGAAAGGGAACAGAGCTAGTCCAGGATGTTAGCCATGGAGCAGGTAAGGAGATCAAGCTCTCTGCTCCATCAAATGGAACATTTTTTTCTACTTAAAAGCATAGCATCTACGAGAAGACGTTTTCCTGGAGGCCTCCATAACATGGAGCACATTCACTGAGAGACTTCAGGCCTGGAACTCAAGCCACTTAAAAACCAAGCCACAAGGTGGAGGGACTGCAGGACCGTCCGCTGAAGTCTGATCAGTAGATCCAGGCAGGGAAGCAGTTGTCACAGAGGTCTGCTTCTGAGAAGATCCAGGTACCAGAACTGCCATGGCCAGTCTGCAGCTATCTGTATTATCTGCACCTTATCCTTCCAGGCCTTGACCATCACCTTATGGATCATGGGAAAGGCGTATACAAGGCCTGGGGTCAAGTGCCTTGCAAAGGCATCACCCCAGTCTGTGGGGGGTGGGCACAACACAGCCTCAGTTTGGCATTCTCCCAGCAGGCAAACAGGTCCACCAGCGGGGTGCAGCCTGATGCAGGGACCACTCATGAAATATCTCTTGTACTCAGCTGAGAGCATCTGCCCACTGACAGTTCTCTCCTGTGACACAGATCACCAGGAGATCTGCACCCAGGCTGCACATGAGGGTCCAGGTGCAAAGGGCTTCCCAAAACAAAGGAAGGGAATGTGTTCCACCCTGTGTGTCAAGTAGGACATGGTTGTGGTGTTTTCCATCTAGACCTACATGAACCGACCCCTGATGAGAGGCACAAATTCTATCAGGCCAGATGCATTGCACAGAGCTCCAGCAGGTTTATCAGATGATAGGGACTCCTGGGGTGACCAGAACCAGGGGGGCTCTGTTGTCCCCCAGGTGCACTCCTCACCCCACCAGAGATTCATCTGCTGTGATTGTGATGACTGGCTTTGGGTGGACAAACTGGATTCCTTCCTCCAAGTGTTCTGTGATCAGCCACCACTGGATGGCATCTGACAACAACTGGGTCATTATGACTGGCTGGTCAAAGTGGCCTAAGAGCTGGGACCACCGACAGCCCAATCTCCCACTGCCTGTGGTACATCTGCCTGCAAGGGACCACACTGGTGCAGGAGGTTATGTACCCCAACAGCCTCAGGAAATCCCCGGCAAGGCATGAGAGCCCAATCTTAAATGGTTGAGCAAAGAAGGTAAGATCCAATGCCTGGCCCACAGGCAGTCTAGTTCTGCCCCAATTAACTTGGTTATCTGCTTCAGTACCAGTTTGGATTTGTCCAAGCTGACCAGCATACCGAGATATTGGCATATGGACCTCTCCATGGTTTCGATGGATGTTAACAGCCAGTAGTCCAGGAAAGGATACACTCCAACCCAGCGGTGCCACAGGTGGACCGCCACCACTGCCATGCATCTGGTGAAGACCCTGGGCACCAAGGAGAGGCTGAAGGGCATGACCTGGAACTTGTAGAGGACCCCTTACTGCTTGGAATCGGAAGCACCAGTGATGGGATGGATGGGGATATGGAAAAACACATCCTGGAGGTCTAGGGAGCAGAGTCATTGACCATTCTGAGCTTGTGTTTCTACATGAACTGGTTCAGACTGTGCAGATCCAGTATGGAGCACCAGCACCCCCTGTCCATTTTGGACAAGTAATCCTGACTGCCCAGGGCATCAGAGATACAGGCTATGGCCCCTTTTGCAAGGAGCTCAGCAGTGTCCTCCCTTAGGACAGTCAGCGTGTCCTGTGTCACCCTGGACTACCATGGCAGATGTAGGTGGTAAGGCGGGAGAGCGCTGAAGTCCAGAGGCAATCCTCTTCCCACTACATCCAAAACCAACTTGTATATTGTGATAGCTGAACAATGTGGCAAAAGTGACAGAGCCAGCCTCCAACTGGGACAGGACAGGTGGCAGGACAAGGCCACTGACCCATCACTGGGCATCTTTAGCAGGGGGGGTCAGAGAGGCACTACTACCCCTGCACCCTCCCTTGTCAGGACCCAGACTCCCAACTTGGGGTGCCAGGCCTGGTATTGCCCCTGCTGGGGCTGCTGTAGAGGAGGCTATGACTGAAAGGACCAGTACTAAAAAGCCTGCGTCTTAGGCTTCCTCTGGTCCTTCTGGGACATCACAGAATCCAGGGTGGCAGTGGACATCTTAATCCAGGTGAGATGTCTTTCCATCCCAGAGCCAAACAGGTCACTGTCCAAGAAAGGGACATCAGCCATCTTGTGCTGGTTGTCTGCCGTGAAGGTGGACAGATGCAGCCAGACCCCATGACACAGAGACAGCTGCTGCCACGACACGGGCACAAGAGTCGCCAATGTGTAAGACTGCCTGAAGCTGGCATTTAGCCAGTGATTGACCCTGGTCTCTGATGATCATCATCGCCAACTGTTGATCAACAGGGAGGTGAGGGAAGATGGCATCCCACCCATCAAGTAGTGACAAACTGGCCATCATCAGGGCATAATTAGCCTGATGAAGACCCAAGGACACCCACAACATACACCATTTTAGTGGCATGGTCAATCTTGTGAGACTGCTTGTCTGGAGATTTGTGTATGTCCCCCTGGTGTCTGGACTTGGAACATCGAAAGGGACCCCATAAAAAAAGCACACTTCTGGACCATATGGGTAGAGAGCACCAGGCAGGATGCTGGATGCTGCTAAAGCTCCAGGGCCTATCCCAAAATCCCCCCCCATCATTGGGTGAGGAGATGGCAAACATAGGCAGACAGGTCCGACCACACGCCCAATGTTGGCTGATTCTCTGGTCTCCCTGGGGTCTGGGGGCTCTCTCCGTGGGGCCAGGACAGCCTAGACCTCGCATACCCGATGAAGCACTTGGAGAAATGGTTCAGGCAGGCGGTTGAGTCTGGCAGCTGCAGATGGGACCCCGAGAGATGCCCCGAAGGTAGGGTGCATAAAAAGAAATTACAAAAAAAAAAAAAAAAAGGTATACACTGGACTGGCTCTTGCAGGACAGACATGGACTCTGAGATTAGGCAGAGAAGTGCCCCAAAGAACACCAGACCATGCTCGGTGGACTGCTACTCGACCAATCCCCAGTTGAGAAGTCCCGAAGGAGGCCATGGATTTAGGATTAGAGTCATCCAAGGACTCTTCAAAAATGACCCCTGACAGTTTCTTGCCATGGACCTCCCAAATATCCTCTCCCAGGGTGATCTTCATTGACAACTGGCCTGGCAAGCCAGTGGCCAAACATGTTTTCTTGATAGGAGTGGCCACCTTCGGCTGTGGTGGTGGCGGCTCCACCCAAAGATGTGGAGAAGCAGCTGCGGGGGGGGGGGGTGCCTGCATGGTGTGGACCAGAGGGGATATCACTGGCAGTTGCCAGGAGACCAAAGGGCAAGGGGTAGAGCCCTACTCTGCCTCACGATGGCCCACTGTTGCCAGAGGATCTCCTAAGTAACACCAGCGCACCTTGCGATGGTGCGCCTCCTCATCTGAAGATGAGGAGCATAATCAGCAACACCTCCCCATCGAGTAAGATAGAGCACGAGACGTCTCAGCCGTGATCTTGGCTGCAACCCTGACCATCGACCAGACGCTTGACAGCAGGGGAAGCCTTCGGGCAGGTTGTGGTAAACCACATGTTGGCCCACATTTAGTAACACAGGCACTGAACACTGCTGCCAGTGGAGGCTGCTCCCATCGAGGACTGGAAGGGGACACTACCAAACTGACATCCTCCTGGGTGAGGACCGGAAGCACAGCAGAGATGGTCCTGAACCTCGTTCAACAACTAGTCAACAAGCTCAAGAAATCTCAGCAGTCTGCTCCACCAGAGTCGACTGTCTCAATGAAGGAACCAAAGAGCCGAGGGGTGCATGACAGCCATCAAAAAAGCCAAGAAACAGAGGATGTTGATCACTCCCAGTCCCATGACCAGCACCACTTGTGCTTAGCATCATGATGAGCAGGGCTCTCCCCCAAGGTCTGCAGGGCCAGACATTTCCCAGAACTCTCAGGTCAACAAGCCTCCGACACTGGCCCAAGGGACCAATGCCAAGACAGAGGATATGCCTGCTGCAACAGCCGCCACTTCTGCCTCAAGGGCTGCAAGCTGCTGAGTTGACCCGGTTGCAGCAGAGGCCTTGTTCTGGCCCTTAGGGTGGTCCTTCACATACCGTTCCAAAGGCCAGTCCAATGAGAACTGGAGCTTCCTGTCTTCGAGGGATTCAGGATGCATGTTTAAGCATAGGCTGCACCCAGCCACGTTGTGTTGCCCACCCAGACAGTACACACACGTGTCGCGGCTGACTTCTTCTGATACTGAATGCAGAATTTAAATCCTGGCTTCCGTTACTCCATCATTTAGGGGATCAGAAGGAACTAGGAGAAGAGCTGAAGAAACCTGAAAAACTCCAAAAATAAAGTTTGCCAGTGGCACACTATAACCTAAGTGGGAGCTGTGAAGGAGGTGACCTGTTCTTCCAGTGGAAAGAAATGTCACGGGATGGACTCTGGGGATATACCACCCCAATGATGGGAGGAGCTTAGCTTAAAGACATCCAGCCAATCAGACCATTCCAGTGCAACAGCCAGAGTGTGGATAGTGAACCATATCTATACCCCTAGAAAAAGGTCTTCTACAAGTCCAAAGAAAAGCAGGAGAAGAATAATGAGAAGAGTATTTATTGGGGAAGAGTATTTACTGAGAAATGAGACAGAGGGCAGTAACAAAGGCAAAAGCAGACAAGGAGCTGCATACTGCTGAAGGGGTGAAAGCCAGAGAAAAACATTTCTTCTGATATATTAAGGGAAAAAGAAAAGAGGGGGGAATAAGCAGACTGTCTGAGGGGGGTAGGGTGATACAAACATACGATGAAGTCAGCAGAAAAAGTCCATTTGGTCTATCAAGTCTCCTCGTATTGCAGGGTTCACAACTTGAGCAACTGTTCCTGCCCCCTCTCCCCACTCCTCCCTACCCATGACCCTTACCCTCCCCCTACACCTGTCCCAGCCTCTCTTAAAGCTGCCAGTCTTCGATATGACCTCTTCTGGTAGCGCCTTCCAAATGTCCACCACCCTCTCTGTGAAGATGTGCTTCCTGACCTCCCACCCTCCAGCTTAAGACTGTGCCCCCTCATGTTATGGTTGCCACTCAGCTTAGAGAGAGACTCCTTATCAACCTTATTTATCCCTTTCAAGCACTTGAACGTCCTAATCGTAACCTCTCTCTCCCGTCTTCCAGGGAGTACGTATTCAGTGCACTCAGCTTCTTCTCATATGCCTTACCCTGCTGACCTGCTATCATCTTTGTAGCCCTCCTCTGGACCTTCTCCAGCAGGTTACTGTCCTTTTTAAGGTGTGGGCACCAGTACTGAACTCCATGCTCTAGATGTGGCCTTACCAGTGACCTATACAAGGGCAGTATTACCTCCTCCCTCCTACTACTGATCCTCCTAGATATGCATCCCAGCATCGTTTGCCTTTGCTGCTGCCTTTTTGCACTGCATGGAGTGCTTCAGGTCACTACTGATCATCACTCACAGGTCCTTCTCCTCTGATGCAGATACTCTAACTCCAATCAGGTAGTACTCTGTCCTAGATAGAAGAGGACAATCAAAAGGTTGCCATCCTTAATGATTTTCTCAGTTTTTACCAGGGAAGGTGGGCCCTTGCCTGACAGTGGCATCAAAGCAGCCCATAAGGGGATCCTGGAGATGAGACCACCAGTATTTACAAGCGACAGTCCTAAAACATAAATAAGACCTTGGGACCAGATGGGCTGCATCTGAGGATACTCAGGGAACTGGCTGAACCCCTTGTAGGACTATTCAACAACTCACTACAGACAGAGGTAGTTCTGAAGATCTGAAGGGTGGTGCACATCATTCCACTCCATTTGGTGTGGGAAGGGGGTAAGAAACAAACAGGGAACTACAAACCTGTCAAGTCTGATCTCCGTCGTAGGGAAGCGGATGGAGTCACTGGTCAAGGAAGACCTCATGGATTACCTGGACAGCAACTGTCTCCAGCATAGTAAACAGCACAGGTTCGTGGCAGGAAGGTCCTGTCGGACGACTCAGTTTGCTTTGATTGGGTGAAGAGGGAAGTGGATGGCCACACCACGGATTTGCTCCATTTCAACTTCAGCAAGGCTTTCAACTCCGTGCCCCACAGATGCTTGAAGAAGATGGATGACCTGGGTGTGACTACAGACACAGTTAACTGGGTAGGAAACTGGTTAATGGGTAGGCAACAGAGGGTTGTGGTCAACAGGGTCAAATCAGAAGAGAGGGAGATCACGAACAGGGTATCATAGGGATCGGTCTTGGGAACAATTCTCTTCAATATGTTCAGCAACACTGGGAAAGATATCCAGGGCAGGCTGTCTTTTCACACAAGACACTAAGCTCTGTGGGAGTGCGGATAGCGACGAGGGAATCAGGGAAATGCAGAATGACTTACTAAAGCTAGACAGGTGGTACAAGGTTTGGCAGTTGAAATTTAACACCATGAAAAGCAAGATAATGTACCTAGGGAATAAGAACCCCCAGGACTCCATGGGTGGTGTGAAACTTGGCACTATAGTTGAAGAACGTGACCTAGGAGTCATCAGTGACACCCTAAAGCAATTGAGTCAGTACAAGACAGACTATGGTTATGCAAGTAGGATGATGGGGTGCATTGGGGGGGGGGGTATTGATAGCAGCAGGAAGTAATACTAATCTTTAAAGATCTTAGTGAGGTCACACCTGGAGTACTACACCCAGTTCTGGAGCCATCACCTCAGGAAGGATAGGGACAGGCTGGAGATGTTGCAACACAGGGTAAAAAAATTATTCAGGGCAGATCTTAAGATGCATGTTTTTTTTTTTACATTATCTGTTTTCCTCTCCTGCCGTGCTCTAGCGACCTCCACTCCTTTGGGATCTGCAAGTCCTTCCGCAACACCTACCAGTCCTATCGAGCCTCCCCAACCCTCACATTGCAGCCGGTCCCCAGGATATCCCGAACGTAACCCTTCGCCGGGTGGGTCCCCCTCCTTCGAGGGGGAAGGCACCGGGGTGGGGCGGCCCAGCGCACTCTCAATAGGGCCCAGGGATGCTGCTGAGGGGACGGGGGGGAACGCATTGAAGGCACCAGAGATGTCTGGGGGACAGAGAGCCGTCATCCAGCGGCCGCCTGAGCGGTATTTCCGCCTTTCTGGTTCCCCTTCCGTGACGCTTGTGTAGTGCCTCCAGTCTCCACTGGGGGCCACTACTGAGCAAGGCTTTCCCCAAACCCACCCCAGGATAGGAGAGCAGTCCATCGGATGCTCAATCCTATCCTCCCCTGCCAACCCCCGGCGTCCCGAGTCCGTTCCCGAACCCAGGTTGCCGGCATGGTACGAGGTGTGGCGTCCAGTGCCTCAACCCTCTGCGCCACCAGGCCGGCAAGATGCATGATTTTAGAAGTGAGAAAGAAGAGCCCCAGCTGTGATTTGAACCCAGGTCTGCTCGGAATACAGTTCTGCTGCACTAACCAGCTGTGCTACCAGGACAACTGGAACCTGAGGATCCCCAAAGGCACTCAAGTTTTTCTTAAAATGTACACCCTAGAGCTACACAAATTGAATTACATCTTTATTGTCAAGGAGTGTGGTGTGCATATAGGTTTCATAGGCGTTACAAAGCTTTTACTAGACTTGCGTCCATTATGCATGCCATCTGATTAGCTATTTACGGTCCCTACTCTTGTTTGTAGTACAAATCTAAATGTTTTTATTTATTTTTATTTTGAGGTGTTGGATTACACCAGTGAGCAGATGTTAATTAATAGGTTCCACATCAGTTACATAGTCAACACAGATGACAGGGATACATATGGTACAGGTAAGTTACAGGGTACAGCAGCATGAAACAGCTTAGGCAGTATAGCAGCTAGCCAGTGTCAGAGGTTAACACCCTACCTGAAAGCTCTCAGAGATGAGGAGAAGGGGTGGTTGCAAACATGGGTGGAAGGAGTAAAGTAGTTGGGAACATTTGAGGGGGTAGGGAAGTGGGAGAGATGTCATGATTTTTTGGGGGGTAGGTGTAACCTGAAGTGCTGGGATTGGGGTCCCTCACCCCAATGAGTTGTCAGGAGGTAAGTGCAGGTAGCTGGTTGATGCTCCAGGAGGGTGCTAATGGTAGCGGTCACATTTACTAGGTGCTGCCGGGTCTGCATTTGAACGATCCAATAGATGTGGCATTGATAACGTCAGGAGATAAGGCATTGGTCCATAGTGGAACACGACAGTAAAAGGCACATTGTGCCAGGGCTGTGCGGAATCTGGGAACTTTGTAGGTTTGAGTGGAGGAGTTCCTTGTGGGTCGGGTGCTTGAGTGTGGAGTTAGGTGGTTCTGGACCCCTGTGGGTAATTGATGGAGTAGTTCTTGGCAATGAGGCAGGTTTGGTAGTCTATTCTGTCCTTCAATTGTAACCAACCTGACCCGGTGTAGAGCTCACAGGTGTGCATTAGTCTTTCTGCACCTGTGAGCAGTCGGCCCACCTTGTTCAGTGCAGTGGTGATGTGGTTTAGGGCTGTATCTGTTGCTGGCCCATAGATTGCCAGGCCATAGTCGAGACTGTCAAGCTGATGATGGCCAGGATCAATGCCCCATGTATTAGGCAGTGTCTATGCTTGTATAGGATCCCTATTCTTGTATTAATCGCCCTTGCTGTGTTGTCAATGTGTTGGGCATACAAAAGTGTACAGTCGAGTGTGATGCCCAAGTAACTGAACTGCTGGACGAGTTCCAGTGGGTGCCCACTGGCATTCCTGATTGCAAGGGGGGGAGGGCTTATGCTTGCTCTGTGTGCTGGTGAACATCATAGTCTTCATTTTTTTGCAGTTCATGACTAGTCTGATCCGTTAACCATTTTTCAGCAGCTGAGAACCCCTTTTGGAGATCCAGCGCCAGCTGTCTGGGATTAGGGTTGCTGTTAAATATACTAAAATGCCAGCAGAATAGGGCTAACGGTCTTTCGTGTCTGCTCGTTTGGTCAGCCCCCACCCTGGGAGCTGACCTTGCTGCCTCCCTCTCCCTCTCTGGCTTCTCCCTTCCCAGTCCTGGATATTCTCACTGCACTGGTTTTTGCTTCCAGAACCCTTCCCCTGTACCACCCCCCCTTGAACCCCTCCACCAGCCCCTGGCAGCACATTCCATGGCTCCACCACCCTCTCAGTGAAGTAGCACCTCCTCATTTCTCTCCTGAATCTCCCCTCCAGTTTCCATCCATGTCCTCTAGTTGCCCCTCCTTCCTTTGGCGCACCTTGACTGCTCCTTCACTATTTACCCCCTTCATGTACCTGAAGACCTCTATTATGGCCCCCCCTGGTCCCTTCCCTCTTCTAATGTGTACATATTTAGCTCTTCGAGCCTCTCCCCATAGGTCCTATCCCCCAAGCCCCAAATCATTTTGGTTGCCCTCCTCTGGACCCTCTCCAGGAATTCAATGTCCCTCTTTAAATGTGGCCTCCAAAACTGCTTCCTTCCTTCTGGAAGTGATCCCCCTAGCGATGAATCCAAGCATCCTGTTGGCCTTTGCTGCTGTTCATCTTGACATCCACCACCACCCTCAGGTCCCTCAGCCCTCGAGACTTGTAGCATTTCCCCCCCAGCGTGTACACTTGGCCTGGGTTTCTGGCTCCCAAGTGTAGTACCTTGCACTTCCCTGCATTGAACCTCAGCTTCCACTTTCTAGACCACCTTTCCAGAGCCTCCAGGTCCCTCTGTAGAGCCACTCTCCCCTCCTCCCCATCCACCACCACCACCCCCAGTTTTGAGCCATCCGCAAAGAGACTCATCTTACTCCAAATACCCTTTCTTATGTCAGAGATGTAGGCGTTGAAGAGGAGGGGCCCAAGGACCGATCCCAGAGGGACCCCACTGATGACCCTCCTGGGGGATGAGACTATCCCACCAACCACGACCCTCTAGGTCCGGTCCTGGAGCCAACTGCCTATCCATCTGATCATCTGGTTCCCCACCCCCATTTCTCCCAGCTTATCCAACAGGCCCCATGAGGAACAGAGTCAAACGCCTTGCTGAAGTCAAGAAAGAGGACATCCACTAATCTACCCAGGTCCAAGGCACTCGTCACCCGGTCACAGAACTCCACAAGGTTTGTCTGACAATTTCCCTGGGACAAATCTATGCTATCATCCAGGCACCCCAACTTTCCAGGTCTCCCCTCCCAGTCTCTCCTTGACAATGCCCTCCATCACCTTGCGCACCACCGATGTCAGGCTGATGGGCCTATACTTCCCTGCCACCTCCCTTGGTCCCCCCTTATGGATAGACACTACATGCGCCAACTTCCAGTCTTAGGGCACCCACCCTGTCCTCAGAGCAATGCTGAAGGGTTGCGCCAGGACATTCGCCAGTTCCTCCAGCACTCTGGGATGTAATTGATCCTGGGCTTTCTCCTTTTTAAGGGACCAGAGGACTTCCTTCACTCTGCCATGATTTCCACCTCCGCTACCTCATCCCCCTGCTTTGCCTTCCCCCCCACCTGCTAATGATGCCCCCCTCTCCCCAGACCCACCAATCGGTAGGGTCCCCCCTCCTCAGTTTCATCTCCTCCATATACGATGCAGCCCCGCCCCCATTTTCCTTGGTGAAAACTGAGGCAGTACTCATTTAAGTACCTCAGCCTGCTCCCCAGGTCTTGTGCCCATCCCTCCCCTGTTTTAATCCTGCTAATCTGCCCCTTCACCCTTTGTTTTTCCCCAGTGTATCTAAAGAACCCCCTGTTCCCTCTCCTAATTTCCCTGACCAGGTTCGGCTCCTTCCTTGCCTCGGCCACCCTCACCACCCTAGTGGCCCTTCTGGCCATCAACTCGTACTCCCCTCGGTCCCTTTCACTCCTTGAGCACTTGAATTGCCTATAGGCTGCCTTCTTTCCCCTCACCACCTCCTGAACCTCCCTAGTCCACCAGCAGGGGTTTTCAGGCCCTACTGCATTTTCGTCATATTCTTGCGCAGCTGCTGGTAGCATCCTGCACCCCCCTCCTGATGATTTCCCACCTACTGTCCATGTCCTTGTCTGCCCAATCCCATCCAAGTGCTTCTTAAGGATCCTTCCCATTTCCTTGAAATCCACCCCCCTGAAGTCAGTTACCTCAGTCTTTGTGCAGCCTTCTACCCCCCCTAGGTTCAAGCAGAACCAGACCGTGGTATGGTCGTTCCCCACCAATGGATCCCTTACCTCCAGGCCCTCAATCTGGTCACTGTCTGCCAGGACCACATCCAGTATCTGCTCCTCCCTGGTTGGTTCCCCCACCTGCTGAGTTAGGAACAAGTCCTGAAAGACATCCAACAGTCTCTGTTCCCTGGCCACTGAGGATGTCATAGTCTCCCAGTCTGTTCCTGGCATTTTTATGTCCCCCAACACCACCACCCTTCCCAATCTGCAGAGTCTCCCAACATCTGCCACCAGACTCCCCTCCAGCTCCTCCACCAGCGCAGGGTGTCTATACACCACTCATATTTACTCTTGCCCCCCCGCCCGTTATCAAGGTGACCCAAATCACCTCCACTCCTATGGGAATGCAGTTTTTGACTATTATTGCTACCCCTCCTCCCCTTCCCTCTCCCGTCCTTCCTGAACATGATGCAAATCTCCAGGTGCAGGTCCCTACGGTGGCCCAGGTCTCAGTGACCGCTGCCACATCCACCGCTCCCTCAGTTAGCATCGCCTGGAGCTCAGGCATTTTATTGCCCAAGCTCCTGGCATTTAGCAGGTCTACCTTCCACTCTATCCCTATACTTCTATTTCTCCTGCTCCTGTTCCCGTGGGGATTCTGTTTTCCCCTGGTCCGCACGTTACCAGTCAGCCTTTTTTCTTACATTCCTCCAGCTCCCCAGAGGGATGGAGACAGAGTCCCTCCTTTATCGGACCCCCCTCGACAACCTTTTCTCCCATCCCTCCCTCTCCCCTTCACAAGTTTAAATCCCACCTTTCACCAATGAACCCCCTCTATTTTCAACTTAGATTTCCTTCCCCTCCAAATTGAGATGGAGCCTATCTCTAGCATACAGCCCCTTATCTTCCCAGGTCTATATGAATATAGACCTGGGAGGATATGGAATATGACTGCATCATCTGCGTATAGGAGCATTTGGACCAGCCATGTGGATGGCAGTTTGTTTAGGAATAAACTGAACAGCAGGGATCTCAGAATTGATCCTTGGGGGACCCCTGAGCAGAATGGCATGTTATCAAAGGTGATTTCCCCCCCATTTTGACCTTTTGTGAGTGATTGTGAAGGTAGCTGCTGAACCAGCTACTGATTCTGAGGAGAGTCCTGTAGCTGACAATTGGTTCAGCAGGGGCTCATGATGCATCGTATCAAATGCCTTTGATAGGTCGATTAAAGTTGCCCCAACCAGGACACCTTGATCAAATGAACGGTGAATGTCTCCAGTGAATTTGAGCAAGGCCGTGATAATACTGTGAGTTGAGCAGAAGCAGTGTTGGTCAGGACAGAGAAATTCGTATTTGTTCAGGTGTTCGATTAACTGGTCCACCACTATTCGCTCAAGGACTTGGGGGGGTTATGGCAGTAGGGCTGTAGTTATTATGTAGGGTCCTGTCGCCACCTTTGTGCGCTGGAGTTACTATGGCTGATTTCCATCTCTGAGGGAACTGTGAGAAGCAGAGGGAGAGGTCGATTAGTTTGGTGAGTGGGCCTAGGACTTCAGCCAGGGCCAGCTTGACAAAATTTAGGTCCAGTGTTCCTGCTATGTCTAGATTTCACCAGCACCTTCTCAAGGTACTTTTTAGCTTCAGCTTGAGAGACTTCTTTAAAGTAGAAGAGCAGGCAGTTAAGTGATGGTTGTTTGGCTGTATTAGGATCAGTCGGCGGTGGGGAGTTAAAATAATCTACTGGTAGCACACTGCTTAGGTCCGTGAACGAGATGTTAAGTGGTAGGCATGTGAACTGGTGCAGAGTTTGGGTCCTTGCCAGTTAGGTTGTTGAGGCTATCCCAGAACGACCTGCTGCCATTCCAGTTGCTGGAGAGGGCTTCTTTGTATTTTTTGGTGAGTCGGACAGCTTTAGTAGACTCATTCCAAGCTTTTTTTGTACCTCTGTATGTTAGCAGTGGTACTGTGTGCTCTCACTATCTGCCATAAGTGATCTCTGGCTTGTAGTTGCTCTAGAAGGTCAGGGGTGATTCCTGGGGTTACTGTGCCCTCTTATCTTTCTGGTTTTTATCATGGCATGCTTGTCACAGATGGCATCAAAAGTTTTTATGAAGTGGTCCAGGGCTGTGTCCACATTATTGACATTATAGAGTGCTGTCCAATCTGCACTCGAGGTCCATTTTTAGCAGCTCCTGGTGCCCTTTTAGTAAGACTCCCAATTGTTCTGACAGGTGATTTAAAACAGTTGAAGGATCAGGTACATGTGACCGGAGAGTGGTCACTCAGGCAATCAGAGAGAACAGTAGTGTTGTGGATGTGGGCAGGCAGACTGGATAGAAACCAGTCAAGGAGTGTGCTGGTCCCCATTTTGTAGTTTTTATGGGCTGGAGTCTCAACCATTTGTGAGAAATGGACAGCTGTTAAAGCACCTGTGATTGAGGTAGCAGTACACGAGAGCCAGTTGATGCTGAAATGTCCTAGCATCCCAATTTCAGTATTAAGACTCGGGGTGCTCACAGTCCCATCAGGTCCCCGGTACCAGCCCCTGTGAGTTTGGGAGGGATGTATACAGAGAGTACAGTGAGAGCCCTGCAATGTGACCCCAGGAGGAGTTTTATGATCAGCACGTGCAAGTTATCACTACTACTGGGGGAGGGGAGGACACGCTCCTGAAGGGAATCCCCGATGTACAGGGCACAGCCCCCACCTCTTTTTGAGAGATGGTCCTGTCTGAACAAGGTGTAACCTGGTAAAAGGACAGCAGAGTCCAGAACTTTAGGACGCATCCAAAACTCCACCACAGACAGAACGTCTGGACTGTGTTGGGTAATCCATGCTTTCAGGTTATACAATTGAGGGAGCAGGCTGCATATGTTGAAGCAAGAGTAAGTCCAACTGACTTGGTCGTTTATTTCGCCTGTTGTGGTGGTGGGCCTGGGTTGGGATGCACATTGCCTGATAGCAGGAGAATGAGTATGTGAGCAAGATGGCACAGTAGGAGTTTTAGATTCCTTCCTCATTTCCTTCTCCTAGATGGCCACTCTTTCAGTGTTGAATTGTGTCACCATCCCAGGGAAGAGTGACAGCATGTATGGACCACTAAGTTGGTATTTTTGCAACCAGGGCATACAGCACCCATGCAAGGTGTACTCAGATACTCCAGTGCCGTGGGATGTGAATCCCATAAGCATTTGGCACGGTTAGTTGGGAGATCCACTGTGTGGGTTGATGGCACAGTCCAGTGAGTGGAACTGCAAGTGATATAGTGAGCAGGACAAGGCTAGCAGAAATACTCACATATTTGAGGGGCATTTGTAGTGATCAGAGTTCTTGTCAACGATAGTACGGGGTGAATTTATGCCAAGAACAATGATCTGAGGGAAGTTCCGTTAAAACTGGATCATACAGCCACCATGGAGCAGTCAAGATTTTGAAGAACTTAGGACTAGAAGTGTTAGGGGGAAACAGACTGCAACCTCCATGAGTTACTGTCCTCTAGTGGCTTTGCAGTATAATTTGTAAATGGAAAAGTAAAGAGAAAATTACTCACCTTAGTAATGTTGTTTCTTCTAATGGAGTCTTGCTGTATTCTGACAATAGCAGTGAGTCCAAACCTTCGAACTGCCCCGGAGATGAAAGAGTTAACTTTCCATGCCAGGCGTGGAACGCTGAGCTCGAGCTCGGATGAGACTGTCTGTTGCTGTTTAAACTCAAACCGTCAGATCTTTACGAGCTAAACTCACTGAGGTCCTGTGTGGAAGCTGTAAACCTACACTAGCCAACTGGCTACTAAACAGATTTTTTTGGTCCCAAAACAAAGACTCAAGTCAGGAGACCCAAAAAAATGAATACACACAACACCCACTCATCCAAAGAAAAAAGGGGTGATAACAAGATGGGGCACCTCCTGAGTGCCAACACTGCCACTGCCCACCTGCATCCCAAAAACAGAGGTTCTGAGAGGGGAAGGCGAGGGGGGAGGTCAGAATACAGCAAGACTCCATTAGAAGAAACAACATTACTAAGGTGAGTAATTTTTTCTTCAAACAACATGAAGTCTTGCTGTATTCTGACAATAGCAGACTACCAAGCAGTACCTCCATGGAGGAGGGACAGGACCTCACTAGGAAATAGGCTCTGAAGCACAGCTGTGTTAACCCAGCATCACCCTAGCCTGGATATCCAGGGAGTAATGCTTGTAAAAGTGTGAACTGTCTTCCAGGTAGCTGCTTGACATATCTCTAAGATCGGAATATCCCTGGCAGCAGCCAGGGAAGCAGCTGTACCTCTGGTAGAGTGAGCCCTTAGGCCCGAGGGTGGAACCTTACCCAGTTTTTCATAGCAAAATTGAATGCAAGAGACAATCCACCTGGCAATGGATCTTTTAGTGGCAGGTTTTCCTTTACCCACCTCACCATAAGTGATGAAAAGTTGGAGGGAGTCAAACCTGTGACCCTTGGTACATTCTAGGTAGTAGCTAAGGGCTCTTTTCACATCTAAACTGTGCAGTCTCCTCTCGCCAGAGGAGGAATGGTCAGTGAAGTACACAGGAAGAGACATTGATTAAGACAGAAGTCTGAAACCACCTAGGTAAAAACTTACTGTTAGTCTTGAGGACCACCTTATCTCTGTGGAAGGAGATAAAATCAGGTTCCACTGACAGGGCTTATAACTCACTTATGTGCCTGGCAGAGGTGATGGCTACCAGGAACACAGTTTTCCAAGTCAAGTACTTAAGCTCTGCTGAGGACAAAGGCTCAAAAGGGGGTTGCATAAGCTGAGCAATGCAAATGTTAAGGTCCCAAGCAGGGGCAGGGTCCCTGAATGGAGGATTGGTATGAAGCAATCCCTTGAAAAACTTGGGAGAATACATGGTGAGCTGAAAGAGAAGAGGGCTTACCTGCTGAAATGAAAGCAGAAACAGCTGCCAGATGCACCTTTAGTGTAGCTGGGCTGAGTCCCAAGCTATTCAAATGGACCATGTAGTCAAGGACTGTGGGCAGATCAGCAGACTCTGGGGAAATATGCTTCCCAGAGCCCCATATGGAAAATCTTTTCCACTTTGAATTATAAGTAGTTCTGGTGGAAGGTTTCCTAGAAGCCTTTAGAATATCCATTACACCCTGGGAGAGGTGTAAATCAGCAAACTCTAACTCTTCAAGAGCTAGGCCTTGAGATTGAGAGATTTGAGATGTGGGTACCAAACCCTCCCCTGAGCACAGGTTGTAATTCCTGGGAAGAGACAGGGGAAGATGGACTGTTAAGGACAACAGGAGAGGATACCAGGGCTGTCTGGAGCAATCAGGATCACCTTGCAGGGTTGAGACCTGATTTTGACTAGCACTTTTAACAGGAGAGGGAAGGGGATTTCCACAGGAACTTCCCTTCCCAACTGAGAACTAAGGCATCCAGGGGGACTGAGCCCAACACTGGGGGCCTGCAGCAGAAAAGGGGAAGTTGGTGATTGTCTGGGGCTGCAAAAAGATCTATCTGAGGGGTGCCCCATCTGGAAAATATCACCTCCAAGACCAGGGGATCCAGTGACCATTCGTGATGGCCCTGAGATATCCTGCTGAAAGCATCTGCCAGGACATTGTCCTTGCCTGGGAGCTGTACTACTGTGAGGGAGGTGTTCAGGGAATGAGCCAGACCCCACAACTTCATTGCTTTTGTGCACAAGGCCATAGACAGAGTGCCTCCTTGCTTGTTGATGTACCACATTGTGGTGGTATTGTCTGTTCTGATCTGAATAACTTTGTTCTGAACAGACTTGGAAAAAGCTTGACGTGCTAGAAATACTGCTCTGAGTTCCAACAGATTGATGTGAAGCAGAGATTCCTGAGGGGACCACAACCCCTGGGTGGTCAGGTCGTCCAAGTGAGCCCCCCACCCCAAGAGGGAGGCATCTGTAGTAAGGATTAAAGAGTGAGACTGAGTGACAAAGGGAACTCGTCTCAGATTGTTCTGATCCTGCCACCACTGCAAGGCCTGGATCAGGGTTCGAGTCACTGGGATCAGTTTGGTCAGTGGATCCTTTTTCTGGGACCAAAAGGCTCTCAGATGGAACTGAATGTCCCTCATTTGAAATCTTGCTCCCTGCACCACTGCTGTAGAAGCAGCCATGTGCCCCAGGAGCTGCAGAAAATGCCTTCCTGGTCGAGACAGCTGTAGAGTGAATGAAGAGGCCAGTGCGATAAGGGTCCTTACCCTGTCCAGGGGAAGGAAGGCTCTGGCCTTTTCTGCATCTAGCTCTGCGCCTAGGAAGGTGAGGAGCTGAACAGGCTCTAGAACAGACTTTGAAAGATTCAGAAGGAAACCCAGAGAGGTGAGCAGTTGTCGAGTTATCTGTAGGTGTAACTTGACTTGGTCTGGGGACTGGCCTACTATGAGCCAGTCATCCAAGTATGGGAAGATGGCAATCCTTTGCCTTCTTAGAGAAGCAACTACTACGGCCAGGCATTTTGTGAACACCCTTGGAGCAGAGGTTAGACTGAAGGGCATTGCTCTGAACTGGTAATGGCCTGAGGGCAGCTCAAACCTGAGGTACTTTCGATGGGAGCTTCTGATGAGAATATGGAAATAGGCATCCTTGAGGTCCAGGGAGACTAGCCAGTCCCCTGGCCTTAGAGAGGGTAGAATTATTCCCAGAGTCACCATTTTGAATTTTGGTTTTAAGGTGCTTGTTTAAGTATCTGAGATCCAGGATGGCACGCCATTCTCCTGTCTTTTTGGGTAAGAAAGTACCTGGAGTACAAACCTTTGC
Organism: Neoceratodus forsteri; assembly: GCA_016271365.2. Lineage (NCBI taxonomy): Eukaryota > Metazoa > Chordata > Ceratodontiformes > Ceratodontidae > Neoceratodus > Neoceratodus forsteri. The sequence goes on along the minus strand of JADMNL010000024.1, from coordinate 247,466,712 downwards.
CTCTGGTGTAGGGGTGGAACCCTTTCCACAGCTCAGAGCCAGGAGGGAAGAGACCTCTGCCTCTAGGGCAAGTGCCTCCGAGGGATTTGCAGATGGAAAGGATCTGGTTCTCAGCTTTGGGAATTTTTTGAAGCTGAGAACCAGTCCCTGGCTTACTACTTCCAGGACCCACTTGTCCGATGTTAGAGACTTCCAGTCCTGGACAAAGTAAGCCAGCCTGCCCCCTACAGGTAGTGGAGAATCGGCCCTGGCAAACCCATCAGGGTGCCTGTTTAGCAAGGGTTTTTGGCTGAGGAGTGGAAGTGGGTCTGCTTGTACCCCTTCTGCCTCTCCCTCTAAAGAACCCCCTCTGAGCATAGGCAGAAGAGGAGGCCTAGGCTTGGTAGAAAGGCCTATGAAAAGGCCTGCCCCTGCCCCTGGGATGCTGCCTCCGAGGAATGGCCTGCCTTTCCTTGGCCTGTGCACTCCTATAGGTGGTCCTATATTCATCCATTTTCTTCATGTAATTCTCTGTTTGCTCCCCAAACAGAGAATTACCCACAACAGGAAAATCCATGGCCTTAGTCTGGGTATCCTGTGACAGGCTAGTACATCTGAGCCAAGCCATTCTACAAAGTGCCACACATGTAACCATGACTCTAGATGACATCATTGGAGTTTACTGCAGCATGGAATTGCACCTTGGATGCAATTGATACCATCAGCAGCCACCTGCTCCAGCTCCTTGGCAAGCTGGCCAGGGACCTGTTTTGCTAAAGCCATGACAGTGTCCCATCTGGATTTCTGATACCTAGCAGTATAGGCCATTTAGTTGGCCTGTCTGAGTCCCAAGGATGCTGCCATGTACTGTTTCTTTGCCATGGCATCAATCCTCCTGGAGTCCTTGTCTAGGGGGTGTGAAGCCAAGGGAATATTTGCCTCATCACAGGCTTCAGCCTGCACTACCCCAACATGGCTGCATTGTTGTGTAAGGAACTCTATATCCGAGCCTGACAATGTATACCTCTTGTCCATTCTTTTATCCACAGGAGGTATAGTATTAGGAGTCTTTAAAATCTTAAATGTTTGTTTACCAAAAGATTTGTGTAAGGGAATAGACAGCCTCCTAGACTCTGGGATATCCATCATTTCCACATAGTCAGGCTCCTCCTGGTCATCCACAGCTTCTTCCATAGGAAGCTGGAGGGTTTCAGCCACATTTTTATAAAACATGAAATGGGATGGGGACTCAGAAAGCCTAGGAGGAGATACTCCTGAAGGTCTGTCTGGGGAGATGTCCGGGTCAATAGGCACATCCAGACTTTCAAAACCACATTCACTTTCCTCATACCTCCTCCGGTTCATAATATTCCTCTAAATCATGATCTGAATCAGGAACCGCCAACCGAGCGCCCTCGATGGTGCCGTTCGGTCGGAACCGGGAAAGCGACTGGTCAATTTTTATCGCTTTGGCTATTTCTTCAGTGGTTGGAGAAGAAAGTTTTGGATCCACACCAGCTGATTTTTCCTTTCTTGTTCTCTTAGCGAACAGACTCCTCAGAATCGGTTCTCCTTTTGCCCGAAGAAGTCTCGCCCTGGTCAGAGGGCACCCTTTGTTTGGTTTGAACCGAACCGGCTGGCCATCCGTTCAGCTGATTTTTGCCTCTCTTCCTGAGCCTACCAACTCTCTTCTAGGGTAGCTGCAGGAAAATTTTTACAAATCTGGCAGTCTGCATTGAGGTGGTCAAACCCCAGATAATAAACACAGGTGGTGTGGGGGGTCAGCCTTAGCAAAGACTTCCCCACACACACTGCAGTGTTGAAACCCAGTGGGCCCAGTTTTTCTTTTGGGTTTCTCAGACATTGTGCCAGTCCTAACCAAACTTACCCTTTTAATGGCAATCCACCAGACAAGACCCTCTATCGGTTCCTGACCGTGTTACAGGTCGTGCAAAAAAACGTAATAAAATCCGTTTTTTTTAGAACCAATAAGAACCGGTAACCACACACTAAAAGTAAGATATATTTTTTTTTTAACAACTTGATCGGTTCAAACCAAATCGATGAACCGTTTACAAGTTCCACACAGAATAGAAAATATAAACCTATCTAGTACTCACAAATACCACAGACAGAGACTGAACCGACAGGTTACGGTTTAAATTTGGTCGCAAACCGAGAAAAGCGGTACTTTAATCGACAAATTGAACCGAGCAGAAGGAGAACTCTCCGGAGCGACTGTTCAGTGAGGCGGAGTAAAGAATCTGACAGTTTGAGTTTAAACGGCAACAGACAGTCTCAACCAAGCTCGAGCTCAGCGTTCCATGCCTGGCATGGAAAGTTAACTCTTTCATCTCCGGGGCAGTTCGAAGGTTGGGACTCACTGCTATTGTCAGAATACAGCAAGACTTCATGTTGTTTGAAGTAAAATTTTATTTATTCAAGGCACCCTTCCTGAGCTCAGGGCACCTTAACGATATACCATACAATATTATATTTCAATCAGTAAAACAATATCAGTCAGCAAGTCCCTGAACATGCCTGGTTAAACAAATACGTTTTTAAGGATTTTTTTTTTAAATGCTTCCACGGTCAGGCTCTCTATCTGGTGAGAGAGAATTCCACAGGTTACGTGCCATAAAGACAAAAGATCTTCCTCCAGATGTTTTCAGGGATACCCTGGGAATCTCTAGCAGTCCCTTGCCAGAGGATCAGAGTGAGCGAGAGGGGCAGTAAGAAAACAAGAGCTCTCAGGTAGTGAGGTCCCAACCCGTGTAGGGCCTTACAGGTCAGCAATGCAACCTTGAAAGTGATCCACTACTGTATGGGCAGCCAGTGCACTTCACGTAGCACAGGTGTTCTATGACTGGATCTAGGGATTCCAGTCAACAACCTGGCCATTGCATTCTGCACTAGCTGCAAGCGACGGATATCCACCTCCAGTAACCCTAGATAGAGGGCAGTGCAGTAATCAAAACAACTGGTGACAAAGGTGTGGACCAAGGCAGGAAGATCTACCGGGGGGGGGGGGGGAGAGGAGACCAGGTGCTTTACCCGGGCTATATTCCTTAAATGGAAAAAGGAAGATTTAATTACAGCCGAAACCTAGGCCCTCAAATACCACACCCAGGTTATGTATCCGGCCCAAGGCCATAAGCAGGGTTCCCCCCCCAAGGTATACACCTGAGGGTTTCCCTGCCCATGCCCCTGTCGTCCTAAAACCAGGGTCCACCACCAGTAATTGTTTTATTAGAGTTCAGCCGAAGCCTACTAGTACTCATCCAGTTCTGTAGCTCCAGCAGGCAGTTATTGAACACCATGACTGAATCAGACTCCTGGTTCAGGCACAAAAGATTTGAAGAGCCGAGAATCATCAGCATAGCAATGAACTCAGCCCATACCATCTTATAATGTAACCTAATGGGAGCATATACACAGAGAATAACATGGAGGACAGCACCGAACCCTGCAGGACAACCAGTGAGGGGCCAAAGAATGAATACCCGACACCACGCTGAGATCTGCCCTTAAGGAAAGATCAAAACCAACTAAGGACTGCCCCCCTTAGTCCGCAGAAGAGCCACAGGAGCTCAAGCATCACTCCATGATCCACGGTGTCAAATGCTGCTGAGAAATCAAGGAGAACCAAGATGAAAAAATTACTTACCATAGCAATCTTCTTCCCAATGATGCTCAGATATTCATAACTTTATGCAGCAAGCCTGGATGGTTGTACTGCCCAGAGAGATTGAACACATGCATACGAGTAGAAAACTCTGTACGTGAGCATCTTTCAAACACTGCCTCTACCAACTGTAGTATTCTACCTCTTCAGATTTGAAGGAAGCTTGGAAGTCTGGCATTAGGAAAAATCCTAACAGTTAATTATTCATTAGGGGTAAATCCAAATTTTTAACAAAAACCTCCAAGGGAAGAATAATAAACAGTGGTGTTCACCAAACAGCATCAGAAAACTATTAGAGAGAAACAGAAAACTGTTCAAAATTTACTTAGCATAGAGAAAATGAACCACCACAGGATATGGCTAGGTGGCACCAGCATGCGGAGTGCAGAGGTTGAAGTTCTGGAAGGGAAGGAAGGAAGGGAGTTATGAATATCTGAGCATCACTGGGAAGAAAGAAGATTACTATGGTAATTTTTTCTTCTAACCCCAGTAATGCTCAAGATATTCATAACTGTATGCAGACTACCAAGCAGTACCACTGGAGGTGGGCACAGAACTTTATTTTGGAAACAGACTTTGCAGGACTGCTGTGCCAAACCTGGCATCACTTCTACACAAAATACCCAGGTTGTAATGCTTTGTAAAGGTGTGTACCGATTTCCAGGTAGCTGCTTTGCAAATATCCAGTAAAGGAACCTCCCTGGCAGCTGCAAGACTAGCAGTTCCTCTTGTAGAGTGCGCCTTCAGCCCTGCTGGGGGCTCTTTACCTGCTTTAGTGTAGCAGAATTGAATACATTGGACAATCCATTGAGAAATGGATCATTTTGAAGCTGCATTGCCCTTTTCTACATCCCCATACAGTGCCTTCAGAAAGTATTCACCCCCCTTGGATTTTGTCACATTTTGTTGTGTTACTACCAGAATTTTTAATGCATTTAAATTATTCTCCCCCCCCCCTTGATTCACACAGCATACTCAATTTAAAGGGGCAAAAATATTTTTATTGTGTAACAAACATTTATGAAACATTAAAAACTGAAATTTCTTGTTTACTTAAGTATTCACCCCCGAGTCAATACTTTGTAGAAGCGCCTTTGGCAGCAATTACAGCTTTGAGTCTTCTTGGGTATGTCTGTATCAGCTTTGCACATCTGGATTTGGGGATTTTCGCTAATTCTTCCTTGCAGATTTGCTCAAGCTCTCAAGTTGGATGGGGAGTGTCGGTGAACCGCAATCTTTAAGTCTTTCCACAGATTCTCAATGGGATTCAAGTCTGGGCTTTGGCTGGGCCACTCAAGAACATTCACCTTCTTGTTCTGAAGCCACTGCAGTGTTGCTTTGGCTGTATGCTTGGGGTGGTTGTCCTGTTGGAACGTAAATCTTTGCCCCAGTGCAAGGTCCATTGCAGACTGATGCAGGTTCTCCTCAAGGATGTGCCTGTATTTGGCTCCATTCATTGTTCCCTCTATCCTGCTAAGTGCCCCAGTCCCTGCTGCTGAAAAGCATCCCCATAACATGATGCTGCCACCACCATGCTTCACGGTAGGGATGGTGTTACACAGGTGATGAGCTGGGTTCGGTTTGCGCCAGGCAGAGCACTTTGCATTCAGGCCAAAGAGTTCAATATTTGTTTCATCAGAGCAGAGAATATTTTGCCACATGGTCTCAGTCTGCCACGTGCCTTCTTGCAAACTCCAGGCATGCTATTATGTGGCCTTTTCTCAGGAGTGGCTTCCATCTAGCCACTCGCCCACAGAGGCTACATCTGTGAAGTGCTGCAGAGATTGTTGTCCTCTGGACAGGTTCTCCCATCTCAGCCATGGAACTCTGTAGTTCTGTCAGGGTGGTCATTGGGCTCTTGGTCACTTCCCTGACCAAGGTCCTTCTTGCCCGGTTGCTCAGTTTGGGAAGACTGCCTGCTCTAGGAAGAGTCTGGGTGGTTCCGTAATCTTTCCATTTCCTAATGATGGACTTGACTGTGCTCCTGGGAACATTCAACACCCTAGAAATGTTTTTACACCTCTCCCCAGAGCTATGCCTCCTCACAATTCTATCACGGAGTTCTACGGACAGCTCCTTGGTCTTCACGGTAGAATTTCTGCTCTGACATGCACTGTCAACAGTGGAACCTTATATAGACAGATGTATTTCTTCTGAAATCATGTCAACCATTTGAACTGACCACAAGTGGACTCCATTCAAGTTTAAGTGATCTCACAAGGAAATTGGATGCACCTGAGCTCAATTTGGAGTGTCATAGCAGAGGGGGTGAATACTTATCAAATCAAGACATTTCAGGTTTTTATTTTAAATTACATGTACAAAAATTCCAGAAGTTTCATTCCACTTTGACATTAGAGTGATTTGTGTAGATACATGACAAAAAAATTACATATAAATTATTTTAATTTGAGTTTGCAACATCACAAAATGTGACAAAATCCAAGGGGGGGGGGTGAATACTTTCTGAAGGCACTGTACGTATGGAAACTTTTTTTTTATCTTGCCTATGGCCCTTAGTAGCAGAGAGCTCTTTTCACATCCATACTGTGGTCTTCCTTTCACCAGAACTTGCATGGTCTGTGAAAAAGACAGGTAGAGTGATTGGTTCAGATGAAAGTCTGAAACTACGTTGGGAAGGCATTGTCTATTTGTTCTGAGGACTATATCCCTGTGAATAAGATGTAGTCCAGGTCAACACAGAAAGCCTGGAGCTCACTGATCCTTTCTGCAGAAGTAATTGCTACTAGAAAAACTGTTTTCCAGGTAACATACTTTAGATGGGCTGCAGCCATGGGCTCAAAAGGAGCCTCCATTAACTTGGCTATATATAAAGATCCCAGGTGGGCACTGGTGCCCTATGAGGGGGATGCAAATGCATCAGACCTTAAAAAAAAAAAAAAAAACCTTTTGAAGATGGGGTCTGATGCTACTGACCCCTTTGTCCTGGCAGTAAGGTAGGCAGACACTGCTGCAAGATGAACCTTTAAAGAACTGGGCTGTAAACCCCATGAATGCAAATGAGTGAGATAATCCAATACCGCTGATACTCCCGCATCATTTGGAATGAGATTCCTACCAGAACACCAAAAAGAAAATCTCTTCCACTTCAAGGAATAGGTTTTCTTAGTGGAAGGTTTTCTATAACCTTTCAAGATAGTTAATACAGGTTCAGAAAGGTTTAAGTCTGCATACTCTAACTCCTCAAGAGCCATGCCTTGATGTGGAGGGACTTGAGATTTGGGTACAACAATGTTACCTGATTGGATGTCAGGAGATTGTGCCCGAGAGGCAAGTTTATTGGTTTGCTGACAGACATGGAGAGCAGATAAGAGTACCATGGCTGCCTGGGCCAATCTGGAGCTATCACAATCAGAGAAGCCGACAGGGATATGAGATTCAGTAACACCCTGAAAACAAGAGGAAATGGGGAAAGACATCAAGGAACTTGAATGACCAGTCTAGCACCAGAGCGTCCAGAGGGATTGTGCCCCACTCTGATGGTCTGCAGCAATACTGAGGCAACTGGTGGTGCTGGTGGGATGCAAACAGGTCTACCTCTGGAGTGCCCCCAGCTCCTGAAAATTACTTGCACCACCTGCTTGTTCAGTGTCCATTCGTGATGGGACGGGGTGATTCGACTCGTGTGTCTGCCAAGGTATTGTCCTTTCCTGGCAGATGGATTGCTTGCAAGGAGACATTTAGGGAATATACCATAGTTCAGATTTTCATGGCTTCTGTGCAGAGGAGGCCTGATCTTGTGCCTCCCTGCTTGTTTATGTAACACATAGTCAAGGCCCCTAGAATTCTGCGGCAGCAGAATTTTGCGCAGAACTTGCAATCTACCACAGAACTTCTGCGGTACTGCAGAATTCACTCTTCTTGGTAATTTTTTTTTATTAATATTTCTGTTTATCCATAGAATCTGGTTCTCTTCCCCTCTTTATATCCAAACCCCCCATATGCTCAAAATGTGATGTTATCATTGCTATATCATAAATTAGCTAATGAAATGGCTGCAATCTGCAACAGAAATGAACAGTCACTTATCTACCATAGCTCCCACTGCCAGAGACGGTGGCACAGCACATCAGGCATGGTGATATTTGCTCAACCTGCACTACAGCCTAATACAATTTTCAGTCTTACATTGTTGCACTAGGGTCAACTTAAACAAAACCTTGTCAACAGCACAGACCTGTTAAGTCCATACCTCACTTTGTACAAACTTATTTGTGCCTTAAGGTATAGAGATGCCATCTGAAATGAATAACTGGTAAAATAAATTTAACTGCCATTTTTAAGAAAAATAAAGTAATTATGCCCAGAAAAGTGGAATATAATAATGTGTAGACCTGTTGAAAGAATAGACCTGTTAAATAAATAATTGCACTGTATGCATTTTTGCCAGGGTTACTGATTACATATTGTCATTGGTTGATAGAATCACCTAAAAGTTATGGAAAAATATTGTGCGCAAGGACAGCTGTTGGGCCACAGGGCAGCATGCTGTCTGGCAACTCAGGTTCAGAGATTAGCTCTGGGAGCTGGCTGGGCAGCACAAGGATTGGAGGAACACATCACTGCTCGGAGCCTGGGAAGGTATGGTGCAGTGTTCTGTCACATGGTGGACACACTGATGGACTGGAGAGCTCGATCTCACAATCGGTTCACATGCATGTCATGGCCTGATGGTGTTGTGTAGTGGGTCAAGGGGAAGCAAGTTGACATGAAAAATGAGTTTTGCAATAACTCCTCTATTCCGTGTATTCCATTTCCAATGGGACCTGTATGAATGAGGATACAATTTCATGGAAATTAAAAAAATAGATATATATCTATATACAGTGTACACACAGTATCTGTCTCTCACTACACACACATTTGTATGTGTGTTACAGATTGCATATAAATACATAAGTGATACACAGTGGGAACCTCATGAGTGGTGTAGAAAGCACATACAAATATATAAGTGGTAGACAGTGGAGACCTCATTAGTGGGATAGATAGCATGCATATAGAGATACCTTATTTATCACATAAGGTCCCCTCTGCATATGTCATTTATGCAACAGGTTAGGACCTTAAGAGACACATTTGTTTTGCTTTTTATGCATAAAATTATTTCTATAAGTCTGTTATTTTTTGAACTAGTGTTACTGTGCTTCCCCCATCCTGATTTCTATAACCACTGCCATGAAAGTGAAGGATGACAAGCTGACACTGATGTGGTAGTCTGTTGGTGCCGCAGAACTTCAGCAGAAATCACAAACCACCGCCACAGAAGTTCTGCGGCAAATGGTAGTGTTGCCGCAGAATTTGGTCCCACTGTGCCGCAGAAAAGTAGGGGCCTTGCACATAGTGGTGGTATTGTCTGTCCTGATTTCTACCACCCTGCCCGTCACCAAAGGAGAAAAAACCTTTTAGGGCTAGCCACACTGCTCCGAGTTACAGCAAGCTTATATGCTGAAGGGACTCTGCTTCTGTCCAGGTACCCTGGGTTGTGTGCTCCCCTGGATGAGCGCCCCAGCCCAAAAGGGATGCATCTGCTGTGAGGACTAAAGAGGGATTCTCTTTCTGAAAAGAAATTCCATATCTTAGGTTGGACTCCTTTTTCCACCACAGGAGGGCCTGCAATAGTGCCCTTGTTACGGAAATAAATTTTGAAAAGGGGTCTTTTTTCTGACTCCAGTGATTCCTGAGGTGAAACTGGATGTCTCATGTGGAACCTGGATCCCTGCACTGTGCCTGTGGATGCAGCCATAGGTCCCAGGAACTGCCTGGCAGTTCTTGGCTTGTGCAACGTGAAGGAATTTGCTATGGATTGAAGGCTTTGCACCCTGTCCAGGGACAAAAATGCTCTGCCCTGAAGAGCATTGATTTCTGCCCCTATGAACTGTAAAATCTGTGTAGGGATTAGAACAGATTTTTTCTGGTTTATTATAAAACCCAGGGACTCCAAGATATCTTGGGTGAACTTTAAAGAAACTCTGATCTGGTTTGGTGATTTGCCCACCACCAGCCAGTCGTCCAAATAAGGAAATACAATCACTCACAGTCTTCGAAGAAATGCTACCACAGCTGCTAGGCATTTTGTAAAAACCCTCGTTGCTGAGGAAAGACTGAAGGGCAGGGTTGAGAACTGGTAATGACCTCATGGGAGTCTGAATCAGAGATATTTTCTGAAAGATTCTTTTATGGGGATGTGGAAATAGGCGTATTTCAAGTCCAGTGATGCCAGCCGGTCCCCTTTTTGGACTGTCAAAATCAGAGCCAAAGTTACAATTTTGAACTTTGTTTTTTTCAAATGCTTGATTAAAGCTCGGAGATCCAGTATTGGCCACCACTCCCCACATTTCTTTGTTAGGAAGTATGTGGAGCAAAAACCTCTGCCTCAGGGTTGTAGGAACTGGTTCCACTGCTCTGAGCTGTAGCAGCTTTTGAACCTCTGCCTCTAGCAGTGCTGTTTCTGCTAGGGGGAGAGAGGCAAGCCGTGGACTTTTTTTTTTTTTTTAGAGGAAGAAATTTGAAGTCCAGAGACAGACCCTTGCCCACTACCGCCAACACCCACTTGTCTGTGGTGATGGTTGACCAAACATGGAGGAAGTGGGATAGTCTGCCTCAGACAGGTAGGGAGGAGGCGGCCTGCATCTCAGGGGTTCTGTTTAGGCTGGGGCTGAGGTTGTACCAGAGACCCTCGCCTACAGCCCCTTCTATCCCTACCTCTAGAGTATCCCTGTTGGGAGTACTGCTGGTATTGGTACACGGCTACTGGCTGGAAAAAGGTCTTGTCATGAAGGACCGACCTCTGCCACCCCCCTTGCATAGGGCCTGGCAGAGTTGCTTCTAGAAGTAGTCATATTCATCCACCTTCATACAGGCCACCGTGGATTCCCAAAAAAATACAGGTTACTCACCTGTAACAGGAGTTCTAGGAATGGTATATGTTGTTCATCCACACTGTCTGGCAGGTATCCTTGCCGCTTTAAATCTTGCCGGAAGGTCTTCAAGCTGGCTCCTCCCACCCACCCGGGTGGTAAAACTCTCGGCTCCGCCCCATGACGCCAGATCTGGCCCGCTGGAAGCTCAGGTTGTGCGTCGAGCCGAGGTCAGGGTCGTGTGGATGAACATACCATTCCTAGAACTCCTGTTACAGGTGAGTAACCTGTATTTCTAGGGACATGGATATGTTGTTCATCCACACCGTCTGGCAGACTCCTAGCAGTTCTCCGGGAGGAGGGAGGCAAGGCGGACACCCCCGATACTTACTTGGGAGAGAGAGACTGGAGAACCGAGGCCCCAAACCCAGCATCCCGGCATGACTCAAGGTTGATGTGGTAATGGGTAATAAAGGTGTGTGCTGACTTCCAGGTAGCAGCCCTGCAGATTTCCTGGATAGGGACGTCCCTGGAAGCAGCCACCGATGCAGCAGTATGGCGGGTAGAATGAGCTCTTATCCCTCTGGGAGGCTCCATGCCCGCCAACTTATAGCAGAGATCTATGCAGGAGGTGACCCACCTGCCTATCGTCCGCTTGCTGCAGGTCTGCCAGGTGCGGCTTCAGCATAGGTGACAAACAGCTGGCGAACCTGTCCCACATTTCAGCCATGCGCTCCTTATAATAAGCTTGCGCCCTTCTAGGGTCCAAAGTATGGAGCCTGTATTCGGCCTCCAAGGTGTGACTGGGGTAGAACACCGGCAGAGTCAACACCTGTTTAAGGTGAAACTCAGACACCACCTTCGGAAGGAATTTCGGGTGGGGGCGCAGGACAACCTTGTCCCTGTGGAAGACCAGGTAAGGAGACTCAATGCAGAGCGCCTGGAGTTCTCCCATCTTTCTGGCTGACGTGATAGCCACCAAGAAGGCGGTCTTCCACGACAGGTGAGAGATATCACACCTGTGCATTGGTTCGAATGGCTTGCCCATGAGCTTTGCCAGTACCAGCAGTAAATCCCACGGAGGTGGAGGTTCTCGCACCGGAGGGAATGTGATCAAGGCCTTGAAAAGCCCAGACCACCTTCTCCTGCGCCACCGACTGCTCTCGCCCGCGCCCGTAAGCAGAGATGGCTGCCAGGTGCACCTTTAGGTCGCCGACCTAAGCCCTTGACTAGAAAGGGACCATAAATAGTCCAAAATGCTTGCCACAGAACAGGAGGAAGGGTCCAAGCCCTTGCCCTGACACCAAATGGAAAATCTCTTCCATTTGAAGGCGAGCATTTTCTGGTCGACTCCTCCGGGACGCCTCAACAACATTGAGGACCTCGCTGAAAGACCCAAGGCCTGGAACTCTAGCCGGCTAGGAACCAGGTCAGGTGCAGGGATTGAAGGTCCGGATGGAACACCTTCCCTGATTGACAGAGCAGGTCCGAGCAGCTGGAAGCTGCCTCGGAGCCTGGAGCTGAGGCTGAGGAGATCTGGTACCAGAACTGGCGGGCCAGTCTGGGGCTATCAGAATCACCTGCACCTTGTCCCTCCTTGCCTTGAGAAGCACCTGTGAATCAAGGAAATGGGGAAAGTGTAAAAGAGGCCCGGGTCCAGAGCTCGAGAAGGCAACCCCTGCAGCGAGCCCTGCTGAGGGGGGCGGCATGAAACAGCCTCAGCTTCGTATTCTCCCTGGAGGCAAACAGGTCCACCTGAGGTGTGCCCCAGTGGGAGAACAGGTCTTGTACTACTCCGCAGGAGACCACTGTGAGATGCAGCCCTATCCGCTCAGGGCATCGCCAGGGTGTTGGAGGCTCCTGCCACATGAATGGCTAGGAGATCCGCCTCCAGGCTGCGCACGAGTGACCAAATGCGGAGAGCTTCCTTGCATAGAAGCATGGAGCGCGTCCCGCCCTGGCGGTTCAGGTAATACATGGTCGTGCTATTGTCCGTCTGGACTCTGACCACTTGACCCCGGAGAAACGGAGCAAAGGCGGTGAGAGCTAGGCGGACCGCTCGGAGCTCCAGCAGGTTGATGTGGCATCGGGACTCCCGCGGGGACCAGAGGCCGTGCACTCTGTTCCCCCAGATGGGCACCCCAACCCATCAGAGAGGCATCGGTCGATAGAGACTGTCGGCTTGGGGCGGACAAACGGGATGCCCTCCTGCAGATGAGATGGAACGGTCCATCACTGGAGAGCGTTCCACATCTCCTGGGTCACTATCACTAGCTAGTCCAATGGATCGTAGCGTTGTGACCACTGGCTGGCCAGTCCCCACTGAAGGGGGCGCATGTGCCAGCGTGCCCAACGGGCCACGCTGGTACAGGCCGCGATTGCCCAACCAGAAATGATTGGGCAAAGGAGGTAAGAACCTCGGCCTGTCCGCTGGGAGCCGTGCTCTGGCTCGAAGAGAGTCGAGCTCTGCCCCGATGAACAGGATCACCTGCTTCGGCTCGAGTTCCGACTTGGCCTCGATGAGAAGGCCGACTTGAGAGCAAACCTGGAGGGCCAGATCTCTGGACTGCTCCACCTCCTGGCTGGAGGGGGCTGCTATCAGCCAATCATCCAGGTAAGGGTACATCCGGACCCCTCGGCGCCGCAGGAATGCTGTCACCACTGCCATGCATTTGGTGAAGACCCTGGGAGCTGGAGATAAGCCGAAGGGCATGGCTTGGAACTCGAAGAGGGATCCCTCCGCTCGAAAGCGAAGGAATCTCCGATGTGACGGACGGATAGGGACGTGAAAGAACGCATCCTGTAGGTCCAGAGAGCAGAACCACACGCCGTGTTCCAGAGATGGTATTTATCTGTGCCAGAGTGACCATTCTGAAGGTTCGAGACCTTAGGAACTTGTTCAGGTCGAGAATGGGGCGCCAGCCCCCCGTCCGTTTCGGAACCAGGAAATACCTGGACACGAACCCCAGGTCTGAGGGGGGGTCCTCTACCTCCCTTATCACCTCCTTTTGGAGGAGGAGAGCTATGTCGGCTCGACGAGCCGCCAGTGAGGCTGCGGACCCCGAGGTTCCCCGAGGTGCGACGGCTCTGAAGGGCGGGGCCTGCTCAAATTCTAGAGGCAGGCCTTTTCCCACCACCTCCAGTACCCACCTGTCCGTGGTAACAGCGGACCAGGCGGAAAGGAAATGTCGGAGCCGTCCCCCCACGGGGGGAACCAGGGGTAAGGTGACGGGAATGGGGGCGACACCCCTCAGCCCGTCACTGGGCAGGCTTGGAGGAGGGACCAGCCGAGGGACCTCCTGGGCCTTTACCTCCCTGCTTCCTGTTGGAGGAAGCCGACGGCTTGGGCTTGGGATACCAAGGTCGAGCCTGCTGGCCCTGACGTTGCTGGGCCGGGCGCGCCGTGGGCGCAGAAGGACGAAGGGCTTAGGCTGTGGCTATGGCCTTTGTCCTTCTGAGCGGAAGACGGAGTCCAAGGTAGCATTGGACTTCTCGATCCTCTGCAGATGACCTTCCACCCCAGGGCCGAAGAGGTCAGTCCCCAAAAAGGGAACATCCGCCAACTTGTGCTGGGTATCCGAAGTAAAGGTGGATATCCTCAGCCAAGCCCGACGACGCATGGCCACTGCGGCCGCCACAGACCTGGCACATGAGTCCCCGATGTCTAACGCAGTCTGGAGCTGCTGTTTAGCCACTGCCCTGCCCTGGTCCTGCACCTGCCTGATGGTAGTCTGCAGATCTGCGGGAAGATGAGGGACAACCTCATCCAGGGAGCCCAACAGGGCGTGAGAAAAATGTGCCATGAGGATGGCCGAACTGGCCTGACGAAGGCCGAGAGAGGACACAGCGTAGACTTTTCGCCCGGCATAATCCAATTTCTTGGATTCCTTGTCGGGAGGTTTGTCTACATCCCTGGCGTTCCCGCACGCCTGAAAATGCTGTTATAACCAACCTCGGCCGAGGGTGTTCAAAACCGGATAGGAACCGGTAGGGGACCGGATACTTTCCTGGCCATCCTGGCCGAAGGCGCAGGGCAGGAAGCAGGACGCTGCCAAGGTTCCAAGGCCGACCCACTATGGCTTCGCCACTGAAAGGCCTCCAGGAGAATCCCTCGGTCCAGAATCTCCATGAGGGATACCTGGCCTGCTTAGAACGGGTTCAAGCTTCATCCTGGTGGACTCCGAGATGAGTCAAGCAACCCTAAGAAGGACGGAGGGCTATCGTCCACTGACTGCTCCTCCCGAGGACCCAAGTCCATGCGCTTGAGAAGAGGGAGGAACCATCATCGGAATCGGAAGAGTCCTCAAAGAGCTGCCTCAGGCCTGAGCCACCCTCCACCTGCTGAGGTTTATCGGGAGTGAGGGTGACAGACAGCCTATGGGGCAAACCCAAGGCCGACCGAGAATTTTTGGTTGGAGCCCTAACTAATGGCTGTGGAGGCGGAGGTTCCACCAGAATCGGTGGGGCAGCTGGAATTGGCCGAACAACCAGCCTGGGAACAGGCTTCTCGGCTACAAAGAGGGGTTGTTTCGGCCGCTCCAGTGACAGCCACTTAATGGCCAGGGAAGGCGACTGAGTCGCGGCTTATTCCACGGTCAAAAGAAGCTGTTGCCACATGAGTTCCTCGCATCTGGACGCAACTTGGCGCCAAAGCCGTCCTCGCCTGAGGAAGAGCGGCGCGCCGCCGCCACGGTGTCGAGACAGAGACCGCCCATGGCGGCGGGATCGGTCGGATCACGAGGATGTCCGGAGACAGAGAGTCTCGACTAGGCCGAGGAAGGCGAGGAGAAGTGTCTGAACCGCACTCTCTTGGCTCGGATGATCCCACCAAGGCTCTGGAACCGGAGGCACAGACGAGCAGACGGGATCCTCAACTCTCACCGGGGGAACCGGGGTTCTCAGCTTCTCCAGCCGACAACCCGTCTAACGGGTCGAGAAAAATCTCGACCGCGTCGTCGAGAGTCTCAGTCAACTGACCTGACGGGGACACCGTGAAGCCAGTGGCCGAAGCTGAGGGGTCGACCGAAGTCAACTGTCGACAAGAGACTTACTTTTGCTCTTTTTGGACCTGGAAAAAGGTCCCGAAGAAGTTGGACCCTCGCCTTTCGTCGAGAGGGTCAGACAAAGCTCCTTAAAAGAAGCAGAGTACGAGGCACCGAGAGAGCGGACAAATGCTTATAGAGGTAGAGCGGCTCACAGCCTCTTCGGAGGGCGCTCATCTGCTCGGAAGCTGATCCGCCGAGCCCACCAGCGGACACGCCAACCGGGCCTCTTTAGATTTCACCGGTGGAATTTCTCTCGGGCGCCCAGTTGTAATTGGGCACGGTCTTCAAGGACGTAGGGTCTAAAAGAAGAGCACAAGTCGCAGGCCCGCGGTCGTGCTCAAGCGTCCAGGCAGACGACGCGTGAGTGCGGATCCGCCCAGACATCTTCTGCCCGCAAGGGCACCTCCGAAACCGGGTCGACGGTCCATCGCAGCCGCGAGGAGAAGACGATCAAGTCTTTTAGCAAAAAACTTTTGATTTAACTTCAAGAATTAGGAACCAGTCTTAATCGCAGAGCGTTAAGGAGGGAACCTGAGCTTCCAAGCGGTAAGGAAGATCTGGCGTCATGGGGCGGAGCCGAGAGTTTTACCACCCGGGTGGGTGGGAGGAGCCAGCTTGAAGACCTTCCGGCAAGATTTAAAGCGGCAAGGATACCTGCCAGACAGTGTGGATGAACATATCCATGTTCCTAGAAGAGAATTTCCTTCCAATGGAAAATCCAGGGCCTTTGATCGAGTATCCTGAGTGAGGTTTGTGGCCCTAAGCCAAGCAAACCTCCTCTGAGCCACTGTGTTAGCCATCCATCTGGCTGCAGTGTCATTCGAATCAGCAAGCCATCTGGAACTGGTACTTAGCCGCCTCTAGTCCAAAACTGGCAGTGTCAGCCAGGTCATCTGATAAGGGTGAGGAGGCTTTCACAGACATTGCCAGTACCAACTGCCACAGGGATTTCTGATACTGGGCAGCATAAGCCTGGTAGCCTATCTCATGGCCAAGGAGACTGACAAATAGCCTTTTTTGGCCATACTATCCAATTTCTGGAATCCTTGTTCAGGGGATGTGAGGACAGAGCGACTTTAGCCTTAGCACAGGCTGCCTGTTGTATTACCCCCCTTGGTGGTCTGGATGGGATAAGAGGAAGTCAACTCACTCCCTATCCAGCTGGTATTTGTCTATTCTCCTGTCAATGGAGGAATATACTGGGAGGAGGGCCTTTGTGGGTGTTAAACCCATCACGCTCAAATATTCAATCTCCTCCTCATCCTCCACTTACTCTGTTGTGGCAATATCCGGAGCATCTGCCATTTTCCTCACAAAAGAAAAATGAGAGGAAAAATCTTCAGACACCCTGGTAGGCGAGCCAAAATCCTGCTCAGGGGACACCTCTGGAAGGATAGGTTCATCCTTGTAAGGCTCATCATCCTCTTCAAATATAGTTGCTCTGGTAAAGACTGCAACACTGTACTGCCAGCCTGGGGACTCTGAGAAGGAGCAGGAGGCTGAAGGATGATATTCTGCAGGGCCAGAATAATTTTAAAAGCCTGAGCTATCTCCTGAGCCGAAGGCATTGCAGGCACCTGCGCAGAAGTCCCTGATTTAGTAGGGGAGGGTTCTGTATGTTTAAGCTTTTTTTGAGGGAATCAGGGAGTCAGCCAGTTCTTTTCCTCTTTTTGAGGCTTTTTTCCCGTATCTGGGGCAGGGGTATGTACAACTGTGGGTTCAGCCACAGACTGGGGTGTCAGCTGGTCAGAGCAGGAGGGAGCCCTTGGAAATTTAAGCCTTTCTAGGCGTTTTTCCATGGTTTTATCCGGGGAAGTTTTACAAATATCACATTCTTGGTCCAGATGTTCAAATCCCAGACAGGCTACACATAAGGTGCACTTGCCTGCCTTAGCAAACAGATCTCCAAACTTTATGCAATTTTTAAAACCAGGCTCTCCGGTTCTCTTTTTAGGTTTCTCTGCCATGGTGAAGCCAAAGAAGAAAATCCCCAACCGCTAAATAAACTGCTGCGGTTATAAAATCAGAAGTTTTTTTTGTGGTCTGTTCCAGAACAGATAGGAACCAGACCAGGATATATAAAAATGAACCGGTTCAGCGGTTCTGTAACTGATAAGAAAAAATTACTCACCTTAGTAATTATGTTTCTTCTAGTGGAGTCTTGCTGTATTCTGACTATTGCAGTTAGGTCCTGCCTTTCAACTGCCCCGGAGAACAAAGGGTTAACTTTTCTATGCCTTGCATAGAACGTTCATCATGAGCTCTGTTGAAGTCCCTGTCTGTTGTTCAAACTGCAATCATCAGATCTTTACGAGCAAAAACTCACTAGGTGTTCTGTGTGGAAACTAAAATTTTTACTAACCAACTGGCAAATATATGTTTTTGGTTCTCAAAGGAAGACTCGAGTCAGGAAACCCAAAAACAAAACAAAAAAAACCATCCAAAACACAACACTCCACCCAAAGAAAGAGGGTGTAAATGGACGCTCCTAGGGTGCCAACACTGCTCCTGCCCACCCACATCCCAAAAACTAGGTTAGGGGAGGGGAGGTCAGAATACAGCAAGACTTCATTAGAAGAAACATAATTACTAAGGTAATTTTTTTTTCAAACATGAAGTCTTGCTGTATTCAGACTATTGCAGACTACCAAGCAGCATCTCCACGGAGGAGGGACAGAACCTACTTTGGAAATAGGCTCTGAAGTACTGCTGTGCCAAACCGAGCATCACTCCTAGCCTGGATATCCAGACAGTAATGCTTGGTGAAAGTATGGACTGTTTTCCAGGTGGCTGCTTGACAAATTTCTAAGAGAGGAATATCCCTGGCAGTAGCCAGGGAAGCAGCTGTACCTCTTGTGGAATGAGCTCTACCCAGTTTTTCATAGCAGAACTGTATACAAGAAACAATCCACCTGGCAATAGATCTCTTAGTGGCAGGTTTGCCCTTACCAACTTCTCCATAAGTGAGGAACAACTGGAGGGATTCAAACCTGTGACCCTTGGTACACTCTTACGTAGTAGCTAAGGGCTCTTTTAACATCCAAACTGTGTAGCCTCCTCTCTCCAGAGGAGGAATGAGCAGTGAAGAAAACAGGGAGAGATACAGACTGGTTGAGGTGGAAATCTGAAGCCACTTTAGGCAAGAACTTTGTTAGTTCCAAGAACCACTTTTATCTCTGTGAATAGAGATGAAATCAGATTCCACTGACAGGGCTTGCAATTCACTGATACGTCTGGCAGAACTAATGGCTACCAAAAACACAGTTTTCCAAGTCAAGTACTTAAGCTCTGCTGAGGACAAAGGCTCAAAAGGGGGCTGCATAAGCTGAGCAATGTAAACATTAAGGTCCCAAGCAGGAGCAGGATCCCTGAAGCGGGGATTGGTGTGAAGCAATCCCTTGAAAAACTTACAGAATACTGGATGGGATGACAGGGAGGAAGACTTGCCTACCGACAGGAAAGCAGAAACAGCTGCCAAGTGTACCTTGAGGGTAGCTGGTCTGAGACCTAGGCCATTAAGATGGACCATATAATCCAGAACCGTAGGCAATTCAGCAGAGTCTGGAGAAATATTCTTCTTAGAACACCAAATGCTGAATCTTTTCCATTTGGAATTGTAAGTCTTTCTGGTGGAAGGCTTTCGAGAAGCCTTAAGGATATCCAGAACCCCTTGGGAAAGATGCAGATCTGCAAACTAACTCTTCAAGAGCCAAGCTTTGAGATTGAGAGACTGAAGATTCGGGTACCAAATCCTCCCCTGAGATGATGTTAACAGGTTTTAATTCCTGGGAAGGGACAGGGGAAGAGAGACCGTTAGGGACAGCAACAAGGGATACCAAAGCTGTCTGGCCCAGTCTGGAGCAATCAATCACTTTGCATGGTTGTGACCTTATCGTGACCAACACCCTGAACAGGAGAGGGAAGGGGGCAAAGCATACAGAATTTTCCCTTCCCAGTTCAGAATCAGAGGATCCAGGGGGACTGAGCCCAAGACTGGGGGTCTGCAACAAAAGAGAGGAAGTTGGTGATTGTCTGGGGCTGCAAAAAGATCAGTCTCTGGAGTGCCCCATCTTGAGAATATCACTTGCAAAACCAGAGGATCTAGGGCGCATTCGTGATGGCCCTGGGATATTCTGCTCAGTGCATCTGCTAGGACATTGTCCTTCCTTGGGAGGTGAACTGCTATAAGAGAGGTTTGCAGGGAATAGGCCAGAGACCACAACTTCATTGCTTCTGTGCACAAGGCCGGAGACACAGTGCCTCCTTGCTTGTTGATGTACCACATGGTGGTGGTGCTGTCTGTTCTGACCCGAACCACCTTGTTCTGTACTGATTTGGAAAAAGCTTGCAGTGCCAGAAACACTGCTCAGTTCCAAGAGATGGATGTGAAGCAGATATTCCTGAGGTGACCACAGTCCCTGGGTGGTAAGATCACCCAAATGGGCTCCCCAGCCCAGCAGGGAAGCATCTGTGGTGAGTATCAGTGAATGAAACTGAGTGACAAATGGAACCCCTTGTCTCAAATTGTCCCAATCCTGCCACCACTGCAAGGCTTGGATCAGGGTTCGAGTCACTGGGATTAGTTTGGTAAGGGGAATTCTTTCTTTGGGACCAAAAGGCTCTTAAGTGGAACTGAATGTCCCTCATTTGGAATCCTGCTCCCTGGACCACTGCTGTGGAGGCTGCCATGTGGCCCAGTAGCTGAAGGAAATGCCTTGCTGGTCGAGACGCCTGAAGGGTGAATGAAGAGGCCAGTTCCATGAGGGTCCTTGCCCTTTCCAGGGGAAGGAAGGCTCTTGCCTTTACCGTATCCAGTTCTGCACCTATGAAGGTGAGAAGCTGCACTGGTTAGAGAACCGACTTTGGTAGGTTGAGAAGGAATCCTAAGCAAGTGAGCACTTGCAGATGTGACTTGACTTGGTCTGGAGACTGACCTACTATGAGCCAGTCGTCCAAGTATGGGAAAATGGAAATCTTTTGTCTTCTTAGGAAGGCAACAACTTCTGCCAGGCACTTTGTCAAGACCCTTGGGGCTGATGTTAGGCCAAAGGGCATTGCTCTGAATTGATAGTGGCCTGAGGGCAACTCAAACCTGAGGTACTTTCTGTGGGAGCACCTGATGGGAATGTGAAAGTAGGCATCTTCGAGGGCCAGGGAGGCTAGCCACTCCCCTGGCCTTAGAGAGGGAAGGATAATTCCCAGAGTTATCATTTTGAATTTTGACTTTAAAAGATGTTTATTCAGATATCTTAGGTCCAGGATGGGCCGCCACTCTCCTGTCTTTTTGGGGGTAAGGAAGTACCTGGAGTACAACCCTTTGCCCCTGTGTAGGGTGGGAACTCTCTCTCTATATATAGCTCAGAGAGGAGAGAGAAGAAACCTCTGCCTCTAGGGCAAGGGCCTCAGAGATTTGAAGGTGGAAAAGATCTGGCTCTCATCTTGGGAGATTTTTTGAAGCCGAGAACCAGTCCCTGGCTTACTACTTCCAGGACCCACTTGTCTGATGTAAGAGACATCCAGTCCTGGACAAAGTAAGCTAGCCTGCCCCCTACTGGTATAGGAGAATCGACCCGGGCAGACCCATCAGGGTGTCTGCTTGGCAGGGGCTTTAGGCTGAGGGGTGGATGCAGGCCTGCTTATCCCCCTTCTGCCTCTCCCTCTAAAGAACCCCCTCTGTGAAAAGGAAGAGGAGGCGGCCTGAGCTTGGTAAAAAGGCCTTTGGAAAGGCCTGCCCCTGCCCCTGGACTGCTGCCTTTGAGGAGTTGCTTGCCTTTCTGTGGCCTGAGCACTCCTGTAAGTGGTCCTGTATTCGTCCATTTTCTTCATGTAATTGTCTGCTCCCCAAAGAATTACCAATTACAGGAAAATCCATGGCTTTAGCCTGGGTATCCTGCGAGAGGCTAGTACATCTGAGCCAAGCCATTCTCTGAAGAGCCACAGATGTAGCCATGACTCTTTATACATCACTGGAGTCCACAGCAGCATGAAACTGTACTTTCGATGCCTCAATCCCATCTGCAGCCATCTGCTCCAGTTCCTTGGCAAGCTGGGCGGGAGCCTGTTTAGCCAGTGCCAGTACAGTGTCCCACCTGGACTTCTGGTACCTGGCTGTATAGGTCATATAGTTAGCCTGCCTGAGTCCCAAAGATGCTGCCATGTATTGTTTCTTTGCCATGGCATCAATCTTCCTGGAGTTCTTGTCTGGGGGCTGTGATGCCAAGGGAATGTTTGCCTTATTACAAGCAGCAGCCTGTAGAACCCCAACATGGCTGCATTGCTGAAAAAGGAACTCTGTGTCTGAGCCTGACAGAGTGTACCTCTTGTCCATTCGTCTGTCCACAGGAGATATAGAATTAGGAGACTTAAGAATTTTTTGTGTCCGTTTCCCAAAGGATTTGTGGAGGGGAATAGACAGTCTCCTGGACTCTGGGATGTCCATCATCTCAACATAATCAGGCTCTTCTTGATCCTCTACTGCTTCCTCCACAAGAAGCTGGAGGGTATCAGCCACCTTTCTGTAGAACATGTAGTGTGAAGGGGACTCAGAAAGCCTAGGAGGAGAAACACCTGAAGGTCTGTCTGGGGAGATGTCCGGGTCAATAGGCACATCCAGACCATCACCATACTCATCCTCATACTCTCCCTCCTCCTCAAACTCCAGTTCATAAAATTCTTCCAAAGTATAATCTGGAACTGGGGGAACCGAGCCCCTGCCAGATGGTGTCGGTTCGGTCAGAACCGAACTAAGCGATTGCACAATCCTAATCGCCTTGGCTTTCTCATAGACAGTTGGAGTATGAGATTCTGGGTCCAAACCGGTCGATTTGTCTTTTCTTTTTGTCAGAACAGACTCCTCGGAATCGGCTCTCCTTTTGCCCGAAGTAGTATCGCCCTGGTCAGAGGGCACTTCTCCTGGTTCAGTTGGAACCTAACTGGGCTGGCCATCCGGGTCAGCGGACTACTCGGGCCTCCCTTTCCCTCAGTCTACCTAATCTCTTCCAGGGTAGATTTGGGAAAATTCTTGCAAATTTGGCAGTCTGAATCGAGGTGGTCAAACCCCAGACAATACACACAGGTGGTGTGGGGATCAGCCTTAGCAAAGACCTCCCCACACACACTACACAGTGTTGAAACCCAGTGGGCCCGTTTTTTTCCTTGGGTTTCTCAGACATGGCCAACCTAACCAAAAACGTACCCTTTTTTCGGCAATCTGCCAGGCAAGACTCCCCTATCTGTTCCTGACCATGTCACAGGTCTTGGAAAAAAACGTAATTAAAATCAGATTTTTTTTTTTTTTTGGAACAGATACGGACCGGTAACCACACTCTAAAGTAAAGCACAAGTTTTTACCTCAAATTGATCAGTTCAGCCGAACCGATCCACAGTTTACAAGTTCCACATAGAAAACAGTACAAAAACCTATCTAGTACTCACGGTACCACAGACAGAGACTTGAGCCGACTATGCGGAAACAACAATTTGGTAGAAGCCGACCGAAAACTGACACTTCAGACTTTTGAACCAAGCAGCTGGAGAAATCTCCGGCACGACTATTCAGTGAGGCGGAGTAAAGAATCTGACAGTTGCAGTTTAAAACAGCAACAGACAGGGGCTTCAACCGAACTTGTGATGAACGTTCTATGCAAGACATAGAAAAGTTAACCCTTTGTTCTCCGGGGCAGTTCAAAGGCAGGACCTAACTGCAATAGTCAGAATACAGCAAGACTTCATGTTTGAAGAAAAAATTACTCACCTTAATAACTGTATTTCTTCTAATGGAGCCTTATTGTATTCTGACTACATGCAGTTAGCCCCAGCACTTGAACTGCTCCAGAGAGGAAAGAGTTAACACTATGCCAAGGCACAGAATGTAGAGCCCAAGCTCGGTTTTCAAACCTCTGTCCCGGGTACTCTTCAGTGTAACCATCAGATTCTTATGAGCCCTATACTTACCAACTAGCAACCCAGAAATTGTTTTCAACTTTTGTGTCAAAAGGCAAAAAACAAATTTAGGGTCCAAAGACTCAAGTTGAGACCCGCAAAAAGAATCCAAGTAGGTAATAAACTATAATAAAACATAGGAACAAGAAAAAAACTCAATTAAGGAGAGGCACCCAGGAACACCCCTGGGGTGCAACACTGCACCTGCCTAGTCACATCCCGAAACAACTAGGTTCCAGGAGGGGAGGCTGGGAGGGAGGTCAGAATACAGCAAGACTCCGTTAAAAGAGATACAATTACTAAGGTGAGTATTTTTTCCTTCAGACATGAAGTCTTGCTGTATTCTGACTATATGCAGACTACCAAGCAGTACCTCCAAGGAGGAGGGAACTAGAGAACCTATTTTGGGAACAGGCTCTGCAGTACCAAACCTAGCATCACTTCTTGCCTGAATGTCCAGGGAGTAATGCTTGGTAAATGTGTGAATAGTCTTCTAGTCGGCTGCTTTACAGATTTCCACTAAGGGTATGTCTCTAGCTGCTGCGACCGAAGCAGCTGTACCTCTGGTAGAATGAGCCCTCAAGCCCGAGGGTGGCGCTCTCCCCAACTCTGAGTAGCAGAACTGAATGTAAGAGATGATCCACCTAGCAATAGTTCTCCTGGTGGCAGGCTTACCTTTACCTACCTCCCCATAAGAAAGAAACAGCTGGGAGCAGTAGTTTCTATGGGGCGTAGTAGATTCTAAGTAGTAACTCAGAACCCTCTTTACATCAAGACAGTGTAGTCTCCTCTCTCCAGAAGAGGAGTGATCAGTGAAAAATACAGGCAGTGTCAGACTGGTTCAGATGGAAGTCTGATACCACTTTAGGGTGGAATTTCCTACTCATACGAAGGACCTCCTTATTCCTATGGAATGAGATGGTCAGGTTCCACTGATAGAGCCTGTAACTTACTGATTCTCCTGGCAGAAGTAACAGCAACCAGGAAAACAGTTTTCCAAGTCAGATATTTGAGCTCAGCTGAGCAAGGGGGTTCAAAGGGAGGCTGCATCAGCTATGCAATACAGATATTCAGGTCCCATAGAGGAGTAGGGTCCCTGAAGGGAGGATTGATGTGGACCAAACCTTTAAAAATTTTTTTTTCTTATTTCTTGAAAACTGGGTGAGAAGCTACAGAAAAGCCCTTCCCAGCCGAAAGAAAAGCAGAAATAGCTGCCAAATGCACCTTGAGAGTGGTAGGCTGAAGGCCTAAACTGTTAAGATACACCAAATGATCTAAGGCAGTGGCAATATCAGCTGAATCTGGCTGGATGTGCCTCTGGGAACACCTAAATCCAAACCTCTTCCATTTAGAATGATAGGTTTTCCTAGTGGACGGTTTCCTACTGGCCTTAAGGATATCCAGAGCCGATTATGAGATATGCAGGTCTGCATATTCTAGCTCAAGAACCAAGCCTTGAGCCAGAGTGTGTGAAGATTGGGGTACAATATCCTCCCCTGAGATGAGGAGGTTGAACTGTCTGAGAAGGCACAGGGGAATTGTCACTGATGGTGACAATAGTAGAGGATACCAAGGCTATCTTGCCCAATCCAGGGCTATCAGAATCACCGTGCAGGGTTGGGACCTGATCTTGACTAGAACTCTGAATAACAGAGGAAAGGGAGGAAAAGCATAGAGAAACCTGTTGGTCCACTCCAACAGGAGGGCATCTAGAGGAAGAGACCCCCACAGAGGGGGGCCTGCAGAACAGAGGGAGCTGATGGTTGTCTGGGGTTGCAAAGAGATCCATCTCTGGAGTATCCCATCTCTTGAAAATGATCCGAAGAATGAGAGGATTCAGGGCCCACCCGTGGTGACCTTGGGAAATCCTGCTGAGAGCATATGCAAGTACATTGTCCTTCCCTGGGAGATGCACAGCAATCAGGGAAGCCTGCAGGGAATAGGCCAGTAACCATATTTTCATGGCCTCAGTGCACAAGGCCGAGGACAGAGTACCCCCCTGCTTGTTGATGTACCACATGGTTGTGGTGTTGTCTGTCCTGATCTGCACCACTTTCCCCTGAATTACTCGAAAATGTCTGAAGAGCCAGAAAGACAGCCCTGAGTTCGAGAAGATTTATGTGAAGAAGAGACTCCTGATGGGACCAAGTCCCCTGAGCAGTATGCTGATCCATGTGGGCTCCCCATCCCAGCAGAGAAGAGTCTGTGGTGAAAGTCACTGTGGGAGCCTGACTGAGGAAAGGAACCCATCTCAAGTTGTCCTCTTCCAGCCATCACTGGAGGTCCGGAACCAAAGTTAGAGACACTGGAACCAACTTGGAGAGGGAATTTTTTTTCTGAGATCAAACGGCTCTTGGGTGAAATTGAATATCCCTCATCTGAAACCTTGCCCCTTGCACTACTGCAGTGCAGGCTGCCATGTGGCCTGGCAACTGCAAGAAGTGTCTGGCTGGCTGAGACAAGTGGACGAAAAGAGGAAGCCAGACAGATGAGGGACTGGACCCTTGAGAGAGGAGGAAGAAAGGCCCTGGCTGAACAGTGTCCAGCTCCACTCCTATAAATGCGAGAAGCTGAACTGGCTCCAGAACAGACTTTTCCAGATTTAGGATGAATCCTAAGAAATGTAGATGATTTTGAGTGACCCCTAGAGCTGACCTGACTTGGTCTGGGTACTGACCTACTATGAGCCAGTCGTCCAGGTAAGGGAACAGTATGATGCCTTGTCTTCTGAGGAAGGCCACCACTACTGCTAGGCATTTGGTGAATACTCTTGGGGCAGATGTAAGGCTGAAAGGCATTGCTCTGAAGGCAGTTTGAACCGGAGGTACTTTCTGTGGGACTGCCTGATAGGTATGTGGAAGTAGGCATCCTTGAGATTCAGGGAGGCTCCTGGTCTCAGACAGGGAAGAATAATTCTCAGAATCACCATCTTGAACTTTGGTTTTAGTACGTGTTTGTTTAGGTACCGTAGATCCAGGATGGGTCGCCACTCCCCTGTCTTTTTCAGGGTAAGGAAGTACCTGGAGTACAATCCTTTTCCCCTGTGAATGAGAGGTACCTTCTCCACTGCCTGCAGAAGCAGTAGAGAAGAAACCTCTATTTCTAAGGCCTGTGTTTCCCCTTCCGAGGAAGGACAGAAAGCCTTTGCTCTCAACTTTGGGAACCTGCTGGAGTTCATACTGGATGGATATGAAAATCAGAAGGCATAGCCCATATAAATGTTATCCACAATTCAGCGGCTGTGGCAAACGCCACCAACTTCAACAATATACTTGTCCAATTTCTGTTTAAAAAGATCCAGGCTTTCTGCCTCCACCACCTCCTGGGGAAGTCCATTCCATGTCCTTATTGCTCTACACTTAAAACACATCCTTAGCTCAGTCCTACTCAATTCCTCACTCAATTGCCTATCATGCCATTTCAATTGGTAAATCTTTTCTTTAAACATCAATCCCAACTCTGTTCTTATAACCTCATCCTTCAGAAATTGATACAACAACAAGCTTGCTCTTCTATTCTCCAAAGACCACAATCCCAATCTTTGCAATCTGACCTCATATGGCTCTCCTTCACACCCTGAAATCAACCTAGTAAGGGATGGATCTCTGTGGTCTTTCCATTAATTTGATATCCCTCACCAATAACTGACCTGCCACGGTAGAGCAATAATCTAATAAAGGCCTTACCAAGGATCTGTACAAAGGCATCAACACCTCTACTCCTTGATTGAAAACCTCTCCTAATACAACCAACAATCTGCGTTGCTTTGTTAGATGATTGTCTACTATTAACTTCATTTCTTAAATCATTTTGAACATAAATACCCAGATCTTTCTCGCATTCCGACACCCTAAGCTTCAGATCATACATATAGTAGATCTGTTTTGTCTACCAAAATGCATGACTGTACATTTATCCTCATTAAAGGTCTTCCCATTCTTTCTAGTCCAATTTGCAATATACATCAAATCCTGACCAAATACGAGTCTCTCATTGAATGTGTCAACTACTGCTCCAATTTTAACATCATCGGCAAATTTAATTAATTTATTACTACTAGATAAGTTTCAGATCGCTTATAAATATACAGAACAATGGGCCTAGTACCGATCCCTGGGGGACTCCACTCCATACTCCATGTAGATCAGACAGATATCCTTGTATCTTTACCCGCTGTAATCTGTTATTCAGCCACTGTTCTACCAATCTTACAATGTTCTTATCAATTTCCATACTAATGAGCTTTTCTATTATTTTATAATGTGGAACTGTATCGAATGCTCCACTAAAGTCAAGCATTACTACGTCCACTGAAGCTGAGAGCAAGACCCTGGCTCACCACTTCTAGGACCCACTTGTCTAAAGTGACAGACTTCCAGGCCTGGAAAAAGTGAGCCAGTCTGCCCCCTACAGAAATTAGGGAGGCGACCCTGGCCGACATCAGGGTGTCTGTTTAGCAGGGGGCTTAGACTGAAAGGAGGATGCAGCCCTTGTCATCCCCCTTCTGCCTCTTCCCCTAAAGAACCTCCTCTGCTGAAAAGAGGCGGCCTGGGCCTGATAGAAAGGCCTGCCCCTGCCAGCCCTGGATTGCTGCCTCTGAGTGGTCTGCTTTTCTTTGGCTGCAGCACTCCTGTATGAGGCCCTGTACTCATCCATCTTTTTCATGTATGTCTGTTTGTTCCCCAGAGAGTTACCAGTGACAGGAAAATCCATGGCCTTGGTCTGGGTATCCTGAGATAAATTAGTATACCTGAGCCAGGCAAATCTCATGGAAACAGATGTAGCCATGACCCTAGAATGACCATTCGAGACCACAGCAGCATGAAATTGGACCTTTGAAGCTTCGATGCCATCCAAAGCCACCTGCTCCAGCTCCTTGGCCAGCTGGGGAGGGGCATTCTTAGCCAGCTCTAGAACCGTATCCCACCTAGACTTCTGGTATCTGGCTGTATGCGCCATATAATTGGATTGCCCGAGTCCCAAAGAGGATGCCAAGTACTGCTTCTTTGCCATGGCATCCACTTTCCTAGAATCCTTATCTGGAGGGTGAGATGCCAGGGGAATATTAGCCTTGTCACAGGCTGCAGCTTGCACTACCCCAACATGGCTGCAGTGGTTAATAAGGAAATCCATACCAGGGCCCGAGAGCATGCCTCCTGTCCATTTTCTTATCCACAGGAGGTATGGATGTTGGAAACTAATATTTTTGGGGTCTGTTTCCCCAGGGACTTGTGCAGAGGGACAGACACCCTTTTTGACTCTGGGACATCCATCATCTCAACATGAGCAAGTAAGGAGACTACTGAGAAATATAGGAACTTCTTGTCTTAGATCAGGAAGATCAGGAGCTAAAAGGGCACAGAAGCAGTAAGTAAGTAGGGGAAGAAAAAAAAATAAACAGAGGAAAGTGTCTAAGTATTCCAAACAACAGTTAGGGGGCCAGAAAAAAGACATGATGGGAGTGGTGTAGTGCAGTGGCTGTGGAGCAGCAGTCTTCCGGGAGACGTTCTGGAGGATGCAGTGTTGTCCCATCTGCAGGCACCTCTCTGGGCTGAGGGAGGAGTTTGTTCATCTCCAGGCTGAGTTGGCCAGGATTTATGGGACCTCCTCTCCCACCCAGGGACCACCAGGGTCACTGCCGCTGCCTCAGAGGTTGCCAAGAAAGAGGCACGGTTGGACCACAGTGGGCTCAGGGAGGGTGAGGGTGGTGGAACAGAGGTGCATCTCTCCAGTTGTACCTCTCCACAATTTCTATGCCGTTCTGGAAAAGTGTGGTTCCTCTATGGAGGCACCCACAGTGGAGACCAAGGAGGATGCTGGGAACCTCCACAAAGGAGACCCACAGGAGGGTGGCATGAGACACCACAGGGGAAGAAAACAACTCCTGGTGGGGGACTCCATTGTTAGGAAGATAGAACTGGGGAGGAAGGAGAGGGAGGTAGGTGCTGCCTGGCGCCATGGCTTGGAGGGACAGGGAGCGAATCCTCAGATTCACAAGAGCGGCTGCAAGGGGAGGGAGCTGGATGTCACTGTCCACCTAGGAACAAATGACCTGGCTAAGAAAGGGATCAGAGCAGTGCAAGAAGTGTTTGTGGAGATGGGGAGGGGCCTTAGACAAATAGCACACACAGTAACCTTCTCGGAGGTGCTGCCTGTCTATGGCACGGATGAGGCTAGGGTCCTCCACACCATGGGATTCAATCAGTGGTTGAAAAACTGGTGCAGAGCTCAGGGATTTGGCTTCATTGGGGACTGGGTGTCCACCTGGACAGATGCAGGCCTATACTGGCGTGAGTCTGCATCTGTCCAGAAGGGGAACCAGGATCCTAGATGATGGGTTTAAATACTTCATTGGCAAGCATTTAAACTAGCCAAGGGGGGAGGCACTGGAAAGGAGCAGGGAAATCCTAGCCCCCCAAAAACAAAAAAAAATCAGGGTACTAAGTGAGGTAGACACCAACATAGAGATGTCAATAGGGAGAAGCGCATGGGTAAGTGGAGAAAGTGACAAATGCAAAAAGGACAGGGATGGGGCAAAAAGGGGTAAGGCCATCAAGAAATGAAGGATAATGAGTACCAACGCCTGTAGTCTAGGCAACAAGCTCCCTGAAGAGGGATGCCTGGATGATATAGTCACAGAAACATGGTACATAGAGAACCATGACTGGGATGTTAACATACCAGGGTACACAACCTACAGGAGAGAGAGGGAGGGCAGAGGGGGGGGGAGTAGCTCTATGTAAGGGAAGGGATAAAAGCAACTTAAGAGAGTAAACAGAGGAGAGGAGGCACTGTGGTCACCTTACAGACTGGAAATTGCACCACAATCCACACAGGGGTTATATACAGACCCCCATGTCAGGGGGAGGGAATGGACAGAGATATGATAGAAGGCATACTTAGGATGGCAGAGAAAAGGGAGATACTGTTGACGGGGGACCTTAATATGCCAGATGTTAACTGGAGCACCTTTGCTGCAGCCACATCCAAAAGCAGGGCCATTCTTGATGCCCTTCAGGTGGCATGCCTCAGACAGCTAGTTTTGGAACCTACTCGTGAGGGAGCAATCTTAGACCTCGTACTCAAATGGGGAGAGAGGATCTCGGATCTAGAAGTGGGTAGCCATTTGGGAACAAGTGACCACCAAACAGTGTGGTTCACTATAAACTCAGCTACAGAGTCAAGCTATACAAAAGTGAGGGTTCTGGACTTCAGGAGGGCTGACTTTGGCAAGATGGGAGAGTGCCTTAGAAAAGCACTAGCAAACAGGCTAGAAAGAGGGGTGGAGCAACAATGGGGAAATATCAAAACTGCCATCACAGAGGCAACAAGCCTTTGTGTGAAGCAAATAAACAAATCAAAATGAAAGAAAAAGCCACTATGGTTCTCAAAAGAAGTGGCGGTGAAGGTTAGGGAGAAAAAGATAGCATTTAGGAAGTATAAGGAAACACAGAAGGAGCAGAACAGAGAACTGTACCAGTTAAGGCAGAAGGAAGCAGGGAGAGAAGTCAGAATAGCAAAGACACAAACTGAGGAAAAGATAGCCAACTCTTAAGAAGGGAGATAAAACCTTTCATAGGTATATCAGGGAGCTCAGAAAGACAAAGGGAGGGACAGTGAGTCTGAATAGAATAGATGGTGGGTGGGCAAAGAGTGACAGTGAAAAGCAGGGATACTGAATGAATACTTCTGTTCAGTATTCACAAAGAGGAATGGGGAGGTGCCTAATCCAATTAAGAGAAGCACTGGGGTCAGCGATCCCAGTCCTTTCACAGAAGAAAGGGTTCTGAAAGAACCCTAAAACTGAATGTGACATAAGCAATGGGCCAGATGGAATTCACCCCAGAATTCTAAAAGAATTAAGCAGAGAACTAGTGACACCACTGACTACCCTTTATAACAAATCATGGGAGGATGGTGTGGTACCCGAGGACTGGAAGAAGGCTGATGTGATCCCCCTTCACAAAAGTGGGAGCAAGACAGAGGCAGGAAACTACAGACCTGTCAGTTTGACCTCTGTGGTAGGGAAAGTGATGGAATCACTTCTGAAGGAAAGAATTGAGTACCTAGAGGCCAGAGGTTCACAGCAAGAAGGTCATGTCAAACGAATCTAATAGATCCCTTTGACTGGGTGACCAAAGTAGTAGACCAGGGAGGGGCTGTGGACATGGCCTACCTAGACTTTAGCAAGGCATTTGACGGTCCCACACAAAAGATTAGTCAAATTAACCAGCCTTGGAGTGGGTCCCAGGGTGGTAGTGTGGGTAAAACATTGGCTGAACAACAGGACACAGAAGGTAATTGTAAATGGAGTCCACTCTGAAGAAACAGGGATTACTAGTGGGGTACCGCAGGGTTCAGTACTGGGTCCAGTCCTTTTTAATGTCTTTATAAGTGACATTATGGAGGGACTGGAAGGAAAGTATGCCTCTTTGCTGATGACACAAAGATCTGCAACAGGGTTGATACACAAGGAGGTGTGGAAAGGATGAGAAGGGACTTGGCAAGGTTGGAGGAATGGTCAGAAGTATGGCAGCTTGGATTCAATGCAAAGAAGTGCAAAGTAATGCACCTGGGAAACAAAAACCCAGGGGAAGATTACACAATGGGGGAAGAGGAGATCGTAATAACAAAATGGAAAGGGACCTGGGGGTAATCATATCAGATGACCTTAAGGTTGGCAAGCAATGTGAGAAGGCGGTAGGGAGGGCTGGGGGGATACTGGGATGTATAGGGAGAGGCATCACCAGCAGAAAACAGGAAGTTGTTATCCCCCTGTGCAGACAGTTGGTGAGACCCCATCTGGAGTACTGCATCCAGTTCTGGAGACCCCATCTCTGCAAGGACATAGGATGGAGGCAGTTCAGAGGAGGGCAACTAAAATGGTGCAGGGTCTGCAAGAGAAGCCATATGAGGAGAGGCTAAAGGAGCTTAATATGTATACCCTTGAGGAAAGGAGGGAGAAGGGGGACATGACAGAAATGTTTAACTACCTCAGTGGAATCAACAAAGGCCAAGAAGGTAGCATCTTTGAGAAAAAGATGTGCAAGAACAAGGGGACACAATTTGAAGATAGAGGGGGGACGGCTCAGGGGCAATGTGAGGAAGTATTTTTCAGAGAGGGTGGTGGATGCATGGAACAGCCTTCCTGAGGAGGTTGTGGGGTCTAAAACTGTGGGGAGAATTCAAGAATGCATGGGACAGACATAAGGCAATTTTTGTGCAGGGTAGGAAGAAATGGGCGGTTAGTTAAATAGGATCTGCAGCTTATCCTCTAGGTAGGGAAATGGGCAGACTAGGTAGGCCAAGCAGTCCTCATCTGCCGTCAAAGTCTATGTTTCTATAGTCCGGCCCCTCTTCATCCTGTTCAGCTTCTTCCACTGGAAGCTGAAGAGTTTCAGCCACCTTCTTGTAAAACAAAGAGTGGAAGGGGGACACAAAGCCTGGGAGGAGACATTAGAAGGCTTGTCTGGGGAGATGTCAGGCTCAATAGGCTCATCTAGGTCTTCATAATCCTCATCTTCATTTCCTTCCCACTGGCCCTCATAAAATGCTTCAGGGTCATATTCAGAAGCAGACAAGTCCGACCGAACCAACAGTCTGTGTAGGTGTCGGTTCGGTCGGAACTGGGCGAAGCGAATGAACAATAGTGATCGCCATTATCTAGTCTGGGTCGGACCATGGGAACTCGATCCGCAACCGCTGACTTGCACTTTCAGAACAGATTCCACAGAATCTGCCTCCTTTGCCACAGAAGTATCACCCAAGTCAGTGGCACCCCTCAGGTTCGGTCAGAACCAAACCGGGCTGGCCATCCGGATCAGCTGATTGTTCGGCCTCCCTTTTCTTCAGCCTACTTAAACGTTTATCAACAGTGGCCTTAGAAAAGTTCCTGCAGATCTGGCAGTCTTCTTTGAGGTGATCAAACCCCAGACAGACAATAAACACAGATGAAGTGGGGGATCAGCCTTGGCAAACGCCTCCCCACACAGTGCAGTGTTGAAACCCAGTGGGCCCGGTTTTCTTTTTGGGTTTCTTAGACATGCCTTTAAATACAAAGTCACCCTTACCAGCATTCAAGCCAGGTGACTACCAAACCTCTGTTCCAACCATGTCACGGGTCGAATGAAAGAACCAGAGAAAAAGGTTTTTTTCAGGAACCGATAGATACCGGAAAACCACACTAAAATACCTGTAAAAAACAGACAGTTCCCAATCGGACCGACTAGAGAGAAACAGAGAAACAAAAACAATTTCTCTCTAAACTACTCTACTACCTACTGATACACTTACTGTACTGGGACAGAGATATAAAGACCGAAAAAAAAATACAGAAGTGGTTTACTAAACCAACCAATTTTACCACAACCTAAGTGAAGGAGAGGATCTCCGGAGCACCTTCACAGTAAGGCGGAGTGAAGAATCTGACGGTTACACTGAAGAGTACCCGGGACAGAGGTTTGAAAACAGCTCGAGCTCAAAGTTCTGCACCTTGGCATAGAGTTAACTCTTTCCTCTCTGGAGCAGTTCAAGTGCTGGGACTAACTGCATATAGTCAGAATACAGCAAGACTTCATGTTTGAATGAGATCTTTCAAAATTCCTTCTAACAGCTTTCCCATGACCGAGGTCAGGCTTACTGGTCTTAAGTTTTCTGGGTTAGTTCTTTTACCCTTTTTGTAAATTGGTACCACCGTGGCCTCCCTCCAACTATTTACTACCTCCCCTCTGTCCGATAATGTGTGGAAGATTTATGTAAATTGTGGGGCTATCTGATTGGCTAGTTCTGAGATAATCCTGGGATGTATATCGTCCGGACCTGGTGATCCATTTTTGTTTATGTTATTTAGTCTGTCAGTAGCCTCCTGGAGTTCTATCTGAATTTGGTCCTCAATACATTTTGCTTCCCCTAAACTCAAGAGCATATGGTTGAACACTGAGCTAAAGTATTGGTTTTGCAAGTCACCGGTTCCATTTGAATCCATTATTACACCTTTGTTATCCTTAAATGGATCTATAGTTGTTTGGTTGCCCCGTTAGTAATAGACAAGTAGAAGGCTTTATAATCATCTCCCGTGATTTTAGCCAGTTTTATCTCGCATTCTGATTTAGTTCATTTCCTTCTTTACCTTTTTAACATTCTCCCTATAGGTTGGTAGGTTATCAGCATTCTTTCCATTTCTGATTTGTTTATACATCTTGTTTTGGAGCTGTATTTGTTTTTTTGAGATTGGGGTTTAACCATTTGGGACTTTTTTTTGTTTGAAACAATTTTTGAAGAAAGAAATAAGTGCACCAGCTGGACTCCAGGATGTGCATTTCTACAGAAAACAAAATGCCCTTGGGATCCTCAGGTTCCAGTTGTCCTGGTAACACACAGTTGGTTACTGCAGCATTAACAGTACTACAAGACGACCAGAGTCCCATTTGGGGCACTTCTTTCTTCCTTTCTCACTTCTAGAATGGACTTTCAGACAAATATGCACACCACGCTCCTTGATAAAGATGCAGGTCTTAAGAGAAGCGCCTCAAGGCACTGAACATGTATTTGCTGGAGACAAGAAGGGAGATGAGAGATGTGCTAGAGACCTTCAAGTTCCTAAAAGGAATAAAAGTGAATAGTGAGAAACTTTAGCTTGAAAGCTAGTGTGAGGGTACAAGTGGAAACTGACAGGAGGGAGGGACATAAGTATTTTACAGAAAGGGTGGTGAAGCAGCAGAACAGTCTACTAGCTGAACTGACGGGTACTAAAACTGTTGGACTAGAGTACGGTTGGGGCACAGTAATTGGTGAATAGTCGCTTGGGGCAACAGAAATGGGAGGGTAAATGGAAGGGGAGGGTTAGGAGCCTGGATGGGCAGTAGGTCACAGGGTGGGATAGGGAACTTCAGCAGACTGGATGGACCCCTGGTCTTTTTCTGCCATCATCGTCCGTTTCTACACAAGAAATAAATTATGCTGATGGCAAAGTGGCAACGAAAACCACTTCCACTGGTCAGGTGTTCACTCTGGACCGTGGGAGCTGAAGTGGTTGGGGCTCATCCATGTTTAAGTTGACACTGTGCAACACGGACATGTACATAGCCACATCAAAGCCCCATTACAAAGGCTTTCGGCAATATTTTGAAGTGGATGGCTTACAGTCCAGTGTATTATAGCTCTACCAAGATACCCTAGAGGATCCACTGTTACTGGTAGGTAAATGAACCTCTGCATTTCTTCAGGGACCAACAGCAATTAGCCATTTTCATGTTTGTGTTCATGCTGCCCTCACCCCTTACTTGTAGCTCCTAAACCTCTAGATTTCTTCAGGAACCAGAGTTCTAATTTCCATCATTTGCACAAGGTTCCAGCTCTGGGGCATCACTCTCTGCTGGGAAGATGATTCTTGTGTAAAGTATCAGTAAGGGATTCCTGGGATCAGTAGTAACCATTTTTATACTGCATGCTGCCCCATCTCCTTACCTGTAGCTCCATACGTAGCCTCCAAATTTCTATTTGCCAGTTCTCAGAAATTAATTTGTTTTATTTCCAATTAAACAGCCGGTCCTTTTATTTTATGTAGTCTGTTAACCGGTCAACAGTTTTTACACCTTTAGGTGGCCTCATGTTTTCCTTTTAGTGTCAATATAAATATTCTGATTTTTTTGTTAAATCAATCTATTGTTTGCCTTTGTAACTACTCTGAACCCCTTTTCCTCAGCAATTACAGTTCTCTTCATGCTGCCTGGACACTTCATGACATCAGCTAGCAACACTACTGCAGGTCATTCAAGGAAGTATCATGGAATGGTGTAAGTGGTGTGACGTCATGGAATGTCTTAAAATCATGAAAAGAGCAGCAGCAGCTGCTGCTGGGGACAGGGCAGTTCTATGTAGATCTGAGTGCACCCAAAGCTAGATTATCAAAAACTGGTCAAAGCATATCAGAATGTATAACTGGCATGGAAAGGAAAATGGGAGGGCAGTTAACTATGGAAACACCACTTCCTATTACCTTAAAAGGGCAGTTAGCTGAAGAGGGAGCTAGAAACTTTCTGAAAAGACATCACTTAAAACAAAAAAAACGGCACCAAATACCGCCCAAGCCAGCTTTTTCCAGCTGCTGATTATAACTCACACGACATGCAAATGCATGAAGATAACCAATCTGTGCTTGTACTTCTGCAACTACTGATAACAGTGAGAATCTAATGTGTCCAATAAAACCCTCTGCTGATTAAATAAGAGCAGACACTGGCCTAATTTTTCAAAGATTTTATTTCAAAGCTTTGGCAAACTTGCTGGTGTTATCTGCTTTTACAACAAAAGTAAATCCTTTTAAAAGAAAAAAAATATCTTTGGTTTAAGCAGTCCATGAAACCACTACCAAATTTTCTGCCCCTCCCAACAGATCAGCAACAGCACTCCATATGCCTGCATTACTGAAGGAACTGGTGTACAACATGCTCTCAGATGGAGCCCACGTAAGGTCTGATACCTCTTTGTTGTAAAGTTTGCAAATCTAGTCACTGAATGGGGCTGAAGAGTGTCCCTAAGTAAGCCTCATCTGAGAGATGGAAGGACAGGCTTCTGGGACTGGAGATTGGGATAAGGTCCCCCCCCCCGGTAGGAAATTAAAGCGACACCTATTTAGAATGCAATGCATGGTTCACAATGCTATGTAAACTGAGCTGTGTAGCAAAGTCCCCCCCCCCCCCAAAAAAAAAAAAATGGTGCCTGGCTGCTGTGCACTAGTTGCTTTTATTATATTAAAATTATTTTTGGACTACTTGGAATTTTATTTTGGTCAGTTTGAAGTTTTGACTAGTAGCCAATTTTGCAACCCAACAGTAATTCATGGTCAGAAGGGGCCCTTAACTCCATCACGCCACCACCCCATAAAGCAGAGATGATTATGTATATTGTGCAAATATACCAATTTAAAAGGGGCCCTTACCATGGGGACAGGGGGATTTTAATGTTAGTGGAGGCATCTCTTTGCCTTCATTCTGTGAAATGAATCACTT
This sequence comes from Neoceratodus forsteri, assembly GCA_016271365.2. NCBI lineage: Eukaryota > Metazoa > Chordata > Ceratodontiformes > Ceratodontidae > Neoceratodus > Neoceratodus forsteri. Next base: position 247,429,172 of record JADMNL010000024.1, on the reverse strand, counting down.
TGGCAAACTATGTAGCCGCCATGAAGAGTGGTCTTTACTGCAACATCACTGTTTCATCTTGATGCACCCATCACAATGGTGGGGGGGGGAGACGACGACAATCTGGATGGGCCTTGTGCCTCCTTTTGTCCTATTACATCCTGTAAATCCAGTAAATTAGTGGTCTCAAATAGATTTCAATGTTTGTCCAAGTGGCGCCCCCCATTTAAATAAAACCTACAATATTTAAATGGACAGTTATGAGTAGACCAGAATTATCAGTCTTCTTTACTAAGGAAAGCACGCTGAGCAAACCAAACAAAAAAACCCAAGCTGCAGGTCCTTTTCATTTAGTCGGAACCATTTATGAACTTACCTCTTCCTTTAGCAGTTTCCCAAACAAAAAACATTCTGCAACCAGCCTAGTGGCGTAGAGGGCTGAGGTGTTGAACACCTTGCCTCTCCCATGCCAATGACCGGGGCGCCACGCTGGGAGTGGGTTGAGCAGCCACTTGGCAGCTCTCCTCGACTGGGGAGGCAAGCCTTCCCGGCTCCTGGTTGCCACTGAGTGGAGGCTGGTGGCAGTGCCAAGCAAATGGGGGGCTGGTGTTAGGCCAGGGGTGGGTGGAACAGGATTGCCGGCTACAGCACACATGCGTGACCATGTCACTAAGGCCACAGGGAGGGAGAAAACAGGAAAGAAGTCCATGTTCCCCTGTCGCCGTGCGTGATGGGTCCTCAGGGGAGTCCCAGGTCCTGCTCTGTGCAGATTCCTGCTGGCGTGATGGCAGGGTGAGCGACTGATGGAACTGGGGGACCCTCGAGACAGGGCCTGATGGGAGGCATAAGTGGCCGGAGGGCAGAAAAACACTGCAATGGGGGGAGAAAACAAACAAAAAAAAAAAACTTGGTTGTGTAAGGGTTATGGTTTTACATTAAAATATTAAATGCACCAGTCTTTTAAAGCCCTAATCTGGGCATGCATTTACATACATGACATTTCGATTGGCTGAAACCCCATTTTTATTATTCATCAGTCCCTTTCCATACCAGCTGACCTTGGGTCACTTTTGGTTGGGGAAATTATCTGGTTTCCTAGAAAGACCAGCAACAGACTGCAACTGAAAGAATAAAATCCAACCCGCCAAGGGTGGAGAGCACACAAATGAGCAATCATAGTACTTGGATGAGTTTAGGTAGTAAATGAACCTCTCTGCTGAAATCAGAGTGCTTGTTCCAAGATTTGAACCCTGGTCTCTAGGTTAAAATACAGAATTTACAAAACTGTAGTGCTTCTGCACAGATTCAGAACCAGGCCTCATCTGCTTTCTGACCCTCCGTTACATCTAGTGAGGTACAGGGCACAGTACCTTGCTGTGGTCTATTGGTCAAGCCACATGCTTACAAACAAGGTAGACAGTACTAATCCCAGCTTTTATGTTACATGCACCAATTAAAAAAAAAAGTCCCGGACCAACATTTTGTGGAACCTTTATCGCCAACTCCTTGGGGATTAAGACCCAGGTTAGTATTGGTATGGGGCTATGTGAGAGTGCAGAAACTGCCAGCTGATCACAGCCACGACTAAGCATCCCCATATACAGGGACACAGAGTTACAGGGAATTAAATCATCAAATTCCATTTCAAAGGTCTGGGATTACTGGTCTACTTTCTGGACGTTGGATTTTTTGTTTTGCTCTACCGCAAATCTATGGACTAGCTTTTATTAGGTAAATATATAAAAATAAATCTAAAGATATAGGAAATGAAGATGGAACAGCAAAATATATGTAAATACACTGCTTCAGTATAAAATGCTAAATTCCTTGAAATTCTGGGATTTTTTTTCCAGCTTGCAGACAATTTCCAGGATGCTACCAGTTTTCCAAGGAAACCCATAATAAGTGGCCCTACCTGTACACATCAGGCCTGCACGGGGGAGGGGCATGTAATTTTCTTAGCGATACAAGCCACTGTCACACAAATTATTTATTCATACATTTCTATAAAACTTCAACTCCCAACACCAGCAAAATACAATCAGTATATCTCTCTAAAGAAAACTGCAATACTTAATAAGGTTAGAGGCACATTCACTTTTAAAAGGCACACCGTGTTCAGAGGTTTGTTTTTTTAACTTATCAAAGGTCAGTGTGTGAAATGCAAAAACAAACTGTAGAAAAATAAGCATTACCAAGCCGAGACAGTGATAGGCTGAAGAGCAACCCATTCCTCAAGCAATGGGGAGGTCTGTGCTCTCCATCCTGGCATAGCTGAGTGACAGCAGTCTTATGGCACTGTGCAAGATAGGTACATAATCAGATTAACCATTCAAAACAGGTAGCACGTCACTGTTACAAGTGGTCAGAGACAGGGGAGATGGAGCACTACCTCTCCCCACTTTGCACAAGTCAAGACTGAAGCGTAGCTTTTATATTTTCTGTCAAGTAACAAAGCAACATGTTCAATACAAAGCTCAAGGGCGGCTGCCTCGGGCCAATCAAAGGCACAATACCGAAGAGTAAGAGGCACTTTTCTCTCAAGGCTATTTTAGATACGGAATCTAAGGCACTTTGAAGGGAGAGAGGACACCAGTGCTCCAGATAAGGTTGGCATTAAAGAATAATGTAGTCACCATTTCTTACATTACATGAGCAAAATATGATTTTGATGAGCAAAAGTGCTTTAAACATGGAAAAATAGCTCTGATTTATGGCACATTCCCAAATGTTGGGATGAGTACAGGTAGAATATACTTTTTTTTAAATTGCTGAGTAAAATACACCAATACTCACCTTATCTGGAGTACTGGGAATGACAGCACAATCTTACACATACTGCGCCTGGGAAACACTGCTTTGTTTTACCACTACCAGCCTGCAGAGATCGCCGGGAGGGCTGTGTACCAACAACTTGCCAATTCTATTCTCTGCCTCAACAATTATTGTGCAGAGCTCCAGGTAAAAGGATGTACAAACCTAGGACATTATTAATAGTCAGTGCTGGGTCTCGCTCCCATTCTAGTCCATGGAATAAGAGCAATAAGGCACAAGGTTCAGAACTAGATTAGCATTATGGCACAAAGTTCAGACCTAGACTCACGAACGTACTTTCTATTCAACTTCTGTGCATGGACTAACTCGGGTTGTAAAACCAAAAACCCACAGCTATATGTACGTATGTACGTACGTGTGTGTGTATATACACACACACACACGTATGTATAGCAGCTTCACCAGCATAAAGCAATGTGACTGGTAAGAGGGAACTGGCTATATTTAGCACTGTTCCCCTGATCACAGACCAGCTGAACAGCATGAGGCCTTGTGTCCAAGACCCTCAAACAGTACATCAGAGGGGAAGAAAAACAAGCAACTTTAGCAGAAATACAATTTAAAAACAGGAAACCTGCTAAGCTTGCCCACCAAGCATCCAGTCTTTACTTCAACCAGGCAGGGTTTCTAGAGCCGGCACGTATAAAGTAAAGAGGCTCACACATTCTACATATAACCCTGATCCGATATCCAAGAGCAGCCATTATAAAATTCACACAAAATAGAACGGCAAAAGCTTAGTGGTAGAAATATCCAGTGTGCATTTGCTATTCAGTGGTTTCCAAGCTGTTGCTAAAACTGTTTCCATAGTTACTGGGGACCACCGAACAAACCAAGTTACACTATCCTCTTGCCAAGCATTCCATTCTTCAACACTCCCCCTCCCCAATCAGTACACAGACTCTCCCCTGAAGTCTTCTAAAGGCATCTGCGGAAGCATTCCACTCTGGTACAATCTGCAGAGGATAGCCTGCGCCAACACACTGGTCTGAAAACACCATCTGTATTTAAGCAATAATGCCCAAACAACCGATTAATATCCAAAGCTGGGGGGTGATGGCTGGAGGTGCAGCCGAGGGCCATTAACTCCAGCAAAAACATTAATCCCACAGATATTTCTACATATGCCTAGTTGTAAGGAGAGGACTGCGATTACAACTCTGTGTTCATTTGAAAAACAGCCATAAAGCAGCATTTGTTAGTTGGCAAAAAATATCTTCCTACATAGTTACTGGGCAAAAGATTCATGATCAGCTGTTGGCTCCCAGCTATTGTAAAAACAGCCTTTGCAGCTAATTTTGTAATTAATGACTCGCATCATTAAAGATGGCTGCCACTCAGTGTTTAAAAATCTCTGCTGAGGATATCTACTGTAGCAGGCTGGTGATGCATGTTTCTGATGGTAAAAAGACCAGCACTGTACCAAAATATTTAATTTTTTCATGGCGGGCTTCATTCAGGAATGAAAGGAAATGGAAAGAAAATGGGATATCTTGATATTTTTCCTCAAACATTACTGGGGGGGGAGAGAGAGACTATGGTCACTCAAAAAGAGTGATGCTTAAAAAAAAAACAAAAAAAAGACATGGAACGTGCATACGCTGCTCTGCTATACCCGGCATTTCTAAGGGATTGACACCTGGTGTAGCAGCCAGTGTGTTCATTGGCCTCATGAATAAGATCCGACTGGGCTGTGTGTGCTGGAAACTCACTGGAGCAACAATCTTTAACCATGCCCCATATTAGGAAGGCTCAACTGCGGTCCTTTTTTGTCATTACTCAGCCTGCCATTCTAAAAAGCTACAGAACTTGGTACAGCGTAACGCTGCCTGACAGAGTTCTATTCATCTGTGCCACTTTCTTGCCTAGTGGTCCCCGCACAAGCGGGAACACGAGTACCAAAGCCTTCTCGTGATGAATTCTGGGACAGGTTTAGTATTGGGAGACACGTTTCAGGACTGCATATCCTGCCTCTCTGCTCATTACCCCTGACAAACATGGCTCAGCTGGGCCACAAGACCTGCCTGCCTGTCTTCTGTGCTGTTGGACAACTCAGTTTGCTTTTATGATCCCCAGTACAGTACATCTGGCAGCTGATTCACAACTCAGTCCTTAGTCTTGGATCAGCCCTGAGGTTCTGTAGTTAAATACTCAAATGTCCAAAGTGATCAGAAAACTCTTCCCTAGGAAATGAAGCAGAACATGGCACAGCTGGAGAGAGGGAAGATTCAAAGGAGTAAGGAGGAGGTGCTGCTTCACTGAGAGGGTGGTGGAGCCATAGAATGTGCTGCCTAGGGGGCTGGTGGAGGCAGAGACAATGAAGGGGTTCAAGAGGGGTGGACAGGTACAGGGGAAGGGTTCTGGAAGCAAAATCCAATGCAACGAGAATATCCGGAACTGGGAGGAGAAGCTGGCAGCAAGGTCAGCTCCCAGGGTGGGGGCTGACCAAACAAGCCGACGCGAAAGACCGTGAGGCCTATTCTGCTGCCATTTTAGTATGTTAGCATTTTTTCCATGAACCACTTAGTGGGATAAATACGAGCTCTAATCCAGAAATGTACTGCTCTAATACATTTGTTAAGCATTTGTCAATGCCGAATGTTTGCTTGCTGGCATGGGCATTGATAGTGTAGGAGTTACAGCGCTGCATAATGGGAATGGCAGTGCACTACAGAACTGAAGCCAACCCCACCACCACTCTTCAGATACTGACAGGCATTGGGGTGTGCCTTTGGGTCGACAGGCGTAATGGCCACACCATTTCACCACACCACACCCTGCAGACACCGAAAACTGTCACGGTGTGCCTTGGAGTCTTTGGCCCTTATGTTGACCCCATTCCATCAGGAAATACGGTGAGAAGGGTGCAGTATAGGAGAATGGGGTGAACTTTGGGGTCGAAGAGTCCAAGGCACACCTCAATGACTCTCACTGGCTGCAGGGTGTGGGTGGGGGTGGAATGGTATGAGCGTTACAGGCGACAATCCCAAGTCACACCTCTGATGCCTGTCAGTCTCTACAGGGTGGGGCGCTTGGCTTGAAACCCCAACTTTTAGGCGCTCCTTGGTATTTTCACTCCAAATTTTCAACATGGTTTTTTGTGAGCCCCACCTTATGAACAGTGGCAATATCAGTTTGTTAGCTGAAAGCTGATTTTGCACAGCGTCTACGGCTGTTGGCACCACAGGTACAAAAACACATTTCAAACAGGATGCGAAAAATGACAGCTCTACTGTTCATGGGGAGGTGTAAAAAAATGGCAATGTTGAAAATATAAAAAAAACTGGTGGTCACGAGCATAAGTAGAAACTGGCCAACGCACATCTGTAATGTCATGTAATTAGTTTGGTTTTTTTTTTTTTTTTTTTACAGCAGATTGTCAACACAGGCATTTTAGGACCTCCGCTCATGAACAGTGTCACTGATTTTCTTAATCTGTCCTGAACAGTGATTTCCCACAGCGACCACGCATTTCTGTGCTGGAAGTGCAAACACACATTTTGGCCATAATGTGAAAAATGACAGCTGTACTGTTCATAAGGAAGTGTGGAAAAATGCCACTGGTGAAAATCTGGACTGAAAATATTACAAATTCATGAACTTACGAGGGTGCGTGGAAACTGCGCAATGCTCGCTCGTAACAGTTATTTTATGGACTTGTCACCAAATTTTTAACAGCCATTTTAAGACCTCTGCTCATGAACAGTATCACTGATTTTCCTAATCTGTCCCGAACATTGATTTTGCACACTAACTGCGCCATTGTGCGCTACATGCACGGAAACATATTTTGGGAGAGACGTGAAAAATGACAGCTGTACTGCTCATAAGGTGGTGTGGTAAAATGGCAATGTTGAAAATCTGGAGTGAAAATATTAAAAATTTGCGAGCTTACGAGCGTGCGTAGGAATTGCGCAATGCACGCTCGTAAATCAGTCATTTTTGGGAACTTTTTCACCAAATTTTCAACACAGGGTTTTTGAGGGCCTACCTCATGAACTGTGACGCGGTTTTGTAAATCAGTCCCGAAAGGTGGTTCCATGTAGTGACCAGGAAATCACCTTTCAAAGCAGAGTAACGCCATGAAAGTGCCAGAATTCATGAGGAGGGATCCCAAAAACCCCATGTTGAAAATTTGGTGCCAAAATTCAAAAAAATGCCAGAGATATGCATAAAAGTTGAAAAAACCCTACTTATTCCATTATACAGCTTACCGGCATTTGCTCAATTCGCGGTTGACTTTGAAGAGTGCAGACATGTTCGTGGTCCACCGAAGATCGTCGCGCCGGCCTCCGGAGGTAAGTATGGGGTGAAGTGGGGGTGTGGGAAGGCAGGGTGCGCAAAGGGTGGGCGCGTGTGGGGGGTCAAGACAGTCAGCGAGGGTCCGTATTTTACAGGGCATGTTTTTTTTTTTTGAAAGACTCTGGACTTTTGCCACGCTGGGGTGGGCTCCCAGCATGGCAGCTGGAAGGCTGTTTTGGGTGGGGGAGTGAAGCTGATGGGGGATTGGGCACCCCTGGCCATACGGACTGTTGCCATGCTGGGGTGGGCTCCCAGTGTGGCACCTGGAACTGTTTTTTTTTTGGGGGGGGCGCAGAGCTGACAGGGGATTGGGCAGCCCCGGCCAGTGTGTGAGATTTTGGGGGGCGGGGGCACGCAAGAGCACGCTGGGGTGGGCTCCCAGCGTGCTACTTGTTATGGGAGGGAGCTGTCTGTGACAGCTGATTCAGTGCAGTGCAGACGTGTAGGCACTTTGCATACTGCCCACGCGGCAGTATGCGAATTGCCTACACGTTACCACCAATGATTGGTTTTTTTTGCCTTCAACTGTACGCCACTGCATCTGAAGGGCTGTCAGACAGCTCCGACATTCATTGGCAGGGTGCGGCCGCGCCTGTAAAAGGCAGCAGGGCACTGAAAGTGGGGGAGGCACACCTATGAATTCTCATACGGTGGCACTATCTTGCACATGCGTGCAAACATAAAAATAAGGCAGTTTCCACTTTGGAAACAGAGGCACTATGTTGAAAAGAGGCAGAATGCCATTACACAATTTATCAGTGCAATAAACAAAGAGGACAGCCTGCCTTATAGGCCTGCTTGTTTACAAGTCTGCCAGATTCGTATAACAGTAACAGGTTGCAGAGTGATCTAACCTTTAACACCCCCCAAAAAAAAAAGTGGAGTTCAGTTTGTAACATAGTTTAATCCACATACTGGAGTGTGTGATCCCTCTTTTGAGATGGTGTTTGTTTTGCAGAGAAAAAATAATTAAGATTTTATAGCCGTGGTTGTTTGGACTTTTCATGAAACATTAACCTGCTCCCAATCTGTGTGGGTATGACCCACACACCTTTAGTCACCGAGCTTTAAAAGGGCAAACTGAATTTGCCATGTGTCTGCTACACTCCTTCCTAAATGACCAGTTTTTAACTAGATCAATGATAACAGGGCGTGCCCAGTGGCATGACAATTGCTATGATAATCCAACTTCATGTAATGCAGTGTAACTGCAGGCTGATTAGTATGTATGCATGTAACTGCTATATCTGCTGCTTGCCCCTCAGAATACACGAGCTGCTATAACAAGGGTCTGGTGTAGTATGTGAAATTTCATAACTTAAATGTTCGTAGGCTGACCTGCAATATCAGCGCAGCTGAGGTTCACCCACTGCAAAGTTTACAGTGCTAAACAGCCATCACACAGCGGGAATTAATCATTCAGTAACATCCATCTAGAGAGATTTAACTATTGGTGGGTGTTTAATCAGCACAGCAAACAAGGATATGGAACACATCCTTCACTGGGGTACAGCAGGAGTCCCACATGGTCAGAACTCTGTTCAGGTTGCAATAAAATGTGACGCTTTGCTTACTCTGTAGTGGATGTGCCCCCATCCTTGTTTGTCCTAGTCTACTAAGCCTGTCACTGAGGGGAGCACCCACCACAGCACTGAGCACCCCCTAACTTGTGTTGGTTTAATCAGCAGACTGAGAAAAAGGGCATACGCCTGTGGGATATGGACTGGAGACACCCACAGTGTAGGTTTTTTTTTGTTTGTTTTTTTTTTTTTTTAAAGAGAAGGCAGGGTGAAGGGCCACCAGGGATGTGCAATGCTGTCAATGCACACAGCTGGATAAAGGGTTGAGGTGAGCAGCTAGCACCAACATTTAAGGTTGGTCATTTATTTTAACAAAAAAGGAAACCTAACAGGCTGTTTAAAGGACATGGGTCTTGCTTAAATTAAAATAATTTGGCTTAATTACTACACTGTCGTCACCCCCCCCAAAAAAAAAACTAAAATGGGCTAGTTTTCATTTGGGGTACTGTACTCTTGGATACAGATTAGTACTTTTTCTTAACAGAAACTGAAAACATTATTGAATTGGCAAATCTGCAGCAGCCAGCTTTCAAGCTGGTCTTTTTCAAAAATTAGACTTCTCCCCCAAGTAAGGCTGCTTATTGATTATAGCATTTCTAGTCTCAGTGGCCCTCCTAGACTTGGGATGTGTGAATCCCAGAGACTGTTTTCAGACATTTCTTTTTAAAATGCAAGTCTTTTTCTCTTGCTGGTTCTCTTCCGCTTCAGTAGACAGGCGGTGGCTGGTATCCTTCTGAGCCCGTTGCTGGACCGTTGAATGGTGGCTGCTGGTAGGTGCCGGAGGCCACGCTCGGGTACGAAGAGTAGGGGGCTGCACTTTCATGCGAGGGGTCTGTGTAGTTCTGCATGACATCATCGATCCCCGCTTGATACCTCTTCCAGTTAAACATGGTCAGCAGGCCCTTTTGGGGTACAAATAAAGACTGGTTACTGCCAGGCAAGCCCCGTGCGTCATTACAGCAGCCTTTAACAGATTGCTTCTAGATATTATACAACAAGTATCTACTTGCTGTAAGCTAATCAGAACAGAGTAAAACTGTCATTTAATACCCCACAAACTACAACTACATTTTAGATGTGCCCACAGTAAGTTATTTATTTAGTCAACAGAAAGGGGGGGGGGTAACGTTTCACTTTACCACAAAATCCTGGGTTTAAAATTCCTAGCCATATAACAGTAACATTCAGTTAGCCGGCGTATACACGCAATAACTGGCTTCTGCAGCTGATTAAATGCCACAGCATTTAGTCATCCACGTCAACCAGTTATTGGTTATTTCTTCATAGTGCAGGTAGCAGTATGTTATCACATTTATTTATCCAGGATAGCAAGAATGGCGGCAGCATTCAAGCTAACAAGTTTGATGTACATTGCAGTTACGGTCATACACCACAGGGGTGGACAAGATGGACCCCAAGTGCCGTCCATCGCACACAAACAGATGTTAGCAAAACAAGACCCTGCGGTCCATCGACTCTCCCCAGCCCTACCTACCGTTTTTGTGCGAGTTCTAGTGGCCCCTCACTTCCCTTTAATTATGTGTACTGTTTGGTTATTACCATTTGTTGTTTTTTTTCTATATAAGGAGCACTGAGCCTGTTGGCTAGGACACAATCCCCAGCTGTGCTGCATTCTCCTGGTGCTTGTGCTCCCAACTCTGTGAAACAACTCCCCACCATTTAGTTTGTTAATCCCACAGTGGTATCTGCAGCTGTAGCATGCCCCTTCTTACCTCCCACATACAGATGTCGACATCTGACAACCTCTTCAACTCTTCTACTGCTCCGGAATCATTCTTGAGGGTGATGACAAAACTTTGGGTTATGGGCATTACTGAGGGACCATGGGCATGGAATAAATCATATTTAACAGGAAGATCTCAAAGAGTATGTGTGTCCCAGACAATGTCAACAGTTAAATTAGTAGAAAGAGGAGTCCCTCAAGGATCTATACTTGGTCCCTTGTTATTCTTAGTATTCTGCAATGATCTTCCCCAGACATGGTTCAAACAAGCATCCGGCTGTATGCGGATGATACGGCTCTTGTTGTAACTGGGTCAGACTTTGCAGACCTGAGAGTTAACCTGCAGAGGGACTTCAGCAGCATAGGGGGAGTGGTTCCACCAGGTCAGGGCTGGCAATGAATATAAAGAAGACTAAAGTCTTTACTCTGGGAATAGAAACAAACCAAACTTTGGTATAACATCTTTGTCAAATGTTCTAATAGATCAGGTAACTGAATATCGATATCTGGGTGTAGCATTTGATGTAGAGTTAAATTTTCAAGACCACATTAACGAGTTATTGAATAAAGTTAGCAGGAAACTAGGGGCCCTTAGACAAACATCAAGACATTTGGATTTCAAGACTAGAAAAACCATAGTGGAACAGATGGTGATGCCAACCACTGATTAGGGAAGTGTCATATATAGGGTTGCACCCAAGTTAATGCCGGTTAAGTTAGATAAAATTTATTATAAACTTGCAAGGTTTATTTTGGGATGCCATTATAGAACACACCACTGTACATTATTAATTACTCTGGGATGGACTACCCTAGAACAGAGAAATAGTGAGATATGGCTGAAATGAATGTATCACTTTTTCATAAAGCAACCGTCTCATTACATATCAGTTAATGCATTGACAAAAAAGACTGAGCCTACTCGGACCTTGACTAGATCTGTATATGTTAATAAAATAAAAGGTAATTGTAACAAAATTTGGGGTAAAAACATTAAAACATCAAGCGTCAATATGGTGGAATATACTTCCATACTCAATGAGAGTGGCATCGACAAATGCATTTAAAAACAGGATTATACAATGGCAAGAAAGAATCTTGGACTGTGACTGGTCAGTTTGAGGCTGGACCCATGGCGTTATCCCAGCACGACGCCACGGCTCATCAATATGGAGCAGCCCGATGATCCCTTGTTTTGCATCTCCTCTTAATAAAAATATTTTTCCACTCTAATAAAAAACATTCTTTAAAATTTTATACACACACACACACTATATATAAATGTATGACAAGCCATTGTATAATAGGAATAATGCACTCCAGGGTGTGTCGTTTGGGATAACGCCATGCCTGGGGCATTGGACGCACTCTGCCTGTGGTCTCGTGCCCAACCCCCCCCAGGCATGGCGTTATCCCAGCATGATACACCCTGTCATGCATTATTCCTTTATTGAAAGGAATCTTCCAGGGTGTGTGTAATTGTTAATTATACAATGGCAAGAAAAAATCCTGGGCACTGATTGGTCATTCTGGGGCTGGACCTGTGATGTTATCCCAGTACAACATCACGGATCTAGTCCCAGCACACAGAAGACAGAATAAAATATTAAAACAATCACTGTGCTAGCCATTACTATGACTGGCTTTATCCCGCTTTACCGCAACCCTTCAAAGCCATCCACGATCAGCATCATGGCAACCCCCCCCCAGCAGTCTCCGCTCAGTCAACACAGGAGACAAGTGAAACCCCTCTCAGTTTAAGTCTCTCCCTCCCATAGCACAGAAAATAATTTGTCCCAAAAACTATTTTGTAATAAAAAAACAAGCCAACTGAAAGCCGTCTTTGTGATCGGCTTCACCGCAGTCCCCCACCCTGCTAGCACTCTCCACTCCATGAACACGGGAGACAAGCAATTTTTTTGTAACTAAAAAAAAAAATTCAAACTGAAAGCCATCACCTATTTAGAAGTAAGCACCTCCACACAGTCCACACTGCCAAATGAAACGCCTGTCCCTCTGTCTCTTCGCACTGTCCATGCCATAGAAACAGAGCACGTGAGAAAAAATGTTCTTCAGTTGCTTACCCCTTCAGAAGATTTCAGCCACAATAGTGAGGGAGGACTCAAAATCTCGTCTTTTTCTACTTCAGTGCCACCATGAAGTGTGTGTGTGTGTGTGGGGGCGAAGCAGCATAAACATCAGTGTAGACAGTATGACAGACTGCAGAGACAAGGTTCCTATAGAGAATTTCAGTCACTCAGAAAACACATTAGCTCCACCTGATAGATAAATCAGCACTACTTTTTCATAAAGTAACCCTACCCATTCATAAATTGACAAAAAATGTACTTTAAAAGTACTTTTTCATAATTTTTCTGTTTGCTTTTACAAATAAGCCATTGTACAATATCAATAATGCACTCCAGGGTGTGCGTTGTGCTGGGATAATGTCACTTCTGGGGTGATTAGTCACACTCGGCCTGCGGCCTCATGCCTAATCACCCCAGGCGTGACGTTATCCCAGCACAACACACCTTGTCATGCATTATTGTTTAATTGGTTTATTACTGTGTTTAGCAATTCTGACATGTGGTAATTGTGTTTTAGCTTTGTTAGTCAATAGAAATTTTTATAGTGTAATGGATGTAGACTGGGTTTGAACTCCATCTAGATTGTATGTAGATGTTAACTGCTGGGTTTATTATTGGGATTTGTAAATCTAGACCATATACCATGATACACTGTCTCAGTTTTTTTGTCCTCATTGAACATTTTGTAGTTTAATGTAATTAGGCCTGTTGGTATTTTTGTACATTTTGTACTTTGTTGTATTTGGTAGACTTATGCATTTTGCATAGTGTATAGTGAATGTCAAACTGTGTAAAAATCTTCGTACTTGTAATACAGGATTTATTACTTTTATGTAACCAAACAGAACTTGTCTTGTAAACAGGGATTTCATCTCTAATGACATGTGATATCCTGTATAAAACCAAAAATGTTACCTACCTACCTTCCTCTGCACTCCTTTCACCCTGTCATTCTTCAAATGTGGCTCCAGAATTGCAAACAGCAGCCAGGTGAGGACATACCAGGGACCTGTACAGTGGCAGAATCAACTCTCTCCTCTGGCTAAGTGCCCCCTTTCTATTAACCCCAGAAACTATCTGCCTTCCCTTCCCACTGCCCTGTGCTGTTGTCTCTCATATTGCCTGATATTACCCCAGGTCCCTCATCATACTCTCCACAGCAACCTCCCCCAAACGCAAAATTCTGTATTCAATCCTTGATTTGTTACCTTCCACTTTCTGGGTGTTTAGCTTCAATTGCCAAACCCTTGATCACTTGCCTAGCCTTCCAGATCCTCCTTCATACTTCTAACCCTCCTCACTGTCCACTAACTCTCTAGTACCCAATACTAGGCTATATAACAAGTCCATATGAGATGCAAGAAAAAATTACTCATCTTAGTAATTGCTTTTCTTCTCATAGAGTCTTGCTATATTATGACTTAAGGCAGTTAGCCACAGCACTTGAACTGCCCCGGAGAGGAAACAGTTAACTCCAGGGAGACTGGAGTTCTAAAGCTCGAGAGCGCTATGCCAAAGCTCTATCTGGCAAGTTTCAAATGAAACTGTCAGATCTTTACGAAGCTAATACTAAGCAGCAATTCTGTGTGGAAAGCTCTACACTAGCCAAGTGGCTACCTACTAGTAGGAATAACAGCAAACACAACAACAACAAGAGCAATAATAACAATAACAATAACAATGATAATAATATTATTAGTTTCACCCTTAACAAGCACTATTAGACCCCCCTTCCCCAAAAGACTCAAGTCCCGGAAGGGGGCCATATATTACTTAAAAAACAGAAATATCTAGTTCCCTAACCCTAAATAAAAGGGGGGGAAGGGAAGAACTAAAATGGCATGACAGTGCTTGCACTAATTTATAACCCTACCAAGTAGAAGTTCTGAGAGGGCAGGTTGGGTGTAACATAATATAGTAAGACTCATGAGAAGAAAAGCAATTACTAAGGTGAGTAATTTTTTCTTCAAACACCATGAAGTCTTGCTATATTATGACTTAAGGCAGATTACACAGCAGTACCTCCATGAAGGAGGGTCAGAACCTACTTAGAAATAGGCTCTGAAGCACAGCTGTGCCAAAGCAGCATCTCTCCTGGACTGGACATCCAGGGAATAATGCTCGGTAAAGTGTGAACTGTTTTCCAAGTAGCAGCTTGACAGATTTCCAAATGGGAATATCTCTAGCAGCCGCTAGAGATGCAGCTGTACCCTGGTGGAGTGAGCCCTCAGTCCTGAGGGGGGTTCTCTACCTAGTTTTTGGTAACAAAATTGGATACAAGAGACAATCCACCTTGCAATTGTCCTCTTAGTGGCAGGTTTCCCTTTGCCGACCTCGCCATAGGTAAGGAAGAGTTGGAGGGATTCGAACCTGTGACCCTTGGTGCATTCCAAATAGTAGCTTAAAGCTCTTTTGACGTCTAAACTGTGCAGTCTCCTCTCACCCGAGGAAGAATGCTCAGTGAAAAATACTGGAAGAGACATGGATTGGTTCAGATGGAAATCTGAAACCACTTTAGGTAAAAACTTTCTGTTAGTCCTGAGGACTACCTTATCTCTGTGAAAAGATATAAAATCTTTTTCCACTGACAGGGCTTGTAATTCACTTATGCGTCTGGCAGAAGTGATAACCACTAGAAAAACAGTTTTCCAAGTTAGAAACTTGAGATCTGCTGAAGACAGAGGCTCAAAGGGGGGTTGCATTAACTGAGCAATGCAAACATTCGGGTCCCAGGCAGGAGCTGGTTCCCGAAAAGGAGGGTTAGTGTGAAGTAACCCTTTAAAAAACTTGGAAAACACAGGATGAGAGGAAAGAGAAGCAGGCTTCCCTGCTGATACAAAAACAGACAGCTGCCAGATGAACCTTTAAGGTAGCTGGCCTAAGAAATTTAAATGGACCAAATAGTCCAGTAAAATGGGCAAATCAGCAGATTCTGGGACAATTTGTTTCTCAGAACACCAGATGGAAAACCTCTTCCACTTAGAATTGTAAGTGGCCTAGTGGAAGGCTTCATTGAAGCCTTTAAAATATCCAGGACACCTTGGGAAAGGTGTAAATCAGGAAATTCTAACTCAAGAGCCAAGCCTTGAAATGGAGGGATTTGAGGTCCGGATACCACACTCTCCCCTGTGCACAGGCCAGCAAGTCGTGGACTCTGGGCAAGCTCAGGGCAGGGTGGACTGTCAGGGACAGAAGCAGAGGGTACCAGGGCTGTCTGGCCCAATCTGGAGCAATCAATCACTTTGCAGGGCTGAGATCTGATTTTTACTAATACCCTGAAGAGAAGAGGGAAGGGGGGAAAGGCATATAGGAACTTCCCCTTCCAATCCAACAGAAAGGCGTCCAGAGGGACTGAGCCCAGCACTGGAGGCCTGCAACAAAATAGAGAAGTTGGTGGTTGTCTGGGGCTGCGAAAAGATCTATTGAGGGGTGCCCCATCTGGCAAAGACCGACCCCAGCACCTGAGGATTCAGAGCCCATTCGTGATGGCCCTGAGAAATCCTGCTGAGGGCAACCGCCAGGACATTGTCCTTCCCTGGAAGGTGAACTGCTATCAGGGAGGTGTTCAGGGAGTAAGCCAGAGACCACAACTTCATTGCTTCGGTGCACAAGGCTGATGACCGAGTGCTCCCCCTTGTTGTTGATGTACCACATTGTTGTGGTGTTGTCTGTCCTGACTTGAACTACTTTGTTCTGGACAGAAGCTGAAAAAACCTGAAGAGCTAAAAGACAGCTCTGAGTTCCAAAGATTGATGTGGAGCAGAGATTCCTGAGGGACCACACTCCCTGAGTGGAAAGGTCGCCCAAGTGAGCCCCCCACCCTAGCAGGGAGGCATCCGTGGTGAGGGTGAGGGAGTGGGAAACGGGAATGAAGGGAACCCCTTGTGTTAGATTGCTTTGATCCTGCCACCACTGGAGAGCCAGGATCAAAGTTTGGGTCACTGGGACTAATTTGGAAAGGGGGTCCCTCCTTTGAGACCAATAGGCCCTCAAATGGAACTGAATGTCCCTCATCTGGAATCTTGCTCCTTGCACAACAGCTGTGGAAGCAGCCATGTGCCCTAGGAGTTGCAGAAAATGCCTTGCTGGTCGAGAGACCCGCAGGGTAAAGGAGGATGCCAGGGCAATGAGTCTGTCTACCCTTTCCGAGGGAGAAAATGCCCTGGCTAACTGTGTTCAACTCTGCACCTATGAAAGTTAGTACCTGAACTGGTTCCAGAACTGACTTTGGTAAATTCAGCAGGAATCCCAGGAAGTGAGAAGCTGCTGGGTGACTTGCAAGTGGGATTTACCTGATCTGGAGACTGACCCACTATGAGCCAGTCGTCCAGGTAAGGAAACACAGCAACCCCTTGCCTTCTTAAATGAGCCACTACCACAGCTAGACATTTTATGAATACCCTTGGAGCAGAGATAAGGCCGAAGGGCATTGCTCTGAACTGGTAGTGGCCTGAGGGCAGTTCGAACCTGAGGTACTTTCGGTGCGAAGGCCTGATCAGGACATGAAAATAGGCATCCTTGAGGTCCAGGGAAGCTAGCCAGTCCCCTGGCCTCAGGGAAGGCAAAATCATTGCCAGAGTTAACATTTTGAACTTTGGTTTCAAAAGATGCTTGTTCAGGTACCTTAAATCTAGAATGGGCCGCCATTCTCCTGTCTTTTTTGGGGTAAGAAAGTATCTTGAGTACAGCCCCTTGCCCTGGTGGCAAGGAGGGACCCTTTCCACTGCTTTGCAGTCTAGAAGAGAAGACACCTCTGCTTCCAAAGCAAGGGCTTCTGAAGGATTTGCAGGTGGAAAATGTCTGGCTCTCATCTTTGGAAACTGTTTGAAGCTGAGAACCAGACCCTGGCTTACTACCCCCAGAACCCATCTGTCCGAAGTTAGGGACAGCCAGTTCTGGCTGAAATAAGCCAACCTGCCCCCCACCAGTACAGGAGAATCGGCCCTGGGCAGCCCATCAGGGTGCCTGCTTGGCAAGCCTAGGCTGAGGGAGGGAATGGTTTACTTGTGCCCGTCTACCTCTGCCTCTGAAGAAACCCCTCTAGCGCACAGGAGGCTTGAGATTGGTAAAAAGGCCTGTGGAAAGGCCTGCCAGTACCTCTGGGAGCGTGCCTTTGTGGAGTGGCATGCCTCTCCTTGGCCTGGGCACTTTTGTAGGTAGTTCTGTATTCATCCATCTTTTTCATATAATTTTCTGCTTGTTTCCCAAACAGAGAATTTCCCACTACAGGAAAATCCATAGCCTTTGACTGAGTATCTTGGGACAGATTAGTGCATCTGAGCCATGCCAACCTACGGAAAGCTACAGAAGTGGCCATGACCCTAGAGGAAACATCATTAACATCAACAGCAGTATGAAATTGAACTTAGAGGCTTCAATGCCATCAGCAGCCACCTGTTCCAACTCACTAGCCAGCTGGCCATGGCCTGCTTGGCTAACTGCAATACTGTGTCCCATCTAGATTTCTGATATCTAGCCACATAAGCCATATAATTTGCCTGCCTGAGTCCCAAAGAAGCTGCCATATATTGTTTTTTCGCCATGGCATCAATCTTCCTGGAATCCTTATCAGGAGGATGTGAGGCCAGGGAATATTAGCCTTGTCACAGGCTGCAGCTTGTACCACCCTATGACTACACTGCTCAGTGAGGAAGTCTGTATCAGAGCCTGACAAAGTATACCTTCTGTCCATTTTTTTTTTATCTACAGGAGGGACAGAATGAGGATTTTTTAAAATCTTTGTTGTTTGCTTCCTAAATGACTTATGCAAAGGAATAGACAACCTCCTAGACTCTGGTATATCCATCATTTCTACATAATCAGGCTCCTCTTGCTCATCCACAGCCTCTTCTAAAGGAAGCTGGAGGGTTTCTGCAACTTTTTTATAAAACATAAAATGAGAAGGGGACTCAGACAGCATAGGGGGAGATTCTAAAGGTCTGTCTGGAGAAATGTCCGGTTCAATGGGCACGTCCAGACCCTCCCAGCCACATATATAATGATCAAATTCCTCCTCCCCCTCCTGTGGTTCATAAAATTCCTCAACATCATACTCTTGAACCACTGGAACTGAACGAACCAACCTTTTGCTAGCTGTTGGTGGTTCGACAGGTCCCTGAGACAGTGACTGGACAATCTGTATGGCTTTAGCTATCTCTGCAGCAGTTGGAGAGACAATTTTGGACTCCAGACCTGCTGATTTCTTTGTCTTTTTTACTGGGACTGGTTCCTCTGAACCAGCCTTCCTTTTGCCCGAGGAAGTCTCGCCCTGGTCAGAGGGCACTCCCTCTGGTCCAGTGGGTGCTGGACCGGGCTGGCCATCCGGGTCAGCGGACTTTTTGGCCTCTCGTTCCCTGAGCCGGCCCAATCTCTTCTCCAGGGTGGCTGCAGGGAAATGTTTACACACCTGGCAGCCTGACAGGAGGTGGTCAGCCCCCAGACAATAAACACAAGTGGTGTGTGGTCAGCCCTGGCAAAGGCTTCCCCACAGACATCAGTGTTGAAACCCAGTGGGCCCGGTTTTTCTTTTGGGTTTCTCAGACATAATGCCAGCCTATCCAAAAACTTGCCCTTTTGATGGCAGTGCCAGGCAAGACACCCTTATCGGTTCCTAACCGTGTCACGGGTATTTGAAAAAAAACCCAAAAGTATAGGTTTTTTTTAGAACCGATAAGAACCGGGAACCGCACTCTAAAAAGCCCAAAATATGAATAGAAATGCTTATTTTAGCAAACCAATCGGTTCAAAACCGAACCAATAATTAATTTTCCACACAGACTTTAAATCCTGTGCTTACGGTTTACCAGATAGAGCTTTGAACCGAAATGCGGTAAAATAAATACTTTTGGCCGGTTCAAATGAACCGAAAATACTCGCTTGAACCGAGAAATGAACCGAGCTGAAGGAGCTGATCTCTGGAGCGACTGTTCAGTGAAGCGGAGTAAAGAATCTGACAGTTTAATTTGAAACTTGCCAGATAGAGCTTTGGCATAGCGCTCTCACGCTTTAGAACTCCAGTCTCCCTGGAGTTAACCGTTTCCTTTCCGGGGCAGTTCAAGTGCTGTGGCTAACTGCCTTAAGTCATAATATAGCAAGACTTCATGGTGTTTGAATACCTCGTTTACAGTATGTCCCACTTCTACAACTAGGCAGGATTTAAAGCAGCAGTACTAATTAATAAAAATGTTCTTTCTACAATAGTTATGTCAAACGAACCCCACAGCTGACAAAACTGGAATAGTTTGCCTTAAACTGCTTTTTGTTTTCCTTGCATTATTTTTTTCTGACAGCTTGGCACAGACCCTTCCTTGCCAGGAGCACCATACTGGATTCAGAAGGAAATGAGGTGCTGCCATTCTCTGATTGGTCATTTTGCCTGATGCAACTGGAATGCACCACCCCTTCCTCTGCCCGCTGAGTGTTTATAGCAAAAGCAATGTAAAAAAAAGGGTGAAAAACAGGGAAAATGGTATGGGGCTGCCATATTTTCTGTGGATCCACACATTATAAATGTATTAAAAATCAAGGGAACCAATTATCAGAATGCAGTAGTAAACAGTAAAAGTTAAACCTGAAAATTTAAACTACCGGGCAGTACAAAAATCTGGGAAGTGATGAACACTTCCTGGTTAACTAGTACTGCTGCTTTAAGCACTGTAAGGCTAAGTGACTTGCTCAGGGGCATAAGGTAAACACATGGCTCAGAGGGGGATTCGAACCTGGTTCCCAAGCAAGTACTCTAACCATTATACCACATAGCCTCCACAGCAGTGTTTGCATTTCCACTAGCCAACTTTTCCCCATCTGAGAGACCAGGGGTATCAGATTGTCTGTTCGGACAGGTGGACTCTTTTTGAAGAATCTTTACTGACAGGTTTCAGAAGTTAGACATAGTTAAGTAGTATTTTTTTTTTTAGTGAAGGGTAAAAACATTAAAACTCCAGTGCAACGAAATTAGGCACATAAATTGACCCTACAGTTTTTCATTATAAAACAATCCCAGGCATCTTCCAGTTTTATTTGATGGTAAAATATTTTACCAAAATCTGAATGTTTTGTTTAACACACAAAAAAAAACAAAACACGGCTGCCATATTTGGCTAAGAAATGGCTATTGCTAACCTGGCAAGGGCTTGTAGCGAGAAAATAAAAACTCATGTTGCACAGCATAGGAAGTACCTAGTAAAGCAGATTTAACTGGTATGCTAGTATTTTTATTAACTGTAGCTAAAATTAGCTTTTTGGGAAAAACATTTTCATTCACTGTTAAGAGGCACTAAGTTACAATTCATAATTCACGTAAGCACAATGGAGTTCGCCACACCCCCATACCAACCCGAAACAACTTTCTGAATCATTATTATAAACAGGGATCCAGATATCTTTCTAAATGTCCTGTTTTTAATATTTATAATGTACCTTTTCAATTTTGATAAGGTACTACATCAAGTTTAGAAACTGATTATAGGGGTTCCACCAAGCTGCATCGACAGGAATTCTGTTGATGGGCATTACAGCAACGGCACAATGCCGACAGCCGGCACTGTGACGGTAGGAGAACCAAGTGCCCCTGCACTATTGATTACCAACTCAGAGTTGGAGTTATTTTGGAGAGGGGGCGAACACCCTGGAGACAGCAGTGCTGGAACAGCAGCGGACCATTATAGCGGACAGCCAATTGTGTCGCTGTAATGATCTTCGTTGTTCAGTCGCTGCGACAATGGTATACGGATTACAGGTCAGTGGAATTACTTTTCCATTAAGTTGAATGCATCTAATAGCACTGACTAGACATAGCTGTAAAACTTGTGTTTGTGCTGGTGTTAAATACGTGGTTTTACTGTAGCCTAACAGAATTAGTTCTTTTTCTGGAATTAGTTTTTTTCTAAGTGCAATTGTAATTGTATTAAAAATATTTTCCTAATATGGTTTCAATTTAGAACATGAAAACATACGAGTAATATTCCCAGGCAAGTGGTGACAGTGGAGGCATCTGAAATATCTGGGTAAATTTTACTAAGTTAACTGGGTGTGGAGCCGGCCCAGTGGCGCTGAGGGTTGAGGTGCTGTACGCCACACCTCATGCTATGCCAGCGAACAGGGTTCAGAAACGAGCCCAGACCGCCGGCGGTTGGCAGGGGAGGGAGAGGATTGAGCATCTGGAGGATGGCTCTCCTCTCCCTGGGGTGGGTTCAGGGGCTACTTGGCGCAGTAGTGACACATGGTGGAGACCAAGTGTACTACCTGTGCCTGGAACACAAGGGGAGGAGCGCGGCGGACGCTTACGGCTTCTCCGTGCAAGCATCACTGCATGTCCGGCTCCTGGGGGTACTCACGCAACAAAGGAAAAATCCCTTGTCCCTGGATAGGTGACTGTTCCTCTCAGGGCCACCGTCACACGCCACTACCGGGCCTTGCCTCCGCCTCTCTCCCCCCGCCTTCTCCTCGGCCGGCACTAAATTGCAGATAGAGTGCCGGCCCTGCCCCGGGGAGCTCAGAGCTGGGGTGTTCCTGGTCGGAGGTTGGTGGAGGGGTAGCATCTCTGAGGAGACAAGAAAAAATTACTCACCTTAGTAATGTTTCTTCTAATGGAGTCTTGCTATATTATGACAATTGCAGCATGACCGCAGGTTAGAACTGCTCCGGAGGTGAAATAGTTAACTTTCCATGCAGGCATGGAACTTAGAGCATGAGCTCGGTTGAAAACTCTGTCTGTTGTGCTTCAAATGCAAACTGTCAGATCTTTACGAGCTAAAACTCACTAAAGTTCTGTGTGGAAGCTGTAAACCTACACTAGCCAACTGGCTAACTTAAACACTCATTTTTTGGCCTAAAACAAAGACTCAAGTCAGGAGACCAAAAAAATGCAAAAACACAACATCAATTCACCCAAAAAGGTAGGTGAAAAACAACAAGGTGGGCATCAGAAAAGTGCCAACCCTGTACTGCCCACCCACATCCCAAAACAGAGGTTCTGAGCGGGGCAGGAAGGGAGGTCATAATATAGCAAGACTCCATTAGAAGAAACAACATTACTAAGGTGAGTAATTTTTTTTTCAAACAACATGAAGTCTTGCTATATTATGACAATTGCAGACTACACAGCAGTACCCCCATGGAGGAGGGACAGAACCTACTTAGGAAATGGGCTCTGAAGCACGGCTGTGCCAAACCGAGCATCACTCCTAGCCTGGATGTCCAGGGAGTAATGCTTGGTAAAAGTGTAAACTGTTTTCCAGGTAGCTGACATATTTCTAGAATAGGAATGTCTCTGGCAGCAGCCAGAGAAGCAGCTGTACCTCTGGTAGAGTGAGCCCTCAGGCCTGAGGGGGGAACTTTACCCAACTTCTCGTAGCAGAATTGGATACAAGAGACAATCCACCTGGCAATGGATCTTTTAGTGGCTGGCTTCCCTTTACCAACTTCGCCATAAGTGAGGAACAGTTGGAGGGAGTCAAACCTATGACCCTTGGTACGCTTTATGTAGTAACTAAGGGCTCCCCTTCACATCTAGACTGTGCAGCCTTCTTTCCCCAGAGGAGGAGTGGTCAGTGAAGTACACTGGAAGAGAAATAGACTGATTAAGGTGGAAATCTGAAACCACCTTAGGCAGGAACTTTGTTAGTCCGAAGGACCACCTTGTCTCTGTGAAAAGAGAAACTCCTGCTGCACTGACAACGCTTGTAATTCACTTATGCGTCTGGCAGAGGTGATGGCTACCAGAAACACAGTTTTCCAAGTCAAGTACTTGAGCTCAGCTGAAGACAAGGGCTCGAAGGGGGGTTGCATAAGCTGAGCAATGCAAACATTAAGATCCCAGGCAGGGGCAGGATCCCTGAATGGAGAGTTGGTGTGAAACAACCCCTTAAAAAACTTGGAAAATACAGGATGAGCTGAAAGAAGAGGATTTACCTGCTGAAATAAAAGCAGACACGGCTGCCAAGTGCACCTTCAGGGTAGCTGGTCTCAGCCCCAAAGAATTCAGGTGGACCATATGATCCAGGACTGTGGGTAGATCAGCAGAGACTGGGGAAATATGCTTTTCCGAGCACCATATGGAAAACCTTTTCCATTTGGAATTGTAAGTAGCCCTGGTGGAAGGCTTCCTTGAGGTCTTCAAAAATGAAAATTACGTACCTACCGTCATTCTTAATCTTCTCTTGTATCTTCACCATTCATTACTGCTTGGGTTAAGTCGGAGGCGCGCGATCACGGGAGTTTTTTTTTTATTTATTTTTTTGGAGTCGGCCCCGCCTCGAGGACGATGCACCGCTCATGCGCGAGGGGCGCCGTTAGGTGCCGCAGAGACTCCTCCATCTCAGTTCTGTTAATGGAGAGGCTAAATAAAGTGTAAGAAAAAGAAAGGAGGCAAGAGAGCCGAGGGATAGAAAAAGGAAAGGAAATAAACTGAAAAAGGAATAAGCCGATGGAGAATAGACAGAGGAGAGAGAATTCCTACCCTAAGGGACCGCAGGGCCTCCTTTCCGGGGCGGCTCTAGGGGAGGAACAGAGAGAGGGAGAGGAAGAAGAAGGAAAGAAGTAAAGAAGGAAAGAAAGAGGCATGTTGAGAAGGAGAACAGTGCCCAGAGCATTGTTGGTTGAGAGGCTTATAGGCTCGAAACTAATAAGGGAGCAAGAATCCCAGTTGCTAGGACTGAGGAGAGGTTCCATCGAACCTCCTGAACAGACCCAAGAGAGGGCAGACTCTCTGAACTCTCAACATGCCAAGTCCCTTCATCCTAGTTGAGGGCTCCTAGACTGTCCGAGCAGAACCTGTTCCGGAAGAGCGTCCATCCAGGAAGAGAACTAAGTTCCTTAGCACCTTGTTAAGTGCTACCACAGAAGAGTATGGGAAAGACTATGCCTTCTCGAAGGCAGTTTGTAAGAAAAGTAGAGAGGAACTCAGACTTACTAGGACAAGGCAGACAGAGGCTTGAAGCTGACAAGTTCAGTCAGCAGCTGGAAAAGCTTGAAAAATAATGCCTGCCAGGGGGATTCCAAACTTTGAGGAGGCCAAGACAGGGCATGGCCACCAGGCTGTGAAACTACACGACCTGAAGAAGGTAAGGAATCGCACTCATAGGGCAGTCAGAAAGAGTTCCCTCAGAATTAAAGAAATTTGCAACCGTACTCGTTCCTCCCTACCTTGAGGAAAAAAGAGAATCCATTCACAAGAATAGGGGGAAAAAACAGATTTTTTTTTTTTTGGCATAAAGGCCAAGGGGAGAGAGCGAGACTGGAGGGAGACGCCACAGAAGGAGGCCACTGAGGGAAAGGTGGGTGGGTATCAGTAATGAATGGTGAAGATACAAGAGAGATCAAAGTTACGTTGATAGTCGTAATTTTCATATCTTCCCTTGTCAATCTTCACCATTCATTACTGCTTTAATGTACTAAGCCCTCCCCTTGAAAAAGGGGGTAGAACCCCTGAGGAACAAGACCCCAGCCTCCTGTTGGTGAGGAACAGAAGAGGAAAACCCTGGCAAACACAAAGAGAAGCCTAATGGGAGAAGAGCTAGGAGGTGCCCCGAGGACAGGGAGACGAGGAAGCCCCTGCAAAGTCTCCTAGCTCTGGAGGAAAAAAAAAGACGGGTCCCCGGAAGCGGAGCATCACCCTACGCCGGGCCAGGGGTGACAACCTTGATAGACGGAGCCATGCCGTCCACCTAATGCAGATCGCTGTCCCCGCAAGCCTGGAAGCCACCTCACTGGCGTCATAAGATGCCCTTGCTTGGTGTCTTGCCAGCTCCAGGCCTATAGCGGAGGGGGCAATAGCCTGTCTGGTTTGCTCCGTATCAGGCATTGATGCTAGGAGCTGGGAGAGCATCGACCACAGATGCCGATTGTAGGCAGCGTGGTGAGCCTGATGTGATGCAATGCAAGCCACCGCACGAGAAGAGGAGAACACTCTTCGCCCCCACCAGTCGAATTGTGAATCCGAATCTGGTGGGCGGTCGTGCGCCAGGCAGCGGCACCCGGAAGGAGTCTCTAGGTACACCAAACCCAAGGACGGGTTGGGAAGGGTACCCAGGGATTCCGAGGGGGCACAATACCTTCGACGACAGTCTGCTGGGGCTGGAGAAAGGGCGGCTGGCGACTGCCAGGAACGGATAGACGCCTCCTGGAAGGGATAGGCCAGGAAGGTACCACCAGGTGCTGGGCACTGAATTCTCCAAGGAATTCATTCGCCTGCTCAGTATTGTCTCGCCTAACGAAGAGATTCAAGATCCTCACCATCCTCGAGAGGAATCGCTGATATTCCGTGAAATCAGCGCCGGAAGAAAGATGAGCAGGGTTCTTCCTCAGAGGAGGAAGACGAGATGATGGAGAGCTCGAATGTCCATAAGATTCCCAGCGGCGGTGGAGAGTTGGAAAGACCCGCCATGCATGTATCTAACGATGAGGGAAGGCCAGAGAACTCTGAACTGCTCCCAGTATAACGGACCCGAGGGACCGGACATGGCCTGGAAGAGCGGGGTGGGGGTGATGCAGAGGTACTGGAGAAGGGCACCTATGAAGAGGCAACTGACCTCTGCCAGGGCTCTGAAATCCGGGAACGGAGCCCGAGCTGACGGGATCCCGGACAACAAACCAGGCCGCAAGACGAGACTCTGAGGATGCGATGCCTGGAAGAGCCCGGGGGGGGGGGAGGGACCTCCCCTTGACAAACCCGGGACTGCATGGGTCCAGAAGGGCAGTCCACAGCAACGCCACCGGAGGGAACCCCAGGGCCCAAGAGGAAAGGGCGGGGTTCGGCCCTACGGCTCCTAGCCACCTCACGAGGGTTGGCCGGCGGAGACTGGGGCACCGGTCCCCTGCCCCTCGGACTCAGAGAGAGCCCTCCTCCTCAACTGCAGCGCTCCCCCACCCCGAGAGGAGGCAACAGCACCCGGGAGGGCAGCTGTCACAGGCCCCCTAGGAGGGGGAGCCTCCTCCTCAGTCCCCACCACATCACCCCCGGGACCCAGGGCCACCCAGCCGAGGGCCCTCAGGGAGGACGGAAGTGGGGACAGTGGAAGGGACCCGCCAGCCGCCTAGCACCCTGTGCCACCGGGACCCTGACCCTCAAGAGTCAGGGGTGCCAGGATGGGTCCACATCTGAGTCATACTGCCTCCAAGGAGGACGAGACCAGCAGAACCTCAATGCTGGCAACCCCAGGGATCCTCGAGCAATGGCGCCGCGAACGCGCCAGACGACCCCGCCCACTCAGCGACAGCCAGGCCCAGTCCTGGCTCCTGCCGCACCAGTTAGGGCCCATGACGCCACTCCCAGCTGCCGGAACCTCAACTCGGGCGCTGCCGGGAGCACAGACTGGCTCACGCGCCTGCCTCGATCACCGACGCCGTGAGGGTCCACCGTGCCAGGCCCAGAAATCGGGCCATTACACTGGGTAGTCTGCACTCCAAGAGGTGACTGCCGAGGCATGTCTCTGCCACGGCCCCGGAAGGGGACCACGCACGCTCCCCGACACTGCGAGAGAAGCTTCCTTCGGCAAGAGAAGAGGAAACTTCTCCTCCCGCTGATCAGATAGGCCCGGGAGGGGACCCGGGAAGGGCCTAGAGACCTTACCTGGGAATCCCTGGAGCGACGCCGTCCCCCGAAGGTCGGCAGGGCCTTGCCGAGCTTGAACGCAGACTTCGAGGACACGACTATCCATGGAGAAACAAGCGTCGCATGCGTCCATGTCGTGGTTGGGTCCCAGGCAACGGAGACAGACATCATGCCTGTCCGAGACGGAAAAATGCCGTCCACAGGAGCGCGGCCCGCCTTCGACTTATGCCTTGCTCCCGAACCGGACATGATGCGAACTAAACAAGGAAAAAAGTAATAAAGCACTCGGCGCCGCAGTATAGAAATAAAGGAACGGTCTTACCGGTGTACGGCGTCGAGTGGATGGTCTGAGAAAAACAAGGAGTCTTGAGTTGTGGAAAAAACCCGAGAAACTATACGCTACCGCGCAGCAGGTGCAGCCTTGACGGTGGGAGAAACAGAACTGAGATGGAGGAGGAGTCTGCAGCACTCAACGCCGCCGCCGATGCACGGGCGCTGTCCTCCGAGGGTGCCGCTGGAGCCGACTCCAAAAAGAAAAACTCCCATAGCGGGTGCGTGCCTCCGGCTTAACCCAAGCAGTAATGAATGGTGAAGATTGACAAGGGAAGATTATCCATTACACCTTGGGAAAGGTGTAAATCAGCAAACTCACTCTTCAAAAACCAAGCCTTGAGATTCGGGTACCAGACCCTTCCCTGGGCACAGGTTAACAGATTGTGATTCCTGGGAAGGCACAGGGGAGGATGGACTGCTAAGGACAGCAGGAGTGGATACCAGGGCTGTCTGGCCCAATTCAGAGCTATCAGAATGACTCTGCAGGATTGGGATCTGATTTTGACTAGCACTTTGAACAGGAGAGGAAAGGGAGGGAAGGCATAGAGGAACTTCCCCTCCCAACTGAGGGCTAAGGCATCCAGGGGGAGTGAGCCCAACACTGGGGGCCTGCAGCAAAAAAGAGGAAGTTGGTGATTGGGGCTGCAAAAAGATCTATCTGCGGGGTGCCCCATCTGGCAAATACTACTCCCAAGACCAGGGGATCCAGTGACCATTTGTGGTGGCCCTGGGAAATCCTGCTGAGAGCATCTGCCAGGACATTGTCCTTGCCTGGGAGGTGAACTGCAGTAAGGGAGGTGTTCAGGGAGTAAGCCAGAGACCACAACTTCATTGCTTCGGTGCACAAGGCCATAGACCGGGTGCCCCCTTGCTTGCTGATGTACCACATTGTAGTGGTGTTTGTTCTGACCTGAATACTCTTGTTCTGAGCAGATTTGGAAAAAGCTTGAAGTGCTAGAAAAACTGCTCTGAGCTCCAACAGGTTGATGTGGAGCAGAGATTCCAGGGGAGACCACAGACCCTGGGTGGTGAGGTCGCCCATGTGAGCTCCCCAGCCCAAGAGGAACGCATCTGTAGTAAGGATTAGAGAATGAGACTGAGTGACAAAAGGAACCCCTTGTCTCAGGTTGCTCTGATCCTGCCACCACTGTAGGGCTTGGATCAGGGTTCGAGTTACTGGGATCAACTTGAAGAGGATCCTTCTTTGAGACCAAAAGCTCTCAAATGGAACTGGATGTCCCTCATCTGAAATCTTGCTCCCTGCACAACTGCTGTGGAAGCAGCCATGTGTCCTAGGAGCTGCAGAAAATGCCTTGCTGGCCGGAGACCTGCAGGGTAAATGAGGAGGCCAGGGAGACTAGGTCTTTGCCCTGTTCAGGGGAAGGAAGGCCCTGGCTTCCTGTGTGTTCAGTTCTGCGCCTATGAAGGTAAGAAGCTGGACAGGCTCTAGAACCGACTTTGAGAGATTCAGAAGGAAACCTAGAGAGGTAAGCAGTTGCTGCGTTATCTGAAGGTGTAAACTGACCTGGTCTGGGGACTGGCCAACTATGAGCCAATCGTCCAGGTAAGGAAAGATGGCAATCTTTTGCCTTCTTAGGTAGGCAACTGCTACTGCCAGGCATTTGGTGAATACCCTTGGAGCAGAAGTGAGGCCGAAGGGCATTGCTCTGAACTGGTAGTGGCCTGAGGGCAGCTCGAACCTGAGATATTCGATGGGAGCTTCTGATGGGAATATGGAAGTAGGCATCCTTGAGGTCCAGGGAAGCTAGCCAGTCCCCTGGCCTTAGAGAGGGTAGGATAATTTCCCAGAGTCACCATTTTGAACTTTGGCTTTAAAAGGTGCTTGTTTAAATATCTGAGATCCAGGATGGGCCGCTATTCTCCTGTCTTTTTTTGGGGTAAGGAAGTACCAGGAGTACAAACCTTTGCCCTGGTGTAGGGGAGGAACCCTTTCCACAGCTCAGAGCCAGGAGGGTCGAGACCTCTGCTTCTAGGGCGAGTGCCTCTGATGGAGTTGCAGGTGGAAAAGATCCGGTTCTCAGCTTTGGAAATTTTTTGAAGCTGAGAACCAGTCCCTGGCTTACTACTTCCAGGACCCACTTGTCTGATGTTAAAGACTTCCAGTCCCGGACAAAGTAAGCCAGCCTGCCCCCTACAGGTAGAGGAGAATCCGCCCTGGCAATCCCATCAGGGTGCCTGCTAGGCAGGGGCTTTGGGCTGAGGGGTGGAAGCAGACCTGCTTGTACCCTGTCTGCCTCTCCCTCTAAAGAACCCCCTCTGAGCATAGGCACAGGAGGAAGCTTGAGCTTGGTAAAAAGGCCTATGAAAAGGCCTGCCCCTAGGAAGCTGCTTTTGAGGAGTGGCCTGCCTTTCCTTGGCCTGTGCACTCCTATAGATGGTCCTATATTCATCCATTTTCTTCATGTAATTCTCTGTTTGCTCCCCAAACAGAGAATTGCCCACAACAGGAAAATCCATGGCCTTAGACTGGGTATCTTGAGACAGGGTAATACATCTGAGCCAAGCCATCCTGCGAAGCGCCACAGATGTAGCCATGACTCTCGATGAAACATCATTAGAGTCCACTGCAGCATGAAATTGCACCTTGGATGCCTCAATACCATCCATAGCCACCTGTTCCAGCTCCTGGCAAGCTGGTCAGGGACTTGTTTTGCTAGGGCCAGCACAGTATCCCATCTGGATTTCTGGTACCCTAGCAGCATAAGCCATATAATTTGCTTGTCTGAGTCCCAAAGATGCTGCCATGTACTGTCTCTTTGCCATAGCATCTATCTTCCTGGAGTCCTTCTCAGGGGGGTGTGAAGCTAGGGGAATATTAGCCTTGTCACAGGCTGCAGCCTGCACTACCCCCACATGGCTGCATTGAGTGAGGAAATCAGTGTCGGAGCCTGATAAGGTATACCTCTTGTCCATCCTTTTATCCACAGGAGGTATAGTGTGAGGAGTTTTTAAAACTTTTACTGTCTGTTTCCGAAAAGATTTATGCACAGGAATAGACAGTCTCCTAGACTCTGGAATATCCATCATTTCTACATAGTCTGGCTCCTCTTGGTCATCAACAGCTTCCTCAACACGGAGCTGGAGAGTTTCAGCAATTTTTTTTTATAAAACATGAAATGAGAAGGAGACTCAAAGCCTTGGAGGAGAAACCCCTAGGGGTCTATCTGGAGAGATGTCCGGATCAATGGGCACATCCAGATCTTCAAAACCATAATCACTCCTCATATTCCTCCTCCCCCGGTTCATAAAAATCCTCAAAATCATAATCTTGAATCGGTGGAACCGGCCGAACCGAACGCTTACCTGAAGGTGTCTGTTCGGTCGGAACCGGAGAGAGAGAGAGAGACTGGACAATTTGAATTGCTTTAGCTATTTCCTCAGCAGTTGTGGAGAGAACTTTTGGCTCTACACTAGCTGACTTTCTAGTCCTTTTTGCTGGAACCGGCTCTTCGCTTGCCCGAGAAAGTATCGCCCTGGTCAGAGGGCACTCCCTCCGATTCGGGTGGCACCGAACCAGGCTGGCCATCCGGGTCAGCGGACTTTTTGGCCTCCCTTTCCCTGAGCCTACCAACTCTCATCTATGGTGGCAGCAGGGAAACTGACAAATCTGGCAGTCTGAATTTAGGTGGTCAAACCCCAGACAATAGACACTTGTGGTGTGTGGGTCAGCCTTAGCAAAAGCTTCCCCACAAACACTACAGTGTTGAAACCCAGTGGGTCCGGTTTTTCTTTTGGGTTTCTCAGACATAATGCCGCCCTAACCAACTTGCCAGTTTATGGCAATCCACCAAGCAAGACACCCTTATCGGTTCCCAACCGTGTCACGGGTCGTGGAAAAAACCGTAATGAAATCCGTTTTTTTTAGAACCGATAAGGACTGGGAACCGCACTCTAAAAAAGGACTAGTAGATTTAAATACAACCTGATCGGTTCAAACTGAACCGATAAAGAATTACAAGTTCCACACAGAAAAACTAAATGTAAAACCTATCTATTACTTATATTACCACAGAGAGCTTGAACTGACCGGTTACGGTTTAATTTCGGCTAAAAACCGAAAAATAATACTTTTAAACCGACAAAATGAACCGAGCAGAAGGAAAAATCTCCGGAGTGACTGTTCAGTGAGGCGGAGTAAAGAATCTGACAGTTTGCGTTTGAAGCACGACAGAGTTTTCAACCGAGCTCGCGCTCTAAGTTCCATGCCTGCATGCAAAGTTAACTATTTCACCTCCGGAGCAGTTCTAACCTGCGGTCATGCTGCAACTGTCATAATATAGCAAGACTTCATGTTTGAAGGGATCAGGTCGGCAAGCAGAGGCAGCCCGAGAGAGTTCCAGCTCACAAGGTGAATAAACAGAATTTAAAAAAGTTAACTGCGGGTTTAATAGGCTCTATGCAGTATATTAGATTTTATCTGCTGTAATTTTTATTAGATTGTTCATTTACAGTATGTGGACTCCTGGCTGGCATGAAGTGGAACTGAAGTAAACTGGGTCACAAAAGTTAAGACTGGGCAATCTCCTTCTGTAAGCTAGGGCTAGTTTAGTACAGACAGATTGACAAGTGCATGAGACGCATGCAGGGATCCAGAGTGACTGCAAGGTACAAAGACGGATACTTCCTAAAGAAGGAATCCATTCCGACAGGACAGTGTTACTGTAATTGAACCTTAGCATGTATGTTTGGAGCCAAACAGTATGCTTTCTCCCTCCTCAGAGTTTAAAGCAAGCCTCTTCAGTTTCCACCAGATTTGGTCATGAAGTATCGGTAGAAAGTTGCCAGGTAGGTAGACCTGTAATAAACTACCAGGTCATCAGCACAGAGGCGGCTTCTGCAATGCACACAAAGGACTTGGGGAGGTCATTAATAAAGAGGAAGAGGAGAAAAAATGACTTACTATAGTAATCATCTTTCTTCCCAGTGATGATCAGATATTCATAACTTTGTGCAGTGAGCCTGGAGGGTTGGACTGCCCGGATAGATGGAACACATGCAGATGATGGAATTTTTTTGCACGTGAGCATCTTTCAAATACTGCCTCTACCAAATGTAGTGTTCTAACCTCTCTAGATTTGTAAGAAGCCTGGAAGTCAGGCATTAGGAAAAAATCCAACAGTTTTTTTTTTGGGGGGGTTACCCCTAATAAAGAGAATTAACACAAAAACTCCTAAGGAGGAACAACAAATAATGGTGTTCACCAAACAGCATGAGAAAACTATTAAGAGAAAACAGAAAATGGTTTAAAATTCTACTCAGTATAGAGAAATGCACCACAGAAGGGTATGGCTATGTGGCACTAGCATGCGGAATGCAGAGGCTGAAGTTCTGGAAGGGGAGGCAGTTATCAATATCTGAGCATCACTGGGAAGAAAGAAGATCACTATGGTAAGTAATTTTTTCTTCTAACCCCAGTAATGCTCAGGATATTCATAACTTTGTGCAGACTACCAAGCAGTACCACTGGAGGTGGGCACAGAACTTATTTTGGAAACAGACTTTGCCGGACTGCTGTGCCAAAACCTGGCATCACTTCTGGACAAAACATCCAGGTTGTAATGCTTTGTAAAGGTGTGTACTGATTTCCAGGCAGCTGCTTTACAAATATCCAATAATGGAACCTCCCTAGCAGCTGCATGACTAGCAGCTGTTCCTCTTGTTGAGTGTGCCCTCAGCCCAGCTGGGGACTCCCTACCTGCTTTAGTGTAGCAGAATTGAATACACTGGACAATCCATTGAGAAATGGACCTTTTGGAGGCTGGTTTGCCCATTCAGGCATCCCCATATGTAAGGAAATGTTTTTTGTCTTGCCTATGGTCCTTTGTAGCTGTCATGAAATAGCTGAGAGCTCTTTCACATCCAGACTGTGAAGTCTTCTTTCACCAGAGCTTGCATGGTCTGTGAAAAAGACAGGCAGAGTGACTGATTCAAATGGAAGTCTGAAACGACCTTGGGAAGGAATTGTCTGTTTGTTCTAAGGACTACCTTATCTCTGTGACAGGAGATATAGTCCTGGTCAACACAGAGAGCCTGGAGCTCACTGCTGATTCTTGCTGAGGTAATTGCTACCAGAAAAACTGTTTTCCAGGTAACATACTTTAGATGGGCTGTAACCATGGGTTCGAAAGGAGCCCGCATTAACTTGGCTATACATATATTAAGATCCCAGGCAGGCACTGGTGCCCTGTGAGGAGGATGCAAATGCATCAGCCTTTAAAAATCTTTTGACAATGGGATCTGATGCTTCTGACACCTTTGTCCCTAGCAGAAAGATAGGCAGACACTGCTGCAAGATTAACCTTTAGAGAACTGGGTTGTAAACCTTGCAAATGCAAATGAGTCAGATAACCCAACACCACTGAAACTCCTGCATCATTTGGGGTGAAATTCCTACCACAGCACCAAAAGGAAAATCTCTTCCACTTAGAGGAATAAGTTCTCTTCGTGGAGGGTTTTCTATGACCTTTCAAGATAGTTAATACAGCTTCAGAAAGGTTTAAGTCTGCATACTCTAATTCCTCAAGAGCCATGCCTTGAGGTGGAGGGACTTGAGATTTGGGTACAACAATGTTCCTTGACTGGAGATCAGGAGATTGTGCCTGAGAGGCAAACTTACTGGTTTGCTCACCGACATGGAGAGCAGAAGAGAGTACCACGGCTGCCTGGGCCAATCTGGAGCTATCAAGATTAAAGAAGCTGAGAGAGATTTGATTTTCAGTAGTACTCTGAAAACCAAAGGAAAAGGGGGAAAGGCATAGAGGAACTTGCCTGACCAGTCCAGCACCAGGGCATCCAGAGGGATTGTACCCTGGGCCAGTGGTCTGCAGCAATACTGAAGCAACTGGTGGCTCTGGTGGGATGCGAACAAGTCTATCTCTGGAGTGCCCCACCTCCTGAAAATTACCTGCATCATCTGCTTGTTCAATGTCCATTTGTGATGGGACTGGTTGATTCGACTCTGAATCTGCCAAGGTATTGTCCTTTCCTGGCAGATGGATTGCTTGCAAGGACACCTTTAGGGAATACGCCAGAGTCCAGATTTTCATGGCTTCTGTACACAGGGGGCTTGATCTGGTGCCTCCCTGCTTGTTTATGTAGTACATGGTGGTATTGTCTGTTCTGACTTGCACCACCTTGCCCATCACCAGTGGAGAGAAAACTTAGTGACAGCCACACTGTTCTGAGTTCCAGCAAGTTTATATGCTGAAGGGACTCTGCTTCTGTCCAGGTACCAAGAGTTGTGTGTTCCTCTAGATGGACGCCTCATCCCAGAAGGGATGCATCTGTTGAGGACTAGCGAAGGATTCTCCTTCTGAAAAGAGATTCCTTGCCTTAGATTGGATTCCTTTTTCCACCACAGAAGGGCCTGTAACAGTGCCCTTGTCACTGGAATAAGTTTTGAAAAGGGGTCTACCCCCCCCCCCGACTCCAATGATTCCCGAGATGAAACTGGATGTCTCATGTGAAACCTGGAACCCAGCACTGTGCCTGTGGATGCAGCCATATGACCCAAGAGCTGCAGGAATTGCCTGGCTGTTTGTCTGTGCAACGTGGAAGGAATTTGCTATGGACTGAAGGTTTTGCACCCTGTCCAGGGGCAAAAAGGTCCTGCCCTGCAGAGTACTGATCTCTGCCCCTATGAACTGTAAAATCTGTGTAGGGGTTAAGAGATATTTTCTGGTTTATTATGAAGCCCAGGGACTCAAAGATCCTGAGTGAGCTTTAGGGAAGTTCTGACTTGTTCTGGTGATTTGCCCACCACCAGCCAGTCATCCAGATACGAGAAGACTGTCACTTCCTGTCTTCGAAGAAATGCCACCACAGCTGCTAGGCATTTTGTAAAAACCCTTTGTGCCGAGGAAAGGCCAAAGGGCAGGGTTGCAAACTGATAATGACTTGGTGGGAGCCTGAATCTGAGATATTTTCTGAAAGATTCTTTTAAGGAGATGTGAAAATAGGCATCTTGCAAGTCCAGAGATGCCAGCCAGTCCCCTTTTTGGACTGTTGGCAAAATCCGAGCCAAAGTTACCATTTTGAATTTTGTTTTTTTTCAGGTGCTTGTTTAAAGCTCTGAGATCCAATATTGGCCACCACTCCCCATTTTTCTTTGTTAGGAAGTATCTGGAGTAAAAACCTCTGCCTCTCAGGGTTGTAGGAACTGGTTCCACTGCTCTGAGCTGTAGCAGCTTTTGAACCTCTGCCTCTAGCAGTGAAGTTTCTGCTAGGGGAGGAGAGATGAAAACCCTGGACTTTTTTAGAGGAAGAAATATGAAGTCCAGAGACAAACCCTTGCCTACTACTTCCAACATCCACTTGTCTGTGGTGATGGTTGACCAAAGATGGAGGAAATGGGATAGTCTGCCTCAGACAGGTAGGGAGGAGGCGGCCTGCATCTGTGGGGTTCTGTTTAGGTTGGGGCCGAAGTTGTGTCTGAGACCCTCGCCTAGAGCCCCTTCTACCCCTACCTCTAGAGTATCCCTGTTGGGGGTATTGCTGGTATTGGGGCACGGCTACTGACTGGAAAAAAGGTCTTGTCATGAAAGACTGACCTCTGCCCCCCCCCCTTCCATAGGGCCCGGTGGATGATTAAGCTCTGTCCATGGCACAGTTGCTTCTATAAGTAGCCTTATATTCATCCACCTACTTCATATAGGCCACCATGGATTCCCCAAAAAGAGAATTTCCTTCCAATAGAAAATCCAAGGCCTTTGATTGGGTATCCTGAGTGAGGTTTGTAGCCCTAAGCCAAGCAAACCTACTCTGAGCCACTGCGTTAGCCATCCATCTGGCTGCAGTGTCATTCAAATTAGCAGCCATCTGGAACTGGTACTTAGCCGCCTCTAGCCCAAACCTGGCAGTTTCAGCTAGGTCATCTGATAAGGGTGAGGAGGCTTTCATGGACATTGCCAGTACCGACTGCCACAGGGATTTCTGATACTGGGCAGCATAAGCCTGGAAGGTAGCCTGTCTCATGGCCAGTGAGGCTGACAAATAGTTTTTTTTTTGGCCATACTGTCCAATTTTCTGGAATCCTTGTCCGGGGAATGTGAGGACAGAGGGACTTTAGCCTTATCACAGGCTGCCTGTTGTATTATCCCTTGGTGATCTGGATGGGAGAAGAGGAAGTCAGCTCCCTCCCTATCCAGCTGATACTTGTCTATTCTCCTGTCGATGGGAGGGAGGAATAGAATTAGGGGGTCTGCAGAAGCTTCCTAGCATCCTTCTTAAAGAATTTATATACTGGGAGGAAGAGGGCCTTTGTGGGCGATAAACTCATATTTAGATATTAATTCCTCCTCATCCTCCACTAGCTCTATTGTGGCAATATCTAGATCATCTGCCATTTTCCTCAGAAAGGAAAAATGAGAGCAAAAATCCTCTGACACCCTGGAAGGCGATCCAAAATCCTGCTCAGGGGACACCTCTGGAGGGATAGGTTCGTCCTCCTCAAAGCTCATCATCCTCTTCAAAGAATAGTTGCTCTGGTACAGAGGGCAACACAGTACTAGCAACCTGGGGACCCCGTGAAGGGGCAGGAGACTGACGGATGATGCTCTGCACAGCCTAAATAATTTTGAATGCCTGAGCCATCTCTTGAGCTGAAGGCATTGCAGGTACCTGCGCAGAAGTTCCTGGATTAGCAGGAGAAGGTTCTGCATGTTTAAGTTTATTTGCCTTCTTTGAGGGAACCGGGGAGTCAGCTGGTTCTTTTCCTCTTTTTGCCCCTTTTACGCCTGTATCAGGGGCAGGGGTGATTGCACTTGTGGGTTCAACCACAACAGACTGGTGTCAGATGGTCAGAGACTGAGGGACCTCCAGGAAACTTATTGAGCTGTTCAAGGCGTTTTTTGCCAAAGTTTTATCTGGAAAATTTTACAGATTTCACATTCCTGGTCCAGATGTTCGAAACCCAGACAAGCTACACATAAGGTGTGCTTGTTTGCCTTAGCAAACACATCTCCACACTTTAAGCCATTTTTAAACCCGGGCTCCACGGTTCTCTTTTTAGGTTTCTCTGCCATACTGAAAGCCAAAGAAGAAAACCACCAACCGCTAAATAATAAAGACTACTGCGGTTATTTAAACTTTTTTTTTTTGCAGTCTGTTCCAGAACCGATAGGAACTGGAGGAACCGAACCGGGAGATGTAAAAATTAACCGGTTCAGTGGTTCTGTAACCGATAAAACGGTTACAACTAAACTTTGTAAAGACCAAAATTTAGCGTAAATAAAATAGGTTCTTTAGTCAGAGAACCTAAAATAACCTAAATGAACTCTGATCCCTCACGGTTATGGCGAACCGCGAGGAACCAAGAAAATAACTACTTTTTAATAATAAACTAGATCTAAACTGACAATAAGTAGAGGCAGTAAAAGAAATTATATACTTATGGTTTTGAAGATTTTTTTTTCTTTCTTCACGCAAAAGAGGGCGACAGAAACTCCGAGCGACCAGACTTTCAGGCGGAGAGAAAAATCTGAAGAGGTTAGAACACTACAGTTGGTAGAGGCAGTATTTGAAAGATGCTCACGTGCAAAGAATTCCATCATTTGCATGTTTTCCATCTCTCTGGGCAGTCCAACCCTCCAGGCTCACTGCACAAAGTTATAAATTTCCCGAGCATTACTGGAGTTAGAAGCCAGGGACAGAGTATGGAACCTTGGGGAACACCAATGGAGATTTACTGCAAGCTTGAAACAGGATTTCCAGTCTTAACCTGCTGACAGTGGTTATTAAGGTAATTAGAGAACCATTCAGAGCAGTATCAGAGAGCCTCTGGACTAAAACCATGATTCACAGGTGAAAGGCCTTGGTTAGGTCTACAAATACCACACCTGTGAACCTATCATTATCCATACCGTTACAGATGTTATCTAATAGTTTGAGAATTACATCTGTCCATTGCCCTTTCCTAAATCCATGCTAGGAGTCGGGAGGGAGTAACCTGTCAAGTACCCAGAGAGTTGGTGACAATTTCCTTCGGAAGTTTGCTTAGGGTGGAGAAAATCACAACAGGGAGCTAGATGTCTAGGCAGCTTTGATGGCCATAACAATGCTGAAAATTGCCCAAATATAACAAACAGTGACAGTAGCAACAGATCGAACATTCTTGCTAACGGTGCAGCAATGCAGGAGGCAGCTAGATTTAGTAGTTTTTGACTGCAAATCATTGAATCCAGTTAGCAAAGAACAATAGATCTTAGCCAGTCACTAAGCAAAAGTAACAAACTCTGGTCAGTGCCGAAACAGCTGCTAATGCAGTAACCTGCTATAAGATACAGAATTAAAGTGTGGCTGGGTTTAGTCTGTTATATTAAAATTCCAGACATCACAATAGTAAGAAAAAAAAAAAGAAAACCTTAAAGATCAAATGCAAAGCTTTAAAAGTGTGCCATCTGCTGCCTCCTTCCCCCCGGACAACTAGGCCTCATCTGTTACAAATAAAGTTCAGAAACTGCAATTAGTCATGTATGAATGCTATTTTATTGCCTCTCTTATTTGATGATTTTACAAGAAATCCCCCGCTGAAACCAACCAGCAGAATCTTGGATTGGTACTGATGCCATTCAAGCAACAATGCCATCATTTTCCTCCAGGTCCCGTCAGCTCAGTACACACAGTATATCAAACTGTCAAAAGCAGTCTTTGCTACCAATTTTCTTATGGGGCTTTATTAATGGACTCACACCAGTAAAGCAAAATGGTAAACATCAGGCAAGTTTCCTAGGTTGATCACCAACCATTTAAGCACTGTATCTCCCCACCCCCAAAAAACTCATTCTCTTAAAATGCAACTTTGTTTCCCTGTGTTACCATTCCAGCCCTGGATGCAGCACCATAGCTCCCTCCTCTGCTTTTCAGAGCCACTCCTTTGCTGAGGTTCCAAAGCACTCACAAAAGGGTATTACTACTCCAGTACTTCCCAGTGTAATCCCACAAAATGTTCCTGCCTAGCTTGTAATTATTCCAAAGTATGCCCACACAGTTTCAGGGTGGCCACAGACAAAAGGGAGAACCTTTGCCAGCACTGGATTTGGGGGGCAGGGACAAGAGGAGAGGGTAGCATATGACACCCAGATTGTGGGGGCTGCAAGGAACTGGCTGAGGGTGAGGCCAGAAAAATGACAAGGATGGGCACGAAGGATTGGTAACTTTGGGGGTGAAACATGGAGGCAAAGGGAGGTAAAAGTGCTCCTGCTGTGGGATTCCATGATCAGGGGTATCCAGTGGGAGGGGCAGGGAGAGGTAAAACATCAGGTTAGGACCAAATGTAACCCTGGCCTGACTGCACAAGGCCAAATTCCTGGTATAATCACTGGCAAAGGAATGTGGAGATTCCCCGGACATTCTGGTGCACCTGGGCACAATCATCATTGAGGGAAATAGTGAATTAGAGATACAGGCAAGGTTTCGTGATCTAGCCAGGGTTTGCCATTCCACTGGATCTCGATCTTAGAAATCCTGCCAGTGCCGAGGACTAGTATGGAGAACAAGCAAAAAATTAAGAGGGGTAAACCAGTGGCTCAGGGAGTGGTGTGAGGCTAGGTGGTATGGGCTTGTGGGGGACTGGGGTGCAACCTGGAAGGATAAGGGGTTGTATGCTAGGGACAGGCGTCACATCAATTTGGAAGGGACGGAAATTCTAAAGCTGAAACTTGCTGGATTCATCCATGAAAGGTGGGGTTTAAACTTGTGAAGGGGGAGGGACAGAAGGAGGGGCTGTTCCAGGAGGGCCAAAAAAGGACTTGGTTGCCACCCCCCTAAGGGCATGGATGGACATGGTGAAAGGCCAATGGGCAGAGCAGTGGGGGCAGGAGGCCACACAGGAGCAAGAGGGCTGGAGATGGGAAGAGGGGAAAGGGGTGGAGGGTGGTCCTGATCAATGCTAGGAAATTAGGAAAAAAGGTGCCTGAGCTCCAGGAGATACCAGAGGAATGGGCAGTGGATGTGGCAGCTGTCACTGAGACCTGGGCCACCCAAGGGCATGACTGGGACCTAAACCTGGAGGGCTACACGATGTTCAGGAAAGACAGGGGGGAGGGGAAAGGGGGGTTAGCAATGATGGTCAAAAAGAAAATTACTTACCATAGTAATCTTGTTTCTTCTAATGGAGTTTTTCTGTATTCTGACAATATGCAGTTAGCCCTTCCAGTTCAACTGCCCTGGAGATGAGTTAACTATGCAGAAGCATAGAACACTGAGCTCAAGCTCTGTTTTCAAACCACTGTCCCTGGTACATTCTATGTAACCTTCAGATTCTTACGAGCACTAAGTGACCTGACACTAACTGATTTCTAGTAATGAAAAAACTAGAAAAGTAACAACTGTAATAGTAATATTAATAACATGGCCACCTGACTAATGACCAACCACTGGGCAGCAAAGACTCAAGTCGAAAAGCCTAAGAAAAAGTATAGCAGAAACCTGCACCCCTGATGTGCAGCACTAGCAAATGCCATCCCTTCATTAGGAAAAGTTCTGCAGAGGTTCTGTTAGGGGAGGGAGGTCAGAATACAGCAAGACTCCATTAGAAGAAAAGAGATTACTATGATAAGTATTTTTTTCTTCAAACATGAAGTCTTGCTGTGTTCTGACAATATGCAGACCATCAAGCAGTATCCCATGGAGGTGGGTACAGAACCTACTTAGGAAACAGGCTCTGCAATACTGCTGTGCCAAACCTGGCATCACTTCTAGCCTGTGTATCCAGGCAGTAGTGCTTAGTGAATGTATGTATGTACAGTCTTCCAGGTGGCTGCTTTACAGATCTCCAGAAGAGGAATCTCTCTGGCAGCTGCTACAGAAGCCGCTGTCCCTCTGGTTGAGTGAGCCCTCAGGCCTGCAGGTGGCTCTTTACCCAGTTTGTTGTAACAGATCTGGATACACGAGACAATCCACCTAGCAACGGTCCTCTTGACGGCTTGCTTACCTTTGCATCCACCTCACCATAGGTTAGGAACAACTGGGTGCATTCCTTCCGATGGGCCTTTGTTTGGTCAATCCAGTAGCCAATGGCCCTTTTTACATCCAGGATGTGCAATCTGCGCTCCCCCGAGGAAGAGTGGTCAGTAAAGAACACAGGAAGAGTCAGTCTGGTTAAGGTGAAAATCTGAAGCCACCTTGGGGAGAAACTTCCCATTAGTTCTCAGAACAACCTTATCTCTGTGGAACAAAATAGTCAGATTCCACTGATAAGGCCTGTAGCTCACTAATCCTCCTAGCAGAGGTGATGGCTACCAAAAAGACAGTTTTCCAGGTTAAGTACTTAAGCTCAGCTGAAGACATACGTTCAAAGGAAGGTTGCATTAGTTGGGCTATGTACACTTTCAGATCCCAAGATGGGGCAGGCTCCCTATGAGGAGGGTGTAAATGTAAACCCCTTAAAGAATTTCTTAAAAACAGAGTGGGATGCCAGGAAAGGGCCCTTCCCTGCAGAGAAATAGGCAGACAGCTGCTAGATGCACTTTGAGGAGTAGAGGGTCTAGAGAATGCAAGTGAACCAAATAATCCAATGTAGGTGCCAAACCTGCGGAATGAGGATCTAAACCCTTCTGAGTACACCAGATGGAAAATCTCTTCCACTTGGAAATATAGGTTTTTCTGGTGGCAGGTTTTCTAGAAACCTTTAAGATATCCAGTACCCCTCGAGATAGATGCAAGTCTGCATATTCCAACTCAAGAGCCAGGCCTTGAGCTGGAGAGACCAGAGGTTGGAATACCAGATTCTCCCCTGAGAGGTGGTCAGCAGGTTGTGCTTCTTGGGAAGGCAGATTGGACATGCCACTGATACAGACAGTGGCAGCGGGTACCATGGCTGCCTGGCCCAGTCTGGTGCAATCAGAATCACAGTGCAAGGCTGACTACTGATCTTGACCAGCA
This sequence comes from Neoceratodus forsteri, assembly GCA_016271365.2. Taxonomy (NCBI): domain Eukaryota; kingdom Metazoa; phylum Chordata; order Ceratodontiformes; family Ceratodontidae; genus Neoceratodus; species Neoceratodus forsteri. Next base: position 247,386,857 of record JADMNL010000024.1, on the reverse strand, counting down.
CCCTGAAGAGGGAATAGAGGGAAGGCATACAGGAACCTGCCTGTCCATTCCAGGATCAGTGCATCCAGAGGCAGAGAGTCCAGAACTGGAGGTCTGCAGCAGAACTGAGGCAGCTGGTGGCTGTCTGGGGCTGCAAACAGGTCCATCACTGGAGTGCCCCATTTCTTGGATACTACTTGTAGTATCTCCTTGTTCAGAGACCACTAGTGGTGGCTCTGGGTTATCCTGCTGAGGGCAACTACTAGCACACTGTCGTTGCCTGGCAAATGCACTGCTACCAGACAGACTTGAAGAGAATAGGCCAGACTCCAAATTTTCATGGCTTCTGTGCACAAAGCCAAGGACCTTGTCCTTCCCTGCTTGTTTATGTAGTACATGGTTGTGGTATTGTCTGTCCTGACTTGCACCACCTGGCCCTGTATTTCCTTCGAGAAGGATAGCAAGGCTAGGAACACAGCCCTGAGCTCCAGGAGGTTGATGTGGAATAGAGACTCCTGGTGAGACGAGATTCCCTAGGTGAGCTCCCCAACCCAGAAGGGATGCATCCATAGTAAGAACTACTGAAGGGGACTGCGGAAGAAAAGGAACACCTTTCCTGAGGTTGTCCTCCTCCAACCACCACTGGAGAGCCTGGATCAATGTAGGAGTCACTGGAATTAGCTGGACAGGGTATCCTTCCTTTGAGACCAAAAGGACCGGAGGTGAAACAATGTCCTTCATTTGGAACCTGGCTCCTGGGACCACTGCAGTAGAAGCTGTCATGTGGCCCAGCAGCTGAAGAAAATGTCTTGCTGGGCAAGACACTTGGACTCTGAAGGAGCTTGCTAGTTGGACCAGATTGTTCACACACTGCACAGGCAGAAAGGTTTTTGCCTGAACAGTATCCAGTTCTGCCCCTATGAAGATCAAAAGTGGAGCTAGCTCTAGCACTGACTTGGGCAGATTGACCAGAAACCCCAGAGAGCTTAAACTGTCTTGAACCAACACCAGGCCTTCTCTGACCTGATCGGGAGACTGACCTACAATAAACCAGTTGCCCAGATAAGGAAAAACTGACACCCCTTGCTTTCTTAGGAATGCTACCACCACTGCTAGGCATTTCGAGTTCTGGGAGCAGAGGAAAGGCCGAAAGGCATTGCCCTGAATTGGTAGTGGCCAGAGGGTAACTCGAACCTTAGATACTTTCTGTGGGAGTGTGACAGGTATGTGGAAGTAGGCATCCTTGAGGTCCAGGGGAGCTAACCAGTCTCCTGGCCTTATGAGGGAAGAATCATGTTCAAAGTCACCATTTTGAACTTGTGTCTCGTGAGATGTTTGTTTAGGTACCAGCGATCTAGGATGGGCCGCCAACTCTCCAGTTTTCTTTAGGGTAAGGAAGTGCCTTGAGTAAAACTCTTTTCCCCTGTGTATGGGAGGAATAGGTTCCACTGTCCTCAACTGCAGTAGGGGAGAAACCTCTGCTTCCAAGAGAGACGTTTCCAGCTGGTTTGCAGGTTTGAAAGTTCTTGCTCTGGATCTGGGAAATCTTTTGAAGTTCAGAGCAAGACTCTGGCTCACCACTTCCAGGACCCACCTGTCTGCAGTGAGACTTCCAGGCCTGAAAATGAGCAAACCTGCCCCCTACTGGTATAAGGGACGTGGCCCTGACTGACATCAGTGTGTCTGCTTGGCAGGGGAGTTTTGGCTGGGAAGTGGATGCAGCCCTGCTCATCCCCCTCCTCCTCCTCCCTCTGAAGAAACCCTCTGCTGTTAAGCAGAGGATGCCTGAGCTTGGTAGAAAGGCCTCTGAAAAGGAATATCCCTGCCAGCCCCGGACTGCTGCTTCTGAGGGGTAGCAGCTTTTTCTTTTGCAACCGCACTCATGTAGGTTGTCCTGTATTCATCCATCTTTTTCATGTCGATCTCTGTTTGCTCCCCAGAGAGTTCTGGGTGCCAGGGAAATCCATGACCTTAGCCTGGGTATCCTGCGACAGGCTGGTACATCTGAGCCAAGCAAATCTCCTTAAAGAGAGATGTAGCCATGACTCTCGATGACATGTCACTGGAGTCCACAGCAGCATGGAACTGTACCTTGGATGCCTCAATACCATCAGCAGCCACCTGCTCCAACTTCCTTGGCCAGCTGGGGGAGAGCATTTTTAGCCAAATCCAAGACAGACTCTGACCTGGACTTCTGGTACCTGGCTACACAGGCCATGTATGAAGCTTGTCTGAGCCCCAGAGAGGATGCTAAATAATGTTTCTCGGCCATAGCATCCATCTTCCTCATCTTCCTGGGGTCCTTTTCGGGTGGGGGGTGAGATGCCAAGGGAATGCCAGTTCTGTCACAGGCAGCAGCCTAGACCACCCCTACATGGCTGCAATGGTTATAGAGAAACTCTGTACCTGAGCCCGACAGCATGTACCTCCTATCCATCCTCTTAACTGGGGGCACAGAGGTAGGCATCTGCAGTATTTTGTTTGCTTCTTTAGAGACTTGTGCAGAGGAATGGAAAGTCTCTTGGACTCAGGGACGTCCATCATTTCTAGGAAGTCAGGCTCTTCCCTCTTCCTCAGTTGCCTCCACTGTAGGCAGCTGCAAGGTCTCTGCCACCCTTTTATATATAAAAAAAAAATAAGTATAATGGGAGGAAGAACCCTCTTGCTTGGGCTGGGAAACTGAATCAGGCCTATCTGGGGAGATGTCAGGCTCTACAAGTTCACCCAAAGCTGTCGTCCTCTTCCTCATCATCCTCACACTATCTCATAGTAGACTTCCGGATCATAAAGAAAGATCGGTGGGGGAAGAACCAGGAATCGATCTAACTGGCTGCACATATGGGAAGCCGGTTTGCTTGGTTCCAGATGAAGCGACTGTACAATACGAATCGCTTTAGCAATTTCTTCCGCGGCAGGGGTCAGGAATTTCTGATCCGAACTGGCAGATTTCCTTTTCTTTTTAGCCAGTACAGAGGACTCAGTATCGGCTTTCCTTTTGCCTGAAGAGGTATCGCCCTGGTCAGAAGGCACCTCTTCTGGTTCGGCTAAACCCTCCAGAAACTAACCGGAATGGCCGTCTGGGTCAGCAGACTTCTCTGCCATTCTTTCCTTAAGCCGGGCTAAATGCTTATCCAGCATGGCCTTAAGAAAGTTAAAGCAGATTTGGCAGTCTGTTTTTAGGTGGTCAAACCCCAGACAGTAAACACAGATAAGGTGAAGATCAGTCTTGGCAAAAGAGTCTCCACACTCTGTTCAGTGCTGAAACCCAGTGGGTCTGGTCTTTTTCTTGGGTTTCTCAGACCTAATGCACTGTGAGCCAAAGTTACCCTTCAGAGGTGGTCAGGCCACAGTGGTAAGTGGCGCAGACAAATTTAAAACGCAGAGCTCTGCCCTGACCAGATTCCAGCCTTCTGCCTCAATTCTACAGGCTCGGACAGAGAAATGCAGCTTCCAAGGCCAATTAAGCTATTTACCTGGAACTGCGGTGCTGTACTGTGAACAGAACTAAATTTTTTTTTTTAGCGCGTCTACTTTTCCATTTGCGAATTATACTGCAAAGCCACTAGAGTGCAACAACTCGTGGAGGTTCTGATACTCTTCCCACTGCTCTCCCCTAACACTTCTAGTGCTGGGTCCTTCATACCTAAAGCAACTTACCTACACCCTAACAATCTGTGGTGTGATCTGAATCTGTAAGCCAATACATCATGGCCAAGTTCACAGCACTGTACATTCCACGCTGCCTAATGGTTCTATTTATTGCTGACCATTTTGTAGCTGTATCCCCAACTCACCCTCCACTGCACAGTGAAGAGGTCCCACCACACAATCTCGATACTGAAGCCCCGGTCTGTGCATTTCACTCCTACTTGTCTGCCAAAAAGTGGAGTTGTATACCTTGGTAGCTGGCTCACCAGAAGGTTGCAAATGTCCTCTTTCAGCTAAAAATGTAAGAACTACTTACCTCCACTATCTGACCATTCCTACTACTTCTCCTGCTATTAACCCTTGCAGGTGACGTAAAGTTAAATCCCAGACCCCCATACCTTCATCTGCCCCTAACCCCCCCCAAACATCATCACATCAAATGCTGAAAGGGCTAAAAATTGCTAATTTAAACATACGTAGTCTCAGACCCAAGATGTCTGAGCTAGAAGCCTGGATTAATCAATACATTCCTGACATCCAGGGCATCTCCGAGACATGGCTTAAACCATGCATTAAACATGAGGTTGCTGTGCCTGGATACAAATGTTTTAGGAAGGATCAACTGGGGAAAAAGGAGTGGTGGTGTCCTCATGTATGCCAGGGAACACTTAGATGCTGTTGAAATACCCGTGTCTGAATGTGTACCTTCTGCTGTTGAATCGATCTTCCTTTCCCTCACCCTTGGCACCGTAAAAAAGCTCACAGTAGGCTGTGTATACATGACCCCTAAGGTAGCAGTCCCTGGCCTCCCCTCCTTCATAACCTCCCATGGCATTACCTCATACTTGGAGGTGACTTCAGCGTTGACTGGCTACATTCTAATTCTTCCAAACTCACTGCCATCCTGGCTGACTCAATCTGGTTCAAATGATTGGTGACCCTACTCGTATTTATACAAAGACAGGTAATCGTACTTTATTTGACTGGGTGGTCACAAACTGTGCCCCAAAGATAAAATTACCGAAGGTCCTCTGAGATGGTATGAGTGGCCACTCGCAGACGCTCTGTATGGTGCAACAACTTCCCTAACCCCCTTCCTAAGATCATCATTGTTCGGGACATGTCCAGGTTGGACACAAAGAAAAAATTACTCACCTTAGTAATTGTTTTTCTTCTAATGGAGTCTTGCTATATTATGACTTCTTGCAGTTAGCCACAGCACTTGAACTGCCCCGGACAGGAAAGAGTTAACTCCATAATGAATGGAGTTCTCAGTGCGAGCGCTTTACTGAAAGCTCTATCTGGCTAGTTTCAAACTGAAACTGTCAGATCTTCACGGAACCAACACTCACTAAAAGTCTGTGTGGAAGTACCCTCAGCTAGCCAAATGGCTACCTACTAGTAACAACAACAACAACAACAACAACAACAACAACAACAACAACAACAACCTGACAAGCACTACTAGACCCCCTCCCCAAAGACTCAAGTCCAGGAGGGGGGCCAACACACAAATCAATAACAGTAGTACCTAATTTCCCCAATCCTAAAAGAAAAGAGGGGGAAAAAAACACCTATAATGGCATGACAGTGCTTGCACTAATTTGCCCACACCCTACCCAAGTAGAAGTTCTGAGAGGGGCAGGTTGGGGGGGTGGTCATAATATAGCAAGACTCCATTAGAAGAACAACAATTACTAAGGTGAGTAATTTTTTCTTCAAACAACATGAAGTCTTGCTATAGTATGACTTCTTGCAGATTACACTGCAGTACCTCCATGGAGGAGGGCCAGAACCTACTTAGGGAATAGGCTCTGAAGCACGGCTGTGCCAAACCGAGCATCTCTCCTGGCTTGGATATCCAGGGAGTAATGCTTGGTGAAAGTGTGAACTGTTTTCCAGGTTGCAGCTTGACAGATTTCCAAAATAGGAATATCTCTAGCAGCCGCTAGAGATGCAGCTGTACCCTTGGTAGAATGGGCCCTCAATCCTGAGGGGGGTCTCTACCCAGTTTTTGGTAGCAAAATTGGATACAAGAGACAATCCACCTGGCAATTGTCCTCTTAGTGGCAGGTTTTCCTTTGCCGACCTCACCATAGGTGAGAAAGAGTTGGTGGGATTCGAACCTGTGACCCTTGGTGCGTTCCAGATAATAACTCAATGCCCTCTTAACATCCAAACTGTGCAATCTCCTTTCACCAGAGGAAGAGTGCTCAGTGAAAAATACTGGAAGGGAGATGGATTGGTTAAGATGGAAATCCGAAACCACTTTAGGTAAAAACTTTCTGTTAGTCCTGAGGACTACCTTATCCCTGTGAAAAGAAATAAAATCATTTTCTACTGAAAGGGCTTGTAACTCACTTATGCGTCTAGCAGAAGTGATGGCCACTAAAAATACAGTTTTCCAAGTTAAGAACTTAAGGTCTGCCGAAGACAGGGGTTCAAAAGGGGGTTGCATTAACTGAGCAATGCAAACATTAAGGTCCCAGGCAGGGGCTGGGTCCCGAAAAGGAGGGTTAGTATGAAGTAACCCCCTTAAAAAACTTGGAAAACACAGGGTGAGAAGAAAGGGAGGAAGGCTTTCCTGCTGAGATAAAAGCAGAGACAGCTGCCAAGTGGACTCTTAAGGTAGCTGGCCTGAGGCCCAAAGAACTAAGATGGACCATGTAGTCCAGCAAAGTGGGCAAATCAGCAGATTCTGGGACAATATGCTTATCAGAACACCAGATGGAAAACCTCTTCCACTTGGAATTATAAGTGGCTCTAGTGGAAGGCTTCCTAGAGGCCTTTAAAATATCAAGGACACCTTGAGAAAGGTGTAAATCAGCAAATTCTAACTCTTCAAGAGCCAAGCCTTGAGGTTGAGGTTTGAGGTTCGGTACCATACTCTCCCTGGGCACAGGTCAGCAGATTGTGAATCCTGGGAAGGCACAGGGAAGGTGGACTGTCAGTGATAGCAGGAGTGGGTACCAGGGTTGCCTGGCCCAGTCTGGTGCAATCAGAATCACTTTGCAAGGTTGGGATCTGAGTTTTACTAACACCTTGAAAAGAAGAGGGAAGGGGAAGGCATATGAGAACTTCCTTCCCAATCCAACAGAAGGGCATCCAGGGGGACTGAGCCCATCACTGGGGGCCTGCAGCAGAACAGTGGAAGTTGGTGGTTGTCTGGGGCTGCAAAAAGATCTGAGGGGTGCCCCATCTGGCAAAGACTGTTCTCAGCACTCGGGGATTCAGGGACCATTCGTGATGGCCCTGAGAAATCCTGCTGAGGGCATCCGCTAGGACATTGTCCTTCCCTGGCAGATGAACTGCTATTAGAGAAGTGTTCAGGGAGTAGGCCAGAGACCACAACTTCATTGCCTCGGTGCACAGGGCCGACGACCGAGTGCCCCCTTGCTTGTTGATGTACCACATTGTTGTGGTATTGTCTGTTCTGACCTGGACTACTTTGTTCTGGACAGATGCAGAAAAAGCTTGAAGAGCTAAAAGGACAGCTCTGAGTTCCAGCAAGTTGATGTGGAGCAGAGATTCCTGAGGGGACCACACTCCCTGTGTGGAGAGGTCGCCCAAGTGTGCTCCCCACCCCAGGAGGGAGGCATCCGTAGTGAGGGTGAGGGAGTGGGAAATAGGAATGAAGGGGACCCCCTGTCTTAAATTGCTCTGATCCTGCCACCACTGAAGAGCTAGGATCAGAGTTCGGGTCACAGGAACCAGTTTGGCAAGGGGGTCCCTCCTTTGGGACCAATAGGCCCTCAAATGAAACTGAATGTCTCATCTGGAATCTTGCTCCCTGCACTACAGCTGTGGAGGCAGCCATGTGCCCTAGAAGCTGCAAAAGTGTCTTGCTAGTCGAGAGACCTGCAGGGTGAAAAAAGAGGCCAGGGCGATCAAACTCTCTACCCTTTCCAAGGGGAGGAAGGCCCTGGCCAGCTTTGTGTTCAATTCACCTATGAAAGTAAGTACCTGGACTGGTTCTAGAACTGACTTGGTAGGTTTAGCAGGAATCCCAGGGAGGTGAGAAGCTGCTGGGTGACTTGCAAGTGGGATTTCACCTGTTCTGGAGACTGTCCAGCAATGAGCCAGTCGTCCAGGTAGGGAAAAAACAGCAACCCCTTGCCTTCTTAAATGAGCCACTGCCACGGCTAGACATTTTGTGAATACCCTTGGAGCAGAGGTAAGACCGAAGGGCATTGCCCTGAACTGGTAGTGGCCTGGGGGCAGATCGAACCTGAGGTACTTTCGGTGAGAAGGCCTGATTAAGACATGAAAATAAGCATCCTTGAGGTCCAGGGAGGCTAGCCAGTCCCCTGGCCTCAGTGAGGGCAAAATCATTGCCAAAGTTAACATTTGAACTTTGGTTTCAAAAGGTTTGTTCAAATACCTTAAGTCTAGGATGGGCCGCATTTCTCCGTCTTTTTGGTGTAAGAAAGTATCTGGAGTACAGACCCTTGCCCTGGTGAAGAGAGGAACCTTTCACTGCTTTGCACTTTAACAGAGCAGAGACCTCTGCCTCCAGGGCAAGGGCCTCTAGGGGCTTGCAGGTGGAAAGTGTCTGGCCCACATCTTTGGAAAATGTTTGAAGCTGAGAACCAGACCTGGCTTACCACTTCCAGAACCCATTTGTCGAGGTTCTGGACACCCAGTTCTGACTGAACAAGCCAATCTGCCCCCTACTGGTACAGGAGAATCGGCCCTGGGCACCCCATCAGGGTGCCTGCTTGCAGATGCCTTAGGTTGAGGGTGGGGCGGCTTGCCTGCGCCCGTCTGCCTCTGCCTCTGAAAAAACCCTCTGAGCATAAGCAGAGGAAGCTTGGATTGATAAAAGGCCTGTGGAAAGGCCTGCCCTACCTCTGGGCGTGTGCCTCTGTGGAGTGGCATGCCGCTCCTTGGCCTGGGCACTTTTGTAGAGTAGTTCTGTAATTCATCCATCTTTTTCATATAGTTCTCTGTCTGCTCCCCAAGCAGAGGAATTTCCTACCACAGGAAAATCCATAGCTTTGACTGAGTGTCCTGTGACAGATTAGTGCACCTGAGCCATGCCAACTACGGAAAACTACAGAAGTGGCCATGACCCTAGAGAAAACATCAATAACATCAACAGCAGCATGAAATTGAACTTTAGAGGCTTCAATGCCATCAGCAGCCACCTGTTCCAATTCACTAGCCAGCTGGCCATGGGCCTGCTTGGCTAACTGCATAACTGTATCCCATCTAGATTTCTGATATCTAGCTACATAAGCCAAATAATTTGCCTGCCTGAGTCCAAAGAGGCTGCCATATACTGCTTTTTTTGCCATGGCATCAATCTTCCTAGAATCTTTATTAGGAGGATGTGAAGCCAGAGATGTTAGCCTCGGTCTGAGGCTGCAGCCTGTACCACTCCTACATGACTACACTGCTCCAGAGGAAGTCTGCATCAGGGGCCTGATAAGGCATACCTCCCGCCCATCTTTTATCGACAGGAGGCAGAAGAATTTGGATTTTAAAATTTTCATTGTTTGCTCTCAAACGACTTATGCAAAGGAATAGACAATCTCTAGACTCTGGAATATCCATCATCTCAACATAATCAGGCTCCTCTTGCTCATCCACAGCCTCTTCTAAGGGAAGCTGGAGGTTTCAGCAACTTTCTTATAAAAATAAAATGAGATGGGGACTCAGACAATAGGGAGATTCAATAGTCTGTCTGGAGATATGTCGGTTGATAGAGCACATACATACTGCTCATAATCCCCTCCCCCTCCTGTGGTTCATAAAATTCTTCAACATCATACTCCTGAACCACTGGGACCCGGACGAACCAACCTTTACCAGCTAGTGGGTCGGACGGTCCCTGAGACAGTGACTGGACAATTTGTATGGCTTTTACATATCTCTGCAGCAGTTGGAGAGGCAATTTTGTACCCAGACCTGCTGATTTTTGAGACTTTAACTGGGGCTTTTCCTCAGAACCAGCTTTTCTTTTGCCGAGAAGTCCGCCCTGGGCTCCCCTGGTCCAGTGGGCACTGGACCGGGCTGGCATCGGGTCAGCGGACTTATTAGCCTCTCGTCCCTGAGCCTGCCCAATCTTTTTCCAGGGTGGCTGCAGGAAAATGCTTACCATCAGCAGTCTGACTGGAGGGTGGTCAAACCCCCAGACAATAGCATGTGGTGTGTGGGTCAGTCTTGGCAAGGCTTCCCCACAAGCATCTGATGTTGAAACCCAGTGGAGCCGGGGTTTTCTTTTGGGTTCTGGACATAATGCCAACCCTAACCAAAACTTTCCCTTTTAATGGCTGTACCAGAACAGAGACACCTGTCGGTTCCTAACCGTGTCGCAGTATTTGAAAAAAAATTAAAAAGTTCGTTTTTAGAACCGATAAGAACCAGGAACGCACTCTAAATGTACATACAATACTTTAAAACGTCTTTTTAACCAAACCGATCGGTTCAAAACCGAACCGATAAATATATTTTCCACACAGACTAAAGACCTGCTACTACAGTTTACCAGATAGAGCTTTGAACCGAAACAGCGGTAAAATAAATACTTTTCCGGTTTATTTAAACCGAGAATTACTGTTTAACCGAGAAATGAACCGAGCTGAAGAGAGATCTCCGAGCGACTGTTCAGTGAGGAGTAAAGAATCTGACAGTTTCAGTTTGAAACTAGCCAGATAGAGCTTTCAGTAAAGCGCTCGCGCTGAGAACTCCATTCATTATGGAGTTAACTCTTTCCTCTCCGGGGCAGTTCAAGTGCTGTAGCTAACTGCAAGAAGTCATAATATAGCAAGACTTCATGTTGTTTGAATACAGGTTACTCATCTGTAACAGGAGTTCTAGGAATGGTGTATGTTGTTCATCCACACTATCGGGCAGGTTCCTTGCTGCTTTAAATCTTGCCGGAAGGTCTTCAAGATGGCTCCTCCCACCCACCCGGGTGGTAAAACTCGAGCTCCACCCCATGGCCAGATCTAGCCTGGTGGAAGCCAGGTTGTCGTCGGCTTGGTCGGATGAACAACTATATACCATTCCAAGAACTCCTGTTACAGGTGAGTAACCTAATTTCTAGGGACATGGATATGTTGTTCATCCACACTACCTGGCAGACTCCTAGCAGTTCTCCGGGAGGAGGGAGGCAAGGTGCACACCCCCTACTTAGGGAATAAAGACTGGAGAACCGAGGCCCAAACCAGCATCCCGGTGACTCAAGGTCGATGTGGTAATGGGTGATGAAGGTATGTGCTGACTTCAGGTAGCAGCCTGCAGATTTCCTGGAAAGGGACGTCCCTGGAAGCAGCTACCGATGCAGCGGTATGGCGGGTAGAATGAGCTCTTATCCCTCTGGGAGGATCCATGCCCGCCAACCTATAACAGATCTATGCAGGAGGTGACCCACCTGCCTATCGTCCACTTGGCTGCAGGTCTGCCAGGTGCGGCTTCAGCGTAGGTGACAAATAGCTGGCAACCCTCCCCCCGAACTTCAGCCGTCCGATTCTTAAATAAGCGAGCGCTTTTCTAGGGTCCAAAGTATGGAGCCTATATTCGGCCTCCGAGGTGTGATTGGGGTAGAACACCGGCAGAGTCAACACCTGGTTAAGGTGAAACTCCGACACCACCTTCGGAAGGAACTTTGGGTGGGGGCGCAGGACAACCTTGTCCCTGTGGAAGACCAGATAAGGAGACTCGATGGATAGCGCCTGGAGCTCTCCCATCCTTCTGACTGACGTGATAGCCACCAAGAAGGCAGTCTTGCACGACAGGTGGGAGATATCGCACGTGTGCATTGGTTCGAATGGCTTGCCCATGAGCTTGGCCAATACCAGCAGTAGATCCCACGGAGGTGGAGGTTCTCGCACTGGAGGGGAAATGTGATCAAGGCCTTTGAAAAAGCGCCAGAACACCTTCTCCTGCGCCACCGACTGCTTCCCGGCCCGCGCCCGGTAAGCAGAGATGGCTGCCAGGTGCACTTAAGGGTTGTCAACCGAAGCCCTTGCTGAGAAAGGGGCCACATGTAGTCCAGAATGCTTGCCAAGGAACAGGAGGAAGGGTCCAGGCCCTTGCCCTGACACCAAATGGAGAATGTCTTCCATTTAAAGGTGTAGCATTTTCTGGTCGACTCCTTACAGGAAGCATCAACAGTGTTGAGGATCTTGTCGGAAAGACCCAAGGCCTGGAACTCTAGCCGCTTAGGAACCAGGCCATCAGGTGCAGGGATTGAAGGCCAGATGGAATACCTTCCCCTGATTGAGATCAGGTCCGGGCGGACTGGAAGCTGCCTCGGGAGCCTGGAGCCGAGACTGAGGAGATCTGGATACCAGAACTGGCGGGGCCAGTCTGGGGCTACCAGAATCACCTGCACCTTGTCCCTCTTCGCCTTGAGGAGCACCTTGTGGATCAAGGGAAATGGGGGGAAAGGCGTAGAAGAGGCCCGGTGTCCACGGCCTCGAGAAGGCATCCCCCTGCAGCAAGCCCTGCTGAGGGGAGCAGGCATGAAACAGTCTCAGCTTCGCATTCTCCCTGGAGGAGAACAGGTCTACCTGAGGCATGCCCCAGTGGGATAACAGATCTTGTACTACCTCCGGCAGGAGAGACCACTTGTGGGACGCAGCTCCTATCCGGCTTACGGCCTCGGCCAGAATGTTGGAGGTTCCTGCCACATGGATGGCAAGGAGATCCGCCTCTAGGCTGCGCACGAGGGACCAAATGCGGAGAGCTTCCCTACACAGAGGCATGGAGCGCGTCCCACCCTGGCGGTTTAGGTAGTACATGGTCATGGTATTGTCCATCTGGACCTGGACCACTTGACCCCGTACAAACGGAGCGAAGGCGGTGAGGGCTAGACAGACCGCTCGAAGCTCCAGCAGGTTGATGTGGCATCGGGACTCCTGAGGGGACCAGAGGCCTTGTGCTCTGTGCTCCCCCAGATGGGCACCCCAACCCATCAGAGAGGCATCGGTTGATAGAGAGACCGTCGGCTCGGGCGGACAAACGGGATGCCCTCCTGCAGATGAGCTGGAACGGTCCATCACTGGAGAGCATTCCACATCTCCTGGGTCACTGTGAATGGCTGATCCAAAGGATCGGAGCGCTGTGACCACTGGCTGGCCAGTCCCCATTGTAGGGGATGCATGTGCCAACCGGCCCAACGGACCATGCTGGTGCAGGCCGCCATGAGGCCCAGGAGGCGCAAGAAGTCCTGGGCAGGGCGCAATTGCCCATCCTGAAATGACTGGGCAAAGGAGGAAAGAACCTCGGCCCTGTCCGCCGGGAGCCGTGCTCTGGCTCGCAGAGAGTCGAGCTCTGCCCAGATGAACTGGATCACCTGCTTTGGCAAGAGTTCTGACCTGGCCTCATTGATACGGAGGCCAACTTGAGAGCAAACCTGGAGGGCCAGATCCTTGGACCACTCCACCTCCATTCTGGAGGAGGTCGCAATCAGCCAGTCGTCCAGATCGGGGTATACCCAGACCCTATGGCGCCGCAGGAATGCTGTCACCACTGCCATGCATTTGGTGAAGACCCTGGGAGCTAGAGAAAGGCCGAAGGGCATGGCCCGGAACTCGTAGACGGACCCCTCTGCACTGAAGCGGAGGAGTCGATGGTGGGACGGACGGATTGGGACGTGAAATAATGGTTCTGTTCTCTGGACTTCCAGGATGCACACGCCTCGTTCCAGGGATGCAATGATCCGAGCCAGAGAGACAATCCTGAAGGTTCGAGACCTTAGGAACCTGTTCAGGTCGTGCAGGCCTAGAATGGGGCGCCAGCCCCCGTCCGTTTTGGGACCAGGAAGTACCTGGACACAAACCCTGTGTCTGGTAGAGGATCCGCCACCTTCCTGATCACTTTCTTTGAGGAGCAGGGCAATGTCGGCTCGATGAGCCGACAGGGAGGCTGCGGACCCCATAGCCCCCCGTGGGGCGACTGCTCGGAAGGGCGGGACCTGCTCGAACTCCAGAGGCAGACCCTTTCCTACCACCTCCAACACCCAGCGGTCTGTGGCGATAACAGACCAGGCGGAAAGGAAGTTGCAGAGCCGCCTGGGAGAACGACGAGGCTGGGGAAGACCCCCCAAATCAGTCACTGGGCAGGCTTGGAGGAAGGACTGCCGAGGGACCTCCTGGGCCTTTTCCTCTCTACTTCCTGTTAGAGGAAGCTGCAGGCTTGGCTTTGGGGTGTCAAGCATGAACCTGCTGGTGCTGATGCTGCTGGGCCGGATGTGCCACAGGGGCAAAAGGTCGAAAGGACTTATGCTGACGACGACAGCCCTTGTCCTGAGCAGACATGACTGAGTCCAAGGTGGCGATGGACTTTTTGATCCTCTGGAGGGGGCCTTCCACTCCAGGGCCGAACAGGTCGGTCCCCAAGAAGGGGACGTTCGCCAATTTGTGCTGGGTATCCACCGTAAAGGTGGATATCCTCAGCCAGGCTCTGCGGCGCATGGCCACTTCGGCCGCTACTGACCGGGCACAGGAGTCTGATATCCAGAGCCATTTGGAGCTGCTGTTTCGCCACTGCCCCTCCCTGATCCCGCTCCTGCTTGACCGTAGTCTGCAGGTCATCCAGGAGATGTGGGATCACCTCATCCAGGGAGCCCATGAAGACGTGGGAGAAGTGCGCCATCAGTATGGCCGAGCTGGGCTGATGGAGGCCGAGGGAGGACGTAGCATACACCTTGTGCCTGGCATAGTCCAGCTTTTTGGACTCCTTTTTGGAGGGGCTTATCCACATCCCTAGCGTTCCTGGAGCACTGGAAAACGCTAATCTGTGACCAACCCCTCTGGAGAGGGGTGTTCGAAAAACCGGACAAAGAGCCGGTAGGAACTGCATACTTCCTGGCCATCCTGGACGAAGGCACAGGACAGGAAGCCGGCCGCTGCCAAAGCTCCAAGGCTGGGCCAACAATGGCTTCAGCCACTGGAAAGGCCTCCATGGGAGAATCCCCTCGGTCCAGTATCTCCGTGAGGGGATACTTGGCCCGCTTGGATATGAGCTCGAGCTGCATCCCGGTGGACTCCGAGATAAGCCGAAGCAGACCCATGAATGATGGTCTCATCCATCGACTGCCCCCCGGAGGACTCCAAGTCAAGGGGCCTGGCAAACAGGGAGGAGTCATCGTCAGACTCCAAAGAGCTGCCTGGGGCCTGAGCCACCCTCCACCTGCCGAGGACTGTCGGGAGTGAGGGTGACAGACAACCAGTGGGGCAAATCCCGACTCTACCGAGAATCCTTGGTCGGAGCCCCCGATTTCGGTTGTGGAGGCGGAGGTTCCATCACAATTGGTGGGGCAGCTGGTTTTGGCCGAACAACCGGCCCAGGCTTGCACACCTTGACCACCGCGAGGGGTTGTTTCGGCCTTTCGGGCCGACAGCCACTTAATGGCCGGGGAAGGCGGCGGCTTGTTCCCGGACAAAAGGAGCTGCTGCCACATTAAGTCCCCGCAGCGCCGATGCAATTTTCGCTGAAGCCTCTCCTTTTTCAAGGAGGAAGAGGAGGACGAGCAGTGCTGCCGCTTTCCTCGGTGCAAAGATCAAGTCTGCCAGTGTCGGCGGGATCAGGTGGACCGAGATGAGGTCCGAGACCGAGACCCTCTGTGTTTCCGAGGGTGGGTCTGGGAGGGAGCGGGGGACACCCACTCCTCCCTCAGGAGCCTTGACCGGGGACTCCGGCACAGGAGGCGCAAGCAAGTCCTCTGTTTCCACCGGGGAACCAGTGATGAAGGGTTGTCGGCTTCACCAGTAGACAGCCTGTCCGAAGGGTCGAGAAAAATCTCAACCGCGTCGACGGGTGTTTTGGCCGGCTGAGCTGACGGGGACACCGTGAAGCCAGCAGCCTTAGCCGCAACCTCGACCGAAGCAGAATGTAGACTGTCCAGGGAAGGGGACCCCTCTCGCTCCCATGAACGTCGACGGTGGGACTTACCCTTCGAGTCCTTTTTTGACCGTAAAGAGTGTCCCGATGGATGGCCCCTCACCCTTCGTGGAGAGGGATTGGCAAAGCTCCTTAAAAGAAGCTGTGTACGAGGACCCCAAACAGAGCGGGATAAATGTCGCGACCGAGGAAGATGAGGATGCGGCCTGGGCCGCCTCCTCCTCGAGGGCGATCATCTGCTAGAGTTGCTCAGCCGAGCCAGCCGCTGGACACCACCCAATGGGTCTCCTTTGACTTCACCGGCGGATAAAGTTTCTTGGGGCGCCCAAGTTGTAGCCGGGCAGCGCAGTCTTCAAGGACGTTGGCCAAAAAAAAGACCTGTACACCTTGCAGGCCTGCGGGTCATGGTCAAGCCCTAGGCAGTAGACGCACGTGGAATGCGGATCCGTCCTGGACATCATCTGCCCGCATGGGCACCGCCGAAAACCGGGAGTCTATCTGTCCATCGCAGCCGCGAAGGAAGAATTTGACTGAAGTCTTGAAAATTTTAACGTTTTCGGGTGAACCGAAGAGTTAGGATCCAGTCTATACGCAGAGCGTTAAGGAGGGAAGCTGAGCTTCCAAGCGGTAAGGAAGATCTGGCGTCATGGGGCAGAGCCAAGAGTTTTACCACCCGGGTGGGTGGGAGGAGCCAGCCTGAAGACCTTCCAGTAAGATTTAAAGCGGCAAGGAACCTGCCGGACAGTGTGGATGAACATATCCATGTCCCTAGAATCCCTCTTTACAAGACATTGGTTAGGCCCCATCTGGAGTACTACGTGCAGTACTGGAGGCCACACCTTCACAAGGACATTAACCAAATTGACGCAGTCCAGAGAAGGGCAACCAAAATGGTGCAGAGACTGCATCAGAAAACATGAGGACAGATGAAATGAACTCAATATATATACCCTAGAGCAAAGGAGGGAGAGAGGTGATATGATTGAAACATTCTAACCTGTTTCAATATAAGAAAAATAGCAGGACAAGAGGACACAGCATGAGATTCGAGGGAGACAGATTAAGGTGTAAAGTGAGGAAGTTCTTTTTCACAGAAAGGGTGGTGGATGCATGGAACGGCCTACCTCAGGAAGTGGTGGATATGAATACAGTGCAGGGCTTCAAACAGGCATGGGATATCCATAAGGGAGCAATACAGATGAGTATGAATAGATAGACCATTGACAGAGCAAAGGCCTATGGCACATTCATAAGGTAGAAAAAGAAATGGGCAGACTGGATGGGCCTTGCGACCCTTATCTGCCGTCAACTTCTATGTTTCACCCCCTGAAGGTCAGTGGATACATGCAGACGTTCAACGTGCAGTACTCCAAAATGCAGCTGTCCATTGAGAAGCAGGCATCACAGGTGTCCATGTCATGCTGTGGTCCAATGCATGAGAGGCAAACATCATGCCAGTCGGTAACAGATTTGCCGGCCGCAGGGACACCAATGCATAGGAGGCCGGACCATTTTAGATGAATGTTGTCTCGTGGACCAGGTATGAGGAGACAGTAACTAAACTTCAAAAACAGAAAAGACTATGCCGCCAAGAACAAACTCTGGCAGAGCCACTATGACTGAATACATTAACTAGATAAGGGTGTTTCATGGGCTTAAACATCAACATTTATTCATTCATTTGAAAAATATCAGATTTACAAATCTTTGAGTCAGACTCATTTACAAAGGCACCTTGTCAAAACTAATACAAAGACAGCACAGTTAAGTCCAAAAACAATGGCTCGGAGAGCAGACAGTTATAACAATTATTCACTGGAGATGTATGGGTAGCAGCAGATAAACAGATAACAGTTTAGGCACACAGGCACCACATCAAGAAGACCAAAGCAGTTCAAACAATATACAATAGCTAAAGCAAATAGACATCAGGAGCCAAAGAGAAGCCCAGAGTGTTCACATAAAGGCTGTTGCACACACTAACTGAATCAAAGTACAATACATTGAGAAAGGGCATATTTAAGCAATAAGGCATGACAGGGTGTGTGTTATGTAATAAACGTCACTCCTGGGGTGGGTTGAAGCACAAGGCGAAGCAGAGTATTTATTTGCACGTATTTATTTGATCCACTGGATCAGCAATATTTGCACTAGCTGTGCCCAGTGCAGATTTTACAGCACTGGTCCTGGTCTGGTGATCTGGGTTTTACCAATTCAATGTGTGATCTGCTCAACCCTGGCTTTATTAATTTATTTAATTGTTTTTAGAGGAGCTCCTGGTTGTGACCAATATCAACAAACACATTAAGTCCATTGTGCCCCCCATCTGCCCAAAACAGACCTGTAATGGAGGATTTTTTTTTCTCTCATGTCCCAAATAGGGGCTCTTAGTTATCAAACTTTGGCCAAAATGAACAAGCCAAACCACTCCGTCAAAGTAGGATGAGACCTACTTGTTTATAGTGTTTTGGTCAGGTAGATGAGGAGTTTCCTCAACCTTTTGATAGAAGGTGGCGAGTTTAAAATACATAATGTGTCATAAAAAAGGTCTAGAGAACATGTCATTTTGAGATCAAACAAGACCACAAGAGTATGTTTCTGCAGATATGCAATTGTTTAAAATTGCAAAACTGGCAGTCTTAGAAATGTTAGCACTGCGGCTTTTACTAACGTCGGTTGTCTAGGAAAGTGTTAGCTGAGAAATTGCCAGCACAGTATTCACATTATGAACATTATCGCATTGTGCAACTATAGAGATTAATAGCTACCTGAACACCCCTGCTAGTGTTGCCAGGAACTAAAATAATATCCGAACCACATAATTGAACACAGAATATATGCCGTGATTTACATGAGGTTAATATAATAAATAATCCACCTGGTTCCTGAGTTGTATTAATCACCAACAAGAATCTGGTAACCCTGCTAGCCCCACTAACTTGTAAAAAGGGTACTCAAACTCACCCAGAAAAGCTTCCTTGCACAGGAAAATGTTTAAAATGCCTGAGCTGGATTCAGACATTATTGGAGTTCGGTGGCACTAAATCAAAGCACCAGCAACCACCTTGTGCTATTTTCTACACAAAAACAGTTCCACAGAGAAAAGGAAGTTCTATGGACCAAAAATGGAGCCATCCAAATGTTTCTTTATGGCCCCAGTTTCTCAAACAGCTGCTAGCAGCATGACCATCCCCCTACTTCTTTCCAGTTTACAAATCTCGCGCTGCATGAGAGGTGCAAGCTGACTGGCTCTCAGCTCTCGTGAGATTTCAGCAACCATCTTAGATGAGGATAAACAATCTAGGTTTGACTAAATCCAACATATCTTGCAGTGGAGAATGGAGCTAGCAATTGCTACAGCTTCTCTAGGCAAAGTCCCCTAACTTACTGATCATGACAGAGAACTGAAGAAACATGTTTTATAGAACAAAGAATGCTTCTGCCCCAAACTGTATCCTATTACAGTAGCGGCCAGCAATGCAGATGATCCCTCACTCAGTACACCACAGTCAAGGCAAGTTTTAGCTTAAGCAGCCTCCCCTCTCCGGCACATGCCTACTTTATCCGAGATATAACCAAGGCATACAAAAAGGGCCAAAAATGATACACAGCATGGTTCTAGATTGGGTGAACATACAAGGAGGTTGAATAAAATAACTATTTGGTAAATAGTGAACTTTAATAGTCATTTCTTTCCCTAATATTCAGTTGCTTTTTCTCAAAGGCACAATCACATATTAAGAAGCTGCTACTATGTACTGTGTGTGACAAAAGTAATACATACGAATGTGAATGCATGACTTGGTCCTATTAATTTAATAAAAAAAGGGCCAGAACAAGATAATTTCACATTTTTGAAATTTAAAGGATGATAAAATACTAACTAATGTGCCACAGTTCCCCATTACAAGCATAGTAGTACCTGAAGTGCTCATTCAAGACATCACTACACAACAGTCTCTGAAGCATTGTCTCAGTCCCTCTGTGTACCACCTCAAAATGACATGTTCTCTAGACCTTTTTTATGACACATTATGTATTTTAAATTCACCACCTTTTCTATCAAAAAGTAGAGGAAACTCCTCTATCATCTACCTGACCAAAACACCATAAACAAGTAGTTCTCATCCTGCTTTGACGGCGCGGTTTGGCTTGTTCACATTTTGGCCAAAGTTTGATAACTAAGCCCCTACTTGAGACATGAGAAAAAAATCCTCCATTACAGGCTTGTTTGGGCAGATTGGGGGGCCACACTGGACTTCATTTGTTTGTTGATATTGGTCACAACCAGGAGCCCCTCTAAAACCAATTAAATAAATTTATAAAGCCAGGGTTGAGCAGATCACACACTGAATTGGTTTATGATTAGGGGGAAGCTGTGACTACTTTTCTAGTGATTTGCTCCCAGCCATACCTAGCAGACTGCACTTTATAAATGTGACAAAGGAAGCTGGAGTATTGTCTTTGCAAACAGAGAATGAAACAGCTGGATTCTAACTCTGATCAGCAAGGTACTTTTTACATTATATAAAGTGCAGGACCAAACCTCAATCTCCCCCAACAGACTGCATTCTGGGAAGATTACCTTGGCAATATGCTGTAAAACCTTGAAACAGGTTTAATGACGTGAATGCTGACATCCTATTACTAGTGTCCATGAGAAAAGAAAACAGTTAAGATTTTTATTTATGTCAGCTCTGATCAGAATAGCTTTTAAAATCACCAATTGTTTTATCATTCAGCGTTTTCCAATACATTTCAAACTTAAAAGAAAAATCGCACTTTATCAAAGTCTGTTTTCAGCTTCCTACCATACAATTCATTTATAAAAAAATAGATCTTGTCACAGACCACAATCAGCACTAACTACTAGCATAATGCTGACACCTACATTTACAATTTAGCAAATACTTGAAATCTAACTGAGTGGGGTTTCTGTAAGAAAACAGCTAAAGTCTGTTAATTATAGCTGGATAGCTGGACGCACTCAGAGAGTAGTGGTCTGTGGGGAGCTCTCGAACCCTACAGAGGTTGGTAGTGGGGTACCACAGGGCTCGGTCCTGGGTCCAATCCTGTTTAATGCATACATATCAGACATCAGGGATGGTATAGGGTGTGAAATGAGTCTCTTCGCGGATGACTCCAAGATGGGAGCAGTAGTTGAGGGAGAAGAGGGAGGTTGGCCCTGCAAGGACCTGACATCCTGGAAAGCTGGCTCACACATGGAAATTAAATTTCAATATCACCAAGTGCAAGGTGTTGCATCTTGGTCGGGAAACCTAAACACAGGTACACCCTGGGAGGAGGTGCTGGAAGCCTCAACAGGGAAAAAGACCTAGGGGTCATGGTGGATACATGTATGAATAACACTGAGCAGTGCAGGAGAG
This sequence comes from Neoceratodus forsteri, assembly GCA_016271365.2. NCBI lineage: Eukaryota > Metazoa > Chordata > Ceratodontiformes > Ceratodontidae > Neoceratodus > Neoceratodus forsteri. The sequence goes on along the minus strand of JADMNL010000024.1, from coordinate 247,365,990 downwards.
CAGCTAGCAAGGCAAACAGGATGTTGGGATGCACTAAAGGGGGATCACCTCTAGGAGCAAGGAAGTGATTCTGCGCTGTACAATGGACTGGTTAGACCACACTTGAGTACTGTGTACAGTACTGGAGACCACACTTGAAGAGGGACATACAGCTCCTGGAGAGGGTACAGAGGAGGGCAACAAAGATGATACAAGGGCTAGGGATTTGACTTTTAGGACAGACTTGAGGAGCTCTGCCTGTTTTCATTGGAGGAGAGGAGAGACAGGGGACATGATTGAGGTCTTCAAGTACCTCAAGGAATAAATAGGTAAACATGGAGGGATCTTTAGACTAAAGCAGGAGGCATCACCAGAGGGCATGGTTTGAAGTTGGAAGGTGGAAGGGTGAGGGAAAAGAGGAGGAGGTTTTCACTGAGAGGTGGTGGACCCTTGGAATGCTCTGCCTGGTGAGCTGGTTCAGAGATCCACAGTGGAGAGCTTTAAGAGAGGTGGGACAGACACAGAAAGTGGATGTATCAGATGATGGCCTGTCCCGGGGGGGTGGGGATGGATGATAGGGGTTTCTGGAGCACAAGGGATGGGAGGGTCTCGGCACCCAACTAAGGATCTAGGTTCGAGCAGACTTGATAGACCATAAGGCCTAATCTGCTGGCAAATAGTATGTTAGTATGTCAGTATAGCAGTTTATAGCATCGATGATCTGGGCAGTTAGATCTGGGTTTGAATTCTACAACCAAAAAAAAAAAAAAAATTTTTTCTTACAGAGCTGGATGCGTCTCTACGTCTCCTTCTGAGGCACCAGGTGGTTCTGATAATCATTTGTTCCAAAGGATTTTTAAGTCAATTTGAAGGCATTAAAAACTTCTGTTCTCCACTGCACAAGCATGTCTGTTGGTTGATTAGGTCCCAAACTAGTGTATCTGGTTACAGCATGGTAGAGCGCTCTCATGCCCTTTCCACATGAATCACAAAAAAGTTTGGGGTGGAGGTGGATCTTACTCCCAAAAAAACCTAATGCTGCCTCCCAGTACTTGGGTTCCAGTTCTTGTACCACCCATTTAAGAAAAAAAATAGTACCCTGCAACCACTGACTAACAGGAAAGCATATTTGAGGGCGGAAAACATTGCTTTCAGGAGGGTAAGGCGGAGGAGACTATTTACACCTTCAGTCAGTTCCATGGACAGAAAACATGACATCACTCCTTTTGTACATGCAATACTCCTGTAGACTCTGCCCACAGTCGTAATAAGGAAAGATCTTACCCGGTAACTTCAAAAATGGCCCCCCGAGTGGACAGCAGAACCAAGGCAAAGTCGATCGGTTCCAGGAATTGATGTGAGGCGTCGGGAGGAATGTCATCGAGGAGAGACTCAGGGGCTTCGAGGTAGACACTAGGTCGCAATGGCGCACATGAATTTGCAAGCTGCAGGCGAGGTGCTGTCTATGCGGGAGAAGCAGAACTGAGGTGGAGGAGGAGCCAACAGCCGTTACTGGCCAACCTGCGAGCGCCACGCAGTGTCTGCCTTGTGGGTGGCACCAACTCCTCCCTCCTGGGGGACTGCCGGGGTGCTTCTCTTCAGCCAATTACTCACCAGTGATGAATGGTGAAGACTGACTCAGGGAAGATTTCCTATGCTTTTCCAATCCTGGTTGGCAGGATCTGCTGGGGAAGCAGATGACAGGACTGGCCAGGACAAGGCACGAAAGATGTGAGGCGGCACCAGTAAGGTAAAAGCTCTACGGAAGGTTTTTTTTTTGGGGGGGAGGAGGAGATAAACAACCTACCCACTATCAGTAGGTGCCCCATGGATGGGGATGTGTCCTTTAACTCAACTGCCCTGCCAATACAAGTAGGTAGTCCCAGGAGCAGTGGTCATGGCCTTTAAAGGGGAACAGTCAGCACACAGGGCCACACACCCAAATGTAGGGGTGGCCCCCCCAATGTGAACTTTACAAAAACATTTTGTCTTTCTTGGTGTTTACTGTAGTACAGTAGATTGTATCCGACTAATTTTGCTTACTTCTAGGCTGACATTTTCTGTAAATACAAATCCCAGAATCCCCCTGCAGCAGACATCAGAGCAGGACTGCAGTAGTGGAAGATTCAATAGCCTGCAGTACATGAAACACTGTCCTGATACCAAGAGGCAACTTCAGAAACACACATGCAGGACATGGGAATTGGAATTTATCAAACAATTTAAAATCTAACATTTGTGGACTGAATCGGAACATTAGATTTATGACACTATGGTAAACTGGAATTCTTATGTTATAATCCCCCCACCCGAGTGCCTGCCTGTTTTTTTACTACCTGTTCCTAACTTCCTTCTTGCTTTTCTTACAGCTTCAGTCCCGTCCACCCCCCCTCCCCACCACTCGATTAGTGCTCACATCTCACTGTATGTACTAACCTCACACTGTTTATCTGGGTCTTTTTTATTGAAATGTTTCACCAGAAAAGGCACACTGAGCAACAAGTTGCTCATCTCCTGGTGCGTCCTGGGGGTACAGGTAGAGGGAGAATACATCAACAAAGTATAGAATATGCGAAATAGCCTAGTTACAATCACCAAAGTAGACAATCTATACTATTTACAAGGAATAATACATTTACGGTAAAAGTACATACAATATAAACCAGTTAAATCGCCAGAGTAGACAAGGTAGGCTACATATAGGGTATAATACATTCAAGGTAAAGTACATAAACCAGATTCACCAGTGTAGACAAGGCAGACAACAGACTAATACTGTGCAAAACTAGGGAGAGAACGATAGGAATAGGTTGTAAATACAGACAAAGGACAAGAGGGTGAGCAGCTGACAAAATTAAAAGACACAGACTACAATAAAATTGAATTCAAAGTGCAAACCAAAGGTGACATCTTGGTAGTAACCACATGCTGCAGAATACATAAACTGATCTGGCTATGACCAGTCAGCACGAAGGAGTTCAGTGTTTGAGGAGTTAGGTGCAGGAGCAGTTAACGGAGAGCAAGTTGTGGAGTGCTACAGTTAATGAGGCGACGAGGATGAGAGGCGAATCTGTTGAGAAAGCGAATTCCACAATTTTAGGAAGCGGTGTGAGAAGGCGGCCTGGCCTATAGAGGTGGAACGTAGAGGGGATTAACAGTGTTCTGTGGTCATGAGAGCTGAGGGAGCAGGCAGGAGGAGAGGGACTGGATAGAGAGGAAGTAAGATAAGGTGGAAGTGAGCCAAGCCACAATTCTGAGATGAATTTAGCACAGTGGTGTGGGTGCCTGTTAGCGAGAGAGGGAAATGCCAGTGAGTGGTAGAGATGACAGTGATGGGTGAGAGGAAGGAGGTCAAGAGCAAGGCGACAGAAGGAGTTGAAGAGGGTGTCCAAGCTGGCTAAGGAAGTTGTGGGAGCAGCATTGTAAATTACATCACAGTAGTCAAAGATGGGAAGGATAATTTTCTGAACCAGTTCACGCCTAACCCGGAGAGGGAGGCAGGTCCAGTTCCTGTATAATGCACCAAGCTTGGGGCGCAGCTTTTTCACTATAGAGTCAATGTGGTCAGAGAAGGTGAGATGTCAGTCAAGCCAAACACCCAGATATCTGAATGAAGGTGTCCTCGATAGCTGTCCCATCAAGGATATGGAAGGAGGGCAAGGAAGAGAGCTTTGACAGTCTCTGCCTTGTACCAAAGGTCATGGAGACCATCTTCTTGGCATTAAGGAAACGTTGAGTGTGAAACCAGTCCTGGACATTACTGAAGTCCTGCTGCAGTCTGGTTGCAACATCAGTGGGGGCTAGAGGTGAAAAGGACTTTATCATCTGCATACATATATATGGAAGATGAGTTGCAGACAGATGGAAGGTCATTAAGGAAGATGGAGAACAGGCTAGGATCCAACACAGACCCCTGAGGAACACGGTGTTGACTGGGGGAATGGAATCAGCTATTCTGTGTGTCCGCCAGTTAAGCAAGCACTAAACCAGTTTCTGGTGGAGTTAGCAAGGCCAGCTGAGGAGAGGGAGTCGAGTAGCAGGGAGTGGGAAACCGTGTCAAACGCCTTAGCAAGATCAACAAAAATGGCAGATGTGATTTGGCCACTGTCCATCCCTGAGAGGATCGAGTCAGTGAGCCGAATCAGGGAGGTAGTGGTAGAGTGTTGTTTCCGAAAGCCAGATTGGTAGAGGGTGAAGAAGTTAGAGTCAGAGACACAAGAAGAGAGTTGCATTAGAACCAGGTGTTCTTGCAGCTTTGTTGTTTTGTTTCTAACTTCAAAGCTTCCTTGCATTTCTTAAACACTTCCTACCTAATTCTAACCTTTCTGCCACTTTCAACTCCTTGTATCTCAGATCTTTATCTGTGTTCCTGTCTGGTCACTTATTACCCGTTCTAGCTTCCCTTTATCTTCAGCTGACTTGTTTCTATTAATTCCCCACCCACCCACCCATTTTTCCCCCACAAATCTTTTTTTACTTTACAACTTATATGGACTTTTACTGCGTCCCTTTTATCATTTTCTAACTACACTTCCTGCCATTCTACCCTTCAGGTAATTTTCAAATTTTTTTATAAATTGCTCCACAATAGATAGAAATACTGCTTATATTGCTCAGTTTTGTTATTCAGACTCGTTGGTCCAATAAAAGGCATCAAACCTTCCAGTGTCTCCTGTTTTCCAAGGACCAATATGGCTAGAATCTCTTTTTAGAAACACTATAAAATACACTGTGGTGCCACATATGTATATCTAGGAGTATAAAATAACCAAAATGAATTTTGCTTATTGGGGGCTCCCCCTCCTACACTCCCCATCCATGGTGAAGCAAGAATGTTTTTCCTTATTTTAGAGCCTTTAAAATGTTGTGCAATACCTAGGCAGAAAATGGATATGGTGTATTTGGGCAGACTAGGTGGGTCAATGGGCAGACTAGGTGGGCCTCGCAATCCTTTTCTGCCATCACATTCCTATGTTCTTCCTATTTTGTTTATTATGGGGCTCTGCACACCCCCCCCCACCCCCCACACACTGCACTGCTATTGCCTTTACAACATTTCAGTGCTTACAATCTTGATTCACTGACTGAATTGCTTTGTCCGTTTATTTATTGCAATATTTCTACGCTTGTGCTTACCCTTTCAATTCAGGCAATACTGAACTCCACTTCAGACAATGATAAACGCAACCTTTTAAAGAGCTACTGATGCCTCAAAGAAAACTTTAAAAAACACAATAATTAGGTACAATTCTGTCTGCATTCTATTTATATTTTACATATTTCTTCACATAATGCATTACTAAAGAAATGTGTATGAATATACGATTGTTGTCCCTCAGTTCATTTTGAGTTAATCCACCTCTATAGCTTACTCCCTACTTCAAGTCATAATCCTCTGTTGTGACATCAGTTTGTTGCCATGGGAGTAACTGAGGTCACAAGCAGTGCTCTTACCTTAGACAGGGAGAAAGCAGCAGGAATAGATTAGATTAACTCTTTAGGAGCAAAGATCCTGTTTTCATGCAAATTATCTCACTACTAAATAATGGGGAAGAGGAATACAGAACTAACAGGAAATACAAGCTAGACCATACCTAAATATTATGTTTTGTTAAAAGTTATCCAAAATGTGTCACCAGCTCTTTAAATATTGTGAAATACAGTGGCATTTAGAAATATTTCAATGCTTAAACGTGCTATCTGCTGCCATGTGACGTTAGTGGAGCTGTAGTACAGTATCTAGTCAGGATGGCCGTAATACTGTAATTCTTTCAAGGTATGCGCAAATTGCTAGTGGGTCCGGCACACTTCAGTATCGCCAATAAAAGCTCTACGATGCACTGCAGGCTACTGACTCTCCCACTGCTGCAGTCCTGCTCGGACATCAGCTTCAGGGGATTCTGGATTTATAGTTACAGAAGATGTCTAGAAGTAAGCAAAATGAGTCTGATACAATCTAAGGAGGCAGTGTAGCACTGTGGTTTAGGGTTCTGAGCTGCAAACCTGGAGATCAGGGTTTGAGGGTTTGAGTCCCACAGCCCCCACTTGCATACTGTGACCCTGAGCAAGCCACTTAACTTCCCTGTGCTCCCAGTTTGCACCTGAAAACAAGCTTCGGCTTAGTGCCTTTCCTGGTTAAACAACTTCCCCATAGTAAACAGCAAGAAAAACAAAATGCTTTGTACGCAAAGTGAGCACTGAGACCAGCCCCACACTTGGGTTGAGCCCTGCCACAACAAATGCCCTTTAAATAAACAGCCTAGCCACTACAAGCAGGTGTCCCGAGGCATGTCATGCCATTTGAATAAATAGTCCCGTCAGTGCACACAGGTGTCCCCAGGGGCAGCGGTCATGCCCTTTAAATAAACAGCACTGCCACTACAAGTAGGTTTCCCCAGTGGCCATGCCCTTTAAATAAACAGCCCTGCCACTACAAGTAGGTGTCCCCAGGGACAGTGGATCCAGGAATTAAAAATAATTATTGGCATTGGCAGCCTGACAGCAATGATGACGACTCTGGCCAATTATATACTATACTTAAATTCTGGGATATACTTAAAGAGCCACTGACGCCTCAATAAAAACTTTGAAAAACATATCTGGACACAAAGCAGCTCATAATTCTCATTATCTCAATTTTTTATCCAAATTATTACTGAGGTCATATATGTGAAAACAGAATATCTGTTCCTTGAGGGGTCAGCTCCCATTGCTTTTTCCCCAACCCGTCATAATACTCTGCTTGTGACATTGTGACATAAGTTATTCCCATGGCAACAGCCTGTGATGTGAGAGTATTACAACTTCAAGTAACGCTTCATCTATAGAGGCACATGAACTCTGAGGGATAAAGGTCTTGTTTTTGTGTGAATTTCTTCAATAATTAATGGATAGGAGACATAGGAAATACAAGCTGAATTGTATCTAAATATTATATTATTCAAAGTTTTCCCAAAGGCATCAGCTGTTCTTTAACTAGGGATGTCTCAGTTTGATCAAAAATCCACCTCAATTTAGAATGGGACAGAACATGAGCAAGTGTTTTATCTGCCAAATGTTTTGTTGTGCCGTCTCTAACCCCTACCACTTTAATAAGGGCGCGCAAAAACAGAATACCAAGTGGCCCACGTAGTTCATCCAACAATGAAACTTTTCCTCTACTAACAATGACAAGCACACTGGCTAAACATCCTTCTCAGATTTATCACTGCAGAACGGAAGTCTCCATTCAATGGCAGATGCCCAAGCAGCTAAAAGGAAAAACAAGCAGAAAGGTAAAGGGTCAATCCAACTCACCCAAGAGAAGATGGAGAAAAAGCTGAATGCGATGGCCGCTCGAGCACCATCTGCTCCGGTTTCAATATTATAGTTCACACTTGCCCACTGATTGGTCAGGAAGCAGAATCCAACAAACCAAAGAAACGTCCAGAGCCCTGTCAAAAAGAAGGGAGCACACAACTGGTTATAGAACCGGCTTACCACAGCCTCAGTATTGTCTCAGTCTTGTTCATGAGACCAATACACACAGCACTTGAGTTTCCAAAACACAGAGTCTATTCTCTCCCTCCCCGCAGTGCTATATTGGTCACAAAAGGGAATGACCTCAAAAACAAAAATCAGCCCATTGGGTGTAACAAGCCTAAAAAGGGTTCAGAGATGGTATCCAGCAAATTCCCAGTACTCTTCACCTTTTCTGAAACAGTGCCATGGGATCACTCTCATTCTCCATAACAGCCAAAACTGACTATTCTGGCACTATTAATATAGAAAATTATTTTGCAGTTTTTAATATTCAGTAGGGTTGAATTAATCTTACAGCTATATTGGAGCTGTTCAGTCAGAAAACATCAAGGCCCTCATATTCAAAGGAGATGCGCTGCCCAAAATGGGGATACATGGCACATCTCAGAATATTCTAAAGGAAGAGAAGCATCACGCATTTCCAAATGTGCGACTGTGCAGAAATAATGCATACAGTGTAAAATAAGGGGGTGGATACATGAATATGCCGCGCATCCGTATATTCAGCCAAAAATATATGGCGCAAAATTAAGCAGATAAAGGATGGCCTAGATCGGCCAGCCAACCACAGGAAGGCAGCAGAACTGCAGACAGGCCACCCTGAGACAGCCCTCGGAGGTGCATCAGGACATGCTCCAGGCACCCACACACAGTCATGCCAGGACGGAAGTAACCAAAGCCACAGGTGCGGGCACACCACAGGCACCACCCAGAGAGCCATCCCCCACACCGCACCCAGGATGTAGACACCCAGCTGCCACATGCTAGTGCTGCTGGTGCCCCCAAGAACACCAGCAGAGCAGATGGCCACACTGCAGCACATGTACCAGGGGCCATGGCCTGCACTGCGTCCAGGGTGACGTCTGGGGCAACAGTGCCCAGATAGCCTGGTGGTATGAGTGGCAGCCTGGCAGGGGCTAGGGACTGACCTGTGGCATACACCCATGGTGGAACACCATAGGTACACACAGGTGGGACCCACCCACTCGAGTACCCGGTCACCCTCTGCACACTGCCATTCCTTGCAGTTATCACCATGTTCCTCTCATACCTGGGGGGGGCACTGTAGGTGACTATGCTGCATAGGGAGCTGGCCTATCACATGCATGTGGTATACCGGTCAGACATCCACCTTGTGCCCTCCCCTGTTGCTTGTCCAGGTGGGCCCCCTGTACCCCAGTCCAACCCTGTACATGGCTATGGGTAATAGCACTATACCCAGGCCAATACCAATTACCAGTCCTGTCTGCTGCTAGCGAAGAAGATCTCTGCCTCAACTCACCCTCCTTGCAGTCGCTCCTCACGGCTGCAGCCACTCCCAGGAACACAAGGAGTGCTGCCAAAACTCCCTTCAATGTCCCACTCTGTAGGACATCCCAATACCAGTGGGCTTTTATGTACAGGGCTCCAGTATGGTTAAACAAGCCTTCCTCCTGAAGTCATAGCTGGACAAAAGCTGGGGCCCTTTAAATCTAGGCTTCGGCAGCACCTCCTAGCAAATAGCTCCCGTGACTGCACTTAACCACCCCCCCCCCCCATGTCTGTTGACGTCTGCTTAGACTGTTACCTGCTATTTTGGTACATTTGATGGATTGTATTTACTGCTTTGCATTTGCCTCTACTGTTCTGTATTCTCCTACCATTGTACCTCACTCTATATCACACAGTTATCTGGCATTCACCCTGTATTGTATTTTGATTCTCAATGTCACTGTTGGTGAAACTGCAATTACTGAACCAAACATCCACTCTGTATTGTACCAGATTCTCTAAATTTACTGTTACTGCTATTGTACCAAGCACTATACTTGTAACCACACTGATGTGGAGCCTTTGTAAATAAGTCCCTGACTCAAACGTATTGTAATTCAGAGATATAAATAACTAAAAAAATAAAGCACAGTCCACCCACCCACATTTCATCACACCTGCTTGCTAGGCTGCAGTACCTCTATTCAACTTTGTGGGGTGATGGGGCAGCCCTGCAAAGCTGGAACTGCGCATGCCTGGTGGTATGCAAATGGCCTGAATTCATTCCAGTAATGAGCTGCACGTGTGGAGGAAGGACTCAATGTGCAATGAGGCCATTTACATATCCCGGCTGAATATTCCAATTTTGCACACTGCGTATGTGGCCACCTATCGCACATTTCCCTATGCTCCGCATAGGGCTCAGGTCAACCACCGCACATGGTCGGGCTATTCAGTCAGACGTGCACAATCGCATCTCACGGCACATCTTCTGAATATACCATTATTTTGTGCCAGCGCATCTCGTTGTGTGGCGCAGGCACTTGTGCGATGCAGCCTGGGACTTTTGAATATGGGGCCCCCAAGCTCATTTCTTAACCATCTGCTTTGGGGCTCAGAGTCTGACCGCTACACTGGACGAGAGCCAGTTGGCGTCAGAAGACATATTGGGCAGATATTAGAAAAAAACGGGTGAATGTCTCAGGCACGAACTAGCAGGGGTAGTGGTGGAGGAACAGTAGGTCAAGCTAACAGAAGGCATAGTGAAAGCTACAAACCTCTAAAGCAAGCGATCAAACACAAGAGGGAAAAAAGACCACTATGATTCTTGAAAGCAAGCACATCTATTTCTATAGTGCCTTTCAATATCAAGGCACTGTACAGAATACACACAATATACAGGTAAACAATATAAATTTAAAATCATTCTGGGAGAGTCTGAAAGAGGTGGCTAAACATGTAAAAGGGTAGTTTTCATGAGGTAGAAAAGATGCAAAGGGAAGAGGACAGGGAAGTGCAAGAAGCTGAGGGAAGCAGGAAAGCAGTGGCGAGTACAAAGGCACAAACTGAGGAAAGAATAACCCAATGGAATAGTGAAAGGCCAACACATTTTGTAGGTATACAAGTGAAAAAGATGAAGACTATGGGCAGGACTGTGAAGTTAATAAGGGCAGATGGGGACTGTACAGAGAACGATCAGGAAAAAGCAGATATTGTGAACAAATACTTTTGTTCAGTCTTTACAGAAGAAAAGAAAAAACTACTCACCTTAGTAATTGTGTTTCTTCTATTGGAGTCTTGCTGTATTCTGACATATGCAGTGATCCCCAACAGATGAAGTGCCCCAGAGAACAAACAGTTAACTTTCTATGCAGAGCATAGAATGCTGAGCTCAAGCTCAGTTGGAGTCTCTGTCTGGAGTGTTTCAAACAGTCAGATTCTTACGAGCCCATTAACTAAAAATTCTATGTGGAAATTGTAAAATTCCTACTAGCCAACTGGCAGTAAAAGTTTTTGGGTTCCCAAAGGAAAACTCAAGTCAGGAAACCCCAAAAAAACAAAAAACAATCTAATACACATAACAGTAATAAATCAACACCTAAAGAAAAGAGGAGTGTGTAAAAAGGAGCACCCCTGGGGTGCCACACTGCACCTGCCCACCCACTTCCCAAAAACAGGTTCTGAGAGGGAAGGCAGGGAGGGAGGTCAGAATACAGCAAGACTCCAATAGAAGAAACAATTACTAAGGTGAGTAATTTTTTCTTCAAACATGAAGTCTTGCTGTATTCTGACATATGCAGACTACCAAGTAGTAACTCCATGGAGGAGGGACAGAACCTACTTTGGGAATAGGCTCTCAAGTACTGCTGTACCAAACAGAGCATCACTCCTAGCCTGGATATCCAGAGAGTAATGCTTGGTAAAGGTATGGACTGTTTTCCAGGTGGCTGCTTGACAGGTTTCTAAGAGTGGAATATCCCTGGCAGCAGCCAGGGAAGCAGCTGTACCTCTTGTGGAGTGAGCCCTCAGGCCTGAGGGAGGAATCTTTCCCAGTTTTTCATAGCAGAATTATATACAAGATACAATCCACCTGGCAATAGTTCTCAGTGGTAGGTTTGCCCTTTCCCACTTCTCCATAATTGAGGAACAACTGGAGGGAGTGAAACCTGTGACCCTTGGTACGCTCTATGTAGTAGCTAAGGGCCCTTTTAACATCTAAACTGTGTAGCCTCCTCTCTCCTGAGGAAGAATGATCAGTGAAGAAAACAGGGAGAGACAGACTGGTTCAAGTGAAAATCTGAAACCACTTTGGGCAAGAACCTTCTATTGGTTCGAAGGACCACTATCGCTATGAAAGGAGATAAAAACCAGGTTCCACTGACAGGGCCTGTAATTCACCGATACGCCTGGCAGAGGTAATGGCTACCAAGAACAGAGTTTTCCAAGTCAAGTACTTAAGCTCTGCTGAGGACATAGGCTCAAAAGGAGGTTGCATAAGTTGAGCAATGCAAACATTTAAATCACAGGCAAGGGAAGGGTCTCTAAAGGGAGGATTGGTATGAAGCAATCCTTTAAAAAATTTACAGAATACAGGATGAGATGATAGTGAGGAAGACTTCCCCACTGACAGAAAAGCAGAAACAGCAGACAGGTGTACCTTGAGAGTAGCTGGTCTGAAACCTAGGTCATTAAGATGGACATATAATCCAGAACTGTAGGCAATTCAGCAGTATCTGGAGAAATATGGTTCTTGGAACACCAAATGCTGAATCTCTTCCATTTGGAGTTATAAGTCTTTCTGGTGGAGGGCTTTCGAGAAGCTTTGAGAATATCCAGGACACCCCCCCCCCCACCGAGACAGATGCAAATCTGCAAACTCTAGCTGTTCAAGAGCCAAGCATCGAGATTGAGAGACTGAAGACTGGGGTACCAAATCCTCCCCCGAGAGGATGTTAACAGGTTGTAATTCCTGGGAAGAGACAGGGGAAGATGGACTGCTAGAGACAACAGGGGGTACCAGGGCTGTCTGGCCCAGTCTGGAGCAATCAGAATCACTTTGCAAGGTTGTGGCCTTATCTTGACTAAAACTCTGAACAGAAGCGGGAAGGGATACAGAAATTTCCCTTCCCAGTTCAGAATCAGAGCATCCAGGGGGACTGAGCCCAAGGCTGGGGGTCTGCAATAAAAGAGAGGAAGTTGGCGATTGTCTGGGGCTGCAAAGAGATCCATCTCTGGAGTGCCCCACCCTGAAAAAATCACTTTCAACACCTGAGGGTCCAGGGACCATTCGTGATGGCCCCGAGAGATCCTGCTCAGTGCATCTGCTAGTACACTGTCCTTCCTTAGAAGGTGAACTGCTATTAGAGAGGCCTGCAGGGAATAAGCCAGGGACCACAACTTCATGGCTTCTGTGCACAGGCCGTAGACCGAGTGCCTCCCTGCTTGTAGATGTACCACATGGTGGTGGTGTTGTCTGTTCTGACTTGAACCACCTTGTTCCGTACTGACAGAGAAAGCTTTCAGGGCCAGAAAAACTGCCCCGAGTTCCAGGAGGTTGATATGGAAAAGGGATTCCTGAGGGGACCACAGTCCCTGTGTAGTGAGGGCCCCCAGATGGCTCCCCAACCCAGAAGAGAAGCATCCGTGGTAAGGACCACTGAATGAGGGTGAGTGGCAAATGGGACCCCTTGCCTTAAGTTGTCCTGATCCTGCCACCATTAGAGGGCTAGGATCAGGGTGAGAGTCACAGGGATCAGTTTGTTAAGGGAATCTTTCCTTTGAGACCAAAATGACCTCAGATGAAACTGAATATCACTCATCTGGAATCTTGCCCCTTGGACCACTGCTGTAGGAGCCGCCATGTGGCCCAAGAGCTGTAGGAAATGCCTTGCTGGTCGAGACACCTGAAGGCTGAAGGAAAAAGCCAGCTCTATAAGAACTCTTGCCCCTTCCAGGGAAAGAAAGGCTCTTGCTTTGACAGTATCCAGCTCTGCCCCTATAAAGGTAAGGAGCTGCACTGGTTCGAGAACTGACTTGGGAAGGTTGAGAAGAAATCCTAGAGAAGTGAGCACTTGCAGGTCTGACTTGACTTGGTCTGGAGACTGGCCCACTATGAGCCAGTCGTCCAGATATGGAAAAACAGAAATCTTTTGCCTTCTTAGAAAGGCAACTACTACTGCCAAGCACTTTGTGAAAACCCTTGGGGCAGATGTTAGGCCAAAGGGCATTGCCTTGAACTGGTAATGGCCTGCGGGCAACTCAAACCCGAGGTACTTTCTGTGGGAGCACCTGATGGGAATGTGAAAATAGGCATCTTTCAGGTCCAGGGAGGCTAGCCAGTCTCCTGGCCTTAGGGAGGGAAGAATTATTCCCAGAGTTACCATCTTGAACTTTGGTTTTAAAAGATGTTTGTTCAGGTATCTTAGGTCTAGGATGGGTCGCCACTCCAGTCTTTTTTGGGGTAAGGAAGTACCTGGAGTACAGACGTTTACCCCTGTGTAGGGTGGGAACTCTCTATGGCTCTTAAGGCCAGAAGAGATGAAACCTCTGCCTCTAGGGCAAGGGTTTCTGAGAGAGCTGCAGGTGGAAGAGATCTGGCACTCATCTTCGGAAATTTTTTGAAGCTGAGAACCAGCCCCTGGCTTACTACTTCCAGGACCCACTTGTCCGATGTAATAGACTTCCAGTCCTGGACAAAGTAAGCCAGCCTGCCCCCTACTGGAATAGGAGTCTCGACCCAGGCAGACTCATCAGGATGTCTGCTTGGCAGGGGCCTTGGCTGAGAGGTGGATGCAGCCCTGTTCATCCCCCTTCTGCCTCTCCCTCTGAAAAATCCCCTCTGCGAGAAAGGAGAAGAGGACTGAGCTTGGTAAAAAGGCCTATGAAAAGGTCTGTCCCTGCCCCTGGACTGCTGCCTTTGAGGAGTTGCCTGCCTTTCCTTGGCCTGAGCACTCCTATAAGTGGTCCTGTACTCGTCCATTTTCTTTATGTAATTCTCTGTCTGCTCCCCAAAGAAAAAAAATTACTCACCTTAGTAATGCTGTTTCTTCTAATGGAGTCTTGCTGTATTCTGACATATGCAGTTAGGTCCTGCCTTTCAACTGCCCCGGAGAACAAAGAGTTAAACTTTCCATGGCTAGCATGGAATGTTCACCATGAGCTCGGTTGAAGCCCCTGTCTGCTGTTTAAACTCCAACCATCATATCTTTATGAGCAATACTCACTAGAAGTTGTGTGTGGAAATTAACTCAAAACTAGCCAACTGGCAACTATATCTATATAAGAGGGTTGTTTGGTTTCAAAAAGAAGACTCAAGTCAGGAAACCCAAAAAACAAAACACACTCACCCAAATAAGAGGGTGAAAAAAGGACACCCCTAGGGTGCAAACACTGCTCCTGCCCACCCACATCCCAAAAACTAGGTTCTGAGAGGGGAGGCGGGAAGATCAGACCACAGCAAGACTCCATTAGAAGAAACATTACTGAGGTGAGGAATTTCTTCAAACAACATGAAGTCTTGCTGTATTCTGACATATGCAGACCACCAAGCAGTACCTCCATGGAGGAGGGACAGAACCTACTTTGGAAACAGGCTCTTAAGTACTGCTGTGCCAAACCGAGCACGCCTAGCCTGGATATCCAGAGAGTAATGCTCGGTGAATGTATGGACTGTTTTTCCAGGTGGCTGCTTGACAAATTTCTAACAGAGGAATATCCCTGGCAGCAGCCAGGGAAGCAACTGTACCTCTAGTGGAATGAGACCTCAGGCCCGAGGGTGGAGTTCTACCCAGTTTCTCATTGCAGAATTGTATACAAGAAACAATCCACCTGGCAATAGATCTTAGTGGTAGGTTTGCCCTTACCAACCTCTCCATACGTGAGGAACTGGAGGGATTCAAACCTGTGACCCTTGGTGCACTCTATGTAGTAGCTCAGGGCCCTTTTAACATCTAAGCTGTGTAGCCTCCTCTCTCCAGAGGAGAAATGGTCAGTGAAGAAAACAGGGAGAGAGACTGGTTGAGGTGGAAATCTGAAACCACTTTAGGAAACAACTTTGTTAGTTCTTAGGACCACTCTCTCTATGGAAAGAGATGAAATCAGGTTCCACTGACGGGGCTTGCAATTCACTGATGCCTGACAGAGGTAATGGCCACCACAAACAGTTTTCTAAGTCAAGTACTTAAGCTCTGCAGAGGACAAAGGCTCAAAGGGGGGTTGCATGAGCTGAGCAATGCAAACATTAAGGTCTCAAGCAAGAGCAGGATCCCTAAAGGGGGGATTGGTGTGAAGCAATCCCTTGAAAAACTTACAAAACACAGGATGGGATGAAAGAGGGGAAGGCTTGCCTACTGACAAGAAAGCAGAAACAGCTGCCAAATGTACTTTAAGGGTAGCAGGCCTGAGGCCTAGGCCATTAAGATGGACCATATGAAAAAATTACTCACCTTAGTAATGTTGTTTCTTCTAATGGAGTCTTGCTATATTATGACAGGTGCAGTTTGTCCCACCATTAGAACTGCTCCGGAGGTGAAAGAGTTAACTTCCATGCAGAGCATGGAGCTTAGAGCGCGAGCTCGGTTAAAAAAGCTCTATTAGGGTGGTTTCAAACCAAAACCGTCAGATCTTTAAGAGCAAAACTCACTAAGGCTCTGTGTGGAAGCTGTAACCTACACTAGCCAACTGGCTACTAACATATTCACACATTTTCTGGTCCCAACACCAAGACTCAAGTCAGTGGACCAGAAAAATAAGATAAAATCAACAAATAAAACACAACACCCAAACATAAAAGGGCATCAATAAATGCCAACAGTGGACTGCCACCCCATACCCAAAGTAGAAGTTCTGAGAGGGCAGGCTGGGCGGGGAGGTCATAATATAGCAAGACTCCATTAGAAGAAACAACATTACTAAGGTGAGTAATTTTTTCTTCAAACATGAAGTCTTGCTACATTATGACAGATGCAGACTACACAGCAGTACCTCCATGGAGGAGGGACAGAACCTACTTAGGGAATAGGCTCTGAAGCACGGCTGGCCAAACTGAGCATCCCTCCTGGCCTGGATATCCAGGGAGTAATGCTTGTGAAAGTGTGTACTGTTTTCAAGTAGCTGCTTGACATATCTCAAGATAGGGATGTCTCTAGCAGCAGCTAGAGATGCAGCTGTACCTCTGGTAGAGTGAGCCCTCAGGCCTGAGGGGAACTTACAGCTTTTGATAGCAAAATGGATACAAGAGACGATCCACCTGGCAATGGATCTCTTAGTGGCAGTCTCCTTTCCCAACCTCACCATAAGTGAGAAATAGTTGTAGGGAGTCAAACCTGTGACCCTTGGTACGTTCTATGTAGTAACTTAGGGCCCTCTTAACATCTAAGCTGTGCAGCCTCCTCTCACCAGAGGAGGAATGGTCAGTGAAGAACACTGGAAGTGAAATAGATTGGTTAAGGTGGATATCCGAAACCACCTTAGGCAAAAACTTCCTGTTAGTCCTGAGGACTACTTTATCCCTGTGAAAGGAAATAAATTCAGTCTCCACTGATAAAGCCTGTAACTCACTTATGCGCCTGGCAGAAGTGATGGCTACTAGAAATACAGTTTTCCAAGTCAAATACTTAAGCTCTGCCGAAGACAGAGGCTCAAAGGGGGGTTGCATCAGCTGAGCAATGCAAACATTAAGATCCCAAGCAGGGGCAGGGTCCCTGAATGGAGGATTGGTGTGAATCAATCCCTTAAAAAACTTGGAAAATACAGGGTGAGCAGAAAGAGAAAAGGGCTTCCCTGCTGAAATGAAGGCAGAGACAGCTGCCAAGTGCACTTTCAGGGTGGCTGGTCTCAGTCCCAAAATTAAGATGGACCATATAGTCCAATACAGTGGGTAGATCAGCAGATTCCGAGGAATATGCTCCAGAACACCATATGGAAAACCTTTTCCACTTGGAGTTATAGAGTAGCCCTGGTGGAAGGCTTCCTAGCAGCTTTCAGGATTTGAGAACACTTTGAGAAAGTTGTAGATCAGCAAACTCTAACTGCTCAAGAGCCAAGCCTTGAGGTTGAGGGATTTGAGATTCGGATACCAAACTCTCCCCTGAGCACAGGTTAACAGATTGTGGTTCCTGGGGAGACACAGGGGAAGATGGACTGCTAAGGACAGGAGGAGTGGGTACCAGGGCTGCCTGGCCCAGTCTGGAGCAATCAGGATCATCTGGCAGGGCTAAGACCTGATTTTGACTAGTACTTTGAACAGGAGAGGGAAGGGTGGAAAGGCATAAAGGAACTTCCCTTCCCAATCGAGGAGAAAGGCATCCAGGGGGACTGAGCCCAACACTGGGGGCCTGCAACAAAAAAGTGGAAGTTGATTGTCTGGGGCTGCAAAGGAGTGCTAGATCTATCTGAGGAGTGCCCCATCTGGCAAACACTATCCCCAGTACTAGGGGATCCAGTGACCATTCGTGATGGCCCAGGGAAATCCTGCTGCGAGCATCTGACAGGACATTGTCCTTGCCTGGGAGGTGAACTGCTATGAGGGAAGTGTTCGGGAATAAGCCAGAGACCACAACTTCGACCGCCTCGGTGCACAAGGCCGAACCGAGTGCCCCTTGTTTGTTGATGTACCACATTGTAGTGGTTGTCTGTTCTGACCTGTACCACCTTGTTCTGAACAGATGCAGAAAAACCTGAAGTGCTAGAAAAACAGCTCTGAGTTCCAACAGATTGATGTGGAGCAGAGATTCCAGAGGACCATAACCCTGGGTGGAGGGTACATCGTGAGCTCCCATCCCAAGAGGATGCATCTGTAGTAAGGGTCAAGGAGTGGGACAGAGGGATGAAAGGCACTCCTTGTCTCAGATTGCTCTGATCCTGCCACCACTGAAGGGCCTGGATCAGGGTTTGAGTCACTGGGATTAACTTGGATAGGGGATCTCTTTGAGACCAGAAAGCTCTCAAATGGAACTGAATGTCCCTCATCTGAAATCTTGCTCCTTGCACTACAGCTGTGGAAGCAGCCATGTGTCTCTAGGAGCTGCAGGAAATGCCTGCTGGTCGAGACCTGCAGAGTGAAGACCAGGCCAGGGCCACTAAGGTCCTTACCTTTTCCAGGGAAGGAAGGCTCTGGCCTGCTTTGTGTCCAGTTCTGCGCCTATAAAGGTGAGTACCTGGACAGGTTCCAAAACTACTTTGGAAGATTGAAGAAAGCCCAGAGAGATAAGCAGCTGCTGGGTAACTAGCAGGTGTGATTTGACCTGGTCTGGAGACTGACCCACAATGAGCCAGTCGTCCAGGTAGGGAAAAATGGCAATCTTTTGCCTTCTTAGATGAGCAACTGCTACTGCCAGACATTTTGTGAACACCCTTGGGGCAGAAGTGAGGCCGAAGGGCATTGCTCTGAACTGATAATGGCCTGAGGGCGGTTCGAATCTGAGGTACTTTCGATGGAGCTTCTGATAAGAACATGGAAGTAGGCATCCTTGAGGTCCAGGGAAGCTAAGCCAGTCCCTGGCCTTAGGAGGGTAAAATCATTGCCAGAGTCACCATTTTGAACTTTGGTTTTAAAGGTGCTTGTTTAAATATCTTAGATCCAGGATAGCCACCACTCTCCTGTCTTTTTGGGGTAAGGAAGTACCTGGAGTACAGACCCTTGCCCTGGTGTGGGGAGAAACCCTTTCTACAGCTCTGAGAGCCAGGAGGGTTGAGACTTCTGTTTCCAAAGCAAGAGTCTCTAAAGGGTTTGCAGGTGGAAAGATCTGGCTCTCATCTTTGGAAGTTTTTTGAAGCTGAGAATCAGACCCTGGCTCACTACTCCAGGACCCACCTGTCTGATGTTAAAGACTCCCAGTCCTGGACGAAGTAAGCCAGCCTGCCCCTACAGGTAATGGAGGCCGACCCTGGGCATCCATCAGGGTGCCCGTTTGGCAGGAGCTTTAGGCTGAGGGGTGGGAGCAGGCCTGTTCGTCCCGTCTGCCTCTCCCTCTGAAGAACCCCTCTGAGCATAGGCTGAAGAGGAGGAGGCCTGGGTCTGGTAAAGGCCTGTGAAAGGCTGCCCCTACCCACCCCTAGGGGCTGCCTCTGAGGAGTGTGCTTACCCGTTCCTTGGCTTATGCCTCTATAAGTGGTTCTATATTCATCCATTTTCTTCATATAATTCTCCGTCTGCTCCCCAAACAGAGAATTTCCCACCACAGGAAAATCCATAGCCTTAGACTGGGTATCCTGTGACAAAGTAGTACACTTGAGCCAGGCCAATCTACGAAAAGCCACAGATGTAGCCATGACTCTAGAGGATACATCATTAGAATCCACTACAGCATGGAATTGCACCTTAGATGCCTCAATACCATCAAGAGCCACCTGCTCCAGCTCCTTTGCAAGCTGGCCAGGGACCTGTTTGGCTAAGGCCATGCTAGTATCCCATCTAGATTTCTGGTATCTCGCAACATAAGCCATATAGTTTGCTTGTCTGAGTCCCAAAGATGCAGCCATGTATTGTTTTTTGGCCATGGCATCAATCTTCCTGGAGTCCTTGTCAGGAGGATGTGAAGCCAGGGGAATATTAGCTTTATCACAGGCTGCAGCCTGAACTACCCCAACATGACTGCATTGCTGTGAAAGAAAATCTGTATCAGGACCTGACAAAGTGTACCTCCTGTCCATCTTTCTATCTACAGGAGGCACAGAATTAGGAGCTTTTAAAATTATTGTTTGTTTCCTAAAAGATTTATGTAAAGGGATGGACAATCTCCTGGACTCTGGGATATCCATCATCTCTACATAGTCAGGCTCCTCTTGCTCATCCAAAGCCTCCTCTAAGGGAAGCTGGAGGGTCTCAGCAACTTTTTTATAAAACAAAAAATGAGAAGGGGACTCAGAAAGCCAAGGGGGAGATTCACCTAAAGGTCTGTCTGGGGAGATGTCCGGTTCAATGGGCACATCCAGACTTTCAAAGTCACATTCACACTGATCATAATCATCCTCCCCATCCTCTGGTTCATAAAACTCTTCTGTATCATATTCTTGAACTGGTGGAACCGACCTTTTGCCAGATAGTGGCGGTTCGGAGGGAACCAGGGACAGTGACTGGACAATCTGTATTGCCTGGCTATCTCTGCAGCAGTTGAAGGAATTTTGGACTCCACCTGCTGACTTTCTAGTTCTTTTTGCTGGAACTGGCTCCTCAGAGTCAGCTTTACGTTGCCGAGGAAGTCTGGCCCTGGTCAGAGGGCACTCCCTCCGGTTCGGCTGGCACCGAACTGGGCTGGCCATCCGGGTCAGTGGACTTTTTGGCCTCTCGTTCCCTAAGCCTACCAACTCTCTTATCTAGGGTGGCTGCAGGGAAATTCTTGCAAATCTGGCAGTCTGCATTGAGGTGGTCAAACCCCAGACAATAAACACATGTGGTGTGTGGGTCAGCCTTGGCAAAGGCTTCCCCACAGACACTACAGTGTTGAAACCCACTGGGCCTGGTTTTTCTTTTGGGTTTCTCAGACATAATGCCAGCCTAACCAAAAACTTGCCCTTTTGATGGCAGTGCCAGGCAAGACACCCTTATCGGTTCCCAACCGTGTCACGGGTCGTGGAAAAAAACGTAATGAAATCCGTTTTTTTTAGAACCGATAAGAACCGAGACCCGCACTCTAACAAGCCTTAAAAGGCTTTAAAACCAAGTTTAAATACAATTCGATCGGTTCAAACCGAACCGATAAAAATTTACAAGTTCCACACAGAAAACCTATCTATTACTTACAATACCAAAGACAGAGCTTGAACCGATCGGTTTGCGGTTAAAATAAATATCGCGGTTAAATTCAACTGAGAAAAGACGTTTTAAACTGAGGAAATGAACCGAGCAGCAGAAGGAATCTCCGGAGCGACTGTTCAGTGAGGCGGAGTAAAGAATCTGACGGTTTCGGTTTGAAACCACCCTAACAGAGCTTCTTTAACCGAGCTCACGCTCTAAGCTCCATGCTCTGCATGGAAGTTAACTCTTTCACCTCCAGAGCAGTTCTAATGGTGGGACAAACTGCACCTGTCATAATATAGCAAGACTTCATGTTGTTTGAAAGTCCAGAACCGTAGGCAACTCAGCAGAATCTGGAGAAATATTCTTCTTAGAACACCAAATGCTGAATCTTTTCCATTTGGAGTTGTAAGTCTTTCTGGTGGAAGGCTTTCGAGAAGCCTTAAGGATATCCAGAACCCCTTGGGAAAGATGCAAATCTGCAAACTCTAACTCTTCAAGAGCCATGCCTTGAGATTGAGAGACCCAAGACTCGGGTACCAAATCCTCCCTTGAGAGGATGTCAAGAGTTCGTAATTCCTGGGAAGAGACAGAGGAAGGTGGACTGCTAGGGACAGCAACAGGGGATAACAGGGCTGTCTGGCCCAGTCTGGAGCAATCAGAATCACTTTGCATGGTTGTGACCTTATCTTGACCAACACTTTGAACAGGCGAGGGAAGGGGGGAAAGCATACAGAAATTTCCCTTCCCAATTCAGGATCGGAGCATCCAGGGGGGCTGAGCCCAAGACTGGGGTTCTGCAACAAAAGAGAGAAAGTTGGTGATTGTCTGGGGCCGCAAAAAGATCCATCTCTGGAGTGCCCCATCTCGAGAAAATCACTTTCAAAACTAGAGGATCTAGGGTCCATTCGTGATGGCCCTGGGATATTCTGCTCAGAGCATCTGCTAGGACATTGTCCTTCCCTGGGAGGTGAACTGCTGTCAGAAAGGTTAGCAGGGAATAGGCCAAGGAC
Organism: Neoceratodus forsteri; assembly: GCA_016271365.2. NCBI lineage: Eukaryota > Metazoa > Chordata > Ceratodontiformes > Ceratodontidae > Neoceratodus > Neoceratodus forsteri. Next base: position 247,343,991 of record JADMNL010000024.1, on the reverse strand, counting down.
CACAACTTCATTGCTTCTGTGCACAAGGCCGCAGACTGAGTGCCTCCCTGCTGGATGACGTACCAAATGATGGTGGTGGTGTCTGTTCTGACCTAGACCACCTTGTTCTGTACAGATTTGGAAAAAGCTTGCAGTGCCAAGAACACTACTCTGAGTTCCAAGACACTGATGTGAAGCAGAGATTCCTGAGGTGACCAGAGTCCTTGGGTGGTAAGATCCCCCAGATGCGCTCCCCAGCCCGGCAGGGAAGCATCTGTGGTGAGTATCACTGAATGAGACTGAGACACAAAAGGAACCCCCTGTCTCAAATTGTCCTGATCCTGCCACCATTGCAAGGCCTGGATCAGGGTTCGAGTCACTAGGACTAGTTTGGTAAGGGAATCCTTTCTTTGGGACCAGAAGGCTCTTAAGCGGAACTGAATGTCCCTCATCTGGAATGTTGCTCCTTGGACCACTGCTGGGGAAGCTGCCATGTGGCCCAGAAGCTGAAGGAAATGCCTTGCTGGTCGAGACACCTGAAGAATGAATGAAGAGGCCAGTTCCATGAGGGTCCTTGCCCTTTCCAGGAGAAGGAAGGCTCTTGCCTTTACTGAATCCAGCTCTGCCCCTATGAAGGTGAGGAGCTGTACTGGTTCGAGAACTGACTTTGGAAGGTTGAGAAGGAATCCTAAGGAAGTGAGCACTTGCCGAGTCACTTGCAAATGTGACTTGACTTGGTCTGGAGACTGACCTACTATGAGCCAGTCGTCCAAGTATGGGAAGATGGAGATCTTTTTTCTCCTTAGGAAAGCAACCACTACTGCCAGACACTTTGTGAAAACCCTTGGGGCTGATGTTAGGCCAAAGGGCATTGCTCTGAATTGATAGTGGCCTGAGGGCAACTCGAACCTGAGGTACTTTCTGTGGGAGCACCTGATGGGAATGTGAAAACAGGCATCTTTGAGGTCCAGGGAGGCTAGCCAGTCCCCTGGCCTTAGAGAGGAAAGGATTATTCCCAGAGTCACCATTTTGAACTTTGGCTTCAAAAGGTGTTCAGATATCTTGGGTCCAGGATGGGCCGCCATTCTCCTCTCTTTTTGGGGGTTAGGAAGTACCTGGAGTACAATCCTTTGCCCTTGTGTAGGGTGGGAACCCTCTCTATAGCTCAGAGCTAGGAGGAAGAAACCTCTGCCTCTAAGGCAAGGGTTTCTGATGGATTTGCAGGTGGAAAGGATCTGGTTCTCATCTTGGGAAATTTTTTGAAGCCGAGGACCAACCCCTGGCTTACTACTTCCAGGACCCACTTGTCTGATGTTAGAGACTTCCAATCCTGGACAAAGTAAGCCAGCCTGCCCCCTACTGGTATGGGAGAATGGGCCTGGGCAGACCCATCAGGGTGTCTGCTTGGCAGGTGCTTTAGGCTAAGGGTGGATGCAGGCCTGCTCATCCCCCGTCTGCCTCTCCCTCTAAAGAACCCGCTTTGAGAGTAAGAAGAGGAGGCCTGAGTTTGGTAAAAAGGCCTTTGGAAAGGCCTGCCCTTGCCCCTGGACTGCTGCCTTTGAGAAGCTGCTTGCCTTTTTTTTTTTTAGCCTGAGCACTCTAAGTGGTCCTGTACTCGTCCATCTTTTTCATGTAGTTCTCTGTCTGCTCCCCAAACAGAGAATTACCAACAGGGAAATCCATGGCCTTAGCCTGGGTATCCTGTGATAGGCTAGTACATCTGAGCCAAGCCATCCTCCGAAGAGCCACAGATGTAGCCATGACTCTTGATGAAATATCACTGGAGTCCACAGCAGCATGAAATTGTACTTTAGATGCCTCAATCCCATCTGCATCCACCTGCTCCAGCTCCTTGGCAAGCTGGTCAGGGGCTTGTTTAGCCAGAGCCAGCACAGTGTCCCACCTGGACTTCTGGTATCTAGCTGTGTAGGCCATATAGTTAGCCTGCCTGAGTCCCAAAGATGCTGCCATGTATTGTTTCTTTGCCATGGCATCAATCTTCCTGGAGTCCTTGTCTGGGGGTGTGATGCCAAGGGATATTTGCCTTATCACAGGCAGCAGCCTGCACTACCCCAACATGGCTGCATTGCTGGAAAAGGAACTCTGTGTCTGAGCCTGAAAGAGTATTCCTCTTGTCCATTCATCTGTCCACAGGAGGTATGGAATTAGGAAACTTCAGAATTTGTGTCCGTTTCCAAAAGATTTGTGGAGGGAACAGACAGTCTCCTGGACACTGGGATGTCCATCTCAACAAAATCAGGTTCCCCCTGATCCCCTACTGCTTCCACAGGAAGCTGGAGGGTCTCAGCCACTTTTTTGTAAAACATATAGTGAGAAGGGGACTCGGAAAGCCTAGGAAGAGAAACACCTGAAGGTCCGTCTGGGGAGATGGTCAATAGGCACATCCAGACTTTCATAATCACCATCCTCATACTCTCCTTCCTCCTCCTCCTCCTCCGGTTCATAAAATTCTTCCAAAGTGTAATCCAGAACCGGAGGAACCGACCGAACCCCTGCCAGATGGTGCCGGTTCAGTCAGAACCGAAGTAAGCGATTGCACTATCCTTATCACCTTGGGTATCTCATCGGCGGTCGGAGTATGAATTTCTGGGTCCGAACGATGATTTATCTTTTCTTTTCCTTTTTACACGAACAGACTCCTCAGAATCTGCTCTCCTTTTGCCCAAAGAAGTATCGCTCTGGTCAGAGAGCACTCCTTCTGGTTCGGTCGAAACTGAACCGGGCTGGCCATCCGGGTCAGCGGACTTCTCGGTCTCCCTTTCCCTCAGTCTACCCAATCTCTTTTCCAGGGTAGATTTGGGAAAATTCTTACAAATTTGGCAGTCTGAATCCAGGTTGTCAAACACCAGACAATAAACACAGGTGGTGTGGGGATCAGCCTTGGCAAAGACTTCCCCACACACACTGCAGTGTTGAAACCCAGTGGGCCCGTTTTCTTTGAGTTTCTCAGACGTGGCCAATCCTAACCAAAACTTACCCTTTTTCAGCAATCCACCAGGCAAGACTCCTCATCGGGTTCCTGACCGTCATGGGTCGGGGGAGAGAACGAATAAAACTTTTTTTTTTTTTTTTTAAGAACCGATATGGACTGGCTACCACACACTAAATAAATCACAAACTTTTTTACCTGAAACTGATAGGTTTTCTGTGTGGAACTTGTAAATTGTGGATCGGGTCGGTTGAACCTATCTAGTACTCACAGTACCACAGGACAGACTTGAACCGACTGAGCGGTAACAGCACCGTAGAAACAGAGCGAAAACACGACACTTCAACCCACTTTTTTGAACCGAGCAAAAGAGAAATCTCCAGAGCGACTGTTCAGTGAGGCAGAGTAAAGAATCTGACGGTTGGAGTTTAAACAGCAGCAGACAGGGGATTCAACTGAGCTCGTGGCAAACATTCCATGCTGGCCATAAAGTTTAACTCTGTTCTCCGGGGCAGTTGAAAGGCAGGACCCAACTGCATATGTCAGAATACAGCAAGACTTCATGTTTGAACAGAGAATTAACCACAACAGGAAAATCCATGGCCATATCCTGTGAGAGGCTAGTACATCTGAGACAACCCATTCTCCAAGAGCCACAGATGTAGCCATGACTCTTGACACATCACTGGAGTTCACAGCAGCTGAAATTGTCCTTTTGATGCCTCAATCCCATCTGCAGCCACCTCCTCCAGCTCCTTGGCTAGCTGGGGGAGGCCTGTTTAGCCAGTGCCAGTACAGTGTCCCACCTGGACTTCTGGTACTTGGCTGTATAGGCCATATAATTTGCCTGCCTGAGTCCCAAAGAGGATGCCATGTACAGTCTCCTGGACTCTGGGATGTCCATTTCTACATAATCAGGCTCCTCTTGATCCACCAATGCCTCCTCCATAGGAAGCTGGAGGTTTCAGCCACCTTTCTGTAGAACATAAAGTGAGAAGGGACTCAAAGCCTGGGAGGAAACACCTGTCCGGTTCCACAGGCACATCCAGACCCTCACTTTCACCATAATCATCCTCAAATTCCCCTTCCTCTTCAAACTCCGGTTCATAAAAATCTTCCAGGGTATAATCTTGAACCGGGGGAACCAACTGAACCGAACCCCTGCCAGAAGGTGCCGGACTGGAAGGAACCAGGCAAAGCGATTCCACAATCCGAATCGCTTTTGCCATCTCTTCGGCGGTCGGAACATGAACCTCTGGATCCGAACCAGATGATATTTCTTTACGCTTTCTTTTTGTCAGAACCGATCCCTCGGAATCGGCTCTCCTTTTGCCCGAAGTATCGCCCTGGTCAGAGGGCACTCTTTCTGGTTCGGTTGTAATCGAACTGGGCTGGCCATCCGGGTCAGCAGACTTCTCTGCCTCCTTTTCCTCAGTCTACCTAATCTCTTCTCAAGGGTAGATCTGGGAAAATGTTGTACATTTGGCAGTCTGAATCGAGGTGGTCAAACCCCAGACAACAAACACAGGTGGTGTGGGATCGGCCTTAGCAAAGACCTCCCACACTCACTGCAGTGTTGAAACTCAGTGGCCCGTTCCTCCCGGGTTTCTGACATGGCCAACCTAACCAACTTGCCCTTTTATGGCTACCGCCAGGCAAGACACCCTTATCGGGTTCCTGTGTCACGGGTATTGGAAAAAAACATAGTAATTTTTTTTTTCATCTTTTCTTAGAACCAATAAGAACGGTAACCACACACCACGTAAAACAATTTCACTATCAAATGGTCGGTTCAGCCGAACTGACCGCACGCTTACAAGTTCCACACAGAAAACAACAATTCCTATCTAGTACTCACGGCACCACAGACAGAGACTGAACAGACTATGTGGACAACGCTTTCGGTTTAAAACAGACGAAAACTGAGACTTTAACAGACTTTCGAACCGAGCTGAAGGAGAAATCTCCGGAACGACCGTTCAGTGAGGCGGAGTAAAGAATCTGTTTGAAACACTCCAGACAGAGACTCCAACCGAGCTCAAGCTCAGCATTCTTTGCTCTGCATAGAAAGTTAACTCTTTGTTCTTTGGGGCAGTTCATCGGTTGAGGATCACTGCATGTGTCAGAATACAGCAAGACTTCATGTTTGATCAGCTTACTCACCTGTAACAGTAGTTCTAGGAGTGGTATATGTTGTTCATCCACACACTATGGCATGTCCCTTTCCCCTTTAAATCCTGCTGGAAGTCTTCAAGCTGGCTCCTCCCACCCACCTGGGTGGTAAATACCTCGGCTCCGCCCCATGACGCCAGATCTTAGCCCGCTGGAAGCAAGGTTGTGCGCCTAAAGCAGGGGAGATCAGCTGGGTGCGTGTGGATGAACATATACTACTCCTAGAAAGTACAGTTACGTAAGAACTTACCGTAATGGTAGATCAAGAGAGGCTCTTGCAGTAGATAAATACATATAGGACTGACGCCGGCCGGCGGCAGGACCCCATGGAAAAATTTCTAGCTAGCAGTCCCGGCGAGGGACCGCCCCATGTCAGGTGACCGCGCCATATGTGCCGGTATAAAGGGTGGTCCCAGACACCGCCTTCCAGTTCTTTTCCCGCCACAGGCCAGGAAGGTCCGGACGAGAGAGAAGCTGGATGTTTCCATTCCTGGAAAAGAAGCTGAAAAAGCCTAGGGGGATGGAGGGCGGGAAGGTATTACCTACTGCAAGAGCCTCTCTCGAAGATCTACCGTTACAGTAAGTTCTTACGTAACTGTACTATCTTACTTCGAGAGGGCTCTTGCAGTAGGTAATTACATATAGGACTGAATTCCAAGCAGTCTGGAACAAGGGAAAAAAAGGCACAGGGAGGAGAGAACTACTCTAAAAAATAACCCTAGCCGTGCAAGCCTCAAGAAAGGAGACCTTGCAAAACAGCCAGCCCGAAGCCTGCTCTATGGCGAGAGGCAATGTCCAAACTGTAATGTTTCAGAAAGGTATGGACGGAAGTCCATGTGGCGGCAGCATATGTCTGCCGAGACACATTCTTAAACAAGCCATAGAGGCAGCTACTCCTCTTGTTGAGTGGCCTGACTTGACCCGGAGGGTCTTGTACTTGTCATAACAGAAAGTGATGCAATGAGCCAACCACTTAAGACAGGCATTGCTTGGAAACAGCATTGCCTTCCCTTTGTGAGCAAAGGGCGAGACAACTGATCAGTCTTTCTGAGATCCTTCGTCCTGTTGGTGTAGTATCTCAGAATCCGTGAACATCCATAGTATGGAGTAAATATTCCCTTGGTTAGAGTACTGCATAAAAAGGCAGGTAGCTCTATGGACTGATTTAAAGTAGACTCTGCTACTACTTTAGGTAGAAACTTAGGATTCGTGTGAAGAGCAACTCGTTCTTTGTGAAAAATCAAGTAGGGGATTTTGCACATCAGGGCCTGAAGCTCGGAGATTCGAGCCAAGTAATGGCCACCAAGAAGGCCGTCTTCCATGAAAGAAATTTAAATCTGCAGAAGCTGCAGGTTGAAGGGAGGAAGAGTAAGTTTCATGAGAACAAAATTCAAGTCCGGGGCGCAGGAAGTACGGATGGGAGGCCTCAGATGGAGGACCCCTCTGAGAAAGGTCTTAGAGACCTCCAGTTGAGCGAAAGCTTTATCTGCGAAGGGAACATGGTAAGCTGAGATAGCTGCCATGTGAACCTTCAAGGAGGATGGCCGAGACCCAGGTCGAACAGATGACGCAAGTACTCCAGCAGAAAAGCCACTGAACAGGAGAAAGGCTCCACGTTCTTGGAGGCTGCCCAAATAGAGAATCTCTTCCACGTCATGGCATAAGTGGACCTGGTGGATGGCTTTCTAGCCTTCACTAAAATCTCCGCCACTTTTGGAGACACTCCAAAACGGGATTGGGCTAGGTCTGCAGGAGCCATGCATGTAGTTGAAGGGATTTGAGGCCTGGATGAACCAGGGTCCCCTGATCCTGGGTCAGCAAACCTCGAGACAGAGGAAGAGGAGGATCCTCTGAATATTGTTGTAGAAGAGAACCAGATTTGCTTGGGCCAGAAAGGAGCGATCAGAATCATTCTCGCTCCTTCTGAGGCTAGTTTCTGCAATACACGTGGGATCAGAGGAATTGGGGGAAAAGCATAGACTAATCTGTCCTTCCAGTCTAGAGACAGAGCATCCCAGAAAGCGCTCGCCTGGAATGAGCGAAAAAATGGGAAGTTTTGGGAGAGGAACAGGTCTACTCATGGAGTCCCCAAAGCTGAAAGATATCATCTAGTACCCTGGTTCAGTTCCCACGTGTGCCAGAGCAGAAGAGCGGCTTAGCTTGTCTGCCAGAGTGTTGTCGACTCCTGGAACATGAATCCTGCTAGGTGAAGGTCGTGTTGTGTTGTGTTGCACAATCCCAAACCCTCATTGCCTCCCTGCATAGAGGTTAGGACTGAGTTCTTTCCTGTTTGTTGATGTACCACACTACGCACATGTTGTCCATCTGGACGGCTAGGTGGCCTGGAAGGATGTATTGGTGAAGGGCTGGGAGAGCGTACAACACAGCTCGAGCACACTGATGTGGAGAACTTGTTCCAGCCTGGACCATGAGCCCTGGGTCCGATGAGGACCTAGATGGGCTCCGCAACCTTCGCCTGACGCGTCTGTAGTCGGAGTCGGGGGATGAAAGAAAGGGACCTCCCTGAAACAGGTTCTCTTGAACCATCCACCATTGCAAGTCTCGTACCATCGGCGATGAGATCAGAACTAATTGATCTAGGTCGTCCACAAGTTGATCCCACTGAGAGCGAAGAGTCCACCGAGAGATTCTGATATGGAGTCGAGCTCGGGGGACCGTTGGAATAGCGGTCACCATGAGCCCCAGAAGACGGAGGACTGACCTCGCCGAGACCCTCCTGCGTTCTGATAGCAGGGAAATCTGGGTTTGAAGAGAGGCTGCCCTGTCCGGAAGCAGAAAGGCCCGGCTCATGGTCGTATCTAGGATAGCCCCGATGAACTGTAGACTCTGGGAAGGATCCAGATGGGACTTGGAATGGTTGATGGCAATACCCAGGCAAGTGAAAACCTGCTGGGTGAGGGAGAGAAAAACGCAGGAGTTCCTCCCTGGACGAGGCCGCCAGGAGCTAGTCGTCCAGGTAATGGAACACCTGTACTCCCATTGTACGCAGGTGGGCCGCTACCACAGCCAGGCATTTGGTAAATACTGGGGGCTGAGGATAGACCAAAGGGGAGCGCCTTGAATTGGTAGTGGTCCCCCTGAAATGCAAAACGAAGATACTTGCGGTGAGAAAGGCGAATGGGAATGTGCAGATAGGCATCCTGCATATCCAGTGCACAAAGCCACTGACCCGCCAAGGCGGGCAGAAGGCTCTGCAGAGAGCATCCTGAACCTTTTGTATTCTACATAAAGATTCAGGGAACCGAGATCTAGAATAGGTCCGAGATCTCCAGTCTTCTTTGGGACCAGGAAGAAATGGGAATAGTAACCCGTCCCTTGAAGGGGAACAGGTTCTATCGCCTGTTTCGTGAGAAGAACAGAGATTTCTTCCTGGACCAAAGGAAGATGTTCCCTAGAATAGGACGACTTCTGAGGTGCGTGGCGGGGTGGTTTCTGAAGAAACTCTATGGAATGCCCTTCCGCTATGAGCTGGAGCACCCAAGAATCCGTGGTTATCCTCCCCCATCCCGGAAGGTGGAGGGAAAACCTCCCTCCTACCGGTTCCTCTGGGAAGTCCAGAGGCGGTGAGAGAGGAATGGAATCAGGTGGTGTGGGGCAGCGCCGCAGCTGAAGCACCTGCTGCTTTTGGTGAGGAGCCTAGCAGCTGCGGGGCCAGGACGTTTGGTGGCCGCCTTCCCTGTGGTTTCGCCTTTGGCGAATCAGTCTGCAAAAGGGAAGGCGCTGCTGTTGGCGACGGTACATGGAATCCACTGATTTCAGAGCCGCCCCTTCTCCTGCAGATCGGTGATGTCCTTGACATCACCCTAACAGCACCGACTCGGAAAGGTGCCTCTTGAATAGCGGTTGCACTTCCGGACCAACCCGACAAGCAGAGCCAGGCCTGACGCCATAGACCCACGGCGAAGTGGAGCTCCGCCCGGCAGTGTCCACTGCATCGCATGTCGCCCACAAAATGGCGACTGGCCGGAACGGGCAGAACAGACGAGGTCGGGTTAACTCCGTTTGACTTGGGAGTCAGGCAAGGAGTCCAGCTTGGATTCCACCTGAATAAGGACAGCCTTCTGGTAATCCCCATGTGGCCGCGTAGTTCAGGGCCCGAATTCCCAGTGGAGGAGGCTCAAATCTTTCTCCCATACTGGTCCAGAAGTCGAGATTCCTTATCAGGAGGACGAGCCAAGATGCTTTGGGTGTGCCGACCGCCATGAGCGGCACTAATCACGACCGAGTCGGCCGAGGGCGAGAGTCCAGGTAGTCAACACCCGGAGCCTGGTATAGCCTGTTCAACTTCCTTGGAAACAAGGCTAGCCACGCTGTTTCCATATCGTGGTGACAAGGTCGGTGAGAGGCTCAATCCAGGGTGGCATTAATGTAGGGCTGTCAGCAGGCAGATCCAGATGCAGCAAGTTTCAGTCGCTGAGGATCTGGTTCCAAAGAGTGCCACTGATGCAACTCCTGGATTTTTCTAAGCAACTCAAAGATGGATCCTCCGGAGGAGACTTGGAGGAGTCCTGGCCGGAGCTTCGACGGAGGCTGGGCTCGGCTGTCTCTCGGAGCATCCTTCGAAGAGTCCGAGGAATCAGACAGTGAAGAGGAAGAAGAAGAATAAGACTCCTGACCCGACTGGGGAGGCAGGTTCCATGGGTAGTAACCGATGGCAGCTATCCTGCCCCTCTCTGGACCCAGACGGGAGAACCCTGAGTCTGGAGGTGGAGAGGGAGTGTGCCGCCTCGGATGTACGGGAACCTGAGGCGGCACCATCATCGTAAGACGGCTCTCTACCTCCTTGGTGAGCTGAGCCTTGGCCTCTGCCCACCAGGAGGCCAGAGTCTCCTACAGATCCACCGGCGGCTGTGGGGCCGGTGGAGGTGGAGGAGGAGGAGGGAGAAAAAGTGTACGGGTTATACCTGTAAGGAGAGTAACCAAAACCTGGCTGCGGGAAACCCGGTGTCGGGTACTGCGGTGTCGGAAAGACCAGTGTCTGGTACTGCGGCGCTGGATACTGCGGTCCCGGGTACGACGGCGTCTGATAAGACTGTGGGTACCCGGGAGCCAGCGGGCTGCCAGAGCAGACGGCCCGACGGGCGGCCTCACAGGCAGGTCCACACTGGAGGGACCGAGGCAGAGGGCCCATCGGAGGGGACATCGGACGTGGATGTCTCCTGGGGCCAGTAGAACCCGGCGTCTGAGGGTACCGGCAGAGGTACCGGCAGGGGCAGGCGCCGAGACCGTCAGATCCGGTTCCAAGGAGGAGGTCTGGGAGGAGAAGATCCCCACTTCACCCGGGATGGAGAGAGAAATCCCGGGGTCAGGCTGGGGTGACTGGGTCCCGGACGACAGCGAGAGGCTGCGGGCAACCGTGTCTACGATGGACGTGGGGGTCCATGCGTTCCTGTCCGCCGTTGCATCCGGAGGACCCGACATGCGGTTTGAGAGCAAGCTCCGGCGGGCGCCAGATGAGCCGGCATCCGGCTTCGGGAGCCATCACGGAGGCGGGCTGAGGGAAGGTCGGCCCGGTCCAGTGGGGGTGAGAGGCTGCGCACCGCTCGAAGGGTTGGGCATCTTACCAACCTCTCCATGCGGACGTTGGAGGAGCAAGACGCCCGACTTAGGGAGCCACGCCCAGTAGGCCACAAGCCTGCGGCCAAACCGGGGCAGAGGCCTCCACAGCCTGGAGGCGCCCACAAAGCCACGAGCCAGGACGGGCGGGCCGAGGCCACCTCAAGCCTTGGAGCGGTCCCCAGGGTGGAAATCGCGTAGAGGAGGTCTTCTCCGGTGCCTCTCCTTGTCTTTCTTTTTCCGATGTCCTTTGAGAAGTGGGCGCCTGCCTCAGCTTTTTTAGTTCTTTTCCATAGAACTCATCTTTTGCTTGAGAAGATGGGCTTCCAGGGATTGCTAAGCGCTGTTTTGGGTAGCGCGCTGAAGCTGAGGCAGTGTTGGCACTTCGACCAGGTGATCGGGACCTAGGCAGAAAGGCACAGGAATGGCAGTCCCTTGTGTGGCAGTTAGGCGCCCTGCAGTCGCACTTGTTTTGTGCTCGGAGGGTGTAGGGGCGACATACACCGAGGATGACCTGACGTTATAAAAAAATAAAAATTTAGTAAAACCGATGAAAGATATGGTGTAACGGTACGAACTTTACACGGCGCTACTGCGAGCTAGAAGGCGGAAAGAACTGAAGGCGGGCGCCAGGACCACCTTTATACCGACGTCGTGAGCGCTGGTCACCTGACATGGGGCAGTCCCTTGCCGGGGACTGCTAGCTAGAAATTTTTCCGTGGGGTCCTGCCGCCGGCCAGCGTCAGTCCTATATGTAATTACCTACTGCAAGAGCCCTCTCGAAGTAAGATCTACTGTTACAGGTGAGTAAATACAGGTTACTCACCAGTAACAGGAATTCTAGGAATGGTTTATGTTGTTCATCCACACACTATGGCATGTCCCTTTCTCCTTTAAATCTTGCGGAAGTCTTCAAGCTGGCTCCTCCCACCCACCGGATGGTAAAACTCTGGCTCCACCCCTGATGCCAGATCTAGCCCGCTGGAACCCAGGTTGTGCGTCGAGCCGGGAGGCCAGGTGGGTCGTGTGGATGAACAACATGCATACCATTCCTGGAACTCCTGTACAGGTGTGTAACCTGTATTTCTAAGGACATGGATTGTGTTCATCCACACTGTCTGGCAGACTCTAGCAGTTCTCCGGAGGAGGCAAGGCGCACCTCCCTACTTGTGGAATAGGACTGGAGAACCCACGCACAAAAACCAGCATCCCGGTGTAAGTCAAGGTCGATGTGGTAATGGGTGATGAAGGTGTGTGCTGATTTCCAGGTAGCAGCCGTACAGATTCCTGGACAGGGGCGGCTCGGAAGCAGCCACAGATGCAGAGGTATGGCAGGTAGAATGAGCTCTTATCCTCTGGGAGGCTCCATGCCCACCAACCTATAGCAGAGATCTATGCAGGAGGTGACCCACCTGCCTATCATCCACTTGGCTGCAGGTCTGCCAGGTGCGCTGGCAAACATCTCCCCAATTTCAGCTGTCTGTTCCTTTATAGTAAGCGAGTGGTCTTCAGGGTCCAGAGTATGGAGCCTATATTGAAGCCTCCGAGGTGTGACTGGGGTAGAACACTGGCAGAGTCAACACCGATTAAGGTGAAACTCCACCACCACCTTGGAAGGAATTTGGGTGGGGCGCAGGACAACCTTGTCCCTGTGGAAGACCAGATAAGGAGACTCGATGGAAAGCACCTGGAGCTCTCCCATCCTTCTGGCTGACTGATAGCCACCAAGAGGTGGTCTTCCATGATAGGTGAGAGATGTCACACCGGTGCATTGGTTCGAATGGCTTGCCCATGAGCTTAGCCAATACCAGCAGTAGATCCCATGGAGATGGAGGATCTTGCACCAGAGGAGATATGTGATCAAGGCCTTTGAAAAAGCGCCCGACCAGCTTCTCCTGCGCCACCAACTGCTTCCCGGCCCGCGCCCAGTAAGCAGAGATGGCTGCCAGGTGCCTGTAAAGTAGTAGGCCGAAGCCCTTGCTGAGAAAGGGACCACAGGTAGTCAGAATGCTTGCCAAGGCTGAGAGGAAAGAGTCAGCCTTGCCCTGACTCCAAATGGAGAATTTCTTCCATTTAAAGGCGTAGCATTTTTGCCCGACTCCTTACAGGAAGCCTCAACAACGTTAGTACCTCGTCGAAAATACCCAAGGCCTGGAACTCTAGCCGCACAGGAACCAGCCGCCGGGTGCAGGGATTGAAGGTCTGGATGGAATACCTTCCTGACTGACTGAGATCAGGTCCGGGAGGCTGGAAGCAGCCTCGGGAGCCTGGAGCCGAGGCTGAGGATATCTGGATACCAGAACTGGCGGGGCCAGTCTGGGACTACCAGAATCACCTGCGCCTTGTCCCTCCTCACCTTTGAGAAGCACCTTGTGGGATCAAAGGAAATGGGGAAGGCATAGAAGAGGCCCGGGGTCCACGACCTAGAAGGCATCCCTTGCAGTGAGCCCCTGCTGAGGGGGGCGGGCATGAACAGCCTCAACCTGCATTCTCCTGGAGGCACACAGGTCCACCTGAGGCATGCCCAGTGGGAGAACAGATCTTGTACTACCTCCGGCAGGAGAGACCACTCGTGGACAATCCACCTGGCGCTAGTTCTCAGTGGTAGGTTTGCCCTTTCCCACTTCTCATATAATTGAGGAACAACTGGAGGTGAGGCCTGTGACCCTTGGTACGCTCTGTGTAGTAGCTAAGACCACTTTTAACATCTAAACTGTAGCCTCCTCTCTCCTGAGAAGAATGATCAGTGAAAACAGGAGAGACAGACTGGTTCAAGTAATCTGAAACCACTTTGGGCAGAATTCTATTGGTTCGAGGACCACTTCGCTATGAAGGGGATAAAACCAGGTTCCACTGACAGGGCCTGTAATTCCTACGTTACGCCTGGCAGAGTGTAATTTTCACCAAGAACAGGTTTTCCAAGTCAAGTACTTAAGCTCTGCTGAGGACATAGGCTCAAAAAGGAGGTTGCATAAGTTGAGCAATACAAACATTTAAATCACAGGCAAAGGAAGGGTCTCCTAAAAGGGAGAGTTGGTAGCAAGCAATCCTTTAAAAAATTACAGAATACAGGATGAGATGATAGTGAGGAAGACTTCCCACTGACAGAAAAGCAGAAACAGCCGACAGGTGTACCTTGAGTAGCTGGTCTGAAACCTGGGTCATTAAGATGGACATATAATCAGAACTGTAGGCAATTCAGCAGTATCTGGAGAAATATGGTTCTTGGAACACCAAATGCTGAATCTCTTCCATTTGGAGTTATAGAATCTTTCTAATTGGAGGAGCTTCGGCTTTGAGAATATCCAGGACACCCCACGAGACAGATGCAAATCTACAAAGCTCAGCTGTTCAAGAGCCAAGCATCGAGATTGAGAGAATGCATCTGGGGTACCAAATCCTCCCGAGAGGATGTTAACAGGTTGTAATTCCTGGGAGAGACAGGGAAGATGGACTGCTAGGGACAACAAGGGGTACCAGGGCTGTCTGGCCCAGTCTGGGACAATCAGAATCACTTTGCAAGGTTGTGGCCTTATCTTGACTAAAACTCTGAACAGAGCGGGAAGGGATACAGAAATTTCCTTCCCAGTTCAGAATCAGAGCATCCAGGGGACTGAGCCCAAGGCTGGGGTCTGCAATAAAGAGAGGAAGTTGGCGATTGTCTGGGGCTGCAAAGAGATCCATCTCTGGAGTGCCCCACCTGAAAAAATCACTTTCAACACCTGAGGGTCCAGGGACCATTACGTGATGGCCCCAGAGATCCTGCTCAGTGCATCTGCTAGTACACTGTCCTTCCTTAGAGGTGAACTGCTATAGAGAGGCCTGCAGGGAATAAGCCAGGGACCACAACTTTAGCTGCTGCACTGCTGACCGTGGGCGGTGCCTCCCTGCTTGTAGATGTGCCACATGGTGGGTGGTGTTGTCTGTTCTGACTTGAATTCACCTTGTTCCGTACTGACAGAGAAAGCTTTCAGGGCCAGAAAAACTGCCCGAGTTCCAGGAGGTTGATATGGAGAAGGATTCCTGAGGACCACAGTCCCTGTGTAGTGAGGGGCCCCAGATGGCTCCCCAACCTAGAAGAGAAGCATCCGTGGTAAGGACCACTGAATGAGGGTGAGTGGCAAATGGGACCCTTGCCTTAGGTTGTCCTGATCCTGCCACCATTAGAGGGCTAGGATCAGGGTGAAAGTCCTGAGGGATCAGTTTGTTAAGGGAATCTTTCCTTTGAGACCAAATGACCTCAGATGAAACTGAATATCACTCATCTGGAATCTTGCCTTGGACCACTGCTGTAGGGAGCAGCCATGTGGCCCAAGAGCTGTAGGAAATGCCTTGCTGGTCGAGACACCCTGAGGCTGAAGGAAAAAGCCAGCTCTATGAGAACTCTTGCCCCTTCAGGGAAGAAAGGCTCTTGCTTTGACAGTATCAGCTCTGCCCCTATAAAGGTAAGGAGCTGCACTGGTTCGAGAACTGACTTGGGAAGGTTGAGAAGAAATCCTGAAAGTGAGCACTTGCAGGTCTGACTTGACTTGGTCTGGAGACTGGCCCTCTATGAGCCAGTGGTCCAGATATGGAAAAACAGAAATCTTTGCCTTCTTGAAAGGCAACTACTACTGCCAAGCACTTTGTGAAAACCCTTGGGGCAGATGTTAGGCCAAAGGGCATTGCCTTGAACTGGTAATGGCCTGCGGGCAACTCAAACCCGAAGTACTTTCTGTGGGAGCACCTGATGGGAATGTGAAAATAGGCATCTTTCAGGTCCAGGGAGGCTAGCCAGTCTCCTGGCCTTAGGGAGGGAAGAATTATTCCCAGAGTTACCATCTTGAACTTTGGTTTTAAAAGATGTTTGTTCAGGTATCTTAGGTCTAGGATGGGTGCCACTCCAGTCTTTTTGGGGTGAGGAAGTACCTGGAGTACAGGCGTTTACCCACTAATGTGGGGTGGGAACTCTCTATGGCTCTTAAGGCCAGAAGGATGAAACCTCTGCCTCTAGGGGCAGGGTTTCTGAGAGAGCTGCAGGTGGAAGAGATCTGCACTCATCTTGGAAATTTTTGACTGAGAACCAGCCCCTGGCTCTACTTCCAGGACCCACTTGTCCGATGTAATAGACTTCCAGTCCTGGACAAGTAAGCCAGCCTGCCCCTACTGGAATAGGAGTCTTGACCCAGGCAGACTCATCAGGATGTCTGCTTGGCAGGGCCTTGGCTGAGAGGTGGATGCAGCCCTGTTCATCCCCCTTCTGCCTCTCCCTCTGAAAAATCCCCTCTGCGAGAAAGGAGAAGAGGACTGAGCTTGGTAAAAAGGCCTATGAAAAGGTCTGTCCCTGCCCCTGGACTGCTGCCTTTGAGGAGTTGCCTGCCTTTCCTTGGCCTGAGCACTCCTATAAGTGGTCCTGTACTCGTCCATTTTCTTTATGTAATTCTCTGTCTGCTCCCCAAAGAAAAAAAATTACTCACCTTAGTAATGCTGTTTCTTCTAATGGAGTCTTGCTGTATTCTGACATATGCAGTTAGGTCCTGCCTTTCAACTGCCCGGAGAACAAAGAGTTAAACTTTCCATGTATTAGCATGGAATGTTCACCATGAGCTCGGTTGAAGCCCCTGTCTGCTGTTTAAACCCAACCATCATATCTTTATGAGCGTACTCACTAGAAGTTGTGTGTGGAAATTAACTCAAAACTAGCCAACTGGCAACTATATCTATATAAGAGGTTGTTTGGTTTCCAAAAAAGAAGACTCAAGTCAAAACCCCAAAACAAAACACACTCACCCAAATAAGAGGGTGAAAAAAGGACACCTAAGTTGCAAACACTGCTCCTGCCCACCATCCCAAAAAACTAGGTTCTGAGAGGGGAGGCGTGGAAGATCGAGACCACAGGCAAGACCCATTAGAAGAAACATTACTGAGGTGAGGAATTTCTTCAAACAACATGAAGTCTTGCTGTATTCTGACATATGCAGACCACCAAGCAGTACCTCCATGGAGGAGGGACAGAACCTACTTTGGAAACAGGCTCTTAAGTACTGCTTGTGCCAAGCACGACGCGCCTAGCCTGGATATCCAGAGAGTAATGCTCGGTGAATGTATGGACTGTTTTCAGGTGGTGCTTGACAAATTTCTAACAGAGGAATATCTGGCTGGCAGCCAGGGAACAACTATACCTCTAGTGGAATGAGACCTCAGGCCCGGGTGGAGTTCTACCCAGTTTCTCATTGCAGAATTGTATACAAGAAACAATCCACCTGGCAATAGATCTTAGTGGTAGGTTTGCCTTACCAACTCTCCATCGTGAGGAACTGGAGGGATTCAAACCTGTGACCCTTGGTGCACTCTATGTAGTAGCTCAGGGGCCCTTTTAACATCTAAGCTGTGTAGTCCTCTCTCCAGAGGAGAAATGGTCAGTGAAAAAACAGGAGAGAGACTGGTTGAGGTGGAAATCTGAAACCACTTTAGAAACAACTTTGTTAGTTCTTAGGACCCTCTCTCTATGGAAAGATGAAATCAGGTTCCACTGGCGGGGCTTAGCAATTCACTGATGCCTGACAGAGGTAATGGCCACCACAAACAGTTTTCTAAGTCAAGTACTTAAGCTCTGCAGAGGACAAAGGCTCAAAGGGGGTTGCATGAGCTGGGCAATGCAAACTGGAGGTCTCAAGCAAGAGCAGGATCCCTAAAGGGGGATTGGTGTGAAGCAATCCTTAAAAACTAAAACACAGGATGGGATGAAAGAGGGAAGGCTTCCTACTGACAAGAAAGCAGAAACAGCTGCCAAATGTACTTTAAAGGTAGTAGGCCTGAGGCCTAGGCCATTAAGATGGACCATATGAAAAATTACTCACCTTAGTAATGTTGTTTCTTCTAATGGAGTCTTGCTATATTATGACAGGTGCAGTTTGTCCCACCATTAGAACTGCTCCGGAGGTGAAAGAGTTAACTTCCATGCAGAGCATGGAGCTTAAGCGTGAGTCGTTTAAAGATCTATTAGGGTGGTTTCAAGCCAAAACCGTCAGATCTTTACGAGCAAAACTCACTAAGGCTCTGTGTGGAAGCTGTAACCTACACTAGCCAACTGGCTACTAACATATTCACACATTTTCCTGGTCCCAACACCAAGACTCAAGTCAGTGGACCAGAAAAATAAGATAAAATAACTAAATAAAACACAACACCCAAACATAAAAGGGCATCAATAAATGCCAACAGTGGACTGCCCACCCCATACCCAAAGTAGAAGTTCTGAGAGGGGCAGGCTGGGGGGGGAGGTCATAATATAGCAAGACTCCATTAGAAGAAACAACATTACTAAGGTGAGTAATTTTTTCTTCAAACAACATGAAGTCTTGCTATATTATGACAGATGCAGACTACACAGCAGTACCTCCATGGAGGAGGGACAGAACCTACTTAGGGAATAGGCTCTGAAGCACGGCTGTGCCAAACCGAGCATCCCTCCTGGCCTGGATATCCAGGGAGTAATGCTTAGTGAAAGTGTGTACTGTTTTCAGTAGCTGCTTGACATATCTCAAGATAGGGATGTCTCTAGCAGCAGCTAGAGATGCAGCTGTACCTCTGGTAGAGTGAGCCCTCAGGCCTGAGGGGGACCTTACCCAGCTTTTGATAGCAAAATTGATACAAGGGACGATCCACCTGGCAATGGATCTCTTAGTGGCAGGTCTCCTTTCCCAACCTCACCATAAGTGAGAAATAGTTGTAGAGGAGTCAAACCTGTGACCCTTGGTACGTTCTATGTAGTAACTTAGGGCCTCTTAACATCTAAGCTGTGCAGCCTCCTCTCACCAGAGGAGGAATGGTCAGTGAAGAGACACTGGAAGTGAAATAGATTGGTTAAGGTGGATATCCAAACCACCTTAGGCAAAAAACTTCCTGTTAGTCCTGAGGACTACTTTATCCCTGTGAAAGGAAATAAATTCAGTCTCCACTGATAAAGCCTGTAACTCACTCTATGCGCCCTGGCAGAAGTGTGATGGCTACTAAATACAGTTTTCAAGTCAAATACTTAAGCTCTGCCGAAGACAGAGGCTCAAAGGGGGTTGCATCAGCTGAGCAATGCAAACATTAAGATCCCAAGCAGGGGCAGGGTCCCTGAATGAGGATTGGTGTGAATCAATCCTTAAAAACTTGGAAAATACAGGGTGAGCAGAAAGAAGGGCTTCCTGCTGAAATGAAGGCAGAGACAGCTGCCAGTGCACTTTCAGGGTGGCTGGTCTCAGTCCCAAAGAATTAAGATGGACCATATAGTCCAATACAGTGGGTAGATCAGCAGATTCCGAGGAAATATGCTTCCCAGAACACCATATGGAAAACCTTTTCCACTTGGGTTATAGGTAGCCCTGGTGGAAGGCTTCCTAGCAGCTTTCAGGATTTGAGAACACTTTGAGAAAGTTGTAGATCAGCAAACTCTAACTGCTCAAGAGCCAAGCCTTGAGGTTGAGGGATTTGAGATTCGGATACCAAACTCTCCCCTGAGCACAGGTTAACAGATTGTGGTTCCTGGGGAGACACAGGGGAAGATGGACTGCTAAGGACAGGAGGAGTGGGTACCAGGGCTGCCTGGCCCAGTCTGGAGCAATCAGGATCATCTGGCAGGGCTAAGACCTGATTTTGACTAGTACTTTGAACAGGAGAGGGAAGGGTGGAAAGGCATAAAGGAACTTGCCTTCCCAATCGAGGAGAAAGGCATCCAGGGGGACTGAGCCCAACACTGGGGGCCTGCAACAAAAAAGTGGAAGTTGATTGTCTGGGGCTGCAAAAGATCTATCCTGAGGTGCCCCATCTGGCAAACACTATCCCAGTACTAGGGGATCCAGTGACCATTCGTGATGGCCCAGGAAATCCTGCTGCGAGCATCTGACAGGACATTGTCCTTGCCTGGGAGGTGAACTGCTATGAGGAAGTGTTCGGGGAATGGCCAGAGACCACAACTTCGCCGCCTCGGTGCACAAGGCCGAACCGGGTGCCCCCTTGTTTGTTGATGTACCACATTGTAGTGGTTGTCTGTTCTGACCTGCCACCTTGTTCTGAACAGATGCAGAAAAACCTGAAGTGCTAGAAAAACAGCTCTGAGTTCCAACAGATTGATGTGGGCAGAGATTCCAGAGGACCATAACCCTGGGTGGAGAGGTCACGTGAGCTCCCATCCCAAGAGGGATGCATCTGTAGTAAGGGTCAAGGAGTGGGACAGAGGGATGAAAGGCACTCCTTGTCTCAGATTGCTCTGATCCTGCCACCACTGAAGGGCCTGGATCAGGGTTTGAGTCACTGGGATTAACTTGGATGAGGGGATCTCTTTTGAGACCAGAAAGCTCTCAAATGGAACTGAATGTCCCTCATCTGAAATCTTGCTCCTTGCACTACAGCTGTGAAGCAGCCATGTGTCCTAGGAGCTGCAGGAAATGCCTTGCTGGTCGAGACCTGCAGAGTGAAGGACGAGGCCAGGGCCACTAAGGTCTTACCTTTTCCAGGGAAGGAAGGCTTTGGCCTGCTTTGTGTCGAGTTCTGCTTATAAAGGTGAGTACCTGGACAGGTTCCAAAACTGACTTTGGAAGATTGAGAGAAAGCCCAGAGAGATAAGCAGCTGCTGGGTAACTAGCAGGTGTGATTTGACCTGAGTCTGGAGACTGACCCACAATGAGCCAGTCGTCCAGGTAGGGAAAAATGGCAATCTTTGCCTTCTTAGATGAGCAACTGCTACTGCCAGACATTTTGTGAACACCCTTGGGGCAGAAGTGAGGCGAAGGGCATTGCTCTGAACTGATAATGGCCTGAGGGCGGTTCGAATCTGAGGTACTTTCGATGGGAGCTTCTGATAAGAACATGGAAGTAGGCATCCTTGAGGTCCAGGGAAGCTAGCCAGTCCCCTGGCCTTAGGGAGGGTAAAATCATTGCCAGAGTCACCATTTTGAACTTTGGTTTTAAAAGGTGCTTGTTTAAATATCTTAGATCCAGGATAGGCCACCACTCTCCTGTCTTTTTTGGGGTAAGGAAGTACCTGGAGTACAGACCCTTGCCCTGGTGTGGGGGAGAAACCCTTTCTACAGCTCTGAGAGCCAGGAGGGTTGAGACTTCTGTTTCCAAAGCAAGAGTCTCTAAAGGGTTTGCAGGTGGAAAGATCTGGCTCTCATCTTTGGAAGTTTTTGAAGCTGAGAACCAGACCCTGGCTCACTACTTCCAGGACCCACCTGTCTGATGTTAAAGACTCCCAGTCCTGGACGAAGTAAGCCAGCCTGCCCCCTACAGGTAATGGAGAGCCGACCCTGGGCATCCCATCAGGGTGCCCGTTTGGCAGGGGCTTTAGGCTGAGGGGTGGGAGCAGGCCTGTTCGTACCCCGTCTGCCTCTCCCTCTGAAGAACCCCCTCTGAGCATAGGCTGAAGAGGAGGAGGCCTGGGTCTGGTAAAAAGGCCTGTGAAAAGGCCTGCCCCTACCCCTGGGGGCTGCCTCTGAGGAGTGGCTTGTTCCTTGGCTTATGCACCTATAAGGTGGTTCTATATTCATCCATTTCTTCATATAATTCTCCGTCTGCTCCCCAAACAGAGAATTTCCCACCACAGGAAAATCCATAGCCTTAGACTGGGTATCCTGTGACAAAGTAGTACACTTGAGCCAGGCCAATCTACGAAAAGCCACAGATGTAGCCATGACTCTAGAGGATACATCATTAGAATCCACTACAGCATGGAATACATCTTGATGCCTCAATACCATCAAGAGCCACCTGCTCCAGCTCCTTTGCAAGCTGGCCAGGGACCTGTTTGGCTAAGGCCATGCTAGTATCCCATCTAGATTTCTGGTATCTGCAACATAAGCCATATAGTTTGCTTGTCTGAGTCCCAAAGATGCAGCCATGTATTGTTTTGGCCATGGCATCAATCTTCCTGGAGTCCTTGTCAGGAGGATGTGAAGCCAGGGAATATTAGCTTTATCACAGGCTGCAGCCTGAACTACCCCAACATGACTGCATTGCTGTGAAAGAAAATCTGTATCAGGACCTGACAAAGTGTACCTCCTGTCCATCTTTCTATCTACAGGAGGCACAGAATTAGGAGCTTTTAAAATTATTGTTTGTTTCCTAAAAGATTTATGTAAAGGGATGGACAATCTCCTGGACTCTGGGATATCCATCATCTCTACATAGTCAGGCTCCTCTTGCTCATCCAAAGCCTCCTCTAAGGGAAGCTGGAGGGTCTCAGCAACTTTTTTATAAAACAAAAAATGAGAAGGGGACTCAGAAAGCCAAGGGGAGATTCACCTAAAGGTCTGTCTGGGGAGATGTCCGGTTCAATGGGCACATCCAGACTTTCAAAGTCACATTCACACTGATCATAATCATCCTCCCCATCCTCTGGTTCATAAAACTCTTCTGTATCATATTCTTGAACTGGTGGAACCGACCTTTTGCCAGATAGTGGCGGTTCGGAGGGAACCAGGGACAGTGACTGGACAATCTGTATTGCCCTGGCTATCTCTGCAGCAGTTGAAGGAATTTTGGACTCCACACCTGCTGACTTTCTAGTTCTTTTTGCTGGAACTGGCTCCTCAGAGTCAGCTTTACGTTTGGCCGAGGAAGTCTGGCCCTGGTCAGAGGGCACTCCCTCCGGTTCGGCTGGCACCGAACTGGGCTGGCCATCCGGGTCAGTGGACTTTTTGGCCTCTCGTTCCCTAAGCCTACCAACTCTCTTATCTAGGGTGGCTGCAGGGAAATTCTTGCAAATCTGGCAGTCTGCATTGAGGTGGTCAAACCCCAGACAATAAACACATGTGGTGTGTGGGTCAGCCTTGGCAAAGCTTCCCACAGACACTACAGTGTTGAAACCCACTGGGCCTGGTTTTTCTTTTGGGTTTCTCAGACATAATGCCAGCCTAACCAAAAACTTGCCCTTTTGATGGCAGTGCCAGGCAAGACACCCTTATCGGTTCCCAACCGTGTCACGGGTCGTGGAAAAAACGTAATGAAATCCGTTTTTTTTAGAACCGATAAGAACCGGGAACCGCACTCTAACAAGCCTTAAAAGGCTTTAAAACCAAGTTTAAATACAATTCGATCGGTTCAAACCGAACCGATAAAAATTTACAAGTTCCACACAGAAAACCTATCTATTACTTACAATACCAAAGACAGAGCTTGAACCGATCGGTTTGCGGTTAAAATAAATATCGCGGTTAAATTCAACTGAGAAAAGACGTTTTAAACTGAGGAAATGAACCGAGCAGCAGAAGGAATCTCCGGAGCGACTGTTCAGTGAGGCGGAGTAAAGAATCTGACGGTTTCGGTTTGAAACCACCCTAACAGAGCTTCTTTAACCGAGCTCACGCTCTAAGCTCCATGCTCTGCATGGAAGTTAACTCTTTCACCTCCAGAGCAGTTCTAATGGTGGGACAAACTGCACCCGTCATAATATAGCAAGACTTCATGTTGTTTGAAAGTCCAGAACCGTAGGCAACTCAGCAGAATCTGGAGAAATATTTTTCTTAGAACACCAAATGCTGAATCTTTTCCATTTGGAGTTGTAAGTCTTTCTGGTGTAAGGCTTTCGAGAAGCCTTAAGGATATCCAGAACCCCTGGGGAAAGATGCAAATCTGCAAACTCTAACTCTTCAAGAGCCATGCCTTGAGATTGAGAGACCCAAGACTCGGGTACCAAATCCTCCCTTGAGAGGATGTCAAGAGTTCGTAATTCCTGGGAAGAGACAGAGGAAGGTGGACTGCTAGGGACAGCAACAGGGGATAACAGGGCTGTCTGGCCCAGTCTGGAGCAATCAGAATCACTTTGCATGGTTGTGACCTTATCTTGACCAACACTTTGAACAGGCGAGGGAAGGGGGGAAAGCATACAGAAATTTCCCTTCCCAATTCAGGATCGGAGCATCCAGGGGGGCTGAGCCCAAGACTGGGGTTCTGCAACAAAAGAGAGAAAGTTGGTGATTGTCTGGGGCACAAAAGATCCATCTCTGGAGTGCCCCATCTCGAGAAAATCACTTTCAAAACTAGAGGATCTAGGGTCCATTCGTGATGGCCCTGGGATATTCTGCTCAGAGCATCTGCTAGGACATTGTCCTTCCCTGGGAGGTGAACTGCTGTCAGAAAGGTTAGCAGGAATAGGCCAAGGACCACAACTTCATTGCTTCTGTGCACAAGGCCGCAGACTGAGTGCCTCCCTGCTGGATGACGTACAAATGATGGTGGTGGTGTCTGTTCTGACCTAGACCACCTTGTTCTGTACAGATTTGAAAAGCTTGCAGTGCCAAGAACACTACTCTGAGTTCCAAGACACTGATGTGAAGCAGAGATTCCTGAGGTGACCAGAGTCCTTGGTGGTAAGATCCCTAGATGCGCCTCCCCAGCCCGGCAGGGAAGCATCTGTGGTGAGTATCACTGAATGAGACTGAGACACAAAGGAACCCCTGTTCAAATTGTCCTGATCCTGCCACCATTGCAAGGCCTGGATCAGGGTTCGAGTCACTAGGACTAGTTTGGTAAGGGAATCCTTTCTTTGGGACCAGAAGGCTCTTAAGGGAACTGAATGTCCCTCATCTGAATGTTGCTCCTGGACCACTGCTGGGGAAGCTGCCATGTGGCCCAGAAGCTGAAGGAAATGCCTTGCTGGTCGAGACACCTGAAGAATGAATGAAGAGGCCAGTTCCATGAGGGTCCTTGCCCTTTCCAGGAGAAGGAAGGCTCTTGCCTTTACTGAATCCAGCTCTGCCCCTATGAAGGTGAGGAGCTGTACTGGTTCGAGAACTGACTTTGGAAGGTTGAGAAGGAATCCTAAGGAAGTGAGCACTTGCCGAGTCACTTGCAAATGTGACTTGACTTGGTCTGGAGACTGACCTACTATGAGCCAGTCGTCCAAGTATGGGAAGATGGAGATCTTTTTTCTCCTTAGGAAAGCAACCACTACTGCCAGACACTTTGTGAAAACCCTTGGGGCTGATGTTAGGCCAAAGGGCATTGCTCTGAATTGATAGTGGCCTGAGGGCAACTCGAACCTGAGGTACTTTCTGTGGGAGCACCTGATGGGAATGTGAAAACAGGCATCTTTGAGGTCCAGGGAGGCTAGCCAGTCCCCTGGCCTTAGAGAGGAAAGGATTATTCCCAGAGTCACCATTTTGAACTTTGGCTTCAAAAGGTGTTCAGATATCTTGGGTCCAGGATGGGCCGCCATTCTCCTCTCTTTTTGGGGGTTAGGAAGTACCTGGAGTACAATCCTTTGCCCTTGTGTAGGGTGGGAACCCTCTCTATAGCTCAGAGCTAGGAGGGAAGAAACCTCTGCCTCTAAGGCAAGGGTTTCTGATGGATTTGCAGGTGGAAAGGATCTGGTTCTCATCTTGGGAAATTTTTTGAAGCCGAGGACCAACCCCTGGCTTACTACTTCCAGGACCCACTTGTCTGATGTTAGAGACTTCCAATCCTGGACAAAGTAAGCCAGCCTGCCCCCTACTGGTATGGGAGAATGGGCCTGGGCAGACCCATCAGGGTGTCTGCTTGGCAGGTGCTTTAGGCTAAGGGTGGATGCAGGCCTGCTCATCCCCCGTCTGCCTCTCCCTCTAAAGAACCCGCTTTGAGAGTAAGAAGAGGAGGCCTGAGTTTGGTAAAAAGGCCTTTGGAAAGGCCTGCCCTTGCCCCTGGACTGCTGCCTTTGAGAAGCTGCTTGCCTTTTTTTTTTTTAGCCTGAGCACTCTAAGTGGTCCTGTACTCGTCCATCTTTTTCATGTAGTTCTCTGTCTGCTCCCCAAACAGAGAATTACCAACAGGGAAATCCATGGCCTTAGCCTGGGTATCCTGTGATAGGCTAGTACATCTGAGCCAAGCCATCCTCCGAAGAGCCACAGATGTAGCCATGACTCTTGATGAAATATCACTGGAGTCCACAGCAGCATGAAATTGTACTTTAGATGCCTCAATCCCATCTGCATCCACCTGCTCCAGCTCCTTGGCAAGCTGGTCAGGGGCTTGTTTAGCCAGAGCCAGCACAGTGTCCCACCTGGACTTATGGTATCTAGCTGTGTAGGCCATATAGTTAGCCTGCCTGAGTCCCAAAGATGCTGCCATGTACTGTTTCTTTGCCATGGCATCAATCTTCCTGGAGTCCTTGTCTGGGGGGTGTGATGCCAAGGGGATATTTGCCTTATCACAGGCAGCAGCCTGCACTACCCCAACATGGCTGCATTGCTGGAAAAGGAACTCTGTGTCTGAGCCTGAAAGAGTATTCCTCTTGTCCATTCATCTGTCCACAGGAGGTATGGAATTAGGAAACTTCAGAATTTGTGTCCGTTTCCCAAAGGATTTGTGGAGGGGAACAGACAGTCTCCTGGACACTGGGATGTCCATCTCAACAAAATCAGGTTCCCCCTGATCCCCTACTGCTTCCACAGGAAGCTGGAGGGTCTCAGCCACTTTTTTGTAAAACATATAGTGAGAAGGGGACTCGGAAAGCCTAGGAAGAGAA
Source organism: Neoceratodus forsteri (assembly GCA_016271365.2). Taxonomy (NCBI): domain Eukaryota; kingdom Metazoa; phylum Chordata; order Ceratodontiformes; family Ceratodontidae; genus Neoceratodus; species Neoceratodus forsteri. The sequence continues at coordinate 247,317,847 of JADMNL010000024.1, read as the reverse complement.
ACACCTGAAGGTCCGTCTGGGGAGATGGTCAATAGGCACATCCAGACTTTCATAATCACCATCCTCATACTCTCCTTCCTCCTCCTCCTCCTCCGGTTCATAAAATTCTTCCAAAGTGTAATCCAGAACCGGAGGAACTGACCGAACCCCTGCCAGATGGTGCCGGTTCAGTCAGAACCGAAGTAAGCGATTGCACTATCCTTATCACCTTGGGTATCTCATCGGCGGTCGGAGTATGAATTTCTGGGTCCGAACCGGATGATTTATCTTTTCTTTTCCTTTTACACGGTCAGACTCCTCAGAATCTGCTCTCCTTTTGCCCAAAGAAGTATCGCTTCTGGTCAGAGAGCACTCCTTCTGGTTCGGTCGAAACTCGAACCGGCTGGCCATCCGGTCAGCGGACTTCTGTCTCCCTTTCCCTCAGTCTACCCAATCTCTTTTCCAGGGTAGATTTGGGAAAATTCTTACAAATTTGGCAGTCTGAATCCAGGTTGTCAAACACCAGACAATAAACACAGGTGGTGTGGGGATCAGCCTTGGCAAAGACTTCCCCACACACACTGCAGTGTTGAAACCCAGTGGGCCCGTTTTCTTTGAGTTTCTCAGACGTGGCCAATCCTAACCAAAACTTACCCTTTTTCAGCAATCCACCAGGCAAGACTCCTCATCGGTTCCTGACCGTGTCAGGGTCGGGGGAGAGAACGAATAAAACCTTTTTTTTTTTTTTTTTTAAGAACCGATATGGACTGGCTACCACACACACTAAATAAATCACAAACTTTTTTTTACCTGAAACTGATAGGTTTTCTGTGTGGAACTTGTAAATTGTGGATCGGTCGGCTGAACCTATCTAGTACTCACAGTACCACAGACAGACTTGAACCGACTGAGCGGTAACAGCAATTCGGTAGAAACAGAGCGAAAACACGACACTTCAACCCACTTTTTTGAACCGAGCAAAAGAGAAATCTCCAGAGCGACTGTTCAGTGAGGCAGAGTAAAGAATCTGACGGTTGGAGTTTAAACAGCAGCAGACAGGGGATTCAACTGAGCTCGTGGCAAACATTCCATGCTGGCCATAAAGTTTAACTCTGTTCTCCGGGGCAGTTGAAAGGCAGGACCCAACTGCATATGTCAGAATACAGCAAGACTTCATGTTTGAACAGAGAATTAACCACAACAGGAAAATCCATGGCCATATCCTGTGAGAGGCTAGTACATCTGAGACAACCCATTCTCCGAAGAGCCACAGATGTAGCCATGACTCTTGACACATCACTGGAGTTCACAGCAGCTGAAATTGTCCTTTTGATGCCTCAATCCCATCTGCAGCCACCTCCTCCAGCTCCTTGGCTAGCTGGGGGAGGCCTGTTTAGCCAGTGCCAGTACAGTGTCCCACCTGGACTTCTGGTACTTGGCTGTATAGGCCATATAATTTGCCTGCCTGAGTCCCAAAGAGGATGCCATGTACAGTCTCCTGGACTCTGGGATGTCCATTTCTACATAATCAGGCTCCTCTTGATCCACCAATGCCTCCTCCATAGGAAGCTGGAGGGTTTCAGCCACCTTTCTGTAGAACATAAAGTGAGAAGGGGACTCAAAGCCTAGGAGGGGAAACACCTGTCCGGTTCCACAGGCACATCCAGACCCTCACTTTCACCATAATCATCCTCAAATTCCCCTTCCTCTTCAAACTCCGGTTCATAAAAATCTTCCAGGGTATAATCTTGAACCGGGGGAACCAACTGAACCGAACCCCTGCCAGAAGGTGCCGGACTGGAAGGAACTAGCAAAGCGATTCCACTAACCGAATCGCTTTTGCCATCTCTTCGGCGGTCGGAACATGAACCTCTGGATCCGAACCAGATGATATTTTACGCTTTTTGTCAGAACCGATCCTCGGAATCGGCTCTCCTTGCCGGGCATCGCCCTGGTCAGAGGGCACTCTTTCTGTTCGGTGTAATCGAACTGGGCTGGCCATCCGGTCAGCAGACTTCTCTGCCTCCTTTTCCTCAGTCTACCTAATCTCTTCTCAAGGGTAGATCTGGGAAAATGTTTGCATATTTGGCAGTCTGAATCGAGGTGGTCAAACCTCAGACAACAAACACAGGTGGTGTGGGATCGGCCTTAGCAAAGACCTCCCCACACTCACTGCAGTGTTGAAACTCAGTGGGCCTGCTCCTCGGGTTTCTCAGACATGGCCAACCTAACCAACTTACCCTTTTTATGGCTACCGCCAGCAAGACACCCTTATCGGTTCCTGTGTCACGGGTATTGGAAAAAAAACATAGTAATTTTTTTTTTTTTCATCTTTTCTTAGAACCAATAAGAACCGGTAACCACACACTACGTAAAACAATTTCACTATCAAATGGTCGGTTCAGCCGAACTGACCGCACGTTTACAAGTTCCACACAGAAAAACAACAATTCCTATCTAGTACTCACGGCACCACAGACAGAGACTGAACAGACTATGTGGACAACGTTTTCGGTTTAAAACAGACGAAAACTGAGACTTTAACAGACTTTCGAACCGAGCTGAAGGAGAAATCTCCGGAACGACCGTTCAGTGAGGCGGAGTAAAGAATCTGTTTGAAACACTCCAGACAGAGACTCCAACCGAGCTCAAGCTCAGCATTCTTTGCTCTGCATAGAAAGTTAACTCTTTGTTCTTTGGGGCAGTTCATCGGTTGAGGATCACTGCATGTGTCAGAATACAGCAAGACTTCATGTTTGATCAGCTTACTCACCTGTAACAGTAGTTCTAGGAGTGGTATATGTTGTTCATCCACACACTATGGCATGTCCTTTCCCTTTAAATCCTGCTGGAAGTCTCAGCTGGCTCCTCCCACCCACCTGGGTGGTAATACCCGGGTTCGGCCCCCATGACGCCAGATCTTGCCTCATTGGAAGCAAGGTTGTGCGCCTAAAGCAGGGGAGATCAGCTGGGTGCGTGTGGATGAACATATACTACTCCTAGAAAGTACAGTTACGTAAGAACTTACCGTAATGGTAGATCAAGAGAGGCTCTTGCAGTAGATAAATACATATAGGACTGACGCCGGCCGGCGGCAGGACCCCATGGAAAAATTTCTAGCTAGCAGTCCCCGGCGAGGGACCGCCCCCATGTCAGGTGACCGGCGTCATATGTCGTCGGTATAAAGGGGTGGTCCCAGACACCCGCCTTCCAGTTCTTTCCCGCCACAGGCCAGGAAGGTCCGGACGAGAGAGAAGCGGATGTTTCCATTCCTGGAAAAGAAGCTGAAAAAGCCTAGGGGGATGGAGGGCGGGAAGGTATGACCTACTGCAAGAGCCTCTCTCGAAGATCTACCGTTACTGGTAAGTTCTACGTGTAACTGTACTATCTTACTTCGAGAGGGCTCTTGCAGTAGGTAATTACATAGGACTGAATTCCTAAGCAGTCTGGAAAAAGGGAAAAAAGGCACAGGGAGGAGAGAACTACTCTAAAAAATAACCCTAGCCGTGCAAGCCTCAAGAAAGGAGACCTTGCAAAACAGCCAGCCCGAAGCCTGCTCTATGGCGAGAGGCAATGTCCAAACTGTAATGTTTCGTAAAGGTATGGACGGAAGTCCATGTGGCGGCAGCACATATGTCTGCCGCAGACACATTCTTAAAACAAGCCGCAGAGGCAGCTACTCCTCTTGTTGAGTGGCCTGACTTGACCCGGGAGGGTCTTGTACTTGTCATAACAGAAAGTGATGCAATGAGCCAACCACTTAAGACAGGCATTGCTTGGAAACAGCATTGCCTTCCCTTTTGTGAGCAAAAGAGACGAACAACTGATCAGTCTTTCTGAGATCCTTCGTCCTGTTGGTGTAGTATCTCAGAATCCGGGTGAACATCCATAGTATGGAGTAAATATTCCCCTTGGTTAGAGTACTGCATAAAAAAGGCAGGTAGCTCTATGGACTGATTTAAAGTAGACTCTGCTACTACTTTAGGTAGAAACTTAGGATTCGTGTGAAGAGCAACTCGTTCTTTGTGAAAAATCAAGTAGGGGATTTTGCACATCAGGGCCTGAAGCTCGGAGATTCGAGCCGAAGTAATGGCCACCAAGAAGAGCGTCTTCCATGAAAGAAATTTTAAATCTGCAGAAGCTGCAGGTTCGAAGGGAGGAAGAGTAAGTTTCGCGAGAACAAAATTCAAGTCCGGGGGGGCGCGCGCAGGAGTACGGATGGGAGGCCTCAGATGGAGGACCCCTCTGAGAAAGGTCTTAGAGACCTCCAGTTGAGCGAAAGCTTTATCCTGCGAAGGGAACATGGTAAGCTGAGATAGCTGCCATGTGAACCTTCAAGGAGGATGGCCGAGACCCAGGTCGAACAGATGACGCAAGTACTCCAGCAGAAAAGCCACTGAACAGGAGAAAGGCTCCACGTTCTTGGAGGCTGCCCAAATAGAGAATCTCTTCCACGTCATGGCATAAGTGGACCTGGTGGATGGCTTTCTAGCCTTCACTAAAATCTCCGCCACTTTGGAGACACTCCAAAACGGGATTGGGCTAGGTCTGCAGGAGCCATGCATGTAGTTGAAGGGATTTGAGGCCTGATGAACCAGGGTCCCCTGATCCTGGGTCAGCAAACCTCGAGACAGAGGAAGAGGAGGATCCTCTGAATATTGTTGTAGAAGAGAACCAGATTTGCTTGGGCCAGAAAGGAGCGATCAGAATCATTCTCGCTCCTTCTGAGGCTAGTTTCTGCAATACTCGTGGGATCAGAGGAATTGGGGGAAAAGCATAGACTAATCTGTCCTTCCAGTCTAGAGACAGAGCGTCGCTCCAGAAAGCGCCTCGCTCTGGAATGAGCGAGCAAAAAATGGGAAGTTTTGGGGAGAGGCGAACAGGTCTACCTGCGGAGTCCCCCAAAGCTGAAAGATATCATCTAGTACCCCTTGGTTCAGTTCCCACTCGTGTGCCAGAGCAGAAGAGCGGCTTAGCTTGTCTGCCAGAGTGTTGTCGACTCCTGGAACATGAATCGCCGTTAGGTGAAGGTCGTGTTGTGTTGCACAATCCCAAACCCTCATTGCCTCCCTGCATAGAGGTTAGGACTGAGTTCTTTCCTGTTTGTTGATGTACCACACTACGCACATGTTGTCCATCTGGACGGCTAGGTGGCCTGGAAGGATGTATTGGTGAAGGGCTGGGAGAGCGTACAACACAGCTCGAAAGCACACTGATGTGGAGAACTTGTTCCAGCCTGACCATGAGCCCTGGGTCCGATGAGGACCTAGATGGGCTCCGCAACCTTCGCCTGACGCTGCCTGTAGTCGGAGTCGGGGGATGAAAGAAAGGACCTCCCTGAAACAGGTTCTCTTGAACCATCCACCATTGCAAGTCTCGTACCATCGGCGATGAGATCAGAACTAATTGATCTAGGTCGTCCACAAGTTGATCCCACTGAGAGCGAAGAGTCCACCGAGAGATTCTGATATGGAGTCGAGCTCGGGGGACCGTTGGAATAGCGGTCACCATGAGCCCCAGAAGACGGAGGACTGACCTCGCCGAGACCCTCCTGTGCTCTGATAGCAGGGAAATCTGGGTTTGAAGAGAGGCTGCCCTGTCCGGAAGCAGAAAGGCCCGGCTCATGGTCGTATCTAGGATAGCCCCGATGAACTGTAGACTCTGGGAAGGATCCAGATGGGACTTGGAATGGTTGATGGCAATACCCAGGCAAGTGAAAACCTGCTGGGTGAGGGAGAGAAAAACGCAGGAGTTCCTCCCTGGACGAGGCCGCCAGGAGCTAGTCGTCCAGGTAATGGAACACCTGTACTCCCATTGTACGCAGGTGGGCCGCTACCACAGCCAGGCATTTGGTAAATACTGGGGCTGAGGATAGACCAAAGGGGAGCGCCTTGAATTGGTAGTGGTCCCCCTGAAATGCAAAACGAAGATACTTGCGGTGAGAAAGGCGAATGGGAATGTGCAGATAGGCATCCTGCATATCCAGTGCACAAAGCCACTGACCCGGCCGAAGGCGGGGCAGAAGGCTCTGCAGAGAGCATCCTGAACCTTTTGTATTCTACATAAAGATTCAGGGAACCGAGATCTAGAATAGGTCCGAGATCTCCAGTCTTCTTTGGGACCAGGAAGAAATGGGAATAGTAACCCGTCCCTTGAAGGGGAACAGGTTCTATCGCCTGTTTCGTGAGAAGAACAGAGATTTCTTCCTGGACCAAAGGAAGATGTTCCCTAGAATAGGACGACTTCTGAGGTGCGTGGCGGGGTGGTTTCTGAAGAAACTCTATGGAATGCCCTTCCGCTATGAGCTGGAGCACCCAAGAATCCGTGGTTATCCTCCCCCATCCCGGAAGGTGGAGGGAAAACCTCCCTCCTACCGGTTCCTCTGGGAAGTCCAGAGGCGGTGAGAGAGGAATGGAATCAGGTGGTGTGGGGCAGCGCCGCAGCTGAAGCACCTGCTGCTTTTTTGGGCGGGGGAGCCTAGCAGCTGCGGGGGCCAGACGTTTGGTGGCCCGCCTTCCCTGTGGTTTCGCCTTTGGCCGAATCAGTCTGCAAAAGGGACGGCGCTGCTGTTGGCGACGGTACATGGAATCCACTGATTTCAGAGCCGTCCCCTTCTCCTGCAGATCGGTGATGTCCTTGACATCACCCCTGAAAAGCACCGACCCCCGGAAAGGTGCCTCTTGAATAGCGGATTGCACTTCCGGGACCAACCCTGACAAGCAGAGCCAGGCCTGACGCCATAGACCCACGGCGAAAGTGGAGCTCCGCCCGGCAGTGTCCACTGCATCGTATGTCGCCCACAAAATGTGGCGACTGGCCGAACAAGCAGAACAGACGAGGTCGGCTAACTCCGGTTTGACTTGGGAGTCAGGCAAGGAGTCCAGCTTGGATTCCACCTGAATAAGGACAGCCTTCTGGTAATCCCCCATGTGGCCGACGTAGTTCAGGGCCCGAATTCCCAGTGTGGAGGAGGCCTAAATCTTTCTCCCATACTGGTCCAGAAGTCGAGATTCCTTATCAGGAGGGGACGAGCCAAGATGCTTTGGGTGTGCCGACCGGCCATGAGCGGCACTAATCACGACCGAGTCGGCCCGAGGGCGAGAGTCCAGGTAGTCAACACCCTCGGGAGCCTGGTATAGCCTGTTCAACTTCCTTGGAAACAAGGCTAACGCCGACGGCTGTTTCCATATCGTGGTGACAAGGTCGGCGTGAGGCTCAATCCAGGGTGGCATTAATGTAGGAGCTGTCACAGGCAGATCCAGATGTGCAGCAAGTTTCAGTCGCTGAGGATCTGGTTCCAAAGAGTGCCACTGATGCAACTCCTGGATTTTTCTAAGCAACTCCGTAAAAGATGGATCCTCCGGAGGAGACTTCGGAGGAGTCCTTGGGCCGGGGCTTCGACGGAGAGCGGGGCTCGTCGTCTCTCGGAGCATCCTTCGGAAGAGTCCGAGGAATCAGACAGTGAAGAGGAAGAAGAAGAATAAGACTCCCTGACCCGACTCGGGGGAGGAACGGGTTCCTTGGGTAGTAACCGTAAACGCGTATCCTGCCCCTCTCTGGACCCAGACGGGAGAACCCTGGAGTCTGGAGGTGGAGAGGGAGTGTGCCGCCTCGGATGTACGGGAACCTGAGGCGGCACCATCATCGTAAGACGGCTCTCTACCTCCTTGGTGAGCTGAGCCTTGGCCTCTGCCCACCAGGAGGCCAGAGTCTCCTACAGATCCACCGGCGGCTGTTGGGGCGGTGGAGGTGGAGGAGGAGGAGGGAAAAGTGTAACTGGTTATACCTGTAGAGAGTAACCAAACCTGGCTGCGGAAACCCGGTGTCGGGTACTGCGGTGTCGGAAAGACCAGTGTCTGGTACTGCGGCGCTGGATACTGCGGTCCCGGGTACGACGGCGTCTGATAAGACTGTGGGTACCCGGGAGCCAGCGGGCTGCCAGAGCAGACGGCCCGACCGGCGGCCTCACAGGCAGGTCCACACTGGAGGGACCGGAAGGCAGAGGGCCCATCGGAGGGGGGACATCCGGACGTGGGATGTCTCCTGGGGCCAGTAGAACCGGCGTCTGAGGTACCGGCAGAGGTACCGGCTTCGGGGCCGGCGCCGGGGCCGCTGGATCCGGTTCCAAAGGAGGAGGGTCTGGGAGGAAAGATCCCCACTTCACCCGGGATGGAGGAGAGAAATCCCCGGGGTCAGGCTGGGGTGACTGGGTCCCCGGACGGCAGCGAAGGCTGCGGGCAACCGTGTACGATGGACGTGGGGGGTCCGCCGTCTGTTCCGTCGCCCGCCGTGCATCGGAGGAGCCGACATGCGGTTTGAGAGCAAGCTCCCGGCGGGCGCCAGATGAGCCGGCATCCGGCTTACGGGAGCCATCACCGGAGGCGGGCTGAGGGGAAGGGTCGGCCCGGTCCAGTGGGGGTAGAGGCTGCGCACCGCTCGAAGGGTTGGGCATCTTACCAACCCTCTCCATGCGGACGTTGGAGGAGCAGACGCCCGACTTAGGAGTCGCTCACGCCAGTAGGCCACAAGCCTGCGGCCAAACCGGGGGCAGAGGCCTCCAATAGCCTGGAGGCGCCCACAAAGCCCGAGCCAGACGGGCGGGCCGAGGCCACCTCCGAAGCCTTCGAGGAGCGGTCCCCCGGGGGTGGAAATGCGGTAGAGGAGGTCTTCTCCCGGTGCCTCTCCTTGTCTTTCTTTTTCCGATGTCCTTTGGGGGAAGTGGACGCCTGCCTCAGCTTTTTTAGTTCTTTTTCCATAGAACTCATCTTTTGCTTGAGAAGATGGGCTTCCAGGGATTGCTAGCGCTGTTTTCGGGTAGCCGCGCTGAAGCTGAGGCAGTGTTGGCACTTCGACCAGGTGATCGGGACCTAGGCAGAAAAGGCACAGGGAATGGCAGTCCTTGTGTGGCAGTTGGGCGCCGCACGAGTCGCACTTGTTTTTGTGCTCGGAGGGTGTAGGGGACGACATACACCGACGATGACCTGACGTTATAAAAAAAATTAAAAATTTCGGTAAAACCGATGAAAGATATGGGTGACGAAGCACGAACTTTACCGCGATGAGCTTACGAGCTAGGGCGGAGGAAAGAACTGAAGGCTGGGCGCCCAGACCACCCTTTATACCGACGATGACGCTGGTCACCCGATACGGGGGCAGTCCTCGCCGGGACCGCTAGCTAGAAATTTTCCTGGTGGGGTCCTGCCACCGCCAGCGCCAGTCCTATATGTAATTACCTACCGCAAGAGCCCTCTCGGTGAAAGATCTACTGTTACAGGTGAGTAAATACAGGTTACTCACCAGTAACAGGAATTCTAGGAATGGTTTATGTTGTTCATCCACACACTATGGCATGTCCCTTTCTCCTTTAAATCTTGCCGGAAGTCTTCAAGCTGGCTCCTCCCACCCACCCGGATGGTAAAACTCTCGGCTCCACCCCATGATGCCAGATCTAGCCCGCTGGAACCCAGGTTGTGCGTCGAAGCCGGGGAGGCCAGGTGGGTCGTGTGGATGAACAACATATACCATTCCTGGAACTCCTGTTACAGGTGTGTAACCTGTATTTCTAAGGACATGGATTTGTTGTTCATCCACACTGTCTGGCAGACTCCTAGCAGTTCTCCGGGAGGAGGGAGGCAAGGCGCACACCTCCTACTTGTGGAATAGGACTGGAGAACCCACGCCGCAAAACCAGCATCCCGGTGTAAGTCAAGGTCGATGTGGTAATGGGTGATGAAGGTGTGTGCTGATTTCCAGGTAGCAGCGACAGATTCCCTGGACAGGGACGCTCCTGGAAGCAGCCACAGATGCAGAGGTATGGCAGGTAGAATGAGCTCTTATCCCTCTGGGAGGCTCCATGCCCACCAACCTATAGCAGAGATCTATGCAGGAGGTGACCCACCTGCCTATCATCCGCTTGGCTGCAGGTCTGCCAGGTGCGCTGGCAAACATCTCCCCGAATTTCAGCTGTCTGTTCCTTATAGTAAGCGAGTGGTCTTCTAGGGTCCAGAGTATGGAGCCTATATTCGGCCTCCGAGGTGTGACTGGGGTAGAACACTGGCAGAGTCAACACCCGATTAAGGTGAAACTCCACCACCACCTTCGGAAGGAATTTCGGGTTGGGGCGCAGGACAACCTTGTCCCTGTGGAAGACCAGATAAGGAGACTCGATGGAAAGCACCTGGAGCTCTCCCATCCTTCTGGCTGACGTGATAGCCACCAAGAAGGTGGTCTTCCATGATAGGTGAGAGATGTCACACCGGTGCATTGGTTCGAATGGCTTGCCCATGAGCTTAGCCAATACCAGCAGTAGATCCCATGGAGATGGAGGATCTTGCACCAGAGGAGATATGTGATCAAGGCCTTTGAAAAAGCGCCCGACCAGCTTCTCCTGCGCCACCAACTGCTTCCCGGCCCGCGCCCAGTAAGCAGAGATGGCTGCCAGGTGCACCTTAAGAGTCGTCGACCGAAGCCCTTGCTGAGAAAGGGACCACAGGTAGTCCAGAATGCTTGCCAAGGCGCAGGAGGAAGAGTCCAGCCCCTTGCCCTGACTCCAAATGGAGAATTTCTTCCATTTAAAGGCGTAGCATTTTTTGGCCGACTCCTTACAGGAAGCCTCAACAACGTTGAGTACCTCGTCGAAAATACCCAAGGCCTGGAACTCTAGCCGCACAGGAACCAGGCCGTCAGGTGCAGGGATTGAAGGTCTGGATGGAATACCTTCCCCTGATTGACTGAGATCAGGTCCGGGGAGGCTGGAAGCAGCCTCGGGAGCCTGGAGCCGAGGCTGAGGATATCTGGATACCAGAACTGGCGGGGCCAGTCTGGGACTACCAGAATCACCTGCGCCTTGTCCCTCCTCACCTTGAGAAGCACCTTGTGGATCAAAGGAAATGGGGGAAGGCATAGAAGAGGCCCGGGGTCCACGACCTCGAGAAGGCATCCCCTTGCAGTGAGCCCTGCTGAGGGGGGCGGGCATGAAACAGCCTCAACTTCGCATTCTCCCTGGAGGCACACAGGTCCACCTGAGGCATGCCCCAGTGGGAGAACAGATCTTGTACTACCTCCGGCAGGAGAGACCACTCGTGGGACGCAGCTCCTATCTGGCTTAGGGCATCGGCCAGAATGTTGGAGGCTCCTGCCACATGAATGGAAAGGAGATCCGCCTCCAGCTACACACGAGGGACCAAATGCGGAGAGTTTCCCTGCACAGAGGCATGGAGCGCGTCCCGCCCTGGCGGTTTAGGTAGTACATGGTCGTGGTATTGTCCGTCTGGACCAGGACCACTTGACCCCATACAAACTGAGCAAAAGCGGTGAGGGCTAGATGAACTGCTCGAAGCTCCAGCAGGTTGATGTGGCATCGGGACTCCCGAGGGGACCAGAGGCCGTGTGCTCTGAGCTCCCAAAGATGGGCACCCCAACCCATCAGAGGCATCGGTCCAGAGAGAGAGACAGTCGGCTCAGGGCAGACAAACGGGATGCCCTCCTGCAGATGAGCTGGAACGATCCACCACTGGAGAGCGTTCCACATCTCCTGGGTCACTCACTGGCTGGTCCAAAGGATCGGAGTGCTGTGACCATTGGCTGGCCAGGCCCCATTGAAGGAGACGCATATGCCAACGGGCCCAACGGACCACGCTGGTGCAGGCCGCCATGAGGCCCAGGAGGCGCAGAAAGTCCTAGGCAGGCAATTGCCCAACCTGAAATGATTGGGCAAAGGAGGTAAGAACCTCGGCCCTGTCTGCCGGGAGCCGTGCTCTGGCTCGCAGAGAGTCGAGCTCTGCCCCGATGAATTCGATCACTTGCTTTGGCAGGAGTTCTGACTTGGCCTCGTTGATAAGGAGGCCAACTTGCGAGCAAACCTGGAGGGCCAAATCCCTGGACCGCTCCACCTCCATTCTGGAGGAGGCCGCAATCAGCCAGTCGTCCAGGTAGGGGTACACCCAGACCCTTAGGTGCCGCAGGAATGATATCACCACTGCCATGCATTTGGTGAAGACCCTGGGAGCTAGAGAAAGGCCGAAGGGCATGGCCCGGAACTCGTAGAGGGACCCCTCTGCTCCGAAGCGGAGGAATCGCTGGTGGGACGGACGGATTGGGACGTGAAAGAACGCGTCCTGGAGGTCCAGAGAACAGAACCACATGCCTTGTTCCAAGGATGGAATAATCTGAGCCAGAGTGACCATCCTGAAGGCTCAAGACCTTGGGAACCTGTTCAGGTCGTGCAGATCTAGAATAGGGCGCCAGCCTCCTGTCCGTTTCGGGACCAGGAAGTACCTGGACACAAACCCTGGGTCTGGTGGAGGATCCGCCACCTTCCTGATCACTTCCTTTTTGAGGAGAGATGACGGCCGGCTCGATGAGCCGACAGACTGCGGACTCCGTAGCCCCCGTGGGCGAAGCAGCTCGGAAGGGCATGGCCTGCCTTCGCATCTAGAGGCAGACTCTTTCCTACCACCCCACACCCAGCGGTCCGTGGTGATAGCGACCAGGCGGAAAGGAAGTGGCGGAGCTGCCTCTACGGGGAACCCAGGGGAGTGACGAGGCTGGGGGTGACACCCCTCAACCCGTCACTGGGCAGACTTGGAGGAAGGACCAGCCAAGGGACCTCCTGAGCCTTTTCCTCCCTGCTTCCTGTTGGAGGAAGCTGCAGGCTTGGCTTTGGGGTGCCAAGCACGAGCCTGTTGGCCCTGATGCTGGTGTTGCTGGGCCGGACGTGCCGCAGGTGCAGAAGGTCAAAAGTACTTCTGTTGCTGACTGCCCTTGTCCCTCTGAGTGGACGTGACCGAGTTGGACTTTTCGATCCTCTGGAGGTAGCCTTCCAGTCCAGGGCCGAACACGTCAGTCCCCAAGAAGGGGACATCCGTCAATTTTGTGCTGGGTATCTGCTGTAAAGGTGGATATCCTCAGCCAGGCTCTGCAGTGCATGGCCACTGTGGCCGCTACTGACCGGGCACAGGAGTCTGATATCTAGAGCTGTTTGGAGCTGCTGTTTCACCACTGTCCTTCCCTGATCCCGCACCTGCTTGACCGTAGTCTGCAGGTCAGCCGGGAGATGAGGGATCACCCCATCCCGGGAGCCCATGAGGGCGTGGGAGAAGTGCGTCATCAGTACAGCCGAACTGGCCTGACTGAGGCTGAGGGAGGACGCAGCTTATACCTTGCGCCTGGCATAGTCCAGCTTTTTGGACTCCTTGTTTTTGGGGAATTATCCACATCCCTAGCATTCCCGGAGCACCGGAAAACGCCATCAGTGACCAACCCTCAGAGGGTGTTCCAAAACCAGACAAAGACGGTAGGGACTGCATACTTCCTAGCCATCCTAGCCGAAGGCGCAGGACAGGAAGCCGGCCGCTGCCAAAGCTCCAAGGCTGGGCCAACAATGGCTTCAGCCACTGGAAAGGCCTCCGTGGGAGAATCCCATCGGTCCAGTATCTCCGTGAGGGGATACTTGGCCCGCTTGGATATGGGCTCGAGCTGCATCCCGGTGGACAGATGAGCTGAAGCAGACCCATGAACGATGATGGGCTCTCGTCCATTGACTGCCACCCCCCCCCCGGAGGACTCCAGGTCAAGGGGCCTGGAAAACAGGGAGGAGGAGTCGTCAGACTCAGAGGAGTCTGCGAAGAGCTGCCTGGCGCCTGAGCCACCCTCCACCTGCAGAGGACGGTCGGAAGTGAGGGTGACAGACAACCGGTGGAGCAGACCCTGACCCGACCGAGAATCCTTGGTTGGAGCCCCCGATTTCGGTTGTGGAGGAGGAGGTTCCACAACAATTGGTGGGGCAGCTGGTTTCGGCCGAACAACCGGCCCAGGCTTGGGCACCTCGACCACCGCGAGGGGTTGTTTCGGCCATTCAGGTGACAGCCACTTAATGGCCAGGGAAGGCAACGGCTTGTTCCTGGACAAAAAGGAGCTGTTGCCACATTAAGTCCTCGTAGCGTCGATGCAATGTGCGCCTCAGCCTCTCCCTCTTCCAAGGAGGAAGACAAGACGAAGCGGCGCCAGTTCCTCGGTGCCAAGACAGATCGCCAGTGTCTCGCGGGTATCGACTGGACCGAGACAAGGTCCGAGATAGAGACCTCTGGTGTTTCCGAGGTGGGTCTGGGAGGCAGCGGGACACCTGCTCCTCCCTCGGCTCGGGAGCCTTGACGGGACTCAGCAGGGAGGTGCAGACAAGTCCTCTGTTTTCACCGGGGAACCGGTGATTAAGGGGTTGTTCGTTTCACCAAGTCGACAGCCCGTCCGACGGGTCGGAGAAAATCCCACAGCGTCGACGGGTGTCTCGGCCGGCTGACCTGACGGGGACACCATGAAGCCAGCAGCCTTAGCCGCAACCTCAAACAAAGTAGAGTGTCTACTGTCCAGGGAAGGGGACCTCTCCCACTCCCACGAACGTCGATGGGACTTGCCCTTCGAGTCCTTTTTTTGACAGAGAAGAGTTTCCCGATGGCCCCATATCCTTCGTGGAGAGGGACTAGCAAAGCTCCTTAAATGAAGCTGTGTAGGAGGATCCCAAAGAGAGTGGGATAAATGCCGCGACCGAGGAAGATGTGGATGCGGCCTGGGCCACCTCTTCCTCAAGGGCGATCATTTGCTCGAGTTGCTCAGCCGCTGGACACCACCCAACGGGCCTCCTTGGACTTCACTGGCGGATAAAGTTTCTCTGGGCGCCCAAGTTGTAGCCGGGCAGCGCAGTCTTCAAGGACGTTGGCCGATAAAGACCTGCACAACTCGCAGGCCTGTGGGTCGTGGTCAAGCCCAAGGCAGTAGACGCACGTGGAGTGCGGATCCGTCCTTGACATCTTCTGCCCGCATGGGCACCGCCGAAAACCGGGAGTCGATTTGTTCATCGCAGCCGTGAAGGAAGAATTTGAGCGAAGTCTTGAAAACTTTAAAATTATTTTCGGGTGAACTGAAGAGTTAGGATCCAGTCTATACGCAGAGCATTAAGGAAGGAAGAAGGGCCGGCCCGGTGGCGCCGAGGGTTGAGGCGCTGGACGCCACACCTCGTGCTACGCCGGTGACCCAGGTTCGGGAATGGACTCGGGTGGCCGGGGTCGGCAGGGGAGAGGGAGGATTGAGGTCCCAACGGATGCTCTCTCCTCAGTAGTGGAACCAAGAACGCCTCCGCTTGCAACCCTTCTCACAGAAATGGAAGCACCGCACTGAAGGATGGAGGTGGCTCCGCCGGCCGAGCCGGGGGGACGCCAACAGTGCATGAGAGGTTGGGCGCAAGGCCAGCACGCTACCACTTGGGACGCACGCCCCAGCGCCGACATCCCAGAGGGTGGGGAAAACCAGGAAAAAAAAATGGAAAAACACCTCCCGGCAGCCTACATGATAGCCTCTCGGTACCATCCGGACCACCAAAGAGGGACAGACCCCAATGTGCAGGAGAAGGAAAGGAAGCACTCTAGGGACAGATCCCCTGAAGATGGAATGGGGGTTGAGAGGAAGGAAGGAGAGGTCTCCGGGAGCAGGCAAGGATAGATAAAGAATAAAGTTAAAAAAAAAAAAAAAAATTACTCACCTTAGTAATGTTTCTTCTAATGGAGTCTTGCTGTATTCTGACTATTGCAGTTAGGTCCTGCCTTTCAACTGCCCGGAGAACAAAGTTAACTTTCCATGCCCAGCATGGAATGTTCAGCATGAGCTCGGTTGAAGCCCCCGTCTGCTGCTCTTTAAACTCCAACCGTCAGATCTTTACGAGCAATACTCACTAGAAGTTCTATGTGGAAACTGTAAAACTCACACTAGCCAACTGGCAACTAAATTTATTAAAAAGGGTTTTTTGGTTTCAAAGCAAAGACTCAAGTCAGGAAACCCAAAAAACAAAACACACACATCCAAAGTAAGGAGGGTGAAAAAGGGACACCCCTAGGGTGCCAACATCGCTCCTGCCCACCCACATCCCAAAACCAGGTTCTGAGAGGGAGGTGGGGTGGGGGGAGAAGGAGGTCGGGTCAGAATAAAGCAAGACTCCATTAGAAGAAACAACATTACTAAGCAGTATGGCAGGTAGAGTGAGCCCTTAACCCTCCCTTCTGGGAGGCTCCCTTAACCACCAACTCATAGCACAGACCTATGCATGATGTGATCCATTTTGCTATGGTCCGATTGGCTGCAGGTCTGCCAGAAGCAGTTTCAGCGTAGGTGACAAACAGCTGGCGACTCTCTCCCCGAATTCCCGCAGTCCTCTTATAATAGGAGAGGACACGTCTCTGGTCCAAAGTATGGAGCCTGTACTCTGCATCCAAGGTGTAATTAGGGTAGTATACTGGCAGAGTCAGCATCTGGTTAGGGTGAAACTCTGACACCACCTTCGGAAGGAATTTCAGGTGGGGGCGCAGGACAACTTTGTCCCTGTAAAGACCAGATAAGGGGAGTCCACAGAAAGCGCCTGGAGCTCTCCTGTCCTTCTGGCTGACGTGATAGCCACCAGGAAGGCAGTCTTCCACAAGTGTGAAAGCTCACACGTGCATGGGTTCGAATGGCTTGCCCATGAGCTTTGCCAAAACCAGAAAGAGATCCTACGGAGGTGGGGGGTTCACGCACCGGAGGAGATATGTGATCCATGCCTTTGAAAAAGCGCCCGACCACTGTCTCCTGCGCCAATGTCAGCTGACCGGCCCGCGCTTGGTAAACAAATGGCTGTCAGGTGCACCCTAAGGGTCTATGACCGTAGACCCCCTTTGGAGACACACCAAAGGTGGTAGAGAATGTTAGCCACAGAACAGGATAAAGGGGGTCCAGACACCAAATGGAAAATCTTTTCTGTTTGAAGGCATAACTTTTCCTGGTCAATTCCTTACAAGATACCTCCACCACAGTGTAGACATCCTCAGAAAGACCCAGAGCCTGGAACTCTAGCCGCTCAGATACCAGGCTGTGAGGTGCAGGGATTGAAGGTCCTGATGGAATACCTTTCCCTGGTTCAGAGACATCAGGCCTGGGCATGTACAAAGCCACTCTGGGGGCCTGCAGCTGAAGCCGAGGAGATCTGGGTACCAGAACTAGAGCGGCCAGTCTGGGGCTACAAGGATCACCTTTGCCTTGTCCCTCCTCACCTTGGAGTAACACCTTGTGGATCAATGGAAATGGAGGGAAGGCGTAGAGGAGGCCTGGGGTCCACGGCCTCGAGAAGGCATCCCCCCGCAGTGAGCCCTGCTGAGGGGGGCGGGCATGATACAGCCTCAGCTTGGCGTTTTACCTGGAGGCAAACGGGTCCACCATCGGTTTGCCCCAACAGGACAACAAGTTGTAAGCTACCTCTGGATAGAGTGACCACTCGTGGGATGTCTGGCCTATGTGGCTGAGAGCACCCGCCAGCTGCCACATGAATGGCTAGGAGATCCACCTCCAACCGCATGACGAGGGTCCAGATTCGGAGCTCCTCCTTGCACAGCAGACGGGAGTGCGTGCCGCCCTCTGTTGAGGTAGTACATGGTTGTGGTATTGTCTGTCTGGACTTGAACCACTTTACCCCGGGAGCTGAGGAGCAAAAGCTGACAGTGCCAGTGCCAGTCTGACTGCTCTGAGCTCCAACAGGTTGATGTGGCATCGGGAATCCTCGGGGGTCCAAAACCCGTGGGCTCTGATGTCCCCATGTGGTCTCCCCAGCCCATGAGAGAGGCATCAGCTCGGGGCGGACAAACTGGATCCCCTCCTGCAACTGTTCTGAGGCGGTCCACCATTGGCGAGCGTCCCACATCTTTTGGGTCACAGTGATCAGCTAGTCGAAATGTCCGTGACGTTGAGTCCACTGAGCGGCCAGCTCCCATTAGAGGGGGTGCATGTGCCATCTGCCCAACGGACCACTGAGGTGCAAGCCGCCATGTAACCCAGAAGGTGCAGGATGTCCCGGGCAGGGCACAAATGCCCAACCAGAAACGGTTGGGCAAACGAGGAGAGAACCTCCGCCCTGTCCGCCAGCAGCCGAGCTCTGGCTTGACGAGAGTCAAGCTCTGCGCCTATGAAGCCCATTACCTGAGAGGGCATGAGTTCTGACTTGGCCTCATTGATCAGGAGGCCTAGTTGGGTACAGGTTCGGAGAGCCAGATCCCTGGATCTCTCCACCTCCTGAAGGGAAGAACCTGCCAAGAGTCAGTCACAGAGATAAGGGTAGATTCAAACTCTGCGGAGATGGGCTGCCACCACTGCGATGCACTTGGTGAAAACCCTTGGGGCCGATGACAGGCTGAATGGCATGGCTCGGAACTCTTACAGCGTCCCCTCGACCCTGAAGCATAGGAACCGCTGACGGGACGGACGGATTGGGACGTGAAAGAACATGTCCTGCACATTCAGTGAACAAAACCACATGTTCAAACAACATGAAGTCTTGCTATATTATGACAATTGCAGCATGACCGCAGGTTAGAACTGCTCCGGAAGTGAAATAGTTAACTTTCCATGCAGGTATGGAACTTAGAGCACGAGCTCGGTTGAAAACTGTCAGATTCTTTACTCCGCCTCACTGAAGTGTCGCTCCAGAGATTTCTCCTTCTGCTCGGTTCATTTTGTCAGTTTAAAAGTATTATTTTTCGGTTTTTAGCAGAAATTAAGCCGCAACCGGTCAGTTCAAGCTCTGTCTGTGGTAATGTAAGTAATAGATAGGTTTTACATTTATTTTTTCCTGTGTGGAACTTGTAATTCTTTATCGGTTCGGTTTGAACCGATCAGGTTGTATTTAAAATCTACTAGTCCTTTTTTAGAGTGCGGTTCCCAGGTCTTAAAAAAAAAAAAAAAAAAAAACAGATTTCATTACAGTTTTTTCCACGACCCGTGACAGTTGGGAACCGATAAGGGTGTCTTGCTTGGTGGATTGCCATAAACAGGCAAGTTGGTTAGGCTGGCATTATGTCTGAGAAACCCAAAACAAAAACCAGACCCACTGGGTTTCAACACTGTAGTGTTTGTGGGGAAGCTTTTGCTAAGGCCGACCCACACACCACATGTGTCTATTGTCTGGGGTTTGACCACCTCAATGCAGACTGCCAGATTTGTCACAATTTCCCTGCTGCCACCATAGATAAGAGAGTTTGTAGGCTCAGGGAAAGTGAGGCCAAAAAGTCCATGGACCGGGATGGCCAGCCCGGATCGGTGCCAACCGAACTGGAGGGAGTGTCCTCTGACCAGGGCGATACTTCCTCGGGCAAATGAAGAGCCGGTTCCAGCAAAAAGGACTAGAAAGTCAGCTAGTGTAGAGCCAAAAGTTCTCTCCCCAGCTGCTGAGGAAATGGCTAAAGCAATTCAAATTGTCCAGTCTCTCTCCCGTTCCGACCGAAGCGACACCTTCAGGTAAGCGTTCGGTTCGGCCGGTTCAAGATTATGATTTTGAGGATTTTTATGAACCGGGGCAGGGGGAAGAGGAATATGAGGAGAGAATATGGTTTTGAAGATCTGGATGTGCCCATTGATCTGGACATCTCTCCAGATAGACCCCTAGGGTTTCTCCTCCAAGGCTTTCTGAGTCCCGTCTCATTTCAGGTTTTATAAAAAAGTTGCTGAAACTCTCCAGCTCCCTGTTGAGGAAGCTGTTGATGACCAAGAGGAGCCAGACTATGTAGAAATGATGGATATTCCAGAGTCTAGGAGACAGTCTATTCCTTTGCATAAATCTTTTCGGAAACAGACAGTAAAAGTTTTAAAAACTCCTCACACTATACCTCCTGTGGATAAAAGGATGGACAAGAGGTATACCTTATCAGGCTCAGACACCGATTTCCTCACTCAACAATGCAGCCATGTGGGGGTAGTGCAGGCTGCAGCCTGCGACAAGGCTAACATTCCCCTAGCTTCACACCCCCCTGAGAAGGACTCCAGGAAGATTGATGCTATGGCAAAGAAACAGTACATGGCAGCATCTTTGGGACTCAGACAAGCAAATTATATGGCTTATGCTGCTAGGTACCAGAAATCCAGATGGGATACTGTGCTGGCCCTAGCGAAACAAGTCCCTGACCAGCTTGCCAGGGAGCTGGAACAGGTGGCTATGGATGGTACTGAGGCATCCAAGGTGCAATTTCATGTTGCAGTGGACTCTAATGATGTTTTATCAAGAGTCATGGCTACATCTGTGGCACTTCGCAGGATGGCTTGGCTCAGATGTACTACCCTGTCTCAGGATACCCAGTCTAAGGCCATGGATTTTCCTGTTGTGGGAAATTCTCTATTTGGGGAGCAAACAGAATTACATGAAGAAAATGGATGAATATAGGACCACCTATAGGAGTGCACAGGCCAAGGAAAGGCAGGCCACTCCTCAAAAGCAGCTTCCTAGAGGCAGGGGCAGGCCTTTTTACCAAGCCCAAGCTTCCTCCTCTGCCTATGCTCAGAGGGGGTTCTTTAGAGGGAGAGGCACATTGGGTACAAGCAGGTCTGCTTCCACCCCTCAGCCCAAAGCCCCTGCCAAGCAGGCACCCTGATGGGATTGCCAGGGCCAATTCTCCTCTACCTGTAGGGGGCAGGCTGGCTTACTTTGTCCAGGACTGGAAGTCTTTAACATCAGACAAGTGGGTCCTGGAAGTAGTAAGCCAGGGACTGGTTCTCAAGCTTCAAAAATTTCCAAGCCAGAACCAGATCTTTTCACCTGCAACTCCATCAGAGGCACTCGCCAAGAGGCAGGGTCTCACCCTCCAGGCTCTCAGAGCTGTGGAAAGGGTTCCTCCCCTACACCACGGCAAAGGTTTGTACTCCAGGTACTTCCTTACCCCAAAAGAGACAGGAGAATGGCAGCCCATCCTGGATCTCATATTTAAACAAGCACCTTTTAAAGCCAAAGTTCAAAATGGTGAGACTGGGAATTATCCTACCCTCTCTAAGGCCAGGGGACTGGCTAGCTTCCCTGGACCTCAAGGATGCCTACTTCCATATTCCCATCAGAAGCTCCCATCGAAAGTACCTCAGGTTTGAGCTGCCCTCAGGCCACTACCAGCTCAAAGCAATGCCCTTCGGCCTCACTTCTGCCCTAAGGGTGTTCACCAAATGCCTGGCTGTAGCAGTTGCCTACCTAAGAAGGTAAAAGACTGCGATCTTTCCTTACCTGGACGATTGGCTCTTAGTAGGCCAGTCCCCAGACCAGGTCAATTTACACCTTCAGATAACACAGCAACTGCTTACCTCTCTAGGTTTCCTTCTGAATCTCTCAAAGTCAGTTCTAGAGCCGGTCCAGCTTCTTACCTTCATAGGCGAAGAACTGAACACTCAGGAAGCCAGGGCCTTCCTCCCCTGGACAGGGCAAAGACCCTAGTCTCCTGGCCTCCTCATTTACCCTGCAGGTCTCCCGGACAGCAGGCATTTCTGCAGCTCCAGGGACACATGGCTGCTTCCACAGCAGTTGTGCAAGGAGCAAGATTTCAGATGAGGACATCCAGTTCCATTTGAGAGCTTTTTGGCCTCAAAGAAAGGATCCTCTTACCAAGCTGATCCCAGTAACTCGAACCCTGATCCAAGCCCTACAGTGGTGGCAGGATCAGAGCAACCTGAGACAAGGGGTTCCTTTTGTCACTCAGTCTCATTCTCTAATCCTTACTACAGATGCGTCCCTCTTGGGCTGGGGAGCTCACACGGGTGACCTCAACACCCAGGGTCTGTGGTCTCCCCTGGAATCTCTGCTCCACATCAACCTGTTGGAGCTCAGAGCAGTTTTTCTAGCACTTCAAGCTTTTTCCAAATCTGTTCAGAACAAGAGTATTCAGGTCAGAACAGACACCACTACAATGTGGTACATCAACAAGCAAGGGGCACTCGGTCAACGGCCTTGTGCACCGAAGCGATGAAGTTGTGGTCTCTGGCTTACTCCTGAACACCTCCCTTACGGCAGTTCACCTCCCAGGCAAGGACAATGTCCGGCAGATGCTCTCAGCAGGATTTCCCAGGGCCACCACGAATGGTCACTGGATCCCCTGGTCTTGGGAGTAGCATTTGCCAGATGGGGCACCCCGCAGATAGATCTTTTTGCAGTCTCAGACAATCACCAACTTCCTCTTTTTTGCTGCAAGCCCCCCGTGTTGGGCTCACTCCCCCTGGATGCCTTAGCCCTCAGTTGGGAGGGGAAGTTTCTCTATGCCTTCCCTCCCTTTCCTCTCCTGTTCAAAGTGCTAGTCAAAATCAGATCCCAATCATGCAGAGTCATTCCGATAGCTCCAGATTGGGCCAGACAGCCCTGGTATCCACTCCTGCTGTCCTTAGCAGTCCATCCTCCCCTGTCCCTTCCCAGGAATCACAATCTGTTAACCTGTGCCCAGGGAAGGGTCTGGTACCCGAATCTCAAATCTCTCAATCTCAAGGCTTGGTTCTTGAAGAGTTAGAGTTTGCTGATTTACACCTTTCCCAAGGTGTAATGGATATGTTGAAGGCCTCAAGGAAGCCTTCCATCAGGGCTACTTACAATTCCAAATGGAAAAGGTTTTCCATATGAGCTCGGAAAAGCATATTTCCCCAGTCTCTGCTGATCTACCCACAGTCCTGGATTATATGGTCCACCTGAATTCTTTGGGGCTGAGACCAGCTACCCTGAAGGTGCACTTGGCAGCTGTGTCTGCTTTTATTTCAGCAGGTAAATCCTCTTCCCTTTCAGCTCATCCTGTATTTTCCAAGTTTTTTTTAAGGGGTTGTTTCACACCAACCCTCCATTCAGGGATCCTGCCCCTGCCTGGGATCTTAATGTTTGCATTGCTCAGCTTATGTAACCCCTTTGAGCCCTTGTCTTCAGCTGCGCTCAAGTACTTGACTTGGAAAACTGTTTTTGGTAGCCATCACCTCTGCCAGACGCATAAGTGAATTATAAGCGTTGTCAGTGGAGCAGGAGTTTCTCTCTTTTCACAGAGATAAGGTGGTCCTTCGGACTAACAGAAAGTTCCTGCCTAAGGTGGTTTCAGATTTCCACCTTAATCAATCTATTTCACTTCCAGTGTACTTCACTGCCACTCCTCCTCTGGGGAGAGGATGCTGCACAGCCTAGATGTGAAGAGAGCCCTTAGTTACTACACAGGCGTACCAAGGGTCATAGGTTTGACTCCCTCCAACTGTTCCTCACCTATGGCAAAGTTGGTAAAGGGAAGCCAGCCACTAAAAGGTCCATTGCCAAGTGGATTGTCTCTTGTATCCAATTCTGCTATGAGAAGTTGGGTAAAGTTCCCCCCTCAGGCCTGAGGGCTCACTCTACCAGAGGTACAGCTGCTTCTCTGGCTGCTGCCAGAGACATTCCTATTCTAGAAATATGTCAAGCAGCTACCTGGAAGACAGTTCACACTTTTACCAAACATTACTCCCTGGACATCCAGGCTAGGAGTGATGCTCGGTTTGGCACAGCCGTGTGCTAGAGCCTATTTCTAGGTAGGTTCTGTCCCTCCTCCATGGGGGTACTGCTGTGTAGTTTGCAATAGTCATAATATAGCAAGACTTATGTTGTTTGAAGAAAAATTACTCACCTTAGTAATGTTTCTTCTAATGGAGTCTTGCTATATTATGACCTCCTCCCTCCCTGCCCCTCTCAGAACCTCTGTTTTGGGGATGTGGGTGGGCAGTACAGGGTTGGCACTTTTTTGATGCCCACCTTGTTTTTCACCTACCTTTTTGGGTGAATTGGTGTTGTGTTTTTGCATTTTTGGGTCTCCTGACTCGAGTCTGTTTTAGGCCAAAAATGAGTGTTTATGTTAGCAGCCAGTTGGCTAGTGTAGGTTTACAGCTTCCACACAGAACCTTAGTGAGTTTTAGCTCGTAAAGATCTGACAGTTTGCGTTTGAAGCACAGACAGTTTTCAACCGAGCTCGTGCTCCAAGTTCCATGCCTGCATGGAAAGTTAACTATTTCACCTCCGGAACTGTTCTAACCTGCGGTCATACTGCAATTGTCATAATGTAGCAAGACTCCATTAGAAGAAACAACATTACTAAGGTGAGTAATTTTTCTTTTGCTCCAGGGATGGTATGATCTGGTTTAGAGTTACCATCCGGTAGGTGTGAGACCAGAGATATTGATTCAGGTCGTGGAGATTCAGGATGGGCGCCAACCCCCCATCCACTTGGGCACCAGGAAGTACCTGGACGTGAAGCCTCGGTCTGTAGAAGGATCCAGCACTGAGCTACCGCCTCCCCGCGGAGGAGCTGAACAATGTCATCTCGAGCAGACCAAGTGCAAGCTGAGATCCGTTCCTCCCGAGGGGTGCGGGCTCGGCTGGGAGGATACTGCTCGAATTCCAGAGGCAGTCCCTGGCCGACCACTTCTAGGACCCACCTGTCTGAGGTGATATCGGACCAGGCGAAAGAAAGTGGCGGAGCCGGCCCTCCATGGGAGGACCCAGAGCTGGCGTGACTGGTGTAGGGTGGCAACCCCCAACCCGGCTACTGAGCAGGCTTAGAGGCGCGGCCCTGGACCAGCACCTCTGCCTCCTTTACGGGGCTGTTGAGGACCCTGCTTGGGCCTGGGGCGCCAAGCTTGAGCCTGCTGTTGCTGCTGGCCTCCTTGATAGGAGGGCTGCCTAACTGCAGGGGAAGAGTGCTGAAAAGGCTTCTTGCGCTTCTGCCGGTTCTTGCCCAAAGAACCCTTTGCAGAGGTAGCATCCAAGGTGGCACTGGACTGCTCTATGCGCCGAGGGTGACCAGCCACTCCTGGACCGAAAAGGTCGGTGCCTAGGAAGGGCATGTCCGCTAACTTATTCTGGGTATCCCCCGGGAAGGAGGATAGCCTCAGCCAAGCCCTGCGGCGAGTGGCCACTGCGGCTGCTAAGGATTGGGCACATGAATCTCCAATGTACAGGGCCGTCTGGATTACGGACCTGCTTCACTGTGGTCTGCATGTCCGCCGTGAGATGAGGGAGGACTTAATCTAATGACCCTAAGAGGGCATGAGGGAAGTGTGCCGTGGTAACAGCCTAGCTGGCCTGACAAAGGTCTAAGGAGGAGACCACATAGACTTTACGGGCAGAATGGTCCATATTCTTGGACCCCTTATCTGGGGGTCGGTCCAGTGCCAGCTGAGCTACCAGTACGTCTGAACACAGAAGTAGTCACTAGGCTTTCAGCTGAAGGATGTTCCGTTAACCCCGCCAGGGACCCCATGGGCACTGTATACTTGGGGGCATACGGGCAGATTGAGCTGGGCAGGAAGCAGGACGCTGCCAAAGCTCAAGGGCCGGGCCAGCGATGGCTTCAGCCACTGGAAAGGCCTCTGTCAGGGTATCCCCCTTTTGAGGATATCCACAAGGGTGTACTTTGCCTTTTTCTGGATGGGCTCCAAGGGCATTCCGGTGGATTCAGAGATCAGGTGGAGGATGCCCTGAAAGGAAGAAGGGCCTTCCTCCAATTCTGCCACGAATGACTCGTCATCCCCAGGATGAGAGTGTAATCCAGTGTCAGAGTCCGAAGAGTCTGGATACAATAATCTCCCACCTAGGTCCCTCTCGATATGCCGAGGGCGATCGGGGACGACCGTGATAGACAGACATCAGGGAAGCCCGGTGTCTGGTCGGTCCTCTTTCCAGGGAGCCCCTCTCTGAGGCTGCTTAGGCGGTGGCTCCACCAAAATCGGTGGAGAAACCACAATAGGCTGAGCTGAGATATGGGCCGGCCCCACGGGAGGTGGAACAGAGGCCTTCAGTTCCAGAAGGGTCTGCGTCGGCCTGGGAGGCGGGAGCCAAGTGATGGCCGGGGCAGCTGGCGGGGCCAGCTTCTGCCCCGTCAAAATCAGCTGTTGCCACATAAGATCCTCATAGCAGAGTTTCTGTAGAAGCCTCTCCTCATTAGAGGAGGATGAAGATCTGTGGCAGCGCCTCTTAGAACGTTTGTGGCCCTTTTTCGTCCGTTCGACCGAAGGGGTCCTGGTCCTCGATAGAGACCGACAGGGTCGGTTCGGTCGATCTGGAGTCACCGGAGTCGGTGAAAACCGAGGTTCCGGTACAGTTTCCTCGATCAGGACACCAGAGGGCTGTGTCCTCTCATCAGGAAAGATAAGGACCGGAGCCCTTTCTGAAGATTCGTCGACTGGAGTCTGCGATAAAGGCTCGATCGGGTTGAGAGTAATCTCGGCCGGTTCAGCAGTTTCCTCAGTCTCAGTCCCTTGGCCAGTACTAAGGTCCGTAAAGCCGGCGGCCGAGGAAATTATCTCAACCAAAGTCGAGACTGCGTGTTCCTGGGACTCTGACCTCTCTCGGTCCAAGGAACGTCTCAATTTAGTCGAAGACTCTGGGTCCTTATCCCCCATCCAAGGGCGGGAGGAGTGCTAGCCCAAGGGCACCTTACCCCTGGTGGGGAGAGACTGGCACAACTCCTTGAATGAGCCCATAAAAGTACAGCCAAGGTTGAGTACAACAAAAAAGCTGCGATTGGTCAAAGCTTGAGCTGCTTCCTCCTCGAATGCCTTCATCTGCTCCAGCTGCTGGGCGGATCCCGCGGCCGAGGAAACTGCCCACCTCGCCCCTTTCGATTTCACTGGCGGGTTCCTTTTCTCTGGTCTCCTCAATTTCAGGCACGCCTTGCAGTTGTCCAGAACGTTGGGATGGAAGGCCAGGCAAAAAGTACAACACGTGGTGTCACGTCCAACACCTAGGCAATAGATGCAAGAAAGGTGGGGATCGGTGCGTGACATCTTCTGGCCCCTGGTACACCGGCGAAATCCGGGGGACGATTTGTCCTCCATGTCCGATGCGCTGTAATCGGAGTCATTCACTCTGACGAGTTTTAGAGTGATTTGCGGCAAAAACAAACATTGTGAATCCAGGGCCTACAAATTGCTAAAGTAGCACGAGGGAACCTGCATCTTCCAGCGGAAAGGAAGATCTGGTGTCATGGGGTGGAGCCGAGGTATTTACCACCCAGGTGGGTGGGAGGAGCCAGCTTGAAGGCTTCTGGCAAGATTTAAAGGGGAAAGGAGCATGCCAGAGTGTGGATGAACAACAAATCCACACTCCTAGAACCAAGCAGTTTTGCGTTGCACGGGGACACAAAGAGGTCCAGTTTGGACGTCCCCACCTTTGGGGAAGGTAATCCGCAACAGACTGCAGGAATTTCCATTTCTGCATCTTTGACTGAGACCAACAGAGCCAGCCAAGATGTTTTGGGCCCCTGGAATGTGCACTGCAGTGAGCGAAAGGTAGTGTTCCAGAGCCCAGAACCACACTCTCATAGCCTCTTGACAAAGAGGGTGTGAGAGAGTCCCCCCTTGTTTGCTGACGTAGTGGACGACAGACATCTCGTCAGTCTACACCAACAGGGAACCTGGATGAAGATCCAGGTGAAATGCCTGCAGGGCGTATAGAACAGCTCTCATCTCTAAAATATTGGTAGTGCCTTCCCTGAAAGTAAAACCTCAGGAGCCTCCTGTGAGCCATACGACGCACGGAGAAACGCCAGACCTCGCCCAACAACTAACACCGAAATCTAGCCAATGGAAGATCCTGTACACAAATTCTCGCAGTCTGGGAAACAAGATCCAGACCTGCAGGCAACAATGACAGAGGTTAAACTGGACATAGTAGCAATTTGCAAGACGTGTTTTACCAGTAACCACTCCTGGGAGACTTCAGTACCTGGCTATGTATTGTTCAGAAGAGACCAAAGTGCAAAAAGGCGGGGTGGAGTGGCCCTGTACATCAATGAAAATATCAAAGCTACAGAAATTCAGAATACACATAAGGCGTAAGAACAACTGTGGGTCACCCTGGAAACAGGAAATGGGACAGCCATACAAACGGGGGTTTTCTGCAGGCCTCCAGACCAGGGGGAGGACACAGACACATTACTGTTAGAAGATATACAAACCATAACAGCTAAAGGGAAGGTTCTGATAATGAGATACTTCAACATGCCAGATACAGATTGATTAATACCAGCAAGAACATCTGCCAGAACTAGACATGGTGGATTCCCTGCAGGGGAAGGTCTCAAACAACTGGTAAACAACCCACAAGAGACAGGGCTATCCTAGATCTAGTACTGACTAACAGGGAAAGGATCACAGATCTCCAGGTAGAAGGTCACTTGGGGGCCAGTGACCATCATATGGTATGGTTCAATTTGGCCACAACTAAATCATCCCATTCCAAGGCAAAAATATGGGACTTCAGAGAAGCAGACTGATAAGTTAGCCAACAGAGTTAAGCTATGCCTGGCAAACAAATACAGGTGAAGGGGTACAGGCAAAGTGGGCAAGCATTAAGGATGCAATACTTGAAGCAACATCCCACTGTGTTAGAGAAAAAGTGCAAAAAAAGAAGGAAACCACTTTGGTTCTCAAAAACAGTAGCAGAAAAGGTCAGAGTCAAAAGGCTGGCCTTCAGGAAATATAAGGGAACACAGCGGGATGAAGACAGGGAGGCATACCAAACTTCCCTAAGGGAAGCTGGGAAGGCAGTAAGGCAGGCAGAGGCCCAAACAGAGGAAACACCAGCACAAACAGTAAAAGAAGGTGACACAACTTTCTATAGATACATTAGTGAAAAGAGAAAGTCCAGAGGGGGTATTGTTAAGATCAAAGTAGATAAGCGGGCGTGTGAGGAGGAGGAGGAGGAGGACGACCATGTAATAGCATCTATCTTAAACAGATATTTCTGCTCAGTATTTACTGAAGAGAAGGATGCAGCAGGCCCACAGCTCAGCACCATGGACGGGGAGCACTAGTCCCTTCACAAAAGAAAAGGGTCCTACAAGAGCTCAATAAGCTCAGGGTGGACAAGGCAATGGGACCTGATGGCATACATCCCAGGGTACTAAAGGAGCTAGGGTGGAACTAGCAGAGCCATTAGCAGAACTGTTCAGTGAGTCTCTGAGCACAGAAGAGGTCCCAGAAGGCTGGAGAAGGGCTCATGTGATCCCGCCTCCACAAGAGTGGTAGCAGGGAGGAGGCAGGGAACTACAGACCAGTCAGTCTTACCTCAGTAGTGGGCAAAATTATGGAGGCACTCCTTAAGGGAAGGATAGTGCAACACCTGGAATCCACAGGAGCACAGGATCCAAGACAGCATGGGTTTACAAAAGAAAGGTCCTGTCAAACTAATCTCAGAGATTTCTTTGACTGGGTAGCCAGAGTGGTGGACCAAAGTGGGAGCAATTGATGCCGCCTACCTTGACTTCAGCAAAGCTTTCGATACTGTTCCACATAGAAGATTGATAAATAAGCTGGGTAGGCTCGGGTTTGGTCAGACGTTGGTCAACTGGGTGGCAAACAGGTTGATGGGCAGAAAACAGAGTGGTGGTAAACTGTATACAGTCAGAAGAGATGCAAGTCACAAGTGGGGTACCTCAGAGATCAGGCCTGTGGCCAGTCCTCTTCAATATCTTCAGTGACACTGCAGATGGACTGGAGGGTACTGTTTGTTTGCAGATGACACCAAGATCTGCAGAGTAGATCCAGATGGGGTGGGCAGAGTGAGAAGAGATCTGGATAAACTAGCAAAATGGTCGGAAGAGTGGCAAGTGGGGCTTAATGCAAAGAAGTGCAAGATCATGCACATAGGGAATAGACACCCTGAAGCCACCTATAGGCTGGGGGGGGGGGTTGCTGGCAGTCACAAGGAAGAAAAAACTTGGCATCTTCACCGCCAATGACCTGAAATCCTCCAAGCAGACCACTAAAGCAGTAGGTAAGACTAGGGGATGTTAGGGTATCACAAGTCGGAAGAGGGAGGTAATAATCCCTCTTTCAAGACACCGGTTATGCCCCATCTGGAGTACTGCGTGCAGTACTGGAGGCCACACCTTCACAAGGACATTAACCAAACAGGCAGTCCAGAGAAGGGCAACCAAAATGGTGCAGGGACTGCATCAGAAAACATTTGAGGACAGATTAAAGGAACTCAATATGTAAACCCTAGAACAAAGGAGGAAAGAGATGTGATATGATCGAAACATTCAAACACCTTAAGGTCATTAACAAGGTGAGTCTAACATGTTTCAATATAAGAAAAATAGCAGGACAAGAGAACACAGCATGAGATTAGAGGGAGGCAAATTAAGGGATAATGTGAGGAAATTCTTTTTCACAGAAAGGGTGGTGGATGCATGGAACGACCTACCTCAGGAAGTGGTGGATATGAACACAGTGCAGGGTTTCAAACAGGCATAAGGGAGCAATACAGATGAGTATGACTAGATAGGCCACTGACAGAGCAAAGGCCGATGGCACATTTATAAGGTAGAAAAAGAAATGGGCAGACTGGATGGGCCTTGTAGTCCTTATCTGCCATCAACTTCTATGTTTATATGTAGTGTCAACTCTAGAGAGGACCATGCTCCTCAAGTCTGATGGCTCCGAAAATGCACACCAACCCATGCCTGAAGCATCAGTTGTAAGAACCTGCAATGGAGGGTCCCTCTGAAAGGGAACTCCCGGTTGTAGATTCTGTGGTGAGAGCCACCAGGACAGGGTCTGAACCACGGCCTTGGAGATAGAGATTGGCTGGTTGAGGTCCTCCTCCCTTTGATCCCACTGCACCCTGAGGGTCCACTGAGGGACTCATGAAGAGGCATGCGGAGGGTACGGTCACGATGGCCGTCACTATGTGGCATAGGAGTTGGAGTACAGATCAAGCTCGTACCTGATGAACAGCTAATACTTTGTGGGTCGATGATCGAAGGTGTAATGCTCTGTCTGGCCAGAGGAAATCCTTCCCTTGCTTCGTGTCTAGGATTGCTCCTATGTATGGAAGCCTTTGACAGGGTGTTGGAAGAGACTTGGCTATGTTCAAGATGTCTCCTAGGGAGCTGAGCTGGGTGAAGGTGTCCTCTAGGGTTGCCAGAAGCTGATTCCTAGTTGAGGCAGCCAGAAGCCAATCGCTGAGGTAGGGGTACACAAAGTGACCCTGTCTCCTTAAGGCTGCTGCCACTACCACTAGGCATTTCGTAAACACACAAGGTGCCGAGGAAAGGCCGAAGGGCAAGGCCCAAAACTGGTAGTGCCATCCCCGAAAGTGAAACCTCAGGAGCCTCGTGTCAGCTAGAAGCATCAAAATGTGGAGGTAGGCATCCTGCATGTCTGGGGAGTAGAGTCAGTCCCCTTGATGCAGCATGGGAAGACTGTCTGGCAAGGTGACCATCCTGAACCTCCTGCACTCTAGCTGTTCAAGAGGCTCAGGTCCAGGATCAGGAGAAGATCCCCCATCTTCTTGGATACCAGCAAGAAGTGGGAGTAGAACCCTTTCCCCACTGCAGGGACGGAACTGGTTCTATTGCCTTCTTGTCTAACAGCAACTGAACTTCCTCCGCAATGAGCTCAGCATGGGAGAGGGAGTAAGATGCTTGGACTGGGGGATTGTCTGGGGGTATCTGAAGAAATTCCAGTGCACAACCCCTCTATCAACTGGAGGACCCACACATCGTTGGTGACGAGGTCCACCCACGGAGGTAAAGCAAGAACCGACCACCTACCTCCTCTGCCCTGGACTCAGCAGGTGGTATGGGGCCAGTACAGGAGTCAGATGGAGCCCGGTGTGGGCAAGGAGACCTGTGACAGTGTTGTTCCTTGATCCCTGTGCTCCACCAGAGCGAGAGGAAGCTTTACGACGAAATCTGCCTCTCTGCGGCTGTCCCTTAGGCTTCTGCCCTCCCTGGCGACGAAACTGACTACGTTTGCCAGAGGTGTGCTCAGACCTATACAACTGATCTATCGACTGAACGGGCCTTACTAGAGTCCTGGAAGTCCGTGATCATCTGCTCGATGTCAGGACCGAGAAGCACAGATTCACAGAACGGCGCATCAATGATGGCATCCTGAAGGTCCTGCTTAAACCCAGAAACTGAGCCAAAAAGATCTCCTACAAACCCCTGTGGCTGCTGCCCTGGCCACCGTATCGGCAGAGTCATAATTAGATCTGAGGATGTGTTTCCCTATGTCCAAACCGGACTGTAGTACGTCCAAGAGCTCAGTCTTGAGGTCAGAATTCTGCTGCTTTTTGGCAAGCTCGATTGCCTTGTTCCAGAGAGATTTCTGGTACTGCACTATGTGGGCCAAAAAGTTTAGCGAATGAATGGTGCATGTAACCGATGAATAAACCTTTGTCGAACTGATCCAGGCATTTGGATTCTTTGTCCAGTAGCTAGGAGCTCATGTGCCGGGACTGCTTGGTTCTGCCGTGGGCAGCGGTCAACACAACTGAGTCGGCCTTGGGCTTCTCTTCAAAGAACAGCTCATTTGTCGGGGTACGGTATAGCTGATCTGCTTTTTTGGGAATAGTGGGAGCTGTTGCGGGATGCCTCCAGGCCAATCTGATAGTGTCCTGGAATGGGGCTAACAGGGGTGGAACCACTAATGGTTTAGGCTCATTTATACCCAAGAAATTAGCCAGTCTTTTCCTTTCTGGATCAAGATCCTCGGTTTCACACTGGTTTAAAAACTGGATACGACATATTACAACCAGGAAACTGGGATCATCCGGCGGGAAACGAAGAGATTCCCCAGGAGGGTCCAGATGAGGAGGAGGCAATGAGTTTTCACCCGAGGATCTGGAACAGTATGATCCAGAGGATGACCTAGAGTGGGAATGGGAGTACATAGATACATAGACAGTGTCGGCAGATAAGGGCCTATGGCCCATCCATTCTGCCCATTTGAGCTTGTAAGTTCAGTTTGTTTTCCTAGAAGTCTGTTGCCCCTTACCCCTGACCTCCAGAATTCCTTTATGTCTATCCCATGCATTCTTAAAATCCCATGATTGTTTCAGCCCCCACCACTTCCTCTGGCAGGGTGTTCCACTTGTCCACCACCCGTTCTGTGAAGAAATTCTTTCTCATGTTTCCTCTGAATCGTCCTCCCTCCAACTTCATCCCATGCCCTCTAGTCCTGGAACATCTTTTTCGCTTAAAAATAGTGTTTTCCTGCACCCTGTTCCTCCCTGTAAGATACTTGTATGTCTCTATCATAGCCCCTCTCTCCCTCCTCTCCTCCAGGGAGTACATGTTCAGTTCCTTCAACCCGTCTTCATAGGACTTGTGATGCAATCCATGCACCATCTTTGTTGCCCTCCTCTGAACCTTCTCTACCCTGTCTATGTCCTTACGTAGGTATGGTCTCCAGAACTGTACACTGTACTCCAGGTGGGGCCCCACTAGTACCTTCTCCTGTGATGCTTGGAGCAGACCTGGAGCGGCACCTACTCCGGTCAGGAGACCCATCATCCAGTGGAACTGGTGATCTGTCTTTGGGTGGAGGTTGTGATGGTTGCGGGATACCCACCGGTGCCGGTTGCAGTGGAGGTGCCTGTTCCTTAGGCAGGATGTCTTTCCGAATGGTATCCCACCAGGAACTAAAAAAGATCTTTTACCTCGGCCAAAGAGACCATAGCTGGTGCGGATGGGCTGGCGTACCCGCCCCTTCGTCAGGTTCACTGGGCAGTGGTTCTGATGGTTCGTTAATGGCTGGCGTACGTACCAGTGACTTTGGCTTCTCTGGTGTCGGGTCCTTAGGCAGTGTTGGATCTGATGGCAGGTCCGCCGGTGTCTTACAGTCAGTCAGCGTTGGGTCAGGCATCGGGTGTGGCCTTGACTCGGCTGGCAGTTGATCTGACGGGCGCTTATGAGGCAAAGACGACCCTGATGTAGAGGAATAAGACAGGGTGGTACATCTGGAGTCTGACGCCCGATGGTTTGGGGAGCTGGTGTCAGGGTGAGACGCTGTTTCCAGGCTCCTCTTCCGGTTATCTGGTCCAGCAGATTGGAAAATGAAGAGGCTTTCGCCGGAGTGCAGGCGGCAGACAGGGTGCTGCCCGCCCTGGCCTTAGACCCAGAAGCAAGCCTGTAGGGTCTTAGACTAAGAGAAGGGTCCTAAGGCCCTTGCCCCAGCGAAACACTGGCAGGTGGCCGCACTGCCGTCAGGTGTTTAGAGTCAGACAACCCGGTAGGTGCTTGGGTTGATATGGGGGGTGGGGGGCACGCGCAGCGTCCAAGCCTGGACTGGAGTTTGTGGACTTCCAATGTGGAGACCTGGACTGGGAGTGAGTGTGGTCCTTCTCCTGGTGATGGTGCTTTCTCTCCTTATGGGAACTCTGACCCTGAAGAGGAACCCAAGCCTGACTGAGTCTTCTGCATGGTAGCCAGCTGTTGCTCCAGCAGGAAATTCTTCAATCCCTTCAGGTGACAGATGTGTGTTCGTCGGCTGAAGCTCTTGCAGTGCAGGCAGGATTCTGTATCATGACTAGGCCCCAGGCAGAGGAGGCAGGCCGAATGGCCATCGTGGGCCGGTATTTGCTTCCCACACGCACATTTCGACTTAGGGTGGTGAGTACAGTGTGAAGACGTGCACTGACGAAAATTCAAAAACTATGCAAGAAATTATTTTTGAAAATGGCGATAGACTTAAACATGCAGGCGTTCATGGAGCTGATGTGAACAGGTCAACAGCGGGAAAATAACTAGGGAGTGGCTGGGGACCATCCCCTTTATGCCACTGGCAGATGTCGGAGATGGTCAGATGTCAGGAAGCGGTCCTCTCTGGGTACCGCTACCTAGAAAGTTTTCCGTGAGGTCCACTCGAAGCAAGATCCTCTTTCTTAGAAATTCTCTCAGACCGACTACAAGAGACAGGGCTACAACTTTTTCTGAGAAAAAAAAAACCTCTGTTTGACACCAACAAAAACTAATCAATTACAGAGCACACATCGCCTACTGCACTACGCCCAAACTAATATTAGGAGCTAAATCAGAAGCAAGAAACCTGCAATACATACCTGAGAAGAAGAGGTCGGCAAGGACTATGTATTTGCGATCTGTGGTATTGCTGATCTGTGGGAAATAGAGGTCCACGATGAAGAAAACAATGCATGCCAGGAAGGCGATGACCCCAATCCCCACACCGTAGCGGCAGGCATCATTATTTCTGTTGAAGATGCATGACTCTAATTGGCTACCTGGGTAACATTCATTGAGAATGCAGGTAAACACAACCAGGGCAAAGAGCTGAAATAAATACACATTAAAAATGTTAAGGTTGCAGTTTTTTCTTAATTTCTGTCCCCATTTCCACCATATGTAAACATTTCATGACTGTTCCCCAAGTCCCAGCTACCACTAAACTCTCAGTAATGTTTCTAGTTTTTATGAAGTTTGTTGGAGGAGGCGGAGGAGGCCCCCCCGTCCCAACTGTGCAGAGGTAGCGCTTTAAACTGCCACCACCTGGGAGACCAGGATTGGTGAGCAAACCCTTGCATCTCTGCAAGTCCTGGCCAGGGCGACGGGGGATACAACTGTGCATCATTGATACAATTCACGGAGTCACTCCTGTCAAGAATCTCAAAGATACAAGTACCTCCATCCTTTGCTCTCAGCAGCTGCTCAGGGTGCGCCAATGTGTCACCTGACACCCCTGAGATGCCTGCCTACTTGCTCTGTGATCTGGTCAGAGGACTGGAAGCAGCACACTTTTAATCAGGAATGCCAGAATTCCAGTCTGCACCATGGCTTTTTTTGGCAATGAATATTACACAGAAACAGACTGTGTCGGCAGAAAAAGACCCAGAGGACCATCCAGTCTGCCCATTTCCATGCCTAGCTCTTTGCTCAGCGTAACGCTGCTCTGTATTTAGACACCCAGTAGCTCTTGTGGCTCATCATGCCCCACCCAGGTAGAAACCCATCACTTTTGCTTCAATCACCTCAGAGTGGCGTATTCCACCCATCCACCAACTGCTCAGTGAAAATGTCCTCGCGTCCCTCCTGAATCCCCTCAACCAGTCAGCAGTGTCCTCTAGTTACTGTGGGCCTTTGTTCCTCAAAAACAAGTCCTTACTCTTGATTCCTCACAGAAATGTGTACGTTTCAACAATATTCTCTTTCTCTCCTGGGCTCCACTGTACATACGAGGTCTGCCAACATTCCTCATTCAACCTTCCCTGCTGCCCCTGGTTCACCTTTGCAGCCCTTCTTTACTGCTAGAGGTGTGGATTCCAGAACTACACACAGTACTCCAGAGGCAGCCTCACTAGGGACCAGTACACGGGCAGCCTCACCTCCTTCCTCCTACTCTCAAATCGCCTTCCTATACGTCCCAGCATCCGGTTTGCCTTCTGTATGCTTTTTTTTTTTTAAACTTTGCTTTGTTCAAATCAAAAGACAAATACATACTGCAATGTGTAAAGCAGGATAATACACACTGCAACATGTAAAGCAGGTTGTAACATGGCTAGGCAGTAGGCCCTGTTATTGGGCAAAATAGGTCAGCTGACCATGGATCAATCAATTAATCCATAGTTGCCCTCCAGAGCAAGTGCATACGACTCATCAATTTCAACCGAGAGAAGAATAAAGAACTGGGGTGGGGTGCAGGTTCAAAAAACTAATACCATCTAGAAAACTTGCTGAGAACCGTACTCTTCACTCAGACAGCCGTAAACTTATTGATGCTTATAAAAACAGCTTATTCCATTTTAATCACAAAGAACAGACAACAAGTAACAGTGCAAAGCACTTGTTACTAAGACAATCTTACTTTTCACCCTGCCATCAGGGCTTCAGAGATATTGACACAGGGTAACTAACGTGCATATATACAAAGTGCATCAATTATCTAATTAGTATTTTATCCAATGATATACGAAAGAAATGAACAAATTACTCACCTTAGTAATGTTGTTTCTTCTAATGGAGTCTTGCTATATTATGACACATGCAGTATAACCCCAGGTTAGAACTGCTCCGGAGGTGAAAGAGTTAACTCCCATGCAGGGCATGGAATCTTGAGCGCGAGCTCGGGTGAACACTGACTGTTGAAGCTCAAACTTAAACTGTCAGATCTTTACGAGCAAAAACTCACTAAGGTTCTGTGTGGAAGCCGTAGACCTACACTAGCCGCTGGCTACTAACTACAAAAACACCTTTTGGATCTTGATCCCAAAACAAAGACTCAAGTCGGGGGATTCAAGAAGAAAACTTAAGCACAACACCTAAGCACTCTAGAAGGGTGAAATAAAGTGGGCATCAAAGTAGTGCCAACATTGCACTGCCCACCCACATCCCAAAAACAGAGGTTCTGAGAGAGGCAGGCTGGGGGCATAATATAGCAAGACTCCATTAGAAGAAACAACATTACTAAGGTGAGTAATTTTTTTCTTCAAACATGAAGTCTTGCTATATTATGACATATGCAGACTACACAGCAGTACCTCCATGGAGGAGGGACAGAACCTACTTGGGAAATAGGCTCTGAAGCACAGCTGTGCCAAATCGAGCATCATTCCTAGCCTGGATATCCAAGGAATAATGCTTAGTGAAAGTGTGAACTGTTTTCCAGGTAGCTGCTTGACATCTCTAGGATAGGAATGTTCCTGGCAGCAGCCAGAGATGCAGCTGTACCTCTGGTAGAGTGAGCCCTCAGGCCTGAGGGAGGAACCTTACCCAGTTTTTTGTAACAGAATTGGATAAAGAGACAATCCACCTGGCAATGGATCTTTTAGTGGCAGGTTTCCTTTACCAACCTCACCATAGGTGAGGAACAATTGGAGGATTCGAGACCTGTGACCCTTGAGTACGTTCTATATAGTAACTAAGGCTCTTTTGACATCTAAACTGTGCAATCTCTCACCAGAGGAGAAATGGTCAGTGAAGTACACAGGAAGAGACATGGATTGATTAAGGTGAAAGTCTGAAACCACCTTAGGCAAAACTTCCTGTTAGTCCTGAGGACTACCTTATCTCTATGAAGGAGATGAAATCAGGCTCCACTGACAAGGCTTGTAGCTCACTTATCGCCTGGCAGAGGTGATGGCTACCAGAAACAGTTTTCCAAGTCAAGTACTTCAGCTCTGCTGAAAACAATGGCTCAAAAGGGGGTTGCATAAGCTGAGCGATGCAAATATTAAGATCCCAAGCAGGGGCAGGATCCCTGAACGCGGGATTGGTGTGAAGCAACCCTTTAGAAAACTTGGAGAACACGCGGTGAGCTGATAGAGGGCTTACCTGCTGACAAGAAGACAGACACAGCTGCCAAGTGCACTTTTAGGGTAGCTGGTCTCAGCCCCAAGGAATTCAAATGCACCAAATAATCCAGGATTGTGGGCACACCAGCAGATTCTGGGGAAATATGTTTACCAGCACACCATATGGAAAATCTTTTCCATTTTGAATTATAGGTAGCCCTGGTGGAAGGCTTCCTAGAGGCCTTCAAGATATCCAATACACCTTGAGAAAGGTGTGGGTCAGCAAACTAACTCTTCAAGAGCCAAGCCTTGAGATCGAGAGATTTGAGGTTCGGATACCAAACTCTCCCCTGGGCACAGGTTAACAGGTTGTGATTCCTGGGAAGGCACAGGGGAGGGTGGACTGCTAAGGACATGAGGAGTGGGTACCAGGGCTGCCTGGCCCCAACTGGAGCAATCAGGATCATCTTGCAGGATTGAGATCTGATTCTGACTAGCACTTAGAAAAGAAGTTTGGGGGGGGGGGGAAGCATAGAGAAACTTCCCCTCCCAACTGAGAAGGAAGGAATCCAGAGGGACTGAGCCCAACACTGGGGGCCTGCAGCAAAAAAGGGGAAGTTGGTGATTGTCTGGGGCTGCAAAGAGATCTATTTGCGGGGTGCCCCATCTGGCAAATATTACCTCCAGTACTAGGGGATCCAGTGCCCATTCGTGATGGCCCTGGGAAATCCTGCTGAGAGCATCTGCTAGGACATTGTCCTTGCCTGGGAGGTGAACTGCCGTAAGGGAGGCGTTCAGAGAGTAAGCCAGAGACCACAACTTCATCGCTTCGGTGCACAAGGCCGTAGACAGAGTACCCCCTTGCTTGCTGATGTACCACATTGTAGTAGTATTGTCTGAGAAAACCTGAAGTGCTAGAAAAACTGCTCTGAGCTCCAGCAAATTGAAGTGGAGCAGGGATTCCTGAGGCGACCACAGCCCTTGGGTGGAAAGGTCACCCATGAGAGCTCCCCAGCCCAAGAGGGATGCATCTGTAGTAAGGGTCAAGGAATGAGACTGGGGGGTGAAGGGAACCCCCCCATCTCAGATTGTTCTGATCCTGCCACCACTGAAGGGCCTGGATCAGGGTTCGAGTCACTGGAATCAATTTGGTTAGGGGATCCGTCTGACACCAAAAGGCTCTCAAATGGAACTGAATGTCCCTCATCTGAAATCTCGCTCCCTGCAC
Organism: Neoceratodus forsteri; assembly: GCA_016271365.2. Lineage (NCBI taxonomy): Eukaryota > Metazoa > Chordata > Ceratodontiformes > Ceratodontidae > Neoceratodus > Neoceratodus forsteri. The sequence continues at coordinate 247,278,800 of JADMNL010000024.1, read as the reverse complement.
TACTGCTGTAGAAGCAGCCATGTGCCCCAGGAGCTGTAGAAAATGCCTTGCTGGTTGAGAGACCTGCAGGGTGAAAGAGGAGGCCAGAGACACCAGGGTCCTTGCTCTCTCCAGAGGAAGGCAGGCTCTGGCTTCTTTTGTGTTCAGTTCTGCGCCTATGAAGGTGAGAAGCTGGACAGGCTCAGGAACTGACTTTGGAAGATTGAGAGGAAACCTAGAGATGTAAGCAGCTGCTGGGTTACTTGCAAATGAAGTCTGACCTGTTCTGGAGACTGGCCTACAATGAGCCAGTCGTCCAGATAAGGAAGATAGCAATCTTTGCCTTCTTAAATGAGCAACTGCTACTGCACGCATTTGTGAACACCCTTGGAGCCGAGGAGGCCGAGGGCATTACTCTGAACTGGTAATGGCCTGAGGCAGTTGAATCTGAGGTACTTTCGATGGGAGCTTCTGATGAGAACATGGAAGTAGGCATCCTTGAGGTCCAGGGAGGCTAGCCAGTCCCCTGGCCTTAGAGAGGGTAAAATAATCCCCAGGGTCACCATTTTGAACTTTGGTTTTAAAAGGTGCTTGTTTAGATACCCGAGATCCAGAAAGGGCCGCCATTCTCCTGTCTTTTTTGGGGTAAGGAAGTACCTGGAGTACAACCCTTTGTGTATGGGTATGGTGTATGGGTAGAACCCTTTCCACGGCTCTGAGAGCCAGGAGGGCAGAAACTTCTGCTTCCAGGGCAAGTGCCTCTAATGGGTTTGCAGGTGGAAAAGATCTGGCTCTCATCTTCGGAAATTTTTTGAAGCTGAGAACCAGTCCCTGGCTTACTACTTCCAGGACCCACTTGTCTGATGTTAAAGACTTCCAGTCCTGGACAAGTAAGTCAGCCTGCCTACCAGTAGTGGAGAATCGGCCCTGGCTACCCCATCAGGAAGCCTGTTTTGCAGGGGCTTTGGGTTGAGGGTAGAAGCAGGCTACTAGAACCCCTTCTGCCTTCCTCTAAAGAACCCCTCTGGGCATAAGCAGAAGAGAGGCCTGGGTTTGGTAAATGGCCTATGAAAAGGCCTGCCCCGCCATGCTGCCTTTGAGGAGTGACTTGCCTTTCTTTGGCCTGTGCACTCCTATAGGTGGTCCTATACTCCTCCATTTTCTTCATATAATTCTCTGTCTGCTCCCCAAACAGAGAATTTCCCACAACAGGAAAATCCATAGCCTTAGACTGGGTGTCCTGTGACAGGGCAGTGCATCTGAGCCAGGCCATTCTGCGAAGAGACACAGATGTAGCCATAACTCTAGATGAAACATCATTAGAGTCTACAGCAGCATGAAACTGCACCTTGGATGCCTCAATACCTTCCGCAGCCACCTGCTCCAGCTCCTGGCAAGCTGTTCAGGGCCTGTTTTGCTAGGAGCCAGGACAGTATCCCACCTGGATTTCTGGTACCTAGCTGCGTAAGCCATATAATTTGCCTGTCTGAGTCCCAAAGATGCTGCCATGTACTGCTTTTTGCCATGGCATCCATCCTCCTGGAATCCTTTTCAGGAGGGTGAGAGGCTAGAGGAATATTAGCCTTGTCACAGGCTGCAGCCTGCACTACCCCACATGGCTGCACTGCTGAGATAGAAACTCCGTATCAGAGCCTGATAAACATACCTTTGTCCATCCTTTTATCCACAGGAGGATAGAATGAGGAGTTTTCAGAATTTTTACTGTCTGTTTCCTAAAAGATTTATGCAAGGGAATAGACAGTCTCCTAGACTCTGGAATATCCATCATTTCCACAAAATCAGGCTCTTCTTGATCAACAGCTTCCTCAACAGGGAGTTGCAGAGTGTCAGCAACTTTCTTGTAAAACAAAAAATGAGAAAGGGACTCAGATAGCCTGGGAGGGGATACTCCTGAAGGTCTGTCCGGGGAGATGTCCGGTTCAATGGGCACATCCAGACTGTCAAAATCACACTCACTCTCCTCGTACCCCTCTTCCCCTGGTTCATAAAAATCTTCAAAATCATAATCTTGAACCAAGGGAACTGACCGAACCGGGCGCTTACCCAATGGTGCCGGTTCGGACGGAACTGGGGAAAGAGATTGGACAATTTGAATAACTTTGGCTATTTCCTCAGCGGTTGGAGAAAGAACTTTTGGCCCCAAACTAGCTGACCTTCTAGCCCTTTTAGTTGGAACCGGCTCCTCAGAGCTGGCTCTTCGTTTGGCCGAGGAAGCATCGCCCTGGTCAGAGGGCACTCCCTCAGGTTCGGTTGGAACCGAACCGGGCTGGCCATCTGGGTCAGTGGACTTTTGCCTCCCTTTCCCTGAGCCTACCAACTCTTTTTTCCACGGTGGCAGCAGGAAAATTCTTACAAATCTGGCAGTCTGCATTGAGGTGGTCAAACCCCAGACAATACACACATATGGTGTGTGGGTCAGCCTTGGCAAAGGCTTCCTCACAGAGGCCACAGTGCTGAAACCCAGTGGGTCTGGTTTTCTTTGGGTTTCTCAGACATAGTGCCAGCCTAACCAAAACTTGCCCATTAGCGGCAATCCAAAAGCAAGACTATCGGTTCCCAACACGTGTAAGTCATAGAAAAAAAGCGTAATAAAATCAGTTTTAGAACCGACTAAGAACGGAACCGCACTCTAAAGGGTTAGAAAGTAATTTTTAAACCCCTCTGATCGGTTCAAACCGAACCGAAAAAGACGTTTACAAATTCCACACAGAAGAAAAATAAAAAAGTAAGCCTATCTATTACTTACAATACCACAGACAGCTTGAACAGACGATTGCGGTTAAATTTCGGTAAAATAAACCGAGAATTACACTTTAAAACCGACAAACAAACCAAGCAGCAGGAGGAATCTCCGGAGCGACTGTTCAGTGTGGCGGAGTAAAGAATCTGACAGTTTAAGTTTGAGCTTCAACAGACAGTGTTCAACCGAGCTCGCGCTCAAGATTCCATGCCCTGCATGGAAGTTAACTTTTTCACCTCCGGAGCAGTTCTAACCTGGGGTTATACTGCATATATCATAATATAGCAAGACTTCATGTTGTTTGAATACTTCATTCCCCAAGGATTTCTCTTTCAATAAAAGTGGCAGTGCAAGCTAGTAGATCTACATCTCAGAACACTGAATAAAGTGATTTGTACTGCATCACATGAATAAAAACTTTCGTTTGAATCCCAAATTTATTATTCTCCTTCATTTTATCACCCCCACATATTTTATTCACACATTTAATCAAGCGTCATAAATACAGCGCACCAGATGCCCTCCCTTGCATATTTATTCCTGCACGAAGGTACCTAAAAAACATAGAAATTATAAAGCTCTTAACAATGGTTTAAATAACCTATCATTAATTCTTTTCTCTACAAGATCCAATGTTTACTTCTAAACAGAGTAATCATGATGCTTGATCCATCATTATTATGGCCGAAGGATATGTCTATATTTAAACAACAGGTTCTGTACACAACAGTATATATACAAATACATTATGGCAAAAAGGAAGGGGTTGACTTACAGGAAAATAATTACTCTATGGTCCTTAGTATAAGGACAAACAGCTTTCCACACTTATAGTTGCTATCTTCCCAATTAGAAACTCAAGATTTAAAGGATAAGTTGTGGGGGGGGAGGAAAAGGAAAGGGAGTGGGGGAAGAAAAATTACTCACCTTAGTAATTGTTTTCTTCTAATGGAGTCTTGCTATATTATGACTTCTTGCAGTTAGCCACAGCACCTGAACTGCCCGGAGGAAAGAGTTAACTCCATAATGAATGGAGTTCTCAGCGCAAGCGCTTTACTGAAAGCTCTATCTGGCTAGTTTCAAACTGAAACTGTCAGATCTTTACGGAGCCAACACTCACTAAAAGTCTGTGGGGAAAGTACCCTACGCTAGCCAAATGGCTACCTACTAGTAACAACAACAAAAAATATCACCCTTGACAAGCACTACTAGACCCCCCCTTCCCCAAAGACAAGTCCAGGAGGGGGGCCAACACACAAATCAATAACAGTAGTACCTAATTTCCCCAATCCTAAAAAGAAAAAGGAGGAAACACCTATAATGGCATGACACAGTGTTTGCACTAATTTGCCCACCCTACCCAAGTAGAAGTTCTGAGAGGGGCAGGCTGGGGGTATAATATAGCAAGACTCCATTAGAAAAAAACAAATTAAGGTGAGTAATTTTTCTTCAAACAACATGAAGTCTTGCTATATTATGACTTCTTGCAGATTACACTGCAGTACCTCCATGGAGGAGGGCCAGAACCTACTTAGGGGAATAGGCTCTGAAGCACGGCTATGCCAAACCGAGCATCTCTCCTGGCTTGGATATCCAGGGAGTAATGCTTGGTGAAAGTGTGAACTGTTTTCCAGGTTGCAGCTTGACAGATTTCCAAAATAGGAATATCTCTAGCAGCCGCTAGAGATGCAGCTGTACCCCTGGTAGAATGGGCCCTCAATCCTGAGGGGGGGTTCTCTACCCAGTTTTTGGTAGCAAAATTGGATACAAGAGACAATCCACCTGGCAACTGTCCTCTTAGTGACAGGTTTTCCTTTGCTGACCTCACCATAGGTGAGAAAGAGTTGGTGGGATTCGAACCTGTGACCCTTGGTGCGTTCCCAGATAATAACTCAATGCCCTCTTAACATCCAAACTGTGCAATCTCCTTTCACCAGAGGAAGAGTGCTCAGTGAAAAATACTGGAAGGGAGATGGATTGGTTAAGATGGAAATCCGAAACCACTTTAGGTAAAAACTTTCTGTTAGTCCTGAGGACTACCTTATCCCTGTGAAAAGAAATAAAATCATTTTCTACTGAAAGAGCTTGTAACTCACTTATGCGTCTAGCAGAAGTGATGGCCACTAAAAATACAGTTTTCCAAGTTAAGAACTTAAGGTCTGCCGAAGACAGGGTTCAAAGGGGGTTGCATTAACTGAGCAATGCAAACATTAAGGTCCCAGGCAGGGCTGGGTCCCGAAAAGGAGGGTTAGTATGGTAACCCTTAAAAACTTGGAAAACACAGGGTGAGAAGAAAGGAGGAGGAAGGCTTTCCTGCTGAGATAAAAGCAGAGACAGCTGCCAAGTGGACTCTTAAGGTAGCTAGCCTGAGGCCCAAAGAATTAAGATGGACCATGTAGTCCAGCAAAGTGGGCAAATCAGCAGATTCTGGGACAATATGCTATCAGAACACCAGATGGAAAACCTTTTCCACTTGGAATTATAAGTGGCTCTAGTGGAAGGCTTCCTAGAGGCCTTTAAAATATCAAGGACACCTTGAGAAAGGTGTAAATCAGCAAATTCTAACTCTTCAGAGCCAAGCCTCGAGGTTGGGGATTTGAGGTTGGGATACCATACTCTCCCTGGGCACAGGTCAGCAGATTGTGAATCCTGGGAAGGCACAGGGAAGGTGGACTGTCAGTGATAGCAGGAGTGGGTACCAGGGTTGCCTGGCCCAGTCTGGTGCAATCAGAATCACTTTGCAAGGTTGGGATCTGATTTTTACTAACACCTGAAAAGAAGAGGAAGGGGGAAGGCATACAGGAACTTCCTTCCCAATCCAACAGAAGGGCATCCAGGGACTGAGCCCATCACTGAGGGCCTACAGCAGAACAGTGGAAGTTGGTGGTTGTCTGGGGCTGCAAAAAGATCTATCTGAGGGGTGCCCCATCTGGCAAAGACTGTTCTCAGCACTCGGGGATTCAGGGACCATTCGTGATGGCCCTGAGAAATCCTGCTGAGGGCATCCGCTAGGACACTGTCCTTCCCTGGCAGATGAACTGCTATAGAGAAGTGTTCAGGGAGTAGGCCAGAGACCACAACTTTATTGCCTCGGTGCACAGGGCCGACGACCGAGTGCCCCCTTGCTTGTTGATGTACCACATTGTTGTGGTATTGTCTGTTCTGACCTGGACTACTTTGTTCTGGACAGATGCAGAAAAAGCTTGAAGAGCTAAAAAGACAGCTCTGAGTTCCAGTAAGTTGATGTGGAGCAGAGATTCCTGGGGGACCACACTCCTGTGTGAAGAGGTCGCCAAGTGCTCCCACCCCAGGAGGGAGGCATCCGTAGTGAGGGTGAGGAGGGAAATAGGAATGAAGGGACCCCTGTCTTAAATTGCTCTGATCCTGCCACCACTGAAGAGCTAGGATCAGAGTTGGGTCACAGGAACCAGTTTGGCAGGGGTCCCTCCTTTGGGACCAATAGGCCCTCAAATGAAACTGAATGTCTCATCTGGAATCTTGCTCCCTGCACTACAGCTGTGGAGCAGCCATGTGCCCTAGAAGCTGCAAAAGCGTTTTGCTGGTCGAGAGACCTGCAGGGTGAAAGAGGAGGCCAGGCGATCAACTTCTCTACCTTTCCAGGGGAGGAAGGCCCTGGCCAGCTTTATCATTCAATTCCGCTTTTCTGAAAGTAAAGTACCTGGACTGGTTCTAGAACTGACTTTGGTAGGTTTAGCAGGAATCCCAGGGAGGTGAGAAGCTGCTGGGTGACTTGCAAGTGGGATTTCACCTGTTCTGGAGACCGTCCAGCAATGAGCCAGTCGTCAGGTAGGAAAAACAGCAACCCTTGCCTTCTTAAATAAGCCACTGCCGCGGCTAGACATTTTGTGAATACCCTTGGAGCAGAGGTAAGACCGAAGGGCATTGCCCTGAACTGGTAGTGGCCTGAGGGCAGTTGAACCTGAGGTACTTTGGTGAAAGGCCTGAGTAGACATGAAAAAGCATCCTTGAGGTCCAGGAGGCTAGCCAGTCCCTGGCCTCAGTGAGGATCAAATCATTGCCAAAGTTAACATTTGAACTTTGGTTTCAAAAGTGTTTGTTCAAATACCTTAAGTCTAGGATGGGCCGATTTCTCCTGTCTTTTTGGTGTAAGGAAGTATCTGGAGTACAGACCCTTGCCCTGGTGAAGGGAGGAACCCTTTCCACTGCTTTGCACTTTAACAGGGCAGAGACCTCTGCCTCCAGGACAAGGGCCTCTAGGGGCTTGCAGGTGGAAAGTGTCTGGCCCTCATCTTTGGAAAATGTTTGAAGCTGAGAACCAGACCCTGGCTTACCACTTCCAGAACCCATTTGTCGAGGTTCACGGACACCCAGTTCTGACTGAAGCAAGCCAATCTGCCCCTACTGGTATTTGGGAGAATGACCTGAGCACCCCCATCAGGGTGCCTGTAGCAGATGCCTTAGGTTGAGGGGTGGGGGCTTGCCTCTTGCCCGTCTGCCCTCTGAAAAAAACCCCTCTGAGCATAAGCAGAGGAAGCTTGGGATTGATAAAAGGCCTGTGGAAAGGCCTGCCCCTACCTCTGGGCGTGTGCCTCTGTGGAGTGGCATGCGCTCCTTGGCCTGGGCACTTTTGTAGGTAGTTCTGTATTCATCCATCTTTTCATATAGTTCTCTGTCTGCTCCCCAAACAGAGAATTTCCTACAGGAAAATCCATAGCTTTTGACTGACTGTCCTGTGACAGATTAGTGCACCTGAGCCATGCCAACCCTACGGAAGCTACAGAAGTGGCCATGACCCTAGAGGAAACATCATTAACATCAACAGCAGCATGAAATTGAACTTTAGAGGCTTCAATGCCATCAGCAGCCACCTGTTCCACTCACTAGCCAGCTGGCCATGGGCCTGCTTGGCTAACTGCATAACTGTATCCCATCTAGATTTCTGATATCTAGCTACATAAGCCATATAATTTGCCTGCCTGAGTCCCAAAGAGGCTGCCATATACTGCTTTTTGCCATGGCATCAATCTTCCTAGAATCTTTATTAGGAGGATGTGAAGCCAGAGGATGTATGCTGTCTGAGGCTGCAGCCTGTACCACTCCTACATGACTACACTGCTCAGAAAGGAAGTCTGTATCAGGGCCTGATAAGGCATACCTACTGTCCATCTTTTATCGACAGGAGGCAGAGAATTTGGATTTTAAAATTTTCATTGTTTGCTTCCTAAATGACTTATGCAAAGGAATAGACAATCTCCTAGACTCTGGAATATCCATCATCTCAACATAATCAGGCTCCTCTTGCTCATCCACAGCCTCTTTTAAGGGAAGCTGGAGGTTTCAGCAACTTTCTTATAAAAATAAAATGAGATGGGGACTCAGACAGCATGAGGGGAGATTCCAATGGTCTGTCTGGAAGATGTCCGGTTCAATGGGCACATCCAGACCCTCCCAGCCACATGCATACTGCTCATAATCCTCCTCCCCCTCCTGTGGTTCATAAAATTCTTCAACATCATACTCCTGAACCACTGGGACCGGACGAACCAACCTTTTACCAGCTAGTGGTGGCTCGGACGGTCCCCGAGACAGTGACTGGACAATTTGTATAGCTTTTGCTATCTCTGCAGCAGTTGGAGGCGCAATTTTGTACTCCAGACCTGCTGATTTTTTATACTTTTTTACTGGGGCTGGTTCCTCAGAACCAGCTTTTCTTTTGCCCGAGAAAGTCTCGCCCTGGTCAGAGGGCACTCCCTCTGGTCCAGTGGGCACTGGACCGGGCTGGCCATCCGGGTCAGCGGACTTACTGGCCTCTCGTTCCCTGAGCCTGCCCAATCTTTTTTCCAGGATGGCTGCAGGAAAATTCTTGCAAATCTGGCAGTCTGACTGGAGGTGGTCAAACCCCAGACAATAAACACATGTGGTGTGTGGGTCAGCCTTGGCAAAGGCTTCCCCACAAGCATCACAGTGTTGAAACCCAGTGGGCCCAGTTTTTCTTTTGGGCTTCTCAGACATAATGCCAGCCTAACCAAAACTTGCCCTTTTAATGGCAGTGCCAGGCAAGACACCCTTATCGGTTCCTAACCGTGTCACGGGTATTTGAAAAAAACAAATTAAAAAGTTTGGTTTTAGAACCGATAAGAATCGGGAACCGCACTCTAAATGTCCATACAATACTTTAAGCGTCTTTTAACCAAACCGATCGGTTCAAAACCGAACCGATAAATATATTTTCCACAGACTAAAAGACCTGTACTTACGGTTTACCAGATAGAGCTTTGAACCGCAGCGGTAAAATAAATACTTTTCCGGTTTATTTAAACTGAAATGAACCGAGCTGAAGGAGAGATCTCGGGCGACTGTTCAGTAGTAGAGTAAAGAATCTGACAGTTTCAGTTTGAAACTAGCCAGATAGAGCTTTCAGTAAAGAGCTCGCGCTGAGAACTCCATTCATTATGGAGTTAACTCTTTCCTCTCCAGGGCAGTTCAGGTGCTGTGGCTAACTGCAAGAAGTCATAATATAGCAAGACTTCATGTTGTTTGAAGAAATATTCTAAGAATGTTACTTTCTTTTACCTTTTCTTTCTGATAAATGGTGCCAATTCAAACTTTTCATTAAGTCCGGGTAATTTAAGGGTATTAAGTTTAACGATCCGTTTTTGTTCAGCACAATCCAAATCATTCTCTAGATCACCTCCTCTCACATTTCTAACCGTAAGTTATATGCCCATAGCTGATATTTTATGTTTCGCATCTGGATTTTTCACAACATGATTAGCCATTGCATATGTCAAGTTTTTTATTTTTAATGGCTTGCATATGTTCATAAACCCTGGACCTTAACTGACGTTTGGTCCTTCCTATGTAGTAAGCACCGTAAGAGCATTGCAACAAATAAATGACACATTCAGAATTACAACCTATCCTACCTCTAATAACTTCTGTTGTCCCTATACTAGGATTCACGAATGTGTCCTGTTTACCCTGTGTCTTCACATACCACATAAGACAAGATTTCATTCCCCACTTAAGTTCTGGTGTTACAGTGCCTGGGTGAGGTTGGTACCTTCTCGCTAATCTCTCCCTAAGATTTCTACCCCTCCTATAGGCCACTCTGATCGACTTCAGAATTCAAAGAAATACTTAAGTTCCCCTTAAAAGTGCCAAGTTATTTTTAACCATGTCCACTATTTTTCTAGTCCCACCACCATAGGTGACAAATGTCATCACATCCTCCCTTTATTTGTATGTTGCGGAATGAGTAAAGATTCCCTAGTGCGTATATTTACTTCATCTTTTGTTATTTCCAGTACATTTTCAGTGTACCTTCTTGTTCTAAATTTTTCAAATAATTCTTCTGTTCTTCTTGCCCAATTTTCAATTTTAGAACAATTCCTTTTTACTCTTATAAATTGCGCCTTGGGCAGATTCCTGATTAAATGAGGTCGATGACAGCTTGTGGCATGTAATAAGCTATTTGTCGGTGGGTTTGGTATATAGATCTGTGGAAAGCGAGGCATCCTGTTCCTTTCTGATTGTAATATCTCAAAAATTAATTTCATGTACATCTAAGGTAATCTTGAATTTAAAATTATTGTTTGTACTTTCCACATACATGAACTCAATTCAGTTTCTGTGCCTTTCCATATAAGGAACAAATAGTCTATGTATCGTTTGTACAGATCCGTTTTATCAAAGTACCTGTTCATATTCATGTCAAAGATGAAAAAAATACTCACCTTAGTAATTATGTTTCTTCTGATGGAGTCTTGCTGTATTCTGACTATTGCAATTAGCCCCAGCACTTGAACTGCTCAGGAGAGTAGAGGGTTAAATTCTATGCAGAGCATAGAACATTGAGCTCGAGCTCGGTTCAAACCTCTGTCTGATGCACTCTGAAGCATAACTGTCAGATTCTTATGAACTAATACTAACTAAAAACCACTATGTGGAAATTATAACATTTTTACTAGCCAAATGGCAACCAAATATTTTGGATCCTCAAAAGACTCAAGTCAAGAAATCAGAAATCAAAAAATCAAAAACCACGTAGTGAACAACGCAAGACTAATAAGTTAATAAAACATAACCCACTCCCCCTCTCTAAAAAGAGGGAGTGCCCAAATGCACCCCTGGGGTGCAACACTGCACCTGCTAGCCCACTTCCCAAAAACAGGTTCTGAGAGGGGAGGCAGGTCAGGAGGTCAGAATACAGCAAGACTCCATTACAAGAAACAATTACTAAGGTGAGTAATTTTTTCTTCAAAACATGAAGTCTTGCTGTATTCTGACTATTGCAGACTACCAAGCAGTACCTCCATGGAGGAGGGGTTCAAACCTATTTTGGGAATAGGCTCTGCAGTACTGCTGTACCAAACAGAGCATCACTCCTAGCCTGGATATCCAGGAAGTAATGCTTGGTGAAGGTATGGACTGTTTTTCCAGGTGGCTGCTCTGCAAATCTCTAGTACAAGAATATCACTGGCAGCAGCCAGGGAAGCAGCTATACCTCTAGTCGAATGAGCCCCCAGGCCTGAGGGTAGTATTTTGCCTAGCTTCTCACAGCAGAATTGTATACAAGAGACAATCCACCTGGCAATAGTTCTCCTAGTGGCAGGTTTGCCCTTTCCCACCTCTCCATAAGTGAGGAACAACTGGAGGGAGTCAAACCTGTGTGCCTTAGTATGCTCAATGTAGTAACTAAGGGCTCTTAACATCCAAACTGTGTAAACTTCTTCCTCCTGAAGAAGAATGATCAATGAAGAACACAGGGAGAGAGATTGGTTCAGATGAAAATCTGAAACCACTTTAGGTAAAAATCTCCCATTAGTTCTAAGGACCACCTTATCTCTATGGATAGAGATAAAAATCAGGCTCCACTGACAGCTTGCAATTCACTGATATGCCTGGCAGAGGTAATAGCTACCAGGAACAGTTTTCCAAGTCAAGTACTTAAGCTCTGCTGAAGACAAAGGCTCAAAAGGGGATTGCATAAGCTGAGCAATGCAAACATTAAGATCCCAAGCAGGGGTAGGATCCCTAAAGGGGCTGGTATGAAGCAATCCCTCGAAAACTTTACAGAATACAGGGTGAGATGACAGTGAGGAAGGCTTTCCCGCTGACAGAAATGCAGAAACAGCTGACAAATGTACTTCAAGAGTAGCTGGTCTGAGGCCTAGGCCATTAATATGAACTATATAATCCAGAACTGTAAACAGTTCAGCAGTGTCTGGGGATATATGCTTCTTGGAACACCAAATGCTGAATCTTTTCCACTTGGAGTTGTAAGTTTTTCTGGTGGCAGGCTTTCGAGAGGCTTTGAGAATATCCAGAACCCCTTGGGACAGATGCAAATCTGCATACTCTAACTCTTCAAGAGCCATGCCTTGAGATTGAGAGACTGAAGATTGGGGTACCAAATCCTCCCCGAGAGGAGGTTAACAGGGTTGTAATTCCTGGGAAGAGACAGGGGAAGATGGACTGCTAGGGACAGCAACAGGGGGTACCAAGGCTGCCTGGCCCAGTTTGCAGCAATCAGAATCACTTTGCAAGGTTGTGACCTTACCTTGACCAGAACCTTGAACAGTAGAGGAAAGAGGGAAGGCATACAGAAATTTCCCTTCCCAGTTCAAAAATCAGAGCATCCAGAGGGACTGAGCCAAATACTAGGGGTCTGCAACAAAACAGAGGAAGTTGGTGATTGTCTGGGGCTGCAAAGAGATCTATCTCTGGAGTGCTCCACCTTGAAAAAAATCACTTTCAACCCCAGAGGGTCCAGGGACCATTCGTGATGGCCCTGGGAGATCCTACTCAATGCATCTGCTAGCACATTGTCCTTCCCTGGAAGGTGGACTGCTATCAGAGAAATCTGCAGAGAATAAGCTAGGGACCACAATTTCATGGCTTCCGTGCACAAGGCCGTGGACAGAGTGCCTCCCTGCCTGTTGATGTACCACATGGTGGTGGCGTCATCTGTCCTGACCTGAACCACCTTGTTCTGCACTGAGAGAAAGCTTGCAGGGCCAGAAAGACCGCCCTGAGTTCCAAGAGATTGATATGAAGAAGGGATTCCTGAGGGGACCACAGTCCCTGGGCTGTAAGAGCCCTCAGATGGGCTCCCCACTCCAAAAGAGAAGCATCTGTGGTTAGGACCACAGAGTGAGACTGAGTGATGAATGGGACTCCTTGCCTGAGGTTGCCCTGATCCTGCCACCATTGGAGAGCCTGGATCAGAGTCTGGGTTACTGGAACTAGTTTGGTTAGAGAATCTTTCTTCTGAGACCAAAAGGCCCTCAGGTGAAACTGAATGCCCCTCATCTGAAATGTGGCCCCTTGGACCACTGCTGTAGAAGCTGCCATGTGGCCCAGACGCTGAAGGAAGTGCCTTGCTGGCTGAGAGACCAGAAGGCAGAATGAAGAAGCCAGCTCTACAATAGCCCTTGCCCTTCCAGGGGAAGAAATGCTCTTGCTTTGACTGTATCCAACTCTGCCCCTATGAAGGTGGGGAGCTGTACAGGCTCGAGAACGGACATGGGCAGATTGAGAAGGAATCCTAGGGAAGTGAGCACTTGCTGAGTCACTTGAAGGTCTGACGACTTGGTCTGGGGACTGACCCACAATGAGCCAGTGACCAGGTATGGAAATATTTTTCCTTCAAAAAAGCCACTACTACTGCTAGGCATTTTGTGAATACCCTTGGAGCTGATGTCAGGCCGAAGGGCATAGCTTTGAACTGATAATGGCCGGAAGTCGATTCAAACCTGAGGTACTTTCTGTGGGATCACCTGATGAGAATGTGAAAGTAGGCATCTTTTAAGTCTAGGGAGGCTACCCAGTCCCCTGGCCTTAGAAAGGGAAGGATTAGTCCCAGAGTCACCATTTTGAATTTTGGTTTTAAGACGTTTGTTCGGGTATCTTAAGTCTAGGATGGGTCGCCACTCCTGTTTCTTTGGGGGTAAGGAAGTACCTGGAGTACAGACCTTTGCCCCTGTGCAATGTAGGAACTCTCTCTACAGCCTTTAGAGCCAGTAGAGGTTAAACCTCTGCCTCTAGGGCAATGGTTTCGGAGATTTATTTATTTGGTTTTTGTTGACCGGGTAAGTGCACTAGACAAATCCTGCCTATTTTCAGGTACGACCAGGGGGAGGGGGATACAAATGAATGCCAACTGACCTTGAACCAGATTAAGCTGTTGGTATTTTTAGTGAATGAGGGAAATTTGGACAGGACACCGGGGAAATTCCCCTACTCTTTTCGATAAGTGCCATGAGATCTTTAACATCCACCTGAACTACCACCAATCCAGGCAGATGGGACCTCGGTTTAACGTCTCATCCGAAAGACGGCACCTCAGAAGTACAGCACCCCTCTCATGCTGCACTACAGTGTCAGTACTGGGATATTAACCCAAGCGCCAGATGTGGGAACTGAACCCACAGCCCTCTGATCTCCCGGCCCCAGAGGAGAGTGTGCTACCTACTGAGCTGCCTGCAGGTGGAAAAGATCTGGCCCTCAGCTTTGGAAATTTCTTGAAGCCGAGAACCAGTCCCTGGCTTACTACCTCCAGGACCCACTTGTCTGAGGTAACACATCCAGTCCTGGACGAAGTAAGCCAGCCTGCCTCCTACAGGAATGGGGGAGTCGATCCGGGCTGACAGGGCGTCTACTTGGCAGGAGCCTTAGGCTGAGGGATGGATGCAGCCCTGCTCATCCCCCTTCTGCCTCTCCCTCTGAAGAACCCCCTCTGAGGAAAGGGAGAAGAGGCCTGTGCTTGGCAGAAAGCCCTATGAAAAGGCCTGCCCCTGCCCTGCTGCCTTTGAGGAGTTGCCTGCCTTTCCTTGGCCTGTGCACTCCTATAGGTGGTCCTATACTCATCCATCTTTTTCATGTAATTCTCTGTCTGCTCCCCAAACAGAATTACCCCACACAGGGAAATCCATGGCCTTAGCCTGGGTCCTGGGTGTCTTGTGAGACTAGTACATCTGAGCCAAGCCATTCTCCGAAGAGCCACAGATGTAGCCATGACTCTAGATGACATCACTGGAGTCCACAGCAGCATGGAACTGTACCTTAGAAGCCTCAATCCCATCAGCAGCCACCCCCTCCAGCTCAGAGGCTAGCTGGGGGGAGGCCTGCTTAGCCAGTACCAGTACAGTGTCCCACCTAGACTTCTGGTACCTGGCTGCATAGGCCATATAATTAGCCTACCTGAGTCCCAAGGCGGATACCATGTACTATTTCTTTGCCATGGCATCCAGCTTCCTAGAATCTTTATCTTGGGGGTGTGAAGCCAAGGGTATATTAGCCTTATCACAGGCTGCAGCCTGCACAACCCCAACATGGCTGCATTGTTGATACAAGTACTCTGTACCAGAACCTGTTAAGGTGTACCTTTTGTCCATCCTTCTGTCGATAGGAGGTACAGAATTTGGAGTTTTAAAAATCTTTTGTGCGTTTCCCAAAAGACTTATGAAGGGGAATAGAGTCTCGTGGACTCTGGGATGTCCATCATCTCCACATAATTGGGTTCCTCTTGTTCCTCTACAGCTTCTTCCACAGGGAGCTGGAGAGTTTCTGCCACTTTCCTGTAAAACATATAGTGGGAAGGGGACTCAGAAAACCTAGGAGGGGAATACCAGAAGGCCTGGGGAGATGTCCGGTTCAATGGGCTCAACCAGACCTCCCACACCATCGTTATCGTCATCATAATCTTCCTCCCCTTCCAAAACTGGTTCATAGAAATCTTCATGGGCATAATCTTGAACCAGAGGAACCAACCGAACCGAGCGCCTGCCAGAAGGCACTGGATCAGACGGAACTGGACGAAGCAATTCTACAATCCTCATCACATTGGCAATCTTCGGCGGTCGGAAAATGGGTCTCTGGATCCGAACCGGATGATTTTTCTTATTTCCTTTTTGTAGGAACCAATCCCTCAGGATCGGCTCTCCTCTTGCCCGGAGTAGTATCGCCCTGGTCAGAGGGCACTCCCTCAGGTTCGGTCGGAACAGAACCAGGCTGGCTATCTCGATCAGCGGACTTCATGGCCTCCTTCTCCCTGAGCCTGCCTAATCTTTTTTCCAGGGTAGACTTAGGGAAATTTTTTTGTTTGTTTTGTTTTACAGATTTGGCAGTCTGAATCGAGGGGGTCAAACCCCAGACAATAAACACAGGTGGTGTGGGGATCAGCCTTAGCAAAGACCTCCACACACACACACACACACACACACACACACACACACACACACACACACACTGCAGTTTTGAAACCCAGTGGGCCCGGTTTTTCTTTTGGGTTTCTCAGACAGCCATCCTAACCACAAACTTACCCTTTTTATGGCAAACAACCAGGCAAGACACCCTTATTGGTTTCTAACCATGTCATGGGTATTGGAAAAAAACACAAGTAAATGCAGTTTTTTTTTTAAACCAATAAGGACCGGTAACCACACTCCAAGTTTAAAAACAAAGACAGAATATATAAATCACTAAACGGACGGTTCAGCCAAACCGGTCAAAAAATCAATTTTTACAATTTCCGCAAGTTTACCATGTCTAGTTCACTACCTAGTACTTACTGTACCACAGAGATTTGAATCGAAACTTGCAAAAAATAAAAATAATCGGTAAAACTGAGGACTTTGCCTTACAAACCGTGAGCAAAGGAGAAATCTCTGGAGCGGCCATTCAGTTAGGCACAGTAAAGAATCTGACAGCTGCGCTTTAAAGTGCAGCAGACAGAGGTTTGAACCGAGCTCGAGCTCAACGTTCTATGCTCTGCATAGAAAATTAACCCTCTTCGGGGCAGTTTGAGTGCTGGGGTTAACTGCAATAGTCAGAATACAGCAAGACTTCATGTTTGAAAGCAGAAACAGTTGACAAGTGTACCTTAAGGGTAGCTGGTCTGAGGCCTAGGCCATTGAGATACACCATATAATCCAGAACTGTAGACAATTCAGCAGTGTCTGGGAAATGTATGTTTCTTAGAACACCAAATACTAAATCTTTTCCATTTAGAGTTATAAGTTCTTCTGGTGGCAGGTTTTCGAGAGGCCTTGAGAATATCCAGAACCCCTTGAGACAGATGCAAATTCACATAGTCTAACTCTTCAAGAGCCATGCCTTGATATTGAGAGACCGAAGGTTGGGATACCAAAGCCTCCCCTGAGAGTAGGTTAACATATTGTGATTCCTGGGAAGAGACAGGGGAAGATGGACTACTAGGGACAGCAGCAGGGGATACCAAGACTGCCTGGCCCAATCTGGAGCAAGGAGGATCACTTTGCAGGATTGTGACCTTATCTTGACCAGGACCTTGAACAGTAGAGGAAAGGGGGTGGGGGGAAGGCAAATATAAATTTCCCTTCCCAATCCAGAATCAGAGCATCCAGAAGGACTGAGCCCAAGACTGGGGGTCTGCAACAAAACAGAGGAAGTTGGTGATTGTCAGGGGCTGCAAAGAGATCCATCTCTGGAGTGCCCCACCTTGGGAAAAAAAAAAAAAATCACCTTTAACACTAGGGGATTCAGAGACCGTTCGTGATGGCCCTGAAAATCCTGCTCAATGCATCTGCTAGCACACTGTCCTTCCCTGGAAGGTGGACTGCTACCAGAGAGGTCTGTAGAGAATAAGCCAGGGACCATAATTTCATGGCTTCCGTGCACAAGGCCACAGACAGAGTGCTTCCCTGCTTGTTATACCACGTGGTGGTGGTGGCTGTCCTGACCTGAACCACCCTGTTCTGTACTGATTGAGAGAAGGCTTGCAGGGCCAGAAAAAAAAAAAAAATCACCCTGAGCTCCAGAAGGTTTATGTGGAGAAGAGACTCCTGAGTGGACCACACTCCCTAGGCTGCGAGAGTGTCCAAGTGGGCTCCCCACTCCAGGAGAGAAGCATCTGTGGTTAGTACCACATAATGAGACAGAGTGATGAATGGGACTCCTTGCCTGAGATTGTGCTGATCCTGTCACCATTGGAGGGCCTGGATCAGGGTCTGAGTTACTGGAATAAGTTTGATTAAAGAATTTTTTTCTGAGACCAAAAGGTCCTCAGATGAAACTGAATGTCCCTCATCGGAAATCTGGCCCCTTGGACCACTACAGTGGAAGCTGCCATGTGACCCAGAAGCTGAAGGAAGTGCCTTACTGGTCGAGAAACCATAAGGTGGAAGGAGGAAGCCAGCTCTATGATGGCCTTTACTCTTTCCAGGGGAAGAAAAGCTCTTGATTTGACAGTATCCAGCTCTACCCCTATGAAAGTGAGAAGCTGTACAAGCTCGAGAACTGACTTGGGAAGACTGAGAAGAAATCCTAGAGAAGTGAGCACTTGCTGGGTCGCTTGCAGATCCGACCTGATTTGGTCTGAAGACTGACCCACAATGAGCCAGTTGTCCAGGTATGGGAATATGGAAATATTTTTTCCTTCTTAGGAAGGCCACTAATACTGCTAGGCATTTTGTAAACACCCTTGGAGCCGATGTTAGGCCGAATGGCATTGCTTTGAACTGGTAATGGCCGGAAGGCAATTCGAACCCAAGGTACTTTCTATGGGAGTACCTGATGGGAATGTGAAAGTAGGCATCTTTTAGGTCCAGGGAGACTAGCCAGTCCCCTGGCCTTAGAGAGGGAAGGATTATACCCAGAGTCACCGTTCTGAACTTTGGTTTTAAAAGATGTTTGTTCAGGTATCTTAAGTCTAGGATGGGCCGCCACTCCCATTTTTTTTCAGGGTAAAGAAGTACCTGGGGTACAGACCTTTGCCCCTGTGTACTGTAGGAACTCTATGGGCCTTAAGGCCAGTAGAGATTACTCTGCCTCCAGGGCAATGGTTTTGGAGATGCTTGCAGGTGGAAAAGACCTGGCTCTCAGCTGTGGAAATTTTTTGAAGCCGAGAACCAATCCCTGGCTTACTACCTCCAGGACCCACTTGTCTGAGGTAAAAGACTTCCAGTCCTGGAAGTACTAAGCCAGCCTACCTCCTACAGGAATCTGGGAGTCGACCCAGGCTGACACATCAGGGCATCTGCTTGGCAGGAGCCTTAGGCTGAGAAGTGGATGCAGCCCTGCTCATCCCCCTTCTGCCTCTCTCTCTCTGAAGAACCCATTCTGGGGGAAAAAGGAGAGGAGGCCTGTGCTTGGTAGAAACGCCTATGAAAGGGCCTGCCCCTGCCCCTAGTTTGCTGCCTTTGAGGAGTTGACTGCCTTTCCTTGGCCTGTGCACTCCTGTAGGTGGTCCTATATTTATTCATCTTTTTCATGTAATTCTCTGTCTGCTCCCCAAACAGAGAATTACCTACAACAGGGGAAATCCATGGCCTCAGCCTGGGTATACTGTGATAGACTAGTACATCTGAGCCAAGCCATTCTCCGAAGAGCTACAGATGTAGCCATGACTCTTCATGACACATCACTGGAGTCCAAAGCAGCATGAAACTGGATTTTTGATGCCTCAATCCCATCAGTAGCCACCTCCTCCAGCTCCCCGGCAAGCTGGGGGGAGGCCTGCTTAGCCAGTGCCAGTACAGTGTTCCACCTGGATTTCTGGTACCTGGCTGTATAGGCCATGTAATTAGCCTGCCTCAGTCCCAAGGAGGATGCCATGTACTGCTTCTTTGCCATAGCATCCAGCTTCCTGAAGTCTTTATCCGGGGGGTGTGATGCCAAAGGTATGTTAGCCTTATCACAGCTGCAGCCTGCACAACCCCAACATGGCTGCATTGCTGTTACAAGTACTCCGTACCACTGCCTGACAACATGTACCTCTTGTCCATCCTTCTGTCAACAGGAGATAAAGCATTTGCTGATCTTAATTTTTGTGTCCGTTTTCCAAAGGATTTCTGAAGGGGAAGACACAACCTTTTGGACTCAGGGATGTCCATCTCTATGTAGTCAGGCTCCTCTTGCTCAACAGCTTCTTCCAAAGGGAGCTGGACGGTTTCTGCCACTTTTCTGTAAAACAAAGTGGGAAGGGGACTCAAAGCCTGGGAGGAGAAACACCAGAAGGTCTGGGGAGATGTCCGGTTCAATAGGCTCATCCAGACCTTCCATTCCACCACCACCACCATAATTATCATCCCCCTCCAAGTCCAGTTCGTAAAAATCTTCACGGGCATAATCCTGAACCGGAGGAACAGACCGAACTGAGCGCCTGCCAAAAGGCGCTGGAACCGTACTAAGCGATTCCATAATCCTAATCACTCGGGCAATCTCCTCGGCAGTCGGAACATGTGGTTCTGGATCCGAACCGGCAGATTTCCCTTTTCCCTCTTTTCGACGAAACCAATCCTTCAGAATAAGCTCTCCTTTTGCCCAAAGTAGTATCGTCTTGGTCAGAGGGCACTCCTTCTGGTTCGGCCGAAACTGAACCGGGCTGGCCATCTGGGTCAGCGGACTTCTCTGCCTCCTTCTCCCTAAGCCTGCCCAATCTCTTGTCTAGGGTGGATTTAGGGAAATTCTTACACATTTGGCAGTCTGAATAGAGGTGGTCAAACCCCAGATAATAAACATAGGTAGTGTGGGTATCAGCCTTAGCAAAGACTTCCCCACACATACTGCAGTGTTGAAACCCAGTGGGCCTGGTTTTTCTTTTGGGTTTCTCAGACACAACCATCCTATCCAACAAACTTACCCTTTACCTGGCAAACGCCGGGTAAGACCTCATCGGTTTCTAACAGTGTTAGGGGTATTTGGAGAAAAAAAAAAAATTTTTTTTTTTTAAACTGATAAGGACCGGTAACCACACTCTAAACCTGAAAGAAAAACTGCACACAAGGTAACCGGTTGAGCCGAACTGGTTATAAGTTCCAATTACAATTTCCACAAGTATCCGGAGGCTAGTCCACTACCTGTGTTACCTACTGTACCACAGACAGAGATCTGAACCGAAAAAGGAATGAAAGGATCGGTAAAAACAGACTACTTTAACCGACTGAACTGCAAGAAGTGGAGAAATCTCCAGAGCGACTGTTCAGTTGGGTGAAGTAAAGAATCTGACAGTTACGCTTCAAAGTGCAGCAGACAGAGGGTTGAACCGAGCTTGAGCTCAATGTTCTATGCTCTGCATAGAATTTAACCCTCTACTCTCTGGCGCAGTTCAAGTGCTGTGCTAACTGCAAGTCAGAATACAGCAAGACTTCATGTTGTTTAAATACCCATTCCTCCCAGTCAGCCAGATATAAATTAGCTAAAGTGGCGCCCATAGCTGTCCCCTTGATTTGTTTGTACACCTTTCCTTCATACATGGAAATATTATTGTTTAGCACCAAATCTGTCAAAGCTGTAAATACAGGTTGCTCACCTGTAACAGGAGTTCTAGGAGTGGTATATGTTGTTCATCCACACTGTCCGGCAGGTTCCTTGCCGTTTTAAATCTTGCCGGAAAGCCTTTAAGATGGCTCCTCCCACCCACGTGGTAAAACCCTCGGCTCCGCCCCATGACGCCAGATCTAGCCCGCTGGAAGCCAGGTTGTGTGTCGAAGCCGGGGAGGTCGGGTGGGTCTTGTGGATGAACATATACCACTCCTAGAACTCCTGTTACAGATGAGTAACCTGTATTTCTAGGGACGTGGATATGTTGTTTAATCCACACTGTCTGGCAGACTCCTAGCAGTTCTCCGGGAGGAGGGAGGCAAGGCACACACCCCTACTTAGGGAATAAGGACTGGAGAACAGAGGTCCCAAAACCAGCATCCTGGCGTGACTCTAGGTCAATGTGGTAATGGGAAATAAAGGCGTGTGCTGACTTCCAGGTAGCAGCCCTGCAGATTTCCTGGATAACGACGTCCTTAGAAGCAGCCACCGAAGCAGCGGTATGGCAGGTAGAATGAGTTCTTATCCCTTTGGGAGGCTCCATGCCCACCAACCTATAGCAGAGATCTATGCAGGTGGTGACCCATCTGCTTGTCGTCCGCTTGGCTGCAGGTCTGCCAGGTGCGGCTTCAGCGTACGTGACAAACAGCTGGCGAACCTCTCCCCGAACTTCAGCCTCTCTCTCCTTATAATAAGCGAGTGCTCTTCTAGGGTCCAAAGAATGGAGCCTATATTCGGCCTCCGAAGTGCGACTGGGGTAGAACACCGGCAGAGTCAACACCTCGTTAAGGTGAAACTCCGAAACCACCTTCGGAAGGAATTTCGGGTGGGAGCGAAGGACAACCTTGTCCCTGTGGAAGACCAGATAAGGAGGCTCGATGGAAAGCACCTGGAGCTCTCCCATCCTTCTGGCTGAGGTTATAGCCACCAAGAAGGCAGTCTTCCACGACAGGTGGGAGATATTGCACCTGTGCACCGGTTCGAATGGCTTGCCCATGAGCTTAGCCAATACCAGCAGTAGATCCCACGGAGGTGGAGGTTCTCTCACTGGACGGGATATGGGATCAAGGCCTTTGAAAAAGCGCCCGACCACCTTCTCCTGCGCCGACTGCTTGCCGGCCCATGCCCGGTAAGCAGAGATTGCTGCCAGGTGCACCTTAAGGGTCATCGACCAAAGCCCTAGCTGAGAAAGGGACGACAGGTAGTCAAAATACTAGCCAAAGAGCAGGAAGAAGGGTCCAACCCCTTGTCCTGACACCAAATGGAGAATCTCTTCCATTTGAAGGCATAGCATTTTCTGGTCGACTCCTTACGGGACGCCTCAACAATGTTGAGGACCTCATCGGAAAGACCCAAGGCCTGGAACTCTAGCCGCTCAGGAACCAGGCCGTCAGGTGCAGGGATTGAAGGTCCGGATGGAGAACCTTCACAATGTCTACTGAGATTAGGTCCGGGCGGACAGGAAGCAGTCTCGGGAGCCTGGAGCTGAGGCTGAGGAGATCTGGGTCTACCAGTATCACCTGCACCTTGTCCCTCTTTACCTTGAGAAGCACCTTGTGGATCAAGGGAAACGGAGGGAAGAAGTAGAAGAGGCCCAGGGTCCACGGCCTCGAGAAGGCAACCCCCTGCAGCGAGCCCTGCTGAAGGGCACAGGCATGAAACAGCCTCAGCTTCACGTTCTCCCTGGAGGCAAACAGATCCACCTGAGGAGTACCCCAATGGGAGAACAGCTCTTGCACTACCTCCGGCAGGAGTGACCACTTGTGAGGTGCAGCACCTATCCAGCCGAGGGCATCGGCCAGACTGTTGGCGGCGCCTGCCACATGGATGGCTAGGAGATCTGCCTCCAGGCTGCTCACAAGAGACCAGATGCGGAGAGCCTCCTTGCACAGAGGCCAGAAGTGCACCCCACCCCGATGGTTGAGGTAGTACATGGTTGTGGTGTTGTCAATCTGGACCTAAACCACCGGACCCCGTACAAACAGAGCAAAGGCAGCGAGTGCTAGCCGAACCGCTCGAAGCTCCAGCAGGTTGATGTGGCATCGAGACTCCCGAGGGGACCAGAGGTCGTGGGCCCGGAATTCCCCCAGATGGGCACCCCAACCCATCAGAGGCGTTGGTCAAAAGAGTGACCGTTGGCTCGGGGTGGACAAATGGGATACCCTCCTGCAGATGAGCTGGGACGAGCCACCACTGCAGGCCGTCCCACATCTTCTGGGTCACAGTCACTGGCTGGTCCAGAGGACCGGAGCGCTGTGACCACTGGCTGGCCAGCCCCCACTGCAGAGGGTGCATATGCCAGCAGGCCCAATGGACCATGCTGGTGCAGGCCGCCATGAGGTCCAGAAGGCGCAGGAAGTCCCGGGCAGGGCGCAACTGCCCAACCAGAAATGACTGGGCAAAGGAGGAAAGGACCTCGGCCCTGTCCGCCGGGAGCCGAGCTCTGGCTCGAAGCGAGTCGCGCTCTGCCCCGATGAACTGAATCACCTGCGATGGCACGAGTTCCGATCTGGCCTCGTTGATGAGGAGGCCAATCTGAGAGCAGACCTGGATAGCCAGATCCCTGGACCACTCCACCTCCAACCTGGAGGGGGCTGCTAGTCAGTCAGTCGTCCACGTTAGGGTACACCCGGACCCCTCGGCGCAGCAGGAATGCTGTCACCACTGCTATGCATTTGGTGAAGACCCTGAGAGCTGGAGAAAGGCCAAAGGGCATGGCCTGGAATTCGTAAAGATATCCCTCTGCTCTGAAGCGGAGGAATCGCTGACAAGATGGACGGATTGGGACGTGAAAGAACGTGTCCTGGAGGTCCAGAGAGCAAAACCACACGCCTAGTTCCAAGGATGGAATGATCTGAGCCAGAGTGACCATCCTGAAGGTGCGTGGCCTTAGGAACTAGTTCAGGTCGTGCAGATCGAGAACTGAGCGTCAGCCTCCCCACCCCCATCCATTTTGGGACCAGGAAATACCTGGACACAAACCCTGGGTCTGGAGGAGGGTCCGCCACCTCCCTGATCACCTCCTTTTGGAGAAGCAGGGCAATGTCGGTCCGGCGAGCCAACAGAGAGGCTGCGGACCCTGTTGCCCCCCGTGGGGCGACAGCTCGATAAGGAGGGAACTGCTCGAACTCCAGAGGCAGACCCCTGCCGACCACTTCTAGCACCCAGCAGTCCGTGGTGATAGCGGACCAGGCAGAAAGAAAGTGGCGGAGCCATCCCCCCCACAGGGGGAACCCAGGGAGGAGTGACGAGGCTGGGGGCAACACCCCGCAACCAGTCACTGGGCAGGCTTGGAGGATGGACTGGCCGAAGGGCTTCCTAGGCCTTTCCCTCCAGGCTTCCTATTGGAGGAAGCAGCAGACTTGGCCTTAGGGCACCAAGTGTGAGCCTGCTGGCCCTGTTGCTGGTGCTGCTGGGCTGGACGTGCCGCAGGAGAGGAAGGGCGAAAGGGCTTGCGCTGCTGCTGGCGGCCTTTGTTCTTCTGGGCAGACGTGACAGAGTCCAAGGTGGCATCTGACTTCTTGATCCTCTGGAGATGGCCTTCCACCCCTGGCCCGAACAAGTCTGTGCCAGGGAGGGAACGTCTGCCAGCTTGTGCTGGGTGTCCGCAGTGAAGGTGGAGATCCGCAGCCAAGCTCTGCGGCGCACAGCTTCTGTGGCTGCCACTGACCAGGCACAAGAGTCACCGATGTCCAAAGAGGTTTGGAGCTGCTGTTTTGCCACTGCCCTTCGCTGATCCTGAACTTGCTTGACCATCTGAAGGTCAGCCGGGATATGGGGAACCACCTCATCCAGGGAACTCAAAAGGGCGTGTGAGAAATGTGCCATCAGCACAGCCGAGCTAGCCTGTCGAAGGCCTAGGGAGGAAGCAGCGTAAACCTTCCACCCCGAGTAATCCAGCTTCTTTGATTCCTTAATCAAGCGGTTTGTCCACATCCCAAGCATTCCTGGAACGCTGGAAAACACTATTGGTCACCAGCCCCTCTGCAGAGGGGTGCTCAGAGAAACCGGAGAGTGAACCGGTTGGGACTGCATACTTGCGGGCCATCCTAGCTGAAGGCGTGGGATAAGAAGCAGGCCGCTGCCACAACTCCAGGGCCGGGCCAACAATGGCTTCGACCACCGGGAAGGCCTCTGTAGGAGAATCTCCTTGGTCCAGTATCTCCATCAGGGGATACCTGGCCCGTTTCTGGATGGGTTCGAGCTGCATCCCAGTAGACAGAGGAGTCACAGAATACCCAGGAACGAGGATGGGCTCTCGTCCACCAACTAGCCCCCAGCTGATTCCAGGTCAATGGGCCTGGAGGACAGGGAGGAGTCGTCAGACTCCAAGGAGTCTGCAAACAGCGGCCAAGCGCCTGAGCCACCCTCCACCTGCTGAGGTCGATCGAGAGTGAGGGTGACAGACACCTGTGGGGCAAGCCCTGACCCGACCGAGAATCCTTAGTTGGGGCCCCGGTATTCGGTTGAGGCGGCGGTGGTTCCACCACAATGGGCGGAGCAGACGGTTTCGGCCGAACAACCGGTGCTGGCTCCTCAATGACTACAAGGGGTTGTTTCAATCGCTCTGGTAACAGCCACTTAATTGACAGAGCCAGCTTGTTACCAATCAATAAAAGTTACTGCCACATCATGTCCTTGTACTGCCGACATAACTTATGTCAGAGCCTATCCTCCGAAGAGGACAAGGACGAGCAGTGACGCCGCTTTCCATGGTGTCGAGACAGAGACCGACGATGTAGACAGGATCTACTCGACCTGGAAGAGGACCGAGACAGACCTTTGGGGTCGCCGACGGTGGGGAACCCGCTCATCCCCTGGTTCAGGGTCCTTTACCAGGGACTTGCACAGGAGGCACGGCAGATCTCGGTACCACCGGGAACCGTGAAGGGTTGTCAGCTTCTCCAGTCGACAAACCGTCCAACGGGTCAAGAAAAATCTGGACCGCGTCAACAGATGTCTCAGCCAGCTGACCCGACGGGGACACAGTGAAGCCAGCGGCCTTAGCCGCAACCTCGACTGAAGTAGAGAGCCAACGGTCCAGTGAAGGGGATCTCTCCCGCTCTCACAAAAGTAGACAGTGATACTTACCTTTTGGTTCTTTCTTAGACAGACTGGAATGTCCCAATGGCCCATCTCCTTTGGTGGAGAGGGACTGACAAAGCTCCTTAAAGGAAGCAGAATAGGAGGAGCCCACGGAGAACAGGATAAACCCCGCAACCGAGGAAGATGAAGTGGCCTGGGCCACCTCCTCCTCAGGCGATCAACTATTCAACTGCTCCACCAAACCGCAACGGACACCACCAGGGCCTCCTTAGACTTAACCAGTGGGTACGTTTCTCGGGACACCCAAGTTGCAGTCTAGCAGCGTGGTCCTCTAGAACCGAAGCCGAGGACGACTTGCACAGATCGCAGGGCTGGGACCGTGAGCAAGACCCAAGCAGTAAACGCACGTGGAGTGCGGATTGGTCCGTGACATCTTCTGCCTGCAAGGGCACTGACTGAAGCCAGGAGTGGATCTGTCCATCGCGGCCGCGAGGAAAGACGACGACTTAAGTCATAAATTTTAAAACAATTTTCGGTAAAACCGAAGAGGTAGGATCCAGGCCTAAACGCAGAGCGCTAAGGAGGGAACCTGAGCTTCCAAGCGGTAAGGAAGATCTGACGTCATGGGGCGGAGCCGAGGGTTTTACCACACGGGTGGGTGGAAGGAGACAGTTTGAAGACCTTGCGGCAAGGAACCTGCCAGACAGTGAGGATTGAACTACATATCCACGTCCCTAGAATCATATTTATTTTTTTCTTGTGTCATCTGTATATTTTAAGAGGGAATATTCGATAGCTTGCATGCTCTCTTCCTTAGGAATAGTGGTGTACAAAGAAACTACATCCAACGTCACCAGTAGCCAAACTTTTTCAATTTGTATATCCCCCAAGATTTGTAATATGTGACCTGTGTCTCTGATAAGGCTGCGTGTTTTATTTACTATTTGATTTAAATAAATTTCTACAAATTTCGAGATGGGTTCTGTAATCCAGCCTATTCCTGACACAATCGGTCTGCCTGGGGAGAAATGGGATCCTGTGAATCTTTGGGACCATGTAGAGTGCAGGGTTTTTTTTTTTTTTTTTTTTTTTTTTAGAGGTTTGTACAGACATGAACAATTAGTCGTAATTAAACCAGATTCTACACATTCTAACAATTAACTTTCTATTTCCCTCTTAATAGCGCTTATGGGATCAAAAGTTAAGGGCTGGTAAAATTATTTTCAAACTGGCAGTACACTTCTTCGCTATGTGTAACATAATCCTGCACTACTATACTGCCACCTTTATCGGCGGGTTTAAATTATTATACTAGTGTGCCATTAAATTAAATAATGCTCGTCTTTCCAATTGGGACATGTTACAATATGGCATAAACAGGTTATCTGTAAATATCCTGTCCAAATCATGCAAGCCGCACTGAAGAAAAGTTTCTACACTGGCACAAAGGAGGACAGACTGTAGATATGGGTTTAAACCGTGGAATAGAAGAAAAAGTTACTTACCATAGTAACCTTGTTTCTCCCAGGGGATACTCCAATATTCATAACTCTTCTGCAATGTGCCTTTAAGGTCAGAATATCTGGAGACAGAATGCTATGCTAATGATGGAATCATTGGCATGCGTCACTTTTTCAAATGCTGCCACTAGTCAACTGCCTACATTCTAACCCTCAGATTTCATGGATGCCTGTAAAGACAGGGCCCAAAAGATTTAAAATCAGTAACATTTAGTAATTTTAGGACTCCCTAAACTAGCCTTCAACTAAAGGCAGAATATACCAAAGTATATTCACAAACAGTGCATCCTCCAATGTCAGAATCACGTGAAGGGTGAAAAACCACCGAAACTGGTTTCAATAAGAACCATAGTGTGGATATATACCCTTAAGGTACAGCATGGAATACAGAAACCACTGGTTCTGGACGGGGAGGCAGGGTGGGAGAGTTATGAATCTTGGGAGTATCCCCTGGGAGAAACAAGGTTACTATGGTAAGTAACTTTCTTCTCACCCCAGGAATACTCCAATATTCCTAACTTCTGCAGACTAAAATGTAGTACCTTTGGAGGCGGGAACAGAACCTATTTTGGAAACAAGCTCTGCAGGACAGCTGTACCAACTGGGCATCAGCCCTAGCCTGAATATCCAGACTAATATTTGGTAAATGTGTGAACTGTCCTCCAGGTAGCCGCTTTACAGATATCTAGAATGGGACATCCCCGATAGATGCCAGTGTGTCAGCTGCTCTCCCTTGTGGAGTGGGTTCTGAGCCCTGCTTAGGCCTCTCTGCCCACTGTGACATGACAAAACTGAATACACTGGACCATCCAGCGAGAAGTGGACCTTTAGATGCTGGATTAACCCTTCCCATATCCCCAGAAATGAGGAAAAAACTCTTGTCCTACCTGTGGAGCTTAGTAGCTGTCATGCAGTAGCTGAAAGCTCCCTTACATCAAGACTATGCAACATACATTCACCAGAATAAGAATACTCGGTAAAAAAAAAAAAAAAGCCACCACTGAGCGATACACAGTTTGGTTTAGATGAGAGTCCGAAACCACTCTGAGAAGGACATTTTTCTATCAGTTTTAAGAACTTCAACCCTGTGAAAAGGGATGTAGTCCTGCTCAGTGCATAAGGCCCGAAGGTCACTGACTGGTCTGAGTGGGGTGATAACCACTAAAAGTAGCATTTGCCATGTAACCGTTTAGTGCTGCTGAAAACATGGGTTCAAAGGAAGAACCCATGAGCTTGGCAAGATAATTAACAGGCCCTATGCTGACACAGTTTCCCGGACTTGTATCCTTATATGTCAGGAATATCTGTTTTCTGCCCTGCTTATGGGCTTTAGTGGCTGTCAAGCAATAACTAGAATTTCCTTTGATATCAAGGCTATGGAGTCTTTCACTAAACCCTCTAGTTCTGGTGAAAGACAAATAAGGTAATGCTTTGGTTCAAATGGAATTTAGGAACCACTCTAATAATAAACCTCCTGTTTGTTCTCATGACCACTTTGTCTCTGTGGGATGAGATGCAGTCCTGTTTAGTGGGACAAAGAAAACTGTACCATATGACATCTCAAATGAGCTGAATGCATAGGTTCAAAAAGGGAACCCACGAGCCTAGCTATACACACATTTAGGTTCCACGCAGGCACTAGTTCCCTGTGAGGTGTGTAGTGGACCAGGCCCTGAAAGAACCTCTTGTTTAAACAGAGTATAAAACCAGAAAAATACTCTGCAACCGACATGTAAGCAAATGCATACGATATACACACACACACACACACACACACACACAAAACTAGGCTGTAAGCCCATTGATTATAAATAGGTAAAATAGTGCAGCACAGCTGGGCACCAGTCTGTGCTGGTATCCCAATAGAAAACTTTTCACCTTTTGTAACATAGGTATTCCCAACAGAAGACTTTCTGTAACCCCTTAAAAGGTCAATGGCACCACAGAAAGATGCAAGCATGCATATTCTATATTTCCAAAACCTCCAAGTGATTGGAGGTTGGAGTACAGGATCCTCCCTCTATTGGAGGAAGTAAAATATGCCTTTTGAGGAATATGCATGGACTTAGGCACAGATATGGATAATAGCAGAATGTACTATGTTCTCTGGCTCAGTCTGGTGCCACAGAAACTGTTAACACTGATTTGGGCTTGAGCCCAAGCAATGCTATATACACCAAAGAGGAGGAAGAAGGTATGTGAAAGCATACATGTGCCTCACTGACCAAAACAAAGCCAGAATATCCAGGGAGACCAACTCCCGATCTGCTGTGCAATAGTACTTTGGCAAGTGGAAGTTCTGGTGAGATGCAAACAAGTGTACCACTGGAGCGCACTACTCCTTAACGATCACTTGCACCACCTAACTGTTCCAAGGCCCATTAGAAATGAGTCTGGTTGATTTAAGTCAGGGTACCTGTCAATGTACTGTATTATCCTTGCCTGGCAGAAGAAAACACCTGTCAGGAAACCCCCATGGAGTATACTAAACTCCATATTTTCATGACTTATGTGCAGGGAGGATTTGAACGCATCTCTTCCTGCTTATTTATGTAGTGCAGTGTGGAGGTATTGTCTGCTCTGACTTGTAGCAGTAACACTACTCTTAGCTCCAGCAGATTTATCTGCAGGAGTGACTCTGCACTTAATTATATGTCCTGGATGGTGTGAACCCCAAAGGGGAATCCCACTCCAGTAGGAATACATCTGTTGCTAGAACTGAGAGATTCTTGCTGAAAAATGAAACCCTTAGTTGACTTCCTCTTTCCACCCTTGGAGAGCCAGTAACAATATTCTTGTTACTAGGATTAATTTTGAAAAGGGTGCTTACCTTGACCCCAGTGAGCCCCGAGGTAAAATTAAATGTACCTCATCTTTAACCTGGATTCCAGGACTGTCAGTGGCAGGTGCCATATGGCCAGTAGGGGAAGAAACTGTACTGGAGTATTCAGTTTATTTATTGAGGTTGGTTAAGCCTGCTAACCATGGGATACTCACTGACCAGGAGAAGCAAAGGGAGGCAGGGAGGTCAGTAAGGGAAGCCAAAGCTCAGACAGAACACCACATAGCAAAATCAGTGGGTAGAGGGGAGAAAACCTTGTACAGGTACATAAGTGAAAAAAGAAAGGCAAAGGGAGGGATAGTGAGACTGAAGGGGGAGGATGGGGGCCACATGGAGGATAATAGTAAAGTTGACATACTGAACAGGTATTTCTGCTCAGTCTTTACTGAGGAAGAGGAGGGTAATGGGTCTGAAGGGAGTACAAGGGGTGAGAATGGTGCAGAAATGGACACAAGTCCCTTTACACGAGAAAGGGTCCTGAAGGAACTGGAAGTAATAAGAGTTGATAAAGCAATGGGGCCAGATGGGTGCACCCCAGGGTCCTTAAGAACTAGAGAGGTGGTGGCTGAACCTCTGGCTATCCTGTTTAGCTGATCACTGGAAACAGGGAGTACCCAAAGACTGGAGGACAGCAGATGTAGTCCCCTTATACAAAAGTGGGAACAAGAGGAGCGGGGAACTACAGACCAGTCAGCCTCACCTCGGTAGTGGGGAAGATCATGGAAGCACTACTGAAGGAGAGATTGGTGGAGCATCTGGTTGTCAATGGACTACAGGACCCAAGGCAGCATGGTTTCACCAGGGAGGTCATGTCAGACCAACCTCGTTGAATTTTTGACTGGGTGACTAGGGAGGTGGATCAGGGGAGGGCAGTGGACATGGCCTATCTGGACTTCAGCAAGGCCTTTGACACTGTGCCACATAGAAGACTATTACACAAACTGGGGAATATGGGTGTGGACAGGACAGCAGTGTGGTGGGTAGGTAACTGACTGGGTGGCAGGACACAGAGGTGGTGGTAAATGGCTGTCACTCCACAGACGGAAGAGTGACCAGTGGGGTACCACAGGGATCAGTGCTGGGACCGGTCCTATTCAACATCTTCATCAGTGACATTACGCAGGACCTAGAAGGCAGAATTTCACTGTTCGCTGATGACACAAAGCTCAGTAACAGAGTAGACACACCAGAGGGTGTAGACAGAATGAGAAGGGACCTGCAGAAACTTGAAGAATGGTCAGGGGTTTGGCAGTTGAAATTCAATGCAAAGAAGTGCAAGATGATGCATATGGGGCACAAAAACCCTGGCACAATATATCAGTTAGGGGTGAGGATATAGCATGCACCAAGCAGGAAAGGGATCATGGGGTTATCATCTGTGATGACCTCAAGGTAGGGAAACAGTGTGACAAGGCAGCAGGTAAAGCAAATAAGATGCTGGGATGCATAGGCGGGGCATCACCAGCAGGAAAAGGGAGGTCATAATTCCACTATACAAGACACTAGCGAGGCCCCACCTGGAGTACAGTGTACAGTTCTGGAGACCTTACCTACGTAAAGACAGACAGGGTAGAGAAGGTTCAGAGGAGGGCAACAAAGATGGTGCATGGATTGCATCACAAGTCCTATGAAGACAGGTTGAAGGAACTGAACATGTACTCCCTGGAGGAGAGGAGGGAGAGAGGGGATATGGTAGAGACATTCAAGTATCTTACAGGGAGGAACAGGGTGCAGGAACACTATTTAAGCGAAAAAGATGTTCCAGGACTAGACAGCATGGGATGAAGTTGGAGGGGAGACGATTCAGAGGAAAGGTGAGGAAGAATTTCTTCACAGAACGGGTGGTGGACAAGTGGAACACCCTGCCAGAGGAAGTGGTGGGGGCTGAAAGAATCACGGGATTTAAGAATGCATGGGATAGACAAAGGAATTCTGGAGGTCAGGGGTAAGGGCAACAGACTTCTAGGAAAACAAACTGAACTTACAAGCTCAAATGGGCAGACTGGATGGGCCATAGGCCCTTATCTGCCGACACTGTCTATGTATCTATGTATGTGATCAAGGCCTTTGAAAAAGCGCCCAACCACCTTCTTCTGCACCACCGACTGCTTCCCGGCCCGCGCCCGGTAAGCAGAGATGGCTGCCAGGTGCACCTTAAGGGTCACTGACTGAAGCCCTTGCTGAGAAAGGGACCACAGGTAGTCCAGAATGCTTGCCAAGACACCAAAGGAAAAAATTACTCACCTTAGTAATGTTTCTTCTATTGGAGTCTTGCTATATTATGACATATGCAGTGAGTCCCAACCTTCGAACTGCTCCGGAGGTGAAAGTTAACTTTCCATGCCAGGCATGGAACACTGAGCTCGAGGTCGGTTGAAACTGTGTTCTTCAAACTCAAACCGTCAGATCTTTACGAGCTAAACTCACTGAGGTCCTGTGTGGAAGCTGTAAACCTACACTAGCCAACTGGCTACTAAACCTAAGAACACATTTTTTGGTCCCAAAACAAAGACTCAAGTCAGGAGACCCAAAAAATGAAAAACACAACACCAAGTCACCCCAAAAAGGAGGGGTGAAAAACAACAAGGTGGGCACCTACTAAGTGCCAACACTGCACTGCCCACCCACATCCCATCCCAAAAACAGAGGTTCTGAGAGGGGCAGGCAGGGGGGAGGTCATAATATGCAAGACTCAATAGAAGAAACAACATTACTAAGGTGAGTAATTTTTCTTCAAACAACATGAAGTCTTCTATATTATGACATATGCAGACTACAAAGCAGTACCTCCATGGAGGAGGGACAGAACCTACTTGGGAAATAGGCTCTGAAGCACAGCTGTGCTAAACCGAGCATCACTCCTAGCCTGGATATCCAGGGAGTAATGCTTGGTAAAAGTATGAACTGTTTTCCAGGTAGATGCTTGACATATCTCTAGAATAGGGATGTCCCTGGCAGCAGCCAGGGAAGCAGCTGTACCTCTGGTAGAATGAGCCCTCAGGCCTGAGGGTGGAACCTTACCCAGTTTTTCATAACAAAATTGGATACAAAGACAATCCACCTGGCAATGGATCTTTTAGTGGCAGGTTTCCCTTTACCAACCTCGCCATAAGTGAGGAACAGTTGGAGGGAGTCAAACCTGTGACCCTTTGTACACTCTATGAAGTAGCTAAGGGCTCTTTTGACATCTAAACTGTGCAACCTCCTCTCGCCAGAGTAGGAATGGTCAGTGAAGTATACAGGAAGAGACAGATTGTTTAAGGTGGAAATCTGAAATCACCTTGGGCAAGAACTTCCTGTTAGTCCTGAGGACCACCTTATCTCTATGAAAGGAGATAAAATCAGGTTCCACTGACAAAGCTTGTAATTCACTTGTGTCTGGCAGAAGTGATGGCTACCAGAAACAGAGTTTTCCAAGTCAAGTACTTAAGCTCTGCTGAAGACAAAGGCTCAAAAAGGGGGTTGCATAAGCTGAACAATGCAAACATTAAGGTCCCAAGCAGGGGCAGGGTCCCTGAATGGAGGGTTGGTGTGAAGCAATCCCTTGAAAAACTTGGAGAATACAGAGTGAGCTGAAAGAGAAGAGGGCTTACCTGCTGAAATAAAAGCAGACACAGCTGCCAGATGCACTTTTAGGGTAGCTGGTCTCAGCCCCAAGGTATTTAAGTGGACCATGTAATCCAGGACTGTGGGTAAATCAGCAGATTCTGGGGAAAGATGCTTTCCAGAGCACCATATGGAAAATCTCTTCCATTTGGAATTATAAGTAGCCCTGGTAGAAGGTTTTCTAGAAGACTTCAGGATATCCATTACGCCTTGGGAGAGGTGTAAATCAGCAAACTAACTCTTCAAGAGCCAGGCCTTGAGATTGAGAGATTTGAGGTTCGGGTACCAAACCCTCCCCTGAGCACAGGTTAACAGGTTGTGATTCCTGGGAAAACACAGGGAAGATGGACTGCTAAGGACAGCAGGAGTGGATACCAGGGTTGTCTGGGCCAATCTGGAGCAATCAGGATCATCTTGCAGGGTTGAGATCTGATTTTGACTAGCACTTTGAACAGAAGAGGGAAGGGGGGAAAAGCATAGAGAAACCTCCCTTCCCAATTGAGAACTAAGGCATCCAGAGGGACTGAGCCCAACACTGGGGGCCTGCAGCAAAAAAGGGGAAGTTGGTGATTGTCTGGGGCTGCAAAAAGATCTATATGTGGGGTGCCCCATCTGGCAAATACCACCTCCAAGACCAGGGGGTCCAGTGACCATTCGTGATGGCCCTGGGAAATCCTGCTGAGAGCACCTGCCAGCACATTGTCCTTGCCTGGGAGGTGAACTGCCGTAAGGGAGGTGTTCAGGGAGTAAGCCAGAGAATACAACTTCATTGCTTCGGTGCGCAAGGCCGTAGACAGAGTGCCCCTTGCTTGTTGATGTACCATTCATGGTGGTGTTGTCTGTTCTGACCTGTACAACTTTGTTCTGAACAGATTTGGAAAAAGCTTGAAGTGCTAGAAAAACTGCTCTGAGTTCCAACAGATTGATGTGGAGCACAGATTCCTGAGGGGACCACAACCCCTGGGTAGTGAGGTCGCCCATGTGAGTTCCCCACCCCAAGAAGGATACATCTGTAGTAAGGATTAAGGAGTGAGACTGAGTGACAAAAGGAACTCCTTGTCTGAGATTGCTCTGATCCTGCCATCACTGTAGGGCCTGGATCAGGGTTCGAGTCACTGGGATCAATTTTGGTAGAGGGTCTTTCCTTTGAGACCAAAAGGCTCTCAAATGGAACTGAATGTCCCTCATCTGAAATCTTGCTCCCTGCACTACTGCTGTAGAAGCAGCCATGTACCCCAGGAGCTGTAGAAAATGCCTTGCTGGTCGAGACACCTGCAGGGTGAATGAGGAGCCAGAGAGACCAGGGTCCTTGTCCTGTCCAAAGGAAGGAAGGCTCTGGCTTTCTCTGTGGTCAGTTCTGCGACTATGAAGGTGAGGAGCTGGACAGGCTCTAGAAATAGAAATTACGTTCTTACCATAATTATGATCTTTCTGTGCATCTTCACCATTCATCACAGATGGGTACCGGCCGGAGATCAGGACCCCACGGGAGCTTTTTTTTTTTTTTTAAAGGAAGGATAACAGAAGGAGGGCAACCACCAGTTCTCACCCTGTAGGAGTGTAGATAATTAGAAGAGAAAATCTAAATAAATCATAAATATATATCAATTAAATTACTATTTTAATGATTCTTATATTTAATTTCAAAATTACCTCATAATCCCTTATTTTATAAAATTTTAAATTTTAAAGGTTTTTAATTCATCACCTGAAATGAAATAAGGATCATTAAAACAGTAATTTAATTGATATATATTTATGATTTATTTAGATTTGATGGGCCTCGTGAACAAGCTGAAAGCAGCGAAACGTAGGGGCAGAATTTGAATCAATAAAAGGAAGATTACGTATGATACAGACTCTGATGTTTTCTCATTTGAATTGGTTGACTAAGTGCACCCTAAGGGACAGAGTCCCTTAGCCCGCAGTGGGTGACACACTAAGGGGGGGGAACCTTCTGAGCCTGAGGAGGCCCGAGAGAGGGGAGAGCGAGACGGGATCCCCCGGAGGGGAAGGAATTTTCCCGACAGGCCGTCTCTCACGAAAAAGAGATAGGTTCCCTGGTGAGCGGAGCAGATCACCCTACGCCGGGCCAAGGGTGACAACCGGGAAAGGCAAAGCCACGCCGATCTTCTGGTGCAGATCGCTGTCCCTACTACCCTGGTAGCTACCTCACTGGCGTCGTAAGATGCCCTTGCTAGCTCCAGGCCACGTGCAGAGAGCGCGATGGCTTGCCTGGTTTGCTCAGAGTCAGGCAAAGCAGCCAGGAATTGACCCAGCGCTGACCACAAGAACCTGTTGTAGGCTGCATAGTGGGCCTGATGAGCGGAGATAGAGAGAAGCAACCGTGCCGAGTAGAAAGTCCTCCTCCCTAAGAAATCGAAATCCGAAGAGTCCTGATCTGGGGGCTGGTCACGGTGGAGGGCACGAAGCCCATCAGGAGTGTCCAGGTGCATCAGTCCGGACTGCGGATGAGGCATAGAACCTGGAGACTCTGGAGGAGCGCAATACCTCTGGCTGAGGTCCCTAGGGGCAGGAACTCCTGAGAAGGGCCTCTGCCAGAAACGCATGGACGCCTCCCGAAAGGGAGCAGGCCAGGGGGACACCACAAGGGTGGCCGCCCCGAAATTGCCTAGAAAGGCGTGCGCCGCATGCTCTGGACTGCTCGCAGATAAGGGGGAAAGGTGAAGGTCCTCCAACATCCTCGCGAGGAAACACTGATACTCGGAGAGATCAGCGGCAGGAGAGATGTGGACAGATGGTTCCTCTCCCCCAGAAGAGGGGGATGAGGAGCTGGAGGTCACCATATGCTCTGAGGGTGGCTGCTCGGGGGAAGGTTGAAAAACCTGACTGTCCAAGGCCCTAACATAGGCAGGGAACAGAGAAGCCACCGCTCTGAGCTGCTCCCAGGTGAGAGGCCCAGTAGGACCAAGAATGCCCGGGAGCGCTGGAGAATGCAGCAGAGGGGTAGGGGCAGAGCCGAGGGAAGGAATCGGCTGACCTCTGCCAGGGCCAGGGAGCGGACCATGGACACCCGGGGAAGGTGTCCCGGAAGACTCCGCAGCCGACAGCTGTACAACCACGTTGGTACTGCCTAAGCTGCACCCAGAAGAATCCCCCCAGTGAGGCGACCGGGGCCGTATGGGTCCAGAAGGACGGTCCCCTGCCTCCAAAGAATGGGACCCCTCAAGGACCCGGAAGGGGAAGGACGGAAGTCCGCACTCCGGCTTCTTCCAGGACCCGGGTGGACCCCAGAGAAAGGCCTACGCGGGGACCCCACACCTCTCGACCCCTCAGAGTCCTCGGTCCTGGTCCTCGGGAGGGTCAGCCTAGGTAGCTGGCAGCCCTGGGATGTCCCCAAGGGGGAAATCCAGGGCGCAGCACCCTCCCCACCCGTAGGCTTCTCGATAGGCCCCAAAGTTGGGCGATCAAGACACCACGGGAGGGGGTACACCTGCTGAAGGGTCCAGGAACCCCCCCAGGCCAGGTTGCATAGCTATAGTGGCATGCACCATAGCCTGCTGGTCAGTGCCACTGACCCCAACCTGGAGGGGAACCCGACGCTCCTCAAGAGGGGGCTGACTCCGACTCGAAGAGACCACTGGTTCACCCTCCTGTGCAGGCAACCTGAAGGGGTGACTGCTCGTCCGACTCTGAGCCCAACTCCGACCCCGAAGAGGTGGAATCCGAGGCTCTAAGCCAGACGGTAGGAGGGCGAGGAAGAGCGACCTTCGTGAAGGGCCCAGAAGTCGTGGCAGTGGTCGAGGCAGCCCCGCACCCTCCACGGCCCCGGGCGGGGCTGGCAGAAGGTGGTAGGACGGCCGGGACCAGAGGTCCGAGGCTAGGGCCAGCCACGGCGCCGTCAAGTCCACCGGCAGCGGCACCGGGGACAGAAACAGCGCTGGCGGCAGCCCCAGCGGGCGGTCCCAAGTTGCAAACACCGCTGGGCCCCAGGCGCCGTGGCGGCACTGAGGCAGGCGGTGCCGCCGCTAGCTTGGCCGGTCCTGGAGTCAGAACACGCCCGGAGCCCAGCGCCCATAGTGGCTCCGACCGCTCCGAGCAGGCTCGGCGCACCGCCCGGCCCCGCAGCGCTTGATGACGAATCACATAGACTGCTCTGAAGCGGACCCGGCGCCAAAGGCGGCACCGCCAGGCTCCCGGCACCGTGAGCGGCGCCGAGAGCAGAGATGGCGCCAAAGACGGCGTCGACCAACGACCCCTCGGCGAGACAGCAAAAGGCGATGCCAAATCCAGGGTCGCGGCGCCGCGAGCAGTACCGGCGCCGCAAATGGCGTCTACAGAGCCCACGGCGCCGAGACGGCGCCAAGGCCCTCGGCACCGTGAACGGCACCGACCGACAGCGTCAACCCGGACCTTCCAAACCGCAGGAGCGACACCGGGGGGCCTTCACCCCGGAAGGGCGATTGCCCTAGCGGCGCCTCCCGCCTGCTCCCGGGAGGAAGCGGGACAGGCCTCCTGCGCCGCGGGAGGAGTCTCAACCAAGGCTAGGCTACGGGGGGTTGAGACTCCCTCCTCCACGGTCTGTATAGAACCGGGAGGGAACCCGGAGGAAAGGCCAAGAGAACGCAGCTTGGCCTGACGAGTGCGGATCCTACCTCCGAAAGTTGGCGGAGCTCGTCCAACTTTCCACGCGCTGTTCGATAACATGGCGGTCCATCAAGAAGCAGGCAAACGAATCCATGTCGTGAAGTGGGCCAAGACACAAGAGACACCGGTCATGCTGGTCGGTCACGGAGAAATTGCGGCCACATGGGTACCGACGCATAGGGGGCCCCCCCGCCTTAGATGATTTCTTGCCCTCCGACCACGACATGACCTACGGAAAACACCACCAAAATAGACTGGCGTCGCCAAAATTATAAATGATGGAAAGATCTTACCAGCGACGTCGAGTAGGGCAGACTAGAACTAGTGAGACCGATGAACTATCGGCGATAAAGGCTAAGGCCTAAAATTTTCTTCAAAAACACTTCAAGGCTTCCCACAGGCGACCTCGGCCAGGAGGCAGAAGAACTGGTAGGCAGGCAGAGTCGACACGGCTTAACGGCTAATCCTCGGCGCCATGTAGACGTCGTTCCCCGAGGGCGGCGCCTGACAAGCGCATTCGGGTTCGCCTATCCTTTTAAAAAAGGAAAGGAAAAAGGTTCTCGCTGGGTCCTGATTCCGGCCAGTACCCATCTGTGATGAATGGTGAAGATTGACGCAGATGAGATCTGACAAAGATTCAGAAGGAAACCTAGAGAGGTGAGCAGTTGCTGAGTTATCAGTAGGTGTAACTTGACTTGGTCTGGGGACTGGCCTACTATGAGCCAGTCGTCCAGGTAAGGGAAGATGGCAATTTGCCTTCTTAGAGAAGCTACTGCCAAGCATTTTGTGAATACCCTTGGAGCAGAGGTGAGGCCAAAGGGCATTGCTCTGAACTGGTAATGGCCTGAGGGCAGCTCGAACCTGAGGTACTTTCGATGGGAGCTTCTGATGAGAATATGGAAGTAGGCATCCTTGAGGTCCAGTGATGCTAGCCAGTCCCCTGGCCTTAGAGGGGGTTAAAATTCCCAGAGTCACCATTTTGAATTTTGGTTTTAAAAAGGTGCTTGTTTAAATATCTGAGATCCAGGATGGGCCGCCATTCTCCTGTCTTTTTTGGGGTAAGGAAGTACCTGGAGTACAACCCTTTGCCCTGGCGTAGGGGTGGAACCCTTTCCACAGCTCAGAGCCAGGAGGGAAGAGACCTCTGCCTCTAGGGCAAGTGCCTCTGGTGGATTTGCAGGTGGAAAGGATCTGGTTCTCATCTTTGGAAACTTTTTGAAGCTGAGAACCAGTCCCTGGCTTACTACTTCCAGGACCCACTTGTCCGATGTCAGAGACTCCCAGTCCTGGACAAAGTAAGCCAGCTTGCCCCCTACAGGTAGTTAAGAATCAGCCCTGGCAACCCCATCAGGGTGCCTGCTTGGCAGGGGCTTTGGGCTGAGGGGTGGAAGCAGGCCTGCTTGCACCCAGTCTGCCTCTCCCTCTAAAGAACCCCCTCTGGGCAAAAGCAGAGGAGGAGGCCTGGGCTTGGTAAAAAGGCCTATGAAAAGGCCTGCCCCTGCCCCTGGGAAACTGCCTTTGAGGAGTGGCCTGTGCACTCCTATAGGTGGTCCTATACTCATCCATTTTCTTCATGTAATTCTCTGTCTGCTCCCCAAACAGGGAATTACCCACAACAGGAAAATCCATGGCCCTAGTCTGGGTATCCTGCGACAGGCTAGTACATCTGAGCCAAGCCATCCTGCGAAGTGCCACAGATGTAGCCATGACTCTTGACGCATCATTTGAGTCCACTGCAGCATGGAATTGCACCTTGGATGCCTCAATACCATCAGCAGCCACGTGCTCCAGCTCCTTGGCAAGCTGGCCAGGGACCTGTTTTGCTAGAGCCTAACAGTATCCCATCGGATTTCTGATATCTAGCAACGTAAGCCATATAATTTGCCTGTCTGAGTCCCAAGGATGCTGCCATGTACTGTTTCTTTGCCATGGCATCAATCTTCCTGGAGTCCTTGTCCGGGGGTGTGAGGCCAAGGGGATATTTGCCTTGTCACAGGCTGTAGCCTGCACTACTACCAACATGGCTGCACTGTTGTGAAAGGAACTCCGTATCAGAGCCTGACAATGTGTACCTCTTGTCCATTCTCTTATCCACAGGAGGTATAGTGTGAGGAGTTTTAGAATTTTAAAGTCTGTTTCCCAAAAGATTTATGCAAGGGAATAGACAGTCTCCTAGACTCAGGGATATCCATCATTTCCACATAGTCAGGCTCCTCTTGATCATCCACAGCTTCCTCCATAGTGAGCTGGAGGGTTTCAGCCACTTTTTTATAGAAAATAAAATGAGAAGGGGACTCAAAGCCTAGGAGGAGACACTCCTGAAGGTCTGTCTGGGGAGATGTCCGGGTCAATGGGCACATCCAGACTTTCAAATCCACATTCACTCTCCTCATACTCCTCTTCCCCCTCCTCCGGTTCATAATATTCCTCTAAAATTATAGTCTTGAACCGGTGGAACTGGCCGAACCAGGCGCTTACCTGATGGCACCGGTTCGGTCGGAACCGGGGAAAGTGATTGGACAATTTGAATCGCTTTGGCCATCTCTTCAGCGGTTGGAGAGGAAAGTTTTGGCTCCACACCACCAGATTTCCTAGTCCTTTTTGCTGGAACCGACCCCTCAGAGTCGGCTCTCCTTCTGCCCGAGGAAGTCACGCCCTGGTCAGAGGGCACTCCCTCTGGTTCGGTCAGAACCGAACCGGGCTGGCCATCCGGGTCAGCGGACTTTTTGGCCTCCCTTTCCCTGAGCCTACCAACTCTTTTCCAGGGTAGCTGCAGGAAAATTTTTACAAATCTGGCAGTCTGCATTGAGGTGGTCAAACCCCAGACAATAAACACAGGTGGTGTGGGGGTCAGCCTTGGCAAAGGCTTCCCCACATACACTGCAGTGTTGAAACCCAGTGGGCCTGGTTTTTCTTTTGGGTTTCTCAGACATAGTGCCAGTCCTAACCAAACTTACCCGTTTATGGCAATCTGCCAGGCAAGACCCTCTTATCGGTTCCCAACCGTGTCACGGGTCATGGAAAAAAACGTAAGAAAGTCCGTTTTTTTTTTTAGAACCGATAAGAACCGGTAACCACACCCTAAATGACAGAATGAAATATTTCAAACAACCTGATCGGTTAAAAGCGAACCGATAAACAGTTTACAAGTTCCACACAGAAGAGAAGCAATGTAAACCTATCTAGTACTCAAATACCACAGACAGAGCTTGAACCGACCGGTTGCGGTTTAAATTCGGTCAAAAAACCGAGAAAATACTACTTTAACCGACAAAATGAACAGAGCAGAAGGAGAAATCTCCGGAGCGACTGTTCAGTGAGGTGAAGTAAAGAATCTGACGGTTTGAGTCTGAAGAACAGAGAGTTTCAACCGAGCTCGAGCTCAGCGTTCCATGCCTGGCATGGAAGAAAAAATTACTCCTTAGTAATGATGTTTCTTCTAATGGAATCTTGCTATATTATGACATATGCAGTAT
Source organism: Neoceratodus forsteri (assembly GCA_016271365.2). Classification (NCBI taxonomy): domain Eukaryota; kingdom Metazoa; phylum Chordata; order Ceratodontiformes; family Ceratodontidae; genus Neoceratodus; species Neoceratodus forsteri. The sequence goes on along the minus strand of JADMNL010000024.1, from coordinate 247,236,677 downwards.
AACCCCAGGTTAGAACTGCTCCAGAGGTGAAAGTGTTAACTTTCCATGCCAGGCATGGAACCTTGAGCGCGAGCTCGGTTGAAAACTGTCTGTTGCTCAAACCTAAACTGTCAGATCTTTATGATCAAAACTCACTAAGGTTCTGTGTGGAAGCCGTAAACCTACACTAGCCCACTGGCTACTAACGACAAAAAACACTTGTGGCCTTGATTCCGAAACAGACTCAAGTCAGGGGAATTAAGAAAGAAAATTAAAACGTAACACTCAGGCACCCTAAGAAAGGGTGAAACAAAGTGGGCATCTATGAAGTGCCAACATTGCGCTGCCCACCCACATCCCAAAAAGAGGTTCTGAGAGGGGCAGGCTGGGAAGGTCATAATATAGCAAGACTCCATTAGAAGAAACAACATTACTAAGGTGAGTAATTTTTTCTTCAAACATGAAGTCTTGCTATATTTTTGACATATGCAGACTACACAGCAGTACCTCCACGGAGAAGGGACAGAACCTACTTAGGAAATAGGCTCTGAAGCACGGCTGTGCCAAATCGAGCATCACTCCTAGCCTGGATGTCCAGGGAGTAATGCTTAGTGAAAGTGTGAACTGTTTTCCAGGTAGCTGCTTGACATCTCTAGGATAGGGATGTCCCTCGCAGCAGCCAGAGACGCAGCTGTACCCCTGGTAGAGTGAGCCCTCAGGCCTGAGGGAGGAACCTTACCCAGTTTTTCATAGCAAAGTGGATACAAGAGACACTCCACCTGGCAATGGATCTTTTAGTGGCAGGTTTTCCTTTCAACCTCACCATAAGTGAGGAACAATTGGAGGGAGTCAAACCTGTGACCCTTGGTACATTCTATGTAGTAACTAAGGGCTCTTTTGACATCTAAACTGTGCAATCTCCTCTCGCCAGAGGAGGAATGGTCAGTGAAAAACACAGGAAGGGACATGGATTAATTAAGGTGGAAATCTGAAACCACCTTAGGCAAAAACTGTTAGTCCTGAGGACCACCTTATCCCTGTGAAAGGAGATAAAATCAGGTTCCACTGACAATGCTTGCAACTCACTTATGCGCCTGGCAGAAGTGATGGCTACCAAAAACAGTTTTCCAAGTCAAGTACTTGAGCTCTGCTGAAGACAACGGCTCAAAAGGGGGTTGCATAAGCTGGGCAATGCAAGTATTAAGATCCCAAGCAGGGGCAGGGTCTCTGAATGGAGGGTTAGTGTGAAGCAACCCCTTGAAAAACTTGGAGAATACAGGGTCAGCTGAAAAAGAAGGTTTACCTGCTGATAAAGCAGACACGGCTGCCAGGTGCACTTTTAGGGTAGCTGGTCTCAGCCCCAAAGAATTCAAATGCACCAAATAATCCAGGATTGTGGGCAAATCAGCAGATTCTGGTGGAATATGCTTGCCGGAGCACCATATGGAAAATCTCTTCCATTTGAAATTATAAGTAGCCCTGGTGGAAGGCTTCCTGGAGGCCTTCAAGACATCCAATACACCTTGGGAGAGGTGTAGGTCAGCAAACTAATTCTTCAAGAGCCATACCTTGAGATTGAGAGATTTGAGGTTTGGATACCAAACCCTCCCCTGGGCACAGGTTAACAGACTGTGATTCCTGGGGAGGTGCAAGGGAGGGTGGACTCCTAAGGACATGATGAGTGGGTACCAGGGCTGTCTGGCCCAATCTGGAGCAATCAGGGTCATCTTGCAGGGTTGAGATTCGATTTTGACTAGCACCTTGAACAGAAGAGGGAAGGGGGGGGGGAAGGCATAGAGAAACTTCCCTTCCCAATTGAGAAGGAAGGCATCCAGAGGGACTGAGCCCAACACTGGGGGCCTGCAGCAAAACAGGGGAAGTTGGTGATTGTCTGGGGCTGCAAAAAGATCTATCTGCGGGGTGCCCCATCTGGCAAATACTACCTCCAGAACTAGGGGATCCAGTGCCCATTCGTGATGGCCATGGGAAATCCTGCTGAGAGCATCCGCTAGGACATTGTCCTTGCCTGGAAGATGAACTGTCGTAAGGGAGGCGTTCAGGGAATAAGCCAGAGACCACAACTTCATTGCTTTGGTGCACAAGGCCGTAGACAGAGTGCCTCCTTGCTTGCTGATGTACCACATTGTAGTAGTATTGTCTGTTCTGACCTGTACAACCTTGTTCTGAACAGATGTGGAAAAAACCTGGAGTGCTAGAAAAACTGCTCTGAGTTCCAACAAATTGATGTGGAGCAGAGATTCCTGTGGGGACCACAACCCCTGGGTAGTGAGGTCACCCATGTGAGCTCCCCACCCCAAGAGGGATGCATCTGTAGTAAGGGTCAAGGAGTGAGACTGGGGGTTGAAGGGAACCCCCTATCTCAGATTGTTCTGGTCCAGCCACCACTGAAGGGCCTGGATCAGGGTTTGAGTCACTGGGATTAATTTGGTTAGAGGGTCTGTCCTTTGAGACCAAAAAGCTCTCAAATGGAACTGGACGTCCCTCATCTGAAATCGTGCTCCCTGCACTACTGCTGTAGAAGCAGCCATGTGCCCCAGGAGCTGTAGAAAATGCCTTGCCGGTCAAGAGACCTGCAGGGTGAAAGAGGAGCCCAGAGAGACCAAGGTCCTTGCTCTTTCCAGAGGGAGGAAGGCTCTGGCCTCTTTTGTGTTCAGTTCTGCGCCTATGAAAGTGAGAAGCTGGACAGGCTCTAGAACAGACTTTGGAAGATTGAGAAGGAAACCTAGAGATGTGAGCAGTTGCTGAGTTACCTGAAGGTGTAGTTTAACCTGGTCTGGGGACTGGCCTACTATGAGCCAGTCGTCCAGATAAGGAAAGATGGCAATCTTTTGCCTTCTTAAGTGGGCAACTGCTACTGCCAGGCATTTTGTGAATACCCTCGGGGCAGAGGTGAGGCCGAAGGGCATTGCTCTGAACTGGTAATGGCCTGAGGGCAGTTTGAATCTGAGGTACTTTCGATGGGAGCTTCTGATAAGAACATGGAAGTAGGCAACCTTGAGATCCAGGGAGGCTAGCCAGTCCCCTGGCCTTAGAAAGGGTAAAATAATTCCCCGAGTCACCATTTTGAACTTTGGTTTTAAAAGGTGTTTATTTAGATACCTGAGATCCAGGATGGGCCGCCATTCTCCTGTCTTTTTTGGGGTAAGGAAGTACCTGGAGTACAACCCTTTGCCCTGGTGTAGGGGTGGAACCCTTACCACAGCTCTGAGAGCCAGGAGGGCAGAAACTTCTGTTTCTAGGTCAAGAGCCTCTGATGGATTTGCAGGTGGAAAGGACCTGGCTCTCATCTTCGGGACTTTTTTGAAGCTGAGAACCAGTCCCTGGCTTACTACTTCCAGGACCTACTTGTCTGATGTTAAAGACTTCCAGTCCTGGACAAAGTCAGCCAGCCTGCCCCCTACCGGTAGTGCAGAATCGGCCCAGACCACCCCATCAGGGAGCCTGTTTTGCAGGGGCTTTGGGTTGAGAGGTAGCAGCAGGCTTACTTGAACCCGTTCTGCGTCTTCCTCTTAAGAACCCCCTCTGGGCATAAGCAGAAGAGGAGGCCTGGGCTTGGTAAAGGCCTATGAAAAGGCCTGCCCTGACATGCTGCCTTTGAGGAGTGGCTTGCCTTTCTTTGGCCTGTGCACTCCTATAGGTGGTCCTATTCTCATCCATTTTCTTCATATAATTCTCTGTCTGCTCCCCAAACAGAGAATTGCCCACAACAGGAAAATTCATAGCCTTAGATTGGGTATCCTGTGACAGGGCAGTACATCTGAGCCGGGCCATTCTGCGAAGAGACACAGATGTAGCCATGATTCTTGATGAAACATCATTAGAGTCTACTGCAGCATGAAATTGCACCTTGGATGCCTCAATACCATCCGCAGCCACCTGCTCCAGCTCCCTGGCAAGCTGTTCAGGGGCCTGTTTTGCTAGGGCCAGCACAGTATCCCATCTGGATTTCTGCTACCTAGCAGCCAAGCCATATAATTTGCCTGTCTGAGTCCTAAAGATGCTGCCATGTACTGTTTCTTTGCCATGGCATCCATCCTCCTGGAATCCTTTTCGGGAGGGTGAGAAGCTAGAGGAATATTAGCCTCGTCACAGGCTGCAGCCTGCACTACCCCCACATGGCTGCATTGCTGACAGAGGAACTCCGTATCAGGGCCTGATAATGTATACCTCTTGTCCATCCTTTTATCAATAGGAAGGATAGAGTGAGGAGTTTTTAAAATTTTTACTGTCCGTTTCCTAAAGGATTTGTGCAAGGGAATAGACAGTCTCCTAGACTCTGGAATATCCATCATTTCTACATAATCAGGCTCTTCTTGGTCATCAACAGCTTCCTCAGCCGGGAGTTGGAGAGTTTCAGCAACTTTCTTATAGAACATAAAATGAGAAGGGGACTCAGATAGCCTGGGTGGGGGGGGGAACCCCTGATGGTCTGTCTGGAGAGATGTCCGGTTCAATGGGCACATCCAGACCTTCAAAATCACATTCACTCTCCTCATACCCCTCCTCCGGTTCATAAAAATCCTCAAAATCATAATCTTGAACCAGTGGAACCGGCCGAACCGAGCGCTTCCCTGATGGTGTCGGTTCGGACGGAACCGGGGAAAGAGACTGGACAATTTGAATAGCTTTAGCTATTTCCTCAGCGGGTGGAGACAGAACTTTTGCCTCCACACTAGCTGACTTTCTAGCCCTTTTAGTTGGTACCGGCTCCTCAGACCTGGCTCTTCATTTGCTCGAGGAAGTATCACCCTGGTCAGAGGGCACTCCCTCAGGTTCGGTTGAAACCGAACCGGGCTGGCCATCCGGGTCAGTGGACTTTTTGGCCTCCCTTTCCCCTGAGCCTACCAACTCTCTTCCACGGTGGCAGCAGGAAATTTCTTACAAATCCGGCAGTCTGCATTGAGGTGGTCAAACCCCAGACAATATACACAAGTGGTGTGGGGGTCAGCCTTAGCAAAGGCTTCCCCACAGAGGCCACAGTGCTGAAACCCAGTGGGTCCGGTTTTTCCTTTGGGTTTCTCAGACATAGTGCCAGACTAACCAAAACTTGCCCAATAGTGGCAATCCGCCAAGCAAGACTCTCTTATCGGTTCCCAACGTTTTCACGGGTCGTGGAAAAAGCGTAAGAAATTTTTTTTTTTTTTTCTTCCAGGAGCAGGAACGCACTCTAAGGACTAGAAAGTTAATTTAAACCAATCTGATCGGTTCAAACCGAACCGAAAAAGACGTTTACAAGTTCCACACAGAAGAAAATAAACATAAGCCTATCTATTACTTACAATACCACAGAGAGCTTGAACCAACCGATTGCGGTTTAATTTCAGTCAATAAACCGAAATTTACACTTTTTAACCGACAAACGAACCGAGCAGCAGGAGAAATCTCCGGAGCGACTGTTCAGTGAGGCGGAGTAAAGAATGACAGTTTAGGTTTGAGCAACAGCAGACAGTTTTCAACCAAGCTCGCGTTCAAGGTTCCATGCCTGGCATGGAAAGTTAACTCTTTCACCTCCAGAGCAGTTCTAACCTGGGGTTATACTGCATGTGTCATAATATAGCAAGACTTCATGTTGTTTGAAAGTTAACTCTCTCACCTCCGGAGCAGTTTGAAGGTTGGGACTCACTGCATGTGTCATAATATAGCAAGACTTCATGTTTGAATGGAGAATCTCTTCCATTTAAAGGCATAGCATTTTCTGGTCGACTCCTTACGGGATGCCTCAACCACATTGAGGACCTCATCGAAAAGACCCAAGGCCTGGAACGTTAGTCACTCAGGAACCAGGCCGTCACGTGCAGGGATTGAAGGTCCAGATGGAATACCTTCCCCCGATTGACTGAGATCAGGTCCGGGCAGGCTGGAAGCAGCCTCGGGAGCCTGGAGCGGAGACTGATAAGATCTGGATACCAGAACTGGCGGGGCCAGTCTGGGGCTAACAGAATCACCTGCGCCTTGTCCCTCCTCGCCTTGAGGAGCACCTTGTGGATCAAGGGAAATGGGCGAAAAGGCGTAGAAGAGGCCCGAGGTCCACAGCCTCGAGAAGGCATCCCCCTGCAGCCAGCCCTGCTGAGGGGGGCGGGCATGAAAGAGTCTCAGCTTCGGATTCTCCCTGGGGGCAAACAGGTCCACATTAGGCATGCCCCAGTGGGAGAACAGATCTTGTGCTACCTCCGGCAGGAGAGACCACTCATGGGATGCAGCCCCTATCCGGCTTAGGGCATCGGCCAGAATGTTGGAAGCTCCTGCCACATGAATGGAAAGGAGATCCGCCTCCAGGCTGGGCATGAGGGACCAAATACGGAGAGCTTCCCTGCACAGAGGCATGGAGCACATCCTGCCCTGGCGGTTTAGGTAGTACATGGTTGTGGTATTGTCCGTCTGGACCTGGACCACTTGACCCCATACAAACGGAGCAAAGGCGGTGAGGGCTAGACGAACTGCTCGAAGCTCCAACAGGCTGATGTGGCATCGGGACTCCCGAGGGGACCAGAGGCTGTGCGCTCTATGCTCCCCCAGATGGGCACCCCAACCCGTCACAGAGGCATCGGTCGATAGAGACCCCGTTGGCTCGGGGCGGACAAACGGGATGCCCTCCTGCAGATGAGCTGGAATGGTCCACCACTGGAGAGCGTTCCACATCTCCTGGGTCACTGTCACTAGCTGATCCAAATGATCGGAGCGCTGTGACCATTGGCTGGCCTGTCCCCACTGCAGGGGACACATGTACCAACGGGCCCAATAGACCACGCTGGCGCAGGCTGCCATGAGGCCCAGAAAGCGCAGGAAATCCCGGGTAGAGCGCAATTGCCCGACCTGAAATGATTGGGCAAAGGAGGAAAGAACCTCGGCCCTGTCCGCTGGGAGCTGTGCTCTGGCTCACAGCGAGTCGAGCTCTGCCCCGATGAATTGCATCACCTGCTTTGGCACGAGCTCCGACTTGGCCTCGTTGATAAGGAGGCCAACTTGAAAGCAAACCTCGAGGGACAGATCCCTGGACCACTGCACCTCCAATCTGGAGAAGGCCGCAAATCAGCCAGTCGTCCAGGTAGGGGTACACCCGGACCCTTCTGCACCGCAGGAATGCCGTCACCACTGCCATGCATTTGGTGAAGACCCTGGGAGCTAAAGAAAGGTCGAAGGGCATGGCCCGGAACACGTAGAAGGACCCCTCTGCCCTGAAGCGGAGCAATCTCTGGTGGGACGGACGGATTGGGACGTGAAAGAACATGTCCTGGATGTCCAGAGAACAGAACCACACGCTTCACTCCAAGGATGGAAAGATACGAGCCAGAGTGACCATCCTGAAGGTTCGAAACCTTAGGAACCTGTTCAGGTCGTGCAGGTCTAGAATGGGGTGCCAGCCCCCCGTCCGTTTCGGGACCAGGAAGTACCTGGACACAAATCCCGGGTATGGTGGAGGATCCGCCACCTTCCCGATCACCTCCTTTGAGGAGCAGGGCAATGTCTGCTCGACGAGCCGACAGGGAGGCTGCAGACCCCGTAGCCCCCCGCGGGGCAATGGCTCGGAAGGGCGCGGCCTGCTCGAACTCCAGAGGCAGGCCCTTTCCTACCACCTCCAACACCCAGCAGTCAGTGGTGATAGTGGACCGAGGGAAAGGAAGTGGCGGAGCCGTCCCCCCCACGAGGGGAATGACTAGGCTGGGGGAGACATCCCTCAACCCATCACTGGGCAGGCTTGGAGGAAGAACTGGCTGAGGGACCTCCTGGGCCTTTTCCGCCCTGCTTCCTGTTAGAGGAAGCCACAGGCTTGGCTTTGGGGTGCCAAGCGAGGGCCTGCTGGCCCTGATGCAGGTGTTGCTGGGCCGGACGTGCCGCAGGAGCAGAAGGGCGAAAGGACTTATGTTGCTGATGATGGCCCTTGTCCTTCTGGGCAGAGGTGACAGAGTCCAGGGTAACGGACTTTGATTCTCTGGAGGTGGCCTTCCACTCCATGGCTGAACAGGTCAGTCCCCATAAAGGGGACATACGCCAATTTGTGCTGGGTATCCACCATGAAGGTGGATATCCTCAGCCATGCTCTGCAGCGCGTGGCCACTGCGGCCGCTACTGATCGGGCACAGGAGTCTCCAATGTCTAGAGCAGTTTGGAGCTGCCGTTTCGCCACTGCCCTTCCCTGATCCTTCACCTGCTTGACTGTAGTCTGCAGGTCGGCCAGGAGATGAGGGATCACCTCATCCAGGGAGCCCATGAGGGCGTGGGAGAAGTGTGCCATCAGCACGGCCGAGCTGGCCTGATGGAGGCCGAGGGAGGACGCAGCGTACACCTTGCGCCCGGCAGAGTCCAGCTTTTTGGACTCCTTGTCGGGGGGGCTTAACCACATCCCTAGTGTTCCCGGAGCGCCGGAAACGCTATTGGTGACCAACCCCTCCGCAGATGGGTGCTCCGAAAAACCGGACAAAGAGCCGGTAGGGACCGCATACTTCCTGGCCATCCTGGCTGAAGGCGCAGGACAGGAAGCCGGACGCTGCCAAAGCTCCAAGACTGGGCCAACAAAGGCTTCAGCCACCGGAAAGGCCTCCGTGGGAGAATCCCTCTGTCCAGTATCTCCGTGAGGATACTTGGCCCACTGGATCGGGCTCGAGCTGCATCCTGGTGGAATGTGGGGCAGGCAAGCAGACCTATGAGCAGCGATGGGCTCCCGTCCACTGACTGCCCCCCAGAGGACTCCGGGTCAAGGGGCCTGGAAAACAGGGAGGAGTCTGACTCTGAGGAGTCTGCGAAGAGCTGCCTGGGGCCTGAACCACCCTCCACCTGCAAGGGATGGTCAGGAGTGAGGGTGACCGACAACCAGTGGGGCAGACCCTGACCTGACCAAGTCTCCTTGGTTGGCGCCCCCGATATCGGTTGTGGAGGAGGAGGTTCCACCACAATCGGTGGGGCAGCTGGTTTCGGCCGAACCACCGGCCCAGGCTTGGGCACCTCGACTACCGCAAGGGGTTGTTTCGGCCTTTCGGGTGACAGCCACTTAATGGCCGGGTAAGGAGACTGTGCCGGCTTATTCCCGGACAAAAGGAGCTGCTGCCACATTAAGTCCTCGTAGCGTCGGCGCAATTTGTGCTGAAGCCTCTCCTCTTCCGAGGAGGAAGACAAGAATGAGCAGCGCCGCCGCTTTCCTCTGTGCCGAGACTGCCGATGTCGGCGGGATCGGCTGGACCGAGGCAGTCCGAGACCCTCGGTGTTTCTGAGAGTGGGTCTGGGAGGGCGGGGCACACCCGCTCCTCCCTCGGCTCGGGAGCCTTGACCGGGGACTCCGGCACAGGAGGCGCAGGCAAGTCCTCGGTTTCCACCGGGGGAACCGTTGATGAAGGGTTGTCTGCTTCACCAGTCGACAGCCCGTCCCACGGGTCGAGAAAAATCTTGACCGCGTCGACGAGCGTCTCGGCCGGTTGACCTGATGGGGACACCGTGAAGCCAGCAGCCTTAGCCGCAACCTCGACCGAAGTAGAGTGTCAACTGTCCAGGGAAGGGGACCTCTCCCGCTCCCACAAACAACGGTGGGACTTACCCTTCAAGTCCTTCTTTCTTGACCGAGAAGAGTGTCCCGATGGCCCCTCTCCCTTCGTGGAAAGGGACTGGCAAAGCTCCTTAAAAGAAGCTGTGTAGGAGAATCCCAGAGAGAGCGGGATAAATGCCGCGACTGAGGAGGATGAGGATGCGGCCTGGGCACGCCTCCTCAGAGGCGATCATCTGCTAGAGTTGCTCAGCCGAGCCAGCCGCCGTGGACACCGCCCAGCGGCCTCTTTGGGCTTCACCGGCAGGTGATGCTTCTCGAGGCGCCCAAGTTGTAACTGGGCAGCGCGGTCTTCAAGGACATTGGCAGAGAAAGATCTACACAACTCGCAGGCCTGCGGGTTGTGATCAAGGCCGAGGCAGTAGACTCACGTGGAGTGCGGGTCCGTCCTGGACATCTTCTGCCCGCATGGGCACCGCCGAAAACCGGGAGTTGATTTGTCCATCGTAGACACAAGGGAAGATTTTGACCGAAGTCTTGAGAATTTTAAAAACTTTTCGGGCGAACCGAAGAATTAGGATCCAGTCTATATGCAGAGCGTTAAGGAGGGAACCTGAGCTTCCAAGCGGTAAGGAAGATCTGGCGTCATGGGGCGGAGCAGAGAGTTTTACCACCCGGGTGGGTGGGAGGAGCCAGCTTGAAGACCTTCCAGCAAGATTTAAAGCGGCAAGGAACTTGCCAGACAGAGTGGATAAACATATCTATGTCTCTAGAAATGAAAATTACGTACCTACCGTAATTCTTGATCTTCTCTTGTATCTTCACCATTCATTACTGATGGGGTTAAGCCAGAGGCGCACCCCCGCTACGGCAGTATTTTTTGAGTCGGCTCCAACAGGCGCCGCCTCGAGGCAATGCAGCGTCATGCTGCGAGGGGCGGCCGTTAGGTGCAGCACTCCTCCATCTCAGTTCTGGTAGCGGAGGCGAAAATAAAGTGTAAGAAAAAGAAAGTGAGGCAAGAAAGCCGAGGGATAGAAAAAGGAAAGGAAATAAACTGAAAAAGGAATAAGCCGATGGAGAATAGACAGAGGAGAGAAATTCCTACCCTAAGGGACCAGGGGCCTCCTTTCCAGAGCGGCTCTGGGGAGGAGGAGGAAGAAAGAAAGAAAGAGGCATGTTGAGAGGAGAACAGTGCCCATCGAGGCATTGTTGGTTGAGGAAACTATAGGCTCGAAACTAATAAGGAAGCAAGAATCCCAGTTCTAGGACTGAGGAGAGGTTCCACCGAACCTCCTGAACAGACAAGTGAGGGCAGACACTCTGAACTCTCAACATGCCAGGTCCTTCATCCTAGTTGGGGCTCCTAGACTGTCCGAGCAGAACCTGTTCGGAAGGCGCCCATCCAGGAAGAGGACTAAATTCCTTAGCACCTTGTTAAGTGCTAACACAGAAGAGTATGGGAAGACTATGCCTTCTCGAAGGCAGTTTGTAAGAAAAGTAGAGAGGAACTCAATCAGACTTGCTAGGACAAGGCAGACAGAAGCTTGAAGCTGACAAGTTCAGTCAGCAGCTGGAAAAGCTTGAATAATAATACCTGCCAGGGGGATTCCAAACTTTGAGGAGGCCAAGACAGGGCATGGCCACCAGGCTGTGAAACTACATGACCTGAAGAAGGTAAGGAATCGCACCATAGGGCAGTCAGAAAGAGTTCCCTCAGAATTAAAGAAAATTGTAACCGTACTCGTTCCCCCCTACCTTGAGGAAAAAAAGAGAATCCATTCACAAGAATGGGGAAAAAAAAAAAAAAACACACAGAAAAAAAATTTTTTTTTGGCACAAAGGCCAAGGGGGGAAGAGAGGAACCAGACGGGAGGGGGAGACGCCACAGAAGGAGGCCACTGAGGGGAAGGTGGGTGGGTATCAGTAATGACTGGTAAAGATACAAGAGAAGATCAAGAATTACAGTAGAGTGCGTAATTTTCATATCTTCCTTGTCAATCTTCACCATTCATTACTGCTTGAGTGATGTAAGCCCCTCCCCTTGAAAAAAGGGGTAGAACCCTGAGGAACAAGACCCCAGCCTCCTGTTGGTGAAGAACAGAGGGAAGACCTGGCTAACACAAGAGAAGCCCAAGTGGGAGAAGAGCTAGGAGGTGCCCTCCCGAGGACGAGGAGACGGAGGAAGCCCCTGCAAAGTCTCCTAGCTCTGGAAAAAAAAAAAAAGGCAGGTCCCAGGCAGGCGCATCACCCTACGCCGGGCCAGGGGTGACAACCTTGATAGACCGAGCCATGCCATCCGCCTAATGCAGATCGCTGTCCCCGAAAGCCTGGAAGCCACCTCATTGGCGTCATAAGATGCCCTTGCTTGGTGTCTTGCCAGCTCCAGGCCTATAGCGGAGAGGGCAATAGCCTGTCTGGTTTGCTCCGTATCAGGCATTGATGCTAGGAGCTGGGAGAGCATCGACCACAGATGCCGATTGTAGGCAGCGTGGTGAGCCTGATGTGATGCAATGCAAGCCACCGCATGAGAAGAAGAGAACACTCTTCGCCCCCAACGGTCGAACTGTAGGGAATCCGAATCTGGTGGGCGGTCGTGCGCCAGCGGCGGCGCCCGGAAGGAGTCTCTAGGTACACCAAACCCGAGGACGGGTTGGGAAGGTACCAAGGTTCGAGGGGCACAATACCTTCGACGACAGTCTGCCAGGGCTGGAGAAAGGGCGGCTGGTGACTGCCAGTAACGGATAGACGCCTCCTGGAAGGGGATAGGCCACGAAGGTACCACCAGGTGCTGGGCACTGAATTCTCCAAGGAATTCACGCGTCTCCCATTCAGTATTGTCTCGCCTAACGTAAGAGATTCGAAGATCCCTCACCATCCTCGAGAGGAATCGCTGATATTCCGTGAAATCCACGTCAGAAGAAAGATGAGCAAGGGGTTCCTCTCCCTCAGAGGAGGAAGACGAGGATGATGGAGAGCTCGAATGTCCAGAAGATTCCTGCGGCGGTGGGGAGAGTCGAAAGACCCGCTCATGCATGTATCTAACGTATGAGGGGAAGGCCGCCGCAGAACCTCTGAACTGCTCCCAGGATAACGGACCCGTAGGACCGACATGGCCTGGAAGAGCGGGGGGTGGATGCAGAGGTACTGGAGAAGGGCACCTATGAAGAGGCAACTGACCTCTGCCAGGGCTCTGAAATCCGGGAACGGAGCCGAGCTGGCAGGATCCCGGACAACAAACCAGGCCGCAAGGCGAGACCCTGAGGATGCGATGCCTGGAAGAGCCGGGGGACCTCCCCTGACGAACCCGGGACTGCATGGATCCAGAAGGGCAGTCCACAGCAGCACCACGGAGGGACCCCGGGGCCCAAGAGGAAAGGTGGGGTTCGACATCGGCTCTAGCCACCCACCAGGGTGGCCAGCGGGAACGACAGGTCCCCGCCCTCGACCCTCAGACTCCGAGAGAGCCCTCCTCCTCGACTGCAGCGTTCCCCCACCCCGAGAGGAGGCAACAGCACCCGGGAAGGTAGCTGTCACCTCCTCAGCCCCCACATCACCCCCCTGGGACCCAGGGCCACCCCTAGCCAGAGGGCCCTCAGGGGAGGACGGGAGTGGGGACAGTGGGAGGGACCTGCTGCGCCACCTAGCACCCTGTGCCACCGGGGACCCTGACCCCGAAGAGTCAGGGTGCCAGGATGGGTCCACATCTGAGTCATTGACCTCCGAAGAGAACGAGACCAGCAGAACCTCAATGCTGGCAACCCCAAGGGTCCCTGGAGCAATGGCACCATGAACAGCGCTGGTGCAGGGATGGCGCCAGACGACCCCAGCCGGGAGCACAAACCGGGCCGCCGCATCAAGGCCAGGGCGGGTGCCACGGCGGCACCGGGGCCCCCGACCACCGCGCCGGGATCCAAAACGGCGCCAGAGGGCGGCGCCGAGGGTCCACCGGTGCCAGACCCAGAAATCGTGGTCCTCTACACTGGGGGAGCCTGCACCTCCGAGGAGGTGACTGCCGCGGCGGTGTCCCCATCACGGCCCGGGAGGGACCACGGCGTTCCGACACCGCGAGAGAAGCTTCCTCTTCGGCAGAGAAGAGGAGGAGCTTCCTCCTCCAGCGAACCCGTACAGGCCCGGGAGGGGAACCGGGGGAAGGGCCTAGAGACCTTACCTGGGAATCCCTGGAGCGACGCTGTCCCCCGAAGGTCGGCGGGGCCTTGCTGAGCTTAAACGCGTGGACTTAGAGGACACGATGGTCCATGGAGAAACAAGCATTGCACGCGTCCATGTCGTGGTTGGGTCCCAGGCAGCGGAGACAGACATCATGCCGTCCGAGACGGAAAAATGCTGGCCACAGGAGCACCCGACGCATAGGCGCGCGCCTCGCGACTTACGCCTTGCTCCCTAACCGACATGATGCGAACTAAACAAGGAAAAAGGCAACAAAGCACTCGGGCGACGCAATACAGAAAGAAAAGGAACGGTCTTTACCGTATACGGGCGTCAAGTGAAACGTCTGAGAAAACGAGGAGTCTTGAGGTTGGAAAAACCGAGAAACTATTCGCTACCGCGCAGCAGGTGCAGCCTTGACGGCAGGAGAAACAGAACTGGAATGGAGGAGGAGTCTGCGGCACCTAACGGCTGCCCCTCGCGCATGACCTGGTACGTCGTCCTCTAGGGCGGCGCCATTGAAGCCGACTCAAAAAACCTCCGTGAGCGGCTGCGTGCCTCCGGCTTAACCCAAGCAGCAATGAATGGTGAAGATTGACAAGGGAAGATACAAGCATTTGTCAATGCCAAATGTCTTGCTGGCACTGGTAGTGCCAGAGCTAGAGATGCATAACAGGAATGGTAGAGAAGTACTGAAGTGACGTCAACCCTACCCTCACCCTGTAGAGAGAGACAGGCATTGGGGTGTGCCTTTGGATTGTCAGCTATAACGCTCATGCCATTGAACGTCACCCTACCCTGTAGACAATGAAAAGTGCCGTGGTGTGCTTTGGGGTCGTTGGGCATTATACCTACCCCATTCCATAAGGAAATGTACAGACGTGGGTGCAGTATAGGAGAATGGGGTGAATTTTGTGGCCGAACAGTGCAAGGCACACCACGATGCCAGTTAGTGGCTGCAGGGTGGAGGTGCAATGGCGCACTACATCAGATGATCCCAAGTCACAGCCCTGGTGTCTGTAGGTCTGTACTGGGTGGGGTGCTACAGTTAGAAACCCTAACACCGTAGAGGTGCGGTGGTATTTTCACTCCAGACTTTCAACATGGGCTGTCTGTAAGGCCACCTCATGAGAAGCGACACAGTCAGTTTGTGAGCTGAAAGGTGGTTATGCACAGCGGTTATGCCATTTGGCGACACAGGGATGAAAACACATTTTGGGCAGAATGTGCAAAATGACAACTGTATTGTTCATGAGGTGGCGTAAAAAAATGGCAACGTTGAAAATCTGGAGTGAAAATATGAAAAATTGGTGAATTCATTAGCATGCATAGAAACTGCGCAACACGTGGCCGTAACCCAATTATTTGTGGGAGCTTCTTAGCCACATTTTTAACAGGCATTTTGGGACCTCCCTCATTAACAGTGATGCTGTGATTTTGTTGATCAGTCCCAAAAGTTGATTTCCCACATCGACTACACCATTGTGGGCCACAGGTGCAGAAACACATTTTGGGCAGGATGTGAAAAATGGCAGCTGTACTGTTAAGGAGGTGTGAAAAAATGCCAGTGTCATTTTATGGACTTTCGGCAGCAAATTTTCAACACAGGCATTTTAGGACCTCTGCTCATGAACAGTGTCAGTAATTTCCTCACTGTCCCGAAAACTGATTTCGCACAGCGATTGTGCAACTCTGCACCGGACATGCAAAAATACATTTCGGCCAGGATATATAAAATGACAGCTGTACTGTTCATAAGGACGTGTGGAAAAATGCCAATTTTGAAAATCTGGAGTGAACATATTACAAATTCACGAAGTTACGAGCGTGCATGCAAACTGTAGAACGCACACTCGTAACACTCACATGGACTTTCGTCACCAAATTTTCAACATAGGCATTTTAGGACCTCTGCTAATGAACAGTGTCACTGTCATTTTCATAATGTGTCTCTAACACAGATTTCCCACAGCAACCGCGCTATTCTGCGCCGGAAGTGCGAAAACACATTTCGGCCAGGATGTGAAAAATGACAGCTATACTGTTCATAAGGAGGTACAGAACAATAGCAATGTTGAAAATCTGGAGTGAAAATATTATAAATTCGTGAACTTACGAGCATGGGTGCAAACTGCCCAACGCACACTCGTTAGAGTCATTTTTTTGGATTTTCCCACCAAACTTGCAACACAGGCTTTTTGAGAGCCCACCTCACGAGCACTGGCACTGTCATTTCGTTAATCTGGCCCAAAAGGTGATTCTACGCAGTGACCGCAAAATCACCTTTCGGCACAGATTACCACCACAGTGCCAGAATTCATGAGGAGGGGTCCCAAAAACCCGTTATTGAAAATTTGGTGCCAAAACTCCAAAAAATGCCCGAGATACCCATCAAAGTTGAAAAAACCCTATTGATTCCATTATACAGCTTACTGGCATTTCCTCAGTCCGCGGACGGCTTTGAAGAGTGCAGACGTGTTCCCGGTCCACCGAAGATCATTGCACCATGTTCTGGAGGCAAGTATGGGGAGGCAGGGTGCGCAGTAAGGGGCAGGGAGACCGCAATGGACTTTTTTTTTTTTTTTTTTTTTTTTTAACACCCTGTGAAACAAAAACAACGTTGAGGGACGGTTTTCATTTTTCAGGTGGGATTTGGCACGCTGCTGTGGGCTCCCAGCATGCCACCTCAGTGTTCGTAGGTGGGGGGTGGGGGGTGCTTTAGCCTACTTGGGATTAGCACCCCATCAGCACACCTAGCGGAGGCGGTTGGGCGAGCCGGGGGATTGAGGCACCCCCTCGGCACATAAATGGGGGGAAGGTGCATGATGCAGGGGGTAAAAGCCGACTGCGATTGGGCCCTCCGTCGGCAAACAACAAAATAGGGGAAGAGACATTATGCTGACGGGGAGTGGGCTCCCCGTCGGCACTGCGATGGGCAGCGGCCGTCACTGCCGCCATGTTGCCTGCACCACGGGAGGAGTGTTATGGTCACGCTGCATGAGCATCGCTCTCATTGCAGCAGACCTTTTCTTTGTTGTGATGGCCACATTAGGCATGCATGAGGTCAGTGCCTCCTGCTGCCTGATTGGGGAATGAGGGACGCACCTTCTGATGCGTGCCTTGCATTCGCCCAGTGACCGCGCCTCCAAATCTGCTACTACCACAAGATGTTGGCTGGCGTGCAAGCACGCGAGCCAACATAAAAATTCAACCCCTCCTTATCCAGTCTATTGTTTCGTGTACAACCTCTTATCAAGAGGGGAGACAGAGCTTAGGAGGAGTTTGTAAAATCTTGAAAGTACCCTCCTTGATCAGTATATCTATCCACAGGAAGGAGAAGGTTTTGGTGTCAGCCCAGTCATCTCAGAATTGTGGAGTGTGAGGAATAATTCTCAAGCTCTGTAGAAAGAATCAAACTCTTATTTTGGGGGGGGGGGATCTAGTTTTAATAGGTTCCCTTTGTCCAGTCCATCAAATACATGTTTCTCCTCTGTAACACTGATGGTAAAATGAGCAAAGGAGATAGCTGTTTGCAGAGGTCTGCTGCTATAAAGCACACAGCCTTTGTAAGCTTGAATGATCTTTAGCAGGCTGCAATCTCCAGGAGTTGGCAGGCATTGTAAGAGGCACAGAAGTCCCCAAATGCTAAGGGGTTCTCTGTGTGCTTAGTTTCTCTTGATTTGAGAGGGAACCAGGGAGTTGGCCAGTTCAGCAAGCCTCATAAAAACTGCTTGTATACCAGTCTCAGGGGTAGCAGTTACGTAGTTATTATTGTGGTTTCACCCACAGTAATTTAGGATGTCGGCTGGTCAGAGCTTGAGGGACCCTGAGGTGGTGACATTTTTCTTTTAGCCCCGTTCATGTCTTGACAGAATTACTAAAAATGCCTGAACGCAGGTTTCATGCTGAAGCGTCCAAGTCTCAAAAGAATTCACAACACTCAGAAAAACATTAAAAAACGGGATTACCAGTTTTTTTCTTTTCAGTTTCTAGGTGTAAAACAAACTTTGCAACATTAAACATTTGCTTTGAATTAAAGTATATACAGCAATTGCGGTCAGTTCCGGAACCGATGGAGAACCGATCGGAACCGGGAACCAAAGCAAAAGTGAAACGAAGCGAACGGTTCAAGAACCGGGATTAGCGGTTCTAAAAACAAGTTTAAATGAATAAAATTAAACATAACTAATGGAATTTTTACTTAGAAAACTCTAATATAAAACAAACCCTGGCTCACCCCCGGTTATGCCGAACCGGAAGAAACAGAGGAAACATAATTTAACCCTTAAAAACTTACGGATTAGCTTAAAATAATAGAGGCAGCAAATGAAAAACACTAAATATCTATGTATATTTTATACGTTTTCACATGACAGAACGAGATGATAAGAGGATCTCCAGGCATCTAGTCTTAACAGGCAGAGAGAGAGAAATCTGAGGGTTAGAATGTAGGCAGTTGACTAGTGGCAGCATTTGAAAAGTGGCACATGCCAATGATTCCATCATTAGCATAGCATTCTATTTCCGGGCATTCTGAACTTAAAGGAACACTGCAGAAGAGTTAGGAATATTGGAGTATCCCCTGGGGTGAGAACCTGTTACATTTGTATATTTGCACGTTTGTTACCCTGTGTCAGTCTCTCTGATGGAGCCCTGATGACAGGGTGAAACGCAAGATTGTCCTACTAACAAGTGCTTTGCACCGTTACTTATTGCCTGTTTTGTGACAAAATGGAATAAACTGTTTTTATAAGCACCAACAGTTTACGGCTGTCTTTTTGAGTGGAGTGCGCGCATATGATTCATATCAGGAGCACGCTCATAACTGTCCGATTTTCAGGGGATGCTCGCGGCTTCAATCATCAAGTCTTGCTGTATTCCGACTATATGCAGTTTGTCCCAGCAGCTGAACTGCTCCAGAGAGGAAAGAGTTAACTCTATGCAGAAGCATAGGACACTGACCTCGGTTTTCAAACCTCTGTCCCTGGTACATTCTAATGCAATAGGTCAGATTCTTTACTCCAACTGTGAAGACACTCCAGGGAATCTCTCCTCGCTACTTCAGTTCGGTTAAGTGTTTTTGGTTGGTTTCATCCAACCGTTCTTTATTTTTTTCGGTCATCAAATCTCTGTCTACGGTACAGTAAGTGTATTTAGGTAGTGGTAGAAATTATTTTTTCTTCAGTTCTTTCTTGGTCGGTCCAGTTAGGAATCGAAAAATGTCGGTGTAAAATTATTTGACAGTGTGATCCGGTAACTTCAGTTTATAAAAAAAAAAAAAAAAAAAAGTTTTATTCTTTTTTAAACCAGTGACATGGTTGAAACTGAAAAGCTGTTGTATTACCTGGCATGAAAGCTGTAAAGGGTAATATCATAGTAAGGCCATGTCTGAGAAACCCAAAGAGAAAACTGGTCCCACTGGGTTTCAACACTGTACCGAGTGTGGACATGCTTTTTCTAAAGCATATCCCCACCTCATGTGTGTTCATTGTCTGGGGTCTGATCACCTCAAATCAGACTGCCAAATTCATGCAAGCTTCCCTACAGCCTCTTTAGACTTGCTAGGCTGAAGGAAAAGCAGGCGAAAAAAAATCCACTGACCCGGATGGCCAGCCCGGTTCGGTTCTGACCGATCCAGAGGAGGTGCCTGCTGACACGGGGGATACCTCCTTGGGCAAAAGGAAATCAGATTGAGAGAGAGAGATTCCGGCGAAAAAGGAAGTCTGCCGGTTCAGATTCTTCTCAGATCCCAACCGTGGGAGAGATTTTAAAAAAAAAAAAACATTTTCTCCCCTGGTAACCACCGACCTGCTTTTTACTCCAGCCGCCGCACCAACTCCACCTCCGACCCTGAAGTGCTGCACTCCCAGCTGGCAGATGCAGCTCTACCCTCGAAGGGACACCCCCCAGTGCCCCCGCAACAGGCGAGGAACCATTACCGGCACACACCATCCAGGCACCGTTGGCTGGTGGAGTTCGGCCAAAGCTACTGTGGTCCATGCTGCTCGTTTTCCAGGCCCCAGGAGTGCGTGCAATAACGTCTGGGCACATACATGCCGACATCTGCCGCACTCTGTACTTGCTATCCCCCACTCCAACAGTGCCCCAGTCATCACCAGAGGCTGCTGTAGTACGATGGCTCCCTGGATCCCTCCCAGGGGATAGGAGAGCAATCCATCGGACGCGCAATCCTCATCATCCCCCCCCGCCCCCGCCAACCTGATGGTCTGGGCTCACGTCTGAACCCGGGTCGCCAGCGTGGCACAAGGTGTGGCGTCCAGCGCCTCAACCTTCAGCGCCACCACGCCGGCTACGCGGAAGAGATTATGAAAGCAATAAACAGTACAATCGCGCCGCTCGTTCCGACCAAACCAACATCGCCAGCGAGACGGTTGGTTCCACCCCCTTCAGATTTTGAACCATAGTAGTATTATGAATTGGATTGGGAAGGGGATCCAGAGTATGAAGGTGATGACGAAGATGAGTTTGAAGGTCTGGATGAACCAGTAGAGCCGGACATCTCCCCTGACAGGCCTACCAATGTTCCCTCTCTCTGACTTTGAGTCCCCTTCGCACTTTTTATTTTGTAAAAAAGTGGCAGGGACTCTCCAGCTACCAGCAGTGAAAGCTGTTGAGGAGGCAGAAGAACCAGACTTCGTGGAGATGGATGTCCAAGAGTCAAAAAGGCTGTCTATTTCCCTGCACAAATCTTTGGGGAACAGACTCAGAAATTATTAGGTGCCTTTTTCCTTACCTCCTGTGGATAAAAGAATGGACAAGAGCTACAGGTCAGGTTCTGGGATGGAATTCTTATATTGTTGGGGTAGTGCAGACTGCAACCTGGGACAAGGATAACATCCCCTTGGCATCACACCCCCCAGGTAAGGATTCCAGGAAGGTGGATGCTATGGCAAAGAAACAGTACTTGGCATCTTCCTTGGGACTCAGGCCTCATATAGCTTATGCTGCTAGATACCAGAAATCTAGGTGGGATACAGTTCTGGAGCTAGCTAAAACTGCTCCTCCCCAGCTGACCAAGGAGCTGGAGTCAGTGGCTGCAGATGGTATAGAGGCATCCCAAGGTACAATTTCATGCTGCTGTGGACTCCAATGACGTGGCATCAAGAGTCATGGCTATATCTGTCTCCTTGCGGAGGATTGCTTGGCTCAGGTGTACTAGCCTATCACAGGATACCACAGCTAATGCCATGGATTTCCCGGTCAGACAATGCTCTGTTTGGGGAGCAAACAGAGACTTGCATGAAGAAGATGGATGAATACAGGACTACCTGCAGGAGTGCAGTGGCCAAAGAGAAGCAGGCCACTCCTCAAAAGCATCAGTCCAGGGCTGGCAGGGGCAGGCCTTTTCAGAGTTTTTTTTTTTTTTAAACCAGGCCCATGCTTCCTCTTTTAGCAGAGGGTTCTCTCCCGAGGAAAAGGCACAAGGGGATGAGCAGGGCTGTATCCTCTTCTCAGCCTAGGGCTCCTGCCAAACAGACACCCTGACGTGTCAGATCAGGTCGCCTCCTCAGTTCCAGTGGGAAGTAGGCTGGCTTATTTCTTCCAGGCTTGGGAGTCTCACTTCAGACAAGTGGGTTCTGGAAGTGATAAGCCAGGGACTTGCTCTCAATTTCAAGAGATTTCCAAAAATCAGAGCAAGATCTTTCAAGCCTGCCACCCCACTGGAAACTATTGCTCTAGAAGCAGAGGTTTCTCAATTGTTGCTCCCAAAACCTGGGGAGCAGGTACCTCTGACACACAGAGGCAAAAGCTTGTATTCAAGATACTACTTTACCCCAAAAGACACAGGGGAGTGGCGACCCATCCTAGACTAAAGGTATTGGAACAATCACCACAAAACCAAAATTCAAAATGGTGAATCTGGGACTCATTCTTCCCTCTCTGAGGCCAGGAGACTGGCTAGCCTCCCTGGACCACAAGGATGCCTATTTTCACATCCCCATCAGGTGCTCCCACAGAAAGTACCTAAGGTTCGAGTTGCCTTCAGGTCACTACCAGTTCAAAGCAATGCCCTTTGGCCTGACATCTGCACCCAGGGTGCTCACCAAATGTCTGGCAGTAGTGGTAGCCTCTCTCAGAGAGCAGGGTATTTCAGAATTTCCTTACCTAGACATTGGCTCATTGTAGGCCAGTCATGAGAACAAGTCAAGTAAGCTCTGGCTGTTACCCAGAGGCTTCTGGGTTCCCTAGGATTTCTTATCAATCTAGCCAAATCAGTTCTGGAACCTGTTCAGCTTCTCACCTTTATAGGGGAAGAGAGCTGGATACCGTTCAGACAAGAGCCTTTCTACCTCCCTCCAGGGTAAAGGCTCTTATAGATCTGGCTTCTTCCTTCAAACCTTTGGTTTCTTACCCAGCCAGGCACGTTCTTTGACTTTTAGGCCACATGGCAGCTTCCATTGCAGTAGTCCAAGGAGCCAGGTTCAAGATGAGGGGACATTCAGTTTCACCTCAGGTCCTTCTGGTCTCAGAGGAAGGACCCCTCACCAAACTAGGTCCAATCTCTCAGACTCTTGTCCAGGGTCTCCAATGGTGGCTGAAAGAGTGCAACCTCAGGCAGGGTGTCCCTCTTTCTGCATCACACCCTCAGTAGCTGGCATGTCGGCCCAGCGGTTGGATTCCCAATTGTGACGCCAGCGACCTGGGTTCAGGAAAGTACTCTGGGCACTGGAGAGCCAGCTGGGAAAAGATGGTTGGGAGCATCCGGAGACTGCTTGCATCTCTCGGGGGTAGGGTGTATTCAGGAACCGGCATTTGCCGACCCCTGGCAGAGGCTGGAGGTATGGCAACATGCTGGGGCCCTACATGGGGAGGCGTGGGGAACGCCGGCTTACGCCTCGACATTGTGGCAGTCACGCACCCAGAAAGCAAAGCGGAAAAAAGCTCCAGGGACGACCAAATAATGGTCACCAGCTACTGTTGTTGTCGAGTCCCCGATGTGACCTAGATTCACCCTAGCAGCACCCAGGCCAAGTATAGTGTGCTGGCCAGCACCTACCGGCGCCCATCTCCTCGGAGGCGGGGAACCTGCCTGGCGAAGGGTTACGTCCGGGTTACTCGGGGAGGAAGGGGTTGCAGATATGGGGTGAGGGGCTGGCATCGAGGCAGAGGCGCCAGTGGGGACCTTGGCAGACCTGAAGGAGTGGCCGCCCTGGAGCAAGGAGGAGGCGGATTTAAAAAAAAAAAAACACACACACACACACACACACACACACACCCCCACACCCACCATGACACCCTCAGTTCTCACTACAGATGCCCCTCTCCTAGGTTGGGGAGCCCATCTGGGAGACCTCACTGCACAGGGCACTTTGTCCCAACAGGAGTCTTCTTCATATCAATCTTCTGGAACTCAGAGCGGTGTTACTAGCTCTTCAAGCATTTTCAGGATCCATTTAGGGGAAGGTGGTGCAGATCAGGACAGACACCACCACCATGTACAGTAGTACATCAACAAGCAAGGGGGCACTCTGTCCACGGCCTCATGCACGGAAGCCATGACAGTATGGTTGTTGGCCTACTCCCTCCAGACTTCCCTGACAGCACTGCATCTTCCAGGGAAGGACAATGTACTGGTTGATGCCCCGAGCAGGATTTCACAGGATCACCACGAATGGGCCCTGGATCAGCATGTTTTTCAGGTCATTTTCAGGAGATGGGCACTCCAGAGATAGACCTCTTTGCGGCTCCAATCAACCAACTTCCTCTTCTGTTGAAGGCCTCCGATCCTGGGGTTGGTTCCTTTGGATGCTCTCCTGTTAAAATTGGACAGGCAGATTCCTTCATGCCTTTCCTCGGATTTTCAGAGTACTGATCAAATTCTGGTCTCAGCCCTGCACAGTAATTCTGGTGGCCCCGGACTGGACCAGACAACCTTGGTATCCACTACTATTGTCTCTTTCAGTAACACTTCCTCAGTTTCTCCCCAGGAGGCACGACCTCCTGACTTCCTCTCAGGGGAGGATTTGGTACCCCAATCTTCAGTCTCACAAACTTAAAGCTTAGCTCTTGAAGAGTTACAATATAAAGGCTTACACCTTTCTCAAGGTGTTCTGGATATTCTGTTTCCAGAAAGCCTTCCACTAGAAAGAGTTATAACTCCAAATGAAAAAGATTCACCATTTGGTGTTCTCAGAAGGGTATTCAACCAGATACGTCTGGTATTGCTACAGCCTTGGATTACCTGGTTCATCTGACTAGCTTAGGCCTCAGGCCTGCTACCCTTAAGGTTCATTTGGCAGCTGTGTCTGCCTTTCTCTCAGTAGGAAAGGTACCTTCCCTGGCTTCCCATCCTGTGTTCAGCAAGTTCTTTAAGGGTCTGGTTCATAGCAACCCTCCCTCCCTTCAGAAAGCCTACTCCTGCCTGAGATCTGAATATCTGCACTGCACAGCTTATGCAGCCCCCTTTTGAACCTTTATCTTCAGCTGAGCTAAAGTACTTGACTTGGAAGACTGATTTCTTGGTAGCCATTACTTCTGCCAGGAGGATCAGTGAATTGTAGGCCTTGTCAGTGGAATC
Organism: Neoceratodus forsteri; assembly: GCA_016271365.2. Classification (NCBI taxonomy): domain Eukaryota; kingdom Metazoa; phylum Chordata; order Ceratodontiformes; family Ceratodontidae; genus Neoceratodus; species Neoceratodus forsteri. Next base: position 247,212,498 of record JADMNL010000024.1, on the reverse strand, counting down.
GGACCATTTCCTTTCACAGGGATAAGGTAGTCTTTAGAACAAATAGAAAATGTTTCCCTAAAGTGGTTTCAGATTTCCATCTCAACCAATCTATGACTGCCTGTGTTTTTCACTGACCATTCTTCAGGTGAGCGAAGATGGCACAGTCTGGATGAAAAAAGGGCCCTCAGCTATTACACAAAGCATAATAAGGCCCACAGGAAGTACTGTACCATTATCTCTCACTTATGGTGAAGTGGGAAAAGGCAGACCTGCCACTTAAAGATCTATTGCCAGGTGGATTGTTTCCTGTATTCAGTTGTGTTGCACAAAACTGGGGAAAGAGCCTTCCTCAGGCCTGAGGGCACACTCGACCAGAGGTACAGCTGCCTCCTTGGCATCTGCTAGGGATATTCCTCTGTCAGAAATCTGTAAAGCAGCCACCAGGAAAAAAGTTCACACATTTACCAAGCATTACACATTGGACACTCAGTCCAGAAGTGATGCTAGGTTTGCACAACAGTACTGAGCCTATTCCCAAAATAGGTTCTGTATCCCCTACCTCCCGGGACACTTTGTAGTCTGCATATAGTCAGAATACAGCAATACTTCATGTTGTTTGAAGAAAAAATTACTCACTGTAGAAATGTTTCTTCTAATGGAATCTTGCTGTATTCTGACCTGCCTCCCCTCTCAGAACCTCTGTTTTTGGGATGTGGGTTGGCAGGTACATACAGTGCTGCATCCCAGAGGTGCATCTCTCTTACCCTCCTGTTCAGGCTGGATATTTTTTATTTTCTGCTTAGTTGTTAATATCACTATCTACATAAGATTCTTTTTGGGTTCTCAACTAGAGTTTTCTGGACCCAAGTTTTTGTTGCCCATGGCTAAATTCAAAACAATTTCTTTAGCTGTTAGTATAGTGCTTGTGAGAATCTGACCATTACATTAGAATGTACCAGGGACAAAGGTTTGAAAACCGAGCTCAGTGTTCTATGCTTCTGCACAGAATTAACTCTTTCCTCCCCGGAGCAGTTCAAGTGCTGGGGCAAAACTGCATACAGTCAGGATACAGCAAGACTCCATTAGAAGAAACATTACTATGGTGAGTAATTTTTTCTTGCTGTTCTCGTGTCATGGAACCTGTAAGAGAACCGGGGGAGCAGAGGGTATTAGCACTGTGTCCTGGGGCAGGGCTAGTAATAGCAAAGCCGCAAGAGACCCGGGGAAAACAGAGGGGGTGTTAGCGCCATCTCCAGGGCAGGGCTATCGGGACTAAACCCAGAAGACAGCCGGGAGACCGGAGGAGCATTTCTGCTGTGTCCCGGGGCCAGGGATATCAGGAGCGCTTGTGTGTTTCTTTGAATCACTTGATTGCTGCTCACCCCCAATAACCATGCTCTGTACTGTTCCACCCCTGAGCACCCGCAAATCAAAGAGACATTCCCCCACTCAGCGAGTGAGACAGACACACTAAGCACTGTACCGCTAAAACCAGAAGTCGGCACAGTAGTAATCACCCGGTCAGTTCAGACCGAGAGAGAGAGACCACGAGAGTGACATGCACACTCCCTGGTCAGCTCATTAAGAGATGTCCTCGGCATTCTGTCGTGCCATCCACCACATCACGACCTGTGCGAGAGTCGCCTCTGTGCGATGCAAAGAAGCGCTCTTGTTCTTTCACGGCTCCCACTTGCCATGCTACAGGCGCATTAACCCACTCGACAGTATGAGTCTACTTGAAAATTAATCCATGCCCCCAGCATGGATTAATTCTCAAGTAAACCCATGCTGTCTTGTGGGTCAATGCTTACATAATGCACACTGCAACGTGTAAAGCAGGATAAAACTCCCTCATATGTTTTACTGCACTGTGTAGTGGACATGAGGTGACCACAAACAATGATGCCCAGATTTCTCTATAAATCCAACAGGCTAGCACTCGAGAAGACAGAAAATACAGGTTACTCACCTGTAACAGGAGTTCTAGGAATGGTATATGTTGTTCATCCACACTGTCTGGCAGGTTCCTTGCCGCTTTAAAATCTTATCGGAAGGTCTTCAAGCTGGCTCCTCCCACCCACCCGGGTGGTAAAACTCTCGGCTCTGCCCCATGACGCCAGATCTAGCCCATCATTAGGCCAGGTCAAGCCGAGGTCGGGTGGGGTCGTGTGGATGAACATAAACCACTCCTAGAATTCCTGTTACAGGTGAATAACCTGTATTTCTAGGGACATGGATATGTTGTTCATCCACACTGTCCAGCAGACTCCTAGCAGTTTTCCAGGAGGAGGGAGGCAAGGCGCACACCCCCTACTTGGGAAATAGAGACTGGAGAACCAAGGCCCCAAAACCAGCATCCCGGCGTGACTCAAGGTCGATGTGGTAGTGGGTAATGAAGGTGTGTGCGGACTTCCAGGTAGCAGCCCTGCAGATTCCCTGGACAGGGACGCTCCTGGAAGCAGCCACAGATGCAGCGGTATGGAGGGTAGAATGAGCTCTTATCCCCCTGGGAGGCTCCATGCCTGCCAACCTATAACCGAGATCTATGCAGGAGGTGACCCACCTGCCTATCATCCGCTTGGCTGCAGGTCTGCCAGGTGCGGCTTCAGCGTAGGTGACAAACAGCTGGCGAACCTCCCCCCGAACTTCAGCCGTCCGCTTTTTATAATAAGCGAGCGCTCTTCTAGGGTCCAAAGTATGGAGCCTATATTCGGTCTCCGAGGTGTTACTGGGGTAGAACACCGGCAGAGTCAACACCTGGTTAAGGTGAAACTCCGACACCACCTTCGGAAGGAATTTCGGGTGGGGGCGCAGGACAACCTCGTCCCTGTGGAAGACCAGATAAGGAGACTATGGAAAGTGCCTGGTGCTCTCCCATCCTTCTGGCTGACGTGATAGCCACCAAGAAGGCGGTCTTCCACGACAGGTGAGAGATGTCACACCTGTGCATCGGTTCGAATGGCTTGCCCATGAGCTTAGCCAGTACCAGCAGTAGATCCCACGGAGGTGGAGGTTCTCGCACCAGAGGGGATATGTGATCAAGGCCTTTGAAAAAAAGCACCCGACCACCTTCTCCTGCGCCACCGACTGCTTCCCGGCATGCGCCTGGTAAGCAGAGATGACTGCCAAGTGCACCTTAAGGGTTGTTGACCGAAGCCCTAGCTGAGAAAGGGACCACAGGTAGTCCAGAACGCTTGCCAAGAACAGGAGGAAGGGTCCAGGCCCTTGCCCCGACACCAAATGGAGAATCTCTTCCATTTGAAGGCATAGCATTTCCTGTTAGACTCCTTACGGGATGCCTCAATGACGTTGAGGACCTCGTCGGAAAGACCCAAGGCCTGGAACTCTTGCCGCTCAGGAACCAGGCCGTCAGGTGCAGGGATTGAAGGTCCGGATGGAATACCTTTCCCTGATTGACTTAGATCAGGTCCGGGCGGGCTGGAAGCCGCCTCGGGAGCCTGGAGCCGAGACTGAGGAGATCTGGATACCAGAACTGGCAGGGCCAGTCTGGGGCTACCAGAATCACCTGCGCCTTGTCACTCCTCACCTTAAGAAGCACCTTGTGGATCAAGGGAAATAGGGGAAAGGTGTAGAAGAGGCCCGGGGTCCACGGCCTCGAGAAGGCATCCCCCTGCAGCGAGCCCTGCTGAGGGGGGCAGGCATGAAACAGTCACCTTCGCACTCTCCCTGGAGGCAAACAGGTGCGCCTGAGGCGTGCCCCAGTGGGAGAAGAGATCTTGTACTACCTCCGGCAGGAGAGACCACTCATGGGACACAGCCCCTATCCGGCTTAGGGCATCGGCCAGGGTGTTGGAGGCTCCTGCCACATGAATGGCGAGGAGATCTGCCTCCAGGCTATGCACGAGTGACCAAATGCGGAGAGCTTCCCTGCACAGAGGCATGGAGCGTGTCCCGCCCTGGCGGTTTAGGTAGTACATGGTTGTGGTATTGCCCGCCTGGACCTGAACCACTTGACCCCGTGAGAAACGGGAGCGAAGGCGGTGTGAGGGTAAGATCTAACCATCAAGCTCCAGCAGGCTGATGTGGCACCCACCCCGAGGGGACCGTGGGCCATGCGCCTTGTGCTCCCCAGATGGGCACCCCAACCCATCAGAGAGCATCGGTCGATAGAAGACCGTCGGCTCGCGGGCGGACAAACGGGATGCCCTCCTGCAGATGTGCTGGAACGGTCCACCGCTGGAGAGCGTTCCACATCTCCTGGGTCACTGTCACTAGCTGATCCAGCGGATCAAAGTGCTGTGACCATTGGCTGGCCAGTCCCCATTGAAGGGGACGCATGTACCAGCGGGCCCAACAGACCACGGTGGTGCAGGCCGCCATGAGGTCCAGGAGGCGCAAAAAGTCCCGGGCAGGGCGTGATTGCCCAACCTGAAATGATTGGGCAAAGGAGGAAAGAACCTCGGCCCTGTCCGCCGGGAGCCATGCTCTGGCTCGCAGAGAGTCGAGCTCTGCCCTGATGAAATGCATCACCTGCTTTGGCACGAGTTCCGACTTGGCCTCGTTGATGAGGAGGCCAATCAGAGCAAACCTGGAGGGCCAGATCTCTGGACCGCTCCACCTCTGCTCTGGAGGGGGCTGCAATCAGCCAGTCGTCCAGGTAGGGGTACACCCGGACCCTTCGGCACCGCATGAATGCTGTCACCACTGCCATGCATTTGGTGAAGACCCTGGGAGCTAGGGAGAGGTCGAAGGGCATGGCCCGGAACTCGTAAAGGGATCCCTCCGCTCTGAAGCGGAGGAATCTCTGATGGGACGGACGGATTGGGATGTGAAAGAACGCATCCTGAAGGTCCAGGGAACAGAACCACATGCCTTGTTCCAAGGATGGGATAATCCGAGCCAGAGTGACCATCCTGAAGGTCCGAGACCTTAGGAACCTGTTCAGGTCGAGAATGGGGCGCCAGCCCCCTGTCCGTTTTGGGACCAGGAAATACCTGGACACAAACCCCGGGTCTGGAGGAGGATCCGCCACCTTCCTGATCACCTCTTTTTCGAGGAGCAGAGCAATGTCGTCTCAGCGGGCCGACAGTGAGGCTGCGGACCCCGTGGCCCCCGAGGCGACGGCTCGGAAGGGTGGGGCCTGCTCGAATTCCAGAGGCAGGCTCTTTCCCACCACCTCCAACACCCAGCGGTCCGTGGTGATAGCGGACCAGGCGGAAAGGAAGTGGCGGAGCTGTCCCCCCACGGGGGGCACCCGGGGGGGAGTGACGAGGCTGGGGCGACACCCCTCAACCCGTCACTGGGCAGGCTTGGAGGAGGGACCACCCGAGAGACCTCCTGGGCCTTTACCTCCCTGCTTCCTGTTAGAGGAAGCCGCGGGCTTGGGTTTGGGATGCCAAGCGTGAGCCTGCTGGCCCTGGTGCTGTTGGGCCGAACGTGCTGCAGGTGCAGAAGGACGAAAGGGCTTGTGCTGCTGCTGTCGGCGGCCTTTGTCCTTCTGGGTGGAGGTGACAGTCCAGAGTGGCATTGGACTTTGATCCGCCGGAGGTGACCTTCCACTCCAGGGCCGAAGAGGTCGGTCCCCAAGAAGGGGACGTACGCCAATTTGTGCTGGGTATCCGCCGTGAAGGTGTATATCCTCAGTCATGCTCTGCGGCGCATGGCCACCACAGCCACAACCGATCTGGCAGAGAAGTCTCCTACGTCCAGAGCTGTTTGGAGCTGCTGCTTCGCCACCACCCTACCCTGGTCCCGAACCTGCCAGACCGTGGTCTGTAGGTCAGCCGGGAGATGAGGGATCACCTCATCCAGGGAGCCCATGAGGGCGTGGGAGAAGTGTGCCATCAGCACGGCCGAGCTGGCCTGGCGGAGGCCAAGGGAGGATGCAGTGTACACCTTGCGCCCGGCATAGTCCAACTTTTTGGACTCCTTGTCAGGGGGGGCTTGTCCACATCCCTAGCGTTCCCGGAACGCCGGAAAACGCTGTCGGTGACCAACCCCTTGGCAGAGGGGTGTTCCAAAAACCCGGGCAAAGAGCCGGTAGGGACCGCATACTTACTGGCCATCCTGGCCGAGGGCGCAGGGCAGGAAGCAGGCCACTGCCAAAGCTCGACCAACAATGGCCTCAGCCACCAGAAAGGCCTCCGTGGGTGAATCTCCTCGGTCCAGTATCTCCGTGAGGGGATACTTGGTCCGTTTGGATATGGGCTCGAGCTGCATCCCGGTGGACTCCGGAGCAAACCCATGAAGGACGATGGGCTTTCGTCCAACAACTGGCCCCCGGAGGACTCCAGGTCAACCGGCCTGGACACCAGGGAGGAGTCAAACTCCGAGGAGTCCGCGGAAAGCTGCCTAGGGCCTGAGCCACCCTCCACCTGCCAAGGACGGTCAAGAGTGAGGGTGACCGACAACCTGTGGGGCAGGCCTTGACCCGACCGAGAGTCCTTGGTCGGCGCCCCCGATTTCGGTTGTGGAGGCGAAGGTTCCACCACAATCGGGGCAGCGGGTTTCGGCCGAACAACCGGCCCAGGCTTGGACAGCTTGACTGCAGCAAGGGGTTGTATCGGCCGCTTGGGTGACAGCCACTTGATGGCCGGGGAAGGCGTCTGCGTCGACTTGCTCCCAGACAAGAGTAACTGCTGCCACATCAGGTCCTTGTAGCATCGACGCAATTTGCGCCGAGGCCTCTCCTCTTCCGAGGAGGAAGACTAGGACGAGCGGCAGCGCTGCTTACCTCGGTGCCGAGACCGCCAAGTCGACGGGATCGAGAAGAAGTCCGAGACAGAGAGAGATCCTCGGTGTTTCCGAGGACGGGTCTGGGAAGGAGTGGGGGACACCCGCTCTTCCCTCGGCTCGGACACCTTAACCGTGGACTGCTGCACCGGGGGCGCAGGCAGATCCTCGGTCTCCACCGGGGGAACCGGTGAAGGGTTGTCGGCTTCACCAGTCGACAACCCATCCGACGGGTCGAGAAAGATCTTGACCGCGTCGACGGGAGTCTCAACCGGCTGGCCTGACGGGGATGCCGTGAAGCCAGTTGCCTTAGCCACAACCTCAACCGAAGTCAACAGTCGGCTGTCCGGGGAAAGGAGACCTCTCCCACTCCCACGAATGCCGATGATTGGACTTACCCTTAGAATCCTCCTTTTTGGACCGAGAGTAATGTCCCGATGGCCCCTCTCCCTTCGTGGAAAGGGATTGGCAAAGCTCCTTGAACGAAGCTGAATACGAGGTACCCAAAGAGAATGGGATAAATGCCGCGACCGAGGAGGAGGAAGATGCGGCTTGGGCCACCTCCTCGAGGGCGATCATCTGCTCGAGCTGCTCAGCCGAGCCAGCTGCTGCGGTAACCGCTCAACAGGCCTCCTTCAACTTAACCGGCGGGTAGCGCTTCTCGGGGCGCCCTAGCTTTACCCAGGCAGCGCGGTCCTCCAGGACATTGGCTGAGAATGAACAGCACGACTCACAGGCCTGCGGGTCGTTTTCCAGGCCGAGGCAGTAGACGCACGTGGAGTGGGGGGTCCGTCCTGGACATCTGCCCACAAGGGCACCACCAAAAACCGGGAGTCGATTTGTCCATCGCAGCCACGAGGGAGAAAGATGACCTAAGTCTTGAAAATTTTAAAATGAGTTTCGGGCGAACCGAAGAATTAGGATCCAGTCTATCACGCAGAGCGTTAAGGAGGGAACCTGGGCTTCCAAGCGCTAAGGAAGATCTGGCGTCAAGAGGCAGAGCCGAGAGTTTTACCACGTGGGTAGGAGGAGCCAGCTTGAAGACCTTCCGGCAAGATTTAAAGCGGCAAGGAACCTGCCAGACAGTGTGGATGAACAACATATCCATGTCCCTAGAAACAGTATTCTAAATACATTCAAAGTAGAAGCTTGACTAGCTCTTCAAAATTTATTAAAGCTGCCAGCCAGGTACTTAAAACATCTGTCACAGCCTGGCTGCTTCAATAAATTTTGAAGAACTAGACAAGTTTCTTTCTGTCTTCAACTGCTAGCCTCTTGGATTTGGTATTTGTGGAAGAGGCTTCTTCCTGGCTAAGCACCAAGCCAGATCCTGGACAGGCTGCATGTCTGTCTGTGTCCAGGTTTCTAGGTAGCACCCTTCCCTGCGGGTAATAAAAACTTAACTGCCACAATGGTAACAGATCTCGCACAGCGGTGCATTATGGATAATATATAAAAACAAGAACTGCATATAAATATGGGCATTTAGAGGCCCAAGTGAGAATACCAAAGAGGCAGTTTGCTGGAATAGTATGTGGGACCCGCAACTGGATGCTGTGAGAGAAAAAATATTCAAACTGTTTTCTGTGCCATCTCTGCAGTCCACACATACTCTGCACTGGGACGGAGACTTTATAGTGAGTGCGGGCTTTAAAGCGATGCACAAAAAAAAAGTTACTTTTGTGGGCTATGGAGACTATATACTATCGCTGAGAATAACATTTTGCAAATAAGGGATACGCAATAGGGACCTGTGGAATACACAATTTATTTTCACGAGCTGTTTGACCTTGGGTAACCTCACAAGTGGCGTAAGCCACGAGTGATGTGCCCAATGTCAAACAGCTTGAGAGAAAATACATCATGTACAGTCAAACCTCGATTAGCCAGACTAGCCAGGGATGTGGAATTTGTCTGGATAATCGAAATTTGGCTGTATGAGAAACTTGTTTGGGACCAGGTCACTAGCCCGTAAGAACGAATAATCCAGATAATTGGTGTCCAGATAATCAAGGTTTGACTATTCCACAAGATCCATGCTGTATTCCATTTATGCAATAAAGATCCATAGGATAGTGCAGGGAGTTTTGTTTCAAATGGTTTCATTCTTTTTTTTTTGCTCCTCCTATGGCCCCCCTGGCTGGCTTCTCCTTCGGGCCACCTGGGCCCCACGGCTACCCTCCTCCACCAGTCGCCATCCTGCTGCCCCCACAATCGCCTACAGACTCCCCCGGGTGACCCGACGTAACCCTTCAGATGGGTCCCCCCCTTCTGGAGCAGAAGTGTCCAGAGGCACAACTACTTAGCTCTGGGGACTAGTGGTGGAGTAGCCAGCATGGTGCTCTCAGGCTTTGTGGCATGCTAGGGACTGGTGGCAGTCATCCGGTCGGCCAGGGGGCATTTTCACTTTTTCTGGCCCGCCCACTCAACCCTGATTAGGCCTGTGGGAGCAGTGACCCGTGGTGGGGTGTGTCGAGGCTACACGTCCCCCTAGCCAGTCTCCAATCCTCCTGCAGGTGCCAAGGCCCTGTACCCCTCCCCCAGAAGGATGCGTCTAATGGATGCTCTGGAACCCTGCCCTGCCAGTCTCCACTCCTGGCACCTGGGCACAGGGCACGAACCCAGGTTGCCAGCATGCCAAAAGAACCTCTTCAATCAGCACCATGGAGCCAGCCAAATTGTTTAATTTTGAATGTTAACTTACATGGGCATTTTGTGGTTTCCCCACTGTGGCCCAACTTAGCATAGTGGTTGCTAAGCAGTTGCTATGGATGCTCCAACTTTACATTATGGCCAGTACATAATGAAAAAGTTTGATGCAACGGGGGACGTGATTTTCTTACCTTTGTTTTACCAGGAGAAACACGTTAAGCTGAAAGCTTGTTTACAGGTGTAACCTGGGAGCACAAGAAAGTTAAGTGACTTGCTCAGGGTCACACAGTATACAAGTGGAGCTGCGTATACATAGATTTGGTGCACTAATGAAGATGTACATATGATTACATTCAAATAGCAGTAAGCAAACTAACGACGCAATGATATAGGGTGCTAACAGTTTTGAACTAGATGGGTACAATGATAACAGTTTAGAACTTGGTAAATACAATACAACAAGATGACATTCAATGGGAAACAGTGACAACCGAGTAGCTTGATTATGGCTGAATGGAGTTATAGAACTGTTGATCTAGGGGAAGCTAGAAAGGAGTAACAGGCAATACAGGTTAGCTAAGGTAAAACAACAGTACAAGTTAGCTTTGATAAGACAGAAGTGTAAATTTGTATAGAAGTGCAAGAGAGTCTTTTACAGGGTATGGCAAGACTGTTAAATAGAATCTGTTGAGTTCAAAAATGTTCTGCTGCAGTAGTGACATCCGTAGTGCAGCAAAAACACCACTTCGTTCTGCTGCACTACGGACATCACAAAACATGACCATGAGCTGCAATGCATGTAGACAGTTCAGCATACATCACACGATGTTCCCTTGGACACAACTGGCAAGTTTTTTTTGTTTTTTTGGTTTGTTTTTAAAGTTACACACGCAAACATATGGGCAGTGAAGTCTGAGACACTGACATACCTGTAATTAACGATGTCCGCTGAGGTGTTATCTAAACCCCTTTCCAAAAGGCAGTAATTAATTCTTGAGCAGTTTAGTACTCTTTCTAGCCTGTTCAATGTATGCTAAAGTGCCAGAATTGGGCGGAGTGCGGCAGGTACCTTGATTAATGTCAAGAGATCACAGTGCAATCTCACTCGGGAAATCCTTTTTTTGTTTTCCAACTGTACCCCTCAGTTAGTGTAGTGGTGCAGAGTGAGCAATGGAAGGGTTTGGAACTGCTGCATCATAGTAAAAAACTAATGTAATTTCTCCTTCCCTGCTTCTGCTGTGTCTCCACAGTTAAATGACATTACATGTAAGAGACTTCTCCGTATCAACTGTCCAAATTCACTGAACTTGTAACATTGTTTTTGTATCTTGTAAAATCAGTCAGTCAAACATTTATGTTTTTTGTTGTCAGAAAATGATCAGTAAAGTTGCTGCATGCTTAAAATTACTGTTTGCTGTGCTATTTATTCTGTAGAGGTTCAACGTCTTGCCATACACTATATATAACAGTGTATGGCTCACAATACACAAAAAAAGGCTCTTCTCAACCTTGTGGTTACTATAGCGGAGAGAACTCTCTAGCTTCGCTCTCAAGGTCATCTGGTCGGCACAGTAACCACTCAGTTGAGGACAGCCTTGTGTACAGTGAGCCACACACTATCCTATGTGTTTTTGATTGTGTTTTTTTTTTTGGGGGGGGGACATTTGTTCACCAAAAAAGTGAATAAAAATAGAATTTTCTGCAATGTTTGCAGATCATAAAAAATATAAAAGGTATCTATAAATGAAACACCTCATTTTGTGATATTTTTGTGCTAAACAACTTTTGTGCTCAGAGTACCATGCTATTTTTTGTTTTAAAGTTATTTGCATTTGTCGATAAAGTGCCAAAAAAAAAAATAAATAAAATAAAAGGAATTTTCTGCTGTTTTTTGCCAATTCTAAAAAACTGAAAGGTATTTATAAATGAAACACTCATTCTGCAGATAATTTTGTGCTGGACAAACTTCGTGCTCACAGTACCATGCTAGCATTTTTCGTTTAAAGCAGCAGTACTAAAGAACAAAAACTGGATCTTCTGCCAACAGTTTGTTGAGCATTTACCTGGTAATCGTTCTCGTTTTCACTGTACTATCACCTGTAGTTTGCCGTTTTCCTTTTGTTTACATTTCTTCTACCAGCCATGTTGAACTGAAACCCTATGCTGCCAACCGCACATGTGCATAACTCACAGTACTACACAGGGACAGCAGGAATTTGCAGCACAGGGTCCCCACTGAAGTAAACAAAAGACATGATGCAACGTGAAGTGGGAGCTCAGCTGAAAGTTAGGCAGCAGCCATATTTACTGTGGTGCCACAAAACTGGAAATTAATCACTTCCTGATTATCTAGCACTGTCGCTTTGAAAGTTATTCACATTTGTCGAAATTTTTTTTCACACACACACACACACACACACACACACACACACACACACACACACTCTGAAAATCTAAAGGTATTTATAAATGAAACACCACTCATTTTGTAGATATTTTTGTCCTGAACAACAGTGATGCTCTCAGTACCATGCTATCGTTTTTCATTTTAAAGTTATTCACATTTTAGTATTGTTAGTACTACTGTGTGTGTGTAAAAACAAAAGTACCTGCTGGGTGAGCATGGGAGTTGATTGACAAATGCACATACAAAATTGCCAGCCGATAAAGGCCTTATGGTCTGTCAAGTCTGCTCAATTGTGCAGCTAGCAGCCCTTATAGTGCTGCTGCCCCTCCCATAATTCACATATGTGTAATAAATTTTGGATTTAAGCAATAAACCACAACAGGGTGTGGGTTATGCTGGGGATTTAACCACGGTTGGCATGGTTTGGCCACGAAGCCGCAGGCAGTGTGGGGCAAAGTGGTCAAACCAGGTCAGCTGTGGGTAAAGCCCACCATAAAAAACACCCTGGAGTGGTTTATTGCGATTATACAGTGTCCCTCTTCACTTTTTGTAAGAAAATAAAGAAAAACCAGATTTTAAACAATGTTTATTAAATTTAATCAGCATTGGTTGTTAGTTGGCAAACAAATTCACCTTTTTTTTTTTAGAAAAAAATATACTGAGCACGAGTCTTTGGTTCTCTCAGATGTTAAGACTTTATAGCCAATTTTGTAATTAATGTCTCACGTCATTAAAGATGGCCACCATTCGCAATGTTTAAAAATCTCTTCCTCTGGTGGTACCTGTTGAATGTACATGCTATATTCTAGGTGTATTAGGATGAACCTTTCTGCATGTTTCTGATGGTAAACTGCACAAAATATTTTTTTTCCCCCCCATAGTGGGTGTGGTATGGAAGTGGGGACTTCAAGAGACCCCATTATATCTTGGTTCAGGAATAAAAGGAAAAGAAAAATGTGTATCTTGATATTTTTATCTGAGAAACATTACTGAAAATGTGTATGGTTACTAACACATACTGCTAACTTTAAGCTAGAAAAAAAATAGTTTGGTTCTCCCACTGCCTCCCCCCCACCCCGAGTCGTTATTTTAAGTATTTTCCCCTATTATACAAGATGTTCAGTGCAAGCTAGCAATATCCCGCCACATCCCACCCCCAGGTTGCACTGTGAGACGAGCAACTTGTTCAGTGTGCCTTCCTGGTGAAACATTTCAATAAATAAAATTGAAAAATAAGAGATTAGTAGGCGTTCAATACCCAGAAATAGATTTTAGTCACCCAGTAAAAGTAATTACTGTAAAGAAATGGTTAGTTACCAAACCCACAAGTATGGCACAACATCAAGGGGATCATCCTCCATCCAGCCAGCACTGCTGTCACCAGGGTAAAGCTGCTTTATTTAGAAGAAGTGCAGCAAAGAATAGCCTTATACTGTGAATCCTAGTTTACTTGACAAAAATATTTGTCTAACTAACCACTGCTGAATATCAAATGAGCCGGAGGACTGCGCTGCTAATGTGGTGTGCATGCTTGCAGCTAGACTCCATAGTCCAACATTGTACAACTGGGGCTATAAACATGGGGGCTGTCCTGATGGGACGGGGAGAGTGCAACATCGACAGCAGCACCTTTGAAACTTCGCATCACTGCACGGTCAGTAACCACACTACAAGAGGAGGACCTCAGGCAGCAGTGCCATGGGGTGGGGGGGGGGGAGAGCACAGTTTACTACAGCAAGCGACTGCTGGCTGTCATTTGGAGGGGGATATTGCTTTGTTTTGGATCGGGAAGCATGAGTCTCGTTAGGAAGTGTGGCCAGTGTTCCTCTGGTATGTGCCATATGGGGGCAGTAATACAGGGGATGTGGAATCAGTTAAAAAAGTTTGAAGGCAAGTCCCTGTGGTACAGTGGTTTTGAAGACTTTTGTGGTGTGACCTTTTCAAACTGCAGTCAGTTTAAAACTCCTGCTTTTGCAAGGTGGCTACCAACAGGGAGGAAATATAGTTGTCTTCCTGCTTTGATGATCAGGGGTCAGAGTGATTTCGTAGGGGATTCCAGATGCAGCTGACTGGCACCTTTTGCGTGGGTTATGCCAGGATTTACTACTGCAGAAAGGTACCAGTGAGCCAATTAGAATCCCAGATTCTCCGACCCCACTGTATAATCTAAAATTTATCAAACATGTGGAAATAAATGGACTTATCACATGGCTTCTGGGTTACCACCTACTGCATAAATGCATTTATTTTCATGTATGACAGGCCAAAAATGAAAATAAAATCACTTATTTCAATGTTAAGTGGCTCATCAGCATATATTTCCACTTTAGATTGGTCACAAAGGGGCTGTTAACCAATGGGAGAACAGCCTGCACAATGTCCGATGACATCACAATGGTTTCTGCTGCAATTAGTCAGAGCAGGGACAGCAAACAAAAAATGAAAATTACGTAGCTACTGTAATTCTTGGATCAAGTCTCCACCACTCATTCACACTAATGGGACCACGCCGGAGATGCTAGGACCCCGCAGGAGCCAAAATCTTCAGAGGGTCGGCCCCGGGATAGGACCGCGCCTGCGTGGTGCCTTGAAACTAGCTCGCACAGTATAGGCCATCTCGATGTCGACCCACCAACCGCCTCAGTATCTTCAACCAAGGAGGTGCCACGTAAAACAACCAAAAAAAAATACTAACCCTAACTTCCGGGTTTATGATAGCCCAGAGAAGACCAAAACAGAACGAGTGAGCTCAAGGGATTGTGGGCAGGCATGTGAGTGAGTGGTGGAGACCTGGTCCAAGAATTATGGTAGGTACGTAATTTCCATATCTTCCTGGACTAAACGTCTCCACCTCTCATTCACAGTAATGGTAGAGTACAGAGCTAAAAATCCCCTCCCCCCCCGGAGAAGGGCGGTAGGAGATGGAGCTCACTCAGGACAGAAGTCTATAAGGGCTGCCCTGCCAAAGAAAGTGAACTGTCTGGCATAGACATGCCGAATGTAATGCTTACAAAAAGGTATGCACGGAGGTCCAAGTCGCCACCTTGCAGACATCTGCAACAGGTACATTACGAATCTACACCAGGAAGCCGCAACCACTCCAGTGGAGTGGTGTGAATCTGGCCTTCCAATCTGACCTGCGCCATGGATCAGTGGTGTCGAACACATGCTACTAACCATTCAGAAATACATCTCATGGCAACCGGCTGGCCTAGCCAAGGTATGCTGAAAGGAACAAGTTGCCCAGATTGCGAATCTCTCCTTCTGTCAATGAGAATCATAGAATCCTCAACATCAAGAGAATGAAGGAGCGCTCTCCATTCTGGAGTTAACGAAGTAAGTAGGAAGAAGCGAAACTTGATTAGAGGTAACTGAGCCAGTGACATGTTCTCTACTGGCTCAACATAGTCCGAAAACACGCAGAGGTGTACATTATCTGCAGAGAATGCAGACTTGCATTTGACAGGTCCACGAGGCACCCCAACATTTTACTTGGTGGGCAACTCCAGGTGGGACTTTGCGCACCAGATGATGGAGAAGTGTATCCACTTAGCAGCATAAGCACTCCTGGTGGAAGGTCTGTGCGTGGCTAACAAGATTTCTGCGATTGTCTGGGAAGCCTAAAATTTGCCCATTTTCATCTTCTCAGGAGCCTGGCATGGAGATGAAGGAAGCGCAGGAGGATGGACCAAAGTCCCTGTGTCAGAGGGTCCACTCGTAGAGGGAGTCACCTCGGGGGAAAACTGCTGACCGACTGTTGATCAATGCAAATCGTATCTGCCAAGGCCGGTCTGGGATGATGAGAATGATCCTGCCTCCATGAGCCTACAACTTGAGCAGCATCCTCTGAACTAAAGGGAAGAGGAGGAAAGTGTACAGGAAGAGGTCTTGTCTACTGCAGTGAATACATCCTGACAGAACACATGTGTCTGGATTTCTGAAGCAGGATAGAGGCAGTTTTGTGTTGAGAGTGGATGCAAAAAAGGACGAGGTCCGGACAGCTCCGCCCATTGAATAGCAGCTGCATGATGTCTGAATTGACGGAAAGTGCTAAAAGCACCAGTCTCGCATCCTCACAGCCTTCCTGCACAGAGGGTAGGAAAGTGTTCCACCCTGCTCGTTGATAAAAACGTCAACTTTGTTGTCCATTCAAAGTGGGATTACTTCGTGGCAGAGGGCCTCCATCAGGACTTGGAGAGTAAATAAGACAGCTCTCATCTCTAAGAATTTGAGAAGATGAAGCTCCTCCTGGCTCCACATCTGAATGTGGAGATCTAGAGAGTGGGATCCCCAATCGACCAGGAGTGTAAGGGTAGACCTAGCAGAAGCCAGACCAACCATGCGAGTAATTTCATCCAAGGTTCTATCATTTATGCGGAGAAATGTGGATGCGTGGTCGGAGATCACTATTTTCTGCGGACGAAGGCACGAGTCCCAGTATCTGCTGCATTGAAAAGGGCCTCAACAAAGTCACTTTCCGAAAGAAACGAGACATCCAAAAATGCAGACACTTCCATTCTTCCGGAAAAAACCTCGCTCTAGAGGTATCCAGGAGGGCTCCTAAAGAGAGGAGCTGCTGGGAAGGCGAATCTGACATCTTCCCTGAAATCAGAAAACCCCTCCTGGAAGAGCACAACTGAGCAGCTGTGGCAACTGCTTCCTGTGACTCCAGCCCAGAAGGGCTGGCTCAGAGCCAAACATCCAGGAAGTGAAGACTTGGACACCAAGGTTGTAGTGAACTCCTCCCTGAACAGGTACTTGCTTAACATTTCAAAGTTGAGTAATGGTCGCAAGAAGCCTGTTATCTTGGAACCAAGCAAAGGAAGTAGGAACACATTCCAAATCGCTGTAGAACAACTTCTACTGCCCTGATCCACAGAAGCCCCATCTCCCAGAAGAGAGGGGGTCTGACACAGGCGGACAGGCTGGGCTGCTGCCTAGGTCTGAGGAAAATCTCTGCAGATCTGAGGATGGTACAGGGCATTTTGTGACCCTGTGCCCTCTGCTGCGATTTTTTTGCAGTTGAGGAGTTGGTTCTTGACAAAGGCTTCCCGGCCTCTACCTTGAAAGGACGGCCCGTTACAAAAATGATGACTGTGCGCCCCCCCGGGGCATCAGGATTCTGAGCGGTCTCCAGAGCTCAGAGGGCTGGACCGATAAGCACCACCAAGGAGATTTTAATCACCTGCTGCCAACGGCAGCCTTCCTACGGGCAGTGACAGAGGCGTCTATAAAGCTTTCAGCAGATTGGGCTATATGCCCCTAAAAATGAAGCGTCGACTCCGGGAGGCTCTTGACCATTGAATTGAAAGTGTTCCACAGTGTGTACTCATATTGAGGAATATAGGAACTCAAGATGCAGAAGTCCGCTTTGGTCCACAGATGAAGGCTGAAATGTTATGGTGGATCCTCCATCCCTCAAGAAAAATTGGAAAGAAGATCTTCCATCACAGGCTCTGTTGATACAGGAGGCTTGCACTCCATCCCCTAATATTAGTCATCCGCTGCGTCTTCAACAAAGCAAGACAGGGAAAGACTCGTTCAGATCCACTTCTACCCCAGAACAACCTCCAAAAGGCAGGTCAGGGCCAGGATCACGGGAGACTGTCACCCAGATCGGTGTCAAGGAGTTTGGCGTCATCAGCAGCATGGGCACCACATACTGGCCCTAGACTTGAAGAAAGGGGGAGAAGGAAAACGGTACCCATGCTGGCCCCTGCAGAGGGCACTGCGTGCATCCAGCCCAACTGACTTTGCCGTGGCCCAGTGGCTCTGAGGCCCGGAGGCCCCAGAAATGGGTCAATTGGCCAAGTCAACTAGGCAGACATCGAACCCCCTGCTCAAAAGAGTGGCCCAGAGGTGAAACTGCTCACCAGAGCCTCAGAGGACAGAAACAGGGCCCGGTGTCCCGGCCGTTAAACTAAGCCACAGAGGTCATCCACCAAAATCAGGTTGGGCCTACCGCTCTCCAACAGACGATCCCCGTACAGATGTACCAGAGGGCGACCTCGAGCGGTACAGTTTCTTCTCCCACAGACAGGAGGAAGAAGAGCTCGAGCAGAGCTGGGACCCCCGCCAAAGTCGGAACAGGCCTGCTGCTTTTGTGCTTCAGGCAGACTGTAGTCCTCCCCCAAGCATAGGGCTGCTCATGGTCAGACCCCGCCCCCCCAGCAAAGGGCGGTGACCAGACACTGCCCCACTGCCATCACAGCTTTCAAACAAAGACTACTGTCACCGCTACTGTCCAAGGTGACTCCGCTGATGGCAGGCTGAGAAATTCTTCCTCTTCATCTTTTTTCCTTTTTAAAAAAATAAGAAAACATTAGAAATATTAAATTAATCGAATACTAAACAGCTGTAACAGCTGCCATATACATGACAACTCTACTCCCAGCAGGCGAGCGACATCATCGAAGCACACTCGACGGTGGGAGAAAAGGAACTGAGGCGCTTGGGTCGCCACTGAGATAGCCTATACGTCGCAAGCTAGTCTCACGGTGCTGCACATGTGCAGTCCTATCCCAGCGCCAAAACTCCTGAAGATTTTTGGTTCCCACGGGGTCCTAAAGCCTCCGGTGTAGTTCTATTAGTGTGAATGAGTGGTGGAGACTTTTGGTCCAGGAATATCAGTTAAATAAGCAAACATCCTACCACATAGGCTCAGTCATTGTATAAATCGCATTTATTTGGATTTTTGTTATGGGCATACTAGAAATATCACATTTATTTTTATCTGGAGGCTTTGAGCGCTACAGACCTCACTCTTGGCTTCGCCACTCCACAGGACACCAAGGTCAAAACCTGCATAAAGAGCAAATGTGGCATCTTCAGTCAGCCCGTGACATGTCCCACATACATCTGAAGACAGTCAGTTAACTACTGAAGCAGCAAAATATTCTGTGTAACTGTGCCCTGCAATCTGAACAGAATTTTGAACTTAGCAAGCACCACTGCACACTGAAAAACACAAAAACTGGCAAAATAGTCTCCACTGAATGCTACAAGGCTAAAAGAGTCAGCTGCAAGACAGCCGATGGTTTACCAACGTAAATCCTATATATAGTTCTAAAAGTCGGCTGTGTGCCAATGGCCTGAGCTCACAAGACATGTCACATGACTAACAATGGAATTTGTTATGAGTTCATTTAAGCTTCCTCAAAATCATTTTTACACTTATGCCATTGTGGGTCTCGTGTTCTTTAAATCCACACCAAACATTACAATAACAGAGTAGTGTAACGGTCAGCACGAAGTGAAGATACAGATACATGGGCTTTGCTAGGCCTGTAGGGAGTCCTGCCGCTGATACACTATGCCTTGTCACTATCTTGGACAGGCCTATCCTCCAAAAGATACTCCATGTTAGTCTACAGCTTTGCCTCATAGAACCCCCTCTATACAATAGGAGGCAGAGTCTCCCCCAAAGAGGCTTTTTGGTTCTAACAACTGTACCAAGACAGAAATTGTACCTTAATTTTACATGTTGCAGGTTTGTGGTGCTGTGGTTATCTTGGGAATATCTAGGTCACTTAATACGTTTTACTGTATTAAGGCTAACTGAAGAATTAAAAATATTTCTCTAGTTAGTCTAATAAAAAGGTATTACCCCCAAAGTGTATTTAATTCGACAGTGTTATTCTGCAATATAAATTGGACAAACTGCTAATTTAATGCATGAATTATGAGTTGCATCTCAACCAGCACCAGGTCTTTTTTTGCCCCATGACAACTTCCATGCAAACTTATTGGTGCTACACAGATCAATGAGTTAGAGACTTTTAGTGCAGGACCTTCAGAAAAGGCCATGACATAATAAATGTGTCATCCAAGGGGGGGGAGAGAGAGGGGAGACCTCAAAACAGTGCAGCATCAGTGTTAGGCGTTAGCACAAGTGCTGGTGGCACAGGGCTTAAACCCATAACCATCCTATCTTCTGGCCAAGAGGGGTGTGTAGTACCACCAGCTGAGCCAATGATGTTGAAAGGTGTTTGGGAAAATAGAAATATTTCAGTAACTTAAAGGGACACTTGTCAGCTTTTCCTCGGATGTTAAAACTGCATAATATCAGGGCTCTCGGGGACGCAGGCGCCCACGTCCTTTATGCACATTTTGCACGCTCACACTTTTCCCGAGGAAGTCCCAGAGACACAACAACCAGCCCTGGGAGTCACTCTAGGGTATTTTTTTATGTTACAGAGGGGGAGTTATAACAAATTACAGCCACTGCTCAACTAACAAAGCCCTTGTTAGTTGGGCAGTGGCCATAATTTGTTTGAATACACCCTCAAACAAAAAAATGTAGATTAAAATGCCACAACAGAAACTAATGGAGCTTTCTGCAGAATACAACAGTAAAAGCAGTGCTTGCGCCGGTAGCGCCCCATGTATTTGAGATAGGGACCCTGAAATTTTCCGATAACCCGACTTTTGGCTGTGGACCCCCACCCCCCTTTTTTCCTCCTTCATAGTCAGTCCTGGACCCCCAATCAAAAAAAATCCTACAGAGAGCCCTAAATAGGATTTTAAAATTAATATCAGGCCGACTGGTGGCGCTGAGGTTGAGGCGCTGGGCGCTCACACCTCGTGCCCGCCGGAGACCTGGGTTTGGGAACCGACTTGGGCCGGCGGGGGAGAGGATCGCGTTGACGACTGCCTCCTCTCTCTGGGGTGGGAATGGGTCTCACATTGCCCTGTAGTAGCGACTGGCGGAGGCCAACTGCACTACAGTGGCATGCAAAGCGGGGAGAACGCAGTGGGCGTCAGCACCATGTGCTCAGACGCCACTGCACATCCGGCTCTCCATAAGGAGAGACAATGTGGAAAATGCGGAGGGCGATCTTCGTGGCTGATGGTCGCACCTTGCACCCCAGTAGAGGAACCCAAGAGAGGTGCATACCCAGGCGTGCGCGAGCGATGAAAGGCCGGCCCACTGGGGGTACGGGTTTTGTGTGGCCCGCGACGATCAGTCCGGGTGCAGGGGTCGGCGGCCGCTCTGCCGAGGAGGTAGAAATAATAAAAAAAAAACTAATATCTACACTCCTGTTGGCACTATTTAAAACTTTGGAGATTACCTTTGAGCACAAGTACTCATTTACAAAGGTTCTACGTCAAATACATAGTCCCCCCAAAAATTACAGCTACAATAAGCCGTTCCAGAGGAAATGGAGTTGAGACAGGCTCAAAACACTTACAAAACAGAATCAATACTCTTTGGAAAAATTCCATACATACTAAAAGCTAGCAGAATAGGCCTAATGGTCTGTATTGCATGCTTGGTAGCCAGCCACCTAGTGGGTGCTCGCCTTCCCACCCCCAGCCCCGAAGCCTGCTTTGGCTTCAGTTTCCCCTTGTACCTGTCCCACCCCTTCTTGAAGCCCTCCACTGTGCACTCCTCCACCAGCATCCCAGGCAGCACATTCCACTGCTCCACCACCCTCTCAGTAAAATAATGCTTCCTATGTTCCCCCCTGTAAATTCCCCCCTTCAGTTTCCACTCATGCCCCCTGGTTGTTCCCCCCCTTCTTTAGCCTAAACAGCTCCTTGGTTCCGCTCTCGGCTATTCCATTTACATACTTGAAAACCCCCATCATATCTCCCCTGTCCCTCCTCTCCCTAGTGTGTACAGCCCAAGCTCTTTCAGTCTCTCCTCACAGGGCCTCCCCTCCATGTCCCGAATCATCCTGGTCACTCTCCTCTTGACTCTCTCCAGCAGCGCTATGTCCTTCTTCAGATGAGGTCTCCAGAACTGTACACAGTACCAGAGTTGCGGTCTGACCAAGGCGTTATATAGAGGGAGGACCACCTCCCTCCTCCTGGACCCAATTCCCCTGGCTATGCAGTCCACTATACCGTTTGCTTTGGCTGTGGTTCTTCTACAACTTTCGGAGTTACTCATTTTTACGTCTACCACCACCCCTAGATCCCACTCACCCAATCTGTATTTATACAGAATTGTATAAAGTCACACGATATGTACAGACAAAAACCAAACAGTTTAATGGTTACAACTGCATCAGACTGACTCTGCACAATTCCATGTGCGTTTGTCCAAAGTCACAGCTTGAATTTTAAACTGCAGAATTCAACAGATTAGACGGCTTGTTTTTGAGCTAGATTACAGTGTTACATATCACCATAATTTTATATAGTATCAGGCACTGTTTGGCACTGCACAAAAAATTACACACTCGTTATGCAGGAGTTTACCCACAGCTCATCAAGGAATCATTGGGGACACATGGGAGCGGTGGCCAGGGCTTTTCAAGGTGGACCGCTCGTGTTTTAAGACTGAGACAAATATCAATAAATGGCAATATAGCGAGAATCAGGTGGCAGGTATGCAGTTTGTATTCACAATAATGCCAACAGCACAGCAAATATATACAGTTTTAGAACATGGATTGGAGAAACGAGCAATGCCATTGGTGGAGTTGCTCAGTGAGCCCGTCGATTAAATAAGTATTAATCCACGGTTCCGGAGCAACTCCTGTGAAGTGCCGACACCACGCGTGTGTTTCACGGAGCAAAACAGCAAAGGCAGCCATTGAGAAACGGCAGCGAGAGAGAGAACGCGACGCAGATCGCTGCATAGAGACAGACAAGCGAGAGACAGAAACAGCATTACAAAGTGGGGTATGGCTGCCTCCCGTAATGGTCTGCTCATGCTCAGCTCCTGCCCAGTTACTGTATTTCTGTCAGAGTTGCCACCCTGTACTGCAATGGCAAGTACAGGAGAGTCAGAAAGAACCTCAATGTATAGGCAGA